>OX941083.1:79563081-80963581 GCA_954870635.1 Arctium minus | reverse complement strand
GCGAGAAGTGTTTAATCATATATGATATCACGGCCTGTGGATGTGCTTAATCATATATGATTAAACGTCTATGTATTGCCAATATAACATGTGTTTAATCATATGTGATTAAGCTTGTGTATCATATATGATTAAACACTTCTCGCCTTCTCGCAAAATGTTTAGCTTCTCGTTTGAACATGCCCATATATATATATATATATATATATATATATATATATATATATATATATATATATATATAGGGGCAGGTTCTTTTGCAACCCAAACAATTTGTACAAACTATGCAAACCACTCTTAACCATTCATCAAGTCTAATGAATATATGATTTTGTTATGTTTCCTAATTTAAAATCATGATTATAATGAATAAACTTAACATTTCCTAATTTAAAATCATGATTATAATGAATAAACTTAATATTTTCCATATATATCACAATCATTATCCATAAATATATTTATTGTTTCCTAAAATAGTGGTTTGCATAGTTTGTACAAATTGTTTGGGTTGCAAAAGAAACGCACCATATATATATATATATATATATATAGGGGCAGGTTCAAACGAGAAGCTAAACATTTTGCAAGAAGTGTTTAATCATATGTGATATACAAATTTAATCATATATGATTAAACACATGTTATATTGGCAATACATAGACGTTTAATCATATATGATTAAACACACCCACAGACCATGTAATCATATATGCTATAATATTTCTCGTCTTCTCGCAAAATATTTAACTTCTCGCATGATCCTTCCTCTCTCTCTCTCTCTCTCTCTCTCTCTCTCTCTCTCTCTCTCTATCTATATATATATATAGGATTAGGTTCATTTGAGAAAATGCTAAAAATATGAGAAATAAAGAAATGATCCTAGCCCTTTATCTGGTCAACATTTGCGGCTTTGACCGTGAAGCACCAGATAATTCCTTGTGTGGTTTGTAGAAGATAGAGGAGTAGTTTCGGAAAATACGCGGGACACGTTCATATATGAACATGTATGATTCACATATGAATTATATGTTCATATATGAAATCTTTTAACTGATTCATATATGAACTATACGTTTATATATGAATCAGTTAATTAGTTCATATATGAATCAGTTAATTGGTTCATATATGAATCAGTTAAAATAGTGTATATGTGAATTACACTGGTTCACATATGAACATATAGTTCATATGTGATTCATACAGGTTCATATATGAACTCGTCCGTGTATTTGTAAAAATTACGAAACTGTCATTCTATTTTTGAAATAGCCGCAACTTTTGACCGGTCAAAGCCGTAATTGTTGACCAGTTAAAGACGCAATATTTGACTAGTCAAAGCCGATCTTGATCGGATGAAAGACTAGGATTACATTTCTATTTCTCATATATTTAACATTTCTCAAATGAACCCCTCCATATATATATATAGGGGCCTAATCAAATGAGATCTAAATTGTTTGTGGTAACCGTGAGAACCAACGTGAACCACTCATTTAATATAATTAATTTTGTTTTTAAAATAAAGTAAAAGGATAATTTGGTAAATTGATAATTTGAATTTTCTTTATATAAAAAAATCAATTCCTTATTTGACACATTCCAAATTCCAATCACACGCTTACCTATTTTAATTTCAATTACCCTAATTTACTATGAAGAAAGAGAGGATTTTGTATGGTAATCACAATGTAACACAATTGGTATCATAATGGTACCCATTTGGTATTACCGTTGTATCATAATGGGTATCACATTTGTATGTTAATCACAGTGTAACACAATGTTAATCACAGTGTAATATAATGTTAATCACAATGTAACACAATGTTTTTGAGTGCATCACAATAGTAATTATAGTGTAACACAATGTTAATCACAGTGTAACACAATGTTATTTGAGTGAATCACAATAATAATCACAATGTACTTTGAGTGCATCACATTGGTAATCACAGTGTAACACAATATATTTTGGGTATTCGTCCCGAATAAAGTTCATCGGAAGTCGACTGATGGAGGCTGGAAAGAGGTGAGAGGAGAGAGATTTTTTTTTCAAATACCTAAAATGTTCTTTTAATTAAATTTCAGTCAAAATTACCAAACTTAATAATTTCTTAATTTATCATCTAATATGTGGCTCATATTGGATCTCACGGTTATCACAAACAATCAGGATCTCCCTTGAATATATATATATATATATATATATATATATGTATATATATATATATATAGGGTCAGGTTCAGGAGAAAACCCTAAATAAATAGAAAACCGAAAAACCACGAAAAAATGGATGAAAAGGTATATCAATATGGATGTCAAATTAACGAGAAAAATATGATTGTTTTTTTGGTGTAATTTATTTCGCTCGAATTTTGTTTATTTTTTCTCTTTTTTTGGATAAAAAAATAGGGGGCTAGAGTTTTTTAATTTAAAACATATTGTTGTAACCGCCCATTTAATCACATCCATCAGATCATCTAATCTAACGGTTGATAAAGTGTTTTTTAGTTTTTCATTTATTTAAGGTTTTCCCTTGAACTTCTGTCTATATATATATATAGGGGTTGTTTAATTTGCAACCCTTAAAAAGGTTGCAAACCTTGCAACCCACATCTTAACCGTCGGATTCATGATCGGCGGTTACAATAGATATGAGGCCCAATATTTTTAATTAAAAAAAAAAAAAAGAAAAATAAAATAACCGTCGATCATGAATCCAACGGTTAAGATGTGGGTTGCAAGGGTTGCAACCTTTTTCAGGGTTGCAAAATATCCTTCCAATATATATATATATATATATATATATATATATATATATATATGGGATATTGGTTGGGGGGGGGGGCAGGATGAGTTAGAAAGGACCACTTTGATATTGATAATGCCAAAGGGCAGAGGAGTAAGGTCCAGGAGACCAACGTTATGTGGACTTAAAAGCTTCGATATTTATCTTGTTAAGAAGGTGTATATAATATGTGACTACGACCCAAAGAATCAAAGTTTAAAACATGTTAACAACGGTCGAAATCATCTATCGTTAATGTTGACATTGTCAATCAATTTATTTTTCTGAATCTTCTTCTACTCTCCACCACATGTTATATCATCTCAAAACCTGTGTCAAACATTTTATGACTGTTGCTATCAAGTATACCCATAAAATAAATTATAAACTTAGAATATCAAATATAACTTCGTTTTAACATATCCAAAAAAGTGAAAAACCGTAATTAATAATTAAAATTTTATAGCATATTAAGTCAAAATATCAGTGTAAAAAATATATACGAATTTAAATTTAACCTAATTTTGACGGCATTTGTTTCCTAAATTACTACGCTTGGTCCACCTATTTTAGGTACAAGAATGTTTTATTTTCTTTTGTGGTGTGAAAAATATATCAAATAATCTTTAAATGGACATATATGCATATAGATACCAGTTGATATCAATCAAGTCAACATCTAAATTATATATGTGAACACTTAAGCCGGAGATTGAAGTAAATTGAACAACATTCATGTGAACCTCCTTCAATGTCAAAGACAAACTAAATGTTTTTTAAATGAAAAAACAAGATACATATAGGTGATGATATACCATCACCATTGTATTTTTGTAATCGAAGTTCGATAAAACACACCGCCACATAACTACATAGTCTGAGAACCTTGGAACAAATTGTACAACAAAGTGGGCATTTTATGACGTTTTATTCGTTTTTGGATAGTACTTAATATCATTTATAAAATCAACAATTATGCTTAATGTATAACAGTATTACAATAAATTGTTGGGACGAAGTTAGACAACTTTAAAGGTTCTATCGACGAAATTGGACAAACTAAACTGGCTCAAGAAGTAAATTGTCTCATCACTTTGTATACGACGCTTTTGAAAAGTGTCATTGGCTTCTTTATAAAACTTAGTTTGTAGGATATTGTTAAAAAGTGTTCCAAAAAAAAGATTAATATGACAATTTACTTTGTGTGTTCTATTGGATTGTCCAACGAAGTTGTTAGGTCGCATAACTTCGTACTAACAATTTACTGTAACGTAATTGTATAAGTGTAACACCCACAATTTTTAGAAGTCTTAGGAATGAATGGATCGTGACTGTTTTGTGTGAAATTGGTGGTTGTACAAAGTTTTCTATAGTGTCAATAACCATGGGCCGCTCGGGAATCAAAAGAAAGCAAAAATATGAATTTCGGACGAACCGAGTCCCATGCAACCTACCCGTGACTTTGGTCGCCGCGAGGGTCGCACAACTCCCTACAGCACACCCACGGGGAACAAACAACTTGGCTCACAACTTAGGTCGCGGCCAAGGTCGCAGGAATGGTCTGGAATAACTTTTAAGCTCGATTTTAGGGTGTTTCACTCATTTCTTCCACCATCCTCCCTCCCTCCCTCTCTCTCCCTCTCTCTCTCTTTCTCTCTCTCTTGGCGATTTTGGCATCTTTGGGGACGTTTTGGAGCAAATGAGGAGGAGAACCTTGAAGATTGAAGGTTTATGGTGAATGGTCTCAAGATTATTGAATATGTAAACTTTTGGGTGTTTTGAGTTATATTTGGGAGTTTTGTAAAGTCGAAGCTTGTAACCATATTTTATTGTATTTCTAGGCTTATTAGTGACCTAGATAAGGTTTTTAGAGATGTTTGTTTGTAGATCTCAAGTTTTCATTTTGGAAGCTAAAGATTTGGGTTTAGAATCTAGGTTTAACCTAACCTAGCAATGTGAGTTTTAAGTTGTTTTGTGAAAACTTTGTACATGCCAAAAATGTGTATTTTGGAGTCTCAAGGTGTTAAGATTTATCAGATGTTGTTAGTTACTTGATGAATTGCATCTTTTACATATTAATTGATTTTATAACATCTTGAGAAGTACATGTAGTTGGGGTTTTTAGACTTTTTTATAATAAATCATAAAGAATGTGGGTCCGGATGATTTATTTTTCATATTGGATTATTTGATGTTAATACACTTTTGGTATCTTGATTTTATAAATCATTCGAAAAGTACAAATGGTTGAGTTATTGGGCATATTTTAGGGTGTCGTTTCTTATTAAGAAATGTTTCCTTGAAGCCATGGTGTGTTTTGGGATTTTCCATCTTGAATCGAATATAAAGATATTCAACCCTTTTGGGTCTCCCCCATCAAGTGTGTTTTGGATATTATGTTTTATACATGTTTTTGGTGTTGTTGTTTGGGCACATAATGTAGCCATGATTTGATGTTTCAGATGTCATTTATTATACATATTTTGTTGTTTTGGGTATTAGCGTTTTATCCGATGTTCCGATATTTGAATACCAAGCTTTATTCCTTTATTCATGTTTTGAATGGGTATTGGCTTTTGATTTCATATTTAAATGGGAATTTTTATTAATGAGTTTTCATCACGAAAATGATGGGTTTTGGAAAGATGTTGCTTTTACGATAGATACGTTTCATTTGGAAAGGTCGTGGTTTAAATAACGCTCTTTCAATTGTACCATTTTATAATAATGATGAAAATTGATTGAACTCATTAAGTGTTAAGTCTAATACTTTTTTTGTCGGCATGTGCATCAGTTCCGTGTTAGAAATGGTACTAGCGACACTATGACGATTTAAGTGTTAGTTAGAGGCACAAAAAGATTTAGCGTTTTGGGGGCATCTTTCGTACTTTGGAGATTGCGACTGTTATGGGGTTTTAGTAACACCTTTCTCTAACCTAGACTTTGTGTAAGGTTTGGGTCATAACTTATTAATGTTAAACCTTAAATTACCATTTTAGGTCATTCGAGTGTTATCCCTTAGAAAGAAATTTATCATTCAATTGATGTATTATAAAATATTTAATTAGTAACTCGTTTCCAAATTTTAGGGTCTTACAATAAGACGCACAATTGTTAGGCTTATACTATGTATTACATATACATTGATAAATACACTGATTACCATTTACACATTTTGATAATATATATGCATAAATTGGTGCTCATTGTTTATTAAAATATTAATGATTCTAATTTGAATCATCCCATATATATATATATATATATATATATATATATATATATATATATATATATATATATATATATATATAGAGAGAGAGAGAGAGAGAGAGAGAGAGGCTCATTCATTTGCTAACCACGACATTGATGTTAATCGTGCTAACCAATCTCAACCGTAGATTAATGAGATCAATGATCCATAATAAATTGATTTTCTATTAAAATAAAATATAAAAAACAGTTCATAAAAACAAAATGCATGTATGCACAGGGGTATTTTGGTCAAAAAACAATTCATTTTAATTTGGAAACATTCGCCTACCAAATTAAACCCCCAAATAATTAGGGATTTGATCCCCTAAAATCGCTACCCCCAAACTGTTCCTCATTCGCTCTCTCTCTAGAACCCCCAAATTCATTTGAAAATGATTCCAATTGTGAGAGTTATCGTGAGATTTGATGTGGGTTTTTGATGAATTTGAAAACCCATCAAGGAATTGATCTTCTTTTGATTATTTTTAGCTTTTAATTCAACTCCCATCTGCTCCTCACTCCCTTTCTCTCTCTAGTCTCTGTGATTGAATTTAGGGTATATTCATGGGATTCGAAATGGGTTTTTGATGATTTGAAAACATTATACTGAACTTGTGTTGTTTGGATTGCTTGGCGAGGTGTTCTCCACAAAAATTGCCCCTGGTACTTCTCCTTTCTCTGCTTTTTTTCTTCAAGTTACTTGTTGATTTTGATTCACCAAAATCCTATCTGTTCATCACATTTTACTTAGATTGGTACAATTCAAATACAATCAAATCTGATTTCACTTGTTCTTAAAGTTTGAATTATAGTTTGAGATATTAAACAATCCCCAATTTCTGAAAAGAAAAAAAAAAGATTTTGGTGATGGAATCGAATCCTCAAGACATGGCCTGGGATTTACAAGGCTTTAAATTCCACTAAGATTTCGTTTGCTTCAGAGAACATTTTGGTTCGGAAGATGTTCTTCAGTACTTTCCGTACTTGAAAATAACGTTTGTGATTGCTAATCAAGTGACAATCGAAGCGATGGAAGGGGAGAAGATTGTTCACGTGGTCGATCTAAATGCTGACGAGCCTACTCAGTGGCGTGCACTCCTTCGTGATTTTAGTGCACGTCCCGAAGGCCCTCCACATTTGAGGATTACGGGTATTCATCAACAGAAAGAGGTTGGGGACCAAATGGCACGTGTATTGATTGAAGAGGCCAAGAAGTTGGATATTCCGTTTCAGTTCAATCCCATTGTGAGTAAAATAGAGAATCTTGATGTCGAGAATGAGACGGTGGTGGCGGCAACAAGGCATTTCCGGTGACTCTCGATAGCTAGTAGTAGTTGTAGTTTTTTATTCGTTCAATTTTTTTTTGTGAAAAAATCACTTGTTTTTTATTAGTTTTTGGTGCATAAAAGATGAGATGCATAGAGAGGGTTTTTGTATGTAAATGGCATTTTTTTGATGATTGATGATATTGTTAATAATGTTAATTTCACCATAGTTTTTGATGATTCAATAAATCTGTTGTTTTCGATCTGAAGAAATCGATTTGGAGAAAACGATTTCAAGAAATTGTTCTACTCACCTAATGATATCTTTGATAGTGCATATGTGCACACTTGCATACAGTGCATATATGCATATGTTTGCTGAAATATTATATGCATATGTGCATACTGGTATCTAATATGCATATGTGCATATTGAGTATATGCATATGTGCACATTGAGCATATGCATATCTGCACACTGGTATCTAATATGCATAGATACACATTGAGTATTGTGAATATGTACATGTTGTATATGTGCATGTGTGCATATCAGCTGATCTATTCTGCATTGGTTGAGATGTACACTGACATCTAGATATGCATATATGTACACTCGAAATATGGAAATACATTAAATATTAAATATTATATTTAAAATTTAGATAACTACCATATTAATAACTCCTTGAAATATGGAAATATATTAAATATGGAAATACATTAAATATTAAATATTATATTTAATATTTAGATAACTACCATATTAAAACTATTTGAAATATGGAAATACATTAAATAGGCGTGATTATGAAATACCCATATTACCTTTTGAGGACATAAACTCTAGAATGATTCTGATTGGTTGAAAATCGGTTAGCATGGTTAGCACCAATGTCGTGGTTAGCAAATAAAGGGGACCCTATATATATATATATAACAATTCGTATAAACTTTGCAAACTAATCTTAGCCATTTATCAACTCTAATAAATATATGATTTTATTATGTTTATGATTTTATTAGAGTAAACTCTAATTTTGGTCCCTGAGGTTTAGTGAAATCTTTGAAAGCGGGACCTGAATTTTGATAAGTCTAGAAATCATCCTTGTGGTTCTCATTTTGCTCTGAAAGTGGTTCCTCGTTACTAACTCCGTTAAAAGTTGTCCGTTAAGTGAAGGGCATTTTTGTCTTCTCATTTATTTACTTGATTTTGTTTTAAAAATTTAAGAAATATACTATTAAATATTTTTAACATATCATAGTTTTTAATATTTTAATTATATTATATTATATATTAACAAAATTATATTACAAATATATTTTCAATTATAGTATATATATATATATATATATATATATAGACGCTAACACAGGGACGATGAGACAACGTTTCTTCCTTATAACTAGGGGTGATGGAAACTAACCCAACCCGAACCCAAATATCCCCCAAAAGGTTTTGGATTTTTGGATTTCGGGGCATTCGAATTTTACAAAAACAACTCAATTACGGTTCGGGTTCGGTTTGAGTTTTCGGATCATTTCGGGTTTTGCACACCCCTACTCATAACTCCAGCGAGGACAATGTTATCCTCCTCCAACAGAAGATCTGGAACCTGTGGTTTTGCCCCTTAGCATCCCGTCAACGTTCAACTGGGGTTTTCATCCCCCTCACAACTCGACTTGCAACCAAAATCCCACCCCCTCCCTCTCACACACTCAACCCGCAACTGTGGTTTTCATTTTTTTGGTCATCTTCCTCCACCTTCTTGACCCTTCAGTATGTGGTTTCACTTTTTGGAACAAACTACAAGGATAAATAAAAAAATCTTGCAGAACTAAACTACAGAATAAATCAAAAGCTTGCAAAACCAAATCATAGGGATAAATCATCCCCATTGATGAATAAATCGCAGGGACAAATCAAAAATCTTGCAAAAGCAAACCATTCAAGTATGTGGTTACGTTTCTTGAAAAAATAGTGATGGAGATCGCCCCTATTAACTATATGGTCCCTATTTAAGTCAATGATGGAGATCCATGGACAGTGGTGAGGGGAGGTGAGGGTTGGTCACGGTGAGGGGAAGGATGACGGTGGTGGGCAGATGGGGGTATGGTACAACTAGTGATCGGATGGGGAGTGGCTTCGACGAACGGTCGGGGGAAAGGAAGGGACAGACGCAGGTGTTTACAAACCAGAGGGGTGGGTGATAGTCCCAATTCTAATCAAGTTCTTATCTAAATGAAACATAGAAACAAGATACACAACCTACCTGTTTTGGTTCAACTTCAAAATTCAATTACAAATGATTCGCAGATTACTTTCTCTCTCTACAAATCTCTTTCTCTCTCTAACTCTCTGCGAATGTTACAAGTGTTCTCAAACTTAGTCACTCGATTAAAACTACTAACTAAACACAAGTCTATAAAAGGAAATTAAAACTACACGCTTACAACAAAACAAAACAACTAAGACATATACTTTGAGATTATTACAATTGACTTTGACTTTGCTTGAAAGTTGACTTTTGAGCTTTGACTTTCAACTTCAAACTTTATGATCTTACATCCAACAAATCTGTGCACTAACAATCTCCCACTTTGGATTCAAGATCATCAACAAGATTTTACAGAATAATCTTCTCTCTTTAAGCACAACAAATGTAATCTCCCCTTTGATTAACTTTAACAGATTAGACGTCTAAGCTTAGTCTTCCTTTTGTACTCAAAATAGTCTTCACAATTTTTCAGTATTCTTTCCAAAATCTTTCTTCAAAGAAAGTAACAATCTCCCCAAGGTTAACCAAAACCTCTTTTAGACTTGGAAAGAAATTATCTTCAGGATTCGCCTAGAATGCTTTAGTAGAATATCTTCAAAGAAAATTTCTTGAAAATCGGCTTATCTTCAGAAATCTTTGAACTTTCGCTTTCATCTTTCAATAATCATTCTTCAAACTCTCTTCAAATTGAAATTTCTTGAAACTGTCTCCCCATCTATAACATTTCTGAATCATACATTTCTTGAATTCTTCTCCCCCTTTTTGATGAATAAAGCATTGAACTCATCAAAACTTTCACAAGAAATGTCTCTGAAAACTTTTCTAACCAAAGATCTTTCATACTGAGCCTCTGACCATCAATCGATCCAAAAAGATATTCATCCGAATCTTTGAAAATTCAGACAAATTAGAATGTAACACCTGAATCAACAAATGAATCAGTTAGAAGTGTCTGTCAGTAACACGAAGTCACTGTGTGTAACAAATACACATTGGAAAGGAGCTTCTTGATGTTCACTCCCCCAGGTCTTCCATTTAAGCATCGAAACATCACAAAGGAATTTCTATGAACGTTATGACAAGAAAAACAAATTTCCTTGTGTGTTTGTGCAAGTATTAGAAAGAATAAGCACATGATGATCGCTTTTTATATAAGGCTCAAAATTGTGTAAACCACTGAGACAACAGTAATTAAACACAGACTCAGTTGTGCATGATCGAAGTGCGAAGGTGAGGCAGACTTCCTTCTTTTTCAATATCCAAATTTTCCAAATGAAAATCAGATAGCATATGTGTTGCGTCCCCTTGAAATATATGAAACACTTTCTTTTTAAGAAGAAAATGAGTGGCTGGTGGGATTTTTAGCAAGAGTTGACATGAGCTAGTTGCCTGTTTCAATAATGTTCACGAAGAAATGTGAAACATTAGTAATGTGAATGCCTGACTCAGAAAAAAGTTGGTGCAGAGTTTGATATTCTTTTACTCTGTTCTCACACCCTCTTTCTTTTAATCTTTGAGCTCTCTTCTAACCAAACTCTCATTTTCATTTTACCTCATCGCTCAACCCACATTCAGTATTTGACTCCTCACACATTCGATCACTCAAGGATTAACTTCTTGGGTAGGAAACACTGGTTAACGTGAATACATAGAAGTTTCAGTTAAATCTCACACAAAGAACCCATGTATTGTCCTAAAACAACATGTTGCTCAACTGGTTTAACTTGTCAGTTAAAGCACAAAATAGGAAATACAAGTCAGATATAGGTATGCTTAGAGATGTAATCATGAAGATTTGAACATTTTTGAACATTGAAGACTTTTCAAACAAGAAAATTGAATAAATGAAATGAATGCAAGAAACTTGTTTGAAAATCTGACATTGTATGAAAAAGATCAAATAGAATGATTTATTGATTAAGGTTTAGGTCAACAAAAATCGGATATTGTCTATACGAACCAAGATATAAACAGTATTGAAAGAACATTTAGAAATGAAATCACGCTCAAACATTGAATAACAATCGGGGTGTCTTACCATCGAAAATTTGTTTCAATTTAGAGACATGGTAAGAAAGAATTGAACAAAAATTAAACCGGTGTGTGTGAATACTTGAAAGTAAATGGAAAAGATAATACACAAGTATGAATCTTTGGAAAAACACGGTTTGTAAGCAATTAAAGCACAATTATCATGAAAACATTTAAAATCACACTTCTATATTCATGAAATCGTTTAAGAATCAGAAGTGGTTTGAACATTAAAGAACATGTTTTCATACCTGAAAGTTGTCCATCTTTCAGATATGTATGAGATTAAGATTAGAAATAAACCTTTTTGTTCAGTCTTAAATCTCATGAAATTAGCTCTAAGTCATAAAGATATGATCGTTTAAGCATCCTCTCAATCTGCAAACAGTCATAAGTCCGTCAAAGTACAAAATTTATTCACAACTTTATTGAAAAATAAAATGACATAAAGCAGTAAAACATTGAATGTACGAGTTCTGATCTGAAATAATCAGAAATCATAATGCTTAGTCCTTACTCTTATTCTTACTCCCCCTGCATTTATGCATCATAAAAATATTATCAGTTAAACATACGCAAAAATTGTTAACTCCCCCTCAAACGAATATAGAACATCTTTTCATCATCTCCCACTCCCCCCTGAGATCATGAACACATGTTAAAGTGCAGATATCTTTTCAGAATAAAGATAAAGAAATGAAGAAAAATAACAATAAGAAAAACTTTAATAGGTAATCACAGATTATGTCTTGAGATTTAACATACCAAGTTTCGAGATAAGAAAATTAAATCTCTTTTCATTGAGAGGCTTGGTAAACAAATCAACAAGCAGATAATCAGTGTTTACAAAATAAAGTTCTATTGTACCTTTTTCGACATTGTCTTTGATAAAATGATATCGTACGTCTATGTGTTTTGTCTTTGTATGTTGTACAGGATTTGCTGATATTGCAATAGCGCTCTTAGAGTCACAGTATATCAGGATCTTGTCATATTTGAAGTCATAATCTCGTAGTTACGTCCTCATCCACAATAGCTGAGAACAGCAGCTTACAGCAGCAACATACTCTGCCTCAGCCGTTGATGTGGAAACACAAAGTTGTTTCTTTGATGTTCAACTTACGAGTTTATCTACAAGAAACTGAATATGACCTGATGTGCTCTTCCTGTCTAACATACAGCCTGCATGATCTGCATCTGAGTAGGCTGTTAGTTCAAAACCAGTATCCTTAGGATACCACAGACCAAGATCTACAGTCTCCTTCAGATATCTAAATATGCGCTTAACTGCAGACATATGGGATTCTTTTGGATTAGCCTGATATCTTGCACATAAACATGTAGAGAACATAATATCTGACCTACTTGAAGTTAAATACATTAAAGAACCAATCTTTCCTCTATAGGTTCTAATATCAACAGGTTTTCTTGAAAGATCCATGCCGATCTTAGTTCCCGGTGCCATCGGGGTTCCAATATGTTTACAAGTTTCCATTTTGAATTTCTGAAGAATATCAAAAATGTACTTAGCTTGGTTTATAAAAATCCCCGTTGAAAATTGCTTTACTTGTAATCCGAGAAAGAAGTTCATCTCTCCCATCATACTCATTTAAAAACGTGACACCATGAGGTTTGAAAAATTCTTACAGTATTTAGGATTTGTTGAGCCAAATATAATATCATCCACATATATCTGAATAAGAATGATATCGGCCTTTTCCTTTTTAATGAACAAAGTAGTATCGATTTTACCTTTTGTGAAGCCCGACTTGACCAAAAACTTTGATAATACCTCGTACCAGGCTCGAGGCGCTTGTTTAAGACCATAAAGTGCTTTATCCAAGATGTAGACATGATCCGGTTTATCTGGGTTCACAAAGCCTTCAGGTTGTGAGACATATACTTTCTCCTTAAGAATGCCATTTAGAAAGGCAGTCTTCACGTCCATCTGGTAGACGGTGAAGTTTTTATGAGCAGCATACACAAGAAAAATTCTGATCGCTTCAATGCGTGCTACTGGAGCGTAAGTCTCGTCATAATCAATGCCTTCCTCTTGTCGGTAGCCTTTTGCGACAAGTCGTGCTTTATTTCTGATTACGATACCATCTTCATCCTTCTTGTTTTTGAATATCCATTTTTTACCAATTATAGAATTACCTTTAGGTCTTGGTACAAGTCTCCAGACTTTCAAAGCTTCAAACTGGTTCAACTCCTCTTGAATTGCATTAACCCAATACGAGTCATTTAGAGCTTCAGATACTCTAGTGGGCTCTATCTTGCTCAGAAAGGAATCATGCATACACATGTTTAATGTCACAGACCTAATTTGCACCGGTTTTGATATATCTCCAATGATTTGGCTTATCGGGTGCTCTTTGGTTCACTTATGTTCGTGAGGGAGCGGATTCGATGTAGATTGATCATAGTTCTCATCTAGATATCCACTGTCAACTTCGTCTTGTCCAGCATTTGTTGAGGGTGCAGTTGAAGTTTCTTGTACAGAAGTTTCAGTTTGGACAACTTGTTTAGTCTATTGATTATTCATCACAGTGCAACCAACTGAAGTAGGAACTTCTGATTCAACTGAAGTAGGAACATGTTCAATTGTAGGAGTATTTGTTTGAATCTGAGTTTCTGTCTGAACCGGGGGAACTAGTTCAGTTAACACTTCTGAAGTGATTGGATGTTGACAGCTTGATTCTTCAGACCTGTCAATCTCAACAGATTTAGGCAGTTTAGATCCTAGAAACTTATCGTAAAAGAATTCAAACAACAAATCTAATTCAAATAAGTGAGATGTATAAGTAGATGCTTTATCCGAACTAGTCTCATTAGATACAGGTTCTGGACTGATCTGCCCAAAAGCTAAAACTCTGGTAAGTACAGGTTCTGAACTGCTTTGTTCAGAAGCCACTTCCTCATCAAATGTAACATTGACGCTTTCAATCATTGTCTTGGACTTCTTCAAGTACACCTTGGAATTGATGTGTTATCCTGACCGATTCGAGATAATCTGCAACAGTTTTGTTCTTAAACTCTATGCCGTTGTCCGTTCTTAGAAGCTTGGCTGGTTTTTGAAGATTTACTTGGGTAGTCTTTAAGAAACTGATGATGACTTCGGGTGTCTCATCCTTTGATCTCAGAAATTTGACCCAAGTATATCGTGAATAATCGTCCACAATAACTAATACATATTTCTTGCCGCCTATGCTTTGTGTTCTCATTGGAACACAGAGATCCATGTGAAGCAATTCTAGTGGAGAACTAGTACTCTGTTCAGGTTTTGGCTTGTGAGAAACTCTCTTCATCTTTCCTTTCTCACATGCTGTGCATAGGTGTTCTTTCTCGTATTTCAACTCAGGAAGTCCTTTGACTAGCTTTCCCGTTACCAGTTTATTTATGTAGCGAAAATTCAGGTGAGACAGCCTTCGTCCATAACCAACCCTGTTGCAGCGAGGCTTTTGATAATAGACAAACCTGATTGTCAGTTTGGACCTTTGACAAATTAATGGTGTAGAGGTTGGACTTTCGCGTGCCGACCAAGAGTTCTTTGCTATCTTCAGTGCGTATAAAACACCTCTTGGCCTTAAAATTTACCTCTAAATATTTGTCGCAGAACTGGCCAATACTGAATAGGTTATGCCCTAAACCTTCCACGTAACTCACCTTCGTAATCGTTACATTATGTTGTATCACGTCACCGTAGCCTAGAATCGGTGAGAACTGGTCGTTGCCAAAACGTACATTCCCGCAGAATTTCTCTGTATAATTAGACAATAAATCCTTTTGCCCGATCATATGCTTGGAACACCCGCTATCAAAGTACTACATATGACGGGTCTGCATAAGAGAAATCAGGGAATAACAACTTTAGGTGCCCATTTAAAAGCGTGTCCTAACGAATTAGTACAAGATTTTGGTATCCATTTGTAGATGGATCCTCTGACCTTTTGAAAAATCTTTGAAGTATATGACTTAGAAGAACAAACATGATAAGTATCAAACCAATCATCAGAATATCGGTGAGAGACAAAATCATTCCGTCTAAAAGTAGATGACTTAGTAGCAAACCGAGATAATTGGAATAATTGCTTTATTGTATATCTCTTGTAAGAATTTACAAGGATTTGTTTATTCAAAGCAACAAAACCAATTACATTAGAAATACTACTAGTAGATCTAATACAATCCATATCAGGAATTAATTCTGAACTCTCATCTATCTTTTGTTTTGGTCGCCATTCAGTTCGACCTTCTGACCTTTTCTTTTTCAAATATGAAACAAAAGATTTAGATTTATTAGGAAAATCAGATTTCTGAGATTGTCTTTTCTTTAGCTTACCAATGTGTTGGTCCCGAAGGTGCTTAACAAGTTTGTAGAAGGGGGGGGGGGGTTGAATACAAACACAGAAATTAAAGTTTAATAAATTGTTTATTGATAAATCAAAATACAATTTACAAGTTTGTTGCGGAATAAGATTAAGACAGACTCAATCTAAACAAACTTAAGAAACACTAAGATGGTTGCACAAGAAATTCAGAGAATGGGGGATTTTTAGAGAGATAGAAAACAAGGGTTTCTATTTTGGAGTTCAAGGATTGAGCGCACCTTCAGATGAAGGAGTGAGCTTCCTATTTATACCCTATGCATTAAATGCATGGCAGGGTACTTTACACGTGGCATTCATAGATTGGCTTTGGTAGTCTCACTTTTGGAGACATGCTTTTGGCCGCTTTATGAATAGTGTAGTTGACAGAGTTGGTGTACGATTTGTGGCAGAGACGTGTCCGTTCTGACACATTGTACTGGTTGTGCAAGGTAAGACAAAAGAAAACTTGAGGCATAAGCTTTGTGATCGTTGATCGCTGAGTATCTCTTCTTCCAGAGATAAAGAAGTTTAGCTATCACTGAAGCTTTTCCTCAGGCTTCTTCGCGTAAGTAGATTCGTCTGGTCTTCGCTGATATCCGCATCAGGTCACTAGTAGACTTATCTATTGTTCAGTGGCTTCGTCTTCGATTCAGCTATGAACTATGTTGACGCGAGACTTGTCTTCAGGGATTACGTTAACTGTGTTACATAGGAAACGATCAGTGATGACTGAACAGACTCAGTTTGATCGCTGAAAGTGAAACACATACATATTAATGTTTACAGAAAGGTCATCAGCGATAACTGAACAGACTCAGTCTGATCGCTGATGATGAAACATTAATACATATAATAACGTAATTTTCACTAAGTATAAAAGAGGGTCGTTATCAAATCACTGAGAGAGTTTGGATCAACAATCTCCCCCTATTTGATAATGACAAAGTAACAAAAGAAAATTACTTTGATTCAAAATATAGGAATAAAAAGGACTCATAGAATGCATGTCCCAATTACTATTTTGAGGGATCTTTTACAGTACTGATAGGGTTAAGTACATCACTGCTATTTTCATTTAATTCAGGGATGGAATTAAAAGATATGAAAAACATTACAAGTGAGTAACTAACTACTGTAAGTACAACTAACAGATTACAGAGAAGAAAACTAATCTATCAGCTATTAAAAGAAGATTTAGGAGGATTGATCATATACTCAGGTATTTCTTCTCCTTTCTGTCTTCGTTCCAAAGATTCTTGACTGATAATTTCTTTAATTTTTTCAGCAGCAGGGAAGAAGTCACACCATAAGCATAAGAGATCCTTGAGATGATTCAGAGGACAGATAGGAATCTCAGAGATTCTTTGAAATCTGAGTTCCTCATCATCATCTCTGAAGAATATTCCATAAGGATTGTCGATTACTTGACCAGCTTGGAAAGGACCACCAGGAGGCAGAGATAAGTCCAGAACTGAAAGATCAGGAGGAGGACCAAACAGTGCATCTCTTGAAAATTTGATAGAAGTTTCATTCCTGATGATGGCGACATCTTCAGAGGAGGAGGACCCAATTTTTCTCTTGAGTTTCAAAGATTTGGGAGGAAGAGGAGATGGCAGCTTTAGTACAGAAACGACTCTATTTATGAGGGCTTCAAGGAGTCCTTCAACGTAGCCTCTGTATGTAGATTTGGATTTCTTCAGCGCATCCCAGAACTCTAACCATTCCGTAAATCCGAAGCTTTCAAGTTTTGATACGTACATTGCTTTTTGGGTTCCATCCTCTCTGGTAATCTCCATGGTCACTGAGAGTTGATCTTTCTTCTTGCGACCAGAGATAGTCACGGCTGATATTGGAAGAAGATCAGAACGATAATCCATCTTTTTATTGCACCATTCGATAGACTTATCGTTGATCTCTTGTTCTTTGAAGCGTTCCTCTTCAATTTCTTTCAGTAGTGCTGCTTGAACTTCCACAGGTTTGCTTTTCAGCTTTTTGTCCCTAACTTGAGAGGATTGAATCTTTAAAGCGAGTTGGGCATCTCGTTTGCATTCAGCGATCAGCTTCTCAGCTTTGGCAGATTCTTCTCTTTCAGC
The DNA here is from genome assembly GCA_954870635.1 of Arctium minus. Classification (NCBI taxonomy): domain Eukaryota; kingdom Viridiplantae; phylum Streptophyta; class Magnoliopsida; order Asterales; family Asteraceae; genus Arctium; species Arctium minus. The sequence continues at coordinate 80,945,492 of OX941083.1, read as the reverse complement.
TTCAGTGAGGAAGTCGAGCTTTGTGGATGTTTGAAGAGGGATTTTCAGCCGTTGACTTTCTAGTTGAGCGATCATTTCAACTCTTTTCTTCACCACTTCCTCTGACCATTGAGATGGTCGAGAGGGCCTTCCTGGATGGACCAGGGAATCTTCTTCTTCTTCTTTATCAATCTCAGCGATAGAGATTGGGATTATTTCTTCAGCGATAGCAGCTGGAATTATTTGTAGTTCAGAACCCTTAAGCAGGGGTGAGAACTGTCTGGTTAGAAAAAGAAGGAAAAAAGGGATAAGTGTATTTTTAGAACGAGAGAGATAAAGGCTAGAAAGGAATAGGGGTTTGGAAAGAGTAGAAGAGTGGTACAATTGAAAGACATACCTGAGAAGGATGCTCCCCCTCAGATTGTGATCCAGTCCTCAAGCATTCTTCAGCGATTGGTTGCTTGTCTTTGCTTTGCGAAGGAACACTTGAAGATGTATCACCTCTCACCTTTGTTTTGACAACCTCTTGCGAAGTTGTCCCTGATACGACGTTCGGCTTAGAGAACCACATAGATTGGTCTTCATCGTCGTCGTCGTCATCGGAGGGCTGATCCTTTTCTTGATCATCAAGATCTAGATCATCTTCCTCTTCATCGTCTTCTTCCTCATCCTCTTCAAAGAGAATGGAGTGAATTGATGAGGATTCTTTTGCCTTCTCCCCCTCAGATTGAGAGGGAGGTTCCTTTGGAGTCTTAGCTTCCCCAGCAGCAATAGAAGTTTCTTCAGTTTTCTCCCCCACTTTGTCATTATCAGCGGTAGGGGATTGTTCAGCTGCTGGAGTAGCTGTTGAAGCTTTTAGCACTTGAACGTCAGCCTCCAGACGCTTAACCCGGTCTTCAACCGCAGGGATGTCGCATGTGGCATCATGAATGAATTCCACAGCGATGTTGAGGTTGGTACGATCATCTTCAGTGAAGGAGGGAGGCAGCGCTGGAGCTGGTGCATTCACTTTTTGTAGAATTTGCTGAAGAAGGGACGTGCAGAGGTCAACCTTTGAAGAGAGACCCTGAACTTCAGCGGTAAGAGACTCAAATCGCCCTTGAAAGAGTCGAGAGGACTCTCTGAGTTGGACGACTTGTTCTTCAACAGCTGAAAGTTGAGAGTTCTCAGCTTTAGATGAGCAAGTGGCGGTCAACTTCTTCAGCTCCTCACCAGCCTGATTTACGGCGCTGGTGGTTTCATTGATGGTGTTGGTGAGTGCGTCCACCTTCTCTCCTAGACTGTTGACATGCGTGTCAACAGACGCCAAGCTAGGACCTGAAAATAATGTTAGTTCAGATATGGGCTTATTTGGAGAGGGGGGGAGAGAAGTGTTTAGGATTATAGGTGTACCTGACGTATCAAACATTTTGTAGAACTGCATAGATTCCTCAAAAGTTTGATGCTCAGGTCCTATAGGGAAAGAAGAGGTGGCGGGTTCAGAGACCAAGTGAGGAGAGAAGGGAAGAGTTTTGGGGATAGAAGTAGGGATGGGGTTAATCTCAGGGAATGAGATAGTAGGTGGGGTTACTGATGATGTGACAGCGAGCGAGATCGCTGACACGGCAGTATGAGTGACTGCTGAAGTTGTGGAGGAAAGACCCACAAAAGCATCTAAGGCAGCTTGTTGAGAAGCTCCCTCAGGTATAGTACTAGAGGGTGTACTTTCCTTAGTCTTTTTGGCCTTTTTGGAAGGACCAATCGGACTAGCTGATGGTCGTTTAGAAGTAGTGGTAGCGACAGGGATAGCAGACGAAGGAACCGTCTGCGTGGTCGCTGAAGATGAAGAAGAATGGAGAGAGAGACGAGAGCGAAGGAGAGAGATACTTACCTCGTCGGCGAGTGGCTTGACCTCCAGTGATCGTTGACCTACCCTGGCAAAGGTGCCATCATCTTTGGTGGGATAGGTGTTGGGATAGAGGAACTTGATATACGTACATATGAAACGTACGTATGAGATCTTGGGATCTCGTTCAGGCTTCTCTAATCTCGACCTCAGATCTTCAAAGATGGCTGTGGCGTTGTCAAAGTTTTGACCAGCGATAACGGAGTAGGCCATCTGCAGTTGTGTTTTGTTGGCTTGATCCAGCGAACCACTCTTCCCACTCATGCACTGAATTATGTGCGAGAAGATAAAGTTCAGTTGTGATGGCATATGAGCTTTTAGGATCTTGGTGAGCTTCTTGTTGGGAATAGAAGATCTTGGTTTGTTTTCCCAACAATAGCCCATTGCGTCCAGGAAGGATATCAGCTCATCATCAGTGGGGAGTGCGTCGAACCCACTCTTTGGTTTGTCAGGGAATCTTAAAGATTTCCTGAGGCTAAGAGCGGTCATGCTCCCTGGCCCTAATTCCGTGTTGAACGAGATAGCAGGGACTCGTTCGCCTTTCCTGTTGGTAAGTTCAGTTGCATCAGCAGTGAACCAGAACTGCTGAAGTAGAGTCTTGGAGGGCTTAGGATCCACAGTGATCGCGTAAGCTATGCATGACTGCTTGAGGAATTCAGCAGCTTCCACCAGATGTGGGTATTTGTCAGCTTTGAAGTCGAGTCTGGCCAAATGATTACATTTAGTAATCTCAACTTCAGTGAGAGCGAATCGTACATGCTTGGAAGCAACGATTGAAGACTGTGTCATTTCTGTTATGGAAAGAGGCATAATAGAAGAAATGATTTAGATTAAAAATAATATGATTACCAGTTTCCATAGAAGAAGGGAAACTGGAAAACTATCAAGTTATTTTTAGGAGAAAAATAGTGTTCTGGGTAGAAAGAATGAAGAACACTTTAAAAACATAAAATCAGAAAGAATGATCTTTAGTTTTTACAAAAAAAAACGTTTAATAAAATCCATAGAAATCGAGTAGGATTTTAAAAAGAATAAAAACGTACGAACAAAGCATATAAACATGAAATAAACCTGTGTATCTTGAAGAAAAAGAGTTGCAGATTCAATATTCTGGGTTTACTTGCTTGAGTGTTCTTGAGAAAATGCTTCTTGCTTTGAAAGTTTTGAAAGCGTAAACCGTATAAAGGAGAGAAGAATACCTTTTATACGATGAGATAGAAGAGAGAGAAGAGAGAGAATGAAGCGGGAAAAGAAAGAAAAAAAATCATCATGACATTGACACGTTCCATGAAGTTGATTGGATAGAAGGGCAACGGACGAACGTGTCAGAAAAGGCATGTCGTGGATTGTCGGTTCAAATGACGTCATAGAGGAGAGAGACTGTACATTTGTCCGTTGAAATGATCACTGAAGAAAAGTCAGCGATAGATTTTTCTTTTTAAAAGTATCCCTTTTAGAAAAGATAGAGATAGTTTTTCCTTTTAAAGGATCACTGACTAGAAATATCAGTGATTAATGTATTTTTCAAAAAAATCTTTTAATCATTTGAAGAAAGTTCAGTGATTAAAGTTTTTTTTTTTTTAAAAAAATTTTGAGGGAAAGGAGAAAACATACCTGAGAGTCAGAATGTTTATCAGAGAGAATGATGAGAGGGGAACTTTTGATTACTAACATAATACATGAACGCTGAAGAATTATTCTTCGAGGTTCAGCATTCCAAGCTCACTGATGAGAAAGTTGAACCTTGTCTCATCAAGAGGTTTGGTGAATATATCAGCAAGTTGAAAGTCAGTAGGGATAAAGTGAAGTTCAATATCACCATTCATCACATGATCTCTGATAAAGTGATATCTGATCTCTATGTGTTTTGTCTTTGAATGTAGCACTGGATTATTTGCTATAGCGATAGCACTAGTGCTGTCGCAATAGATAGGAATCTTTGACAGCTGAAGGTCATAATCTAATAGCTGATTTCTCATCCATAAGATTTGTGAACAACAGCTTCCAGCGGCTACGTATTCAGCTTCAGCTGTGGAAGTGGACACAGAATTTTGCTTCTTGCTTGTCCAGCTTACCAACTTTCCTCCCAAGAGTTGACATCCACCAGTGGTACTTTTTCTGTCAAGTTTACAGCCTGCAAAATCACTATCAGAATAACCAGTTAGATCGAACCCTGAGTCTTTGGGATACCAAAGACCGAGGTTAGGAGTTCCTTTCAGATATCTGAAAATTCGCTTTACAGCGATCAGATGGGATTCCTTGGGTTCAGATTGATAGCGTGCACATAAACAAGTGGAGTACATGATGTCAGGTCGGCTTGCTGTAAGATACAGCAATGAGCCTATCATTCCTCTATAGGCAGTGACATTAACAGGTTTTCCAGATGGATCCTTGTTAAGTATCAGCGGTGGTGCCATAGGAGTTTTCATCGCTGAAGTTTGTGTGAGTTCAAACTTCTTTAGCATATCTTTAACATACTTACCTTGGCAGATAAAAGTACCTTTGTCAGATTGTTTAATCTGAAGACCAAGAAAATATGTCAGCTCACCCATCATACTCATTTTATATTCTTTCTTCATTCTTTCAGCGAAGCGAGTACATAGAGATGGGTTAGTAGAACCAAATATTATGTCATCGACATATATTTGTACAAGAATTATATGACCTTTTATCTTCCTGAAAAATAACGTGTTATCAATCTTGCCACGTTCAAAATTTTCAGAGATAAGAAAAGATGAGAGAGTGTCATACCAAGCACGAGGGGCTTGTTTTAGACCATAGAGAGCCTTATCCAATTTATAAACATAATTTGGATGCTTAAGGTCATAGAACCCTGGTGGTTGTTCTACATAAACTTCTTCATTCAGCTTTCCATTCAAAAAAGCTGATTTTACGTCCATTTGATAAACGATGAAGTCTTTATAGACTGCATAAGCTAAGAATAGTCGAATTGCTTCGAGCCTGGCCACAGGGGCAAAGGTTTCATCATAGTCTATGCCTTCCTCTTGTCTGTATCCCTGAGCAACAAGTCGAGCCTTGTTGCGGGTTACAGTTCCATGTTCATCTAACTTGTTTCTAAACACCCATTTGGTGCCTATTACAGTTTTATCAGATGGTCTAGGAACGAGATTCCAAACTTTGTTTCGAGAGAATTCAGTCAGCTCTTCTTGCATAGCGCTGACCCAGTTTGGATCTCTGAGGGCATCATCAGTCTTCTTTGGTTCTATTAAGGAAAGAAAGTTTACAAAGAGACAGATATTACCTGAGCTTCGTCGTGTCTGAATACCTGCATCTGGATCACCAAGAATTTGATCTATGGGGTGATCTCTGGTCCATCGCTGAGCAGAAGCAAGATTGCTTATTTCAGCGATAGGATCAACAATAGGAGCAGTCGCTGATGAAGATGCTTGAGGTTCATCAGCTAGTAATTGTTGAACATTAGATACACCAATGCTTTCAGAAGGGTTTTCAGACGTAGATGGATTTGATGGTAGAAGTGTGTTTAGAGGTTCAGCTGAAATCCATGAGTTGGATTCAGCGGTGGGAGGTATGATACTTGGTTCTTCATCAGCAGCTGGAGTTTCAGTGTGCTGTTGGTTTGAGAAGGAAGGTTCAGTTCCTCTATAGTGAGAGATCATCCAAGTATTCAGTTCTTCATTATCAGCGATTGGTTTAGAGTTCGCTGAGCGCGTTTCATCAAACGTGACATGAATGGTTTCTTCTACGGTTTGTCTTCTTTTGTTGAAAACTCTGTAGGCTTTGGAGATGGAGGAATATCCTAAAAATATTCCATCATCGGCTTTTGGATCGAACTTTCCAAGTTGATCTTTGTTGTTTAAGATAAAGCACTGACAACCAAAGATATGAAGAAAGCTGATAGAAGGCTTCCTTCCAAGAAAGAGTTCATAAGCTGTCTTCCCAAATCGCTTTATTATCAGCGATCTGTTTTGAGTAAAACATGCAGTGTTTACAACTTCTGCCCAAAATTGAGTAGGGAGGTGAGAATCGCTGAGCATTGATCTAGCAGCTTCTATGATCGTTCTGTTTCTTCTTTCAGCGACTCCATTTTGCTGAGGTGTTCTTACTGAGGAGAAGTTGTGAGAGATTCCCTTGTTCTCAAAGAAATTGTTCAGGGAACTATTTTTGAATTCAGTTCCATGATCACTCCTTATTGATCGAACAGTAAGCTTATTCAGCACTTCCATCTTTTTGACAAAAGATATTAGTTCTTCTGGAGTATCATTCTTACAGCGAAGAAAAATAACCCAGGTGTAGCGAGAATATTCATCTACAATGACAAGCGTATATTTCTTTCCAGCTATTGATTGGATATTGACAGGGCCAAATAGATCCATATGCAAGAGCTGAAGAGGACTTGTTACAGAGGAAACTTGTTTCGACTTGAAACTAGCTTTTGTTTGTTTTCCTTTTTCACATGCTGAGCAGAGAGATTCTTTAGCATATGAGTGCTGAGGAAGACCAGAAACCAGTTCCTTAGATGAGAGAGAATTCAGGGTTTTGAAGTTTAGATGAGAGAGCCTTTTATGCCATAGCCAGTTGACATCAGAAGAGGCCTTAGAGAGAAAACATAAGTTATCAGTGATAGTAGAGTCCATATCTATTACATAGACATTTTCTCTTCTATAACCACTGAGAGCAAGTTTTCCTTTTTCATCTACCACTGAACATGCTTTCTTAGAAAAGCGAACTTCGTAGTCTTTGTCACATAGCTGACTGATGCTTAGAAGATTGTGCTTCAGTCCATCTACATAAGCGACTCTTCGAAAGGTAGTTGTCCCATTGCTGAGGACACCAAACCCACGGGTAAATCCTTTTCCATTTCCACCAAAGGTCACAGAGGGACCTTTCTCTTCCTTGTATTCAGTGAACAGGTCTCTTTGTCCAGTCATATGATGAGAACATCCGCTATCGAGATACCAGATGCCCTTTGATCCCTGCATACATAAGGAAGATTAAGCTTTGTTTGGTACCCACTTTTCAATGGGTCCTTCAGAGTTAGTGGATAAGGAAGATTCAGCAGTCTTCACTGCTGATGAAGATTCAGCTTCAGTGGTAATCTTCACTTTGGTTAATTTCTTAACCTTAGTGGTATTTTTCACTTTGGTGACTTTATTTGCCTTAGAGGCATTTTTCTTTACTTTGGCTGTTTTATCAGCTTCGGTGGTATTTGGACACTTGCTCGCAATATGGTCAGTGAATCCACAGTGATAACATTTTCTATATCTGATAGTGGTTTTATAACCAAAAGGTTTTGAAAACTTAAGATGAGCAGGTCCAGCTCCAAGAATGCCTTTAGCACGAGATCTGGGAGGAATTTTTATTTCTTCAGATTTCACGGGCTTTAGATCAACCTTCAGCTTTGGAGGACAGATATCAAAGATTTCTGTCACTGAGCTAGAAGGTTTATCCACTGAAGGTTTGGAGGGAACTTTTAGTTTGGTTTTCTTGGAAGCCTTCTGAGGGAGAATAGACTTTCCTTTATCTGCAGGTTTAGATTTTGCAGATATCTCCTCAGGGATGGGATTAGAAGAAGAACAGGGATAGAATTGATTATAAGAAGTGTCAAAGAAAGATGTGACAAAAGTTCCAAACTTAAGCGAGGAACTTTCTTCTTTAGGATCATCCTGTGGTGTCCAAAAACCAAGACCAGTTTTATCACTTTCAGGAGTTTGAGCATTTATTATCTCAGAGATCTTTGTTGATGATTTGCACCATTTTTCAACATGAGCCTTTTCTGCTTTTAGAGCAGCGATGGCTTGTTCGCGTTCAATGCTGATGATTTCATTTATAATGACTTGATCTTTTAGCTTTTCTTCTAAAATATTTAGTTCACTGATCTTTTCATGACATTTCTCTAGATCTTGTGTTAAATAAACATTTTTATTTTCAGCTTGAGTTTTGTCGTTTAAAGCATTATAAAGGTCAATCGTCAGCACATCAACAGCGCGACTTCTCTCAGCTTCAGGCAGAGAGGGATTTGTTGAGATAGATACCTGAGATGATATGTAGCTCATAGAAGGTTCAGATGGTTCTTCTACTTCTTCTTTAATCTCAGCCATGAGGCAAAGATTAGTGACTTCTTCTTCATCAGAAGATGATTCTTCTGATTCAGCCCAGTCATGTTCTTCAGCGATGAGACCTTTACCTTTTTGCTGATAGCTTTTCAGCTTTTGATATTTGTTTTTCAGCTTATGGTATTTGTCATCATTGGATCTTCTTGAGGTAGAAGGTTTGAAGACCTTTTTAGACCTGCACTCACTAGCAAAATGTCCAATTTTTTCGCAGTTATAGCAAGTGGCTGTAGCCTTATCAACCGGAGTTGATTTTGGCTTTTCAGTAAGAGAGAGAGGTTTACTTCTTCGGAAGTTACTCTTTCTTGCAAATCTCTTAAAAGAGTTTGTCAAGAGTGCTAAGGATTCATTAAACTCTGAAAGATCAGGGTCTGATAAATCCTCAGATTCAGAATCTAACTCAGTGATGGTGAGAGTAGATCGCTGGGATGGAATTATCTCTGATGAGACTAAAGCAACAGCAGTGCTTTTGGAGTCTTTAGAATCTTTTACAAGATTCTTCTTCAGGAGATTAGATTGCTCATAGTTGAGCAATATTCCATACAGAGTGCTTAGAGAGAGAGTATGTAAGTCCTTTGTCAGCTTAAGACATATTGAATAACTGTCCCAGCTTTCAGGAAGACTTTCCAAGAATTTTGTTAGGACCTCAGAATTAGAATAGGTCCTTCCAACAGTTCTTAGGTCAATGATCAGGCAGTTAAACCGCTGATGAATGTCAGAAAGAGATTCATTCTTACCAGCGATAAAACTTTCATACTGTCTTACCAAGTTAATCTTTCGGGTCTCTTGGATTTCAGTGGTGCCCTCATATTGAACACATATGGTTTCCCACATTTCTTTAGAAGTTTTTAGATGCATGATGGAATGGAAAACTTCATCAGGCAGAGCCATTGATATAATGGTCTTTGCTCTTGCATCTATGCCTACCTTCTTTTTATCTTCATCACTCCACTGTCTTATTTCCTTAACGACATATCGTTCAGGGACAGCTTCAGTGGTGGCAGTAGCGGGAACTGCAGCTATAATTCTAACAGGTTCATAGGGTCCGTTTTCTATATATTCAGGTATAGTAGATCCGCACCTTCAAGAAATAGCATCATTCGATTTTTCCATAGAGAAAAGTTATCTCTGCTAAATCGAGGAGGTTTAGAAAGTGAACCATTATCATAGTAGTTTGTGTTTGTGTTTAGTGCCATTTTAGAATAGCAAGGAAGAGTATACAGCAAGATCTTGTTTATTAGATTAAACAAACTGCTCTGATACCACTTGTTGGTCCCGAAGGTGCTTAACAAGTTTGTAGAAGGGGGGGGGGGTTGAATACAAACACAGAAATTAAAGTTTAATAAATTGTTTATTGATAAATCAAAATACAATTTACAAGTTTGTTGCGGAATAAGATTAAGACAGACTCAATCTAAACAAACTTAAGAAACACTAAGATGGTTGCACAAGAAATTCAGAGAATGGGGGATTTTTAGAGAGATAGAAAACAAGGGTTTCTATTTTGGAGTTCAAGGATTGAGCGCACCTTCAGATGAAGGAGTGAGCTTCCTATTTATACCCTATGCATTAAATGCATGGCAGGGTACTTTACACGTGGCATTCATAGATTGGCTTTGGTAGTCTCACTTTTGGAGACATGCTTTTGGCCGCTTTATGAATAGTGTAGTTGACAGAGTTGGTGTACGATTTGTGGCAGAGACGTGTCCGTTCTGACACATTGTACTGGTTGTGCAAGGTAAGACAAAAGAAAACTTGAGGCATAAGCTTTGTGATCGTTGATCGCTGAGTATCTCTTCTTCCAGAGATAAAGAAGTTCAGCTATCACTGAAGCTTTTCCTCAGGCTTCTTCGCGTAAGTAGATTCGTCTGGTCTTCGCTGATATCCGCATCAGGTCACTAGTAGACTTATCTATTGTTCAGTGGCTTCGTCTTCGATTCAGCTATGAACTATGTTGACGCGAGACTTGTCTTCAGGGATTACGTTAACTGTGTTACATAGGAAACGATCAGTGATGACTGAACAGACTCAGTTTGATCGCTGAAAGTGAAACACATACATATTAATGTTTACAGAAAGGTCATCAGCGATAACTGAACAGACTCAGTCTGATCGCTGATGATGAAACATTAATACATATAATAACGTAATTTTCACTAAGTATAAAAGAGGGTCGTTATCAAATCACCGAGAGAGTTTGGATCAACACAATGTTAGTCTGTTTCTGTGAGCGTCGTTGCTTTTTCTTCTTACCTTTTGCATAGTAATCAACATTCACAGAAACTGATTCACCAACCTTAGTTGATGATTCACGTATTTCATGCACACTTGGTAAAACTTCACCATTTATGACAAAAGTAGAATGATCTGGAAGTTGAGCATTAAAGTCAAACAAATCAATCTTATCAACACACCCTTCATCAGAATTTAGAAAATCATTGGCAGACGCAAATAAGTCATCAAAATCAGGTTCAGAGGTTTGAGGTGCAGTAGAAGATGTTGAACACTCATTAGATTTGGTTTTGAAAATAGTGTTCTTTAAAACAATTGAAAATACATTTTGTTCAATGTCAGCTAAGATTCTTTCATCAGATAAAACATTTTCAAGTTCAATTATTTTGCTTTCTAAGATAAGTGGAGGAATATAAATTTTTTGCTTTACAGGTTTTGCCTCCAACTCAGTAACGGAATAACTTGCAAAATAATCATTTGAAAGATATTTTGGCTGTTCTGAAATATAACTATCATTCAAATTTTGATAGCAGAATGGTAGTTGTATTTTCTTTAAGTTCTTTCTTTTCTCATCTTCTTTTGCCTCAATCTCATCCGATGATTTGGTAACAAATTTGGGTTTCAAATGAGGATATTTAGCAGCCGCATATAGAAAATCAAAATTATATAAAGCAGGCTGTTTTCTGATGACTTTCTTAAGATAGTGTGGGTTTTCGTAACCGAGACCCCACTTCTCTTTAACATCAGTTTCCTCCTTAGGGGTGTTTAGGAAAATGGTTTGATCTGTTTGGCCTCGTCCATACAATTTGGCTTCCAAACCATTTACCTTCTTTGTTAAGCTCTTGTTTTCTACCTGCAATTTGTGAGCTTTTAGTATAGATTCTTGTTTCTCAAAATCAGACTTATAAATCTTAGAAACAAAATTAGAAATCTTACTTTCAAAACAATCTTTTTCTTGTTTAAAAATAGAAACAAATTTGTTCAGAGAATCAATTAAATCTTTGTTCCCAACAACTTGCTTGCTAAGTTCAAAGATCTTTTGATTTTTCTTTGCAATTCTGCTCTTTTCCTTTTGCAGTTTAGATTGTAGGTCTTGAAGTTCGACCATCATGGCTTCCATTTTGGTCATAAAATCATATTTGGAAAGATTAAGTACCTCATCAGTTGTCTCTTCATCACTGTCATCATATTTCACCGTATCTCCCATCAAACACATACGGGTTGTTTCTTCCTTCTGTTCTTCGTCATTTGAATGATCTAACCAGAACTCATCTTCAGCCATGAGTGCCTTGCCAGCCTCTTGTTGCTTGGCCAAGAGCATCATGTTCTTGTAATATTCTGAATTTCTAACTTTGGGCTTCCGACAGTCCTTTGCGTAGTGACCGACCTTACCACAGTTGTAGCATTTGATCAGGTCATCTGTGTTCTTTTCAGCACCAGTATAATCATTCAGATACTTTTTCTTCTCTTTCGGCTTTCTGTCCACATATCTTTTCTCCTCAAATCTTGTACCTTCAATTTTTTCCTGATGTTTATGGTTCTTTGATCCGGACGAGGAATACATTTGAGAATTAGAACCCGGTTTCTTGTAGAACTTATTCTGAAATGCACGGGTCAATAAAAGCATAGCTTGCTTTAGGTTCTCTCCGTCGTCACTATCAGATTCAGACTCAAAATCAGAACTGGGAATCACAATCTTCTTCTTTTTCTTCTTTTCTTTCTTTTCATTCTCTTTCTCACCAGCTACTAAGGCAATGGGAATTGACACTTTCTTAGTTTTCTTCCTCTCAACTCTTTTCTCTTCGACCTCTTCTTCATTCTGTCTCAGTGTCTCATAAACCTCATGCAGTTGAATGTCACTTAAATACTTCATCTGTTTCATTCTGCGAGTGTGCTTCTTCCACTCCGGCTGCAGAATGCTAAGGAACTTGACATTGTTCTCGATTTGCTTCTTCTTGACTTTGTTCTTTGAAAGTTCGTTCAGAAGAAGCACAAATCTCTCATACGTTTCCTCGAGGCTTTCATTGTCCTTGGCCTTAAATTCTTCATAGCTGTTTATACAGCTGGCCACTTTCATCTGGTTTCCCACCTTGGAGCCCATCATCATCTTCTGTAACTGATCCCACATCTTTTTCGCGTTCGCTTTGTAGTTGTCGATCTTGATATAAATCTCATTCGGGATACTTTGAAGTACAAGAGATCTGGCTTGTTTATCAGCTTTGAACCGACTTTTCTGCTCATCAGAATATTGTGCATAATCCTTCGGAACAATTTTCATTTTTCTCACCCTGTTCTCGTCTCCATCTTCACTGTCAGATGATTCGTCATCTGGTATCTCCACAGTGGGTGGTATCATTGGACCATCAGTAATTGACAGCAGGATATTTTCCCCATTTGCATGTCGATCAACAAAGTCGAGAAAACGATCCTTCCATTGTTCATATTCACCCTTGAATAGAATAGGAGGCTTGACATTAGTGCCAATTGAAAGAGCGTCCTTTGAAGTCATCCTGTTTAAGAAATATTCAATAAGAAACTTGAAAATGATTGTTAGTCTAATTTGAAATCAAGTAAATCAGAAAAACTTAGACAGAAAATCAGAAATAAAATTTCCAAAATTCTCTAAGTATGGAATTCGCAGGTTGCACAGAAGTACAAGGAATTCGCACAACATTGTGATACACACAAAATTAGTATAAAACCAAACTTCAGAATTCCCAAGTGAAAGAAATCAAGAATTCGCAAGCAATATTAAACCAGAATTCGCAAGGTAGAAACTCACAAATTCAACACTTAGAAAAATTTAATCACTTTTCATAAGAACCACAAGAATTCGTAAGATACTCTTCTGCGAATTCTAAGGAATTCGTAGAATAGTCTTATGCGAATTCTAAGAATTCGTATAAGAAGCTATGCGAATTCTTGTCTATAAAACAAAATTTTTCAACAACTTTTCGCAAGACAAAGATTTGCGAATTCTTTCCTTGAAGTTTTTCTAAGTACACTTTTCGTAAACAAAGCTTATGCGAATTCTCATACCTTTTCTCAAACAAGACTTATGCGAAATCTTGGCAATTCGCAAATAAGCCAATGCGAATTCTGGAGAATTCTTAACACACAGAAATGCGAATTCTATGAGATTCGCAAGAGATACACTTGCGAATTCCTTACTTGTGAAATTTTCATAATTCAAAAACTATGCAAAAGCTAATATAAATCTGCGGATTCTTCGATATTTCTGCGAGTTCTTCAAGATTTATGCGAATTCTACATATAAACTTGCGAGTTCTTGGGAATATCTGCAAGTTCTTCAACTCTTCGAAGAAAAACACCTCTGGATTCCTCAAAAACCTATCTATACCTCGAATTTCGATCTAAGACTTTGACACAATGTTCTTTAACACAACTAGAAACAAATCCTAACACTGAATTACAAAAGAATTCATTCCTGATTACAAGATGATCCAAATACAGTGCAATAAAACTTGTGAATACAAACATATACAAATTCCAAATTCGAATCCAATTACAGTACAAAACTGTCAGGATCTTAATTCTAAACAAGAATAAACACTCAGAAACAATATTAAAGAAGTTTGCGGAATAGCACTTTGATATTCAATAATTAATTGAACACAGTAAATCAGAATAAGAACTTGCAAACTTTATTGAATGATTATAAAGTTACAAGATTCAACACACAACCTCAATATTGATGAACATGCTCATCAATACGAATTCTACTTCTCTAGAATTAGGATTACAAACCTTGAGGTTGATTCTCTCTATCAAAACAAAAACTCAGAATGCTAAAAATTATTTTCTATCAAGTCTAAGCTATTCTATATATACTGAAGATAAAAGATAATTACAAATAATAAAAGATCTTCAAAATAATCTTCTATCTTTATCTTCAAGCTTTCCTTAATCTTCAAACTTGATCTGCACGAATCTTGATTATCTCATAAGCAGCAGTAAGTCTTCAGCAGTATTAATACTTTGAGCAGTATTAACATTCAGCAGTACTAACTACTAGTAGTACTAAAATTGCTTAGCAGTAGTAATCTCCTCTAGCAGTATTAACCTTGACTTAGCAGCATTAATCTTGTTCAACAACATTAACTTCAGAAGTAGTAATCTTCAGAAGTAGTAACCAAGTTCTTCTAGCAGTATTAACTGTACTTGTGAAATTCTGAATTTCCCAACAATCTCCCCCTAACTTGACTTTTAGGAAGAGAAGTCAAGTTCTTCAGATAATCTTCAAGATGCTCCCAAAACTTCATCATGTCTTATACTCCTGTATTTGCATCCAACCCCAAACTCTGATTTATAGTTCTTTGGATCAGATACTTAGCCATTTCTGAATTTGAAACACATCCTAGCTTCTTCTTCAGCATTGCATGAAGCTTCAGTCTGCTGTGATTGTACACTCTATCCATTAGGAAGTACTCTATGTGATTTAAGTCCATAGTTAGTGCATATACTCCACTAGTTTTATATAGAGTCCACTTGTTGACAGTTTTGAACATATTTCTGATCACATGCTCTACTTCTTCAGGTTTGAACATCATACACAGATACTCCATCACTAATTTTGTAATTGAAATCTCTGGAGCTTTCAGTTGATCTGCATACAACTTCATTCCTATCTCAAACATTTTTTCAAGATCTGACCTGGAGCATGTTCTTACAATCTTTGCCCAAGTATTGTATACTTCATACTTTTCATCCTTCCTCTTGAGCCTGATGTACTCTTTACCATTAACCTTCAGTGTATCCCAGAAGATGACTTCAGGAGGCTTCACACCAACAGGTTCAGCTGAAATTGGTTCAGGCACTTTGTCCATCACTACCATGTATAGATTTACATCATCAGACCTTGCTGATTCTTTCTGTTCAGATGACTTAGGTGCCTCTTCTTCTTCAGCAATCTTCTCAACTTCTTCTGCAACTCTAGGCTTCTTGGTTGACTTTCTCCTTGCCATCATCTTGGTTCTTTTTAAAGTCCTTAGACTTTCACCAAGAGTTGCTTCTTTCTTTGGTGGTGTTTCTTGCTCATAAGGGAAAGGTTTTTCTATCATGAAATTATTGCTTTCTTTCATTCTCTTCTCCATCTCCACTCTTGCAGTTTCATTCCCTTGAAGCTTTATCATTTCAGAATTGTACAGCTCTTTAATCTGCTCAAATGTCATCTTTGAGAACATCTCCTTTCTGACTCCTACAACACCCTTGAGAAATGTAATCATCTTGTTTCTCTCTTGGGTACCTAGGAATGTCTTTGAGGGTTGTCTCTTCTTTGCAGCTGTTTTGACCACAGATTTCTTCAGAGATGCTGCTTTCTTCTGTGCAAGTTCAGTTGCCAGGCTTTGTTGATAGGCTTCATTCAGTTCAGCAGCTAGAGCCTTAGCCATTTCTCTGTCCTTTTCAACCTGAACCCTTTCTTCTTTTTCAATATCAACCTGCATCTTCCTGGACAAAGCTTCATCTGATTCAACCAACCTTTGCTTTTTGACTGGTTGATCAGATTCCACCATTTTAGCTTTGCCTTTGTCTTTTCTTTCCTTCTTCTCTACATTTGCTTTCTTGATCACTTCACCTTTTTCTTTGATGACAACTCCTTTGGCCTTTGAGGTGACCTTGGGAGTATCATGTTTGGCTTTGATTAAGGTCTCAACAATTTCAAGATCTGTTAGTACTTATTGTACTATTTCTGCTGCTTCTTTCAGGTCAGAAGTAGTAACTGTTTCTGCTGCTTGGCTTGACTCAGCAGTATTAATTGTTACCACTTCTTTCTTTTTTCTGTTTCTTGTACTATTTCTGCTTCTTGTACCATTTCTGCTTCTTGTACCAACTCAGTTTCCACTTTTTGTTGCTCCCCCTCAACATCCACTTTCTCTTGCTCCCCCTTAGCTTTGGCATCTTCCATGTTGACATCAGGTTCTGACTCCCCCTTTTTGGGAGCATCAGTCACTGGTTTCCTCCTTCTTAGCACAAATTGTTTCTTCTTCTTTTGTAGAATCAATTTCTTCACCATTTGCTTCAAGTTGACAATCTGTTCTTGTTGAGACAGAACTATCAGTTTCAGCTCTTCTATTTCTTTCCCCTGCTTGATCACATCCATGTTTATGTTTCCCATGGTTTCCATCAATTCAAAATAGTTATATCTGTCCTCACCTTCTCCAGAAGTATTACCCTCTTTTGAAGGATCATGGGATCTTTTTGTAGTAGAGATCTTCTGCCTAGCAGAAGCACCTGCTACCCCCATGGTTTCTTGGCACCTGGGACCTTTGGATGATTGCTCATCCAAAGTTGCCATGGGGAAGGTCTTATTTATGTTACCACTGACCTCCTCTGTGCTAGCAGGAGTAGTGGCAGCCTTAGCACCCATATGCTCATTCATCTCCTTGTTGAGCATCTCCTTGGGGTTGGGAGACACCCCTGTGGTTTCTCTGTTGATATTCTCTAATGGAGAATTCTCCATTAGAGGGCTTATAGGCTCTGTGGGTGAAGGTACAAGAAGGTAAGGAGCCTTCTTTACCTTTTTCCTTATATAAGTTTGGGTTATTGGGGAAATTGGCTTTTGAACAAGAGGCTGAGGGATTGATATGGAGGGTGAAGGTTGGGATTGGCTAGCAGTGGGATGGTCTAATGAGGGCCTTGACCCTGCTGCCATACCTTCTTCAGTGTGGGACACCACCATCATTGTAGAGAACAATGGGGTGTCAACTCCTTCCGAGTCCAATGGAGATCTTTTCATGTTTGAAAAGACCTTACCTTTGGGGATTTTTGGTACATATACCTCATCAAAATGAGGCATATCCATCAATTCATGGGTTATAACTTCCTGAACAAACCTGGGGTACATGTAAAAACTCTTTTTGCTTCTCAAGTTTGATACAAGATCACTGAAAATCATTCGTGAAAAATTGTACTTTCTGGCAGTGGCCAAGCAGACCAAAGCATAAGCAATGGTACTGCTAAACTCACTCCATCCAGTAGTCTTTTTGGAAATACAGTGCATTAAGGTATGAACAAGAAAACGCCATTGGGTATAAAATTTTGATTTTGAGAATTTGAAACCACCCAATTGGCCTTCATACCCCATTCTTGACAAATTAGAGAACAAGTCCTCATTTGGAATAGAAGTAATACCTGCAGCATCGTCTAGACGTAGACAAATGCGTATCACCTCTTCAGAGAATGACAAGGGTTTATCACACACCCTTGTCTTCAGAATCTGCACTCCATTCTCTGAGACTATGGAGGCATTTGCCCAGAATTGCCGTTGATGCTCTATGTAGATTGTCGGTGACACAGTGAGAGCATGGGCAATGTGGCTGGACTTAAGAAAATCCACAATCTGGTGGAATCCAGCAGCTTGTTTCGGCTTCTGTAGCATCGCAATCTCGTTGTGCTCATCAATGAAAGCCATGGATGCCATTGAAGCTTGAGTATGTTGGACTGAAACACTTGTTCTTGAGAGAAAAAGGGTTAGAGAGCAGATGAATAGAAATCAAAGAGTCGTTATGGACTTTTGGGCGGGCAAACAGGGTATTTATACGATTCGGAACATAAGCAGTATTAACACCTAGCAATATTAACGAACTAGCAGTATTAACTGAGAGCAATATTAACCATTAGCAGTATTAACTGACTAGCTGTATTAACTGAGAGCAGTATTAACCACTAGCAGTATTAACTAACTAGCAGTGTTAACTGAGAGCAGTATTAACCACTAGCAGTATTAACTAACTAGCAGTATTAACTGAGAGCAGTATTAACCACTAGCAATATTAACTAACTAGCAGTATTAACTGAGAGTAGTATTAACCACTAGCAGTATTAACTAACTAGCAGTATTAACTGAGAGCAGTATTAACCACTAGCAGTATTAACTGTGCACTGGCAGTATTAAAACTGCAATGGCAGCATTAACTATACTTACACTGTTTGAAGCTTGAGGTACTCTGAGCAAGGTAATAGAAAAAGATGTTAGTAGCACCAAAGAATAAACCAATA
The DNA here is from genome assembly GCA_954870635.1 of Arctium minus. Taxonomy (NCBI): domain Eukaryota; kingdom Viridiplantae; phylum Streptophyta; class Magnoliopsida; order Asterales; family Asteraceae; genus Arctium; species Arctium minus. Next base: position 80,927,285 of record OX941083.1, on the reverse strand, counting down.
ACAGGTATGAAAACACTTTTTAAACCAAATGAGCTTATTCAGAGTTGATCATGCCCACACTTGTGACCAAGAAAGTGAATCTACCCACATCAAAAGCTTTAGTGAATAGATCAGCAAACTGGTTGTCAGTATGAACTTTAGCAACTTGAATTAGCTTCTTTTCATTACAATCTATGATAAAGTGATACCTGATCTCAATGTGCTTAGTTCTGGAGTGCTTGACTGGATTGTTAACAATGCTTATAGCACTGCTATTGTCAATGAAGATTGGAGTGTGAAGAAAGGTTACCCCATAGTCCAGCATCTGATTCTGAATTGATAGAACCTGAGAGCAGCAGCTTGCAGCAACAATATACTCAGCTTCTGTTGTTGATAAGGACACTGTGGTTTGTTTCTTACACTGCCAGGATACTAGTCTTGCACCCAAAAGTTGACATCCACCTGAAGTAGACTTTCTGTCCATGTTAGCACCTCCCAAGTCACTATCTGAATAGGCAATCAAGTCAAAGTTGGATTCATATGGATACCAAAGACCTAGTCTAGGTTTCCCTCTTAAGTATCTAAAAATCCTTTTAACAACTTGAAGATGTGATTGCTTTGGATTGACTTGGAATCTGGCACACAAACACACTGGAAACATGATGTCTGGTCTTGAGGCTGTGAGATACATGAGTGATCCAATCATTGATCTATAAAGATGGACATCCACATCCTCCCCCTCAAGATCAGCAGCGATCTGTTTATGAGTCTCCATAGGTGTGCTTGCTGGCTTTGAGTCTGTTAGACCATAATTGTCCAGGATGTCTTTCACATATTTTGATTGGCTTATGAAGATCCCATCTTTCTTCTGTCTCACTTGAAGCCCAAGAAAGAAGGTAAGTTCACCCATTGAACTCATTTTAAAGCTCTTGTGCATCAACTTTTCAAAGTCTCTACACATCTGATCTTTTGTGGATCCAAAGATGATATCATCCACATAAATCTGAACCAATAGGATGTCCTTCTTACTTCTTTTAATGAATAGGATCTTGTCAATTATTCCTCTTTCAAACCCATTCTCCAAGAGATAGGTAGACAATGTATCATACCATGCTCTTGGGGCTTGATGCAGACCATAAAGTGCTTTCTTCAGTTTGTATACTCTGTCTGGATATGATGGATTTTCAAATCCAGGGGGCTGACAGACATATACTTCTTCATCAATTGTACCATACAGAAAGGCACTCTTCACATCCATTTGGTATACCTTAAACTTCATGTATGAGGCATAGGCTAGAAATAGCCTAATTGCTTCTACCCTTGCCACTGGAGCAAACACTTCTTCATAGTCAATGCCTTCTTCTTGAGTGTACCCTTGTGCTACCAGCCTTGCTTTGTTTCTTATCACAATGCCTCTCTCATCCTTTTTGTTCCTGAAAATCCACTTGGTGCCAATAGCTCTATGACCTTTTGGAAGGTCCACCAAGTCCCAAACTTCTTGCAACTTGAACTGCAGTAACTCTTCTTGCATAACTTCTATCCAACTGGAATCTTTCATTGCTTCAAAAACCTTCTTAGGCTTAATCTGAGATAGAAAGCAGGAGAGTACTGTGTGTTGCTAATCCTGCAGCTCTTGAAGTCTACTTTGATTCCTTGTTATCATAGGAGAAGAGATGTCTCCTATGACCAGCTCTGGAGGATGATTCTTTTGAGTTCTAGTCTGATAACTAGGTTCTTCATTGATTCCCACATCCAGATTGGAATCATATAAGTCAGCTGAGGGGATCTCATCAGCTGCTTCTGGCTCTTCATGCACTTGATTCTCCTCATCTCTTCCTTCTTCTTCATTCTAAAAAGGTTCAGTCATTGTCTCTTTTGCACAGACATCAATAGGCTCTCTTGTAGGTATGGGAAATATCACAGACTGAGGAATAATGTCTTGTACTTGTGTTTGTTCATCACCTGATCTTCCACTTCCTGAACCTGTATGATAATCACTACTGAAACCCAAAGAGTTAGTTAGTGAATCAATGTCAAATAACCACTGAGGACCAAATCCAATAGGATTTGGTGTGTTCTCATTGCACTTGACATTGTCACTTTCCTCAATTATTCTAGAAGAAGTATTAAAAACTCTGTAAGCCTTACTCTGAGATGAGTAACCAACAAGAAAACCATCATCTGCCTTGCTATCAAACTTTCCTAAGTGAGGTTTGGTATTGAGTATGGTACAAGGACACCCAAAAGGTTTGAAAAATCCTATAAAAGGTTTTCTGTTATTTAAAAGCTCATAAGGTGTCTTGTTTTAAGGCTTGACTACTAGAACTCTGTTTTGGACATAGCAAGCAGTATTAACTGCTTCAGCCCAGAAAGTAATTGGAAGTTTTGAATCTGCCAACAGAGATCTAGCAGCTTCAATCAGTGTCCTATTCCTTCTCTCAGTAACACCATTTTGTTGTGGAGTCCTAGGAGCACTGTATTGCCTCTCAATTCCTTTTTCCTCACAAAAGGTGTTTAGGTCAGGATTTTTAAATTCAGTACCATTGTCTGACCTAATGACTTTTACCTTTTGATTAGTTTGGTTTTCAATTCTTAGAATAAAGGATTTGATCAGTCCACTTGTCTCATCCTTAGTCCTTAAAAAATATACCCAAGTAAATCTAGAGTAATCATCAACAATAACTAGGCAGTATGATTTCTTACCAATACTCATAACATTTGTAGGACCAAACAGATCCATATGCAACAACTGAAGAGAAGTAGAGATTGTGTTCAACTCTTTGGACTTATGAGAAGTTTTGTGTTGTTTGCCTTTGAGACAGGCAACACAATGATCATCACATGAAAAGACTTTGGAAGGTAAACCTCTTACAAGGTTGTTTTTAACAAGTTTATTCATTGTTTTAAAGTTCATGTGACACATCCTTCTGTGCCAAAGTGATGATTCATCCAAAGAGGCTTTTGAAACAAGACAGTTTAGGTATGAATAAGTTGAAACACTTTCCATATCTAAGCAATATACATTATCCTTTCTGGGAGTTCTTAGTAGTATCATCTTCTCATCAACAACCTTGAATCCAGGAGCAAGGATAATGCATTCAGAATCTGTAAATAATATACTATGTTGCTTGTCACAAACCTGTGATACACTTAACAGGTTGTACCTTAACTGTTCAACATAGAATACATCTTCAAAGGTCATTTTACCTTTGGATACATCCCCCTTACCACTTATCTTACCTCCATCTGGAGTATTACCAAAGGCAACATGTCCACCATCAATTTTCTTGAAATTCTTGAGGCATGACATGTTCCCTGTCATGTGCCTAGAGCAACCACTATCAACATGCCAGATGCTCTTCCCCTTGAGCTGCTGGTTGCCCTGCACATAAGATTAAACAATTAGTATTGATTGGGGACCCAAGCCAAAGTGGTCTTGGGTCTCCCTTTCTCATCAAAGTATTTACATTCCTTTTTGATGAGGTTTTTAAACTTAGAGCACTCTTTATTAGAGTACTTTGTCAATATGATTGGCTTAGCAGCACAAACACTAGAAGCAGTACTAACTTTGGAAGCACTAACAGAGTTAGCAGTACTAACAGGTTGAGCAGTACTAACCTTATTAGCAACACTAACAGAGTTAGCAGTATTAACTTTTGAAGAAGTACTAACAATGTCAGCAGTACTAACATTGTTAGCAGTAGTATTACTTCTAGCAGCACTATCATTGTCAGCAACACTATTTGTGGTAGCAGTACTAACATTTTTAGTGCTTTTAGGAACCCACATATTGACACTTTCTTTAACAGACTTTTTCTTCATGTGGCTTTTAGATTTAACAGATTTCTTAGCCACATGGTTCTTTTCAAACTTCCTATAACCCAAGGGTTTTTGCATAGATCTTTGAAAGTTCATCCTTTGGTTTATAGGATTGAAATAACAGTATTTGGCAAGACGATTTAATTTGCCACAGATAAAAAAAGGTTTTGGTCTATTGATTTTACTCAGATCAACCCCTTGTTTCTGTGCCCACTGTTTATTCCGGTTTCTTTGATTTCCCCTCTTTTTATCATGTTTTTGGGGCTCAGTCTTCTTACATGCACACTGTTTGCAAGGACCTGGATTCACAACTGTGGTCTGTTTGTAATGGACCTTACCAGACTTTTCCTCTGTCTTCTCTATGTCCTTGGATTTGATCCAAGCCCTTACACAGTCCTCATTGGTGATAATATTATTTTCTAGAGGAATCTCACCACTCACATTGTTCTCCTTACTCTTGTCAACCTCTTTGTCAGACTTATCTTCAACAACTACCTCATCTAAGGGATCTATCTCAGTGGCTCCCTCAGGTAAGTCCTTCCTATCTTTGGTTTCTAACAGGTCTGAAGTAGGAGGAATGTAATTGTTGTTATATGGTGGAGGTGTGGCATTATATCCAATTCCTCTTCTCAGCTTATCATGAATCTGAGTTTGTAGTAAAGAGTCCATTGCTTTAGAAGCATTGGAAAACTTTTCCACATCAAGCTTGACCTTGGTTAGTTCATCTCTCAATTTATCACTCTCCTCTTTAGATTTGGTCAGTTTGAGCTCTAGATCCTTTTTCTCCCACTTCCAGTAATTTGTGTCATATGAGTGTTGGAGTTCATTGGCTTGAAAACCTTTAATCTGTTCCTCAAACCTCTCAACAATTCTCACATAATCTTTGATATCCTTTTCCAATCTCTTAAGGTCATCACTCATCTTCTGATTGTGATCCCTGTACCTTTTAACAGTGTCTATGCAAGTTTTAGAACAAATATTAGAATTTACCTCAGATGGGAGATCAAATACTTCAGCCATAAGAGCTTGATTCTGGATAGCCTCTTCTGCTTGATCACTCCAATCAAACCCCATTCCTTGTTGAGAAACAAGGGCTTGAGCAGAGTTTCTGTTGTTATTGAAGCTTCCAGATTGAGCTTGTTGGTGGTTGTTGTTGTGAGACACTCCACTTCTGCATTCCCTTGCAAAGTGTCCCTTCAGATGGCATTTGTAGCATTCCACCTTTGATTTATCAAACCCTGCTCCATCTTCTCTTCTTTGGGAGAAGTTGTTCCTCCCAGTCCTCTTTATGAACTTCTTCACCCTCATGGAAAGCATGGCCATCTGCCATTTAATATCCATCTCTTCCAGATCATCAGGATGAAGTTGTTCCAAATCATCATTGATTAAGGAGGAATTTCCATGACTGGCAAGAAAGGCTTCAAACACAGAATCAGTGCCTTTTTCTTGATTTGCTCCATTAGCAGCATTCACTGATTCAGGGTTAGCAGTAGAATCAATTGATGTTGATAGGAGTGCAACATTATGAATATATCCAAAAGGCTTCTTCTTTGCCTCCACTTCAGCTTCAAATACTCTAAGATAATTGTACAGATCATCAAGTTCTTTTTCTTCCAACTGATCATTCTGTCTGAATAAAACAGTATACATGGTCCACTCATCTCCAAGAGACCTTAAGAACTTTCTTCTGTTCACATCATCTTGATCAATCTGTACTCCCATAGTAGCCAGTTCACCAATCAGTTTGTTAAACCTGTCAAAAGTTTGAGTCATGGACTCATTCTTAGTTGACATAAAGTTTTCATACTGTTGTTTTAGGATTGCCTTTTGATTTCTTTTGGTACTTTTGGTACTTTTGGTACCAGAGAATCTCTTCTCTAGAGCATTCCAGAGCATCTGTGCATCAGTGCAATTACAGAATTGGTGTTGATATTCATTGGGAATGGCCAAGAGCAGTGTGCTCAAGGCTTTCATCTCTGTCTACCTTGTCTTTCTTTCTGCATCCGTCTTTGGAGGGGTTCTTTTTCCATCTTCACCAATCTTTCCTGCATCAGATGGACCATTCTCAATGATGTCCCACATAGAGTAATCTGTGAGGAGAATGTATTGCTTGATTCTAATCTTCCACATGTCAAATTCATTGGATCTGAGCATTGGAACTTTTGAGACCAGAGTACTGTTTGATTCAGCTGTGTTTTCCATGATGAATAAGATTTCTGAGAATACTAGCTCTGATACCACTTGTCAGGATCTTAATTCTAAACAAGAATAAACACTCAGAAACAATATCAAAGAAGTTTACGGAATAACACTTTGATATTCAATAATTAATTGAACACAGTAAATCAGAATAAGAACTTGCAAACTTTATTGAATGATTATAAAGTTACAAGATTCAACACACAACCTCAATATTGATGAACATGCTCATCAATACGAATTCTACTTCTCTAGAATTAGGATTACAAACCTTGAGGTTGATTCTCTCTATCAAAACAAAAACTCAGAATGCTAAAAATTATTTTCTATCAAGTCTAAGCTATTCTATATATACTGAAGATAAAAGATAATTACAAATAATAAAAGATCTTCAAAATAATCTTCTATCTTTATCTTCAAGCTTTCCTTAATCTTCAAACTTGATCTGCACGAATCTTGATTATCTCATAAGCAGCAGTAAGTCTTCAACAGTATTAATACTTTGAGCAGTATTAACATTCAGCAGTACTAACTACTAGCAGTACTAAAATTGCTTAGCAGTAGTAATCTCCTCTAGCAGTATTAACCTTGACTTAGCAGCATTAATCTTGTTCAGCAGCATTAACTTCAGAAGTAGTAATCTTCAGAAGTAGTAACCAAGTTCTTTTAGCAGTATTAACTATACTTGTGAAATTCTGAATTTCCCAACAAGATGATCCAAATACAGTGCAATAAAACTTGTGAATACAAACACATACAAATTCCAAATTCGAATCCAATTACAGTACAAAACTCGAATTGAACTATATAAACTCAATCTAATGTGCAATTCGAACACAAACTGATCAAATTTACATACAAATTCGCACAAAAACTCAGAATCAATCTATACTCGAAGAACATAATGCCGAACTCATATTTTCTTGATTTCAAATCAGATTTGCTTTGATACCAATTGATAGTCCCAATTCTAATCAAGTTCTTATCTAAATCAAACACAGAAACAAGATACACAACCTACCTGTTTTGATTCAACTTCAAAATTGAATTACAAATGATTCGCAGATTACTTTCTCTCTCTACAAATCTCTTTCTCTCTCTAACTCTCTGCGAATGTTACAAGTGTTCTCAAACTTAGTCACTCGATTACAACTACTAACTAAACACAAGTCTATAAAAGGAAATTAAAACTACACGCTTACAACAAAACAAAACAACTAAGACATTGACTTTGAGATTATTACAATTGACTTTGACTTTGCTTGAAAGTTGACTTTTGAGCTTTGACTTTCTTTGACTTTCAGCTTCAAACTTTATGATCTTGCATCCAACAAATTTGTGCACTAACAATCTTCCCCTTTGGATTCAAGATCATCAACAAGATTTTACAGAATAATCTTCTCTCTTTAAGCACAATAAATGTAATCTCCCCTTTGATTAACTTTAACAGATTAGACGTCTAAGCTCAGTCTTCCTTTTGTACTCAAAATAGTCTTCACAATTTTTCAGTATTCTTTCCAAAATCTTTCTTCAAAGAAAGTAACAATCTCCCCTAAGGTTAACAAAAACCTCTTTCAGACTTGGAAAGAAATTATCTTCAGGATTCGCCTAGAATGCTTTAGCAGAATATCTTCAAAGAAAATTTCTTGAAAATCGGCTTATCTTCAGAAATCTTTGAACTTTCGCTTTCATCTTTCAATAACCATTCTTCAAACTCTCTTCAAATTGGAATTTCTTGAAACTGTCTCCCCATCTATAACATTTCTGAATCATACATTTCTTGAATTCTTCTCCCCCTTTTTGATGAATAAAGCATTGAACTCATCAAAACTTTCACAAGAAATGTCTCTGAAAACTTTTCTGACCAAAGATCTTTCATACTGAGCCTCTGACCATCAATCGATCCAAAAAGATATTCATCCGAATATTTTCATGGGGACCAAAATGAAAGATATATATATATATATATATATATATATAATATTGTTGTTTAGAAAAATTAGGAAAACAATAAAAAAGACAAAATTGTCCCTCAATCTAACAGAGATTTTTAACAGATTTAGAGTTGAGGGACCACTTTCAATGTAAAATGAGAAGCACAAGGATGTTTTCTAGACTTATCAAAGTTCAGGTCCCACTTTCAAAGATCTCATTAAACCTCGAGGACCAAAATTAGAGTTTACTCGATTTTATTATGTTTCCTAATCTAAAATCATGATAATAATAAATGAACCTTATCATCTTCCATATATATCACAATCATTATTAATGAATCATAATAATTATCCATATATATATATTGTTTCCTAAAATAGTAGTTTGCAAAGTTTACACGAATTGCTTGGTTTTCAAATGAAACGCACCACATATATATATATATGGTTGAGTTTCGGTGAGAAGTTGAGGTTAACGTGAGAAACGTGAGAAGTGGTTATGAACCATTGGATGAGAAATGGATGCACATTAGGATGAAATACACCAAGATATACCGGATGAATTCCCTTCTAAGCCGCAATTCATGGGAGATCATTTGATTAAAAGTGATCAACGGTTTGGATCCACTTCCCACGTTTCATACGTTAACCTCAACTTCTTACACGATTTTCACACACACACACACACACACACATATATATATATATATATAGACGGAGGATCAAACGAGAACAATAACTATTTAAAAGAACACGAGAACTAACAAAATCATTAGTGATTTTACATTAACGTGCAAAAAAGCCACGCGGACCTGAAGCCGCGGCCAAAGTTCCTTTTTCGTGTGTTAATGTAAAATCACTAGCGATTTTGTTAGTTCTCGTGTTCTTTTAAATATGTATTGTTCTCGTTTGAACCCGACTCTCTCTCTATATATATATATAGAGAGAGAGAGGATCAAACGAGAACAATAACTATTTAAAAGTACACGAGAACTAACAAAATCATTAGTGATTTTACATTAACGCGCAAAAAAGCCACGCAGACTTGAAGCCGCGGCCAAAGTCCTTTTTGTGTGTTAATGTAAAATCACTAATGATTTTGTTAGTTCTCGTATTCTTTTAAATATGTACTGTTCTTGTTTGAACCCGTCTCTCTCTATATATATAATAAAAGGATATGTTATAAAGGGACCATGAAATGAAAGCATGTCGTATAGCTTTTGCATAAACTTGAAAATGGTTCTCTTTCAAAGAAGTTGGGTGGTAAGGCAACACCTCAGAAGATATCACAAATTTGTGGTGGTCCATAATTTAATTTGAGTTGTAGAGAATGGTAAAAAGATAGCCTCTAATCATTATCACTTGACTTTGATTAAGAATATATATTTATATATATAAAGCTTAGAAAATAGAATCAAACGTGTGAGAGAAAAGCTGTTTAAACAGAAAGTTGAGATTATAAGTCATTGTTCCTTGCTAGCTTGAATCATCAAACCACGCACACACTGAGATGTATTTATCATATGCAAAAAGCAAAAACATATAAAACTAATGGATAAATACTTGCATATGTGTGTCACATTCAACACACATACGTACATAATTGTGACTGTATACAATATATGTATTTATAAAACCGACAAGCACACACATAAACAATATATATATATATATATATATATATATATATATATATATATATATATATATATATATATATATATATATATATATATATATATATATATATATATATATATATATATAGTCATAGGTTCAAATGAAAAATGTTAAGTGTCTGAGAAATAGAGAAATAATCCTAGTCATTCATACGGTCAAAATTGGATTTGATTGGTCAAGAATTGCGGCCTTGACTGGTCAAAAATTGCGGTCATTCCAAAAATATAAGGACATTTTCATAACCTTTACAAATACGCGGGACGAGTTCATATGTGAACATGTGTGATATACATATGAACTCGTGTATTTCACATATGAACTATTTTTTAACTGATTCACATATGAACATTTGTTATTCATATATGAACTAATTAACTGTAGGTCATAAGTGAATCAGTTGAACTAATTAACATATTCACATATGAACTAATTAACTGGTTCACATATGAATGTATAGTTCATATGTGAACTTGTTTGTCGTATATTTGTAAAAAGTTACGAACATACCCCTCCATTTTCTGCCGACCATGCGAGAAATTATCCGTTGTTTCACGGTCAAAGCCGCAAATGTTGACCAGATGAATGACTAAGATCATTTCTCTATTTCTCACACACATAACATTACTCATTTGAACCTCTTCCTATATATGTATGTATATGTATGTATGTATGTATGTATGTATGTATGTATGTATGTATGTATGTATGTATGTATGTATGTATGTATGTACAGAGAGAAGAGGGATATTTTAGAGACTCAACCCGTTAGTAGAAACCAAACAAACCAAATAATTGAGAAATTTATAGAAATGATAAGAGTATATTTATTACGATTTTGATATTTATAGAAGGTTATCAGAGTTCATTTATTATGATCAACGTTTCATATCAGGAAACAATTGAGATATTTATTGAATAAGATATTCATTAGACTAGACGAACGGTTGAGATTGATCTGTAAGGTTTGTACTAATGGTTGGGTTTGTAAATAAACCACCTCTATATATACGAAGTTTCAAATACAAACCCTCTAATTAGTACAAACCAATCTCAATTGTCCATCTAGTCTAATGAATATATGTTTTATAAATATCTTGAGTGTTTCATGATCTAAGCAGGGTCGTCCGTGGGGGAGGGCGGGTAGGTCGTACGTCCAGGGACCACAAGAAATAGGGGCCCAAATAACTTTAGTATATAGTAAGAGTTCAAATTAGTAAATAAGAGAGACAATTTTTTTAGTATTCAATTAGGTCTAAAAAGAATTTAGTAATATCTTAAGTATTAACTATTAAGGACTCAAATATGTATCAGGGGTTGTTTGTTTATCTCTTAATAGTTCTATTAAGAGGTAACATCTAAATCGTTAAGAGCTAAATCTTGTTTGGTAAAAAAATAAGTTTGTCTCTTAATGGTTCTAAAACCCTCTGAATGATTTTGTATCTTGGGCCTCCTTAACCATTTCACGCTCTAATTTCATTTTGAACAATTACCAAACAACCGTATTTCATTTTGCACTATATCATAAGAGTCTCTTAATCATTCTGACCACTTAATCATTTTGCACCAAACCATTCAGCAACTACCAAACAACCCCTTAATTAATTATATTTTGGAGAAGAAAATATGTTAAAAGTTAATTGTTCGTTAATTTTATATTGTTTATTATTTCTCTAAGTTATTTATATAATAGGAAAGTCTAAAACTAATTGTCTTGAAAATCTTGATATTTTTTTCTATCATTCATCTCTCACCGACCTTTAATTATTCCATCCATATGAATTATATTTTTGCATTGGAATATTGTACGCAAATTTCTTATTATTAACTAAGAAATCCCCTACATTTAAAAAAAAATTACAAATCAAATGAGATGGTTCAACTTATATCTATATTTAGGATTTTAAAAATACCCTTGTTTTTTCATGCATTGTTAACTATTTATTACATAATATTGACTATATATATCTAAAACAAGAAAAAGATCACAAGATATTACTAATGTGAGTTTTTTATTCTTAGAATGATGATTCCATAAAAGTTTGATTTAACCCTAATGTTGTGTTCTTGAGTCTTTTTCTGTATGAAGGGAAGGAAGAGAAAGAGAATGAAAATAGGGGGAAAGGAAAAATCTAGCGTTCTCACATTTTTTAAGGAGAGAAAGGAAAAAATGTTGATATTTCTCTCAGAACTTTACTCCCGATTTGGGAGGAAAGGAAATGAAAAGAATTTATAACAATTAAAAATATTTGTAAATCACACACCTACCCATTAATTATTATCCGCTGTAAAATAAATAAAGGTATACTTGTAAAAATGACATATTTATGTTCATTTATATCCTACTCAAGAACATGAAAATTTGTATTCTTTCCTTCCCCTCTCTTCGCTCTCAAGAACACAAATAAAAAAAATGTTTTTCCCCTTTCTTTTCTTTTCTTTTCCTTCTCATTCTTTTTTCTTCTTTCCTTCCCAACTTCGAGAACACATCATAATAATTTAAAATGATGATAACATGAGGTGACATGGAAAGTCAACTGAATTATATGGATTTACATAGTGTTACTCCGAATAGAAAACATCGTGACACCAAATAATGTCAATTTATATACTAAATATACATTATAAGATGATTTTGACGGTGAAACGGATTGACAATGCTATATAAAAATCTTATGGTAGATAATATTAATTTAGAAATGCTTATTGATTGATTTTGTGACTAGTAATACTCGGAAAAATGGTTTCATATGAAGTATAAGTATTTCTTGAATTCAATGTTATTCCTAATGACAAAATAATATATTGAAAAAAATCGTACTTATAGAGGGTCCTTTTTTACATCGCCAAGGGCCAATAAAATGTCAAGAACGGACATGGATCTAAAGCAAAATTATAATCATTTTCCACAAATATTGATATCATCATAATAAATAAACTTAGCATTTCCATATATCTAATGTGATTGACTTGTATTGTTTATATTAATTAGAGGGTTTATATTTGAAACACCCAATCTATATATATATATATATGGGTGGGTTCAATTGAAAACTCATCTTTCATTGTGCACAAGAGGATAAATCTTAACCACTGATCAAATCTTAGAAAACTAATCAATGGTTAATACATAATAAGGTTACTTGGGAAGTGATTAAGTACAAAATTGTAATTTTGAATCAACGCCTACCTTCTTTGACTTTTTATTTTTAATTAAAAAATTTACCCTCTTCAGCTTTAAAATAATTTATCTTAAAAATTACTAATATTTTAATCAAACAAATTACATAAAAAACCGAGAATTTCGTGCTTTTCGATATGACATCCATCTCGATATAGTTTTTTTTTCTTCGTTTTAACCGTTTTTTAAGTGAAATTCTATATACGTGTTATATTCATTATGAATATGCATGCACGTCTTCGGGTGTCCATATTCAATATGAATAACAAAGGTGAACGTTCATTCACTATTCATGATGAATAATACAATATTCAGGATTTTTTCGTTTTCACCGTTTTTTACGTGAATTTCTATATATGTGTTATATTTATTATGAATATGCATGCACGTCCTCGGGTGTCCACATTCAGTACGAATAACAAAGGTGAACGTTCATTCACTATTCATGATGAATAATATAATATTCAGGATGAATAATACAATATTCAGGATGAATAATACACGAATCCATGATTCATGTATTATTTATCATGAATTGTGTATTATTCACCCTGAATGATACATTATTCATGATGAATAATACATGAATGATCTGTGAAGATATGAAGACGTGATGTGCTCTCTTTTGTTCCCCGGTTCACGACAAAATTACTCGATAGGTTCTTGATTCGTCTTGATGGGTGTTGCGTTACGGTGCTGAAGAAACGTGATGCCTTATGACGTTAAAGAAAATGTTGAAGAAGGTGATGTCGAGTTACATACTTACGGTGTCGAGGTGTTGTACAAACTTGAACGTACATAAATATTCATAATGAATATAACACATATATAACATTTCACATAAAAAACGTTTAAAACGATAAAAAAAACTATATCGAGATGGATGACATATCGAAGAGCACGAAATTCTCGTTCTTTTTAATGTAATTTGTTTGATTAAAATATTAATAATATTTAAGATAATTTATTTTAAACTTTAATTGGGTAAAAAGTTTTTAACTAAAAAAGAAAATAAAAAGTCAAATATGGTAGACGTGACTTTAAATTTTCTTCCATTTTTACCCCTAAGCATTTTAAAATTAAAAATTCTATTTAATATGAGTTGTTGGATCAGAAGAGATCAAGTGACTGAGATTTGTCCTCACGTACACAATGAAAAATGAGTTTTCATTTCAACTTTCCTATATATATATGTATATAGATTGAGAGAAGTTCAAATAAAAACTCAATTTTCATTGTGCACGTGAGGACAAATCCCAGCCACTCCATCTCAATTGATCCAACAACTCATATTAAATAGAATTTTTTATTTTAAGATGATTAGGGGTAAAAATGAAGATAATTTAAACTCACACCTATCATATTTGACTTTTTATTTTCTTTTTTAATTAAAAACTTTTACCCACTTAAAGTTTAAAATAAATTATTTTAAAAATTACTAATATTTTAATCAAACAAATTACATCAAAAAAACGAGAATTTCATGTTATTCGATGTGACATCTATCTCGATATAGTTTTTTTTGTTGTTTTAACCGTTTTTTACGTGAAATGCTATATATGTGTTATATTCATTATGAATATTTATGTATGTTCAAGTCTGTACAACACCTCGACATTGTAAGTCCGTAACTCGACATCACTTTCTTCAATGTCGTAAGCCATCACGTTCTTCATCACCGTAACCTAACATCCATCGAGATGAATCGAGAACCTATCGAGTTTTGGTTGTGAACCGAGGAACAAAATAGAGTGTGTCACGTCTCCACACCTTTAAAGGTCATTCATGTATTATTCATCATGAATAATGTATCATTAAGGATGAATAATACAACATTCAGAGTGAATAATACACGATTCATGAGTTCGTGTATTATTATAACAACCCACACACAAAAATTCACACCAAACATTAAAATATATAAATCATGCCGCAAAAGTTCACCCAAATCCAAAGTCAATACAAGCGGGAATGAAACCAAGGTCTTTGTAACTAAAACGGGATTACAACTGAGAAAAAAATATAACATAACTAGACAGGAACGTCTGCCGACAACTACTAATGAAAGTCCTCTTAAAGCAACTTCTACATCACAGCTTGCCCTTGCCTTTACTAGAGCCTTCCACTACTTGCTTACGTAAAATTGGATTTTAGTTGAAAAGTCAGGGTTAGACCACAATGCCTAGTGAGATCCCTCTAAGCACATTGGCGCTCAAACAATAATAAGATGATTTATAGTCATTTATAACGAGCATCACACTTTGATCAGAAAGTAGCTATGCACTCACAATCTCAACAGTTAGTTCACACTTAGGTCACGTGCATTCTCATGTCACACATGAAAGGGCACACACCCGGCCTTAGATAAAACATATGAAACGAATTCATATAATCCTTGATGGGTCACACTCCCCATATGCGCATTCAAAATCAGTAAGTACACACACCACACATTGTTCATTAAACCACACTAAACACTTGGCACACTTTAAGTACATTTAAAAGGTAATATTGACAATTCGTATAGAGTAATCAACATTAGAGAAAAAGGGAACTCACATGGCATCCTTGCTAATTTTCTTAGTATCAAAAGTTCCCTCCCCCCCCCACCCCGGATAATGCGCACCTAGAATTAAATCCACGTCTGTTAGCTGGTCAGAAACCCAACAAAAACTTCCTAACCTAACTGGTTTAAACACTCATGGATACCTCACTGATAGCCCACGACGACGCACGACCCAACTCCCCCCTCGACCCGTGTCCACACTCACCCGGACAACACCCGAGTCTCACTTAACACCCCCAGTATACCGGGTATTTTCGCTCCTGGGTCAACCGGGACCATTCATGCCTGGGACCTACCAGGTTACCACTCCCGGTTCACAAATTCCTGGGGTTTACCGGGGTCGACTACTCCCGAGGCTTACCGAGTCATCCACTCTCGGGGCTGCTGGGTTCAACTACTCCCGGGGCTGCCGGGTTCGACCACTCCCGGGGCTTCCGGGCTCGGTCGAGTTCTATAATATGGTGCGATTCCCAAATAACACCTAATTGAATCGAATTCTTGCCAATCGAAAATGGGTTTCGTCCCTATGAAATTTACAACACTTAATCCTCAAATAGGAGGTGATTGTAAAAGATATTTGAATCGATGGTCACCCTAACTTTCAAGATTGATCTAATTTTGCTTTATCAGATTATTCACCATAGGGAACCAGATTACAAAATAATCCTACTCGATTGAAAAGTTCAAAGAGTGGGTCAACATTTCCCTCGATTGAGGATTCTCTAAAGCTTGGAAGAATCAATATAGAGAGGATTACTTACCTTTAAGAAGATGATACACCTCACTCCCTAAAGCTTTCCAAATCGTACCACCTTGAAGAAGATTTCACTGGTTCTCCCTTTCTCTCCTCTAGCCGCCACTCAGATTAGAAATGAGAAAATGGGGGTTTCCCTAGGGGTTTTAGCCCCTTTTCCCCTTATTTACATCTAGACCCCCAAACTTTTATTCTTTTACTAAACCCCACTCAACTCCTAAATAATAGAGTAAGGGAACGGTTGTTACAACATCCTCCCCTTAAAAGGATTCCGTCCCCATAATTCCATCATCGAACAACCGAGGGTATTGGGACTTCATATGCGCCTCCAATTCCCAAGTCGCCTCTTGGCCCTTGTGATAACGCCACTGAACCTTCACGAGAACTATTTCCTTGTTCCTCATTTTTCTGATTTTACGATCCATAATCGCTAACGGCTCTTCGACAAAATTCATCTTCTCGTCCACTTGTATATCCTCCAACGGTACAACCATATCTGCTTCAGCCAAGCACTTCCTTAAATTCGACATGTGAAACGTGGAGTGGACTCCCCGGAGTTCCTCCGACAAGTCCAGCCTATACGCCACCTCACCCACACGTTCAATTATAGCAAAGGGTCCGACGAATCTTGGTCTAAGTTTCCCTTTCTTCCCAAAACGAACAATGCCCTTCCGTGATGAGACCTTAAGCATTACTTTGTCCCCTTCCTGGAACTCAATTGGTTTCCTTCTTTCATTCGCGTACATCTTTTGGCGGTCCTAAGCCGCCCTTAACTTCTCACGAATCTGATTAATCTTATCAGCGGTTACGTGTACTATTTCTGGCCCTGCCAACTGCTTCTCTCCCACTTCGTTTCAACATATAGGCGTATGACATTTTTGTCCATACAAAGCTTCATAAGGATCCTCTTGTATGATAGCATGGAATCTGTTGTTGTACGAAAATTCTATCAACGGCAGATGGAACTCCCAAGAGCCTTTAAAATCGATCACACAAGCTCTAAGCATATCCTCTAAAGTTTGAATAGTTCTCTCACTCTGTCCATCCGTTTGGGGATGGTAAGTGGTATTCAACTTAAGTTGTGTACCCAATTCTCTTTGGAGGCTCCTCCAGAATGACGATGTAAAACAACTATCCCGGTTGGAGACTATGGATAAAGGCACGCCATGCTAGGTCACTATCTCATCAATATACAATCTTGCTATCTTTTCTAACGAATAAATTTCTTTGATAGGCAAGAAATGAGCCAACTTGGTGAGACGATCCACAATCACCCAAATATCATCGTACCCCTTCGGAGTCTTTGGCAGCTTAGTGACAAAGTCCATAGTGATGTTGTCCCACTTCCACACCGGTATCTCCAGGGGTTGCAGCTCTCTATAAGGCCTCTAATGCTCCACCTTAACCTTCAAACAGGTTAATCATCGCTCTACAAAATAAGTGATGTTCTTTTTCATTCTCGGGCACCAATAGAACTGGTGTAAGTTGCAGTACATCTTATTTGTTCCCGGATGAACCGAATAACGTGACTTATGAGCCTCCTCAAGAATCCTTTTTCGCAAGCTTCCCGCCTTAGGGACCCACATGCGGTTCCCCAAGCTCCTCACTCTTCTTCTATTACTCTCTAAAGATTATGTAAACCCAACCATTCTTTCACTTTTCAAGTCCTTTCCCGCTAGCACCTCCTCCTGAGATTTCTTAATTTCTTCCAGCTGATCGGAAGTCTCTTCAACTCTAAAGGCGTCCGCCACCACATTAGCCTTACCAGGGTGGTACAGAATTTCACAGTCATAATCTCTCAAGAGCTCTATCCATCTTCTCTGCCTCATATTCAATTCTTTCTGGTCGAAAAGGTGCTTGAGGCTCTTATGGTCCATATAGATTTGACACTTTACTCCGTAGAGATAATGCCTCCAGATCTTTGGTGCAAAAACCACGGCTGCCAACTCTATGTCATGCGTGGGGTAGTTCCTCTCATGGTCCTTCCATTGACGGGATGTATAGGCAATTACCTTCCCATTTTGCATCAATACACACCCCAATCCCAAGTTGGATGCATCTTTATAGATCACGAACCCTTCCATCCCATTAGGTAATGATAAAATTGGCGTTCTACTCAACTTATCCTTGAACTTATTAAACGCCGACTCCTGGGCTTTGTTCCATTCAAATTTAATGCTCTTCTTGGTCAAGGCAGTTAACGGAGTTGCTATTCGGGAAAAGTCCTGAATGAACTTCTGATAATAGCCCGCTAAACCGAGGAAGACCCTCACTTCAGAAGGGGTCTTTGGTGGCTCCCAACCCTTAATGGCTTCAACTTTGGCCGGGTCCACCTTAATACCTTCTCCTGACACTACATGACCCAGAAATTGTACTTCCCTCATCCAAAACTCACACTTTGAGAATTTCGCGTACAATTTCTCGCGCCACAACAGATCTAACACTAGACGAAGATGCTTCTCGTGCTCCTCTCGAGATCGGGAATAGATGTGTAACACCCGTAGAAATTTGATTACACCTTGTGGATGGAAGTATATAATATGTACATTTATTCTCGAGTCAACTGCTGACGTTGTTCTCACTTGTGTGAGGTTGCCAAGCTTTAGTACTTGAGATTGGAATTAGAGTGTGAATCATAGCGACTTGTGCGGGCTAGCGCATGGATTGAGAACCGCGGCCAAAGCCATGGGACTCGTTGGAGTTTCCCGATTGAGAGCACACGCGGTTTTCGGTGCGACCTCATAGCTGCGGCCAAGGCCGCGGGGAAGGTCAGCTGACCTAAATTCGGGATTTCTCCCCTTTTCTCCCATTTCTCATCTTGGATCTTCTTGAAGGCGATTTTGGAAGGGTCCTAAGGTAGGGTTTCACTCCCTTTTCATTTAATGCTTCCAAATAGTCATCTTATATGCATTTATGGGTTTGATTTAGGTTGGTGATTGTGGTTAAGAGTTAGTGCTTGAAGTTCAAGTCTCCTATTATAGTCTTCTCTCAAGCTCTCATCTAGGGTTTGTTCATAGTCCTCAACAAGGTGAGTACATACATGTTTTACACTTCCTACATAGTAATCTTCTAATAGTTGAACTTTTACATACTTGCAAATCATGGATTTTAGGGTTTTGGCAAACTCTTGACCTAAAAGTTAATTTTAAGAGATTTTGGGGTTTTGGTTGTGGATGAAAGTGAGAGAAGGGTATTTGGCCTATGATTTGAGGATGTTAAATGTACTTACATGTTCTAACATCACTACCTCCATTTTTGGGACCTTGAATAGGTCCAAGTAAAACTAGGGTTTGAGAAGGTTTGGGTTTTAACTTAAAAATATGAATTGTGACTTGATTATTGGAGACAAACCTTGTATTTACACCTGATGGATTTGAATTTATGGATTTCCTCACATCATATTGATAAACTACTTATGTACAATTAATGGTATGAGATTGATGGACTTAAAACCATGTTGTTGTTTTAGTTTGTAATAGTCTTGGTCTTAGTGCAATGGATCCATAGGCACGACGTTCCCAATGTCCCATTTTGGACATTAGGTTCACCACTTTGACACAGAATAAGCATCGGGTCACCATGGTAAGTAAGGTGTGGACCTATATGGTCGGGCAGCGTCCCATGGGCAGTAAGGTGTAATTCCATTGTGCATGAGTTCTCGTTTTGGAACTGAGTTCCCATTTTGGAACTTTCAAGAATAGACCTAGAGGGGTTGACTTGATGTTTTGGAGCAATAGGCTTAGAGAAGTTGAGCTCACTATGTGATTGGTGTTATTTGTACCATATTATGACTACTAATGGTTTATTTGATTGTTTGATTTTGAAAGTTCCAGATCCAAGCTACTCAAACACTCACAATATATGTAGAAATCATCATGAAACAACTGATCTTTTATTATAATGATTTCTTAGTCATAAGTGGCACAGGGTGTCACAAGTCTCACGTATTTCTCTCTCTAAGAATTCTATTCGAGTTCTTGTGATCTGAGTGTGTTATGTGTATTGTACGACTCTCTAAAATACAAACCTATTTATATGGTCAACATGACCTTACAACACAATCTAATGTCAAAGTCAACTACTTTGACTTACAAACCTTTTAACAAACAAACACTTATACTTTTACAACTTTACAACTTTGACTCATCTTTTAATTTTGAATACAATTACGACTTAACAATCTCCCCCTTTGGATTCAAGATTAAAATTTTTTTGACGATAATCTTCAGGTCTTATTACAGTTGCAAAATCTTCAACACATAATCTTTAACAACTTTAAATCTTTGCAAATCTCTCTCTTTGGAATTCTTTTCATCACAAATACTCCATCTTTCTTCACAAACTTTAAATCTTCTTCAATCTCCCCTTTGATCATAAACAAAATTATCTTCAGAAACATTGTTGAAATGTTCAAACTTTCTCAGTTTCAACTTTCACAATCACTTTGAGTTCTCTTTCACCTTGAGTTCACTTTCACTTTGAGTTCACTTTCCCTTGACTTTACTTTCTTCAGAAATAGAACTTTGAATGATCTCCCCTTTTTGATAAGATTAGCATAATTCAGACTTTGAAATTCTTGAAATATCTTCCCCTTTTTGATGAATGATGAGAAATGAGAATCATCAAAACATTTCAATGTCAACATCGTCTTAGATAAAATCTACCCCAAATAGCAATATAAGCATAGTCTTCATGATATAGAGATAATCTCCCCCAAAATAAGAATCAACAATCTTTGCATGAAAGAATATCTCCAACTGATCGGATATGAACACGTAGCCGTCAATTCATAGATGTATTTATCCGAATCTTTTCAAATTCAGAAAAATTAGGAATTGGTAACCCTGAATAAACATATGAATCAGTTATGATGCCTGTAAGTAATACGAAGTCACTTAGTACAACAAATGTACTGTACAAGGAGCTTTAGTGATGTTAACTCCCCGGGTCTTCCATTCAATCATCGAAAAACACAAGGTAATTCTATGAACGTTCTGACAGAAAAATAAATTTTCTGTGTGAATGTGCTTGTGTATGAAAGAATTAAGCATAATTGTGCATCCCGTACCCTCTGATATAACCTATCATCTTAGAATTAGCAAAAGCAACTGTTCCTGCAAGATGCTCAACATAATTGTGCAGTTGATGCTTGAACCCTATCATGTGCCTTGAACATCCAGAATCAATTATCCCCAAATGACAGGCCTGCAAAAGAACAAACTACTTCGCTTTAGGTACCCATATCCAGATGGGTCCTTTTGTGTTAGTATTCTTTAACTTTTGGAAATCGTCAACCTTGCCTTTAATACGCCATTCGTATTTGGGCTTAGGCAACCATTTCCAAACCATATTGACATTTAAATCAAGAAAATCCTTTTTCTTTGAAAACTTGTTTGACTTAGCCTTGAATATTTGAATCTGTTGAGTCGAGGCTTTGGAAAAAGTTTTAGCATGAGAAAATCTTTTGACTTTCTTTGACTTAGGAATAATGGAGTGAAATGAGAAAGAATTGCTACCACAGTGATTGCAAATAATGTTGTTACGAGCAAATGTCATGACTTTTGATTTATCAAACGTCTTACATTTATTTTAACAAAACTGACATTTATTTGTCTCAGAACTATTACAAGCAGTACTACAATCACAACTGTTCACAACACTCTCTCCTTTCGATATAGAATCACAATTTTCAGAAACTTTTGAAACATCCTTCTGTTCACAAATTTTCTTTCTTCACATTCCTTTCACCTTTCCATTTACATCTGAAAAACCAAAAGAAAATTTATTAGATGAATTCTTTGAGGATGAGTTATATTTATTGACACCGGAAGTTTCACCTTTTTCGAACACACTTGGCTGTTTTTCAAAATTAGAAGAATAAACAACTGTCGGTTTGGCAAAAGTCCCAAACTCCGGATTAGATCTCGCATTCCATTTCTTGTCATCAAACTCTTTCTGATCAGATAAATTCTTTTAAAACAAGTCATGTTTCAACTCATTTATCTGTTTACAAAGTTCTCGGTTTTCTTCCAAAGATTTATCAAGTTTAAAACGAAGATCACAGTTTTCATCTTCAACTTCCTCGAGAGTCTTTTGTAAATAAGATATTTTCTTTTCAAAATCAGAAGTTTGATGTAACATGGAGTCGAACTCAAGCTTATTTAAAATGGGGACAGGATCTGATGAGTTCATCAGTTGATCAAAAATTTCTTCAGACATTTTCTCAACAAACTCAGACTTTTCATCGGAATAAGTGACATGAGAAGACTCTTCTATTTTAGCTCCATTTGGGGAATCAGAAGTAATAGACTCAGATATAATAGTCTGATCACAAGTATCAGTATCTGACTCGTACTCGTCATACTGACACTTGGTTTCAGGGAACACTTTATCATCATTGACTGATTCATTATTTGTAAAAGGTATAGAAAATAATGATTCGAATTCTAGCTTTTTGGTTTTGTTGCTTGTATATAATCCTACAGATTTGAAACTTGATTGTGAATCAGTACAACTTGATTGGTTATCATCTATCACTTTTTTTTTACCATTTTGTGGAGTATCAGATATAATAGTCTCAACTTTGACAAACGTGTCACGAATGTCCGAAATCTTCTTAACAGTTGAACCGATTTTATCAAAATTATATAAATTTCCAGGAGCTCGTTTTAAAATATCAGTTTCAGACAAACCTAACTCAATTTTGGATTATAAAATCTAACATCTTAGAGTTTGTTTGTAAGAAGATTCAAATTCTGTTTAGTCTGTCCACGTTTTAAATTTAAGTCCTCAAGTTGTTTAATTTTACAGTACGTCTCGTTGCGTTCTTGAAAGCAAACTTCGAACTTAATTTTAAACTCACCCTTTTCGGAATTCAAGTTCACCAAGTCCTTTTGGAGCTCAGTGATCTTGGATGTCAATTTAGCCTTTTCTCTTTTTAAATCATTTTTCTCATTTTCCTTGTCCTCGATGACCTTTCAATAATGCATTTTCATCTCGAAAATTCATCATTGTTTGTCTCTCAAGGCTAAGTTTACTTTTAAGAACATTAAACAATTTTTCCATGTTTTAAATTTGAGCAATTAAAGATTGAACTACCTCGGAGTTTTCTGATTGCTCACTTACCTCAGAGTCAACATTAGAGTTGTCAGAAACAGGCTGTGCATCTTCATTAACTTTGGCCATCATACACACTTGAGTAAAGTGAGATTCTTCTTCATCAGAAGTCTCACCAAGCAAAATCTCCTCCTCGGCCATTAGCATTTTGCCTTCCTCTTGTTTCTTGACTAACAAATACTTTTTGGCGTAGTACTCCGAGTTCTTGACCTTCTTGAATTTAAGTCCTCAAGTTGTTTAATTTTACAGTACGCCTCGTTGCGTTCTTGAAAGAAAACTTCGAACTTAATTTTAAACTCACCCTTTTCGGAATTCAAGTTCACCAAGTCCTTTTGGAGCTCAGTGATCTTGGATGTCAATTTAGCCTTTTCTCCTTTTAAATCATTTTTCTCATTTTCCTTGTCCTCGATGACCTTTCAATAATGCATTTTCATCTCGAAAATTCATCATTGTTTGTCTCTCAAGGCTAAGTTTACTTTTAAGCACATTAAACTCTTTTTCCATGTTTTAAATTTGAGCAATTAAAGATTGAACTACCTCGGAGTTTTCTGATTGCTCACTTACCTCGGAGTCAACATTAGAGTTGTCAGAAACAAGCTGTGCATCTTCATTAACTTTGGCCATCATACACACTTGAGTAAAGTGAGATTCTTCTTCATCGGAAGTCTCACCAAACAAATTCTCCTCCTCGGCCATTAGCATTTTGCCTTCCTCTTGTTTCTTGACTAACAAAGACTTTTTCGCGTAGTACTCCGAGTTCTTGACCTTCTTGAATTTGCAATCTTTGGAAAAGTGTCCGTGCTTCCCACAATTGAAATACCTTCCACTTTGGGGATCAATTTTCTCTTCCTTCTTCTCTTCCTTTCTGTCCTCCTTCTTTCCACACTCCTTCTCATACCGGGGTTTGTACTTCTCAGTCCTATCCTTCTTGTTAGCCCCAAATCTGAACCAATGAAAGTATTGAAAATAACTCAGTCTTCAACTAAAGACTTTCAAGAGACAACAGTGAAGAAAGCAGGTCTGTCTCTGAAGTCAGTTCAGAGTCAGTCTGAAGAAAGCAAGTCTGTCTCTGAAGTCAGTTCAGAGTCAGTCTCGGAGAAATCATGTCTGTCTCTGAAGTCAGTTCAGAGACAGTCTCACGGAAAGACATCAGAGAGCTCCTCATCAGAGATCCTAACTCAGAGCTCTGAAGATGTTCACTATGAATTTCTTGACAAAGAAGAACAGATGACACGTCACCTAAGTGATAAGATTTACTTTCTAGAGTAGGTCACTGTTCAAGCATGTCTTGATCTTACCTCTTAGGTAAGACACTGTTCAAGCATGCTTCTATTTGTCAGATAAGTACAATGTTTACTTTATGGTCCTATAAATAGGACCATCACCTTATTGTTCAAAGTGTGCTTAAGAAGTCTTATAACTGATAATATAAGTTGAATATTTTATTCAAAGAATATCTTGTTTATCTATTATCTGCTTTATGAACTGTGATATTTGAATCTCCTTTGATATTAAACTATATTGCTTCCGCTGTTATTACTCTTATTGTTTATATCATTGTTGTGAGATTAAATCTGGGATCCAACAATTGGTATCAGAGCCTCCTTTGTTTTCTAAAGAAAGAAAGATCGCATCTGCATACTCGGATAGATTTACATCTCATTGATTCTAACTTTCAATATATGTGCATGTTCATATAAACCTGGTTTATTAAAGAACACCCTATGCTCAAGATTTGATAGTAAATCACTGTTCAAAACAAAAAGCATCAGTTCTTCAAATCTTCATCTTTTTTCAAAAATGGCAAACTCAAGCATAAGTGTCATTTATACAGCTGGGTCATTAACAAAACCTCCTACACTTTTAAGGGATGAATATCCCCAATGGAAGATAAGGATGGTAAATTTCTTAGAAGGTATGAACAAGGATCTTTTTAGATCAGTGAACGTTGGACCTCACATTCCAATGGTGTTGGTACCAAGAGTTCCTGCAACAGCAGATACTGCTGAAATACCTGCTTATTATGAAAAGAAAACCACAAACTTCACTGATGAAGAAACTAATATGATCGATAATGACTCAAAAGCTGTTAGATTACTGATAATGGCCATTCCCAATTATATCTTTCAAGAACTTGATTCTTGTAAAACTGCAAAAGAGATATGGGATCAGTTGTTAAATCAACTTGAAGGAGACCTACAAACCCAGAAAAATAGAAGAAATCTATGCATCAATGAATATCATGATTTTCATGCTCTACCAGAAGAAATATTACACCAAACTTACTCAAGATTCAACATTCTTATCAACAAATGCAGAAAGTTTGGAGTGATAAGAACAAAAGAGGAAAACAACGTTCTTTTCTTGAAAAGCTTAAATGAAGAATGGTCACAACTGTCCATGTCTATACAAGCCAATCAAGATCTTGAGTCATGGTCATTAACTGACATTTATGGCACTCTTGTTGCACATGAAAAGGAAGTAATGAAGCAAAAATCAAAAACCTCTTTAGGTGGACCCCTTGCACTTGTTTCAAAACAAATTTCGAAAGTAAACAACTGTGAAGAGTCACAAAAAGGTTTGGAAACAAAAAGAAGATCCAAAAAGGTCCTAATGGCAGAAGAAAATCATTAAGATTCAGACTCAGAAGATGATATAAATGCCTTCGCCAAATCTCTTGCATTAATCACTCATCAATTTAACAAGAAATTTGGCAAGAAAGTATTTGAAGGAAGGAGAGAGAATGAAGAAAGAAGAAATCCTGAAAGAAGATTTCAACAAGATGGTGTCAGATTTCAACAAGAACCCAGATTCACTCCATAAAGTGATCAAAAGGGTACAAACTTCAACAATAATGATGCAACACAACAACCATTTCAACCAAGGTATCCACAGCCACAGAGATACTTCAAACCTCAAGAACAGAAGCCAGAGACAAGTACTGCCACTCTTCCAACAAATCAAAATGATGGAAGATGTTTCAGATGTGGAAAACTAGGCCATTTCTCTGCAAACTGCAGAGGAAAACTTGTCAAAGATCAAGATTACTACAAGAACAAATACAAGTATAACGTAAAAGAAAGAGTTCTTGTAGCAGAAATGGAAGACTGGCTATCAGACTCAACAAGCGATGGCGAGGAAGAGCCTACCAATCTCTGTGGTATGGATTTTTCAGATGGAAATCAAACTGATGGAGCATCAGAACACAACCCTGAAAAGGTAAACTCTCTTTACACCTCTGACAGTGATCCTGAAATAGATGCTTTTAAACTAATTAATGAACTTCAGGATCTAGAGCAAAAGTTTCTTGAAGAGAAAAAGAAAAGAGAGCAAGTGACAAAAGAGCTCATCTTTTTCAAAAGAGAAAAGAATCTTCTGGAATCAGAAAAGAAAGAAATTTTTCTTGAAAAAACCAAACTTGAAGAAACTCACAAGCAAAAAGAAAAATCATTTTCAGAAGAAATAAGAAAAATTGAGAAAGTTTTAAAAGGAAAAGAAGAAGAAGTAAAGAAATATGAGTATAAAAGACTCAATTCTATTGCCTTAACCAAGTTTTTTCAAAAGTAAAGAGAAATCCTACATCAATCTCTAGATAGAAAAAATCTTCGAATCAAAAGCTATGTTAATGCACAAGGTGTTTTCGACAAAATAAAAACTCAAATGGACTCTCAAGGGCTGGGATTCAATGAATTGAATTCATTCACTGGATTGGAGAAAACTTCACTTTCTTCCACTTTCCGTATGGGAAAGGTCCAAAGCTTTGAAGGTACATCTCTGAATAATTTCAAAAGAATGAAAACATCAGAGGGATAAAAAACAAGAGCTTTGAACTTAAAAAATACTACATACTCTGAAGTAAAAAACTTTCAAAAGTTTGTGTTACAGATAAAAGGAGAAACTTCAGAAGTACTCTTCACAAAACCTCAAAGCAATGATCCCAAAGAAATTTTTAGATTTAATGCTTTCATCTCAAATGAATCAGAGACATATGAACCAAGTACCTCTGATACAAGTACTTCTGAAAATGAATCTCAGAGTTCACTTAATCCGAATGCCCCTCTGTATTCACCAAAGTCAGATGAAAACATCAGAACTACATTTGAAGATGATGTTAAAAAGATATGGAAAGAAAATGTCATGGAGGACTTAAAAAGAAAAGAAAGCATGAAATGGATCATTAAAGTCTCTAGAACAAAAGAAATTGAAAACCCAATAGCGGTAGCTATCTCTATTAAAACTAAGAGAGACTTTCTTGACTCTGATTCAGAATCTGATCAAGAGATTGATGAACAGATTTTTTGTAAACCAGGGAATGTAATTCATAAAAATATAGAAACTGTTGGCTCTGGTATTTTGAATGTTTCAATTTCAATTTTGAAAACTAAAACCAGAATACCAATAAGTCCTGATTTTGCAAATATGTGTTTCCAAGCAAAAACGTCTCTGGAACTTGAAAAAGAGTTACAAGAAAAGGCAAAGAATAAAACAAACACTTCTAAATCTTACACCTATTAAACAATAAAATTCTCTCCTGAACAAAAAGGCAAATGGACAAAAATTAACCATATTGATCCTGTTTGTGCAGTAAGCAGCAAAGAGAAGAAAATGTTTTTGATCAAGAAAAAGCAACTTGAAAAGAAGACTGTCTTTCAAGCAAAAAGGAAAGAAGTAGTTAGGGATACATGTAATATTCCTAGTGCTAGTTTCAAAAGAAGTCAAAATATAACAAATGCTTTTAATAAAAAGAAAAACTTTGCTCCTACTTCTTCTTGTTCTATTAATTGCAACTGCATTCATCTCTTGATAAAACTGAAAAATCATTTCAGGGGCACACATTGTCTTCTGAATCAATCTCTGAAAAATATCTCAGAGACAAAAGTTCAAAAGAAGACAAGTAACGGCAAGACATCAAATGATGAGATGCCAAAAAGTCATACAAATCCACCAAAGTCTAACATAAAAGAACCCATAATGAGATGGGTACCTAAGAAACAATAATCTGTCTTGCAGAATCAGTCAATGCCAATCTGGTACTTAGATTCTGGATGTTCAAGGCATATGCCTGGAGATAAGGAACTGCTATCCTCATTCAAAGCAAAAACTGGAGGAGCAGTTACTTTTGGAGATAATGTGCAAGGACAGATTAAAGGATATGGTGAGTTATCAAGAGGAAATGTTTTAGTATCAAAGGTTGCTTATGTGGATGGATTAAAACACAATCTGATCAGCATAAGTCAACTTTGTGATCATGGTTTTGATGTGAAATTTCAAAGAAAATATTGTTCACTTCTTCACTCAGAATCAGGTCAAGAGTTACTCAGAGCAGACAGAAAAGGTAACCTCTACAGGATGAATTTTACCAAAATCAAAGACACTGATTCAGAGAAACTTTGTCTTGTATCTCTGAATAGTGAGGAAGTCTGGCTCTGGCATAAAAAGTTTTCACATCTAAACTTTTCCTCACTTGATAAATTAGTTAAACTTAATTTGGTTAAGGGATTACCATCTCTGAAGTTTAACAAAGATCATCTTTGTTCTGCTTGTGAAATGGGAAAAATGAAAAGATCTTCCCATAAAACCAAAAGTGAAAACAACTGTCCTAGACCTCTGCACATGCTTCATGTAGACCTCTGTGGTCCTATCTCTATACAGAGTCTAGCAGGTAAGAAATACATTCTGGTCCTGATTGATGAATTTTCCAGATTCACATGGATAGAATTCATGAGAGCCAAATCTGATGTACCTGACATATTGATAAGATTGTTGAAAAGATTACAGGTTCTATTTAGCAGCAAAGTTCAGAAACTAAGAAGTGATAATGGAACAGAGTTCAAAAATGCCAAAATCAATTCATATCTATCAGAAGAAGGCATTACTCCTAACTTTTCTGCAGCAAGAACCCCTCAGCAAAATGGAGTAGTTGAAAGGAAGAACATAATACTTGTTGAAGCTGCAAGAACAATGCTTGCTGGATCTGATCTTTCAACAACTTTTTGGGCAGAAGCAGTGGCAACAGCCTGCTTTACTCAGAATAGAGCTACAATTGTCAAAAGATTTCAGAAAACATCCTATGAACTCATTAACAATAGGAAACCTAATGTTAAATATTTTCATGTTTTTGGATGCAGATGTTACATTCTGAATGATAGAGAATCTCTTGGAAAGTTTGACAAGAAAGCTGATGAGGGCAAATTCATTGGATATTCATTAGCCTCAAAAGCTTTCAGAGTGTTCAATCTTAGAACAAGGACCATCCAAGAGAGCATCAATATCACTTTTGATGACAATAAAAGCTCTGAACAACAAGAAAGTCTCTCAACACCTATCTCTGAATCATCCAGAGAATCTGAATTAAACAGAATATTTGAAGATTTCTTTGATGATGATAACCCAGAAGTTATCTTCAGAGATAGACCAAGAGAGAATTCAGAAGGACCCCAAGAAACAGGTACAACCCTTTCTGGACCCTCTGAATTAACACCTTCTGCTTCACCAAATTCAGATCAGCAAAGTGAATCAGAAGAAGCTGAAGATCAAAAAGAGGATGATCAAGGAGTGTCTGAAGTAACTCCAGAAACAAATAGTGAAGAAATTCAAGAATCTGCTTCACCATCTCGGGAACCAACTTCAGAGCCTCTGAACAGTACAACAGAGATGTCACCAACTGTCATCTCTGAAGCTCAAACTCCACCCCAAATTTTTGCTCCAATCACCAGATGGACAAAAGATCATCCAATTGATCAAATAAGTGGATCTCATCAGAAGGAGTTAAAACAAGATCTGCCACAATCAATGAATGCTTCTACGTAAACTTTTTGAGCATTATTGAACCAAAGAAGGTAAAAGAAGCTCTTGAAGATCCTCATTGGATTTTTGCAATGCAGTATGAACTTCAAGAGTTTGTTAGAAACAGAGTCTGGACCCTAGTTCTCCTTCCCAAAGGAAAATTTGCAATTGGAACAAAATGGGTTTTAAGAAACAAAAAGGATAAGGATGGAATAATAATCAGGAACAAAGCCAAATTGGTTGCTAAAGGATATTGCCAAGAAGAAGGTATTGATTATGATGAAACCTTTGCACCTGTAGCTAGGCTAGAAGCAATAAGAATCTTCTTAGCCTATGCTGCACACAAAGGATTCAAAGTTTATCAAATGGATGTTAAATCTGCCTTTCTACATGGTAAAATAAATGAAGAAGTTTATGTCCAGCAACCACCTGAATTTGAAAGTACAGAGTTTCCTAATCATGTTTATTATTTGGATAAGGCTCTGTATGGACTTAAACAAGCTCCAAGATCTTGGTATGCAACTCTGTCCACTTTTCTGATTAAAAATGGATTTGACAAAGGCCCAATTGATACAACATTATTCATAAAAAGGTACAAAAATGAGATGCTATTAGTACAAATTTATGTTGATGACATTATATTTGGCTCTACAAATCAAAAGTATTGTGACAAGTTTTCAGAGTTGATGAAGAGTGAATTTGAGATGAGCCTTATGGGAGAATTAACTTTCTTTCTGGGCTTACAAGTAAAACAAACTTCAGAAGGTACTTTCATAAGTCAAACTAAATATGTCTCTGAAATTTTAAATAAAATACAAACTCAATGATTCAACTTCTATGAAAACGCCTCTAGCCACCGGAGTCAAACTTGACTCTGATCCTTCAGGACAATCTGTGGATATAAAAACCTACAGAGGCATGATAGGTTCACTATTATACTTAACTGCAAGTAGGCCTGACATAATGTTTGCAACATGTCTTTGTGCTAGATATCAAGTAAATCCAAAAGAATCTCATTTATCTGTTGTCAAAAGAATTTTCAGATACCTGAGAGGATCACCCTCATTAGGCCTCTGGTATCCAAAACTTTCTAGTTTTGAACTAACAGCTTACACTGATGCAGATCATGCTGGATGTAAGCTTGACAGAAAAAGTACCTCTGGGTGCTGTCAGTTACTGGGCAATAAGTTGGTAAGTTGGTCATCCAAGAAACAAAACTGTGTTTCAACTTCAACTGCAGAGGCAGAATATGTTGCTGCTGCTAGTTGTTGCTCTCAAGTAATATGGATGAAAACTCAGCTCAGAGATTATGGCCATCAATATGAAAGAATACCCATTCTCTGTGATTCAAAAAGTGCCATAGCCATCTCTGTCAATCCAGTACAGCATTCAAAGACAAAGCACATTGATGTAAGGTATCATTTCTTAAAAGATCATGTTGAAAGGGGAACAATAGAAATGTATTTTGTACCAACTGATCTCCAACTTACTGATATTTTCACAAAAGCTTTAGATGAACGAAGATTCAATTTTTTAATTAGCAAGTTAGGAATGTTGAATATGACTACCTAACAAGGAAGAAACTCAGAGTCTCTGATCAAAGTATCAGAGCCTCTGAACCAAGTAGCATATGTCAATATCAGTCTCTGAATGTTCTCCAAACACATGACAAGGGGAGAAAAATAAAAAAAATTGTTCTTTTGTCAAGGGGAAGAAAAAGAACTTTTCAAAATTCATATCAGAGTCTCTGAAATTCATCTCAGAGTCTCTGAAATTGAGAAAAAGAACTTTTCAAAAGTCATATCAGAGTCTCTGAATTTTATCTCAGAATCAATGAAATTCATCTCAGAGACTCTGAAATTGAGGATTTTATTTTTTTTCACAAATCATCTGTCAAGGGGGAGTCAACAACTTTCAGACCAGTCATTCCTCAAACAAGAACCTTTTAATCAATTAGCAATTTTTGATATCATTTGAAATTAAAATTTCAGATTAACTGAACCTTTTTATTACAAGTGATATCTTAAATTACTTCTCAAAGGCGAAAGGTTTGTCTAGTCAGCAAAAAGAAGTTATTTAATTTAATATTGAAAAATGGCGCCCCATTCCTATTTTATTGGAACCTACATCCGTAGGTACAACAATTTTCAAGGCCACGTGTCACAAAATGGATGAGTGAAAGGCCAAACGGCTTTATCAAAAGGGTTAAATCACTGTCGTTCCCCTTATGCACTCAAGTGTATTTTTTTCTAAATTTGGATACAAAAACAATTTTACATCCGGATATTCATTTTTACAAATTACTCTCGAGCACTCTCTCTCTCTCTCTCTCCAAAAAGAATTTGAACTTCATCTTCTTCACTTCAACTCAAAAATGGCGTCTTCAAATGAATGGTGCAAGCTTTTTCCCAAAACTGGCGAATCTTCAAGACTGTATCATTTTCCAATCAAAGACAACAATCACATGGTTCAGCTTGATTCTCCCAAGTTTGAGGAACAATACGGAATAATCTGCGAGTTCTTCTCCAACTGTGAACTGACTCAAGCCCTAACTGCTTTTTCCAATGAATGACCACTCTCGTTTGTTCAAGAATGGTATTCTTCCAGT
Organism: Arctium minus; assembly: GCA_954870635.1. NCBI lineage: Eukaryota > Viridiplantae > Streptophyta > Magnoliopsida > Asterales > Asteraceae > Arctium > Arctium minus. The sequence goes on along the minus strand of OX941083.1, from coordinate 80,894,666 downwards.
CACTACAGCGATGCACATAAAGGAATAATCGGTGAGTTCGACATATCTCAAGTCGTAAAATGTCGAATACTCATCAATCCTACTGTTCTAAGAGAAGTTCTCCCACTCCTAACAACTGAGGAACTTCAAATCACGCGTTTTGAAAAACGCCCAACTTCTGAAACCCTCCTCCAGTTCATTCTAATGCTAGGTTACAACACTGAAATCACCAGATTGAGCAACTTCCGACGACAACATCTACCACCAATCTGGAACTTCATGTTCTCTGTACTAAACCGCACTCTCACCTGCAAACTGGGAAGCATGGATCAAGCAACACCCGAAATTCTGTCAATCATGTATGCCTTATTCTTCAATCGCAACTTGGACATGGCCGGCATAATTTTTGATATGATTCTGACATCAATAGAGAAGAAGAACAAATGCTTGTCAAAGGACCCTGAACAAACGACCCAATCATCCAAATTTCCTTCAATAACATTCCCTAGATTTCTGTCTCTAATCATCCATGCGGCGATCGAGAAGCTTCATATTTTGATCGCCACTGAACAACCCAAAACTCCTTTGTACATAATGAACAACTTCAAACCGACGATTCTATCTGAAGGCTATCCAGAAGCAAGGAGGATCCCTCACCACATGCTGAATCAGGTAAATCCTCAATCTCACTCATCTATATGCCTATTGCTCTGCGAGATACGATTCAGGAAGAAGGGAGATAAGAATGATCATGCTTGAAGTAAGACGGGCAATGGAAGCTTACATCAAACACAGAGCCAAACATGACTTTCAGATTGCTCTAAACTTGGGAGAAGAAAAGCTCGGAGTGACTGAACCAGTGGAAACCATCGAAAACCTGGACAAACAAAAGACTGGATAAATCATTGAAGAACCTCTGGGTTTTATCTATAGAGTGAACCAAAAGAAGTTAATCTTTCTAGCTTCGCAAGTAGCGAAGTATTCTGATGAAACCTTGAAAGGCGTACAAAAGATGATTCATGTAAAGCAAGAACGACACAGAGCAGACCTACTGGCGAAACTAGACTTAGAAATTGGCTCAATGATTAACTTCAGAGAGCTAATCATGAAGTTTCATAGGATATGTTCAAGTGATAGGTTCTAATTATTTTTTGAATATTATTCTCTTTTGTAATTCCAAATTGTTATGAGAAGTAATATTTACAAAGGATGACTTTCTCCTCTTCGTTTTCTAGTTGAATATTCTATGTGTTCTTTATTTATTTTCAGTACTTAGGGGGAGATTGTTAGCCCCAAATCTGAACCAATGAAAGTATTGAAAATAACTCAGTCTTCAACTAAAGACTTTCAAGAGACAACAGTGAAGAAAGCAAGTCTGTCTCTGAAGTCAGTTCAGAGTCAGTCTCGGAGAAAGCATGTCTGTCTCTGAAGTCAGTTCAGAGACAGTCTCACGGAAAGACATCAGAGAGCTCCTCATCAGAGATCCTAACTCAGAGCTCTGAAGATGTTCACTCTGAATTTCTTGACAAAGAAGAACAGATGACACGTGACCTAAGTGATAAGATTTACTTTCTAGAGTAGGTCACTGTTCAAGCATGTCTTGATCTTACCTCTTAGGTAAGACACGGTTTAAGCATGCTTCTATTTGTCAAATAAGTACACTGTTTACTTTATGGTCCTATAAATAGGACCATCACCTTATTGTTCAAAGTGTGCTTAAGAAGTCTTATAACTGATAATATAAGTTGAATATTTTATTCAAAGAATATCTTGTTTATCTATTATCTGCTTTATGAACTGTGATATTTGAATCTCCTTTGATATTAAACTATATTGCTTCCGCTGTTATTACTCTTATTGTTTATATCATTGTTGTGAGATTAAATCTGGGATCCAACACTTCTTGTAACCTTCAAACTTTGGCTTTGAATAGTATTTTTTTCTTGCCATAACGTTTGTTGAATTGCTTCGTAATCAGTGCAAGATTTTCCGCAAACCTACGAATGTCATCATCTGAATCCACTTCTTCTTTCTCAACCGATGACTCAGAACTTGAAGTTGGTAGCTCAGTCAAATAAGCTTTCGACAACTTTGGTTTGGACTTCGAGCTGGAACCAGAACTTAAACTTGACTTTACTGCTTTCTTCTCAGCTAGAAGTGCTAAAGATTCCTTCACCATCTCCTTTTCCTCACTAATCAGTTGCACCTCATCTTCATGTTGAGCTAAAGTCACTAATATATCATTAACATCTTCCAAATCCATATCTTTCGACATCTGTAAATTGATAGCATAATTCTTCAACTCGGGATTGAGATTCTTGATGAATTTGTAGTTTATCTCAGATACGAACTTGTTCATTCCATTCCGTCTCAGATCATTAAATATAACATTGAATCGGTTGTACATGTCTACCAAAGCTTCACCCTCTTTTGCCTTAAACCCTTCGTAAGCGTTTATAATCTGATTCAACTTTTCTTTAATAGACTAGTCAGTACCTTGAAATTGACGCTCTAACTCATGCCACATAGCTTTCGCAGATTCACGACTATCCACACGGTTGTAGACAACATTGGGAATGGCCATTGTGAGTAAAATGAGTGCTTCCTCGTCAATCTTTGGTTGAGCTTTCTCTTTTCTATAATACTGATATGGCTTCGGTACATATCATACAAGGATCTCGGGAGAAGTTTCAGTTGCATGCTGACCTGGTACTGTAACAACCGGGCTTACTGGGCCTTCGAGGATTGATTTCATGAGCTCCCTATTCTTGTGATTGAGGAACTGAGTCATCCGTCTCTTCCATTATGGATACTCTCCAACAGATAAGACCGGAGGTTTGGACTGAGACCCCATGGATAGCAAATCAACAAAGATCAACTTAGAAAAATTTTCAGAAAAACTACAAAAATTCTCGAAGTGTAGAATCCTCACACCACTGAGTTGTATATACTTTTCGCACACCAAATATACTGACTTTTCGCACGCCAAAGATCTGATACTTTAGCTTGTCGCACGTAAAGGGATGCGTGAAATTACTTTTCGCAAGTATCAATATACGGATTCTGGCTTTTCGCACGTTGAACTTTTCGATGCGTGAAGTTACTTTTAGCGTGAACTTTTCGCACACAAAGTTTTTGCAAATTCCATACTTAGCCATTTTCACCACTATGAACTTCACGTATCGATGCATGTTTTAGACTTAGAAAACAATCTCATACTTTACTATGCGAATTTCACAAATTTCGCACACAATGGGATGCGGATTCCCACTTTTCTCTTCCTTTGCGATGCGAATTTGTTCCTTAGATTTTTGAGACTACATTTCTCGTACGCTGTAAGGTGCGAATTTCTAATTTTGACATGTAATGTTGTGCGAAATTTGTTCTTTTCGTATATAGTGCTATACGAAATTCTCATTTAGCCTTCTCAAAAACTAAGAGTCATGTGAAATCCTTCCATTATCATGCGAAAAATTCAGATCTTGCGTGTTCTTCGTGGTTCGACTCAAAAACACCGAAGTCAATCACAAATCCAATCAAACCTTTGAATCAACTTCTGAATTTTCACCAATTTGATCACTTTTACTTTTAGAACATGTTACAAGAAATGAATTACAACAAAATCAACTCAAAGATACATCTTAATCAAGAATACAATGTGCAAAACTCAAGAACTCGAAAAACACAAAATTGAGAAATTGAACCAAGATTACAATGCAATTGTGTAATCAAAATGAACAAGATTGATCTAGTATATCAATCGATCATTGTACAATCAAGAATTTGAACAATTACAAGCAAAAAAAACAATGAAATCGATCACAACACAGTGAACTGATGCGACTTCTTCATTTTCGGTTTAATTGATCTGAATCTGCTCTGATACCAATTGAAAGTTCTACATCCAAGCTACTTAAACACTCACAATATATGTAGAAATCATCATGAAACAATTGATCTTTTATTACAATGATTTCTTAGTCACAAGTGGTACAGGGTGTCATAAGTCTCACGTATTTCTCTCTCTAAGAATTCTATGCGAGTTCTTATGATCTGAGTTTGTTATGTGTATTGTACGACTCTCTAAAATACAAACCTATTTATATGGTCAACATGACCTTACAACACAATCTAATGTCAAAGTTGTTAGCTTAAATTAGCCACCAATTTAATTGAATGTTTAATAAAAAATTGTATTTTGGGCTTTTTAATTAGTTGTATGGGCTTGAGCCTTTTTATTGTAAATGTGCCCTATTAATAGGTGCCCATGGCTTATTTGTTCAATTAGGTTTTGGAGAGAACACACAATTTACACACACTGACTAATTCTTATGAGAGTCATCTTCATGTTTAGTGTGGTATGTTCTTCCCATTTTCTCCTCCATTGTTAATCAATCTAAGCTTATGAGATGTGATTTTGATGAATATTGTTCTTCATTTCTCTCTTGTATCTTCTATTATATGGAGTTCTTCATTTGTTGTTTGTATTGGGATCTAACAATTGGTATCAGAGCCAAATGAAGAAACTCTTCTTCATTTCGGTCATCTATGACAACAATTGAAGATCAAATGATTATTTTGTTGTTTTGGTGATTTGATTGGTTAAATCACATGAGCCTTGACACAAATATAATTTCTGTGGTTTATTCACTGTTTTGTGCTTATTGCAAATATATTTCTTCATTTAAATGAAATTTGGATGACCTTTGATAGAACATTTGATTGATTTCTCACAAAATCTGAATTCTGCACACCACATGTTTGATGAAATGTCTATGTGAAGATTTGATTCTATTTGGATTAAATCTGATCAGATTTATTACATGTGTGTGTTTTTGATCCTTTCTCATTTGTTGGTCTAACATTTGATAAGCACTAAGTAGATGGTGATCTATGATCCCATCCACCATCCTTGTGTGTGCTTTAGTCCATTGCTATTTTAGCATCTCGATAGTTAGGTTGTTGATCTCAGATCCGACCTTGATATCATTCGAGATTGGACTCTCTTTTGATTTATTCAGATTTTGTTTATTTTCCACTGCTCATAATTGATTAAATGAAAAACTAATTCATTCCGGTCTTGGAAAATGTTGCTTGATCCAAATTCGGAGAGATAAGGTTGTAATTTGGTGCTATGAATTTTGGTCATTGGGATTCACATTGTTTGGTTTCCTTATTGTTGGTATCAATTCTGGTATGCTAATTTCATACATGTTGGTTTCCAAGGATTATGTTCATCTGTTGATGATTTTTTTTTAAAACAGTACAAAGTTGCATCAATGCATTCAATGTTTCAAATCTGAATTTGTCCATAGTTGATACCAAAACAGAAAGTTGCTGTCAGATTTGCACAGCTATAGCATTTTGATCACATCTCTCTCATTATCGCTCCTATTTTCATGATTCTAGATGATTTGGAAACCTAAGACACAGTTTTACAACTTTCATGTTTTGAGTTTTCTCAAAATAAAGATGCTTTTATGTCAAAAACTGTGTTGAAGTCGAGTGATAGTTGCTGAACAGAAGGCTATTTGTTGCTGTTTGATGTTGTTTGTTGCTGTCAAACATGATATTGTTGTTGTGTAAACAGTTTGTTGCTGCTGTCCATTTCAGATTTGAGCAAAATATTTGGTACAACTGAACAGATGGATTAACAGGCTGTCAATTTGAATTTGAGACAACAAGATCTCAAATCTGTTAGTGTGCAAAAATTTGAGAATTAGAGCATAATGTGCAGATCAGAGATGATTTGGCTTTGCTGTCAAGTGTTGTCCAGAAAGTTTTGGACAGATTCTAAATGCACAATCTGTTCTTGTGGATACTGTCCTCTAAGTCCTGTTGATACAGAAATGGTGAAGTCAATCAAATAAAAAATGTGCATAATTTAACAAGTGCAACAGCAACACAGCAGAGAACAAAAAAAACCACTATGCAGCAGAAACAAACATCAAATAAACTGATATTGAAGATATTTTTTTTACAGCAAAGAGTAGTTGTTGATAGTGTTGAAATCTCTGATTTGGACAGCAGAATACGTGAGTTATTATTAAAAATCAGTGCAATAATTGCTCCATATCTCTTGGTCTTGTCTACTAGCAGTTTCTCAAAGAGATTGAGATGTTGTTATGTTTGAACTGCTTCAATGATAGGGCTTTTGTTGTTAGTTCAGAAGATGATGCACAGAAGTTGACATCTATTGCCAGCAACATGAATGATAGCTCAAGAGCTGGAAATTTGGAAGATGTCAATTCGAAACTTTTGCGGCAGATTGTATAGGTTCAAAGCCTTTCAACTTCAAAGAGGAAAGAGATGGCTGCTGGAAATTGTTTGCTGGAAACTTGGGATCTCGAAGTGCAGCTGGTGCTTCATATCTTTTTGTTTATATGCTCTTGACTATGCCAGAACCCGTTTGGAAAATGATTTCGGGGCTGCAAAGAAGGGAGGCAGTTCGCAGAGCCTCTGTGACAAATCACAGAGCCTCTGTGACAAATCACAGAACCTCTGTGGCTGTCCAGAAGTAGAAGTGCACAGAACCTCGGTACACATACAGAAGTTTAGAGGTGCAGAATGTTAACATACAGAGGGTTTGAAGAGCTTTTTGAGTGAATTTAGAAAAGTTACAGAGGCAAATCACAGAGCATCTCTACGCTGTCCACAATAAGCTTCTGCTTTGCAAAAAGTTCAGAGCTGTCGCGTTCAGTTTCAGGATTACAGAGCTGCTGTTACAACAGAATGTTTATGAAGAGAGTTAAGTCCCACAATTTTAGAGAAACAACCTTGTAGTTGAAGAGTTTGAAGAAGTTGTGATCGTCGAGTTCAAAGAAAAAAAGAACATTTCATGATGATGTTGTTTAAAAATTGCAGAACTTAATATGTTCATGATTCAGATTTATGCTCAAAGTTCTAAAAATCAAAGGTTGTTGTGCAGAAAATGCACATAACCTCTGTAGAATTTTTAGAACCTCGGATAGGCTATCCACAGAGGTACTTAAGCTGCTATTGTAGTAACAATCCAGAAACAAAAGTTTATGCAGAGCCTCTATAGGTTGTCCAGAACCTATGCAGAGGCTGTGAAGTGCAGAAGCTGTTCCCAGAAGCTGTCAAGAAGCCATACAAAGCTCTATCCAATCTGTGCAGAGGCTGCAACAGATTAATCAAATGTACAGAGGCTTGTGCAGAGCCTCGGTAAGATTGTTTAGAACCTCTGCAGAAGCTGTCTATAATCAGATGCAGATCACAAAAGTTCTTTTGGAATTATTTGTTGTTATACGTAGAGGCTGAAATGCAGATAAGCCTTGTGAAATTGGCATAGTTCTGAAACGCAGAGCCTAATCAGAGGCAGATCGCAGAGGGCATATCACAGAGCCTCTGAAGATTGTCCAGAACCTCTGAAAGTTGTCCAGAAAGTTCATCAGAAGTGAAATTCAGAGATGCCCTTAAGAGGCACATAGGCACTTAAGTTGTCCACATAGCCTCTGTGGACCAAATCCTCTGAAGAGCAACGAACAGAGAGGAGGACCATAGGTAGAACCAAGCACGCACATCAGAGGTTGATGGTCTAGAGGTCGCAATGAGCCAAGAGCCCGAAGCCCAAAAATTTCGAATTTTCTGACAGCAATGCGCTGTTTTAGAAACACGCGCATAAATTCTTACTCGAAGCTCTGATTTACATGAGTCCAGTTGAGTTGAATCTCTAAAACACAGACGTATGACTTTGATGTTTTGACTTTTCTCAAATTATGTGAGCTGATGTGCCAGAATTAGTGTCAAAGTCTGCATTAGGGTGTTGGACCGAAAGCATTGCATTGCACTCATGCTCTTTCCGCTTTCAAGAACAGTGTTCTCTTGTCTATTCTTCATGGATTCAAGCTACGTTTGTGACATATTGTATGTCACTCCCTCCTATGATTTTCAAGTTTAAGGCTCGGTGTTGAACGCTTACTCAACGGGATCTTAAAAGTCAAATTTTCTGTTTTGACGACTATTCTGCGCAGCTGAGGGAAAACTTGCACAACTCAGTTATTTTTCATCCAAAATTGATGAATCAAAGCTCGTTAGAAAGCTAAGAGGTTGGAGTTCAATGTGAATGCTTTATGTTATCTCTGAATCAGGCTCCTTGATGGTAAAAAACAGAGGTGAAGTTGAGTCATGAAAGCTGGACAAAAAGGGGTTAACTGTCTCGGTCTTTTAAGAATATGAGCCTAAATTTGAGGTGGAGCTTGTGATGCTTTGAAGACTCGATGAACGACACACCAAAGCTTCTAAAGAAAGCAAGGGGGAGACTATATGATGATGCTTTCTTTATAAAATATTAGGGGGAGATTGTTAGCTTAAATTAGCCCCCAATTTAATTGAATGTTTTATAAAGAATTGTATTTTGGGCTTTTTAATTAGTTGTATGGGCTTGAGCCTTTTTATTGTAAATGTGCCCTATTAATAGGTGCCCATGGCTCATTTGTTCAATTAGGTTTTGGAGAGAACACACAATTTACACACACTGACTAATTCTTATGAGAGTCATCTTCATGTTTAGTGTGGTATGTTCTTCCCATTTTCTCCTCCATTGTTAATCAATCTAAGCATATGAGATGTGATTTTGATGAATATTGTTCTTCATTTCTCTCTTGTATCTTCTATTATATGGAGTTCTTCATTTGTTGTCTGTATTGGGATCTAACAAAAGTCAACTACTTTGACTTACAAGGCTTTTAACAAACAAACACTGATACTTTTACAACTTTACAACTTTGACCCCTCTTTTAATCTTGAATACAATTATGACTTAACAGATTTAGCTCATGGCTATATCCACCGTACGACTTCAAATGGGTTTAGTACTTCTATTTCAATTGATTTGTTCTCACTAGGATTTAGCCTAACGCTTGTTCTTTGGTTGTCATGTCTGACAGGTCATCTTAACGATGGGGCTCGTCGGGACTAAGTGGACGACATTGGGATCGTGAGTGGTCTTTTTGGAGATATAGTGACTAACATACTTGATTTTGAAGATATACATTTTGGAAGGATAGCGACACCCGACTAATCTAATTGGCAAATTTTAGATTATTAGTTTGTCGATTTTATTCTTCATTCTTATTGGGTTTGTAATCACCATATTTGGTTTTCTCGTTTGGGATGATACACTTTAGTTTTGATATGTCACTATCGTAATATTCAGGTTTTGATTTACTCCTAATTAGGGGGATCAGATTTCCTCTATTTATAGGCATCATATTGCCGAATTTTTGAATTTTAAATTTACCCCAAATTTAGGATGCTACAAGTTGGTATTAGAGCACAAGTTTAAGCGAACTAGGTATGAATGTAAGATGCCTAGACTTAAGCTGAGATTTAAGCTATGACTAGTGAGATTGGGTAGAAATCTTAAGATAGAATGGTCTTAGGGTCGACGGAAATTACCCTAATTGAGAGTCGTGACTGTGGTAACGAGAATCCTTATGTGTTGTATGTTCATAATTTCAATTAGCTACTGCTATTATGAATATATCTTACGTAGGCATGCTTAGGTTACTGTCGTTATGATGATTGATGAATGTAATAGTACGCTTCCTTGTGTTAATTCTTGTAGCCCATTTCTTACTATACTTCTTGTATGTGTGTGGCAGACTAAATGGTTTACACCCAGAATAGACCGGAGGTTCACAAAGCTACGACATCCACGACCGACCAACCGCGGGTGACTGTGGCGGAAGAGCCTTTCCCATTTGAACAATGTGTTGGGCAGAGGAATAGAACAAATTCCCCAACGCAATCTAGAGACGTCAAAACCTATCATGGAAGAGGTGACGGCAGAAACTCGATTAATGGATCGAATAATGTTGGCCATGAATAAGGCCATGGCCTAAAAACAGGAGTTGTTTCTAATATTGTTGGAGGACAGGGACACCAATAATCGTAGGCACGAAACGGTTGCCGAAAATGTCGTCGTGGCGGGATCCGGGGGTACCAGAAATGAAATTCCCACCGATGGGACCGTGGTCTCGAAAGCAAGAGAAGTGGCAAAATCTTGCACATTCAAGGTCTTCCTTGGTTGTCGAACACCGGAATTCAATGGCTCGGACGATCCGGTGGCATGTATGAACTGGATTCGGGAGATAGAGTAGGATTTTTGATAGAGTGAGTGTGGTGAGGGACATAAATCAATATTTGATTCTCAGATGCTTAGAGGGGCGACCCTCACATGGTGGAACATTTACTTCACTTCTGTGGAGGCCATGATATTGGCTAAATTGAGCTGGTCAACTTTCAAGAAGAAATTATTTGAAGAGTATTGCAACGAGAGATCGATGGACCGGATCGAAGAAGAGTTTAGAAACTTGAAGAAAGGTAATTTGTCTGTGAAGAAGCACAATCGGCTATTCATGGACAAGTTGGGGTTCATGGGACACCTAGTCCCAAAGGAGAAAGAAAAGATCAAAGCTTATATTAAAGGCCTTCCATCCAATATGATGTCGATGGTCCGAGTGTCGAAGGCCTACACTCTTCGTGAGGCCGTTGAAGAGGCATAGTTGAAGGAAGACGCCTACAACCAGGGCAAATAAGAAGGTAGTCATCTAGTCGAGAAGAGGAAATGGGAGGGAAATTCTATGGCCTCCAAGAAATCAAGACCTTTCAACAACAACTACCAACGTGGAGCCGATCCTAGGCACGAGGCTAGGTGGTGTTCCAATTGCCGAAGCAATCATTTCGGCCTATGCAACTTTGTCCCCGAAGCTTGCTTTAAGTGCGGAAAGCCCGGTCATGCCTTTAGAGATTGTCCCGTCAAGGGGCAAATGTGTTTTGAGTGTAAAGAACCAGGGCACGTTAGGGTGGAATGCCCGAAGTTAAAGGCCAAGGAGCCAGTGGGAAGAAAGTATATCCTCCGAGAGCGATCGAAAGAGATTTTCAGATGTCAGCAGAAGAAGCCAAGGCATCTACCGATGTGGTGTCGGGTACGTTTCTCCTAAACTTCGTACCTACGCGTGTATTATTTGACTCGGGTGCTAGCTTCTCTTTCATATCCGATGTGCTTTGTCAAAGGCTTGCCATGCCTATGAGTAGTTTAGAAGATGCTATAGTGGTAGAAACAACAAATGGTGATCGAGTAGTAATCTGTGGCGTCTTGAGGAATTGTACTCTTGAAATTAAAGGGAGGAAGTTTTCCGTAAACTTGATGCCTATGCAAATCGGCGGATTCGATGTGGTGGTTGGAATGGATTGGTTAGCGGAGAACCAAGCCAAGAGCGCCCGATCGCCAAGTAGAATTTCGAATTGATCTCGTTCCGGGGGGGGGGGGGCTCCGATTGCTCGAGCTCTTTATCGATTAGCTCCCTCCGAGATGCAAGAGATGATGACTCAACTCCAAGACCATCTTGAGAAGGGCTTCATAAGACCGAGCTCGTCGCCTTGGGGAGCTCCAGTCTTATTCGTAAAAAAGAAAGACGGCACGATGCGAATGTGTATTGACTACAGAGAATTGAACAAAGTGACGATGAGGAACAAGTATCCACTTCCAAGGATCGATGACTTGTTTGATCAATTTCAAGGCGCGGGTTGCTTCTTAAAGATCGACCTTCGTTCGGGATATCATCAAGTGAGGTGAAAAGGGACGACATTCCAAAGAGGACATTTAGGACGCGATACGACCACTACGAATTCCTAGTGATGCCGTTCGGCTTAACCAATGCACCGACACTATTTATGAACTTGATGAACCGAGTGTGCCGACCATTTTCTTGACAAGTCGGTAATAGTGTTCATCGACGACATCCTAGTGTACTCCAAAGACGAAGCGGATCACGAGCAACATCTCCGGGAAGTTCTAGAAGTGCTAAGGCGGGAGAAACTCTACGTAAAGTTTTCAAAGTGCGACTTTTGGCTTCGGGAGGTGCAGTTTTAGGAGCATGTAGTCACGAAGGAAGGAGTGAAGGTGGACCCCGCAAAGATCGAGGCGATGATGAATTGGGAGCCTCCCAAGAGCTCGTCGAAGATTCGAAGCTTTCTAGGATTGGCGGGATATTACCGAAAATTCATTCAAGATTTTTCCAAGATAGCTTAATCATTGACGACCCTAACCCGAAAGAACGTGAAGTTCATATGGACAAAGAGTCAAGAGGAGGCGTTTCGAACTCTACAAAGGAATTTTTGCGAAGCTCCAATCTTTTCTCTACCAGAAGGGTTAGAAGATTTTGTGGTATATAGCGATACGTCGAAGATGGGTCTGGGTTGTGTTCTAATGCAAAGGGGCAAAGTGATCGCCTACGCATCAAGGCAACTGAAGGTTCACGAAATCAACTACCCTACCCACGTTTTGGAATTGGCAGAGGTGATGTTCGCTTTGAAGTTATGATGACACTACCTTTGCGGCACTAAGTGCACACTCTACACGGATCACAAGAGTTTGAAACACATACTCGATCAAAAGGAACTGAATATGAGACAAAGGAGATGGTTGGAGTTATTAATGGATTATGATTGCGAGTTGCTTTACCATCCGGGTAAGGCAAACGTCATTGCCGATGCTTTGAGTCGGAAAGACTATGGGGGAAATTCTCGATCCACCTTTGCACGAATAAAGTTGGTGTCCACACTCATTGATCATATCAAATCGTCCCAATCCGAGGCCATTCTAGAAGAGAACCTCAAGGTAGAAGTCATGTCGAAGCAACATCTACTCTTGACGGAAGATAGCCGAGAAGTAAAGCTTTTCAACGAGCGTGTTTGGGTGGCTAAAATTGGGGGCAATCAGGAACTTCTTCTCGATGATGCCCACAAGTCAAAATATTCTATCAACTTGGAAAGTACAAATATGTACGAAGATTTAAAATTTCATTTGATTTAGGTTGGTGATTGTGGTTAAGAGTTAGTCCTTGAAGTTCAAGTCTCGTATTATAGTCTTCTTTCAAGCTCTCATCTAGGGTTTGTTCATAGTCCTCAACAAGGTGAGTACATACATGTTTTACACTTCCTACATATTAATCTTCTAATAGTTGAACTTTTACATACTTGCAAATCATGGATTTTGGGGTTTTGGCAAACTCTTGACCTAAAAGTTAATTTTGAGAGATTTTTGGGGTTTTGGTTGTGGAGGAAAGTGTTAGAAGGGTATTTGGCCTATGATTTGAGGATGATAAATGTACTTACATGTTCTAACATCATTACCTCCATTTATGGGACCTTGAATAGGTCAAAGTAAAACTAGGGTTTGAGAAGGTTTGGGTTTTAACTTAAAAATATGAATTATGACTTGATTATTGGAGACAAACCTTGTATTTACACATGATGGATTTGATTTTACGGATTTCCTCACATCATATTGATAAACTACTTATGTACAATTAATGGTATGATATTGATGGACTTAAAACCATGTTGTTGTTTTAGTTTGTAATAGTCTTGGTCTTAGTGCAATGGATCCATAGGCACGGTGTTTCTAATGTCCCATTTTGGACATTAGGTTCACCACTTTGGCACATAATAGGCATCGGGTCACCATGGTAAGTAAAGTGTGGACCTATATGGTCGGGCAACGTCCCATGGGCAGTAAGGTGTAATTCCATTGTGCATGAGTTCCCGTTTTGGAAGTGAGTTGTCGTTTTGGAAATCTCAAGAATAGACCTAGAGGGGTTGACTTGATATTTTCAAGCAATAGACTTAGAGGAGTTGAGCTCACTATGTGATTGGTGTTATTTGTACCATATTATGATCACTAATGGCAAGGAACTAGGGCGTATAGAACTCTTGTCCAATAGTTCTTACAACTGCGTCATTATTTCTTTCATTTCCGTCGGCGCCAACCGGTAAGGCGCACACGCTCCCGGTGCCGCTCCCGGTACTAAGTCAATCCTGAATTCGACTTGATGGTCTGGGGGTAGGCCTGTCAAGTCGTCAGGAAACACCTCCAGGTACTCGCTCACCACTGGCATATCCTCTACCTCTTTCTTCTCCTTGTTAGCGTCTAAAACATACGCTATAAACCTTGGGCATCCCTTACCTAAGAAACGTCTAGCCTTTAGCATAGAGATAAGACATGATTTACGCTCACGTCGATTGCCGTAAATCAATACCTCAGATGAATCTAGTAAGGTGATATGAATTATCTTCTTATTGCAGACAATGTTGGTGTTATGACTAGCCAACCAATCCATCCCTAGGATGATGTCAAACTCTCCCATACCCATCGGGTATAACCGTAATTGGAAAGTGTGGCCCTCCACCTCTACGCTACACCCCTCAAACACTTCTCTCACCGCAAAACGACTATCATCCGCAATTTCCACCTCAAACCCACACTCTAACTGCCTAGGTTTAACATTCAAATACCGCATAAAAGTCGGCGATACAAATGATCGGTTTGCTCCCGAGACAAATAATACTCTAGCAAGAGTCGAATTAACAAGAAAGGTACCTGTCACCACATCAGCTGTCTCCACCGCCTCCTCAGCCGTCATGTGAAAAGCCCTGTCTTTTCCCCTTGTCGGCTCTGTCTTCCTCTCTCCACTTCCTCCCCCACGACTTCCATCATAGCTACCCGACGAACCCTTCTTCAGTTGCGGATCGTCAGGCTTTATGTGGTCCGGCGAACCACACAGATAGCAAGCCCTGGGGTTAGGGCACTCCCGCGCTATACGACCGACTTTCCTGCACTTGTAACATCCATCAAGCACAAAGGTAGACTCTCTACGATGCACCCGGTTGCACTTCCTACACGGCTTTTCCAAAGGCTTAGGGCTTATTCGAGATTCAAACCCTGAGGCCCTGGGTTTCTTAGTATCATGCATAGGTTCCTCCCACTTTCTCTTGCCACCTCCTCTTTCCGATATCTGCCGATTCTTATCTTTCTCTGTCCTCTCCGCCACATCAACCACTGCTTGAAAAGTGGTTGGTTCTCTTGCCGAAACCAACTCTCTTAAATTACTCCTCAGTCCCAGATGTACCTCTCAACACGCCTCTCTTCGTTGGGCATATACAATTCTACGAACCTGGCCTTCTCGATAAATTTGGATGTGTACTATTGTACCATCAACGCTCCTTGCTCGAGCCCCAAGAATTCCTCTTCCAGTTTCTTAACTGCTGCCAGAGGGAAAAACTGAGCTCTAAACCTATTCACAAATGCATCCCACGAAATCGCCTTAGCTACCACCGATCCTTTCCCACCCGTCTCGATGCCCACCAAAAGATAGCATCAGATTTCAACATAGCTATCACAAACAACACCCGATCCTCTCTAGCACACTTACTAGTATCAAAAGTCATTTCCATCTCCCGCACCCTGTAACACCCGGATTATCTGGTAAGAGTCCTTATCACGGACCTCAGACTTTAGCCTTTTTGCTAATCTTTAATTCTATGAACTTTGTGCCTTCAATTGGATTTTGCCCAAATGAGAAATCGCGTGAGAAAAGCTGGGAATTCAGCTTCAGTACATGGCCGACGACTGTGACTGGCGATAGTGCCCACATCACAATCGCGGTGGGCATTATCGCACGGGGTCTCTCACTCGCGGTATGTTTTCCGTTATAGTGCCTCGAGACTGTGACAGGAGACACTTTAGATTGGCACAATCGCCAGCTACACCGAGAACTCTTAGTACAACCCACGCGAGAGTGCCTCACGATTGTGACCCTGTCACTCTCGCTTGGACCAATCGCCGTGGGGGTCTGACGGGTTAAAATGTGAATTTTGGTCCCTTTTCTCATTTACTTCTCATCTAACTCATTTATTTCTCCCTCAAAACTCTCTCTATCTCCCTTCTCATTTAAGAACCGATTTTAGGGTTTCTAGGAGCATTTACTCTCCTTAAATTCAAGATCTTGGTATCATCATTCAAGATTGGAAGCTGGGGTTATCACCTCATTCTTCTCCATCATCACCTTCCTCAAGAGAAGGATTCTCGGGTCCTAGGGTTTTCATCAAAACCCTATTTTGTGAGTTCATCTTTCATGTTAAATGCTTATGTGTTTCCATGAAAACCTTTTCTTTACATTACTTTAAATATTTACATTTTTCTTCATTTTGCGTTTCTTGAACTATCTAGGTCAAAATCTAGGGTTTTGACACTATGGTGATGTTATGAGATTTGATGACCTAAAATGTTGGTGGGATGACAAACATGGATTATTTATGTATTATGAAACTTGTGAAATCAAATGGGTGAAATGATTTATTTGGGTTTATATTGGAAAGTTAGATTTGTGATTCTATGGTCTAAATGTGTTAATGACACTTGTGTATAGGGAACGTTATGTTAATATGTTTCCCTTGATTGGGTAGAATGAGATTACATGAAAAGAAATGTTAATGTTGGATTTACCTTGTGTGTGTCCAAGTAAATGAAAATCAGATCAAGATGACAACAACAATTCAAATCAAATGCTCCATGTTATTGATTCAATTCAACTGTTTACAACAATGCTCTCTCTGTGAAAATATTTCTCTCACTACAATTTCAATGTCATACACGTTCTTAGTCTTATGAGTCTACAAACATAAAAAGACTGTTTATACTCTAACCACAATACAAAGACAAAACACAAAATACACTTTGACTTTGACTTTACTTATTACAAAGATTTTGACTTTTGCTTGAAGGTTTGACTTGAGCTTTGACTTTGACTTTATTCTTCATGATCTTGTATCCAACATATTTTGTGCACAACAATCTCCCCCTTTGGATGCAAGATCATCTTCAAAAAGAAATTTCAACAATAAAGCACAATCTCCTCCTTTGTTAAGAATCGTTAACAAAACATAATCTTCCTCTTTGGAAATAATACTAATCACCTTCAAAGAATAAAATCTTGAGCTCCCCTTTTGAATTAGAAAACAAATTATCTCTTTCTTTCAGATAAGCAAAATCAATTTTCAGCATTCTCGAGCAATCTTCTTCTTTGTTTGAACTGTCTTCAAAAACTTTCTGTAGTCTTCCCCAAAGAATATGTAACAAACTCCCCCAAAGGTTATAAAAAACTCTTTCAGACTTCAGAAAGGAAATTATCTACAGATTTAGCTCAGTTTGCTTTAGCAAATAATCTTCAAAAGAAACTTTCTGAAATCTTCAGCAAACTTTCCGAAATCTTTGAACTTTCTTTCAATTCTTGAACAAATCTCTCCAAACTCTAGAAAAATATAACATTCCAGCTCTGTCAATTCTTGATCAACTCGTCATAAATGTTACAAACTTTTCTTCAAACAACATTTCTTGAAATATATTTCTCCCCCTTTTTGATGATGTAGCATAGAAATCACCAAAACTTCCTCAAGAAATGTCATGAATCTTTTTTGACCATTGATCTTTGCCACTGAGCCACTGAACATCCGTCAATTCATAATATATTCATCTAAATCTTTTCAAATTCAGACAAATAAGAATGTAACACTTGAATCAACAAATGAATCAGTTAATAATGCCTGTCAGTAGCACGAAGCCACTATGTGTAACAAATACACATTGGAAAGGAGCTTTTTGATGTTCACTCCCCCAGGTCTTCCATTCAATCATCGAATAACATAAGGTTAAACTATGAACGTTTAGACAGAAAAAAAAATTTCCTGTGCGTACGTGCTTGTGTATGAAAGAATTAAGTATGATGATTTCTTTATCAATTAGGCTCAAAATGTGTAAACCATTAAGACAACAAAAGTAATACACGAACTCAATTATGCATGATCGAAGTGCGAAGGTGGGGCAGACTTCCTTCTTTTTCAATATCTATATCTTTCGAATGAAGACAAGATAGATTATGTGTTGCATCCCCATGAAAAATTGAAACATCTCTTTGTTGAGAAAAAGATGAGTAGCTGGTGGGGTTTAAAACAAGAGTTGGCATGGGCTAGGTGCCTGTTTCAATGATGTTCACGAAAGAATTGTGAAACAACAGTAATGTGGTAGCCCGACTCGGAAAAAAGTTGGTGCAGAGTTTGATATTCTTTTACTCTAATCTCTCACCCTCTTTCTTTTTAACATGTAAGCTCAATTCTAACCAAACTCTCTTTTCATTTTATCTCAGCACACACCCACACTCATATATTGACGCCTCGCCTCTCGATCACTCAGGGATAACTTCTTCGTTAGGAAACACTGGTTATCGTGAATCCATAGAAGTTCAATTAAGTCCTCACACAATAAACCCATGTAGTTGTCCTATAAGCAAAATGTCGCTCAATTAGTTTAACTCTAACAGTTAAAGAACAATATGAAATACATGTAAGATATTTGTATGCTCATGAAGATAATCATGAAGATTTGAGCATTTTAATCATGAAAGATTCTCTCAAAAAAAGGATATTGATTGAATGAAATAAATGAAAATTTCTTGTTAGAGAATCTGACAATGTATGAAAAAGATCAAATATGAATGATATAGCAATAGAAGCTTAGGTTAAGAAAAATTGGAATTTGTCTATACGAATCAAATATAGACAAGTCTTAAAAGAAATGTTTTGAATGAATCAATGCTCGAATATCAATGAAGTTCAAACGAGGTGTATTACCATCGAAAATTATGTTCAATTTTGAGACATGGTAAGAACTTAGACAATAAAATGCTAAACCGGTGTGTATGAATACTTGACAGTATATGGAAAAGATAATGCACAAATATTAATGTTGGTCCCGGAGGTGCTTAACATGTTTGTATAAGGGGGGGGGGTTGAATACAAACACAAAATTTAAAGTTTAATAAATTGTTTATTGATAAATCAAACACAATTTACAAATCTGTTACAGAATAAGATTAAGTAGAACTCAATATAAACAAACTTAAGAAAACACTAAGATGGTTGCAC
This sequence comes from Arctium minus, assembly GCA_954870635.1. Taxonomy (NCBI): domain Eukaryota; kingdom Viridiplantae; phylum Streptophyta; class Magnoliopsida; order Asterales; family Asteraceae; genus Arctium; species Arctium minus. The sequence continues at coordinate 80,875,901 of OX941083.1, read as the reverse complement.
AAGAATTTAGAGAATGTGGATTAGAGAATATAGAAAATAAGGGTTTCTATAAGATAGAAAGATGAAGGCTAGAGGGGAGCACACTCTCCAGATGGAGAGGTAATCTTTCTATTTATACCTTATGCATTAAATGCATGGCAGGGCACTTTACACGTGTCCTTCATTGATTGGCTGAGAGGGTCTGACTTTGGGAGACATGCTTTCGGTCGTATCATGAACAATGTAGTTGACAAAGTTGTTGTACGAATTGTGGCAGAGGTATGTCCGTTCTGACACATCGTAGTGGTTGTGCAGGGAAAGACAAAAGAGACTTGAGGCATAAGCTAAGTGATCATCGATCGCTGAATATCTCTTCCTTCGGAGATATAAAGAAGTTTAGCTATCGCTGTAGATTTTCCTCAGGTTTCTTCGCGTATGAGTAGAGTCGTCTTTGCTTCACTGATATCCGCATCAGGTCACTAGTAGACTTATCTTTGTTCATCAGCTTCGTCTTCGATTCAGCTATGAACATCTGTTGATGCGAAACTTGTCTTCAGGGATTACGTTTACATCAGAGAACATCAGCGATAACTGAACAGACTCAGTCTGATCGCTGATAGTGAAGCACTAATACATATGAGCGTTTATAAGAAAGATCATCAGCGACAACTGAACAGACTCAGCTTGATCGCTAATGGTGAAACACTAATACATATTAATAAACATAATTTTCACTAAGTATAGAAGAGGGTCGTTATCAAATCACTGAGAGAGTTTGGATCAACAATCTCCCCCTATTTGATATTGACAAAGTAACTGAAGAAAATTACTTTATAGTTCAAAATAATGGAATATCAGGACTCATAACATACATGTCCCAATTACTATTTTGAGGGATCTTTTACAGTACTGATAGGGTTAAGTACTTCACTGAAATTTTCATTAATTCAAAGATAGAATTACAAGATATGAAAATTATAAGTACAAGTGAGGAACTAACTACTGTAAGTTTAACTAATAGATTACAAGAAATAGAAGACTAATCTATCAACTATCTAAAGAAGACTTTGGAGGATTAACCATATAGTCAGGTATTTCTTCTCCTCTTTGCCTTCGATCTGAAGATTCTTGACTAATGATTGCCTTGATCGGTTCAGCAAAAGGAGAGAAGTCACACCATAAGCATAGGAGGTCCTTGAGATGGCTGAGGCGACAGATAGGAATTTCATAGACTCTTTGGAATTTGAGTTGTTCCTCATCATCTCGGAAGAAGATTCCAAAAGGCTCTTTGAGTACTTGCCCTGCAATATATGGTCCACCAGGGGGCAGGGATAGATCAAATACCGAGAGATCAGGAGGAGGACCTAACAGAGCTTCTTTTGAGAACATGATGGAGGTTTCGTTTCTTATAGCAGCATCATTCTCAGATAAGAAGGAGACAGGCTTTCTTTTGAGTTGCCTTGGCTTGGAAGGAAGAGCAGATGGTACCTTTAACACAACAGTGACTCTGTTGATGAGGGCTTCTAGGATGCCTTCGACATAGCCTCTGTAGGTTGATTCGGATTTCTTCAGTGCATCTTTGAACTCTAGCCATTCCATGTAGCCGAAGATTTCAAGCTTTGAAAAAAACATAGCCTTCGAGCTTCCATCCTCTCTGGTTATCTCCATCGTTACAGAAATTTGGTCCTTCTTCCTTTTCCCAGAGATGACAACAGCTGATATCTTTAATGGGTCAGAGCAATAGTCGACTTTATGTTTGCACAATTCGACAGTGTTATCGCTGACCGCTTGTTCTTTTGAGCGTTCCTCTTCAATTTCCTTTAGTAGAGCAGCCTGGAATTCCACTGGATTCTTTTTCAGCTTCTTGTCTTTGACTTCAGAGGACTGAACCTTGATAGCTAGAGAGGCATCTCTTTGATAATCGACAATCAGTTTCTCAGCCCTGACAGATTCTTCAATTTCAGCTTCAGTCAAGAAGTCTAGTTCTGTAGATGTTATTTGAAAAGAGACCTTCAGCCGTTGACTCTCTAGATGTGAGATCATCTCTGTTCTTCTGTTCATCTCTTCCTCTGACCAGTGAGATGATCTAGAGGGCCTTCCTGGATGGTGCAGGGCTTCTTCTTCTTCATCTTCTTCATCAATCTCATTTAAGGAGATTGGGATTATTGAGTCATCAGCTATGGAAGTTGGGATTATTTGTAGTTCCTTTCCCTTAAGCAGGGGAGAGAACTGTCTGGTCATAAAATAGATGAAAAGAGTTAGGGTATGTTTTGGGAAGAAAAGATATAAAGTCTAGAAAGAAACAGGGGTTGGGGATTTATAGAATGATATAGGAACAAGTGAGAGGCATACCTGAGAATGATTCTCCCCCTCATATGGTGAAACATTTTTCAGGCTTCCCTCAGCAGTTGAACCTTTTGGTTTGCTTTGGGAAGGGGTTCCTGAAGAAGTTCCACTTCTCCCCCCTGTTGTGATAACTTCTTTCAAAACTATCACTGATGAAGTGGTCGCTGCAGAAAACCATAGAGACTGGTCTTCTTCATCGTCATCATCATAATGTTGCTCTTTATCTTGATCCTGGAGATCAAGATCTTCATCATCTTCTTCTTCCTCCTCTTCTTCGTCTACTAGCAAAGATGGAGGGGCTTTGTCAGCAATCTTCTCCCCCTCAACCTGAGAGGGAGGTTCTTTCGTCTGAACTTCAGCAGCAACAACATCCTCCTCAAGATTTTCTTCAGTACGCTCTTTCTCCCTCTCTTTGTCATTATCAGAACGGGGGAGGCCAGAAATGGAAGGAGTAGCTTTTGTTGATGTCAGGGACCGGACTTTAGCCTCCAGACACTCTAGACGTTCTTCAATCACGGGGATGTATGAAGTAGCATGATGAATAAATTCAACAGCTATATTCATAGAGGTATGGTCAGCCTCTGTGAAAGAAGGAGTGGGCGTCGGAGCTGGTGCATTCAGCTTTTCAAGGACTTGCTGTAGGATTGAGGTGCAGGAATCGATTTTTGCAGATAACCCCTGGACATCGTTGCTTAGAGTATCGACACATCCCTGAAGGAGTTGAGAATCCTTATTTACCTTGATAAGCTCTCCCTAAAGAGTTGTGATTTGGGAGGCTTCATCTTTGGACGAGCAAGTAGCTGTGAGTTTCTTCAGCTCTTCACCAGCGGTATTGACAGCACTGGTTGTTTCGTTGATGGAGGTGGTGAGAGAATCCACCTTGACACCTAAACTATTGACATGAGAGTCAACAGTTGCCATAGTAGGACCTGAAAGAAAAGTTAGCTTCTGAGTAACAGGCTTATATGGAGAGATGGGAATTGTATTTGTGGGTTTAGGTATACCTGATGGTTCAAACATATTGAAAAATTGCATGTCTATTTCAAAGGTTTAAGCATCAGGTTCTATAAATGCAACTTAAGGTTGATGCATAAGAAAAGGAGGGTTAGAGACCAAAGAGATGGGAGGACAAGTAACAGGGATAGAAGAAGTTTGGAGTTGGGTAGTTACCTCAGTTGTTTGTTGAACTGAGATGGTCGGTGGCGTCACTGATGTTGTGACAACGACCGAGATCGCTGGCACGGTTGATGTGATGACAGCTGCAGATATAGAGGAGAGTCCCACAAAACCATCTAAGGTAGTTTGTTGAGAAAATACCTCAGGCCTTGAGCTAGGGGTGATAGTCTCCTTAGTCAATTTGGCCTTCTTCGAAGGACCAGAAAGACTAGCTGATGGTCGTTCTGAAGCGTTGGTAGCGACAGGGCTAGCATAAGAAAGAACCTCCTACATGGCCGCTGATGTAGAAGAAGTGTGGAGAGAGAGACGGGAGTGAAGAGTAGAGATACTTACCTCGTTGTCGATCGATTTGACCTCCAACGATCGCTGACCCACTTTGGCGAAAGTACCATCTTGAGTAGTAGGGTAAGTGTTGGGGTAGAGAAACTTCAGGTATGCACAGATGAACCGTACATATGGGATCTTGGGATCCTTCTCCGTCTTCTCTATCTTTGACTTGAGATCGTCAAAGATAGCGGTGGCATAGTCGAAGTTCTTTCCAGCGATCACAGAGTAAGCCATCTGGAGTTGAACTTTGCTTGCCTGATCTAATGACCCACTCTTCCCACTCATACATTGAATGATGTGTGAGAAGACGTAGTTCATTTGGGAAGGCATGTTTGCCTTCAGGATTTTTGTCAGCTTCTTGTTGGGAATGGTTGAGCGAGGCTTGTTGTCCGAACAGTATTCCATATCATCCAGAAACTGGATGAGTTTAACATCAGTTGGAAGGGCATCAAATCCACTTTCGGGTTTGTCAGGGAATCGGAGTGCCTTCCTCAGGCTGTATGCAGTCATCATGCCTGAGCCTATATAAGTGCTAAAAGAGATAACAGGAACCTGGTCACCTTTCTTGTTGGTGATGGAGGTTTCGTCAGCAGTGAACCAAAACTGTTGAAGAAGAGTTTTGGATGGTTGAGGATCCACAGTGATTGCGTAAGCAATACACGACTACTTCAGGAACCTAGCTGCTTCCACCAGGTGTGGGTATTTGACACCATCGAAGTCCAATCGAGCAAGATGATTGTTCTTGGGAATTTCAGATTCAGATAGAGCAAACTTGACACTCTTGGAAGCAATGAGAGTGGATTGTGCCATTTCTGAATATGGAAAGAATGAGAATAGAAGGAAAGGATTAGAGTCTAAAAATAAAGAAGTTTTTTTACGAGTTTCTATTTGGAGAAAGAAACGTAGAAAAAAAACCAAAATATTTGAAGATTAAAACAGTGTTCTTAGCCGAAGAAGGAAGAACAATGAGAAAACCAAAGGTTTTGAATGAATAAAATAAAAAAAAAATGATTTTAGTGAACAAAAATATTGTGAAAACCCATAATGATGGAACATAGATAAGATTTAGTAACAAGATTTAAGACAAAGAATATCAAAATAACCTGTTGATCCTTAAGGAAGAAGATGCAAATGCTTGAGAGAGATTCTTGCTTGAAAAGATTTCCAGAAAGCGTAAAAAGATAAGAATGAAAAAAAACATTCTTTTTATACGTTAGAGAGTGTGAGAGAGAATGAGGCGGGAAAACAAATGTTCATCATGACATGGACACGTTCCAAGAAGTTGATTGGATAGAAGGGAAACGGACGAACGTGTCAGAAAAAGGCATGTCGTGGATTGTCGGTTCAAATGACGTCATGAGGAGAGAGAAAAACGTTTCATTTGTCCTTTTCGAAATTATCTCTGAAGGAAACTCACAGATAGGTTTTCATTTTGAAAGAATCCCTGATAGAAATTCAGAGATTGATTTTTCATTTCAGAAGGATCACTGAAGAGAAATGTCAGTGATATAATTTGTTTATCAAAAAGCTTTTAATCATTTGAAGAAATAAAATGATTAAAGTTTATTTTTCAAAAACCAACTTGCTGAATAAATATTTAGCAATGGAAAATAAGAGAACATACCTGAGAGTCAGAAATTTATTCTGAGATAGAGTGATAAAGGGGAACTTAGAATCACTGACATAATGCAGGAAGATGAAGAGTTACTCTTCAAGATTCAGCATTCCAAGCTCACTGATGAGAAAGTTGAACCTTATCTCATCAAGAGGCTTGGTAAACAAATCAGCTAGCTGATAGTCAGTGGGGATAAAGTGAAGTTCAATATCACCATTCATCACATGATCTCTGATAAAATGATATCTGATCTCTATGTGTTTTGTTTTTTAATATAGCACTGGATTGTTTGCTATAGCGATAGCACTAGTGCTGTCGCAATAGATTGGAATCTTTGATAGCTGAAAGTCATAGTCTAATAGTTGATTTCTCATCCATAAGACCTGAGCACAACAACTTCTAGCGGCTACATATTCAGCTTCAGCTGTGGAAGTGGACACTGAATATTGCTTTTTGCTTGTCCAGCTTACCAGCTTTCCTCCTAGGAGTTGACATCCACCAGTGGTACTTTTTCTATCGAGTTTACAACCTGCAAAATCACTATCGGAATATCCAGTTAGATCGAACCCTGAGTCTTTGGGATACCAAAGACCGAGGTTAGGAGTCCCTTTCAGATTTCTGAAAATTCGCTTAACAGCAATCAGCTGGGATTCCTTGGGTTCAGATTGATAGCGTGCACATAAACAAGTAGAGTACATGATGTCAGGTCGGCTCGCTGTAAGATACAACAGGGAGCCTATCATTCCTCTATAGGCAGTGACATTAATAGGTTTTCCAGATGGATCTTTGTTTAGTGTCATAGTAGGTGCCATAGGAGTTTTCATTGCTGAAGTTTGTGTTAGATCAAACTTCTTCAACATTTCTTTAACGTACTTACCTTGGCTGATAAAAGTACCTTTGTCAGATTGTTTAATCTGAATACCAAGAAAATATGTCAGCTCACCCATCATACTCATTTTGTATTCTTTCTTCATTCTTTTAGCGAAGCGATTACATAGAGATGAGTTAGTAGAACTAAATATAATGTCATCGACATATATTTGTACAAGAATAATATGACCTTTTATTTTTCTGAAAAATAATGTATTATCAATTTGCCACGTTCAAAATTTTCAGAGATAAGAAAATATGAGAGAGTTTCATACCAAGCACGAGGGGCTTGTTTTAGACCATAGAGAGCCTTATCCAATTTATAAACATAGGTTGGATACTTAGGGTCATAGAACCCTGGGGGTTGTTCTACATAGACTTCTTCATTTAGCTTTCCATTTAGGAATGTTGATTTTACATCCATTTGATATACAAGGAAGTCTTTGTAAACTGCATATGCTAAGAATAGTCGAATTTCTTCGAGCCTAGCCACAGGGGCAAAGGTTTCATTATAGTCTATGCCTTCCTCTTGTCTGTATCCCTGAGCAACAAGTCGAGCCTTGTTGCGGGTTACAGTTCCATGTTAATCTAACTTGTTTCTAAACACCCATTTGGTGCCTATAACAGTTTTATTAGATGGTCTAAGAACGAGATTCCAAACTTTGTTGCGAGAGAACTCAGTCAGCTCTTCTTGCCTAGTGCTAACCTAGTTTGGATCTCTGAGGGCATCATCAGCCTTTTTTGGCTCTATTAAAGAAATAAAGTTGACAAAGGGACAGGTATTACCTGAACTTCGTCGTGTCTGAATACATGCATCGGGATCACCACGAATTTGATCTATGGGGTGATCTCTGGTCCATCGCTGAGCAGAAGCATTATCGCTCATTTCAGAGATTGGATCAACAATAGGAATGTTCATTGCTGAAGAAACCTGAGGTTCATCAGCTATTAATTGTTGAGAGTCAGACAAACCAGTGTTTTCTGAGAGGAGTTCAGACGAAGATGGATCATATGGAAGAAGTGTGTTTAGAGGCTCGGCTGAAACCCATGAGATGGATTCAACGTTCGGAGGTATGATGTTTGGATCATCATCAGCAGCTGGAGGAGGATCTTAATGTTGATGGTTTGAGAAGAAAGGTTCTGTTTCTCTGTAATGAGAAAACATCCAAGCATTTAACTCTTCATTGTCAGCGATTGGTTTAGAGTTCGATGAGCGAGTTTCATCAAAGGTGACATGAATTGTTTCTTCCACAGATTGTCTTCTTTTATTGAAAACTCTGTAGGCTTTGAAGATAGAGAAATATCCAAGAAATATTCCATCATCCGCTTCTGGGTCGAACTTTCCAAGTTGATCTTTGTTGTTTAAAATAAATCCCTGATAACCAAAGATATGAAGAAAACTGATAGAAGGTTTTCTTCCATGAAAAAGTTCATCAGTTGTCTTTCCAAATCGCTTTACTATCAGCGATCTGTTTTGAGTAAAACATGCAGTGTTTACAGCTTCAGCCCAAAATTGAGTAGGGAGGTGAGAATCGCTGAGCATTGATCTAGCAGCTTCAATGATCGTTCTGTTTCTTCTTTCAGCGACTCCGTTTCGCTGAGGTGTTCTTACTGAAGAGAAGTTATGAGAAATTCCATTACTCAAGAGCAGCTTCAGAGAACTATTTTTGAATTCAGTTCCATGATCACTTCTTATTGAACGAACAGTAAGATTATTCAGCACTTCCATCTTGTTAACAAAAGATATCAGTTCTTTTGGAGTGTCACTCTTGCAGCGAAGAAAGATAGCCCAGGTGTAGCGAGAGTATTCATCTACAATGACAAGTGTATATTTCTTTCCAGCTATTGATTGGATGTTGACAGGGCCAAATAAATCCATTTGCAAGAGTTGAAGAGGACTTGTCACTGCGGAAACTTATTTAGACTTGAAACTAGCTTTCGTCTGTTTTCCTTTTTCACATGCTGAGCAGAGAGATTCTTTAGCATATGGGTGCTGAGGAAGACCAGAAACCAGTTCCTTAGATGAGAGAGAATTCAGGGTTTTGAAGTTTAGATGAGAGAGATTTTTGTGCCATATCCAGTTGACATCAGAAGAGGCTTTAGAGAGAAAACATATGTTTTCAGTGGTGGTAGAGTCCATATCTATTACATAGACATTTTCTTTACGATAACCACTGAGGGCAAGTTTTCCTTTTTCATTTACCACTGAACATGCTTTCTTGGAAAAGCGAACTTCATAGTCTTTGTCACATAGCTGACTGATACTCAGAATGTTGTGCTTCAGCCCATCTACATAAGCGACTCTTCTGAAGGTAGTTGTCCCATTGCTGAGGACACGAAACCCTCTGGTATATTCTTTTCCATTTCCACCACAAGTCACAGAGGGACCTTTCTATTCCTTGTATTTAGTGAGCAGGTCTTTTTGTCCTGTCATATGACGAGAGCATCCACTATCAAGATACCAGATGTCATTTGATCCCTGCAAACATAAGGAAGATTAAGCTTTGTTTGGTACCCACTTTTCAATGGGTCCTTTAGGGTTAGTGGAGATGGAAGGTTCAACAATCTTCACAACAGATGAAGATTCAACTTCAGTGGTAACCTTCACCTTGGTTAATTTCTTAACCTTAGTGGTATTTTTCACCTTGGTAGATTATTCAGCTTTGATGACCTTCTCAGCCTTGGAGGCATTCATCTTGACTTTAGCTGATTTATCAACTTTAGTGGCAGTTAGACATTTTCTTGCAATATGGTTAGTAAATCCACAGTGATAACATTTTCTATATTTGAAAGTGGTTTTAGGACCATGAGTAAAAGGTTTTGAGAATTTAAGATGAGCAGGGCCAGCTCCAAGAATGCTTTTATCATGAGATCTGGGAGGAACTTTCATTTCTTTAGATCATTTAGGCTTAAGATCACTCTTTAACTTTGGAGGACATAGATCAAAGATTTCTATCATACAGCTAGACGATTGATTCGCTGAAGGTTTAGAAGGAACTTTCAGCTTTGCTTTCTTGGTAGCCTTCTGAGGATGAAGAATGGATTTTCCTTTATCCGCAGACTTAGAGCTTTTGGATATTTCCTCAGGGATGGGATTAGAAGAAGATGATGAAGAGCATTTAGCTTGAGAAGTGTCATGGATAGAAGAAACAAACGTTCCAAACTTAAGCATGGAACTGTCTTCTTTCGGTTCATCTTGTGGTTTCCAAAAACCAAGACCAGTTCTATCACTGGCAAGAATCTGAGCACTTATAATCTCAGCGATGGCTTGTTCGCGTTCAATGCTGATGATTTCATTAACAATGACTTGATCTTTCAAACTTTCCTCTAAAAGAGTCAGTTCTCTGATCTTTTCATGACATTTCTCTAGCTGTTCAGTTAAATCAACGTTTTTGTTCTCAGCTAGAGTTTTGCCGTTTAGAGCATTGTGTAGATCAATCGTCAGCACATCAACAACACGACTTCTCTCTTCTTCAGGTAGAGAGGGATTAGTAGAGATAGATACCTGAGATGATATATAGCTCATAGAAGTTTCAGTTGGTTCTTCCACTTCTTCTTTAATCTCAGCCATGAGGAAGAGATTAGCGACTTCTTCTTCATCAGAACTTGATTCTTCTGATTCGACCTAGTAATGTTCTTCAGCGATGAGACCTTTACCTTTTCGCTTGTAGTTTTTCAACTTTTGATATTTCTCTTTCAGCTTAAGGTATTTGTCATTGCTGGATCTTCTCGAGGTAGAAGGTTTGAAGACTTTCTTCGACCTGCACTCACTTGCAAAGTGTCCAATCTTTTCACAATTAAAGCAAGTAGCAGTAGCCTTATCAACAGGGGTTGATTTTGGCTTGTCAGTGAGGGAGAGAGGCTTATTTCTTCGGAAATTTCTCTTTCTTGCAAATATCTTAAAAGAGTTTGTCAAGAGTGCTAAGGATTCATCAAACTCTGAAATATCAGTGTCTGATAGATCCTCAGAATCAGAATCTTACTCAGTTATAGTGAGAGTAGATCGCTGAGATGGAATTATCTCTGAAGAGACTAAAGCAATAGGAGTGCTTTTGGAGTCTTTAGAATCTTTTATAAGATTCTTATTCAAGAGATTTGATTGCTCATAGTTGAGCAATATTCCATACAAGGTGCTGAGAGAAAGAGAATTTAAGTCTTTTGTCAGCTTGAGACATATTGAATAACTGTCCCAGCATTCAGGAAGACATTCTAAGAATTTTGTTACGACCTTAGAATTAGAATAGGTCCTGCCAACGGTTCGTAGATCAGTGATCTTTGTTGAAGATTTGCACCATCCTTCAACAGTAGCCTTTTCTGCTTTTAGAGCAGCGATGGCTTGTTCGCGTTCAATGCTGATGATTTCATTAACAATGACTTGATTTTTCAAACTTTCCTCTAAAAGAGTCAGTTCTCTGATCTTTTCATGACATTCCTATAAGTGTCAACTATACATCACATGTTGCAATTGCGGTTTTAGGAATATTAAAGATCCAACAATCGATCATCTAGGTTGGGTTCCGGTGAAAAGGGAAGTGATGATGAGAAGGGTAAGAAATGATCTCCACCCTTGGATCAATCCTAATTGAACATCAACACTAATGAGATGCATGGATCAATTAATTTATAAAGCACAATTCATGGGTGAGCATGAGATTAAAAGTGATCAAGGGTGGAGATCCCTTCTTACGTTTCACCTTAACTCTTTTTCTCACACGATCCTTCGTCTTGATCATCTCAATAACATTAAGATGCAACAATTAATTATCTCAATAACATCAACTAAAAGGCACTCTGTTAACGTTAAACATAGGAATGAAAACAATAGCAGTTCATATAAACGAATTATAATGATCTTTGAGAGTTACAAACACAAATTTTCAATTTATCATATGATTTGGTATTCCACCGTGCAATAGCCATAACTAAGAAACATAAAAAAAATTATATGGTGACCATTTAGCTTATTAACTCATTAAGCACATATACCTTATTAACTCATTAAGCACATATACCACTACAACATTGCCTTAATATTAACAAATTTCAATCCATTTTATACACAAAAAACAAGATCAATACAAAAACGTGTGATTTCCAATATAACACATCAATTCTAATATACCACTTGTCCATATATCAATCCATACAAAACCATGTGATTTCCTCAACAAAAACACTAAAAACAACAATCAGTAGATTCAAAATCAAGACATGAATATGCAAAATTAGCTGTATCAATCAACAATTATCCTCTAAGAATCATAATTGTTGGGTATTCAACTATCGTAATTTAAGCATTATATATAGGATGGGGATAATTCAACAGTAGCCTTTTCTGCTTTTAGAGCAGCGATGGCTTGTTCGCGTTCAATGCTGATGATTTCATTAACAACGACTTGATCTTTCAAACTTTCCTCTAAAAGAGTCAGTTCTCTGATCTTTTCATGACATTTCTTTAGCTGTTCAGTTAAATCAACGTTTTTGTTCTCAGCTAGAGTTTTGCCGTTTAGAGCATTGTGTAGATCAATCGTCAGCACGTCAACAGCACGACTTCTCTCTTCTTCAGGTAGAGAGGGATTAGTAGAGATAGATACCTGAGATGATATATAGCTCATAGAAGTTTCAGTTGGTTCTTCCACTTCTTCTTTAATCTCAGCCATGAGGCAGAGATTAGCGACTTCTTTTTCATCAGAACTTGATTCTTCTGATTCGACCCAGTAATGTTCTTCAGCGATGAGACCTTTACCTTTTCGCTTGTAGTTTTTCAACTTTTAATATTTCTCTTTCAGCTTAAGGTATTTGTCATCGCTGGATCTTCTCGAGGTAGAAGGTTTGAAGACTTTCTTCGACCTGCACTCACTTGCAAAGTGTCCAATCTTTTCACAGTTAAAGCAAGTAGCAGTAGCCTTATCAACAGGGGTTGATTTTGGCTTGTCAGTGAGGGAGAGAGGCTTATTTCTTCGGAAATTTCTCTCTCTTGCAAATCTCTTAAAAGAGTTTTTCAAGAGTGCTAAGGATTCATCAAACTCTGAAATATCAGTGTCTGATAGATTCTCAGAATCAGAATCTTACTCAGTTATAGTGAGAGTAGATCGCTGAGATGGAATTATCTCTGAAGAGACTAAAGCAACAGGAGTGCTTTTGGAGTCTTTAGAATCTTTTATAAGATTCTTATTCAAGAGATTTGATTGCTCATAGTTGAGCAATATTCCATACAAGGTGCTGAGAGAAAGAGAATTTAAGTCTTTTGTCAGCTTGAGACATATTGAATAACTGTCCCAGCATTCAGGAAGACATTCTAAAAATTTTGTTACGACCTTAGAATTATAATAGGTCCTGCCAACGGTTCTTAGATCAATGATTAAGCAGTTAAGCCGCTGATGAACAACAGAGAGAGATTCATTCTTACCAGCGATAAAACTTTCATACTGTCTTAACAAGTTAATCTTTCGAGTCTCTTGGATTTCAGTGGTGCCTTCATATTGAACACATATGGTTTCTTACATTTCTATAGAAGTTTGAAGATGCATGATGGAATGGAAAACTTCATCAGGAAAAGCCATAGAGATAATGGTTTTTGCCCTTGCATCGATACCAACCTTCTTTTTGTCTTCATCACCTCATTGTCTGATTTCCTTAACAACATAGAGTTCAGGAACAAAAGGAGTGGTGGCAGTAGCTGGAACTGCAGCTATGATTTGGACAGGTTCATATGGTCCATTTGCTACGTATTCAGGTATAGTGGGATCTGCACCTTCAAGAAATATCATCATTTGATTCTTCCAGAGAGAAAAGTTATCTCTGCTAAATCGAGGAGGTTTAGAAAGTGAACCATTATCATAGTAGTTTGTGTTTGTGTTAAGTGCCATATTACAATAGCAAGGAAGAGAATAAAGCAAAGATCTTGTTTATCAGATTAAACAGTCTGCTCTGATACCACTTTTTGGTCCCGAAGGTGCTTAACAAGTTTGTAGAAGGGGGGGGGGGGGGGTTGAATACAAACACAAAAGTATAGTAAATTGTTTATTGATAAATCAAACACAATTTACAAGTCTGTTGTGGAATAAGATTAAGTAGAACTAAATCTAAACAAACTTAAGAAAACACTAAGATGGTTGCACAAGAATATAAAGAATGGGGATTAGAGAATATATAAAACAAGGGTTTCTATAAGATAGAAAGATGAAGGCTAGAGGGGAGCACACCGTCCAGATGGAGAGGTAATCTTTCTATTTATACCCTATGCATTAAATGCATGGCAGGGCACTTTACACGTGTCCTTCATTGATTGGATGAGAGGGTCTGACTTTGGGAGACATGCTTTCGGCTGTATCATGAACAGTGTAGTTGACAGAGTTGTTGTACGAATTGTGGCAGAGGTATGTCCGTTATGACACATCGTACTGGTTGTGCAGGGAAAGACAAAAGAGACTTGAGGCATAAGCTAAGTGATCATCGATCGGTGAATATCTCTTCCTTCGGAGATATAAAGAAGTTTAGCTATCGCTGAAGCTTTTCCTCAGGTTTCTTCGCGTATGAGTAGAGTCGTCTTTGCTTCACTGATATCCGCATCAGGTCACTAGTAGACTTGTCTTTGTTCAGCAGCTTCGTCTTCGATTCAGCTATGAACATCTGTTAACGCAAAACTTGTCTTCGGGGATTTCGTTTACATCAGAGAACATCAGCGATAACTGAACAAATTTAGTCTGATCGCTGATAGTGAAACACTAATACATATGAACGTTTATAAGAAAGATCATCAGCGACAACTGAACAGACTCAGCTTGTTCGCTGATGGTGAAACACTAATACATATTAATAAACGTAATTTTCACTAAGTATAGAAGAGGGTCGTTATCAAATCACTGAGAGAGTTTGGATCAACAATTATTATTTGGAAACACACGGTTAGTTAAACAATAAAGCTCATATCCGAAAACAATTAAAATCACACTTCTAAATTTATGAAACCTGCTTAAGAATCGAGAAGTGGTTTGAACGTTTAAAAACATATTTTCATATCTGAAAGTCGTCCATCTTTCAAGTATGTATGAGATTAAGTTTAGAATAGTCCTTACGCTCAACTTAAATCTCATAAAGTCAGATCCAAAATCATGATAGATATGATCATGTTAGCTCCCCCTCAAAATATGCATTCAGTCAAAAAGTCGTCAAAGTACAAAGTCTTATTTACAAACTTTATTGAAGAGTAAAGACATGAAAGCAATAAAACTTGTTAAGAACGAGTTCTGATCAAAGGTAATCAGAAGTCATTGTCCTTACTCCCCCTGAAAATTTGCATCACCAAATATGTCAGTGTAAGATATATGCAAAAATTCTCTAACTCTCCCTTAAAATGTAGATCATCTTATCTTTGTCTCACACTCCCCCTGAAATCATGAACAACCTTCAGTGCATATATCTTCTGCCCACAGAAATAGAGGTAGATCAGATTGACTCAGCATAGTGTGAGCAACCTCGACTAGAGTTCTATTTCGCCTTTCTACTACTCCATTCTGTTCTAGTGTTCTGGCAGCAAAAAATTGATTTGTTATCCCGAACAATTCGAGATAATCGTCAATAATTTTGTTCTTAAATTTTATGCCATTATCAATTCTAAGAAGCTTTACCATCTTCTGCAAGTTCACTTGAGTGATCTTTAAGAATGAGATAATGACATCGGGCGTCTCATCTTTCGATCGTAGAAATTTAACCGAAGTGTATCTTGAATAATCGTCTACAATTACCATGTTAGGACTGAAATTCCAGTGTGTTGAAAGTGGTATAAAACATTTATAAGGGGTTGATTTGTAATTAATTGATAGTTGTTTTGTTATTGGGCCTAAAGCCCATTAGCCCAATACGCCCCATATATAAGGGGTTTTATTATTCAGTTTTTGAGGTTAGATGAAATTATTGTTAGGAAGTTTAGATCTCATTCATAATTCTCTAGTCAATAGGTTTACTTTGCTTATCAGATATTCTCTCTGTAAACCTAAATCTTTCTTGAATATTAATCATATGACTAGAGGTTGTGGCCATATTATTGTTCTTCATTGGTATTATTGTTCGTGATTGCACTGTACTGGGATCTAGAATTGGTATCAGAGCAAAGAGACTGAAGTTTTGATCCAAAAAAAAGGTTTGTCTAAAACCCTTTAATCGATTATTTGTTTTAATCGTATTTATTCTGAAAATCGATTTTTCTGGGTTCAAAAACCTTGAGTTCGGTACATTGATTTTGGGTTAAGATTATTCTTATCTGTGTTATAGAACTGCTTAAGATTTAATCATCAATTTTTTTTAGGAGATAAGTCTACATATCAAAATTTTGGTCGATTCCTGGATTAGTGATATTCAGCATATATCTGGGCTGGTCAATTAAAATCTTGCTTTCAGGGTTAAGTTGGAGTTCATTATTTGGTTATTTAGAAAATTGATTTTCTGAGTTAAATTGGTTTCTATCGATTTTCAAAATCAATTTTTTATAAGATCGATCGATCGATCGCTTCTATTCTGAATTCGCATCTGCATAAGTTCAGTCGATTAATTGGTTTAAGTTTCTGGGTTTATGCCATATCTGCAAAATCAATCTTTGAAATTTTTTCTGAAAATCAAGCTTCTGGATATCGATTACTTCAAGTTGCTGATTTCTGGGTTCAAAGTTTGAGGTTGATCGATTTTTTCGGTGATTATCTGTTATCAATTTGATCTTTAATCGAACTATCTGTTTGTGTTTATCTGTTATTGATATCGACCGGATCCTATCGACTGAAACCTCTTGACCGGTGCCTTGACCGGACTCTTTTGTCGACCGGTACTTGTTGACCGATGCTTTGTGACTCGACCGGTACTCAGCGACCGGTACCTAGTTAACCGGTGCTTTGCGCCCGGTGTCTTATCGACCGGACCCTTGCTTCGACCGGACTCACTTTTGCGCCATCAGTTACTCGCGAAAATCTCAATTTTGCGCCATTGCCTATTCGCGCAAACCTAACTTTGCGCTACCTTCTTTTCGCGCAAAGTTTTACTTTGCGCCACCTATTGTTCGCGCAAAACCGACTTCGCGCGACCCATATTTCGCGCAAACCTCTTCTTGCGCCACCCTCTTGTAGCGCAAACTTTACTTGGCATTTTTTTTCTCCCTCTCTTCTGATTTTCGACCGGATCCTTGTTTGACCGGGTCTTTGCTCGACCGGGTCCTTGCTCGATCGGGTCCTTGCTCGACCGGGTCTTTGCTCGACCGGGTCCTTGCTCGACCGGTCCTTGTCCCTGTCCTGTTTATTTATTGTTTTTGGATCAATTTGTTTGTCTCACGATCGCTACAGTGCAGTTAAGATTAAAGTTTAAACCCATTCAAGTTTCATCTCTTGTCAAGTTCAGTCCCTGGATATCAAGCTTTTCAGAGTCGGATCGAATTAATTCTATTCGATACGATCAAAAAGGATGAAGGCACCATTGCTATTCAAAGGAAAATATGAAGAGTGGAAAGTTAATTTTTTGACTTTTGTGGATGAACATGAGTTGGGTTATTATATCAGGTTATCTTTGACTGAAGGAGAGATGCAATCCCAAATTCCAACAGAAGCTTCTTCTGAGGAACAGGAGAAAAGACAGAGGGCTAATAATATAGCTCGAAATTTTATAACAAATAGTATTTCTTGTGAACTTTTTCATGACATTTTTTGTGAAATATCTGGTCAAATAAATTATTACAAAATGACAGGAAAGAGTTGTGGGATTGTACTAAATGGTTGATGTTAGGGACAAAGGTAGTATTAAAAGGAAGAGAATTGGAATCTGAGAACTCTGAGCTGAAAAGAAAGATCTCTGATGTTGAATATCAGATTGTGCAAATCCAGGAAGCAGTATCTGTTGAAAAGTATGATGAGAATTGGAGCAAAAGATTGCAAAAGACAAATCCGATTTTGAGACTAAAGAGAAGGCATTTGCAAAGAAGTTCTCAGATTTTTCAAAAAAATGTGCTAATGAGAAGAAAGTAGTTGAGCTGAAATGTATCAAACTTTCTCAGAAAGTTTCTGATTTTGAGAAAGTAATAATCTTGGAAAGAGAAAAGTTTGTCAAGGAAAAGAAGGAGATTGAACAGAAGAACGTTGGATTCTTTAAGGAAATATCCGGTCTGAGAAAGGATGATGAAAAGGGATTTGAAGAAGAAAGAAACAAATTTGAGGCTGAGATCAAAAAGCTTACTGAGAAGCTATCTGAACTATCTGAAAGTGTGCTAAAAGAGAAGAAAACGAAGTCTGAATGTGAGACTAAGATTGACCTTCTTGTCAAAGAAAGAGACAAATTTGCTTCAAAGATTAAAGAGCTTGAAAAGACAACATCAAGTCCAAATCAGAAAAGTGTTTCTTCACAAAGGTCAGTTAAATCAGTTAATCAGATTCGAAGTACTAACATTTTCTATGATAGAAATATAGATGGTTCAGGTACACATCAAAGAAGAAGGAAATACAAGGAAGAAGAACTGGTTTGGAAAGTGAAATCACTTGAAGATGAGAAGAAAGATGAGAAGAAAGAGCTGAAAGGAAAGAAATCATGTGTACATACACACAAAGCTAAAAAGAACAATGCGCATAAAGGTAAACCTGATCATATCTACTCAAGAGATCAATTAATCAGGTTGTCAGGTAAGAAATACTATTGTTGTTGTTGTTGTACACATGATCCTATTCACAAGACTAGTGATCATTTCTGGTATGGTTCTTATTCCATTACTCCCATTCGAACTGCAAGTAACATTCATGGACCCAAATACCAGTGGGTACCAAAGCCTAAAATTGAATCTGTGTTGCAGGCACCTACTGTCAAGGGGACTAGAAGAACTAAGGCTTCTAAGTAAGTCAACTTAGAACCCGTACTTCAACGGAGTTTGGCTTCTGATCACATGACAGATCAGGACCCGTGTTTCAATGCTTAAAGAAAAGATACTCCCGAGCTGAAATGAGAAGATCAACATTCAAGGGGGAGTACTTATATATTCTGAAAAATGCATTAGAGAGATATGACGGACTACATTCCAGAAGGAATTGTGGATCTCTATCCTGTACCTTTTCACTGATAGATCTGCTAATGCATAATTTCAAGGGAAGTAAATTTATTATGACTTCTGATTAATTCAAATCAGAACTTGGATTTTTAACTGTTTTTCTGCAGCTGACTTTTTCAAAGTTAAGAAGTATGGATATTTTGCAAATATCCAGGGGGAGCTTATCAGAGTATAAATCAATACATCATGATTTGAGGAGGAACTTAAAGGTAAATATCTTCTGATCTATATCTCTAATTGTTTGAAAGAACAACTTTCGAACATGAAAAACGGTTTCTGAAATGTTCAAACCACTTCTGGTTCTCAAAAGATTTTATAAATTTAGAAGTGTGATTTTAAATGTTTTTCAATTTTTGAGCATTAATGTTTAACTGACCGTGTGTTTACAAAGATAAATACTTGTGTATTATCTTTTCATTATACTGTCAATTATTCATACACACCGGTTCAGTACTTCGTTTGAATTTGTTAATACCATGTCTCATAACGAACCAATTTTTCGATGGTAATACCCCCGTTTGAAATTCAATGTTGTTGAGTATCAATCATAATTTCTAATCTTGTGCTTTCATATAAACAAAATATCCTAATCATATAAACAAAATATCCAATTCTTTGATACCCTAACCACTTCATTTGATCTGATTGATACATTGTCAGATTCTCAAAACAAATCTCTTGATTTCTTTTCATTCATTCAATATTTTTGTTTTGAGAAATCTTCAAAGTTCAATTGCTCAAATCTCATGAGCATACATTTTGACAATGTTATCATACATTTTATACTTAATTGTTCAGTTAAACTGTTGAGCATCTATTCTTTGTTAGGACTTACATGGGATTTCTGTGAGAACTTAAACAACACTTCCATGGATTCACGTTAACCAGTGTTTCCTACCCCGGAAGTTATCCTTGAGTGATTGAGGGGTGAGGGATCTTAAATCAAAGAGTGGGGGAGATAACTCATCCTGTTGAGTTTTTCTCACTGTGCTGAGCTGTAAAATGTAAATGAGAGTTTGGTTAGAAGTGAGCTTTAAGGACAAAAAAGAAAGAGGGTGTGAGAACAGAGTTAAAAGCATATCAGAACTCTGCACCAACCACTTTCTGAGTCGGGTAGCCACATCTTCTGGTTGTTTCACATTCTTTGGTGACCATCATTGAAACAGGAAGTGAGCCCATGCCAACTCTTGCTATAACCCCACCAGCCACTCATTTATTTCCCGAAAAAGAAATGTTTCATTTTCATTGGGACTCAGCACATATGCTATCTAGTCTTCATTCGAAAGATTTAGATATTGAAAAAGAAAGAAAGTTGCCCCACCTTCGCACCACTTTCATGCACATTGAGTCCGTGTAATATCTGTTGCTGTCTCAATAGTTTACACATTTTTGAGCCCGAGAAAGCTAAGTAGCTTCATTCATTCTACACTTGCACGTACACACAAGGAATGAGTTTTCTTGTCATAACATTCATAGAAAATTCCTTTGTGGTTTTTCGATCATTGAATGGAAGCCCTGGGTGAGTGAATATCACAAAAGCTACTTTCCAAAGTAAATCCGTTGTACAAAGTGGCTCCGTGCTACTTACAGGCATACTAACTCTATCATGTGTTGATTCAGGTTTACAATTCCTATTATATGTGAATTTGAAAAGATTCGGATATATACATTTCATGAATTGACGGATACTCAGATCAAAGGGCGGAGAATGTCATATTATCCTAAAGGGGAGAAAAGGAGGAGATTAAAGAATGTGTTGATATTGAAGAGTTTTGATGATCATGATGTTCACAATCATCAAAAAGGGGGAGAGATTTACAAAGTTCATTTTCAAAGTCAAATCTTAAATCTGAGGGTGAAAAGCCTTTGGATTAAAAAATTGAAGCTGATCAGAAAAGGTTTTATTGGTTCTTCTATCCCGTATCATGTGGTGACTGCTACAAGTTTGTTCCTCATTCCTCCTACGAGCTGATTAAAACAAGTTCTTAAGCTGAAATTTTATTCAACTCGCGGTTCAAAGACAGATTCTTTGTTATTAAACTGAAGATGCACCGTGGAATGTCAAGTAACTCAAACGTTATATTTCTTGTGTGCTGATCCGATGTGTTGAGTTTCTACAGTTGAAAGTTGCTTGATAGTGCGTTCAGTCGAGGCTATTGTACATTGAATCTGGTTACAAAGTTGAAATATGAAGACCAAGAGCTTTATTCAAGGGGGAGTTTGAAAAGACATGAAGACACGCAACACCAAAGTTCTTCAAAGATTTAAGAGGGAAAAAAGATCAAGGCCTGAAGTTTTCAAGATGATAAATGCCTTATTCAAATTTAGGGGGAGATTGTTAGGACTGAAAGTCCTGTGTGTTGAAAGTGGTATAAAGCATTTATAAGGGGTTGATTTGTAATTAATTGATAGTTGTTTTGTTATTGGGCCTAAAGCCCATTAGCCCGATACGCCCCATATATAAGGGTTTTTATTATTCAGTTTGTGAGGTTAGATGAAATTATTGTTAGGAAGTTTAGATCTCATTCATAATTCTCTAGTCAATAGGTTTACTTTGCTTATCAGATATTCTCTCGGTAAACCTAAATCTTTCTTGAATATTAATCATATGACTAGAGGTTGTGGCAATATTAGTGTTCTTCATTGGTATTATTGTTCGTGATTGCACTGTATTGGGATCTACAATATTTCTTGCCGTTTATGCTTTGGGTTCGCATTGGACCACAGAGATCCATATGCAGCAGTTCCAAAGAAGTACTTGTACTCAATTCAAGCTTAGGCTTATGTGAAGCTGTTTTCATCGTTCCCTTCTCACACGCAGCACACAGATGTTCTTTTACATATTTCATCTCTGGAAGTCCTTTCACCAAATTACCAGTCACCAATTTGTTGATGTATCTGAAGTTAAGATGAGATAGCTTTCTATGCCATAGCCAGCTTTGTTGCATAGAGGCTTTTGAAAGTAGACACACCGCATTATCAGTCTTGACTTTAGACAGATTAATCGTGTAGAGGTTTGACTTCCGCGTTCCGACCAAGAGTTCTTTACCATCTTCAGTTCTAACGTAACATCGTTTGGCCTTAAAATTCACCACTAAATATTTCTCACATAACTGACCAATATTGAATAGATTGTGTCCTAATCCTTCAACGTAGCTCACCTTCTTGATTGTTACATTTTCATGCACAACATCTCCATATCCCAGAATTGGTGAAAACTGGTCATTTCCAAATCTGACGTTCCCGAAGAATTTCTCTGTATAATTACATAAAATATCTTTATGTCCGGTTATATGCTTGGAGCAATCAGAATCCAAGTACCACATATGACGGGTCTGCATATGAGAAATCAAGGAACAACAGGTTTAGGTACCCATTTATATCTGGGTCCTAGCACGTTAGCACGTGATTTTGGCATCCATTTGAATTTGGACCCTTTGATCTTTTGATAATCTTTTGAAACATATGAATTAGAATAGACATGATATCAACCAAACCAATTATTAGAATATTGACGAGATACAAAATCATTTCTACGATATTTAGAAGACTTATTAGTTGACGGAGATAATTGGAGCAATTGCTTTATTGAATAAATCTTGTAAGAAGATACAAGTTTTGGTTTAAGAAAAGCAATATTACCAACTACATCAGTATCACTAACAATCATTCTATTACAATCAATATCAGAACATGATTTAGTAGTCTCTTCAACTTTCTTCTTTGGTATCCATTCCGATCTCACTTCAGACTTTTTCTTTTTTCACATCTGAAACAAATGAATTTTGAAAGTTAGAATTGTGAGATCTAAAAGATTGTATTTTCCTAGATTTACCCGTGTTCATCGGTTTCTGTGAATGCCTATTCTTTTTCTTCTTACCTTTGGCACATTTGGTACTCACAGAAACTGGTTTATCAACTTTCGTTGATGATTCACCCTTTTCAAATACACTTGGTAAACCTTTGGAATTTACAATAAATGGGGAATGATCAGGAATTTTAGCATTAAAATCAAATTGACCAACACAGTCATCAAAACAACCATCAGAGTTTAGGAAATCAATCTCTTCATCAAACAAACCATTAGCAACATTTGATTTAGAAACTTTGGAAAAATTTGAGAAATCAATGTTTTTAAAAACAGTTGAAAATATCATTTGTTCTAGCCCAGTCAAAATCCTCTCATCTACAAGAGTGTTCTCAAGTTCAGAAATTTTACTTTCTAAAATGAGTGGAGGAACATAAATTTTACCTTCAATTTGTTTTGCCTCCATTTCCTCTGTAGAATAGCTTTGAAAATAATCACTAGAGAGAATTTTTGACTGTATAGAACTGTAACTAGAATTCAACCTCTCATAATGAAATGGAAGTTGCATTTTAGTTTTATTCTTCCTTTTCTCAACTTCCTTAGCTTCAACCTCATCGGATAATTTTGTCTATTTAACTTTAAGTTCAGGGTATTGAGGTGCCAATTTTAGAAAACCAAAATCATATAGAGCAAGCACCTTGGAAATACCCTTTTTCAAATAATGTGGGTTATTGTAACCAATACCCCAACATTCACTACTCTCTTTTGGTTTATTAAGATGAATGGTTTGCTCAGTCTGACCTAGAGTATAAAGTTTTTCTTCCAAACCACTCACTTTCTCAACCAAAGATTTGTTTTCTTTCTTTAAGGATAAACACTTTTTCGCAACCTCTTTAATCCCAAGTTCACACAGTTTAAATTTTGAAGATGTTTCAGATATTTGATTATGGATTACAGTCTTTTCTTTAGCACTGCTATCAATATTTTTGTGTAAAGCCTCAATCAATACGTTCTTCTCAGCAATATCATTGTTGAGTTTCAGTATTGATTGGTTTTTCTCTTTAATGATACCTTTTTCACGTTTAAGTTTGGACTGCAAATCCTGAAGTTCAATCATCATGGATTGTATTTGAGATAAAAATAATCAGATTCAGTCATATCGTTTACCTCTTCAGAATCCTCCGCATCAGAATCCTCTTCAGTGACATTCTGATCCATAAAGCACATGTAAGCAGTTTCCTCTTTCTCCTCTTCAACATCTGAATGATCCAGCCAAATGTCATCTTCAGCCATTAGAGCTTTGCAAGCCTCTTCAACATCTGAATGATCCGAGTTCCTTACAACTGGCTTCCGACAATCTTTGGCAAAATGACCTCACTTGCCACAATTATAACACATGAATGGCTTATCAGCTTTCTTCTCTGCATAATCATTCAGATATTTCTTTTCAGACTTCTTCTCAGCAAAATTCTTCTCATCAGATCTCCTGTCATCAAATTTTATTCCTTCCACTCTTTCTTTATGCTCATAGTTTCTGGATCCTGATGAGTACCTCTGGCTGTTTGAACCCGGTTTCTTGTAAAATTTCTTCTGGAAAGCCTTGGTCAATAGAAGCATTGCTTGATTCAAGTTCTCACCATCATCAGAATCAGAATCAATACTACTTTCTTCCTCATATTCATATACTATCATCTTCTTCTGCTTAAGACAAACTGACATTTTCTCTTTCTTCTTAACTACCAAAGCAACTGGATCAGCTATCGGTTTCTCAACTTTCTTATTTTCATCTCTTATCTCCTCTACCTCTTCCTCATTCTGTCTCAGAGTCTCATACACTTCATGTAAAGGTATCTTATTGAGATCTTTCATCTGCTTCATTTGAAAAGTAAATTTCTTCCACTCAGGCTGTAAGATACTTAGAAATTTCACATTTAGCTCAATCTAAAACTTATGGACTCTATTTTTGCTCAGCTCGTTCAGAAGAGTAACAAATCTGTCATAGGTAGCTTCAAGACTTTCACCTTCCTTAGCTTTGAACTCTTCATAATTGTTGAGGTAGTTTGACACCTTCAGTTGATTACCAATTTTAGATCCTAACATCATTTTCTCAAGCTGATCCGATATCTGCTTTCCTGTAGCACTGTAGCTATCTATTTTCACATAAATCTCAATGGAAATTCCTTGCAGTATAAAAGATCTAGCTAGTCTGTCAGCTTTTTGCCTTTTCTTCTGTTCCTCAGAATATTCTTATACTGGCATCGGATACTCTTTGTTGACTAACTCTTCACCATCTGTTTCTGTAGAATTAATCTTAGTTGGAGGTTTCATCACTCCTTCTTTCAGTGATAATCTGATGTAATCACCCAGATCATTTATGTCAATGAAGTCTAGAAATTTGTCCTTCCATTGCTTGTATTCTCCTTTGAAAAGAACTCTTGGTTTAACATCTGTTCCAATAGCAAGAGCCTCCCTTGAAGTCATCTTGAAATTATGCACTGATTTGATCGTCCAAAAATTCAAAACAAGAAGTCAAACTTGGTCAACACTTGAAAATCTTAGAAAAAGTTCTAAATGTCAAAACACACATAACACTGTAGACCAAACTTCGCGCACACAGTTCTTTGTGTGTTCTAGGTTCGCGTAGAAAGAACTATGCGAGGTCTTGGTTCGCGCAAAAAGTAACTTGCGCGTTCTTGGTTCGTGCAGGCTATAGTCTGCATGTTCTGAGCTTCGCGCAAGCTTTGATGTGCGAGTTTTGAGGATCACTTCGCGCAAACTCTCTGCGCGTTTCTATACTTAGAAAAATTTTCAAACTATAACTTCGCGCAATGCGTCAGTGCGTTCTTCACCCTCTGCGTGTTTTAGCTCTCTGCGTGTTCTTGCCTAAGAACCTTACGCGCTCTTTAGATCTTGCGCGTTCTTCACCATTTCAACCAAAAACTTCCTTTTTCATCTTGAATTTAATTCAAACCTTTGTAATTGATTCTGAAAAATCACCAAATCATCCTTGTATCCATTATGTTCAAGTTACAATCAATTGATTTCAATCAAAAACACCAAAAAAATACAAATTGATCTAGACTCAGTACGTTTTGAAGACTTCGAACAAAATTACAAAGAAATCCAAAATTCACATAGAATACTTGTGAGTTAGGCAGAGCAATACCGACAAAACATGTTCTAGATACAAAAACGAGTACAATGAAACCAATTTCTAAATCAAATCACCACTCGATCTCAGAATTCAAATCTCAACATTTTGCTTTGTGTGTTCTTGAAAAAGTCGACCAAAAATCAGATTAAGATCATCATTTTGAATTATTGTATGCTCTGATACCAATTGTGTCCCAGTAAATGCAAATCATATCAAGATGACAACAACAATTCAAATCAAATGGTCTATGTTATTGATTCAATTTAACTGTTTACAACAATTCTATCTCTATGAAAATATTTCTCTCACTACAATTTCAATGTCATACGCGTTCTTAGTTTTATGAAAATAGTATTATGAAAATATTTCAATGTCATGCTCTCTCTATGAAAATATTTCTCTCCAACTACAATAAAAAGACAAAACACAAAATACACTTTGACTTTGACTTTACTTATTACAAAGACTTTGACTTTTGCTTGAAGGTTTGACTTGAGCTTTGACTTTGACTTTAATTCTTTATGAACTTGTAGCCAACATATTTTGTGCACAACACCTTGTAATGACATGGTGCTATGGTAGATTCATGTGTTTGGAGTTTATAGCAAAATACAAATTGTTATGTTGGTGAATCCTGTTAGCTTTAGTAATGGTGAGGTCCCAAGGTAGAGATCCATGGATAGGGTTGAACTTGGTGACTCTTTGGGGTAAAGGCTCGGATAGATTTGAACCCATATTTACATTGAACTAAAGATTCATAAATAGAATTTATGTTCTAAAGGCTAAAGATTCATGGATAGAGTTGACGCCAGTAAATAACCATTCCAACTAAGTGCTCCATATGGGTTGTGGCCTACTTTCGTGTTTTGCCACAACCTATGGTGGAACGGGTCTCCACCGTCTCGCATAAGGTTCCAACGTTGGAGGATTCATTTATTGTTATTATTATCCTATTTATTGTTAAATGTTCACCAATGTATTACACTTCCTTGCACTTAAATTTTTGGATGTTCTCACTAGGCTCCAGGCCTAACACTTGTTTGTTTTGGTGTACATATCAGGTTCCATTAGTGGAGGGGTGGCTAATCCTTGAGTGGAGAGTTGGGTCAATATTTTAGGGACATAGCATTTGACGAGATATGAAGCGTACATTTTACTTGTAGATATTTTGGCAATTGATGATGACACCCAACTATAATCTAAACTAGAATATTTTAGATTAAGTAGGTTGTCGGTCCTCATTCCATTTCATTTGTGTATTGTAAACGCATATACTTTCCCCCATTCTTAGGGTGATGTCATTTGTGTAACTTTACTTCATATAAAATGTTCCAAGTTTAAATTCCCTTCAATTTATAAAAGTTATATTGCGAAAAATTTCAAGTTTTTTAAATCACTAAATTTTAGGGTGTTACAAGTTGGTATGAGAGCATTAGTTTAAGTAAACTAGGCATGAATGTAAGATGTCTAGACTTAAGTTGGAGTTATTAAGCTAAGATTGGTGAGGATTAGGTAGAACTTCTTAGATAGGATGTCCTTAGAATCTACGGAATTGCATGAATTAAAAATTTTGATGATGGTAATGAGAATCCTTATGTATGGTCTGTTCATAATTGCACATAGCTAATGCCATTATGAATATATTGTTACGTAAGCATGCTTGATTTACTAATGTCATGACGATTGATGAATTTATTAATACGTTTTCTATGTGTTTTGATCAAATCTCTTATTTTCTCTCTCATGCTTATGTGGCAGCCTTTGTTCTATCATGGTCAATACTCGAAGTCGACCGTTGGTCGAAGGGGAAATTCATGAAGATAGCACATCCAACCCAAATCCAGTGGTTAGGGCAATGAATGTTGTCCCTCCCAATATGCCATCGATATTTACCGGAGAGGTAGAGCGCATACCCAGGGTGGATTTGGAATCATCGAATCCGGTCATTCAAGAGGCAAACCCTCAAGCCGATATGATGGCCAACATCATGCAGATGGTGACATCGGCTATGGAGAAGCAACAAGAAACACTCCTGAAAATGTTGGAGGATAGGGATGCTAGCCTCAGAAGGCCAGAGATTGTTGCTGAAAATGTGGTGGTTGGTTCAGGTGGTACTAGGAATGAGATCACGACAGAAGAGCATGTGGTTGTCGGTGCTCAGAGGGGCGGAAAAACCTGCTCCTACAAGACTTTCCTTTGTAGTAAACCGCCCGAGTTCTCGGGATCCGATGACCCTGCTACGTATATGAACTGGATCCAAGCAATCGAGCAGGCTTTCGATTCCAGCGAGTGCGGGGAAGAACAAAAAGTAAGATTCGCCTCACAGATACTTAGAGGCCTGGCACATCAGTGGTGGAACGTCACTAGGTCCACCCTCGATGACGTCATTCTGGCCCAGTTGTCTTGGGATGCTTTCAAGAAAAAGATCATGGAGGAGTATTACAATGAGAGGGCAATGGATCAGATTGTTGATAAATTTCGAGCCCTCAAGAAGGGTAATTTGTCGGTGAGGGATTATTCGAGGAAATTCGTTAAGAAACTTGACCTGGTAGGGCATGTGGCCCCAACCGAAAATGATAAGTTGAAGTCGTATCTCAAAGGGTTGTCGGCGGACATGATGTCTATGGTTCGCAACACCAAGCCCTCTACTCTTCGTGAGGCCATTGAAGAGGCCAAGGTCGTGGAGGATGTTTATGCTCAGAGTCGCGAGGAGAGGGTCGGGGCGACAGAGAAGAGAAGATGGGAAAGCAACTCTTTGCGCTCCAAGAAACCGCGAGCCTTCAACAATAGCATCAATACGGGGACCGATGCTAGGCGAGGGGCTAGGTGGTGCCCTAAATGCAGAAGCAAACATTTCGGCCCGTGCAACTCTAGCGGAATGAATTGCTTTAAATGTGGCAAGGCGGGGCATGATCCTGAAAATTGACCGACCCGTGGGGTCATATGTTACGAATGCAAGGAACGGGGCCACATCCGTAATGAGTGCCCGAAGTTGAAAGCGAGAGGACCGCAAGGCAAAAAGGGGAACCCTCCGAGGGTGTCGGGGAGAGATTTACATATGACCGCCGATGAGGCGAAGGCTTCACCGGATATCGTTTCGGGTACGTTTTTTGTCAACTCAGAACCCACTCTCATATTGTTCGACTCTGGTGCCATTTTTTCCTTTGTGTCCAATTCATTTTGCCAAAACCTTTCGATGGCCACTAGCGCGTTAGATGATGCCTTAGTTGTTGAGATAGTTAACGGTTGTCAAATGGTGGCCTATGAGTTATTACGGGGTTGCACCTTAGATATCGGACGGAAGAAGTTATCAATCAACCTCATGCTAATGACCATTGGGGGATTCGATGTGGTGATCGGGTTGGATTGGTTAGCCAAGAATCAAGCAAAAATTCTGTGTGCCAAGAAACTGATTCGAATTCTAACTACCGATGGGGTTGAGGTAGCCATCTATGGTAAGAGAAGGAAGGGAGATGTACCCCTCATCACCATGGCTAAGGCACGTAGGTGTCTAGTATAGGAGTGTTCCTCTTTCTAAACCTACGTGTTGGACGCCAAAATCGAAAAGAAGAAGCTCGAAGATGTGAAAGTGGTTTGGTAGTTCCCTGACGTCTTCCTGGAAGATTTACCCGGTTTGCTACCGGAAAGATAGGTTGAATTTCGGATCGATCTAGTCCCGGGAGCGGCTCCAATTGCTAGAGCTCCCTACCGGTTGGCTCCTTCCGAAATGCAAGAGATGTTGTCTCAACTCCAAGATCTCCTTGAGAAGGGCTTTGTAAGACCGAGTTCCTCGTCGTGGAGATCCCCGACCTTATTTGTCAAGAAGAAAGATGGTACGATGAGAATGTGCATTGACTACCGGGAGTTGAACAAGGCAACCATGAAGAACAAGTACCCACTCCCGAGGATCGATGACTTATTTGATCAACTTCAAGGAGCGGGTTGCTTTTCAAAAATCGACCTTCGATCCGGGTATCACCAAGTGAGGGTGAGGAACGAAGACGTCCCGAAGACGGCGTTTAGGACCCGATACGAGCACTAAGAGTTCTTGGTCATGCCTTTCGGATTGACCAATGCACCAGCAGTATTCATGGACTTAATGAACCATGTGTACCGACCATTTCTTGACAAGTCAGTAACCGTATTCATTGACGATATTCTTGTCTATTACAAGGACGAATTTGAGCATGATTGACATCTCTGCGAAATCCTGGAGGTCTTGAGAAAAGAGAGACTCTATGCCAAGTTCTCGAAATGTGACTTTTGGTTGAAAGAAGTCTAATTCTTGGGACACGTTGTCACCCGAGATGGAGTGATGGTGGATCCTTTAAAGATCGAGGCCATGATAAATTGGGAACCTCCAAAGAGTCCGTCCGAGATTTGGAGCTTTTTGGGTTTAGCGGGTTATTACCGGCGATTCATTCAAGATTTTTCTAAGATAGTCTCTTCCCTGACATTTTTTACCCGAAAGAATGTCAAATCCATTTGGACGGATGCCCAAGAAAAAGCTTTCCAGACTCTCCAAAAGAAGCTTTGCGAGACGCTGATCTTATCATTACCCGAAGGAACCGGGGATTTCGTGGTCTTTAGCGATGCCTCAAAGATGGGGTTAGGTTGCATCTTGATGCAACGGGAGAAAGTGATCACCTATGCATCACGACAACTCAAGGTGCACGAGAAAAACTACCCTACTCACGACTTAGAGTTGGAGGCAGCAGTTTTTGCATTAAAGCTTTGGCAGCATTACCTTTATGGTACTAAGTGCACCCTCTATACCGATCACAAGAGTCTGAAGCACATCTTCGACCAGAAGGAGTTGAATACGAGGAAAAGGAGGTGGTTAGAACTCTTAAAAGACTATGACTATGAATTACTCTATCACCCCAGTAAGGCAAACGTGGTGGTGGATGCTTTAAGTCGCAAGGAGTATAGTGGCAGCCTACGAGCTTCTCTCTCGAATTGAATTAGTGTCGAGTTAGATCGAAAAGATAAATCCATCTCAATCCGAAGCGCTTCGTGAAGAAAATCTCAAGAGTGAGGTGATGGTAAAACAATATCTACTCTTGACTGAAGATGGTCGCGGGGTGAAGCTCTTCGAAGGACGAGTATGGGTACCCAAGATCGGGGGTAACCGTGAGCTACTTGTCGAAGACGCCCATAAGTCCAAGTATTTCATTCACCCGAGGAGTACAAAGATGTACTGGGATTTGAAACTCATATATTGGTGGCCCATCATGAAGTTGGACGTAGCAAATTATGTGGAACGATGTGTGACTTGCCTTCAAGTCAAGGTCGAACACCAACGACCCTATGGAAGTCTCCAATCCTTGGAAATACCGTATTGTAAGTGGGAACACATCACCATGGACTTCGTGACCAAACTACCGAAGACTCTTAGAGGGCACGATACCATACGGGTGGTGGTGGATCGCCTGACTAAGAGTGCTTATTTTCTGGCTATGGGAGAAACTCTTCCGGTGGGCAAGTTGGCCAAACTTTACATCGACGAAGTAGTCTCGAGACATGGTGTACCTTTGTTCCTCATGTCGGATCGTGATATCCATTTCACTTCCAATTTTGGGGACGACCTTCAGAAAGAGTTGAGGACTAGAGTAAAGTTGAGCACGACCTATCATCCTCAAACCGACGGTCAAAGTGAGCGAACCATTCAAACGCTCGAGGACATGCTAAGGTCGTGCATCATCGAATTTGGATGGAATTGGGACTCACACCTACTCTAGTGGGGTTCTCCTACAACAACAGTTACCATTCTAGTATTGGTATGGCCCCATTCGAGGCTTTGTATGGATGGAAGTGTCGAACTCCGGTTTGTTGGCTAGCGGCGGGTGAGAAACAATTTTCCGGACCCGAGTTAGTGCAAGAAACCGCGGGAAAGGTCAAGGGTATCCGGGAATGCCTAAAGGCGTCCCAAGACCGGCAAAAGAGTTATGTGGATAAGAAGAGACGGCCGGTGGAATTCCAAGTGGGCGATCAAATTATGCTCAAAGTATCGCCTTAGAAGGGAATCATCCGGTTTGGTAAGCGGGGAAAGTTGAGTCCTCGATTCCTTGGACCATTCACCATAACGAAGAGGGTTGGAATCCAAGCGTACCAGTTGGAGCTTCCACCCGAGATGAATGGAATCCATAACACGTTCCACGTGTGTTATCTTCGAAAATGCTTGGCAGAAGAGGAAAATGTCATTCCTCTATTGGATATCAGAGTGGATGAGGGTAACCGATGTATTGAGGAACCCGATGCCATTCTGGAAAAAAAGTCAAAGAAACTCCGTCACAAGGAAGTCACCATGGTCAAAGTGCAGTGGAAACACCATCGGGGGGCCAACGTGACTTGGGAGGCGGAGGAAGACATGAAGAGGAGGTATCCTCATTTGTTCGTGTCAGTTTGATTTCGAGGACGAAATCGATTCCTAGTTGGGGAGGATTGTAACACCCGGATTATCTAGTAAAAGTCCTTATCACGAACCTCAGACTTTAGCCTTTTTGCTAATCCTTAATTCTGTGAACTTTGTGCCTTCAATTGGATTTTGCCCGGATAAGAAATCGTGTGAGAAAATATGGGAATTCGGCTTCAGTACATGGCCGGCAACTGTGACCAGCGATAGTGCCCATGTCACAGTCGCGGTGGGCATTTTCCACGGGGTCTCTCACTCGCGCTACGCTTTCTGCGAGAGCGCCTTGCGATTGTGACAGGAGTCACTTTCGCTTGGCATAATCTCCAGCTACACCGAGAACTCTCGATACAACCCACACGAGAGTACCTCGTGATTGTGACCCTGTCACTCTCGCTTGGCACAATCTCTGCGGGCGTCTGACGGGTTAAAATGCGAATTTTGGTCCCTTTTCTCATTTACTTATCATCTAACTCATTTATTTCTCCCTCAAAACTCTCTCTATCTCCCTCCTCATTTAATAACCGATTTTAGGGTTTCTAGGAGCATTTACTCTTCTTAAATTTAAGATCTTGGTATCATCATTCAAGATTGGAAGCTAGGGTTATCACCTCATTCTTCTCCATCATCACCTTCCTCAAGAGAAGGATTCTAGGGTCCTAGGGTTTCATCAAAACCCTATTTTGTGAGTTCATCTTACATATTAAATGCTTATGTGTTTCCATGAAAACCTTTTCTTTACATTATTTTAAATATTTACATTTTTCTTCATTTTGTGTTTCTTGAACTATCTAGGTCAAAATCTAGGGTTTTGACACTATGGTGATGTTATGAGATATGATGTCCTAAAATGTTGGTGGGATGACAAACATGGATTATTTATGTATTATGAAACTTGTGAAATCAAATGTGTGAAATGATTTATTTGGGTTTATATTGGAAAGCTAGATTTGTGAGTCTATGGTATAAATATGTTAATGACACTTGTGTATAGGGAACTTTATGGTAATATGTTTCCCTTGATTGGGTAGGATGAGATTACATGAAAAGAAATGTTATTCGTATATGTTGGATTTACCTTGTAAAGACATGGTGCTACGGGAAATTCATGTGTTTGGAATTTATAGCAAAATACAAATTGTTATTTTGGTGAATCATGTTAGCTTTGGAAATGGTGAGGTCCCAAGGTAAAGATCCATGGATAGGGATGAACTTGGTAACTCTTTGGGGTAAAGGCTCGGATAGAGTTGAACCCATATTTACATTGAACTAAAGATTCATGAATACAATTGATGTTCTAACGGTTAAAGATTCATGGATAGAGTTAACGCCGGTAAAAAATCATTCCAACTAAGTGCTCCATATGGGTTGTGGCCTACTTTCGTGTTCCGCCATAACCTATGGTGGAACGGGTCTCCCCCGTCTCGCATAAGGTTCCAACGTTGGAGGATTCATGTATTGTTATTATTAACCTATTTATTGTTAAATGTTCACCAATGTATTACACTTCCTTGAACATATATTTTTGGATATTCTCACTAGGCTCTAAGCCTAACACTTGTTTGTTTTGGTGTACATATCAGGTTTCGTTAGTGGAGGGGTGGCTAATCCTTGAGCGGAGAGTTAGGTCAATATTTTGGGGACATAGCATTTAACAAGATACAGGGTGCGCATTTTACTTGTCGATATTTTGGTAATTGATGAGACACCCATTTATAATCTAAACTATAATATTTTAGATTAAGTAGGTTGTCGATCCTAATTCCATTTCATTGGTGTATTGTAAACGCATATACTCTCCCCCATTCTTGGGGTGATGTCATTTGTGAAACTTTACTTCATATAAAATGTTCCAGGTTTAAATTCCCTTCAATTTATAAATGTTATATTGCGAAAACTTCAAGTTTTTGAAATCACTAAATTTTAGGGTGTTAACACACCCACTTCAAGGCCATCACCGGGTTGCGTTCCCCACTGAAAGTAGGGGGCTTGCTCACTGCAAATGCCTTGAACATACATTCCTTCTCCATTTTCGATTCACTAGGCTCAAGTGGAGTTAGTTGCGAGTGACCACCCACCTCGGTTACTGGCAAACTAGACATCTCCACACCACTTTCGTCCCACTCTTAGTCTGAACCTCTGCCGGGGATTTGTTTTGCTGGTTCAACAACGCTTGGAGGATTTTGTACCACCCCCGAAATTTAAGATGGTAGTTTGGTTGTGCTCAAGTGGGGAACCATATATCATTGTTCATGTCATAATCGAACCTTTCTGAATATTAATCGATGAACCTCGTTTGACCTCGGGTTGAAACATCTTCGTTTTTAACTCGGTACATAGCCGACGACTGTGACCGGCGATTATGCCCATGTCACAGTCGTAGATGACATTCTCGTCGGGGTAACCCCAGTCTTGGTACACTCTTCGCGAGTATGCCTGATGATAGTGCCCGGGTCATACTCTCCGTGTCACTAGCGCACCCACTGGAGGACTTACGGCACATTCAGGGTGATTGTGCCTCGCGATAGTGACATGGTCACTATCGCTTGGGCACTGTTGCCGGCTGTGATGCAGGTATTAAATGCCCAACCCGCTTTTCAGATGCTCATAACTCCATTTCTCATTGAAGGAACGATTTCTCTTTAGTCCAAAGAGGTAACACTTTGCCCTAGATCTCTCTCTCTCTCTCTTCATTAATGCTTGGTGTTTTTTGACCTAAGACCATTTGTGATGGTAATCTAGGGTTTTGATTTGATATTTCTAAGGAATATTCAAGAAACATCTCAAAAGTCTCATCTTCTCTTCTCTTACTAAGGTTATAGGTTTTTATTAAACCTACAAGTGAGTCCATCTTACTTCCCCAAGTCTTATACATATCTAATCACTACTACTTGATATTCTAAACTTTCCTTATTATATGTGTATGTGTAATGATTCTTGACCTAATTTATACATTTGGGGATTTTAGGGTTTCTACCTACTTTTATGAGTATAGTTGGGATAAAAGTATATGAATATGTATGTCATGGAGTTATAAATAAATTGTGGTAGCACTTGTGGTTGGATTTATGTGACTACCATTCTTTGTGTGCTTTTATGCTTATTTTGGGTTAATCTCATCTATGACGAAATGATGCATGGAAAGTAGTAAGTGTAGAGATTTGTGGTTAATGATAAATAAATTACCTTCGATTGACTTTGTGAATGATTTTATTGAAACCATTCACATTGGGTTATGAAATATTGTTGGAAGGTGAAATGTTATACGCTACCAAGAAATAGGCATTGGGTCACGTTGGATAATAGTTGTGGACTTTTCAAGTCGGGCAACGGCCAAAGACCGTAAATTGTAATTTCTTGGGTTGAATGAAATCTAGAAGCAATGGATTGATCATTGATTTGTAGTGGGGCTCTTAAACGTGATCGTACGACCAACTTTTGTGTTCTGTCACCATCATGGAAATCGGGTCTCCCCGTCATCGCAAGAAGCTTGTACGTTTAAGTAAAGATGGGAATTCAAGAGATTCATATATGTGATGTAATAAGATTTCATTTCTTTAATTTTACAGTTATGATTATTTGTAAATTGGATGAACTCACTAGGCGTTAGCCTAATACTTTCTTAAATGTGGCTTGTGTAACAGGTCATAAGGTTAGCGGGGTGGCAAACTTGTGAGTGTGGTGATCATTGCCGTTATTGGCAACTTTTGGAGTCGGGTATAGAGAGAAAACATTGGAGATTTTTGGACATATAGAACCCTCTTTTTGGTGATCTTAGCCACACCCGTCCGTAATCTAGAAATTCTTTGGTCTAGATTAGTAGGTTGTTGTTTAAGTATCCATTTATAATTTCTTTTGTAAACTCCTATTTTACCATTTTCCCCTTGGGTGATTATTTATGCATGGAATGGAAATGTTGCATATATCCAGGTTTTAAATGGCCCTATTTTTAGACGTCACATTGCCGAAATTTCAAATTTTTATTGCCTTATATTATAGGGTGTTACAGATTGGTATCAGAGATCTAGTTTAAGTTAACTAGGTATGCTAGCAAGGTGCCTAGACTTAGATTGAGACATTAAATTATGATTCGTGAGACTCGGGTAGAACATTTAGGATAAGGGATCTTAGGCCAACAGAATTACACTAGTAGAGAATTGTGATAATGGTGACGAAAATTCTTGTGTAAATGTATATTCATAATTGCACCTAGCTAATGCCATTATGAATGTATCCTTACATGAGCATGCTTACTCTACTATTACTATGATGATTCATAAGTGTAGTAGTACATTATTCGTCTGTGATTACTAGCCTATCTCTCACCTCATTCTCGTGTGGTTTTTAGTTTGAGATGGTTAGCACTCGGAGTCGGGTACCTAAACGCACAGACGTTCCCGAAGTTAGTGTGACGGCTCCTGGCCCGTTAAGGCTGGGGGATGTTACTAAACCCCCAATTCCTCAAATGTTGGTGGGACGGGTTGAAACAATACCATGGGTAAGCTTGGCCACCGACAATCCCTTCATCCAAGAAATTGACCCTCAAACCGCAATGATGGCAAATTTTCTGCATATGATGAATTCAGCCATGGACAAAAGAGATGAGAGATTGATGAAGATGTTGGAAGATAGGGATGCCATGAATCAAAGACCGGAGGCGGTTATGGAGAACGCGGTAATGGGCTCCTGGGGTACGGGAAATGTCATTGGTACCGAAGAACAAGCCATTGTGGGAACAAGCCATTTATGGGTTGTAGGCCCGCAGAATTCTCAGGGACGACAAATCCGGTTGCATGTATCAAATGGCTCCGAGAGGTTGAGCTAGCTTTTGAATCAAGTGAGTGCGAAGACCCTCAGAAAGTTAAGTTTTCCTCGTAGATGTTTAGGGATGAAGCTCTTGAATGGTGGAACGTGGTCCGAGCAACCTTAAAGCCGACGGTTTTGGCCCAACTCACATGGGGAACCTTCAAGAAGAAGGTGATGGAGAAATATTGTAATGAGAGGGCATTGGACCAAATAGAAGACGAATTTCGGAGTTTGAAGAAAGTTTACAAACCGATAGCCAAGTACTCCCGATTGTTCATGGAGAAACTGAGTTTTGTGGGACATCTGGTCTATGATGAGAAAGCTATGATCAAGGCTTATCAAAAGAGATTACCCGCAGAAATGAAGACCGCCGTGAGAAATGCTAAGGTAGCGACCCTCCAAGAAGCTATCGAAGAATCTCAATTGGTGGAGGACGATCTTGTTCAAGGCAAGGAATAAAGGGCCTGAGCTGGTGAAAAGCGAAAATGGGAAGGCCGGTCGGGGCTTCCTCAAAAACCAAGGCCTTTTGTGGGGAACTTTAGAGCCAAACCACGTCGGGAACCAAATTGGTGCCCAAATTGTA
This sequence comes from Arctium minus, assembly GCA_954870635.1. Classification (NCBI taxonomy): domain Eukaryota; kingdom Viridiplantae; phylum Streptophyta; class Magnoliopsida; order Asterales; family Asteraceae; genus Arctium; species Arctium minus. The sequence goes on along the minus strand of OX941083.1, from coordinate 80,838,755 downwards.
GGAACAAGCACTTTGGTCAATGTCGTACCACCCGACTGGATGCTTCAAGTGTGGGAAAGTCGGCCACACGATCAAGGATGACATGCTACGAATGCAAGGAGCTTGGGCATGTTCGAAGGGATTGCCCCAAATTGAAGGTCGGTGGAAGCCAAAGAAAGAAGGATAACCCTCCCAAGGCACCAGGGCAAGCATTTCAAATGACCGCGGAAGATGTTAAGGCATTTGCAGATGTTGTATCAGGTACGTTCCTTGTTAACTCCGTACCCGCACACATCTTATTTGATTCTGGTGCAAATTTGTCTTTCGTGTCAAACTCTTTTTCTCAATGTTTGCTTGCACCTGTAACTGCTTTAGATGAAACCTTAGTAGTCGAAGTAGCTAATGGTTGTCAGATTTTGATTCGAGAAGCATTCAAGGATTGTGTGGTTATGATAGAAGGAAAGGAATTTCCGATAGACTTGCTACCTATGGTGATCGGTGGATTTGACATAGTCATAGGCATGGATTGGCTTGTTAGCAACAGCACGGAAATTCATTGTGCAGAGAAACTAATCAGAATCCCTACCGTCAGGGAGGATGCGGTGCTCGTCTATGGAGAGCAAAGAAAATGAGAGGTTGCGATTATTTCCATGACAAGGGTGCGAAGATGCTTGACCAAAGGATGTGCGTCATATTTGGCGTATGTTCTAGACGCCAAATTAGAGAAGAAGCGACTAGAAGATGTGAAGATAGTCCGGGATTACCCCGTCGTCTTTCCCAACAATCTCCTCGGCCTACCGCCCGACAGACAAGTGGAGTTCTGAATCGACCTCATCCCGGGAGCGGCCCCGATAGCACGTGCACCGTACCGGTTAGCTCAAACCGAAATGCAGGATATGATGTCCCAATTACAAGAGCTTCTTGAAAAGGGGTTCGTGAGACAGAGCTCTTCACCGTTGGGAGCTCTGGTACTATTTGTGAAGAAGAAGGATGGCACCATGAGAATGTGCATCGATTACCGCGAGTTGAACAAGGCGACAGTTAAGAATAAATACCCGCTCCCTAGAATCGACGACATGTTTAACCAACTTCAAGGGTTGGGTTTCTTCTCCAAGATAGACCTTCGTTCGGGCTATCACCAAGTGAAAGTAAGAAGGAAAGACGTCCCAAAGACGGCATTTAGGACGCGCTATAGCCACTACGAATTTCTAGTAATGCTGCTTGGCTTGACGAACACCCCTGCCGTTTTCATGGACTTGATGAATCACGTGTGTCGGCCCTTCCTACACAAATCAGTCATTGTTTTCATCGACAATATACTCGTGTACTCCAAGAACGAAGTGGAGCATGAAAGACACCTTCAGAAGGTTCTAGATGTTTTGAGAAAGGAAAGATTGTACGCCAAGTTCTCAAAGTGCGACTTTTGGTTGTCGGAGGTGCAGTTTTTGGGTCACATAGTTACTCAAGACGGCGTGAAATTAGACCCGACAAAGATTGAAGCAATGGTAAATTGGGAACCGCCCAAGAGCCCATCCGAGATTCGTAGCTTCTTGGGTTTAGCGAGATATTATTGAAGATTCATTCAAGACTTCTCAAAGATCGCGTCTCCTTTAACGGCCTTGACTCGAAATAACGTGAAGTTTGTGTGGACCGAGGCTCAAGAGAAAGATTTCAGGACTCTCCAAAGGAAGCTATGTGAAGCACCAATATTGTCCTTACCCGAAGGCAGATAAGACTTTGTGGTTTACAGCGATGCGTCAAAAATGGGTTTGGGTTGCGTGTTGATTCAATGTGGTAAAGTGATTGCTTACGCGTCAAGACAACTTAAGGAGCACGAGAAGAACTACCCTAACCATGACTTGGAACTAGCCGCGGTAGTCTTCGCTTTGAAATTGTGGCGACACTACCTTTACGGAACCAAGTGCACGCTCTTCACTGATCACAAGAGTTTGAAATATGTATTCGACCAGAAGGAATTGAATATGAGACAAAGGTAGTGGTTGAACTTCTTTAGGACTACGATTGTGAGTTGCTATACCATCCAGGGAAAGCAAATGTGGTAGCCGATGCTTTGAGCCGAAAGGATTACAGTGGTAGCGTTAAAGTTGTTCATTCCAGAATTGACTTAGTGTCCAGTTTGATAGAGAGGATAAAGACGTCCCAGGCTGAGGCATTGAAGAAGGAGAACCTCAAGGGTCAGTAGATGGGGAAGGTACGTCTTCAATTGATCGAAGATGGTCGTGGAATGAAGTTATTCAAGGGAAGAGTGTGGGTACCCAAAGTGGGAGGTAGTCGAGATTTACTCTTAGAGGACACCCATAAATCCAAGTACTCTATACATCCGGGAAGCACCAAAATGTATAGAGATCTGAAGCTAAATTATTGGTGGCTCGTGATGAAGTTAGATGTGGCGAGCTATGTTGAACGGTGCGTGACTTGTTTGCAAGTGAAGGTTGAGCACCAATGACCGTATGGGAGCCTTCAATCCCTCGAAATACTGGAATGGATATGGCAACACATCACCATGGATTTTGTGACGAAGTTTCCGAAGACTTCAAGGGGCCATCACCATGGAGACATGGGGTGCCATTGTCCATTGTGCCAGACAGAGATAGTCGGTTTACCTCAAATTTTTGGAGTAGCCTTCAGAAAGAGTTGGGAACGAGGGTAAAGTTAAGCATGGCCTATCACCCACAGACTGACGGACAGAGAAAGGACCATTCAGACCTTTGAAGACATGTTCCGGTCATGTGTCATCGATTTTTGTGGGAGTTGGGACTCCCACTTGCCGCTAGTGGAGTTCGCCTACAACAAAAGTTACCATTCTAGTATCGGGATGGCCCCATTTGAGGCCTTGTATGGTCAGAAGTGTAGGACGCCGACGTGTTGGCTAGAAGCGGGTGAGAAGAAATTCGTCGGACCGGAAGTAGTGCAAGAAACGGCGGACATGGTAAAGGTCATTTGAGAACGCTTAAAGGTGGCTCAAGACCGGAAAAAGAGCTATGCGGACAAGAAAAGAAGGCCGATGGAATTCCAAGTGGGGAACGGGTGATGTTGAAAGTGTCACCATGGAAGCGAATCATTAGATTTGGAAAACGGGGAAAGTTTAGTCCTCGTTTTCTCAGGCCTTTCCCTATTATTGAACACGTGGGACTTCAAGCTTACAAGTTGGAACTACCACCTGAGATAAGGGAGCTTCACCCCACGTTCCACGTGTGTTACTTATGGAAGTGCCTGGCCGAAGAGGAAACCGTCATTCCATCATCCGAAATCCATTTAGAAAACGACCGATGCATGGAAGAACCGGAGGCTATCTTAGAGAGAGAGACGAAGAAACTTCGCCACAAGGAAGTAGTGATGGTCAAAGTGCAGTGGAAGCATCACCGCAAGGCGAACAGAACGTTGGAAGCAGAGGAAGACATGAAGAAGCGTTACCCCCATCTTTTTGGATGAGCAAAGATTTCGGGGACTAAATCCTTTTTAAGGAAGGATGATTGTAACACCCCAAAATTTAAGATGGTAGTTTGGTTGTGCTCAAGTGGGGAACCATATATCATTGTTCATGTCATAATCGAACCTTTCTGAATATTAATCGATGAACCTCGTTTGCCCTCGTGTTGAAACAGCTTCATTTTGAGCTCGATACATAGCCGGCGACTGTGACCGGAGATTATGCCCATGTCACAGTCGCAGATGGCATTCTCGCCGGGGTAACCCCACTCTCGGTACACACTTCACGAGTATGCCTGACGATAGTACCCTAGTCATTCTCGCCGTGTCATTATCGCACCCGCTGGAGGACTTACGGTATATTCGGGGCGATTATGCCTCGCGATAGTGACTATGTCACTATTTCCTGGGCACTATCGTTGGCGGTGATGCGGGTATTAAATGCCCAGCCCGCTTTTCAGATGCTCATAACTCCATTTCTCATTGAAAGAATGATTTTTCCTAGGTGCAAAGAGGTAAGACTTTGCCCTTGCTCTCTCTCTCTCTCTCTCTCTTCATTAATGCTTGGTGATTTTTAACCTAAGACCATTTGTGATGGTAATCTAGGGTTTTGATTTGATATTTCTAAGAAATCTTCAAGACACATCTCAAAAGTCTCATCTCCTCTTCTCTTACTAAGGTTATAGGTTTTTATTAAACCTACAAGGTGATTCCAGCTTACTTCCCCAAGTCTTATACATATCTAATCACTACTACTTGATATTCTAAACTTTCCTTATTATATGTGTATGTGTAATGATTCTTGACCTAATTAATACATTTGGGAATTTTAGGGTTTTTTCGTACTTTTATGAGTATTGTTGGGATAAAAGTATATGAATATGTATGTCATGGAGTTATAAATAAATAGTGGTAGAACTTGTGATGGGATTTATGTGTGTACCATTCTATGTATGCTTTTATGCTTATTTTTGGGTTAATCTCATCCCGAAAAGGCCAATGTCGTGGCAGACGCTTTGAGCCGAAAGTAACATAGTAGTGGTGTTCAAGCCACCTTTGCTAGAGTGGAAGTCGTTTCAAGCCTAATTGACAGAATCAAGATGTCTCAATCGGAAGAGATACTTGAGGCGAACCTCAAGGAAGAAGTTGTGACAAAACAACATCTTCATTTGACCGAAGACGGAAGGGGCTTGAAACTTTTCCAAGTTCAAATTTGGGTACAGAAGATCGAAGGTTGTCGGGACTTACTATTGGAAGACGCAAATAAATCCAAGTACTTCATTCATCCAGGAAGCACAAAAATGTACCAAGACTTGAAACTTAATTATTGGTGACCTGTAATCAATGTTCTAAAAAAACTCGCCACACAACCGTCATGGCGCGCCATGACACCAAGGCTTGTGTCTCATTCCACGTTAAGCTCGTGGCACGCCATGGCCTAATGCGCAGTTTTTGTAATACAATATTTGGTTTTTCTTTCTGTTCTTAATGTCTTATTTGCAAGTTTTTAATATATATAACTTAACTTTAATTTGCTTATTACTATTGACTCATTGAGTAACACACTAAAACATATGTTTTTATATATAATGTTATATATAAATTACAAAATTTGACACCATAAGTCACGCCTTGAAAACGCCATGGCTTCGTCATGGCTCCTAAGGCTTGAGGCTTGAGGCTTGGCTTTGCCGCCATGCCACGCCTCACGCTATTTAGAACCTTGCCTGTAATGAAGTTTGATGTAGTTAGTTATGTGGAGCGATGCATAACTTGCCTACAAGTGAAGGCGGAGCATCAACGACCGTACGGTAATCTGCAAATCGTACAGATACCGGAGTGGAAGTGGGAACACATCACCATGGACTTTGTGACCAAGCTACCGAAGACCCTAAGGAGTGACGACACCAATTGGGTGATAGTGGATCGTTTGACCAAGAGTGCACATTTCTTGTCGATGCGAGAAACTCTCCCGATTGACAAATTGGCGAAACTATATATAGATGAGGTGATCTCGAGGCATGGAGTGCCACTCTCTATTATGTCGGATCGTGATAGTTGTTTCACTTCCCATTTTTGGGATAGTTTGCAAAAAGAATTGGGTACTAAACTAAAGTTGAGTACCGCTCACCATCCCCAGACTGACGGATATAGCGAGAGGACCATCCAAACTCTCGAGGACATATTAAGATCGTACGTGATCGAATTTGGGGGAAGTTGGGATTCACATCTTCCATTAGTGGAGTTCACCTACAACAATAGTTACCAGTCGAGCATTGGTATGGCGTCGTTCGAGGCGTTGTACGGAATGAAATGTAGGATGTCTATGTGTTGGCTAGAAGCGGGAGAGAAACAGTTTGCCGGACCGGAAATAGTACAGGAAACGACCGACAAAGTGAAAAGCATTAGAGAGCGATTAAAGGAGGCGCAAGACTGTCAAAAAAGCTACGCGGACAAGAAGAGAAGACCGATCGAGTTTCAAGTAGGGGAAAAAGTAATGTTGAAAGTTTCATCGTTGAAGGGGATAATTAGGTTCGGAAAACGCGGGAAGCTTAGTCCCCGTTTTCTTGGACCTTTCACTATCATTGTGCGTATTGGGCTTCAAGCCTACAAATTGGATATTCCGCCCGAAATGGACGGGATTCACCCCACTTTTCACGTGTGTTACTTGAGAAGGTGTTTAGCCGAAGAAGAGAGCGTTATTCCCTTGTCAGAGATTAGAGTGGATAATGACCGATGCATGGAAGAGTCTGAGTCTATCCTAGAAAGGAAGACAAAGAAGCTACGACACAAGGAGGTAGTTATGGTTAAGGTTTAATGGAAGCACCGCCGAGGAGCCAACAAGACTAGGGAATCCAAGGAGGATATGAGAAGGCGTTATCCTCACCTAATAATTTAGTTTAAGATTTCGAGGACGAAATCTTTTCTAAGGGGAGGAGGATTGTAACACCCCAAATTTTGGAATATTATTTGTTACGTGTTCATATTTATATATATATATATATATATATATATTTTGCGCATATGAATTTACTGTAGATCACTCGCGAGCTAGGGTTTAATTTTGTCAAATTTTGGAGGGGGGAAACACTCAGCGAGAGTGACTGGCGATAGTGCCATTGGGCACTATCGCGTGTCATAGTCGCCGTGGGGAAAATCGACTTTCGGTACCATTTCGGCGAGAGTTCCTGGCGAGATTTCCAGAGGCACTCTCGCGGTGTCAAAATCGGGAAGGGGATTGAGACGAGACTCGTGGTACACTCTCAACGAGAGTGACCGGCGAGAGTGCCATGTCACTCTCGCGTGGCATAATCGCCGTCGGGCACAGGGGATTTAAATGCCTGATTTTATTAGGAGAACTCATTTATATCACTTAGGATCCTTTTGACAGCCAATTTTCTCTCCTTCTAGGTAAGTTTTTCTTCTTCTAAACTCCATCCTTCTTGCATTAATCCTCCAACAATATTTGGTGGGTGCATTGAATGCTAATCTAGGGTTACTCTTTAATTTTGTTCTAAGGGTTCAAGCTCCATTAAAGTTCAAGATCTTCTCTTCAACTACTTCCATAACTCTTACATTCTAGTGTTTTATCTAATAAACCTCTAGGTGAGTCTTTTAACCTTTATTTTCCTTATACATGTGATATTAAAGGCTTATGTGAAGATTATGAGAAAATGTAAAGTTAACCTAAAACTAGGGTTTTGTATACTTTACAAATGTATGGATGTTTGTTCTAATAAAAGTTATTTCATGCTTAGGGGATTCCTATATGCATATAAAATGATAAAATAAGCTACACCCTAGCAAGGAATCTTTGTAAGTAATAATGGGTTTCAGTTATAAGTGATTATATTGATAGCTAACTTATTATGTTATTGTGATGGTATCTTGACGATAAATAAAGTATGTATATGGATATCTTCATGAAATGTGTAATATCATGCTTTAGAATGAAATGTATCATCATGTCAATCTCCTTGTGCACGAGGATTTAGATGACATATTTTTATGTGGTGTTAATTGTTGGTCGGTTGGGCACTAGCGAGTAGACAATAGGGGACGTAAGCCTATGAGGTGGAACTCGACGAAGTAAGCACTAGAGGTATAAACGGTTTAAGGTTTGTAATATCCGGTAACAATTAATTATATTAATGATGCTTATTTTATAAATTGTAAAGTCTTTGTTAAATCTCTAGACTTCGGCCTAACACTTGTTTTGGTGTTTAATGGCTCACAAGTTTCATTAGTGGTGTGCATAGGGCACCTTGATTCGCCAGACGCGCACATAGGATCCTTCACGGACCGGCATTTTGGGTTCTTGAGAGAAGAGCGTTTTGAAGTCATAGCGACACTCATCTTAATCTAGTTGTTAAATGTTCTAGATTAAATAGGTTGTCGTGTATAAATCTTATTAGTTCCGCTACTTGATGCAACTACCCCAACTATATTGGGTCGTAGTCAATCTTGTTTGCAGATTTATAATTCTATATTATAGACGTTATATTGCCAAAATTTTCCGTTTTTATTTTACCCAATTTTTAGGGTGTTAGAAGTTGGTATCAGAGCTTTAGTTTAAGTGAACTAGGTATGTAAACTTGATGCCTAGACTTAAGTTGAGACCATTAGGTTATGAATTGTAAGATTTGGGTAGAACTTCTAAGATGGGACGACCTTAAAGTCAATAGAAACTACGTCGTTGAGAATTGTAATAGTGGTAGCGAGAATCTTTATGTAGTGTATGTTCATAATTTCAATTAGCTATTGTTATTATGAATGTATGGTTACGTGAATATGCTTGAATTACTATGATTATGATGAGTAATGAACCGTATTAGTATGTTTCTTGTGTAAATCTTGTGTTCCCTATCTCTCACTCTCTCTCGATTGTATGGCAGACCGATATGGTAAATACTCGGAGTCAACCGCTGGTCGAAGGGGAAATGCATGAGGATAGTTCGTCAAACCCGAATCTAGTGGTCAGGGTGGCGACTGTCATCCCTCCAATATGCCTCCGATATTCACCGGAGTGGTAAAGCACGTACCGAGGGTGGATTTGGCTTCCTCAAACCCGATCCTTCTAGAGGCCAACCCTCAAGCCGATATGATGACCAGTGTTATGCAAATGGTGACATCGGCCATGGAAAAGCAACAAGAGGTATTTCTGAAGATGTTAGAGGAGAGAGATGCTAGTCTCCGTAGACCAGAAGGGGTTGCGTAGAATGCGGTAGCCAGTTCGGGTGGTACCGGAGGCGAGAATCGTATTGATGGGTTGGTGACCCTAGAGACAAGGCAACCCGGGAAGGGTTGTTCCTATAAGTCCTTCATGGGTTGCAAGCCGACAGAGTTTGTCGGGGCCGATAATCCCGTGGCTTGCATGAAATAGTTAAGAGAAATCGACCATGCCTCTAGGGCTTTCGGCTGTGAGGAGAGCCAGAAGGTGAATTTCGGCTCTCAAATGCTATGGGGTGCGGCTCTAATCTGGTAGGATGTGTAAACCGCAACTATAGAGGAATCTGTTTTGGCAAAGATATCTTGGGCAGTATTCAAGAAGAAGGTCTTGGTTGAATATTCTAACGAACAAGAGATGGACTTGATAGAACACGAATTCCGAACTTTAAAGAAAGGTGATTTGTCAGTGAAAAAGTATACCCGACTCTTCATGCAGAAGTTGAACCTTGTGGGGCATGTCGCCCCAACCGAGAAGGAGAAGGTGAAGACCTATTTGAAAGGTCTTCCCACGGACATGGGGTCAAGGGTCCGCAACTCAAAAGCTACAAATCTTCGGGAGACCATAGAAGAAGACAAAATCATGGAAAGAGTCTATGCGAAAGACAAAGAAGAGAAATCAATGAACGTAGAAAAGAGGAGGTGGGAGAGCTCACCAAGTTCGTTCAAGAAACCGAAATTCCAACCAAATGTTAGAAGCTTTGATAATCCTCGGGAGGCAAAATGGTGTTCCAAGTGCAAAATCAAGCACTTTGGTTTTTGAAACCCTAATCCCAACCCAGTTTCATGCTTCAAGTGTGGCAAGTCGGGTCACGCTAGTCTCAAGTGTCCTATGCAAGGGACAATCTGTTACGAATGCAAGGAGGTGGGCCACGTGAAGAGGGGTTGCCCTAAGCTAAGGGGAGAAGCAAGAGGAGGAAACCCGACGTTCCAACCAAAGAAGGAATCCACCCCTAAAGCTCAAAGGAGGGATTTCCAAATGACGAGAGAGAAGGCGAAGGAAACCACCGATGTGGTGTTGGGTACGTTCTTACTCAACTCCCTTGTCGCTAAAGTATTATTTGATTCCGGTGACAATTTCTCTTTCGTATCCCTTGAGTTTTAAAAAAGCCTTGAATGTGCCTACTCGTACCCTTTGTGATGCCTTGATAGTAGAAGTAGCAAATGGGGAGCAAGTGATCTTGCGAGAAGTTTTGGAAAGGTGTCATTTAGAAGTTAGTGGTGAACTCTTCGAAGTGAATCTAATTCCCATGGCAATCGGGAGTTTTGACGTGGTGGTCGGGATGGATTGATTAACCCAACACAAAGTAGAGATTTTATGTTCAAAGAAGCTCATCAGATTACCGACCTCAAGCAGGGATTTCGTCTTTGTGTACGGGGAGAAGAGTAAGGGAGAAGTGACTCTCATTTCATCCATCAAAGCAAGAAAATGTCTAGTGAAGAAATATCTGTCGTACCTCGCCTACGTATTAGATGCCAAAGCGGAAAAGAAGAAGCTTGAGGACGTACGGATCGCTAGCGAATATCCGGATGTATTCCCCGACGAGCTTCCGGGTTTGCCGCCCGAGCGCCAAGTGGAGTTCCAGATCGATCTAGTACTAGGAGCGGAAACGATTACCCGTGCACCTTACCGCCTTGCTCCGACCAAAATGCAAGAGATGATGTATCAACTTCAAGAATTTCTAGAGAAGGGATTCGTAAGGCCGAGCTCTTCACCTTGGGGAGCTCTGGTACTCTTTGTCAAGAAGAAGGATTGCTCGATGCGAATGTGCATCGACTTCCGAGAATTGAACAAGGTGACCGTGAAGAACAAGTACCCGCTACCTCGAATAGACGATCTCTTCGATCAGTTGCAAGGAGTCGGATGTTTCTCTAAGATCGACCTCCGGTCGGGCTACTACCAAGTGAAAGTTAGAAAAGAGGATGTTTCCAAGACCACTTTTAGGACCCATTACGATCACTATGAGTTCTTGGTTATGCCTTTCGGATTAACTAACGTGCCAGTCATGTTATGGACTTGATGAACCGAGTTTGTCGACCCTTTTTAGACAAGTCGGTCATTGTATTTATCAACGACATCTTGTGTACTCGAAGAATGAAGAGGAGCATGAGCGACATCTCAAAGAGGTATTGGAAGTGTTGAGGAGCGAGAAGCTTTACGTCAAGTTCTCTAAGTGCGAATTTTCGTTGCGTAAGGTTCAGTTTTTAGGACACGTGGTGTCTAGCGAAGGAGTAAAAGTGGATCCGTCGAAGATTGAAGCTATGATGAATTGTTAACCACCTAAGAGTCCTACGGAAATCCGGAGCTTCTAGGGTCTAGCCGGTTACTATCGAAGATTCATCCAAGACTTCTCCAAAATCGCCTCTCCATTGACGTATTTAACAAGAGAGAATTTGAAGTTCTTTTGGACCGAAATTCAAGAGCGGTCCTTTCGGACACTACAAAAGAAATTGTGTGAAGCGCCAATTCTATCCCTACCCGAGGGAACGGAATATTTTGTGGTCTACAGCGACACGTCAAAGATGGGTTTATGGTGTGTCTTGATGCGAAGGGGCAAAGTAATAGCTTATGCATCAAGGCAATTGAAGGAACACGAGAAAAATTACCCAACTCACGATCACGAGTTAGCGGCGGTGGTGTTCGCTTTGAAGTTATGGCGACACTACCTTTACGGTGGTGTTCGCCTCAACAACGTCTTTGACCAAAAGAAGTTGAATATGCGGCAACGAAGATGGCTCGAGCTACTCAAAGATTACGATTGTGAGCTTATATATCTTCTCGGAAAGGCCAATATCGTGGCGGACGCTTTGAGCCGAAAGGAACATAGTAGTGGTGTTCAAGCCACCTTTGCGAGAGTGGAAGTTGTCTCAAGCCTAATTGACAGAATCAAGATGTCTCAATCGGAAGCGTTACTTGAGGCGAACCTCAAGGAAGAAGTTGTGACAAAATAACATCTTCATTTGACCGAAAACGGAAGGGGCTTGAAACTTTTCCAAGGTCGAATTTGGGTACCGAAGATCGGAGGATGTCGGTACTTACTATTGGAAGACACACATAAATCCAAGTACTCCATTCATCCAGGAAGCACAAAAATGTACCGAGACTTTAAACTTAATTATTGGTGGCTAGTAATGAAGTTGGATTTCGCTAGTTATGTGGAGCGATGCATAACTTGCCTACAAGTGAAGGCGGAGCATCAACGACAATACGGTAGTCTGCAATCCTTAGAGATACCGCATTGGAAGTGGGAACACGTCCCCATGGACTTTGTGACCAAGCTACCGAAGACCCTGAGGAGTCACGACAACATTTGGGTGATAGTGGACCGTTTGACCAAGTGTGCACATTTCTTGTCGATGCGAGAAACTCTCCCGATGGACAAATTGGCGAAACTATATATAGATGAGGTGATCTTGAGGCATGGAGTGCCACTCTCTATTGTGTCGGATCTAGATAGTCATTTCACTTCCCATTTTTGGAATAGTTTACAAAAAGAATTGGGCACTAGAATAAAGTTGAGTACCGCTTACCATCCCCAGACTAATGGATAGAGCGAGAGGACCATCCAAACTCTCGAGGACATGTTGAGATCGTGCGTGATCGACTTTGGGGGAAATTGGGATTCACATCTTCCATTAGTGGAGTTCGCCTACAACAATAGTTACCACTCGAGCATTGGTATGGTGTCGTTTGAGGCGTTGTACGGAAGGAAGTGTAGGACGCCTGTGTGTTGGCTAGAAGCGAGAGAGAAATAGTTTGCCGAACTGGAAATAGTACTGGAAATGACCGACAAAGTGAAAAGCATTAGAGAGCGACTGAAGGCGGCACAAGACCGTCAAAAAAGCTACGCGGACAAGAAGAGAAGACCGGTCGAGTTTCAAGTAGGGGAAAAAGTAATGTTGAAATTTTCACCGTGGAATGGGATAATTAGGTTCGGAAAACGCGGGAAGCTTAGTCCCCGTTTCCTTAGACTTTTCACTATCATTGAGCGTATTGGGCTTCAAGCCTACAAATTGGATCTTCAGCCCGAAATGGACGGGATTCACCCCACTTTTCACGTGTGTTACTTGAGAAGGTGTTTAGCCAAAGAAGAGATCATTATTCCCTTGTCAGAGATTAGAGTGGATAACGACCGATGCGTGGAAGAGGCCGAGTCTATCCTAGAAAGGAACACAAAGAAGCTACGACACAAGGAGGTGGTTATGGTTAAGGTTCAATGGAAGCACCACCGAGGAGCCAACGTGACTTGGGAATCCGAGGAGGATATGGGAAGGTGTTATCCACACTTATTTGTTTAGTTTTATATTTCGAAGAAGAAATCTTTTCTAAGGGGAGGAGGATTGTAACACCCCAAATTTTGGACTATTATCAGTTTCGTGTTCATATTTATATATATATTTCGCTCATATGAATTTACTGTAGATCAGTCGCAAGCTAGGGTTTGATTTTGTCAAATTTTGGAGGGGTGATACACTCAGCGGGAGTTCCCGGCAATAGTGCCATTGGGCACTATCGCGTGTCATAGTCGTCGTGGGGAAAATCGAATTTCGGTACCATTTCGGTGAGAGTGCCTGGCGAATTTGGTGGGTGCATTGAATGCTAATCTAGGGTTACTCTTCAATTTTGTGCTAAGGGTTCAAGCTCCATTAAAGTTCAAGATCTTCTCTTCAACTACTTCCATAACTCTTACATTCTAGTGTTTTATCTAATAAACCTCTAGGTGAGTCTTCTAACCTTTATTTTCCTTATACATGTGATATTAAATGCCTATGTGAAGATTATGAGAAAATGTAAAGTTAACCTAAAACTAGGGTTTTGTATACTTTACAAATGTATGGATGTTTGTTCTAATAAAAGTTATTTCATGCTTAGGGGATTCTTATATGCATATAAAATGATAAAATAAGCTACACCCTAGCAAGGAGTCTTTGTAAGTAATAATGGGTTTCAGTTATAAGTGATTATATTGATAGATAACTTATCATGTTATTGTGATGGTATCTTGACGATAAATAAAGTATGTATATGGATATATGAAAAGTGTAATATCATGCTTTAGAATGAAATGTATCATCATGTCAATCTCCTTGTGCACGAGGATTTAGATGACATATTTATATGTGGTGTTAATTGTTGGTCGGTTGGGCACTAGCGAGTAGACAATAGGGGACGTAAGCCCATGAGGTGGAACTCGACGAAGTAAGCACTAGAGGTATAAACGGTTTAAGGTTTGTGATGTCTGGTATGGCATGGGAACTAGAACCGGGATATGTGGTGAAATCCAATAACATCACGGGTGACCCCATTCACGTGTTCTCGTCACCCAAGATGGTAACGGGTCTCCCCCATCTTTTAAGAGTTATCTCTTGTGTATTTGTACAGGAAATGGAATATTTATTCCAAATGGAATGTTGGCATTGGTTCAACCTATGGATATTCTCGTAACAATTAATTACATTAATGATGCTTATTTTATAAACTGTAAAGTCTTTGTTAAATCTCTAGACTTCGGCCTAACACTTCTTTTGGTGTTTAATGGCTCACATGTTCCGTTAGTGGTGTGCATAGGGCACCTTGATTCGTCGGACGCGCACATAGGATCCTTCACGGACCGGCATTTTGGGTTCTTGAAAGAAGAGTGTTTTGAAGTCATAGAGACACTCATCTTAATCTAGTTGTTAAATGTTCTAGATAAAATATGTTGATGTGTATATGTCTTATTAGTTCCGCTACTTTAATTGATGCAACTACCCCAACTATATTGGGTCATAGTCAATCTTGTTTGCAGGTTTATGTAACACCCTCAAATCTGTAAATAGCAACTAAATTAAAATTTTCTAAATACACCAATAAATGATTCATCTACGAACATAATGTAAGATTTAACCTCAATTACACACATACATTCTATACATACAATCTATAATAAGGATGAGTGCTACTAAATGCTAGTCACTATCTCCAAACCGCGGAAGACTTCACCAACCACTTTGTTGGTCCCGGAGGTGCTTAACAAGTTTGTAGAAGGGGGGGTTGAATACAAACACATAATTTAAAGTTTAATAAATTGTTTATTGGTAAATCAAACACAATTTACAAGTCTGTTGCGGAATATGATTAAGTAGAACTCAATCTAAACAAACTTAAGAAAACACTAAGATGGTTGCACAAGAGACTTGAGGCATAAGCTAAGTGATCATCGATCGCTGAATATCTCTTCCTTCAGAGATATAAGAAGGTTCAGCTATTGCTGAAGCTTTTCCTCAGGTTTCTTCGCGTATGAATAGAGTCGTCTTTGCTTCACTGATATCCGCATCTGGTCACTAGTAGACTTGTCTTTGTTCAGCAGCTTCGTCTTCGATTCAACTATGAACATCTGTTGACGCGAAACTTGTCTTCAGGGATTACGTTAAATGTTTACATCAGCAACTATTAGCGATAACTAAACAGACTCAGTCTAATCGCTGATAGTGAAACACTAATACATAGAAATACTTACAAGAAAGACTATCAGCGATAACTGAACAGACTCAGTCTGATCGCTGATGGTGAAACACTAATACATATTAAAATGTAATTTTCACTAAGTATAAAAGAGGGTCGTTATCAAATCACTGAGAGAGTTTAGATCAACAATCTCCCCCTATTTGATAATGACAAAGTAACTGAAAAAAATTACTTTATAGTTCAAAATAATGGAATAATCAGGACTCATAACATACATGTCCCAATTACTATTTTGAGGTATCTTTTACAGTACTGATAGAGTTAAGTACTTCACTGAAATTTTCATTAATTCAAAGATAGAATTACAAGGTATGAAAATTACAAGTACAAGTGAGGAACTAACTACTGTAAGTTTAACTAATAGATTACAAGAAATATAAAACTAATCTATCAGCTATCTAAAGAAGATTTTGCAGGATTGACCATATAGTCAGGTATTTCTTCTCCTCTTTGCCTTCGATCTGAAGATTCTTGACTGATGATTGCCTTGATCGGTTCAATAAAAGGACAGAAGTCACACCATAAGCATAGGAGATCCTTGAGATGGCTGAGGGGACAGATAGGAATTTCAGAGACTCTTTGGAATCTGAGTTGTTCCTCATCATCTCTGAAGAAGATACCAAAAGGATCTTCAATTAGTTGCCCTGCAATATATGGACCACCAGGGGGCAGGGATAGATCTTGAACTGAGAGATCAGGAGGAGGACCGAACAGAGCTTCTTTTGAGAACTTAATGGAGGTGTCGTTTCTTATTGCAGCGACATTATCAGATAAGGAGGAGACAGGATTTCTTTTTATTTGCCTTGGCTTGGAAGGAAGAGTAGATGGCACCTTTAGGATGGCAGCGACTCTGTTGATGAGAGCATCATTTATCCCTTCAACATAGCCTCTGTAGGTTGACTTGGATTTCTTCAGGGCATCTTTGAACTCTAGCCATTCCATGTAACCGAAGCTTTCCATCTTTGAAACGAACATAGCCTTGCAGTTTCCATCCTCTCTGATTATCTCCAAAGTGACAGAAGTTCGGTCCTTCTTCTTTCTCCCTGAGATGACAACGGCTACGATCTTCATTGGGTCAGAGCGATAGTCGACTTTATGTTTGCACCATTCGACTAAGTTATCGCTGACCGCTAGTTCTTTTAAGCGCACCTCTTCAATTTCCTTTAATAGAGCAGCCTGGACTTCCACTGCTTTCTTTTTCAGCTTTTTGTCTTTGACTTGAGAGGACTGAATCTTGAGAGCAAGAGAGGCATCTCTTTGACAATCAGCTATTAGTTTCTCAGCTCTGACAGATTCTTCGATTTCATCTTCTGTCAGGAAGTTTAGTTCTATAGAAGTTGTTTGAAGAGGGACCTTCAGCCGTTGACTCTCCAGATGGGAAATCATCTCTGTTCTTTTCGTCGTCTCTTCCTCTGACCAGTGAGATGGTCTTGAAGGCCTTCCTGGATGGTGCAGGGCTACTTCTTCTTCATCTTCTTCATCAATATCATTTACGGAGATTGGGATTATTGATTCATCAGCTATAGAAGTTGGATTATTTGTAGTTCCTTACCCTTAAGCAGGGGAGAGAACTGTCTGGTCAGAAATAGAGAATAAAAAAGGAGTTAGTGTATGTTTGGGAAGAAGAGAGATAAAGGCTAGAAAGAGATAGAGGGTTTATAGAGAGATACAGGGACAAGAGTGAGGCATACCTGAGAAGGATTCTCCCCAGATAGTGAAACGTTAGTCAGGCTTCCCTCAGCAGCAGCACCCTTAGATCTGCTTTGGTAAAGGGGTTCCTGACGATGTTTCTTTACTCCCCCCTGCTGTGACAGCTTCTTTCGAAGCTATCACTGATGATGTGGCAGCTGCAAAAAACCATAAAGATTGGTCTTCTTCATCGTCATCATCATCATCTGGATGTTGCTCTTCATCTTGATCTTGAAGATCATGATCTTCATCTTCTTCAACCTCCTCCTCTTCTTCTTCTTCTATTAAGCCTTCGAAAGAAGATGGAGGGGCTTTGTCAGCAACCTTATCCCCCTCAACATGAGAGGGAGGATCTTCTGGGAGAACCTCAGCAGCAACTTCCTCTTTATTTTCTTCAGCAACTTTCTCCCACTCTTTGTCATTATCAGGGAGGGAGAGGTCTTTAGGTGGAGAGGAAGGTTGTGAAGTGGTCAACTTGTGGACTTCAGCCTCCATACTTTCTAATCGTCCTTCAATAACAGGGATGTCTGAAGTAGCTTGATGAATGAATTCAACAGCTATGTTCAGAGAGGTGCGGTCAGCCTCTATGAAGGAAGGAGAAGGAGTCGGAGCTGGTGCATTCAACTTATCAAGGACTTGTTGTAGAAGAGTTGTGCAGGAATCGATCTTCGTAGATAACCCCTGGACATTGTTGTTTAGAGAATCGAAGCGTCCTTGAAGAAGTTGAGTATCCTCCTTTACTTTGAAGAGCTCCTGAAGAGCTGAGATTTGGGAGTCTTCATCTTTGGTGGAGCAGGTAGCTGTCAATTACTTCAGCTCTTCACCAACGGTATTGACGGTGCTGGTGGTTTTGTTGATGGAGGTGGTGAGAGAATCCACCTTAATACCTAAATTGTTGACATGAGAGTCAACAGTCGCCATATTAGGACCTGAAAGAAAATTTAGCTTCTGAGTAACAGGCTTATATGGAGAGATGGGAGTTATATTGGTGGGTTTAGGTATACCTGATGGTTCAAACATCTTGAAAAATTGCATGTCTCTTTCAAAGGTTTGAGCATCAGGTCCTAAAAATGCAACGTGAGGTTGCTGTACAAGAGAAGTAGGGTCAGAGACCAAAGAAATAGAGGGATTAGAGACGGGGATAGAAGAATTTGGGAGTTGGGTAGATACCTCAGTTGGTACTGAGATGGGTGTTTGTGTCACTGATGTTGTGACAGCGACCGAGATCGCTGGCACGGTTGATGATGGTATAGCTGACGATGCGGAGGAGAGACCTACGAAATCATCCAAGGAAGTTTATCGAGAAACTACCTCAGGTATTGAACTAGGGGTAATGGTCTCCTTAGTCAATTTGGCTTTCTTTGAAGTACCAGAAAGACTAGTAGATGGTCGTTTAGAAGAGGTTTTAGCGGAAAGGCTAGCAGAAGAACAAACCTCCTGCGTGGCCGCTGAAGTAGAAGAAGTGTGGAGAGAGAGACGAGAGCGAAGGGTAGAGATACTTACCTCGTTGTCCAGTATTTTGACCTCCAGTGAACGTTGACCCACTTTGGCGAAGGAGCCATCAAGAGTAGTGGGGTAAGAGTTGGCGTAGAGAAACTTCAGATATGTACAGATAAACCATACATATGGGATGTTGGGATCCCTCTCCGTCTTCTCTATCTTTGACTTAAGATCATCAAAGATAGCGGTGGCAAAGTCGAAGTTCTTTCCAGCAATGACTGAGTAAGCCATCTGGAGTTGAACCTTGCTTGCCTGATCAAGTGAACCACTTTTCCCACTCATACAGTGAATGAAGTGAGAAAAGATGAAATTCAGTTGGGAAGGCATGTTTTCCTTCTTGATGAGAGTAAACTTCTTGTTGGGGATTGTGGAGCGGGCCTTGTTGTCCCAACAATATTCCATATCATACAGAAACTGGATGAGTTCAGCATCAGTTAGCAGAGCGTCAAATCCACTCTTGGGTTTGTCAGGAAATCTGAGTGCCTTCCTCAGGCTGAAAGTTGTCATCATGCCTGATCCTAAGTCAGTCCTGAAAGAGATAGCAGGAACCTGGTCACCTTTCTTGTTGGTTAAAGAGGTCTCTTCAGCAGTAAACGAAAACTGTTGGAGAAGCGTTTTGGATGGTTTGAGATCAACAGTGAGGGCATAAGCAATACAGGATTGCTTCAGGAACCTAGCAGCTTCCAAGAGGTGTGGGTATTTGATACCGCCGAAGTCCAAACGTCCAAGATGGTTATTCTTGGGGATTTCAGAATCAGTGAGAGCGAACTTGACTGTCTTGGAGGCAATGAGTGCTGACTGTGCCACTTCTGAATAAGGAAAGAAATGAGAATAGTAGGAAAGGATTAAAGTCTAAAAATAGAGAAGTTTTTACCAGTTTCTTTTTGGAGAAAGAAACGTAGAAAAAACCAAAATATTTGAAGATTAAAATAGTGTTCTTAGTTGAAGAAGTAAGAACAATAAGAAAACCAGAGGTTTTGAAAGAATAAAATAAAAAAGAATGATTTTAGTGAATAGAAATCTTATAAAAATCCATAATGATGGAACATAAATAGGATTTAGTAACAAGATTTTAATAGAAAGAAGATCAAAATAACCTGTTAATCCTTAAGGAAGAAGATGCAAATGTTTTGAAAGAAGTTCTTGCAAATGCTTGAGAGAGTTCTTGCTTGAAAAAAAATTCCAGAAAGCGTAAAAGATAAGAATGAAAAGAAACATTCCTTTTATACGTATAGAGAGAGAGAGAGGCGGGAAAACAAATGTTTATCATGACATGGACACGTCCCACGAAGTTGATTGGATAGAAGGGCAACGGACGAATGTGTCAGAAAAAGGCATGTCGTGGATTGTCAGTTCAAATGACGTCATGAGGAGAGAGAAAACGTTTCATTTGTCCTTTTTGAAATTATCTCTGAAAAAAAGTCAGAGATAGGTTTTCCTTTGAAAGAATCCCTGATAAAAATTCAGAGATTGATTTTTTATTTCAGAAAGATCACTGAAGAGAAATGTTAGTGATAGATTTTGTTTATCAAAAAGCTTTTAATCATTTGAAAAAAACTTCAGTGATCAAAGTTTATTTTAAAACGTCTTACTGAATGAAGATTCAGTGATTGAGAGTAAGAGAACATACCTGAGATTCAGAAATTTATTCAGAGATTGAGTGATAAAGGGGAACTTATAATCACTGACGTAATGCAGGAACGATGAAGAGTTACTCTTCAAGATTCAGCATTCCAAGCTCACTGATGAAAAAGTTGAATCTTGTCTCATCAAGAGGTTTGGTAAACAAATCAGGTAGCTGATAGTCAGTGGGGATAAAGTGAAGTTCAATATTACCATTCATCACATGATCTCTGATAAAATGATATCTGATCTCTATGTGTTTCGTCTTTGAATTTAGCACTAGATTGTTTGCTATAGCGATAGCACTAGTGCTGTCGCAATAGATTGGAATCTTTGATAGCTAAAGGTCATAGTCTAATAGTTGATTTCTCATCCATAAGACCTGAGCACAACAACTTCCAGCGGCTACATATTCAGCTTCAGTTGTAGAAGTGGACACAGAATTTTTCTTTTTGCTTGTCCAGCTTACCAGCTTTCCTCCTAGGAGTTGACATCCACCAGTGGTGCTCTTTCTATCGAGTTTACAACCTGCAAAATAACATCGGAATATCCAGTTAGATCGAACCCTGAGTCTTTGGGATACCAAAGACCGCGGTTAGGAGTCCCTTTCAGATATCTGAAAATTTGCTTAATAGCGATCAGATGGGATTCCTTGGGTTCAGACTGATAGCGTGCACATAAACAAGTAGAGTACATGATGTCAGGTCGGCTCGCTGTAAGATACAGCAGGGAGCCTATCATTCCTTTATAGGCAGTGACATTAACAGGTTTTCCAAATGGATCTTTGTTAAGTGTTAGAGGAGGTGCCATAGGAGTATTCATCGCTGAAGTTTGTGTTAAATCAAACTTCTTCAGCATGTCTTTAACATACTTACCTTAGCTGATAAAAGTACCTTTGTCAGATTGTTTAATCTGAAGGCCAAGAAAATATCTCAGCTCACCCATCATACTCATTTTGTATTCTTTCTTCATTCTTTCAGCGAAGCGAGTACATAGAGATGGGTTAGTAGAACCAAATATGATGTCATCGACATATATTTGTACAAGAATAATATGACCTTTTATCTTTCTGAAAAATAATGTATTATCAATTTTGCCATGTTCAAAATTTTCAGAGATAAGAAAAGATGAGAGAGTGTCATACCAAGCACGAGGGGCTTGTTTTAGACCATAGAGAGCCTTATCCAATTTATAAACATAATTTAGATACTTAGGGTCATAGAACCCTGGAGGTAGTTCTACATAGATCTCTTCATTCAGCTTTCCATTGAGGAACGTTGTTTTTACATCCATTTGATATACAATGAAGTCTTTGTAAACTTCATAAGCTAAGAATAGTCGAATTGCTTCGAGCCTAGCCACAGGGGCAAAGGTTTCATCATAGTCTATGCCTTCCTCTTGTCTGTATTCCTGAGCAAGAAGTCGAGCCTTGTTGCGGGTTACAGTTCCATGTTCATCTAACTTGTTTCTAAACACCCATTTGGTGCCTATAACAGTTTTATCAGATGGTCTAGGAACGAGATTCCAAACTTTGTTGCGAGAGAGCTCAGTCAGCTCTTCTTGCATAGCGCTGACCCAGTTTGGATCTCTGAGGGCATCATCATCCTTCTTTGGCTCTATTAAAGAAATAAAGTTAACAAAGAGACATATATTACCTGAACTTCGTCGTGTCTGAATACCTGCATCAGGATAACCAAGAATTTGATCTATAGGGTGATCTCTGGTCCATCGCTGAGCAGAAGCATGATCGCTCATTTCAGAAGTTGGATCAACAATAGGAATGTTCACTGATGAAGAAGTTTGAGGCTCATCAGCTATCAACTGTTGAGAGTCAGACATACCATTGTTTTCTAAGAGGAGTTCAGACGAAGATGGATCTGATGGAAGTAAGGTGTTTAGAGGCTCTGCTGAGATCCATGAGTTGGATTCAGCATTAGGAGGTATGATGTTTGGATCATCATCGGCAGTTGGAGGATCTGAATGCTAATGGTTTGAGAAGAAAGGTTATGTTTCTCTGTAATGAGAAAAAATCCAAGCATTTAACTCTTCATTGTTAGCGATTGGTTTAGAGTTCGCTGAGCGAGTTTCATCAAAAGTGACATGAATTGTTTCTTCCACAGATTGCCTTCTCTTGTTGAAAACTCTGTAGGCTTTGGAGATGGAGGAATATCCTAGAAATATTCCATCATCAGCTTTTGGGTCGAACTTTCCACGCTGATCTTTGTTGTTTAAAATAAAGCACTGACAACCAAAGATATGAAGAAAGATGATAGAAGGTTTTCTTCCATGAAAAAGTTCATAAGTTGTCTTTCCAAATCGCTTTACTATCAGCGATCTGTTTTGAGTAAAACAAGCAGTGTTTACAGCTTCAGCCTAAAATTGAGTAGGGAGGTGAGAATCGTTGAGCATTGATCTAGAAGCTTCAATGATCGTTCTATTTCTTCTTTCAGCGACTCCGTTTTGTTGATGTGTTCTTACTGAAGAGAAGTTATGAGAAATTCCCTTGTTCTCAAAGAAATTGTTTAGAGAACTATTTTTGAACTTAGTTCCATGATCACTTCTTATTGAACGAACAGTGAGATTATTCAGCCCTGCCATCTTTTTAACAAAAGATATTCGTTCTTCTGGAGTATCACTCTTGCAGCGAAGAAAGATAACCCAGGTGTAGCGAGAGTATTCATCTACAATGACAAGCGTATATTTCTTTCCAGTTATTGATTGGATGTTGATAGGGCCAAACAAATCCATATGCAAGAGTTGAAGAGGACTTGTCACTGAGGAAACTTATTTAGACTTGAAACTAGCTTTTGTCTGTTTTCCTTTTTCACATGTTGAACAGAGAGATTCTTTAGCATATGAATGCTGAGGAAGACCAGACACCAGTTCCTTAGATAAGAGAGAATTCAGGGTTTTAAAATTTAGATGAAAGAGCCTTTTGTGCCATAGCTAGTTGACATCAGAAGAGGCTTTAGAGAGTAAACATACGTTTTCAGTGGTAGTAGAGTCCATATCTATTATATAGACATTTTCTTTACGATAACCACTAAGAGCAAGTTTCCCTTTCTCATTTATCACTGAACATGCTTTCTTGGAAAAGCGAACTTCATAGTCTTTATCACATAGCTGACTGATGCTCAGAAGGTTGTGCTTCAGTCCATCTACATAAGAGACTCTTCTGAAGGTAGTTGTCCCATTACTGAGGACACCAAACCCTCGGGTATATCCTTTTCCATTTCCACCGAAGGTCACAGAGGGACCTTTCTCTTCCTTATATTCAGTGAGCAGGTCTTTTTGTCCTGTCATATGACGAGAACATCCACTATCGAGATACCAGATGCTCTTTGATCCCTGCAAACATAAGGAAGATTAAGCTTTTTTTAGTACCCACTTTTCATTGGGTCCTTTAGGGTTAGTGGAGATGGAAGGTTCAACAATCTTCACAGCAGATGAAGATTCAGCTTCAGTGGTAATCTTCACTTTGGTTAATTTCTTAACCTTAGTGGTATTTTTCACCTTGGTAGATTTTTCAGCTTTGGTGACCTTCTCAGCCTTGGAGGCATTCATCTTCACTTGAGCTGATTTATCAGCTTTAGTGGCAGTTGGACATTTGCTTGCATGATGGTCAGTAAATCCACAGTGATAGCATTTTCTATATTTGAAAGTGGTTTTGGGACCATGAGTAAAAGGTTTTGAGGATTTAAGATGAGCAGGTCCAGCTCCAAGAATGCTTTTATCATGAGATCTGGGAGGAATTTTCATTTCTTCAGATCTCTTAGGCTTAAGATCAACCTTTAACTTTGGAGGACAGAGATCAAAGATTTCTATCACAGAGCTAGAAGATTGATTCGCTGAAGGTCTAGAGGGAACTTTTAGCTTTGCTTTCTTGGAATCCTTTTGAGGACGAAAAATGGATTTTCCTTTATCCGCAGACTTAGAGCCTTTGGATATTTCCTCAGGGATGGGATTAGAAGAAGAAGGATAAAACTGATTATAAGAAGTGTTAGAGATAGAAGTGACAAACGTTCCAAACTTAAGCATGGAACTGTCTTCTTTAGGCTCATCCTGTGGGTTCCAAAAACCAAGACCGGTTTTATCACCACCAGGAGCTTGAGCGTTTATTATCTTAGTGATCTTTGTTGAGGAATTGCACCATTTTTCAACAGTAGCCTTTTCTGCTTTTAAAGCAGCTATGGCTTGTTCGCGTTCTATGCTGATGATTTTATTTAAAACAACTTGATCTTTCAAACTTTCCTCTAAAAGAGTCAGTTCTTTGATCTTCTCATGGAATTTTTCCAGTTGTTCAGTTAAATCATTGTTTTTGCTTTCAGCTAGAGATTTGTCGTTTAGAGCATTGTAAAGATCAATCGTCAGCACATCAACTGTTCCGCTTCTCTCTGATTCAGGTAGAGAGGGATTAGTAGAGATAGATACCTGAAATGATATATAGCTCATAGAAGTTTCAGTTGGTTCTTCCACTTCTTCTTTAATCTCAGCCATGAGGCAGAGATTAGCGACTTCTTCTTCATCAGAACTTGATTCTTCAGATTCAGCCCAGTCGTGTTCTTCAGCGATGAGACCTTTACCTTTTCGCTTGTAGTTTTTCAACTTTTGATATTTCTCCTTCAGCTTAAGGTATTTTTCATCGCTAGATCTTCTAGAGGTAGAAGGTTTGAAGACTTTCTTCGACCTGCACTCACTTGCAAAGTGTCTAATCTTTTCACAGTTAAAGCAAGTAGCAGTAGCCTTATCAACAGGGGTTGATTTTGGCTTGTCAGTGAGGGAGAGATGCTTATTTCTTCATAAATTGCTCTTTCTTGCAAATCTCTTAAAAGAGTTTGTCAAGAGTGCTAAGGACTCATCAAACTCTGAAAGATCAGTGTCTGATAGATCCTCAAATTCATAATCTAACTCAGTTATGGTGAGAGTAGATCGCTGAGATGGAATTATCTCTGAAGAGACTAAAGCAATAGGAGTGCTTTTGGAGTCTTTAGAATCTTTTATAAGATTCTTCTTCAAAAGGTTTGATTGCTCATATTTGAGCAATATTCCATACAAGGTGCTGAAAGAAATAGAATTTAAGTCTTTTGTCAGCTTGAGACATATTGAATAACTGTCACAGCATTCAGGAAGACATTCCAAGAATTTTGTTAGGACCTCATAATTAGAATAGGTCCTACCAACAGTTCTTAGATCAATGATTAGGCAGTTAAACCGCTGATGGACATCAGATAGAGATTCATTCTTACCAGCGATGAAACTTTCATACTGTCTTACCAAGTTAATCATTCGAGTCTCTTGGATTTCAGTGGTGCCTTCATATTGAACACATATGGTTTCCCACATTTCTTTAGAAGTTATAAGATGCATGATGGAATGAAAAACTTCATCAGGCAGAGCCATAAAGATAATGGTCTTTGCCCTTGCATCGATACCAACCTTCTTTTTGTCTTTATCACTCCATTGTCTGATTTCCTTAGCAATATAGCATTCAGGAATAAAAGGAGTGGTGGCAGTAGCTGGAACGGCAATTATGATTTGGACAGGTTCATAGGGTCCGTTTGCTACGTACTCAGGTATAGTGGGATCTGCACTTTCAAGAAATAGCATCATTCGATTCTTCCAGAGAGAGAAGTTATCTCTGCTAAATCGAGGAGGTTTACAAAGTGAACCATTATCATAGTAGTTTGTGTTTGTGTTAAGTGCCATTTTAGAATAGCAAGGAAGAGAATAAAGCAAGATCTTGTTTATCAGATTAAATAGTCTGCTCTGATACCACTTGTTGGTCCCAGAGGTGCTTAACAAGTTTGTAGAAAGAGGGGGTTGAATACAAACAAAGAATTTAAAGTTTAATAAATTGTTTATTGGTAAATCAAACACAATTTACAAGTCTGTTGCGGAATAAGATTAAGTAGAACTCAATCTAAACAAACTTATGAAAACACTAAGATGGTTGCACAAGAATATAGAGAATAGGGATTAGAGAATATAGAAAACAAAGGTTTCTATGAGATAGAAAGATGAAGGCTAAAGATGAGCACACACTTCAGATGAAGAGGTAATCTTTCTATTTATACCCTGTGCATTAAATGCATGACAGGGCACTTTACACGTGTCCTTCATTGATTGGCTGAGAGAGTCTGACTTTGGGAGACATGCTTTCGGTCGTATCATGAACAGTGTAGTTGACAGAGTTGTTGTACGAATTGTGGCAGAGGTATGTCCGTTCTGATACATCGTACTGGTTGTGCAGGGAAAGACAAAAGAGACTTGAGGCATAAGCTAAGTGGTCATCGATCGCTGAATATCTCTTCCTTCAGAGATATAAGAAGGTTCAGCTATTGCTGAAGCTTTTCCTCAGGTTTCTTCGCGTATGAATAGAGTCGTCTTTGCTTCACTGATATCCGCATCAGGTCACTAGTAGACTTGTCTTTGTTCAGCAACTTCGTCTTCGATTCAGCTATGAACATCTGTTGACGTGAAACTTGTCTTCAGGGATTACGTTAAATGTTTACATCAACAACTATCAGCGATAACTAAACAGACTCAGTCTAATCGCTGATAGTGAAACACTAATACATAGAAATGCTTACAAGAAAGACTATCAGCAATAACTGAACAGACTCAGTCTTATCGCTGATGGTAAAACACTAATACATATTAAAACGTAATTTTCACTAAGTATAGAAGAGGGTCGTTATCAAATCACTGAGAGAGTTTGGATCAACACACTTACACTGGCATAAAGCTAAGGCTCAACCCATCATAGCTGCTAGAACCAAACCCCCAACTGGTACCTGATGTACATGCCGACAAATAAAAAGGTTAGGCTTAACGCCTAGTGAGTTCAGTAGTTTTACATGAGAAAATATAACATTAAAAGAATGGATCTCGTTTGGAATCAAGACCGCTCAATTGATGTACTTTAAGACGTATAAAATAACTCTGATCCACTGTTATGCACTTTCAAAGATGGACACCTCATTTCAAACATGATTCATAAATTTTGGTAATGTAGACTAGCTCGAAAACATGGATATGAAATGACTTCCATTTAAGATATGCGGATAAAACGTTATATCCCAAAACACCCTAGCACGGGTGGGGCAACTATTCGAACCCTGAATCGTTATCAAAACCACATATACCGTACGTCCGAAAACATGGACACGAGGTCCAATAGCCACACAACCAAAAAGAACCAATGACAATAAAAGAAGACGTCCTTATATTTAAAATATTGATAGCCGACAACGGGGGAGACCCGTATCCGTTGAGAGTGGAGGAAACACAAAAGTATGCCACCCAAGCAATGTTAATCGCATGACACCTCCCGACATCACAGCCCGGTGTCCCTACGACTTCTTTATCAAGCGTCACCCCAAGTCAGTTAACCTTGATGGATCATTCCGAAGAACTCCATTCCGAAGGCTCGACACACTTAAAGACTACCTCCCAAGCATTACTTCAAGCGGCGGAGGTCCTAGCGCCTACTCCCCCGGCAGCACTAACAGGCTCAACCCTCCTAGCGATCGCTTGTAAAGTTTCCGGTCATAAAACATAGGTACCGGAGTTCAACCCCGCAATACCCAATTGACCATCCCGACAGACTGACTTACGTGCCTATGGATCCAATGCAACACAGTCTAACCTTACCGGACTACACATGAATGACCAAAGCACTCGAGCCCGTAATCAACCTCAATACGCAACACAACGCATTAATACGTACGTCATGACTGGACT
Organism: Arctium minus; assembly: GCA_954870635.1. Lineage (NCBI taxonomy): Eukaryota > Viridiplantae > Streptophyta > Magnoliopsida > Asterales > Asteraceae > Arctium > Arctium minus. Next base: position 80,811,037 of record OX941083.1, on the reverse strand, counting down.
CTACATTGAGCCATATAAAACCGGACAAGTGTCCTCAAAACTCCTTTAGAACGACATCGAGTCGAAAGACTCAAAACCCCCCTTTTTGACCAATGATTAACTCTTTTCAAATAATAAACGTACTCGACCCATACCGTGAAATCACACGCTCCAAAATACTTGAATGGACTCCAACACAGTTTAAGTCGGGACAAAAAGTTTTCGAAATAGATTTATGCTCTTTATCCTTTCAAAACGTCCCATAACACAAAATTGAACCTTTTACCCAAACAACACTAAAAATGCCTTTTAACCAAATAATCTCATTTATGCAATAAGTTACCAAACATACCCATTTATGACTCTTTATCAAGATGCCCAACAATCATAAGAATGTGTGCTATATGAGTTTATAAAGTTAAACACTTATAAAATAACCAAACTGATCAGCGGTTAATAATTTCATGTAAGATGCAAAACACTTTAAAATAACCATTTTGGCATGTACACTATTTTCACAAATCAACTTGAACTCACCTCGCTAGGTAAAGTTAAACCTAGGTTTCAATCCCCAACCATTGGCCTCCAAAAGCATAGATCTCACCCAAAGCTTTGAGAAGACATCCATTCCAACTCTTCAACTCAAGCTTCCAAAACCTAGATCCACACATTTCCAACCGTAAATAACCATAACCAAACACATAGAAACATTCCCCAAACACTTAATCATCAACATCTCTATTTTGGGCAAAACCCTAATTTTGACCCAAGACTCCCAAAATCTTCCAAACCGAAATTAGAAAAATCAACACTAGGAAACCATCAATGGAGCATTTATAACTTACATTAAGGTTTAGAAATGGAAGGAATACACTTACCACTTAGGTTTTGTTGAAAACCTAGAAAACCCAAAAATCTCTAGGGTTGGAGATGAGAACTTGATCTTCCATCAAAAGGTGAAACCACTAGCATGAGGTAGGGAAGAAACTCTAATCTTCATAGAAAAGCCTCCAAAATCGATTAGGGTTTGAGTGGGTAGAAAGGGAAATGTTTTGGGAGAGAAAGGGGAGAGATTAGAAATGAAAAAGTGAGAGAAATGGCTGAAATCGCAACATTTAACCCACTGGTACACGTAGGCTATAATGCCAGGCGATTGTGCCAGTGGCACAATCGCTGGCACAATCGCCAGATATGTACCGCGGGGTTCTCAACTTTAGCGATAGTGCCAGGCTATTGTGCCCTCTGGCACAATCGTTGGCATAGTCGCCCGGGTGCCCCTGAACTCCAAAAATCCGACTTTTTCAACACCAAGACTCCCGATACTCCGAGGGACATTAAACATTGCATTCCCCAAAAAAAACCCCACTGTTTACAAGTCACAGAAATGTCCGGGTGACGTTTACTTACCGAAAAATACGGGTGTTACAGTTTATAATTCTATATTATATACGTTATATTGCCAAAATTTTCCGTTTTTATTTTTCCCAATTTTTAGGGTGTTACAAAGGTGAAATGTTATATCCTACCAAGAAATAGGCATGGGGTCACGCTCGATAATAGTTGTGGACTTTCCAAGTTGGGCAACGACCAAAGACCGTAAATTGTAATTTTTTGGGTTGAGTGAAATCTAGAAGCAATGGATTGATCATTGCTTTGTAGTGTAGATCTTAAACGTGATCGTGTGACCTACTTTTGTGTTCCGTCACCATCATGGAAATCGGGTGTCCGCCGTCATTGCAAGATGCTTGTACGTTTGAGTAAATATGGGAATTCAATAGATTCATATATGTGATGTAACAAGATTTCATTTCTTTAATTTTACATTTATGATTATTTATAAATTGGATGAACTCACTAGGCGTTAACCTAACACTTTCTTAAATGTGGCTTGTGTAACAAGTCATAAGGTTTGTGGGGTGGCAAACTTTTGGAGCTAGGTATAGAGAGAAGACATTGGAGATTTTTGGACATGTAGAAACCTCTTTTTGGTGATCTTAGCCACACCCGTCCGTAATCTAGAAATTCTTTGGTCTAGATTAGTAGGTTGTTGTCTAAGTATCCATTTATAATTTCTTTTGTAAACTCCTATTTTACCTTTTTCCCCCTTGGGTGATTATTTGTGCATATTGTTGCATATATACAGGTTTTAAATGGCCCTACTTTTAGATGTTACATTGCCAAAATTTCAAATTTTTATTGCCTTATATTATAGGGTGTTACAAGTTTCTTGCAACTTACTCATCTCGGTTGCAAACACCTCCTGTGTCACAAAGGCTTAAGTGTGGCCTCGTCTATGGCCTCTAGACTGACTCCTCCCTCTTACAGTCGTTGAACTTTCCTGCTGAGAAGTCTGAAACTCACCCAAGACTTCCACGCTTCTTGCCCTATGGACGACACATGTTTTCTTACGGCCTCGTGTCCCTTCTGTGGCCTCCTCCACTTGAGTGGCAGCACGCTGAGGCATCTTCCCCTTTCCTCTTCCACGACCTCGGCCTCTTCCCCTAGTGGTCACTGCCCTCAGAGGGTCCATTGGTCCATCAACCGGAACCTCAGTGTCTGGAACCTCCTCCGTAATTGGCATAGATCTACTCCTCGTAATTCGTTCAGACATCATGGTCACAAATAAAACACACATGACAAGGCTTATACACAACTTCCATATAATAAGGCAAATTAAGCACATTCATGCACCTGTAAATTCGCAATTACATTGGCCAGATGTAATTCCAAATTTACCTTACATGATAGTCCTCACTACCATATTATTAATGTCCCTAACGAAGTCCTTCCTATGGTCCTCCTAGTTCTCACTTGTACCTCCCATCCCTATCGTTTAAGTTTAGGCCTATCCGGTTACCTAATTCTCTTAAACTAGGGCTCTGATACCAACTATAACAACCCGCATACAAAAATTCACACCAAACATTAAAATATATAAATCATGCCGAAAAAGTTCACCCAAATCCAAAGTCAATACAAGAGGGAATGCAACCAAGGTCTTTGTAACTAAAACGAGATTACAGCTGAGAAAAAAATATAACATAACTAGACAGGAACGTCTGCCGACAACTACTAATGAAAGTCCTCTTAAAGCAACTTCTACATCACAGCTTACCCTTGCCTTTACTAGAGACTTCCACTACTTGCTTACCTGAAATGGAATTTTAGTTGAAAAGAGACGGTTAGACCACAACGTCTAGTGAGATCCCTCTAAGCACATTGCACTCAAACAATAATAAGATGATTTATAGTCATTTATAACGAGCATCACACTTTGATCAGAAAGTAGATATGCACGCACAATCTTAACAGTTAGTTCACACTTAGTGTTAAGTTCTAATTCAAGTTCTAATCAGTACAAACAATCAAGATGAAAATCATATGTCGTTGATATGAATCACAAAGATTACAAAATTTACTTTCTCTCTCTACAAACACTCTCTCTCTCTCTCTCTAGAATGATATTTCAATCTATTCTTCTCTCATATGCTCTGTGTGTATGGTTCATACAAAACTGATTACAAAAACTCAAGGAACCTATTTATACTAAGCAATTACAACAGGGAAAAACAAATACAAGACACTTTGACTTTGACTTATTACACAAAGACTTTAACATTGATGTTTGAGGGTTGACTTCAGCTTTGACTTCAATCTTCAGTGTTTATGATCTTGAATCCAATAAATATGTGCTCTAACATTCTCCCCCTTTGAATAAAGATCGTCTCTAAAAAGATATTGCAATTCAATGTTCTCTTTTAAGCTCAATTTGAATCTTCTCCCTTTGATGTAAACAAGATCTTCTCAAGCAATCAACGTTCTCCCCCTATTCATATGAAAATTTGATATTCTCCCCTTTCTTTGATAAACTCAGTATCTTCAAAAACTTTCATCAATCTTCCCAAAGTCTGTCCCCCAAGAATAATAGCAGTCTTCCCCAAGGTTGAAAAAAACCTCTTTCAGACTTGAAAAGAAATTATCTTCAGATTTAGCACAATTTGCTTCAGCAAATTTATCTTCAACAATTCTGAAAACTTTGAACTCTTGCTTTCAGCTTTCAAAAACTATGAATATTTCTTGATCTTCTCCCCCAACTTTAACATTTATGACTTCAAACAATCCTCGAACTCTTCAAACATATATGATACAAACTGTTCTTTCCAGACATTTTTTAACATTGTTTTCTCCCCCTTTTTGATGATTGCGGCACAGAGATCATCAAAACTTTCTCCAAGAAATTTCATTATCAATTATGACCACTGATCTTTTGAACTCAAGAGCCTTTGATTATCCGTGGATCCTGTCGGTCATCAACAATACTATGTTTATATCAAGTTCTTTAGATTAACAATACAATAAGATTACCAACCTGTATTGATTATAACAAATGGTTACAAGGTTGATCTGATTCAAGCTATAGATGTGTGTTCTCTGTTTTCTGTCTATTACACCCTTAAGTGTGTGTTTTGTGTGTCTGATAATATCTTATTGTTTAGAGAGTTGTTGAGATATGATATTATCTCAAGCTTCTTAGATACTCTATCTAACAACTTGCAAGAATAAGTTGTAATATTAAACTAATATAACTAGATAATATCTAACAAGTAGCTATTATATCTAACTAATAACTTAACTAAATAACTAACTAAGTTAAATACTAGAAACTAACTATTACAATACTATAACTTAGATATTTAAATCTAAGTAAACTAAAACAATTACATTGACTTACACTGACATTTATTACAAATAGACATAGACTTTAATATCGAGAGTCGACGTTTCGGCTTTAGCTTCAGATTGTGATCTTCAGTTTAGATGATCTTGAATCCAATGAGACTGTGTCTTAACAATCTCCCCCTTTGGATCAAGATCATTACGAAAATGATTTTAGCAATTCAGTCTTCTTTTTCAGCTCAGAAGATGCAACATCTTTCTCTAGCTCTGGAATCAGCATGATCTACTTTCTTTAGAAAAATTCAGTCTTTGACGTGATTCTTGAAACATGTGATCTTTGCCATTTCTTGTGTAGTCATTCTCCCCCTTTTTGATGTTAAGTGCAACGACTTCATCAAAATTAGTTGTAAGAAATGTCAATCTTGCGGTTAGAGCCCCTAATCCGTCAATTCAAAAGATATTCATCCAGATCTTTTCAAATCCAGACAAAATAGTCGTGTAACACCTGAATCAACTAATGAATCAGTTAACATGCCTGTCAGTAACACTAAGTCACTGTGTGTAACGAATACACATTGGAAAGGAGCTGTTTGATGTTGACTCCCCCAAGGTTTCCATTTAATCATCGAAACACCACAAAGGTAAATTTCTATAAACGTTATGACAAAGAAACTAATTCCTTGTGTGTTCGTGCTTGTGTTGAAAGAATTAAGCACGGATGATTGCTTATTAGGCTCAAAATTGTGTAAACCACTGAGACAACAGTAAGTATAAACACAGACTCAATGTGTATGAGTGAAGTGCGAAGGTGGGGCAGACTTCCTTCTTTTCAATATCCAGATTTTCCAAATGAAAATCAGATAACATATATGTTGCATCCCCTTTGAAAATGTAAAACACTTTCTTGTTGAGAAGAAAATGAGTAGATGGTAAGGTTTGATCAAGAGTTGGCATGGGTTAGTTGTCTGTTTCAATAATGATCACCAATGAATTGTGAATCACTAGAATGGTGGCTACCCGGCTCAGAAAAAGTTGGTGCAGAGTTATGATATTCTTTTAACTTTGTTCTCACATGCTCTTTCTTTTAAACATTTTGCTTGCTCTAATCACACTCATTTCTTTTCGCTTTGCACACTCAATGACTAAGGATTAACTTCGTGGGTAGAAATCACTGGTTAAGGTGATTCCATAGAAGTTGTGCTAATTCCTAGCACAATGATTCTTTTTTTTCCTATGATGCATATGATGCTCAAAATGGTTTAACTATTTCAGTTAAAGCACAATTTAGATCATGAAAACATTTAAAATACACTCCCAAAATATAAAATATGTTAAAAAATCAGGAAGTGGTTTGAACATTTAAGAACATGTTTTTCTATGTTTGAAAGTTGTCCTTCTTTCAACCATATATGAGATGAAGATATAGAATTATACATTTACGTACGATCTTCTATCTCATGAAGCTAAGCTTTAAGTCATAAACATATGAACTTGTAAACTTCTCACAAAAATTCTGCAAAAAGTCTTATGTCAAGTCAAAGTAAAATTTATTCACTTAAATTGAAAAGACAAAAAGCAGTAAAACTTTTTAAAGTACGAGTTCTGATCAGAAATAATCAGAAGTCATATCCGTACTCCCCTTTTGTCTTGAAGAACTCCCCCTAAATTCTTGCATTACAAAAAAATTTGGCATTAAAAGGTACATGCAAAATTTTATGAGCTCCCCCTAAATTCTTGTCAATTTTATCTCATTCTCCCCCTTGGATTATGAACAGAATATAGAAGTGCAGATATCAATAAGAGTTAAGAATGAAGAAATGATGAAAAAGTATACAATTTAGAAACCTTTTATAGGTAAATACTGATTAGATTTTAAGATTTAGCATACCAAGCTTAGAGATAAGAAAGTTGAACCTCTTTTCGTCTAAGGGTTTGGTGAACAAATCGGCAAGTTGATAATCAGTTTTTACAAAGAAAAGTTCAATTGTTCCTTTTTCAACATGATCTTTAATAAAATGATACCTGACATCTATGTGCTTTGTCTTGGTGTGTTGAACAGGATTCGCTGATATGGCGATGGCGCTCTTGGAGTCACAGTATATCGGGATCTTGTTGAAGTGGAAACCGTAGTCTCGCAATTGAGTTCTCATCCATAAGACCTGAGAACAGCAGCTAGAAGCAGCTACATATTCTGCTTCGGCCATAGAGGTTGAAACACAAAGTTGCTTCTTCGATGCCCAACTTACGAGTTTGTCACCAAGGAACTGTACGTGTCCTGACGTGCTCTTCCTGTCTAACATACAACCTGCATGATCTGCATCTGTGTAGGATGTTAGTTCAAAACTAGTATCTTTAGGATACCACAGACCAAGATCTGCAGTGCCCTTTAGATACCTAAATATGCGCTTCACAGCAAACATATGGAGTTCTTTAGGATTGGCCTGATATCTTGCACATAAGCATGTTGAAAACATTATATCTGGTCTACTAGAAGTAAGATACATTAAAGAACCTATCATCCCTCGATAAGTCCTAACATCAACAGCCTTTCCCGAAGGATCGGTGCCAATCTTAGTACCTGGTGCCATTGGGGTACCAATCGGTTTTGAATTTTCCATTTGGAACTTGCGAAGAATATCCCTAATGTATTTTGATTGATTGATAAAAATACCCGATGAAAATTGTTTTACTTGTAAACCGAGAAAGAAATTCATCTCTCCCATCAAGTTCATCTGAAATCTAGACACCATAAGGTTTGCAAAATTCTTACAGTACTTAGTATTTGTAGAACCAAAGATAATATCATCTACATAGATTTGAATTAAAATGATATCGCCTTTTTCCTTTTTGATAAACAAAGTGGTATCTACCGTTCCTTTTGAAAACCCAGACTTGACTAGAAAAGTGGAAAGGACATCATACCAGGCTCGAGGTGCTTGTTTCACACCGTAGAGTGCTTTGTCGAGAATGTAAACGTGATTCGGATTCTCTTGATTAACAAAACCCTCTGTCTGAGAGACGTAGACTTCCGCCTTCAGAATTCCATTCAGGAATGCTGTCTTCACGTCCATTTGAAAGACCGTGAAGTTCTTGTGGGCTGCGTAGGCTAGAAACATTCTGATTGCCTCTAATCGCGCCACAGGAGCATATGTTTCGTCATAGTCTATTCCTTCCTCTTGTCTGTATCCTTTGGCTACTAGTCTTGCCTTGTTTCGGATAACGGTACCATCTTCGTCTTTCTTTATCTTGAAAACCCATTTCGTACCTATAATGATTTTACCTTTAGGCTTTGGTACTAGTCTCCAGACTTGAAGTGCATCGAATTGATTCAGCTCTTCTTGCATTGAGACCACCCATTATGGATCAGCAAGTGCCTCTGATACTTTTGTTGGCTCGAACTTGCTCAGAAAGGAGTCATGCATGCACATGTTCATTGATGCTGACCTAGTTCGCACCGTTTTTGATGGATCGCCAATGATCTAGCTTAGCGGGTGCTCTTTGGTCCATTTATGTTCATGAGGCAGTGGATTAGATGATTGTATGTCGGTTGTATCATCTACAAATCCACTTGTACCTTCTTCAGCTTGTTCCGGAGGAATTATGATTTCAGTTGAAGTGATAGGTTCAGAAGGCTCAGCAGGAACAGCTTGTTCTGGCTGTAGATTGATCTGAATAGTATCTCCTACTGTTTCAGCTACTTCTGTCTCTTTATCATTTGTCACTTCTTCAACTGTTGGAGTCGGCATTTGAATTGGAATCTTTTGTTGAATCGGGCATTTGATTCAATAGGAACATCTGAATTGGTTGGATGAGTAGTCGTTAAGTCTTCCATCCTGTCAAACACAACAGATTTCTTTACATTAGATCCAAGAAATTCATCATAAAACAATTCAAATAATAAATCTAAATCAGATAAATGGTTAGTAGAAGTTGATGCTTCATCTGATTTATTCTGTTGAGACGTAGGTCCTGGACTGAGTTGCCCAGAAGCTAGTATTCCGGTTATAACGGGTTCTGAACTGTGTTGTTCGGAAGCCATTTCTTCATCAAACGTGACGTTGATACTTTCAATCGCCGTCTTTGACTTCTTTAGATAAACATGGAATGCAGTTGATGTCGAGGAATAACCAATGAAGATGCCTTCGTCTGCCTTAGTACTGAACTTATTTAGACTCTCCCTATCGTTTAGAACGAAACACTTACACCCAAATATATGGAAGTATTTGATTGTCGGTGTTCGGTTGTTGATTAATGCATAAGGAGTCTTCTTGAATCTTCAATGTACCATGGAACGATTCTGTGTGTAGCACGCGGTCGATACAGCTTCTGCCCACAAAAAGAGAGGTAAGTCAGAGTGACTTAGCATAGTACGAGCTGTCTCGACTAGCGTTCGATTTCTTCTTTCAACCACTCCATTTTGTTGAGGCGTACGAGCAGCAGAGTATTGATGTGAAATCCCGACAGATTCGAGATATTCTTCAACTTTATTGTTCTTGAACTCTGTGCCGTTATCTGTTCGTAGAAACTTGACCGGTTTCTGTAGATTCACCTAGGTCGTCTTTAGGAATGTGATGAGAATATCAGGTGTCTCATCCTTTGAACGTAGAAACTTGACCCATGTGTATCGCGAGTAATCGTCCACGATCACGAGTATGTACTTCTTTCCGCCTAGACTTTGAGTTCGCATCGGACCGCATAGATCCATATGCAATAACTCTATCGGAGCGCTTGTACTTGGTTCAGGCTTTGGTTTATGAGGTGCCCTCTTCATCTTGCCCTTTTCACATGATGCACAAAGATGTTCTCTTTCATATTTGAGCTCTGGAAGTCCTTTGATGAGCTTTCCACTGACCAGATTGTTGATGTACCTGAAGTTGAGGTGAGAGAGCCTTCGATGCCATAACCAACTTTGTTGCATCGATGCTTTCGTCATTAGACAAACTTTCTTGTCAGTCTGGACATTTGATAAATTGATTGTGTAGAGGTTTGATTCTCGTGTACCAACCAAGAGTTCTTCGCCTTCTTCATTGCGAACTAAACATCTCTTGGCTTTGAAGTTAACCTCTAAATCTTTGTCACAAAACTGGCCTATACTGAACAAGTTGTGTCGTAAGCCTTCTACATAACTCACCTTCTTGATCGTGACATTGTCATGTTGTACATCACCATATCCCATGATTGGAGAAAATTGGTCGTTGCCGAATCTGACTGTTCCACAATATTTTTCTTTAAAATCGTCTAAAAATCGTCTAAAATCTGTATTGAAACGATTTAGCAATACCAAACACTACCCTTATGTCTAGAAACACTTCTAGAACTGAATGTAAGCACTCGATCGCAATAAAAATCACTTTTTAAAAATCAAATCGATGGCACAGTAACTTAAAGCTTTCGACTGTTTCTTCACTAAAATCACAAAATGGAACTCGATAAATGATTTAAAGTGAAATCAAACAACAACAACTCTATCTAGCATGTTAATCGATCACAACCTGATCGATTTTAACACCTAAAACACTTCAACACTCAAAATCACTTTTTCAAATAGAACACAGAGTCGTTTTTCCAGAAAAACTTGATTTGATCTTAATCAAAGCTCTGATACCAATTGTCGGTCCACAACAATACTATGTTTATATCAAGTTCTTTAGATTAACAACACAATAAGATTACCAGCCTGTATTGATTATAACAAATGGTTACAAGGTTGATCTGATTCAAGCTATAGATGTGTGTTCTCTGTTTTCTCTCTATTACACCCTTAAGTGTGTGTTTTGTGTGTCTGATAATATCTGATTGTTTAGAGAGTTGTTGAGATATGATATTGTCTCAAGCTTCTTAGATACTCTATCTAACAACTTGCAAGAACAAGTTGTAATATTAAACTAATATAACTAGATAATATCTAACAAGTAGATATTATATCTAACTAATAACTTAACTAAATAACTAACTAAGTTAAATACTAGAAACTTACAATACTATAACTTAGATATTTAAATCTATGTAAACTAAAACAATTACATTGACTTACATTGACATTTATTACAAATAGACATAGACTTTAATATCGAGAGTCGACGTTTCGGCTTTAGCTTCAGATTGCGATCTTCAGTTTGGATGATCTTGAATCCAATGAGACTGTGTCTTAACAGATCCAAAATAAGGTATTCATCTAGATCTTTTCAAATCCAGACAAATTAGAGTGTAACACCTGAATCAACAAATGAATCAGTTAATATGCATGTCAATAACACAAAGTTACTGTGTGTAACAGATACACATTGGAAATGAGCTTTTTGATGTTCACTCCCTCAGGTCTTCCATTCAATCATCGAAATACTACAAAGATATTTCTATGAACGTTAAGACAAGAAAAAACAAATTTCCTTATGTGTTCGTGCAAGTGTTAGAAAGAATTAAGCACATGATGATTGTGTGTTATAAGGCTCAAAATTTGTGTAAACCACTGAGACAACAATAGTATAACACATACTCAATTGTGCATGATCGAAGTGCGAAGGTGGGGCATACTTCCTTCTTTTTCAATATCCAGATTTTCCAAATGAAAATCAGATAGATTATGTGTTGCGTCTCCAAAAAAAATATGCAACATTTTCTTTTTAAGAAGAAAATGAGTGGTTGGTGGGGTTTTATCAAGAGTTGGCAGAGCTAGTTACCTGTTTCAATAATGTTCACGAAAAATTGTGAAACACTAGTAATTTGGTTGCCCGACTCAGAAAAAGTTGGTGCAAAGTTTGATATTCTTTTACTCTGATCTCACACCCTCTTTCTTTTGAATCATTGAGCTCGCTTCTAACCAAACTCTCTTTTACATTTTACCTCTTCACACAACCCACAACTCATTTCTTTTTGACTTCTCACACTTGATCACTAAAGATTAACTTTTTGGGTAGGAAACACTTGTTAACGTGAATCCATAGAAGTTTCGTTTAAGTCCTACACAATGAACCCATATTTTCCTATTAAATCACAATGTTGCTCAAAAATGGTTTAACTTTATCAGTTAAAGCACTAATATACAATTCAGATGTTTGTATGCTCACATAAATAGTCATGAAGATTGGAGCATTTTAAACATTGAAGACTTTTCAAACAAGAAAATTGAATGAATGAAATGAATACAAGAAACTTGTTTGAAAATATGACATTGTATCAAAAAGATCAACATCGAAATGATTTATCGATTATGGCTGAGGTCAGCAAAAATTGATATTGTCTATACGAATAAAAAATATAGATATTCTTGAAAGAACGTTTAGAAATGAAATCATACTCAAACTTTGAATAGCAATCGGGGTGTCTTACCAACGAAAAATATTGTTTCAATTTAGAGACATGGTGAGAACGAATTCAACAAAAATTAAACCGGTGTCTGTGAATACTTGACAATATATAGACAAGATAATACACAAGTATTAATCTTTGGAAATACACGGTTTATTAACATTGAAACACAAGATAAAATGAAAACATTTAAAATCACACTTCTATATTCATGAAATCGTTTAAGAATCAGAAGTGGTTTGAACATTTAAGAATATGTTTTCTATGATTGAAAGTTGTCCTTCTTTCAACCATATATGAGATTAAGAGTAGAAAAAAACCTTTTCGATCCATCTTAAATCTCATGAAGTCAGCTTAAAGTCATAATGATATGATCATTAAGTATCTTCTCAATATGCATCAGTCACAAAGTCTGTCAAAGCAACTTTATTCACAACATTTATTGAAAAAGTAAAATGACATAAAGCAGTAAAACTTTGAATGTACGAGTTCTGATTTGAAGTAATCAGAAGTTATATTCAGTACTCCCCCTGAAAATATGCATCTAAAATATGTCAGTGAAAAAGCACATGATAGAGATCATATACAACTCCCCCTGAAGTGTAGATCATCATATCTTCCGAATGCATACTTTTAGAAAAAATATGTACTCCCCCTTGAAGGTTGATTTCCTCATTTGAGTATAGGAGTACCATCTCATATCAGCCCAGTACTAACATCTCTTTTGATCATTGAAGAGTGAGTTCTAAACTGTTGTGTTTAGAAGTCAATCTCCGTTGAAGTACGGGTCCTGAACTGTAGTATTCAGAAGCCTTGGTTCTCTTACTCCCCCCTTGACTTGAGGTACCTGCAACACAGATTCACTTTTCGGCCTTGGTACCCACTGGTATTTGGGTCCATGGTTGTGAGTTGCAGTTCTAATAGGAGTAACAGAGTAAGAACCATACCATAAATGATCACTAGACTTATGAACAAAATCATGAGTACGACAGTAAGAACAATACCTTTTTCTAGACAACCAGATCAATAGATCTCTCGAGTAAGCAAGATCAGGTTTACCTTTCTACACTTTGTTCTTTTTGGCTTTTGATGTATGTATAAATGATTTGTTTTCTATCTTCTCTTCCTTCTTTCCATCATTCTTCTCATCTGCAACTGGTTTTACCTTCCAAACCAGCTTCTCTTCTTCATATCTCCTTCTTTTCCTTCTATGTGTACCTGAACCATCTATTTTCCAATCATAGAAAATGTTAGTTGTACGAATATGATCAAATGAATTGACTGACCTTTTTGTAGAAATAGTTTTCTTATGTGAGCTTGCAGTTGTCTTGAAAGAACATTGAGAATCAGCTTGACCATTTCTAGGTGTGTGAATTTGTGACTCTGAAGTCGTTTACTCAGTCACCACAACCTTTGAAATAACGTCTTCAAACTCTTTTATCTTTGAAGAATAACTGTCTCTTTCTTTGACAAGTAAATCAATCTCTTTCTTGAATTCAGACTTTGCTTTCTGCTCTTTCAGTGCATTTGTAGATAACTCAGATAGCTTCTCAGTAAGTTTCTTGATCTCTGCTTCAAACAAGCTTCTTTCTTCTTCAAAGCCCTTTTCAGCATTTGTTCTCTGACCAGATATCTCTTTGAAAATACCAACATTCCTCTGTTCTATGGTCTTCTTCTCTTTGTCAAACTTTTCTCTTTCCAGGATGATCACTTTCTCAAAGTTAGATACTTGTTGAGAAAGCTTAGAACATTTAAGCTCAATTGTATTCTTCTCTTCACAACTCTTTCTTGAAAAGTCTAAGAGCTTCTTTGAAAATCCTTTCTTTTCACTCTCAAAATCATCTTTATCTTTGACCATCTTTTGTTCCAAATCAGATATTTTCTTTCGAATCCCAGAATTAGCATCTTCCAGACTCTTAATATTCTCCTCATAACTTTCAACAGATGTTTGCTGAATTTGGATCATCTGATATTCCAAGTTAAAGATTTTATTTTTCAGCTCAGTGTTCTCAGTTTCCAAACTTATTACCTTATCTTCACTAATCCCAGAAGTATGTTTTAAAAGATCTTCATTAATCATCTTTAATGCACTAACTTCTTCCCTCAGTATCTTCCTTTCATCAGAATATCTCTTTGACCGCTTTAAATAGTAGTCAACTGAGGAAGCAAGATTTTTGTTCTCTATTCTAAGATTGGCAATCTTCTCTTCATCATCAGAAAAACTCATCTTGAATATCTGTTACAAAAAGAGACTTGAATTTGATCGTTAGATATTTAGAAATAACTTGTATTACAAAAAGTCAAATTTGGTCAAACTTCAGAAAACTCAGAAAAATTCTTAGTATGAAACTCTCAAACCAAAGAAAATTAGCTTCGCACAAAAACAGTAACTTGCGAGTTTTTGTACTTTACGCAGACTAAAGGATACAGGAGCACACTTAGCGCAAATAGAGATGTGCGAGTTCGATGTTCGTGCATACTGAACGTTGCGAGTTCTGAGGTTCGCGCAAGCAGTCTCGTGCGAGTTTCCGGTTCGCGCACACAGCAACGTGCGAGTTCTTGACTTCGCGCTAAACACTTTGTGCGAGTTCTCAAAGTTGGGCGTTCGAGACTTAGAAAATTTTCAGTAAATCACTTCGTGCTAAATGCAAACTCATAAACACTCACTTCTCACAAAGTTTCTGCGCGTTCAACACTTAGAAAAATTTCAATTTACACGTCTCGCTAAATCAAAACTCGTAGAACACAACTTCTCGCAGATTACTGTTCACGCACACTGAAGTATTTGAACAGTAGAAACACGCACAAAGAGTTATGCGAGTTTCTACTTCTCGCATGTCTCCTCTTGCGAGTTATTCATTTCTTGCGACTTTTAAGCTTTTGCGTGTTCTTCAGTAGCACGTTTTCGAGATCTTGCGAGTTCTTGCTTTAAGATGAAATCCTTTGATGTGCATGTTCTTCAGCCTCTGCTCCTTGCGCGTTTGCCAGATCTAGCGAGTTCTTCATGATTTTCGACCAAAAACTAAGTGTTTTTCAATAAATTTGATCCAATCTTCCACTAATTGATTTGAAACTTTGTAGAAACCTCTTGAACACTTTTCGAACAAATTATAACATACGAATTTCAGATAACAATATCAAAAATTCAAATTCGACCTGAGAACAGTGCAACTATAAACTTCGAACAAAAAATAAGAAGAATTCCAAAAATTCACTCAAAACAGATACAAATTATGCTACACATTACAAAGTAAACATGTTCTAGATGAAAAATCGACTACAATGATGTCAAAATAAGATCAAAAACATCACTGAAACTCGAAAATTGAATCTTGAACAGTGATTAGCGAGTTCTTCCAAAAATCGACCAAAATCTTGAAATTAATCCATGTTTCTGAATCTCTTCTGCTCTGATACCAATTGTTAAGTCCTAATTCAAGTTCTAATCAATACAAACAATCAAGATGAAAATCATATGTCATTGATATGAATCACAAAGATTACAAAACTTACTTTCTCTCTCTCTACAAACACTTTCTCTCTCTCTCTCTCTCTCTCTAGAATGACATTTCAATCTATTCTTCTCTCATATGCTCTGTGTGTATGGTTTATACAAAACTGATTACAAAAACTCAAGGAACCTATTTATACTAAGCAATTACAACAAGGAAAAACAAATACAAGACACTTTGACTTTGACTTATTACACAAAGACTTTGACTTTGATGCTTGAGGGTTGACTTCAGCTTTGACTTCAATCTTTAGTGTTTATGATCTTGAATCCAATAAATATGTTCTCTAACACTTAGTTCACGTTCATGCTTATGTCAACATGCAAGGGTACACACCCGCCCTTAGATAAAATATATGAAACAAATTCATATATTCCTTGATGGGCCACACTCCCCATATGCGCATTCAATAATCAATAAGTACACACACCACACATTAAGTACACATTAAACCACACTAGACACTTGGCACACTTTAAGTACATTTAAAATGTAATATCGACAATTCGTATAGAGTAATCAACATCAGAGAAAAAGGGAACTCACCTGGCGTCCTTGCTAATTTTCTTAATATCAAAAGCCCCCCCCCCCCCCCCCCCGATAATGTGCACCTAGAATTAAATCCACATCTGTTAGTTGGTCGGAAACCCAACAAAGATTTCCTAACCTAAATGGTTTAAAACACTCATAGATACCTCAATGATGGTCTACGGCGACGCACAGCCCGGCTCGCCCCCTCGGTCCGCGTCAACACTTATCCGGATGACACCCGGGTCTCACTTAAAACCCTCGGGATACCAAGTATTCTCCCTCCCGGGTCAACCGGGACCATTCATGCCCGGGACCTACCGGGTTACCACTCCCGGTTTACAAACTCCCAGGGTTTACCAGGGTCGACTACTCCCGAGGCTTACCGGGTCATCCACTCCAGAGATTGTCGGGTTCGACCACTCTCGGGGCTTCCGGGATCGGTCGAGTTCTATAATATGGTGTGATTCCCAAATAATACCCGATTGAATCGAATTCTTACCAATCGAAAATGGGTTTCGTTCCTATGAAATTTATAGCACTTAATCCCCAAATAGGAGGTGGTTATAAAAGATATTTGAATCGATGGTCACCCTAACTTTCAAGATTGCTCTAAAATCTTACTTTATCAGATTATTCACCATAGGGAACCAGATTGCAAAATTATCCTACTCGATTGAAAAGTTCAAAGAGTGGTTAAATATTTCCCTCGATTGAGAATTCTTTAAAGCTTGAAAGAATCAATATAGAGAGGATTATTTAACTTGAAGAAGATGATACACCTCACTCCCCAAAGCTTTCCAAATCGCACCACCTTGAAGAAGGTTGCACTGGTTCTCCCTTTCTTTCCTCTAGCCGCCGCTCAGATTAGAAATGAGAAAATGGGGGTTTCCCTCGGGGTTTTAGCCCCTTTTCCCCTTATTTCCATCTAGACCCCCAAACTTTTATTCTTTTACTAAACCCCACTCAACTCCTAAATAATAGAGTAAGGGCACGGTTGTTACAATTATTCATCCTGAATGTTGTATAATTCATCCTGAATATTGTATTATTCATCATAAATAATGAATGAACGTTCACATTTGTTGCTCATACTGAATGTGGGACACACCGGGGATGCACATACATATTCATAATGAATTAAACCAAAATTTGATTGTGAATCGGAAAACAAAAGAGAGTGCGCCATGTGTCCACACGTTCACTGATCATTCATATATTATTCATAATGAATAATGTATTATTCAGGATGAATAATACAACATTTAGGGTGAATAATACATGAATCATAAATTCATGTGTTATTCATCATGAATAGTGAATGAACGTTCACCTTTGTTATTCATACTGAATGTGGACACTCGAGGACGTGCATACATATTCATAATGAATATAACACATATATAGAATTTCATGTAAAAAACGGTTAAAATGAATAAAAAAAACTATATCGACATGGATGTCATATCGAAGAGCACGAAATTCTCGTTTTTTAATGTAATTTGTTTGATTAAAATATTATTAATGTTTAAGATAATTTATTTTAAACTTTAAGGAGATAAAAAAAATTTAATTAAAAAATAAAATAAAAAGTCAAACAAGGTAGGCGCTGATTCAAATTTCCAATTTCGTCCCTAATCACTTCTCAATTAATCTTATTATGTTTTAACCATTGATTAGTTTCTAAGTTTTGATCAATGGCTAAGATTGGTCCTCATATGCACAATAGAAAATGAATTTTCATTTGAACTCATCCTTTTATTTATATATATATATATATATATATATATATATATGTGTACATGCACCATGTAACTTTTAAACTTACATTCTAAATGTTTTACCAAGTATTTCTATATATATACAATGATAATTTATGTCTTATTTTTGTATTTGTTATACTATAGTATATGTTCTTGATCTCTCTCTCTCACACACACACATATATAATATAAAGAATTAAAATGGTTTTGTACACACCATTAACTTTGCTACTTTGATGCATACAAGTGGTGGAGTGGAAGTGTGAATGAAAGAGTGATCCCAAATGGTCCCTCCTTCTCAAAAACTGACTTGCTTTTAATGCCAAAAGGGACAAGGCTTTAATGAGTATGAATGAATGTACGTATATTATTTTTGTAATTTTTGGCAATTAAGTAGGTTTATGCGCTTTCTAGTTTAGTTTTTTTTAGGAGTAAATACGTTTTTCGTTCATATCGTTTGTCGAAAATTGAAATTTTAGTTTGTGTTTTTAAAATTATGGTTTTTTTACCCGTTGTATATAATTCACTGCGTTTTTTTGTCCTTGTGATTATTTTCGTTCCCCATACTTAACAATAACCACTAACGGAGTTGGCTTTAGTGATGAAAACATGACGTATGGTTTCCTCATGAGCCACTGAAACAAGAGAAAGTTAAGACATATTGAGTCTTCCCCTACCTATTTTCAATTTCAGATTTTTTTTATGTCCCAGCCTGAAGGTTCCAATGTTGCCTCGACAGAAAACCTCCACCAATAAATAACTAAGATTGCTCGGGGGCCGGTAGTGGGGACATAATCCCTCCCTCTTCACATGATGAATTTTAACTCAACATATATTGAGCCACCAAATTCTCCTTTAAGTGCTTCAACAGCGGTCGTTAGGAAATCAGATTCCAAAGGACAATGAATTACATACCACATAGGGACGGAAATCGTAATTTACTTTTTTTATATAACATAATTATGATTCTTGTGTTTGTAGCAAAGAGGTTTATTAGAGAGTTTTCAAGCTAGTTAGTACGACTCTAGACCAAAAGCATTATGTAAGAGATAAATCAAGTACGTTGCAACTTGCTAGATGGGCTGACTCAATAAGCTAGTGATCACAAAAACCCCCTATTTAATGGAATTGTAACTTCAACATTGCAGTTGTCAGACTTGAATTCTCTATTTGTTTTCACCATAGAACCAATTGTTCTACGCCCTGAAGGTTTATTATTCTTGTGAAAATGTTCTAAAAATGTTAAGTTTGTAAAAATCAGTAATTTTTTAAACAAATTATATATAAAATTATAAATGTAAGAAAAAACATGGTATTTGACCTTTTTTAATCTAAAATTATTAATCATTATGCGTATAAATTATTTTTTTACATTTTGATAGGAACCATCCTTTGATTACAGAAAAGGGGCGAAGTAAAAATAAAAATTAAGCTTGTGAAGTTATTTCTTTGTTTTTTATATTATTGGTGGATATTACTTATATATAAAAGTCGGTATATATGAAACCGAAAGAATTTAGATTATTCCGATGAAGTTGCGATGATATTGAACAAAAAAACGATGCAAGCATGATTGATTTTAATGTTAAGGATGAAAAGATATAAAAAGTTTGTGTTAGATGTGGAAAGGACAAAGGTGTTTATTAGTATGTACAATCCATCATTTAAAGGGCTTGTAGGGGTTAAACCACAACCTAGTGTGACATGCTACACACCCATGAAAACGACTTGTCTCTTGGATTACTAATTATGACTCTTATGTGTGTGTGTGTGAGAGAGAGAGAGAGAGAGATGAAGAGAGGAGAAGATATGATGTATATATACACACACATGTTATAATTATATACATATGGTTGGTTCCGATGAGAAGGGAAGTTATTGTGAGAAGCGTAAGAAATTGTCTCTGTCCTTGGATGCATATTATGATGAGATGCACCGTGATGAGATCTCGTATCAAGCGCGATTTGTAGGTGGGTTTGAGATTAAAAGTGATCAAGAGTCCATGCGGCAAAGGAAAAGTGCGGAACGGATCGACAAGCGCCAAATCCAAAAGATAAATGAGTCTATAAGCGTAGAACCCGGAAAATAAGAAAAAACACTTAAACTAGAGATGAAACTCTAAAGATAACTTTATTGATCAATAATAAACTTTGATTAACAAATAAAACAATAAACCCAATTTATAATCTAAGATAACTAAGAGATAACTATGAACTAAATTCAAATCTAATCATAATCCTAAACCAACTATGAAAGTAATTAAATAATTAATAAAAAGGAAACTAAATAATAATCCTAATAAATATTAAATCTAACAATAATTATCTTAAGTTAAAATAAGGAAATATGTTTTCGAGAGTTGTCCCGAGACTTAAGTCTCGGTGAAACTCTCGGTAGTTTCTGGAAGCGAGAGTTGTCTTTAGTGGTCACCGAGACTTGTCCCAAGAGTAAAGTCTCAGTGAAACTCTCGGTAGACTCTGGAACTCAGGAGGCACCGAGACTTGTCCCGAGACTTAAGTCTCGATGAGACTCTCGGTAGCTTCTGTTTGTCTCTTTTCCGATTCCAACTTCCGAGCTTCTTTCGAAAAAAATTTCTTCTTTTCCAATTATTTTCGAAAATCCTTATTACCTCTCGAATTCTCTATGTATCAGTCCAAATCCAATCCCTTCTTATATTTCTCAACTTAACTCTTCTTCTCACATGATCTTTCAGCTATACAAAGTTGGGTTCCGGTTAGAATGAAAGTTATAGTGAGAAGGGTAAGAAGAGATCTACACGCTTGGATCAATCCTAATTGAAGATCAACACTAATGAGATGCACCAAGACGCATCAGATCAATTTCCATATCAATCGCAATTCATAGTGTGGGTTAGATTAAAAGTGATCTAAGGGTTCAGATCTCTTTTTATGCTTCTCATCTTAACTCTTATTCTCCCATGATCCTTCGTCTACACAAACACACATATATATAGACGAAAAATCTTGTGAGAAGTTGAGGTTAACATGAGAAGCGTAAGAAATGGATCTGAACCATTGATCACTTTTAATCAAATATTTTCCCATGAATTGCGGCTTAGAAGGGAATTGATCTGGTACATCTTATCTTGGTACATCTCATCTTAATTTACATCCATTTCTCATCCAAGGGTTGATAATCATTTCTCAAGCTTCTCATGTTAACCTCAACTTCTCACCGGAACCCATCTCTCTCTCTCTCCCTCTCTCTCTCTCTCTATATATATATATATATAGGGGCAGGTTCAAACGAGAAGCTAAACATTTTGCGAGAAGGCGAAAAGTGTTTAATCATATATGATATACAAGCTTAATCATATATGATTAAACACATGTTATATTGGCAATACATAAACGTTTAATCATATATGATTAAACACACTTACAGGCCGTGTAATCATATATGATATCACACTTCTCGCCTTCTCGCAAAATGTTTACCTTCTCGCATGATCCTTCCTCTCTCTCTCTCCCTCTCTCCCTCTCTCTCTCTCTCTCTCTATATATATATATATATGAGTAAACTACGTTTTTTCTCCCTATGGTTTGTTAAAAATCTCTTTTTGTCCTTATGGTTTTGAAATTACGATTTTCATCCCTATGGTTTATAATTCATAACCCTTTTGTCCTTACGATTTAAATTTTATTGCTTTTTTCATCCTTATGGTTTACAATTCATTTCTATTTTAGTCTTTCATGCTAAAAAAAGTAGTTTTGTGGCCTCATGGATGTAAATTGAAATGAATTGCAAACCATAGGGATGAAAACCGAAATTTCGAAACCACATGGACGAAATATGTAACTTTTAACAGACCACAAGGACTAAAAATATAATTTACTCTCTCTCTCTATATATATATAGGTTCAAACGAGAAGTTAACCATTTTACAAGAAAGCGAGAAGTGTGATATCATATATGATACACAAGCTTAATCATATATGATTAAAAACATGTTACATTGGCAATACATAGACGTTTAACCATATATGATTAAACACACCCACAGGTCGTGTAATCATATATGATATCACACTTCTCGCAAAATGTTTAACTTCTCGCATGATCCTTCCTCTCTCTCTCTCTCACTCTATATATATATATATATATATATATATATATAGTAGAATCAAACGAGAAGTCAATCTTCTTGATAAGTGCAGAAAGGCCAAATCACATGTGCTTTGATTTTTTTTTATTTCTTATGAATTTACCGTTTTCTCATTTTAATATATGTGGAAAGATATGAGGAGAAAGGATATGGGGAAATAGACAAAACATATACATTTTAAAGGTATATCATTCTGTTTATTAATGTATTATAAAAAATTTGGTAATTATATATGATATATACACATAAGATTTCAACGTGTTATCGTCTTTAAGTTATACTAGTGTTGGGCCTGTGTATTGCACGGGAGGATAAATTTTTGTTGGAATATTGAATCGAGTTAAAATGAAACGTAATTTCTCTGTTAACAGTTAATGATATACAATGTGAAAAACTAATATATTTTCATAAGTGGTTAACTTGCATATATATTCTTAATCGTTTGTTGTTATGAGTTTGTGCAATAATATTGGTAATAGTTTTGTATTATATTATTTAAAACTCAAACGACATGTCTCACAACATATCACTATTATTGAAATAATTATAAATATGAACATACGTTTTTACAGATTTTGCAATTTTTCTGAAACCTCCTCGACAACACTTGACAATCACTTTGAACGTATAAATCTGTAGATTAATTAACAACATTCAACCCACATCAAATATGACAAAAAAAATAAATGATTTCTATCTTTTGTAACCGACAACTCAACTGGTATAGTTCAAATTCACTCAGTATCACTTGAAAATTTATCTGACTATTAACTTCAAGACCTCATAGTATTAGTCGATAAAAATAAAGATATGTATATATATCTTATTCCCCTACTTCGAAAAATATGATTGTGGGTTTTGAAAAATATAAATAAATTCTCAGTAAATAAAATAAAATATAAAAAAGTAGTTTTTCAAAGAAACAAAAATATAGTGGAATACCTTTTGTTCAGTTGCAGGTACCGCTATTGACACCCGACCGTTCGTTTTCTTCTTGTACTCGGATGATACATAGAGAAGCTATATATATTTATAGTGAATGTAGAGAATATTTTAAAATCTTTTATTTTCATTTTCGATTTTACATTTAAATGTAAATATATTAAAAATATGGAAGAATATTTTTATATCTACATCGTTTCTATTTTATTTTATTGACACTTGGTTAATTTGGAAAGTATTGCGGAATATTTTTATTTTAAAGAATACGATAATTTATTAGTGTATCTAGTTATTTTTTTATTTTTAATTCATAACAACCTTCTTTTTTCTTCTTTTAATTCTCGTGGAAAAAAAATACGTGTAGATTTTATATTAGCAAAAAAAATATGTGTAGATTTTATATTATGCTAATATAAAATACGTGTAATTTTATAAAATAAAATAGATTTTATATTAGCAAAAAAAATACGGAAGAAAAAATAGTTTATATTACATCTCATTATGTAAAAAGATTTTATAAAATAAAATATGGAAAAAGATTTTATAAAATAAAATATGGAAAAATCATTATGAGATGTAATATAAAAAAATACGGAAGAAAAAAGATTTTATATAATATCTCATTAATATAGATTTTATATCCTCCACCAAAAAAACAAATATTTATATTAATAAATGAGTATCCATTCTACAAATAGATTATTATGTGAGATACTGTGCTTGGAAAAGTTGTACCAAAGCATTAAATAATTGTAAATTAAGTAATTGGCTTTAATTAGTTGTACCTTGTGCTTAAAATGTTTTTTTTCTTTTTTCTTTTTTTTTTGAAAGGCAAGACAATATTATTACCAACTCAAGAGAAAACCAAACAAACAAGGCGCGAACCGAACATACTAAAAGTACCAACGACAAAACGACCGAATATAACGAAAAAATGACCGCGACAGCCATAATTACCGAACCGAAGCAGCCCCAAAAAAACAAAACGCAGTTCGCAAGGTACGAACCTAACCCACAACCTGAATGAGGAAAGTCTATGTACTGATTACAGAAATTTCTCGTAAAAGCACATGAATTTCCACCTTATTTCCTTTGTATTTATCTAGAACTCGTCGATCTTTATCTTCTCGTCGAGGCCGGATCCGTTAACCAAATGCACCAATCTATCTTCTTCCTTTCTACCCGGTATGCGATCCAATCGAAGCATTTACGTTGGAATTCAAAAAATAGATCCTCTGACTTTCTTTTGTCTCCTTTGAACACTATTTGATTCCGATTTGCCCAAATAAGATATCCGAAGCTCCATACTGTCTCCCGCCATAGATAAGGACGAATGGGATTACCTGTCATAGAAGAAAAAACATCCAAGAGATCATTTATGGAGTTAAAATCGTCTTTTCTAATTTTCCACCATCGAAGCACCGATCGCCACAGCTTGTTGACTTCTTGACATTTTACCAAAGTGTGATCAATAGTTTCCAATTCCTTATTGCATCTTGGACAAAACACGGACTCTACATCCAACCCCATCTTGTCTAAAACCACTCTACACGGAGCCTACCAATATTGGCCTTCCAAAAGAAGATACAAATCTTCTTCGGGACCTCCCTTGACCACATAGTTTCTTCATAGTGATCACCTCCCTCCTCCACCCTCCTTTCAATCAAATCCTTTAGGGGGCGTTTGGTTCGTGGAATGGAATTCGATGGAATTGGAATTCATCAAGGAATTTGACTTCGATGGAATTGGAATGGAATTCGATGGAATTTGACCACGTATTTTCGTCGCGTTTGGTTGGATGGAATTGGAATTGGAATTGGAATATTTTTGTTTGGTTCACGGAATTCGACTTTGGAATTGGAATTGGAATTTTTTTTAAGACTTTAAAATTGGAATTAAATATCAACAAATGACATTTTATGATTTTTCTATCATTTTCTTTAAAATTATAAATATCAGTAAAGTTATAATTCAATATGTTAAATTATTTAAATTACCGTTCATTAAATAAAAAGGAAAATTTTATCATTTAATTAAATAAAACAAACATAAAATTGCGGAAACTACATAACCATAAACCAAATTACATTACTAATATCTGTAACATTTGAAACTCTTCACTACATAACATCCACTAATATCCGAAAGGTACCTTACTTCCAAAAACCAAATTGAAGTTTTTAAATCATAAACCAAGTTAACTTTCTAAAATAAACCTTACCCATTCCTCTAGCTCACTTTCTTCCAAACTCCAAAAGATTAACACGTTATTAGGCTCATCTGTTATCTTCTTGATTGCTCTGAACCTTTCCATTCTTGAAAGTGATTGGATTTTTGCAAGTTCAGAATTCACCATGGAAGTCTTTTTTTGTATTTCCATCTCCGTATCTACCATATTCTTCGTTGCATTTTCAAACTTCTCCCCAAGAAGGAGAGCTGCACTATGCATCCCATCAACAAGAGTATCAGCTCGGGTTTTCCTCTTTTTACTACCTCGACTTGAGCCTTCTTCACTTCGCATATCCATAGAATTATGTACGTTGTGGCTACTTTCCGTCTCCTCCGTTTGTTGTTCTTGTTCCTCAAGATTTACTCGATCCTCCATCTCGACAACATCCATAGCTCTACTTCCTTGAGCTCTATCTTTTCCGAAAACAATAGACAAATCTTCAAAATGTGGAAATGTTTTGTTTCTCCATTTCGGCGCCTCTTTATGTACCTATTTCATGCCATAAAAGTTAATTACCAAGGTAACAAATAATAACTACAAATACAACATGAAAACTGAAATGGTACCTTCAGGTAAGACTCCCAAACTGGTGCTTCGGCAGTTACACATTGTTTCACACTGTCATAACCAAACCCACTCGTATTTGTCCCGTTCACCATGTCATGTACAACTTGCCAATCTTTTTTCATTGTTTTAATTCTTGACTCAATGTGCGGTCTACCCAATATATGAGACTCGGGAACTGATTCTTTCATCACTTGTTCGAGATACTGTAAATATCCATATTTAAAGCCGTTATCAGCTTTAAATCCTCCATTGTTAACCATGTTAATTAAAGCTTCCACAAGTTTGGCATCTTCAATAATTGTCCAATTTCGATAGTTTCTATTACGACTTCGATCCGCCATACCTATTGTTAAACGAATTAAATAATAAACAAATAACATGTAAACATAAACATGCAAATCATAATGATATGCAACATAATTAAAAAAACCAAGTTGTAGCATTACAAATCATAATGGTACGCAACATAGATATCAAATTCATAACAAACCATAAAGATAAATTTCTAGCATTACAAATCATAAAGGTCAATGTGTAGCGTTCCAAGCCTCAAACATTTGTTGTGCCATATTCCTACTTGCTCGTAATCCTCCTAATGTTTCCAACATATCACATAACTTTTTGAAACACCCTCTGTTCATCCTAAGTTGTGATACGCACATACTGTCACTCTCATAAGCATACCTATGCAATATTGCAGCCCGACCCATAGTTTACAAAGAGTATCGAATCAGTGGTCTATCCCTTTCGTAGTCGGCTATTAAAGTGCAAACCGTAACGAAAAACCAAATAATAATGGTCATAGCTTCATGCAAAAACAATCTCATAAGCCTACGTTTGCGTGTTCTGAAACTAAGTCGGGCCATTTCCTGTTCAAAAACATACGAATGGTTTTATTTCCAATTTTTTAAACTTTTCAAAGACATACGAATAGATTGACTGCATGTTGAATCTATAGCTTAACTGGATGTTGAATCTATAGCTTAACTTATGGTATCAATACACACAAGGACGATACATAAAACATATATGAGTCATCTCCAAAAAGTAAAGTAGGCAAGAATTTTAAATATGATACGTAGTATCTTATCTAAACTAATTAAATTAAAAACAATAGATAACAAAAAGAAGCTTCCATCAGACTTTATTTATGATGGCCAAGATTAAAGAAAAACATGGGTTTTGGTGATATACACTTCACTCTTTCACACCATACACATAAATAAGCAAGTCCGTAACTAAAGAGGTAAGAGGTAGAAGATCAATCATGCAACTCAATACCCAAAACGTATCAAATAAATCAGGAAATTGACAAATTCAGTTCTTAAAGAAGCATCAAATTAGTAAATTAATCTGTTAAACGTGAAGATAACCAGCACAAAGCATACATTTTTTATTAACGAATTACCAAAAACTAACAACATACAAGTGATACAACACATATCCAACAAAATCTAGAGAACCCAAGATTCAGAAAAAACAAATCTATCAAACCCATTAAAAAAATTTGATAAAGAAAGGGAAAACCAACAAAAAGATAAGAGCAACTTCATTGCTTTGATTTACTAGCAGCAAAAAGGAAGGAGCAAGTGTATAATAATAAGGAATGTAACGAATTAAATTTGGCCAATATATCTAACCCAATTATAGTATTAATTTGGCCAATATACCTGCAATGTGTATGATTTGTTGATTTTGAAGTTGGTCTTGTTGGCTCTTCATAAAGAAACAACGGGTTAATTAGTCGAAAACAAGACATGTTTGGATATCAGTCTCTGTAAACTTCTGATATTAGAGACGCAAGAATTAAAGATGATTGTTAACGTATAATATTCAAATACCACTGGCCTTAGCCACACAGTTATCTCGTCTCTTTTGGCGCACTCTACAATTAAGCGAATGAATCGAGACCCAGAACTCAGAAGATAACGAATTGTCGAATTGGGGTATTGTTTGATTGCTGAGAAAATGTAGAATGACATTGTTGGGTGGGGAATCCATAGGGACTAACTTGTGACAATGTTTAAGAAAAGAATTTGGTATTGAGCATTTGAACAAAGTGATGTTCATTGGAACTACAGTAGTATTGACAACTTCACATGATCTTTGATGTTTCAGAATTTGGTCGATTGTTTCGTTATAACCCAACAATACAACAGCGGAAAAGATATCTTACAAGTCTCCTATCTATTTTGTCTCAAATCAACAAATAACCTTATTATATAAATACAAAATTCATATATCCAAATCAACAAATAACCTTGTTAAAAAACATAAAAACACAAATATGGAAGCCCACCCTAATTTTGGTAATAATAGTAGTAGTGATGAGAGAGATGTGAAACAAAACCATCGTTGCTCGCTTATATAATTAGAAATACATAAATACACACTAGTTGTCTCTTTCTGGTATATGCCACTGTCCATAATCACTATCTGCATAGACTTTCTTCAAAGTCTTTTTCCCCATTTTTCTCCTCACATTCTTCAGTCGTCCAAGTCTCCCTCCATTCCCTATTGTTTTCTCCTATCGATCTTTCCACCATCTCTCGTTTTTCTAGCAAACCCTTTTTGTGTTTTGATCGATTCAGAGACATGGATATCCAAGATCATAGCAAAACAGGTTTTGTTTGTTCGTAAATTGATAAAATGATTCAATTGCTTATTTGGAATTTAAATTAGCATTATGAATACAATCACATTGATAAAATCAACACAATTTTAGTTCAAGTAACCTTCACTGGTTTACAGAAATTGCAACGAGAGAGAGAGAGAGAGAGAGAGAGAAAGGAGGAAATGCACAGAGGTGATCGATCTTTAGAAACGCACAGAGGTGATCGATATGAGAGATGAGAACGCCATAGATGGAGAAAGCGAGAGAGAAAGAGAAGATACCTGATGTGCGATTGCAGATTAGAAAATGGAGATCGACCGGAAGAGATGGTAGACACGAGCCGCACAAATCAAGAGAGAGAGAGAGAGAGAGCGCTGATTTAGATTAGGGCTTGAACATTCCGTCGGAAAGAAATGTGAATTCCATGGGTATACTGAAGGATTTTTGAAATCAGCCGTATAAGGAATCCAAAGGAATTTGAAGGATTCCTTTGTTTAAATTCTATGAACCAAACACAACTTTGGAATTTGGTCAAAGGATTTGGATAATCCAATTCCATCCAAATCCGCGAACCAAACAACCCCTTAGTGTATGGACCGAGAAGAGTCCCTCCTCACTCGCTAACCACTTCACTACGAAGTGGTAATTAAGAGTTTTTTATGTCGTTTTTATAATATAGTATAGATGAAAAAATAATAGGTTTATCACAACTAGAAAATGCATTTGAAAGATAGCCGAAAGTAGCATAACACTGAACAGAATCGTAGATGTCTTATCTACTACTTCTATGACAATATCTATATTATATATGGGAAATTTTTGTTTACCTTATTTTTCCAAATATAGAAGTCCTAGGATCATAATTAAATTATTTATGCACCTTCGTATCTATATATAAAGAATGATTGGGTTGTTTAATGTAGGAGTGTCAAATTTATATTAAATTAAACCAACTAACATAGTTATTTATTCATATCAATTAAATTGGTACCTATGAACTTAATTTACCGTATCAAATAATATGAAAACTTGGTTGATATACAGTACTAGAAATCTCATACCATGACTTTTAATTATTTATTTAGCACCTTTAACTTTCCACATTCTTGCTTAGTTGCTTAGGGGCCGTTTATCAAACGCTTACCTGGGTAAGCGCTTATCAAGTCACATTAGGGTGCTCACGGGTTGGATTGATCGGCTTGAAGGCATTTCAACAACCTAACCCAATGTTGACGGTTTGAGAATTTTCAACCCAACCCAACCTAAACAAAATTGTAACCCAACCCGACCCGTTCGGGTTAGTCGGATTGTGTTTGAACAAAGTAAAAACAGTATTGAAAACATAAAAATAAGAAAAAATTTCTTTGAAATACGATACATTATTCAAAAGAATATACGAGTTCATCAAATATTTAGGTATTACATATAATTTTCCAATAATGTCCTCTTATGAGTTACATCGCTCGTTATTGCCGAGTTGTTTTGGTAACTTATACATATTAAATGGAAATATAACTAATTTGAGAGAAGTCGTTAAAATGTTTATTAGGTTATAGGGTTGGTCGGGTTACTTTGAGCTTAATCCAATATCAACCCAATAGATTTGAGTTGTCCTAAATTTGTATCGATTATATGTTGGGTTACATTGGGTTGATTTTTTTCCGGGTTGGTCGGGTTGGGTTGATCGGGTTAGTCGGTTTTTTGAGCACCCCTAAGTCACATTACTTTAACGGATGAATATGGCAAAAACCAAGAATCTTACCCGGTAAGAGCTAAGGCAAAGACCGATAGTCTTACCCGGTAAGTGAGGCGAAGACTCTTACCATGGTTAGCGCTTACCGAAAAAATTTTGCACACGATACCATTTTGTTGGACTAAAATCTTACCCGATAAGTAAATGATAATATTAAATTTTACTAATAAATGCTTACCAAGGTAAGCGTTTGGTAAACGACTCATAAGTTTCATGTGGTTGCCATTGGCTATATGCTTAAGAAATTCTCTTAATTTGGTCCGAACCTTTTTATGCGTATGAGAGGAATTATTTGGGGTCCAAAATTATTTAGCCTAATGTATTCTTCCTGTTTGAGTGCATAGTTGCTACAATGTTCTCTTTTGTTTATTGATATCTATACTATATTATAAAAGTGACATAAAAAACTCTTAAAAACAACCTATTAAGCATTATGTATTATTATTTAATGCTAATCTACTTAAAATCTCTTAAAAAACAACTAATGAAGCAATATATACTACTTTTAAATGTTTTTAACCCTAATTAATAAATTCCATTCTTATCCCACAAAATCCTTATCTCTAATCCCCAAATCCTAAAATTATGAAATTTGAATTATGATAAACATAATCAAAACAGGATAAACATCTCAATTTAAATACAAAAAATTTAAAATATATAAAGATAATTAATGAATTTTAACAAACTACTTAATTTTTTTATATAAAAAACATTATATTATTAAGCCTAAATTAAACAAATTTATTAAAAAAAAAACATTATCACTCTCTAAAAACCATCCAATATCTATTTCTGATAAACATAATCAAAACAGGATAAACATCTCAATTTAAATATAAAAAATTTAAAATATATAAGATAATTAATGAATTTTAACAAACTACTTAATTTTTTTTATATAAAAAACATTATATTATTAAGCCTAAATTAAACAAATTTATTAAAAAAAAAAAACCATTATCACTCTCTAAAAACCATCTAATATCTATATCTATACTATATTATAAAGCATTGATTCAAAACTCTTTAAAAACAATCTTTTAAGCATTTGGTACTACCAATTAATGCTAATTTACTTAAATTTCAAGTTTACAACTTAAACACATTCAACCTTATCCCTAAACCAGTTCAACTTCCTTCCTATCCCTAAATCCCTCCAACCCGTTCAAATCAAAATTCAAAACAATTGTTATCATCATTTTCATGTATCTCTATCTCTAAACACGCCCTCTTCCCCCTATTTATATCCTTATTTAAACATGAATTTTGAATGGAGAAGATGAGGATGAAATCGAAAAGATCGATCGAGTAGCGCCTTTTTCAAACAACTGTATCAGGTTTTGTCTTCTTTTTCGTTTTTGTTTGACTTGCTTGAGTGTGTATTTGTTATTACCGTCCTTCTTGATTTCTTTGAGGTGTTTGTGTTTGTATCTAAAGAGACTCGTCAATCGGTGGAACTTGAGAGAATCAATCGAGTGGTCTTATCTCAAATGGCGGTATCATGTTTGTCTTATTTTTCCGGTTTCTCGCATATTTGATTTCTTTGCTATGAACAACAAATTTTCATTTCTACATATCTGGTTTCCTTCATATGTTTGTATTTCCTTCATTTCTACATATCTATTTCTTTGTTTGGATGGTTAACAAAGTTTCTCAACAGTCAACCTATTTACCAACGGAGCTACACGCTCGAGGGCTTTTAAATTTTCATTTACGATAAAATTTTACACCTTACTCACCCGGTGCATTGCACGGGCATAATTTGTTGATTATAATATTTAAGTATATGATTTAAACTATTTTCAAAATTAGGTATATTTAAATATATCTATATCTATATACTATATTATAAAGCACGGATAAAAAACTATTAAAAACAACTGTTAAAGCTTAATGTACCGCTATTTAATGTTAATTACTTAAAACTTAAATAAAGAATGAAAACTTAAAATCTTTTCCTATTTAATTATAATCTCTAACAAGTTTAACTTTCCTAAAATCACTCATTCCTTCAACTAAAATCACTCCCTGTATAATTAAATACAGGATAAAAATCAAAATCTAAAATATAATTAAAAAAATTTAACAGAATATTTAATTTTTTATTTTATATAAAAAATATTATATTATTAAACCTAAATTAAACAAATTTATAAAAAAAAAACATTATCACTTTTCTCAAAACCATCCAATTCCGTACTGTAAATCGACAAAAAACAAAAAATAAAATGAAACATTAAAATCGTGATTTATCTCGCTGTATTGCACGAGTACGCTTCTAGTAACCTTAAATGAGATTATAATTAAACTTATGATTTTTTTAATGAGTATGAAGTCATTTTTTTTATAATAGATTAGAAAATCTGAATTTAATTAAAATCTCATTTAAGATTATATATACCTTAAATGACCCAAATTAAATTAAAAAAATTTATAAGACAAATACTTGGACCCAGCCGAAGAGTGTCATATGTGTAGTGTATTTTTTCTTAAGGGTCTAACCAAATGAGAACTCAGTAATTTATGATAACCGTAAGATTTAATGTGAGTTACTCATTTAAAATAATTGATTTTATTTATTAAATTAATATAAAAGCATATTTTGGTAATATTTTTTATAACTGATAAAATCCTTATTATTTATCAATTTCTTTTATGAAATTCAACCAATTTAAATATATATCAACAAATTTTTAAGCCCTATAAATTTAAGTGATAAATAATAAGGAAATAAAAATAACAAATGTAGGTAGAAATTTATTGAAAGCAAATCCAAATTTGCCAACACTTGGGGTGTGGAGGACCACTCGGAAGTCGGAAATGTACTCCAAAACAACCAACACACTAGCTTTAAAGAAACCAGACCAACTAATGGTCCTAGATCTTTATTCACATTCCAGCCACATAAATTCAATTTTATCAAGAATTTATTCAAATTTTCTGTATTATATTATATAAAAAAAATAAACTGGTAAAAACTGTGAAAAACAATTTATCAATAACTATGTATTATGTATTATGTATTAATGTATAGTTTTTTGGTTTCTATTCTATATATCCAACTACGAATAACGTTTCTAAACTTTATTAAGGCTATGTTTGGTAAAAAAAAGCTAGATTTTTTTCTGGTACATGTTTGGATTACCATAAGCTAGTTTATTGAAAAACTACTCATAGTAGCGTTTTGAAAAACTAGCTTATCAGCTACCAGCTAGCTTATAAGTTATTTTGCCAAACAATGTCTAAGGCTATGTTATAGGATTTTCTCCTTTTTCGTCCTTATTTTCTTTCCTAAAATCTCTGTCAATCAATTATCTATTTTCCTTTTTTAGGTGATTGTTAGGCTTATTTATTTCTCCTTCCCTGGTTGTATTCGCTGCAAGAAGTATCAATCAAAAAGACTAAAAAGGTTGTTCTTCTGTTCTGCTTCACCATCGATTTCTAGATGGTATCAGAGCGGTTTTAAATCAATCGATCCCAACATCATGGCCGGAGACGAGGGTAACAAAGGTGGATCCAGCGCCATCGACTTCTCGTCGCCATACTACCTACATCCTTCCGATTCTCCTAAGCAACCTTCTGTCAATGAGGTTCTTACAGATGGAAACTACAACGATTGGGTACGAGAGATGACCAACTTTCTCTTTGCCAAAAACAAAACAGATTTCATCGATGGAACCTTGAAGAAACCAGAAATTTCGTCTCCAGATTACAAACCATGGATGAGGTGCGATGCAATGATAAAGGGGTGGCTTACCACAGCCATGGAGAAAGGCATACGCGACAGCGTGAAATACGCTAACACGTCATCAGAGATTTGGTCAGATCTGAAAGAAAGATTTGGGAAAGAAAGCGCACCGAGGGCCTATGAATTAAAGCAGAAGATTGCCGCTACACGTCAAGAGGGCAGCAGTGTTTCGACCTACTATACCCGTCTCAGGTCATTATGGGATGAGTTCCATTCAATCTTTGCTTTTCCGTGTTGTTCATGTGACAAATGTACGTGTGAACTGGGAAAGAAAATCACCGCTCATCTTGAGAAACAACAACTCTATGAGTTCCTTATGGGCCTAGACAGCGACTTCAATGTTATCAGGACCCAGATCTTAGCAACAAAACCCGTTCCTACCCTAAGGACAACTTATCACATGGTGGCAGAAGACGAAAGACAAAGGACCATATCGCTCGAGAATCAAGCCGCTCCAGAACCAACTGCGTTCAAAGCCTTCCAGAGACGTGATTTCAAATCCTCGAAAGGGAAGTACACGGCCAAACAAGAAAAGGAAAACAAACAAGACGATGAATGTACCTTTTGTGGAAGGAGCGGGCACAAACGAGAAGGGTGTTTCAAACTAGTTGGTTATCCCGACTGGTGGCCCGGGAAGAAAGACGACAAGGCAAAGCCAAAAGCCGCTTGCGTTAACACCCAAACAAGCTCCATACCCAGATTAAATGAAGAACAATACCAAGAGTTTATGAAGTTTTTTTCGAATTTGAGCGACAATGGTGAGACAAAACCAGAGGCCAACATGACAGGTAATGGGGACGATGTATGGGTTGTTGACACAGGTTGCACCGAATACATAATTCACAAACCCAACCTTCTCAAAAATAAGAAGGGAATCTCAAATGAAGGTCCTGTCATCATACCAAATGGGGATGCCATTCCTGTTGAGGGAAAGGGAGATTTTTTGTTGCCAGGGGGAGCAAGATTAAAAGGGGTTCTTTACATCCCCAATTTCAAACATAACCTCCTTTCTGTTAGCAAAATATGCAAAGATCTCCAATGTACTGTAACCTTTTTCCCTACTTTTTTTGTCATGCAGGGGCTTCGAACGAAGAGCTTGATTGGATCGGGTAGGTGCCAAGGGGGGTTGTATCTCATGGACATGTTCAAGAATGGAAGACAAGCCATGATGGTCACTACGGACACATGGCATAAAAGATTAGGACATGCTTCAAGGGATAAACTCTCCAATGTCAGTCTCTTTAAAAATAATTCTGATAAGCTTGGCAATGTCTTTTGTGACTCGTGTGCTATGGCCAAACATGTTCGTAATTCTTTTCCAAAGAGTTTTATTAAAACCAATGCTTGTTTTGAGCTTGTCCACTGTGATATTTGGGGAGGCTATCGGATTCCTTCATACACACGTGCAAATTTCTTTCTCACCATCGTTGATGATTATAGTAGATCCGTGTGGGTTTTCCTGATAAAACACAAGAGCAATGCAAGTCAATGCCTAATGAATTTTCATAAGCTCGTTGAGGTTCAATTTGGAAAACAAATTAAAAGGGTTAGATGCGATAACGGTGGGGAATTCACATCCAACGCCATGATGGCCTTTTATGAGAAAAATGGAATTTTGTTAGAGACTACTTGCCCCCACACCCCTCAACAAAACGGGGTTGTGGAAAGAAAACACAGACACTTGCTCGAGACAGCACGTGCCTTACGTTTCGAGGCAAACATTCCAAAAAGGTTTTGGGGAGAATGTATCCTAACCGCTGCATACATAATAAATCGTCTCCCATCGAAGGTGATTAAAAACAAGACCCCTTACGAACTTGTTTGGAATGAAGAACCCAAATATGAGCATTTGAAAGTCTTCGGATGCTTAGCTTATTTTAAAAACACCAACACCGGAGGAGACAAATTTGAAAAAAAAGGGAAACCCGGAATTTTTTTGGGTTATCCGCAAGGAACAAAGGGATACAAAATCTATGACATTGAGAGTAAAAAAATCATTGTGAGCCGAGATGTATTGTTTCTTGAAGACAATTTTCCCTTCAAGCACATTTCCAGAAGCTTTGATTGCGACAAAGATGAACCAACCAAAGTTCATTTTGAGACCACCAACTTCAACGGTGGTGAACAAAACAATTGTTTTGATGCTCCATCACAAGATTGCCCTAGCACGACATCAGAAGATACAAGAACCGAAGCAGAAAACATTACTCAACATGAGGATGATTCCTTTGAAAATGACAGCCCCATTCTGGATCAAGAAATCGAAGAGGATCACGACATTCCTCACGACGAACCGGAACCAAGAAGCAAAAGGGTTCGAACTCAACCGGCTCATCTCAATGAATACGTCGTGAACCTCCCCCCTTCGGTAACCAACCCACAACCCAGCTCCAGTCAAGCAAACTCGACGGTACACCCCATTTCTCATTTTGTTTCTTATGATAAATTTTCCCATTCTCACAAAGCTTTTTTAGCGGCAATAAGTTCTAATCAAGAACCAAGTTGTTTTGAACAAGCTACACAGGATGAGAAATGGCGGAATGCCATGCATCAAGAGATAAAAGCTCTTGAAAAGAATGGGACGTGGACTTTGGAAGAATTGCTGGAAGGAAAGCGACCTATAGACTCAAAATGGGTTTATAAGACAAAGTTCAAATCCAATGGAGAGGTTGAAAGATACAAAGCCAGACTCATTGCAAAGGGGTTCACCCAAATGGAAGGAGTAGACTATCACGAAACCTTTGCTCCGGTTGCCAAGCTCGTCACTGTTCGAACTCTATTAGCTGTTGCAACCAAGAAAAACTGGATCATCCATCAACTGGACGTCAACAATGCGTTCTTACATGGAGACTTAGATGAAGAAGTCTACATGAAGATTCCAAAGGGGTTTGCAAAGGAAGGAGAAACTAGAGTCTGTCGTCTTCGAAAATCTCTTTACGGGCTTAAGCAAGCTTCCAGAAACTGGTACAGAAAGTTAACAAAGTTCCTTATCTCCTTGAACTTCAAACAATCAAAGGCCGATCACTCCTTATTCACTTATCAAAAGGGAGGTGTCTATGTTGCTATCCTTGTTTATGTAGACGATGTCATCATAGTTAGGGATAACTTCGACAAGACTCAACAAATAAAACAGCAACTTGACAATGAATTCAGTATCAAGAACCTTGGCCCCCTGAAATATTTCCTTGGGATTGAGGTAGCCAAAACAAGCGATGGCTTAGTTTTGAGTCAACGAAAATACATCCTGGACATCTTACAGGACACTGGGATGATGGGTTGTCGGCCAAGTGCTTTCCCTTTCGAGCAAGGAACCAAACTAGACAAAGGAGAAGAAGAAGCCCGAGTAGATGCTACCCAATATCGGAGACTTGTCGGAAGATTGTTGTATCTACAAGCTACCCGACCCAATGTCACATATGCCGTGAATGTTCTCAGTCAATTTGTCTCGGACCCTCGTCAAAATCATTTGCAAGCCGCAAATCGGGTCTTGAGATACTTAAAAGGAACACCTGGTCAAGGGATTCTTCTTCCCCGCGAAGGACCTTCAAATTTGACTGCTTACTGTGACTCAGATTGGCTTGGGTGTCCTTTCACAAGACGGTCCAGAACAGGGTATCTTCTTTTATTCGGTGGCGGCCCCATCTCTTGGAAAACGAAGAAGCAATCAGTCGTCTCTCGCTCTTCGGCAGAGGCAGAATATAGAGCAATGGCTTCCAGTGTCAGTGAAGTCCTGTGGGTGAGATGGTTACTCAAAGACATGCAAGTACAACTCACAACACCAACATCCTTGTTTTGCGACAATCAAGCGGCTCGTCACATCGCCAACAATCCCGTTTATCATGAACGAACAAAACATGTCGAAATGGACTGTTACTTTGTTCGTGAACGTGTAGAGACCAGAGACATCGAGCCACAACCAATTGAAAGCAAACTTCAACTTGCAGACCTCTTGACCAAGGGCCTCGGCACGCAACAGCTTCGTTCTCTACTAAACAAGATGGGCATTCGCGATCTCCATGCTCCATCTTGAGGGGGAGTATAGGATTTTCTCCTTTTTCGTCCTTATTTTCTTTCCTAAAATCTCTGTCAATCAATTATCTATTTTCCTTTTTTAGGTGATTGTTAGGCTTATTTATTTCTCCTTCCCTGGTTGTATTCGCTGCAAGAAGTATCAATCAAAAAGACTAAAAAGGTTGTTCTTCTGTTCTGCTTCACCATCGATTTCTAGATATGTTTGACAAAAAAAACTAGCTTATAAGGTAACTTTTTTTCCTGGTACGTGTTTGGATGACCATAAGCTAGCTTATAAGCTAGTTTGCCAAATAAAGCCTAAGTATAATAAGTAATTGATAGTCATTGTGGTTTGCACTAGTATGATAATTTGATATCGGTGTAAAATAAAAAATAAAAGAAAGAATTGATATAAAATAGATTATTTAAATAATTATAAGATTATAAAATGTAAGTTTTAAAAATAAGAATTAAGTATTAAAAATATTTAAAAATACAAAAAAAAAATAGAGAAAAAATGAAAATACAAAAAAAGGGTAAAAATCTAAAGCATACAATTGGCTCTTGATTTTTGATTTGGATAGAAGATAAAATAGAAGAGGATGAAGATGAAGATGTGTAAAATGACAAAAATGCATCTCATAATTTTAACTGTGATAAGTTACGGGACCATTTTCATAATAAAATACAAACAATAATGACTATTATTGTAGTTAATAAGAGTCGAGGACATTTACGTAGTTGAACGTAAACCATAAATACCAAAATTTTACTCCCTTTGTCCCAAAACAAATATCCACAATGAAAAGACATACAATTTTAGAAATATGTAATTAGGGTTTAGTTCTTTTGTTAACCTTCATATTCTTGTTAACTATGTAAACTAATCCAAGCCATGTAATAACCGGGTCCAAGATTTAAATTAGTAAAGTTTGGTGTTTAATTGGCCAAGACTCAAAGATGAAGGGGCTATTTGTAACTTTGAAATAAAAGGGGTTTAACCCTAGTGACATCATTTATTTTAGCATTCTAGCGGCTGAGTATTGAAAGGGAGTATGTGGGGCGATTTTGGAAGATCGAGGAAGAGGTCGACGCTGGGATTCAAGCTTGCTTTGATTCCTCTCTAAGGTAAGTTTCCCTTTGTTCAATGTCTCCTATTCCTGGAAGTTCTAATGTCAGGTTTAATCTTTGGATTTGGGAAAAAGACTGTTGTATTGGAATTGGGGTTTTGGGGATCAAGATTTGCCCTATCCGATTAGGATCCTTGGGTCGATGAGTTGTAACCTCGGTAAAAGTCGCTCGAAAGTCGCACCTCCTGTGGTGAGTGGTCGAACCCGCCGCTGCCATCGGGGGTCTGTTGTGCTGTTTGGTCGATAAGGGATCCGGGGTCCGGGGGGTTTCCACCGGGTGAACCCGGGGAAGTCCTGACCGAGGGACCCCGAAGTGTTAGTACCGGGGGTTAGTAGCCCGGGGGATTCCGGGCGATGTAAAGTCGGGTGGTCCCGGGGTGTTGGGTTGGGCTAACCCGGGAGTTGACAACCGGGCGATCCCGGGAGCCACTCAACTGGGCGAGTCCAGGAAATGCTCCTGACCTGTAACCGAGAGTGGTCGACCCAAATCTGTGCCTTGATGATTTAGAGCGAGAAGGAGAGAGGTCTCGGAGAAGAAACCCGATCTTTATTAACTATAAGAAATTGAATCTTTTTATTTATTTAATTTGTGCCTTAGGGAAGGAACCTTTCCGAGTCAAGGGTGTAAGTGTGGAGAGCTAAGCAATCGTCCAAGTGAGTTTTTCTGAACTAAAACCTCTTATGATGAAGAAATTATGTTTTAATTACGTGAGTTGTGTTTGCAAGTTTTGAAGTGATGTTACTTTAATATTTACATGCGAGATTTGTTCAAATGCTAAAGATGTTTTTGTTATTGTTTTAGTGGAAATGTATGCATACATTCTCATACGTGTGTTATGCTCAAAGTCGGGGGGAAGGGGTGTCCCGCCTGTGCTCATACCAAGGGGTGTGTTCCGTTTATGCCATTGGGGGTGTGTCCCAATAAGGCAGTGTGAGCCACAGGCACGCTGTCACCTTAGGGTGGCGGTAGTGTGAGCTGAGAAGTTTATTGAAAGTGTAATTGTTTTTCTTTAAAGCTGAAACGGTTTATTTTATTTAAATTCTTTGAATGTTTGTTGAGTTAAAACTGTTGTTAGAGGGGACTCACTAGACCATTGGTCTAACCCTCGCTCTTTCAAAACTAAAACCCTTTTCAGGCAGGCGTGAGATAGGAAGAGCAGATAAGGGCAAAGAGAAGGTGTAAGCTGGAGTTG
This sequence comes from Arctium minus, assembly GCA_954870635.1. Taxonomy (NCBI): domain Eukaryota; kingdom Viridiplantae; phylum Streptophyta; class Magnoliopsida; order Asterales; family Asteraceae; genus Arctium; species Arctium minus. Next base: position 80,770,953 of record OX941083.1, on the reverse strand, counting down.
GCTAGAAGACCGTCATTTTAGTTTATCTTTCTTCGTAATCTCAGTTGTGTAATAGGTTGCCTTCCCGCAAACCTTAAGACTTATTGTTGACTTGGGGCCATTTTAGCGTGAGATTTTCTTATATTGTTATTATGCTCTTTTGGTAATGTTTGGGCTGTTACAATTGGTATCAGAGCCATAGTTTAAGAGATCTAGGTGACCGGACGGGCCTAGACTTAAACTTAGGGAGTAGGACACAACTGAGAAATACGATGGCCATAGGAAGACAAGTGATAGGGTAGTGAGGACTAACATGTAAGGTAAATTTGGAATTACTTCTGGCCAGTGTAATTGTGAATTTACAGGTACATGCAATGTTTTAAAACCCGGGTCGACCCGGCCGGTTCAACCGGTTGAACCGGGAACCGGTCGAGAGACCGGGTCAACTATCACCGGGTTTTTGGGGATTTATGAACCGGATCGACCCGCCAGGTTTTTGGGGATTTATGAACCGGATCGACCCGCCAGGTTTTTGAGAGAACCGGTATGATTGAACCGGTAAAAACCCGGGTTGACCCGTTTAAAAAAAATCAATTTCTTATATTTGTGTTTTTTATGTTTTTGGATTGATGTAAAACTTGTTGTTATGTGTTTTTTTTAATGTTTTTGGATTGATGTAAACTTTTTGTTATGTGTATTTTTAATGTTTTAACTTGTGGACATCAAATTCTTGGTTTTATATATACATACATACATATATATATGCAAGAAAATGAAAATTACATACAATTTCTTGAAACCGGGTCAACCACCCGGTTGAACCGTGACCCGGTCACCACACCGGATCAACCAAAAAACCGGTTTTTAAAACATTGGGTACATGTGTGTGCTTAACTTGCCTTATTACGTTGAACCTACCGTATTGAGTATTGTGAGTTTATGTTTTATTTGTAGCCATGTCAGAGCGAGTAACAAGGAGTAGATCAGTGCCAGTAGCTGAGACAGCACCTGTGATCGAAGCTGTTAAGGATGGGCCAGTAGTTCCTTCTCGTCCGGCTGCCACTCGTGGAAAGGTACGTGGTCGGCCTAAAGGGAAAGGAAAGACGACCCGGAAGGCGGTCATTCAGGTGGAGAAACCGGAAGCAAGAGTTCAAGGGAAGAGGACGGTGCGTGTTTCCCGTCGAGCCAAAGGTGTGGAAGTGATGGTTGAGCAAGAATCCTCTCGTCAGGATAGTTCAACTACTGTGAGGGGAAGGGGACCGACAAGGAACCGTGGTGAAGGTCAAGCCTAGGCTTTTGTAACACAAGAGACTTTCGCACTGAGATGGGGAAACTTCAGGAAACTCTACAAGCCTTATTGGCTCATCAGACCAGGGAAGCATCAGCAAGTCGAGAAAGGAGCGAGGAGAAGGAGGCGACTGAGTTAACCAATTCTCCAATGACCGTAGTGGGTAGCCACACTCAGTCAACTCCGGTAATGGAAACGAAGGCAGTCACAGAACAGGGCAGCTACAAGTCTTTTGCGGCGTGCAAGCCTCCTGTTTTCAAGGGAGAATGTGATCCCATGGTAGTGATTAAGTGGATTAGGGAGATGGAACTGGCCTTCGATACCAGTAAGTGCGCGGAGGAAGACAAGGTTGTGTTTGCGCTGTCCATGCTGAGGGATAATGTCGTATTCTGGTGGGAGGCCGAGACTGGGGGAAAGGGTTCAAAGGAAGCTAAGGGTATGGCTTGGGAGACTTTTATCGCTAGGTTCAAACAACAGTTTTGTCCATTGGCAACAGTGAAAAAGTTGGAAGAAAATTTTCTGAACTTGGAGCAGGGTGAGATAACGGTCAGAGAATATACGACCAAATTCCTGGAAAAGGCACGTTTTGCTTAGATATACGTGCCAAATGAGGAACGGCGGATAGACAGGTATCTGTTTGGATTAAGGAGCAATATCAGGAAATTAGCAGCTACAAGAGAACCCGTTACCTTCTAAGCGGTCGTCAATGCAGCGGAGATAACGGAAAAGGACAAGAATCGTCAGCTGACTGAAAGAAACACGGAAAAGAGGAAGTGGGAGGGTTCTGTGCGTGATGTTAAGAAGGCAAAATCTGCAAGACCTGAACAGCGAACAACGTCAAGGGTTGAGTTTAAACCGTCTAGTAAATGTAACCAGATGCATAAGAGGGAGTGTTTGGTAGACAAGGATGGGTGTTTCAAATGCGGGAAGACGGGTCACATGGCGCGGGATTGTCAGGGATCAAGAACTTGTTATCAATGTGGTTTGCCAGACCACATCAAAACGGATTGTCCCCAACTGAAGAAGGGAGTTGTCGGAAATTATGGGGGAAAAGGAGAAGAAAGAAAGGTGGAACCCGCCCGAGCAAGGGAGAGGGCGTTTAGCATGATAGCGGAGGAGGTGGTGGAAACACCGGATGTGGTGACAGGTACTTTCCCTATAAACTCGACTTTTGCTAAGGTGTTGTTTGATTCGGGCACAAACCGATCGTTTGTGTCGCCGAACTTCGTTCATAATTTGCGTGTGAAACCCGAGAAGCTTAGTCTTAGGTTTGAGGTAGAATTAGCAGATGATAGTCGAGTCTTGGTGAGGGAAGTATATGAAGGGTGTAATATTGATATCGACGGTCATTCATTCCCGCTACGGCTATACCCGATGGGTATGGGGGAATTTGACGTCATCATAAGGATGGACTGGTTAGCATCTAACGATGCACATATAGTGTGCAATAAGAAGTTGATCCGAATAGAGTTGCCTGGTAAGGAAAAGGTAGTAGTGTATGGGGATCGTCAGGATAGGAAGTCGTGTTTGATCTCTATGATCAAGGCTAGGCGGTGCTTAGTGAAATGGTGTGTGGGGTTCTTAACGTATGTAGTAGACGCAAAGAAAGAGAAGAGGGGGCTGGATTTGGTTCCGGTAGTAAGTGAATACCCGGAGGTGTTTTCGGAAGACTTAACCACTTTACCTCCTGATCGGCAAGTGGAGTTTCGGATAGACTTGGTGCCTGGAGCGGCACCAATTGTGAGAGCACCCTATCGTTTGGCGCCGGCAGAAATGAATGAGATGATGATGCAACTTCAAGAACTGCTTGACAAGGGGTTTATCCGACCTAACACATCTCTGTGGGGGGGGGGGCACCATTATTGTTCGTTAAGAAGAAAGACGGGTCCATGAGGATATGCATAAACTATCGCGAGCTAAATAAGGTAACGGTCAAAAATAAGTATCCACTTCCTAGAATTGACGATCTTTTTGATCAATTGCAATGAGCGAGCTATTTTTTGAAAATAGACGTGCAATCGGGTTATCATCAGCTAAAGGTGAGAGAGGAGGATGTACCTAAGACGACATTTCGTACGAGATATGGACACTATGAGTTTTTAGTCATGCCCTTTGGTTTGACTAACGCCCCCGCAATATTCATGGATCTGATAAATAGAGTGTGTAGTCTGCTCTTGGACAATTGTGTGATCGTCTTCATTGATGACATACTAATTTACTCACGATCCATGGGAGAGCACGAGGCACATATGCGGTTAGTGTTGGAGCTGCCTAAGCATGAGAAGTTGTACGCCAAATTCTCTAAGTGTGAATTCTGGCTGAGAGAGGTGCAATTCCTAGGACACGTGGTGTCAGAAGAAGGAATAAAGGTGGACCCAGCGAAGATCGAGGCTATTAAAGGTTGGGAAGCGCCGAAATCGCCGTCGAAAGTGAGGAGTTTTCTTGGGATGGCAGGCTATTATCGGAAGTTCATTCAGGACTTCTCGCGGATAGCCACCCCATTAACTGCCTTAACTAGGAAGACTATTAAGTTCGTGTGGTCAGAAGCTTAAGAGAATGCATTTAGTAAGTTAAAGTAAAGCCTGAGTAGTGCATCTGTCTTATCCTTACCCAACGGGACTGAAGGATTTGTGATCTACAGTGACGCTTCAAAGTTGGGTCTGGGATGTGTGCTAATGCAAGAAGGCAAAGTGATTGCCTACGCGTCTCTCCAGTTGAAAGAGCACGAGAAGAATTACCCGACGCATGATCTGGAACTAGCAGCGGTAGTTTTCATCCTGAAGATTTGGAGGCATTACCTGTATGGGGTTAAGTGTCAGATCTATACCGATCACAGGAGCCTTCAACATCTATTCAACCAGAAGGATCTCAATATGAGGCAGTGTATATGGATGGAATTGTTAAGCGATTATGATTACGAGATTTTCTACCATCCGGGTAAAGCCAATGTAGTGGATGACGCCTTAAGTCGGAAAGAACATGGCGAGACAACGAAGGTAATGACGTTTCGAGTCGAGGCAACTTCTACTTTCTTGGAGGAAGTCAAGAGTCTACAACAGGAAGCGCTTTTAGAGGAAAACTTGAAGAGCGAAAGATTAGTCGGGAAGGTAAATTCGTTAACGGTAGACAGTCGGGGAGTGAAATGTTTTGGTGATCAAGTGTAGATCCCGAAACGAGGTGACCTTTGTAAGAAAGTGCTAGTGGAAGCGTATAAGTCTTGTTATTCTATTCATCCGGGAACCAACAAAATGTATCGCGACTTGAAGCAAAGTTATTGGTGGTCGGGTTTAAAGAAAGATACAACTTACTTCGTTGAGCGATGCTTAACGTGTTTAAAGGTGAAAGAGGAGCATCAAAGACCGTACAGGGAACTGCAACCGTTGGAAATATCGGTATGGAAGTGGGATGAAATCGTGATGGACTTCATCATCGGACTTCCACGGTCGCCTAAAGTTCATGACGCGATTTGGATGATAGTGGATCGACTTACGAAATCGGTTCATTTCTTACCGATTAAGGAGACGTATCCGTTGGAAAAGTTGGCTAAGTTGTATATAGACGAAATTGTGTCCAGGCACGGAGTACCGTCGACTATAGTATCTGATCGGGATGGTCTTTTCACGTCATCGTTTTGGAGGAGATTACAAAGAGAGTTAGGTACGCAACTCAAGTTAAGTACTGCTTATCACCCGTAGACAGATGGCCAGAGTGAGAGGACCATCCAAAGTTTGGAAGACATGCTTCGAGCATGTATTATCGATTTTAAGGGTTCGTGGGAAGTTCATCTACCATTGATAGAGTTCTCCTATAATAACAGTTACCATGTATCATCCAAGCAGCGTCATTCGAGGCCTTGTACGGACGCAAATGTAGAACATCCTTGTATTGGAATGAGGTAGAAGAACGACAACTGGCAGGCCCCAAAATAGTACACTTAACCGCTGATAAAAATCAGATTCGGGAAATACAGAAGACGGCGCAAGACCGTCAGAAAATGTACGCAAATAAGCGAAGGAAGCCAATTGAATTCCAAGTGGGAGACATGGTTATGTTAAAAGTTTCTCCTTGGAAAGGGGTGGTACGTTTTGAAAAGAAGGGTAAGTTGAGACCGAGATTCGTTGGACTGTTTACTATCGTGGAACGTGTTGGAGAGGTAGCGTACAAACTGTAATTACCTGTGGATTTGCGAGGAATTCACCCTACTTTTCACGTGTCTAATTTGAAGAAGTGTTTAGCGGAAACGGATGTGGTGGTGCCATTGGACGATATTCAAGTGGATGAGAAATTAAGCTATGTTGAGGAACCGGTGGCTATTTTGGACCGTAAAGTGAGGAAGCTGAGGAATAAGGAAATTAAACTTGTGAAAGTACAGTGGCAATTTCACAAAGGACAGGAAGCAACTTGGGAACTAGAGTCGGACATAAGGTCCCAATACCCTAGTTTGTTTAGCGAAGGGATTCCGGGGACGGAATCCTTTTGAGGGGGGGAGTATTGTAATAATCGGGTCCAAGTTTTAAATTAGTAAAGTTGGGTGTTTAATTGGACAAGACTCAAAGATGAAAGGGCTATTTGTAACTTTGAAATAAAAGGGGTTTAACCCTAGTGACATCATTTATTTTAGCATTCTGGCGGCTGAGTATTGAAAGGGAGTCTGTAGGGCGATTTTGGAAGGTCGAGGAAGAGGTCAATGTTGGGATTCAAGCTTGCTTTGATTCCTCTCTACAGGAAGTTTCCCTTTGTTCAATGTCTCCTATTCCTGGAAGTTCTAGTGTCAGGTTTAATCTTTGGGTTTGGGAAAAAAGACTGTTGTATTGGAATTGGGGTTTTGAGGATCGAGATTTGCCCTAGCCGATTAGGATCCTTGGGTCGATTAGGATCCTGTGGTGAGTGGTCGAACCCGCCGCTGCCATCGGGGGTCTGTTGTGCTGTTTGGTTGATAAGGGATCCGGGGCCCCGGGGGTTTCCACCGGGTGAACACGGGGAAGTCCTGACCGGGGGACCCCGAAGTGTTAGTAGCCCGGGGGATTTCGGGCGATGCAAAGTCGGGTGGTCCCAGGGTGTTTGGTCGGACGAACCCGGGAGTTGACAACCGGGCGATCTCGGGAGCCACTCAACCGGGCGAGTCCGGGAAATGCTCCTGACCTGTAACCGAGAGTGGTCGACCCCAATCTGTGCCTTGATGATTTAGAGAGAGAAGGAGAGAGGTCTCGGAGAAGAAACCCAATCTTTATTAGCCGTAAGAAATTGAATCTTTTTTTTTATTTAATTTGTGCCTTAGGGAAGGAACCGTTCTGAGTCAAGGGTGTAAGTGTAGAGAGCTAAAAAATCGTCCAAGTGAGTTTTTCTGAACTAAAACCTCTTATGATCCAAGTTATGTTTTAAGTATGTGAGTTGTGTTTACAAGTTTTGAAATGATGTTACTTTAATATTTACATGCGAGATTTGTTCAAATGCTAAAGATGTTTCTGTTGTTATTGTTTTAGTGGAAATGTATGCATACATTGTCATAAGTGTGTTATGCTCAAAGTCGGGGAGGTGTCCCGTCTGTGCTCATACCGGGGGGGGGGGGGGGGTGTTCCGTTTATGCCATTGGGGGTGTGTCCCAATAAGATAGTGTGAGCCACAGACACGTTGTCACCTTAGCGTGGCGGTAGTGTGAGCTGAGAAGTTTATTGAAAGTGTGATTGTTTTTCTTTAAAGCTGAAACGGTTTATTTTTTTATAAATTCTTTGAATGTCTGTTGAGTTAAAACTGTTGTTAGAGGGGACTCACTAGACCGTTCGTCTAACCCTCGCTCTTTCAAAACTAAAACCCTTTTCAGACAGGCGCGAGATAGGAAGAGCATATAAGGGCAAAGAGAAGGTGTAAGCTGGAGTTGGCTAGAAGACCGTCATTTTAGTTTATCTTTCTTAGTAATCTCAGTTGTATAATAGGTTGTCTTCCCACAAACCTTAAGACTTATTGTTGACTTGGGGCCATTTTGGCGTGAGATTTTCTTATATTGTTATTATGCTCTTTTGGTAATGTTTGTGCTGTTACAAGCCATCCATCTTGATATTGGATGGTTGAGATTAATACTTAATTTTTATTAAAAAAAAGGGTCTTATTTATTACATATGAAGGTGAACATGACTGGTCAAGGGTATTATGGGGACAAAAAAGGCTCATAGTATTAATCCATATGAAACGTCTAATTGAACATTTATTTCATTACAATAGAAACGGATGAACATTTATTACATTTATTTCATTACATATGAAACATTTATTATGGGGATAAGAAAATGATTTAATCATAACATACAATATAATTATGGAAGCTTCATTTTTGTAACACCCAATAAAAATTAATTTTAATTCAGAAAACACATGAGCATCCCTGAAATGAACGCAACAACGATGAACATCGATAGAGATGAACACAAATGTTCAACGATGAACACCTTATAAACATAAAACATTGATAGATGGGAACATCGATGAACGCCGTACAAACATAAAACATTGATAGAAGGGAACATCGATGAACACAAACATTGATAGATGGGAACATCGATGAACACCTTACAAACATAAAACATTGCATAAAACACATATGTTCATCTTTAATATATGAATGTTTGTGTGATTTACGAATGATGATTAATATATGATAAATTTCTTGAAAAGAACGACTATACGATCTACTATTTTATCAAACATATGCACCGAAATATGTTTATCCTATTGATATGATGTAAAAAAATGTAGGATATGGAGATAATACAAAAATCATAACCTACTACATAATTATGGAAACTTGTTTTTTGTAACTCCTAATAAAATTAACATTATGATGTTTGCTCCAAACATCAACAATCATTGAATTCCTATTGGTTGAACAAGGTTCATAAAGTTAATAAGAAATTGATGGTTAACAAATGATCCTTACTCTATTTAATTATTACACTTTTTAGTTAAGAAAATAACAATTTTACCTTTAATTATAGATAAAGTTTATCAAATTTGTTCCTATCTAACAGAACACTACTCAACCAAATGACAAAATCATTATCGAAAAAAGAGATGGCTTTTCACATGAGAATGCCTTTCCTTACTTTTTTTTCCTTTCGAATAAAGAGAAAATTAAAAAAAACATTTACTTGTGAGAATTAGATATTTAAGGGTTGTTTATTCAACACTTACCTATGAAGTATTTATCGGTAATAGTTAACATGTTCAATTTACTTACAGGGTAAGGGGTTGTTTACCAAATTTTCCATTAAGTCCTGTATGGATAAATGTGTCTGTCCGGATAAATTTGTTTGTGTAGATAAATTGATGTTGTTGTTTACTTTTTTAATTGAATCAACAGTCTGAATAACATAAATGGCCAATTTACCCCTGAATATGAATTATAAGTTGTTTTATAAATTATTGTTTATTTTTTAAGCCATATATCCATAACTTGAGATTCTTCTTTAATTCCTACTAAAGTGGAGAGATAATTGTTTTTTGGAAAGCAAATGCAATTCATAACAACCACAAAGGCGCAAAAAACTTATAGACCCAAACAACCAAAAGCAATCATCCAATCAACCAAACCAAAACGAAACCATGGAGGTTTGCAAGGAGCAAACCACGTCCAAAAAGAAACACCCAGATGAAAGTTCAACAAGCCATGGGTCAAAGCATATATCTACTATTGTTACCCTAAGTAGTTTTGTTTTCAGATTTGGTAGTGATTTTGTTTTAAATTTGGATTAACAGCCTCATTTAAAGTTTTCATCTTTCCAGAAACTAGTGTTTGGACCGCACGTTGCATGGTGACGAAAATATTTTGTTAGGAAATATGTAAATAAGCTAAGATTAAACGTAACTTGTTATTTGAAAATTAATGGAATACAATGTAGAACCTGAACTCACTTAAAGTGTACTCTTTTAATGTCAGTGTCATTTCAGGCCGGTACGTGTGGTTTGCATCTTTATACACGTTTGGTTCAAATTAAGAAAGTGCCTCGCTAAGCCCTTTTTGTTGGGTCTGAATGTGCTAAGGATGGATATTACTGCTACATGAAAGGTATTACTATTGCTTGTAAGATTACTACTGCAAGATGAAATATTACTACTGCTAGTAAAATTAATACTGCTTGAAGAGTTAGTGCTGCTACTTGAATAGTTAGTACTGGTTGGAGAGTTAGTACTACTAGTAGTTAGTATTGCTTGAATATTACTACCGCAAGTGAGGAGTTAATACTGCAAGCATGGTTAGTACTGCTAAGCTTGAAGATTAATGCTGCTGGATGATTAATGCTGCTGAGGATGATTAGTGTTGCTTATGAAGATAAAGATGGAATGATTGCTTGGAACGAAAGACTAGGAGCAGGAGATAATGATGAAGATAATTATGGTATTGATGCTGAAGATCAATTTTGTTTTGATAATTATCTTGTAATCAATTCTATATATATAGTGTAGATGTCTTAGCAATGAGATACAAGTTTTACAAGTTTTTCATATACATTTGTTTAGAGAGAATTAACCTCAAGGTTCTTAGAAGTCCTTTCAATAGAGAAGTATTGAACGTTTGTTGAGTCTGTTCAACAGATTGAGGTTTTGTTTGTAATCATTAAGTATTGAATATAACTTGTGATTTACATTTTGATATTGTTCCATTGATTTACTGTTAAAGTGTTTTTCCGCAACTTCTTTAACATAAGTTTCTGAGTGTTTTATTAAATTCTTGTTTTGAATTTCGATCCTGACAAGTGGTATCAGAGCCTTCTACTCAGAAATCAAAAATCATCATGGACAGATCTAATGACAGTGTTCTTGTTTCAAAGGTTCCAATGCTCAAACCCAATGAGTTTGACATGTGGAAAATCAGAATCAGACAGTACATTCTTCTTACAGACTACTCAATGTGGGACATCATTGAGAATGGTCCCTCAGATGGAGGAAAGATGGACGCAGAATGCAAGAGACCTCCACCAAAGACCGATGGAGAAAGAAAGATGAGGCAGACAGAGATGAAAGCCTTGAGCACTCTGCTCTTGGCAATTCCTAATGAGTACTAACATCAATTCTGCAACTGTTCTGATGCTCAAATACTGTGGAATGCATTGGAGAAGAGATTTTCAGGTACTAAAAGCACTAAGAGGAATCAGAAGGAAATTCTCAAACAACAATATGAGAAATTTATGTCTACAAAGAATGAGTCCATGACTCAAACCTTTGATAGATTTGTTAAGACACAGTCTCATTGGATTCAAGATTATCCAAACTGAAGATCGCAATCTGAAGCTAAAGCCGAAACGTCGACTCTCGATATTAAAGTCTATGTCGTTTGTAATAAATGTCAATGTAATTGTTTGTTTATTATATTAGTTAACTTAGTTTAAATATCTATTTCTAATAGATATTAGATCTAGTAACTTAGTTAGATAAAGTTAGTTATTTAGTTTAGTTAGTTTACATAATATCTAAAATAGATATTATGTTTATTTACATAATATCTAGTTTAGATATTATGTATGTTAGGTAGATTAGATATTAGGTGTATCTCAACAACTCTCAATAATCAGATCATATCATAATATCAACACACAAACACACACTTAAAGGCGTAATACAGAGAGAACACATCCAAGCTTATATCTGATCAACCTTGTAATCGTTGTTATTAATCAATACAGGTTGGTAATCGATATTGTGTTGTTTTAATCTATAAACTTGATAAGTATTGTGTGGACCGACAATTGGTATCAGAGTCTGATTAAGATCAAAATCAAGTTTTTAAAGAAAACGACTTTGTGTTCTTATTGAAAAATCGTTTTCGAGATTTTGAGTGTTTTAGGTGTTAAAATCGATCAGGTTGTGATCGATTAGAATGCTAGATCGAGTTGTTGTTGTTGTTTGATTTAACTATTAAGCTTAAATCGAGTTCCATTTTGTGATTTTAGTGGTCTGTGTTCGAGTTTCAAAAGTTACTATGCGATCAAATTTAATTTCAAAAAGTGTATTTTATCGAGATCGAGTGATAGCAATCTGTTATAGAAGTGTTTTTAGACTTATTGTAAAGTTTGGTACTGCTAATCGACGAAGAAACAAGTTTTTAGTTGATTTTCTAAGTACAGGACGAACTTGCGCAAACCAGAAGACGAACACACGCAAAGCCTACTTTGCGCATCTAACGTGATACGCAAACTTCACTTTGCGCATCACGCCTGATACGCAAACCCTACTTTGCGCATCTCAAGCAATCCGCAAAACTCACTTCTCGGATCCAACAGCATACGCGAACTCTACTTCGCGCAACACAAGGATACGCAAAGCTCAATACACGTGTTCATCTCTTCACGAAAAGATCAAGTCTACTTTGCGCATCCAACTTGAAAACATTTAAAGTCCCACTTCCAATTCATGAATTCGTTTTGAGAGTCGGGAAGTGGTTTGAACATTGAAAAACGGTTAAAATCATCTAAAGTTCATCTTCCATTTTATTATGCGAAACTGAATAATAGTTATGATGAAAATCCAATATATCAAAAGAAGAAAACTCTTTCAAATGATTTCTTTCAAATTTATTCTGAAAAGGAAATGGAGGCGAAGCCTATTCAAGGTAAACTATATGTCCCTCCTCTCGTTTTAGAAAGTAAAATTTCTGAACTCGAGAATTCTTTATCAGATGAAAAACTTTTGATGAATATTGAACAAAACGTTTTTTCAACTGTGTTTTCAAATTCGGTTCTTTCAAAAGCTTCAAACTCTGAAGATATATTTTGGTTTAGTAAATAAAGAGCTTGATTTTCTGAACTCTAACTGTGGTTTAGATGGTTGTTTTGAACAATTTGACTTTAATGCAAAGCTTCCTAACCATTCATCTTGTGTTAAGAAATCTTTGAGAAAAACCAATATGCCTGTGAACAGTACAAAATCAACGAAAGTTGATAACTCAGTCTCTGTGAAAGCTAAAAATGCTAAAGGTAAGAATATATCTCAGCATTCACAGAAACCGAACACTACTGGTAATTCTAAGAAGAAGCATTCGCTTGTTGCTCAAAGGTCTAACTCACGAGTTTCACATGTTTTAGATCTGAGCAAGCAAAGGCCAGAAGTAAATTCTCAATGGCAACCCAAACGGAAGCTTGACAAGACCGTTCTATCGTTTAGTAGTGTTAATTGTAATAAGACTTCGCTTAGTAAAGACGTTTTAATTGCTGATATTGCTGTTTTGAACTCAAAACTTGTTGTTTCTCGTAAACAATATACAATGAAGCAATTATTTCAGTTATCTTTATCTGCTAGAAAGTCTTCTTTTTATGATAAACATGTTTCTATCTCTTGTCAAGATTCTGGAGATTGGTTTGGAAATTATCATGTGCATTCATATCATACTAATTCTTCAAATGCATTTCAAAAGAAAAAAGGACCCAATTTGAAATGGGTACCAAAATCTTGTGCTAACACAGAAGGGCCCAAATTCCAGTGGGTACCTAAGGCTAAATCTGTGTTGCAGGCACACAAAGCTTAAAGAGAAATCGACTTCTGATTATGTACAGATCAGGACTCGTTCTTCAATGTCAAAATAGGTTTTTGGATAATGCAGTTCAAAACCCGAACATCAAAGTCAAAATAGGCTTTTGAACAAATCAGTTCAAGACCCGCACTTCGATGATCAAAGTGTTTAATTCCAATGTTTTCGTATGAATATCTAAATTTGAAATTTTCTCTTATGCAGACTAGTCATACATGGTTCTTGGACAGTGGATGTTCCAAGCACATGACAGGGCAAAAAGAGATATTGTCCAATTTTAAAGACAAATATTGCGGAACAGTAAGATTCGGCAACGACCAGTTTTCTCCAATCATGGGATATGGTGATGTACAACATGACAATGTCACGATCAAGAAGGTGAGCTATGTAGAAGGCTTACGACACAACTTGTTCAGCATAGGCCAGTTCTGTGACAAAGACTTAGAGGTCAACTTCAAAGCCAAGAGATGTTCAGTTCGCAATGAAGAAGGCGAAGAACTCTTGGTCGGTACTCGAGAATCAGACCTCTACACAATCAATTTATCAAATGTCCAGACTGACAAGCAAGTTTGTCTACTGACGAAAGCCTCGATGCAACAAAGTTGGTTATGGTATCGAAGGCTCTCTCACCTCAACTTCAGGTACATCAACAATCTGGTCAGTGGAAAGCTCGTCAAAGGACTTCCAGAGCTCAAATATGAAAGAGAACATCTTTGTGCAGCATGTGAAAAGGGCAAGATGAAGAGGGCACCTCATAAACCAAAGCCTGAACCAAGTACAAGATCATTGGAAGTCCTTTGACGAGCTTTCCACTGACCAGATTGTTGATGTACCTGAAGTTGAGGTGAGAGAGCCTTCCATGCCATAACCAACTTTGTTGCATCGAGGCTTTCGTCAGTAGACAAACTTGTTTGTCAGTATGGACATTTGATAAATTGATTACATTGAGCGATTATGAAGGATCTATGGATGATTGGCATGGTTTTCTAAAGGAAACTAAAGCTTATTATGGCGTGGATATGAGTGTTCTAACCAAACCCTTTTCAGAAGAGAAAAAGAAGTACTATTTACAGACCTCCTTATGGAATAATCTGCATCCAAATCAAGTTGTAGGAACTTCTGCCATCTTAAAAAAGATCGATTGTTCAAAAGTGACTGTTGAAGACATCCTTTAAACCAAAGCCTAAAACAAAGCCTGAACCAAGTACAAGATTATTGACTTTTGATCGGAGTTTTTGCTTCATTTTCGTAATGATCTTGATCCAAAGGGGGAGATTGTTAAGACACAGTCTCATTGGATTCAAGATCATCCAAACTGAAGATCGCAATCTGAAGCTAAATCCGAAACGTCGACTCTCGATATTAAAGTCTATGTCGTTTGTAATAAATGTCAATGTAATTGTTTGTTTATTATATTAGTTAACTTAGTTTAAATATCTATTTCTAATAGATATTAGATCTAGTAACTTAGTTAGATAAAGTTAGTTATTTAGTTTAGTTAGTTTACATAATATCTAAAATAGATATTATGTTTATTTACATAATATCTAGTTTAGATATTATGTATGTTAGGTAGATTAGATATTAGGTGTATCTCAACAACTCTCAATAATCAGATCAGATCATAATATCAACACACAAACACACACTTAAAGGTTTAATACAGAGAGAACACATCCAAGCTTATATCTGATCAACCTTGTAATCGTTGTTATTAATCAATACAGGTTGGTAATAGATATTGTGTTGTTTTAATCTATAAACTTGATAAGTATTGTTTGGACCGGCAAGATTCAATAAGTTGATTGGAGAGTTGGCTACTGTTGGTGTCAAGATGGATCAAGATGATGTCAACAGAAAATTTCTAAGATATCTTGGAGAAGAATGGGTGATGTAATTGTATCCTTCAGACAGAATGATAATCTGGAGGATAAGGAGCTTGATGATCTCTATAATGATCTAAGAGTATTTGAAGCAGAAGTTGAATCTAAGAAAAGGCCATCTAGATACACTCATTATGTTGCCCTCCTATCATCTACTAATGATTCTACTGCTAATATAGAATCAGTTAGTACTGCTTTTGGCTCAAAACAGGATGGATCCAATGATTCTGTTTTGGAAGCATTCCTAGCTAGTCATGCTAAATCTACTCTTATCAATGATGATCTGGAGCAGATCAATGTAGATGACCTTGAAGAAATGGATATCAAGTGGCAGATGGCAATGCTCACCATGAGGGTCAAAAGGTTAATCAAAAGAACAGGTAGAAACAATTTTTCCATGAAGAGAGAAGATGGTGTTGGATTTGATAAATCCAAGGTGGAATGCTACAAATGCCATAATCTGGGACACTTTGCCAGAGAATGCAGAGGAGGAACTGCCCAACAGCATGGAAGCAATAATCAACAACCAAAGTCCACCAACTATAACAGAAATTCATCCCAAGCTCTTGTCTCACAAGAAGGGGTGGGATTTGATTGGAGTGATCAAGCTGAGGAAGCAATTCAGAACCATGCATTGATGGCTGAAGTTTCAGAGTCATCAAGCACTACACTTCCCACAGAGGTAACATCTAATCTTTGCTCTAGAACTTGTATTGAAATTGTTAAAAAGTACAGGGATCACAATCAGAGCATGTGTGATGACCTTAAAAGGTTAGAGAAAGATAGAAGAGAGTATGTTTTGATTGTTGAGAGGTTTGAAGAACAAATTAATTCATATCAGGCTAATGAACTTCAACATTCTTATGATATCAACTACTGGAAGTGGGAGAAGAATCAGTTAGAGAGTGAACTAGAGAAGGCCAAAGCAGATTGTGAGAAAATTAAGAGTGAATTTGAAAAGTCCAAACTAGATATTGAGAAATATTCCAATGCTTCTAAAGCAATGGACTCTTTACTTAAAAATCAAGTTCATGACAAACTGAGAAG
The DNA here is from genome assembly GCA_954870635.1 of Arctium minus. Classification (NCBI taxonomy): domain Eukaryota; kingdom Viridiplantae; phylum Streptophyta; class Magnoliopsida; order Asterales; family Asteraceae; genus Arctium; species Arctium minus. Next base: position 80,755,241 of record OX941083.1, on the reverse strand, counting down.
AGGAATAGGCTATAACACCACCCCTCCACCATACAACAATAACTATATTCCACCCACCGCAGACCTCTTAGAAAGACAGGATAAGACTGACTTACCTGTAGGAGCCACTGAAGTAGATCCACTGGACAGAGTAGTGGTTGAGGCAGATTCTGAAGAAGAGGACTCTGAGTGTAAGACTGAGAAAGACCATAAAGATATTCCCTTAGAAAATCACATTCTGACAAATGAAAGGGGGGGTAAACCATTTGTCAAGAGTGAGAAAGTGGAGAAGTCCAAGAGTGGGGAAGAGACTGTTAAGAGTGAGAAAGCTGAGAGCTCAAGGAAAGGAAAAGAAAAGGTACAGGGAATTCACTACATGCAAACCTCTGTTATAAATCCATGTACTTGTCAACAGAACAAGCCCCATAAACATGATAAAATAAGGGGAAATCAGAGAAATAGAAATACTCAGTGGGCTCAAAAACAGGGAATTGATCTAAGCAAAATCAATAGACCAAAGCCCTATTTTATCTGTGGCAAATTGAATCATCTTGCCAAATACTGTTATTTCAATCCTATTAACCAAAGAGTTAATTTTCAAAGACAAACACAAAGTTCTTTTGGTTATAGGAAGCAATCAAGAAATCACATGGCTGATAATATGAAAATAGTACCAATGAAAACTAGGATTGCAAAATCTCATATCCATAATAAGTTTGCTAAATCAAAAGAAAATACTCCAAGAAAGTCAAGGAGTAACTCACAAAACAAGAAAGCAAACAACTTTGTCAAGGTTTGGGTTCCAAAAGTCAAGAAACCTATTAGTACTGCTACCTCAAATAGTACTGCTAACAGAAATAATGCTGCTGATAGCAATACTACTGTTGTCCAAATTAGTACTGCTAACCAAGTTAGTACTGCTAACCCAGTTAGTACTGCTAACAAGGATAGTGCTGCTACCAGTGTTAATACTGCTAAGCCTATAATTTTGACAAAGTATTCCAGCCATGAGATTCCTAAGTCTGATAATCTCATCCATACTAAAATTACTGATTATAAATATGTTGATGAGAAAGGACAACCCAAGACCACTTTGGCTTGGGTTCCCTCTAAAAACTAACTGTTTTATCAAATGTGCAGGGCAACCAACAGCTCAAGAAGAAGAGCATCTGGCATGTAGATAGTGGTTGCTCTAGGCACATGACAGGTAACATGGCCTGCCTTCAAAACTTCAAAAGGTTTGATGGAGGACATGTTGCCTTTGGTGACAATCCAATAGGAGGTAAGATCAGTGGAAAATGTATGGTATCAAAAGGTAAGATGTCTTTTGAGGATGTGTACTATGTTGAGCAATTGAGATACAACCTGTTAAGTGTATCACAAGTCTGTGACAAGAAACATAGTATATTATTTACTGAGTCTGAATGTATTATCCTTGCTCCAGGATTCAAGGTAGTTGATGAAAACATGATACTACTTAGAACTCCTAGAAAGGATAATGTTTATTGTTTGGATTTAGAGAATGTATCTTCTGATTCATCATTAAACTATTTATTTTCAAAAGCTTCCTTAGATGAATCATCTCTTTGGCACAGAAGGATGTGTCACATGAACTTTAAAATAATGAACATTCTTGTGAAAAATAACCTTGTAAGAGGTTTACCTCAAAAAGTATTTTCATGTGATGATCATTGTGTGGCTTGTCTTAAAGGCAAGCAGCACAAAACTTCTCATAAGTCCAAAGAAATAAATACTATCTCTTCTCCTCTTCAATTATTGCATATGGATCTCTTTGGTCCTACAAATGTGATGAGTATTGGTAAGAAATCCTACTGCTTAGTCATTGTTGATGACTTCTCTATATTTACTTGGGTATATTTTCTGAGGACTAAGGATGAGACAAGTGGACTGATCAAATCCTTTGTTCTTAGGATTGAAAACCAAACTAATCTAAGGGTTAAAGTCATCAGATCTGATAATGGAACTGAATTTGAAAACAATGACTTAAATAGCTTTTGTGAGAATAAGGGTATTGAGAAACAATACAGTGCTCCTAGAACTCCTCAACAGAATGGTGTTGCTGAGAGGAGAAATAGGACACTAATTGAGGCTGCTAGATCTATGTTGGTAGATTCAAAGCTACCAATTACTTTCTGGGCAGAAGCAGGTAATACTGCCTGTTATGTCCAAAATAGGGTTCTAGTAGTCAAATCTCAAGGCAAGAAACCTTATGAACTTTTTAACAAAAAGAAACCTTTATTGGCTTTTTCAAACCTTTTGGGTGTCCTTGCACTATTCTCAACACCAAATCTCACTTAGGTAAGTTTGAAAGTAAAGCTGAAGATAGATTTCTTGTTGGATACTCATCTCAGAGTAAGGCTTATAGAGTATTTAATAGCTCTTCAAGGATTATAGAGGAAAGTGACAATGTCAAATGCAATGAGAACACACCAAATCTAATTGGTACAGGTCCTGATTGGTTGTTTGACATTGATTCACTAACTAATGCATTGGGTTTTAGTAATGTGCAAAATGCAGGAACAAGCTCAGAAAAGGTACAAACACAGAGTTCAGAGTTTGTGTTGTTTCCAATACCCACAGCAGATCCTGTTGAATTCTTCCAGCAAGAAAAGAAAGATGCTTCAGAATCAGAAGATTCTGATCCAGATCAAGATGAAGATGATAGAGCAGATGAAGAGGACAAAGGTGATGAACAGAATAAGAGTGATAAAGAGGATGCTCATAACTCAGGAAATACAGAACCTGAGATGCCCATACTATCAGAAGATGACACTAATGATGACAATTCTTCAGTATATGGTGGAAGCACTCCAGAAAAGAATGACACCAACCTTGAAGAAAATCTTAATGAGGAGGCTGTCAATGCTACCAGAACTCAGAAGAATCATCCTCCTCAATTGGTGATTGGTGACATCAATTCCCCAATGATCACAAGGCAACAAAGCAAGTTAGGGGGATTGAAAGACATACAGACAGGGTTGTTATCTTGCTTTCTATCCCAGATTGAACCCAAGAAGGCCTATGATGCATTGAAAGACCCAAGATGGATAGAAGCCATGCAAGAGGAGTTGCTGCAGTTTGTGCTGCAAGATGTATGGGATCTAGTGGATCTTCCAAAAGGACACAGAGCAATTGGCACAAGATGGATTTTCAGAAATAAGAAAGATGAGGAGGAATAGTAATAAAGAACAAGGCCAGACTTGTGGCACAAGGGTACACACAAGAAGAAGGAATAGACTATGAAGAAGTATTTGCTCCAGTAGCCAGAATTGAGGCAATTAGGCTGTTTCTAGCCTATGCTTCTTTCATGAAGTTCAGAGTTTATCAGATGGATGTCAAGAGTGATTTCCTATATGGGACAATTGATGAAGAAGTATATGTTTGTCAACCTCCAGGGTTTGAAAATCCAAACTATCCTGACAGAGTATACAAATTAAAGAAGGCACTCTATGGACTACATCAAGCACTAAGAGCTTGGTATGACACTCTGTCTACCTATCTCTTGGAAAATGATTTTGAAAGAGGAATAATTGACAAGACTCTGTTCATCAAAAGGAAGAAGAAGGACATCCTACTTGTGCAGATCTATGTGGATGACATCATCTTTGGATCCACAAAAGATTATATGTGCAAGGAGTTTGAGGAGCTAATGCATAAAAGATTCAAGATGAGCTCTATGGGTGAACTTACATTCTTCCTTGGGCTACAAGTTAAGCAGAAGAAAGATGGAATCTTCATCAGCCAATCCAAGTATGTGCAGGATATACTTACAAAGTTTGGATTTTCATATTCAAAACCTGCAAGCACACCTATGGAAACATACAAAAAGATCACTCCAGATCTTGAGGGGGAGGATGTAGATGTTCATCATTATAGATCTATGATAGGATCCCTCATGTATCTAACAGCTTCCAGGACAAATATTATGTTTGTTGTCTGTGTGTGTGCCAGATTTCAAGTAAGACCTAAGCAATCACATTTTCAAACAGTCAAGAGGATCTTCAGATATCTCAAAGGACAACCTAGGTTGGGTCTTTGGTATCCTCATGACTCACCATTTGATCTACTTGCTTATTCTGATAGTGATTTGGGTGGTGCAAACTTGGATAGAAAGTCTACATCAGGAGGATGTTAGTTTTTGGGTGCAAGACTAATGTCATGGCAGTGTAAAAAGCAAACCACAATGTCCACCTCTACAACAGAAGCAGAATACATAGCTGCTGCAAGCTGCTGCTCACAAGTGTTATGGATTCAAAATCAGATGCTGGACTATGGTGTCACTTTTATGCACACTGCAATCTTCATTGACAACAACAGTGCAATAAGCATTGTTAATAATCCAGTGAAGCACTCAAAAACCAAGCATATAGAAATAAGATACCATTTTATTAGAGACTGCAATGAAAAGAAGCTAATTCAGGTTGTGAAAGTACACACAAGTAACCAATTTGCTGATCTATTCACCAAAGCGTTTGATGTTGGTAGATTCACATTCTTGGTCACAAGTGTGGGCATGATAAACACTGAATAAGCATATTTTGATTTTCTTTATGTACCATTTCTATATAGATTCCTTCTACTTTCTCATATTGTATTGTGCTGATGCTGCTAACCTTGTGTGTTTAAGTGTTTCAGACTGCTTCAATTGGATACTTGGTACTTCTAGTTCAGTTAATACTGCCCTCTATATTACTCATAATAACAGTTCAAATATGGTTAAGTATGGTTACTACTACTAGGTGGTTTATATTGCCAGTGCAAAGTTACTACTGCTTGCCTTATTTATACTGCTAATCAGTGTTACTACTGCTGGTATGTGTTACTACTGCTAGTCTGTGTTAATTAGGGGTGTAAGCGAGTCGAGCTTTTAACGAGCTACTCGAGCTCGAGCCCGGTTAACTCGAGCTCGAGCTTAATTATTCTCGAGCTCGAGCCGATCTCGAACACAAAATAAAACTCGTTTAACTTATCGAGCCGAGCTTTATAACACCAATATTCGACTCGGCTGGTTCGAAAACTCGATTCAACTTTACGAGTCGAACCGAGCCGAGTCGAGTCGAGCCATTCGAGCATACCCTTTTTCGAACCAAACATGCTCATATATTTATTAAGCATAAAATAAAAATATATAAATTGTCGAGCTCAAGACGATAAACGAGTTAATTGATCGCGAGTTCGAACCCATAAACGAGCTTCGAGATCGAGCTCGATAACTCAAAAAATATTCAAGCTCGAGCTTGAGCCCTACATTGAAAAGTTAATCGAGCTCGAGTCAAGCTCGAGCCCAGTATTAATTTTTTGAGCTCGACTCAATTAACCTACTACTCGACTCGACTCGACTCGTTTACACCACTAGTGTTAATACTGCTAGTCTGTGTTAGTACTGCTAGTCTGTGTTAATACTGCTAGTCTGTGTTAGTACTACCAGTCTGTGTTACTACTGCTAATATGAGTTCATACTGCGAGTTGGTTAATACTGCTAGGGTACTTAGTACTGCTTCTAACTGAAACCCTCCACCTATAAATACCCTTTGTGACCGCCAAAATACAAACGGCTCTTTGAATTTCATACAAGTGTTCTTTCTCTTTCTTTCTCTCAAATTCTTACCAGTGCGTAACCCTAGCTTTGTCTAATCGCTCAAGAAGATGGTTGGACTGATGTTTGTTGATGATCACATTGAGTTGGCAATGCTACAGAAACCCAAGCAAGCAGAGGGTTTTCATCAGATTGTGGATTTTCTAAAATCCTCACACATCGCCTACGTATTAACTGTCAATCCCACAATCTATGTGAAACATCTGAGACAGTTCTGGACAAATGCGACCATCCAGAATGATGAAGGCGATCAGATTATCCACTCAAGGGTTTGTGATAAACCCATCACAATCACAGAGGACGGTATTCGCACTCATCTACGACTAGATGATGCCTCAGGTATAACCTCTTTACCTAAGGAAGATCTCTTCCAAGTTCTTAGTCGTATGGGGTATGAAGGTCCCACTGATGTTTATAAGTTTTACAGGAACATATTTTCACCTCAGTGGCGATTCTTTGTTCATACCCTACAACATTGCATTTCACGAAAAAAACTGGATGGAGTGAGTTCAGCAGTACCTTAGCTTGTGCTCTAGTCTGCTTAGCTACCTCTAGAAATTTTAATTTTTCTCAAATGATTTTCAATGATTTAATGTCAAATCTGGATACCAAATCCAAAAGCTTTTATATGTATTCTAGGTTTGTACAAGAGATTATACTAAAGGAATTGACGGATCTACCCTCTTTTAAAGAGGTGTATGTACCAAAACCTCCCAAAGGGAAGGTATTCTCAAACATGAAAAGGCCTAGCAAGGACTTTTCTGGACAAGAGACACCATTGTTCTCTACAATGATGGTTATGTCTCATTCCCATGGTGAGGCATCAGGGTCACAGCCCACATCTGACCACCCAACTGATGACCTACCCACACCATTCAATTCTATTAATCCTCCTCAGATTCCTATTGTAAAGCCCACATCCCCCATCACCAAAACTTATATAAGAAAAAAGGTATAGAAGGTTCCTTCCCTTCTTGTATCTTCACCCCCAAAGCCTACAAGCCCTCTGATGGAGCATTTTCCATCAGAGAATATCGAAAGGGAAACCACAGGGGTGTCTCCCAACCCCAAGAAGGTGCTCTATAAGGAGAAGGATGAGCATGTGGGAAGAAAGGCTCACACTACTGTTTCTGTACAAGGTGTAGAACAGGACAGTGTGAACATCTCTAAGACCTTCCCCACGGAAACTTTAGATGAGCAATCATCTAAAGGTCCCAGGTGCCAAGAAACCAAGGGGGTAGAAGGTGCTTCTGCTAGGCAGAAGGCCTCTACTAAAAGATCCAAGGATCCTTCAAGGGTGGTCAACACACCCAAAGAAGGTGAGGACAAATATAACTATGAGGAGTTGATGGAAACAATTGGAAATATCAATCTGGATGTCCTCAAACAGGGGGCAGAAATAGAGGAGTTGAAACTGGTGATTCTTTCACAACAAGTGCAGATAAGCAAACTAAAGAAGATGGTTCTAAGGTTGGTACAGAAAAAGAAAAGAAAGCAGTATGTATTGAAGAGAAGGGGAGATGTAAATGATGCTTTCAAAAAGGGGGAGAGTCAAACTAAATTTGCAAAGCAAAGCCCTGTTGGCATGGAATCTCAATTTGAGGGGGAGACCAGTGTTGAAAAAGAAAGGGAGATTGGTGCTAAAAATGTGAAAGAAGCAGAAACAGATCAAGCAGCAGAAACAAGTGTGAAAGAAGCAGTAACTGAGCCAACAGCAGTAACTACACCAGAAGTAGTAACCACAGCAGTAGAAACAGAGAAAGTTGCAGCTGAAACAGGGATGTCTGCAGAGGAAATAGAAATTGCAAAGACTCTTGTGAAGGCAAAGATTGACACTCCCAAGGCTACTCAAAAGGCTAAGGGAGTGATAATCAAAGAAGGTGGTTCTGAACAGAAAAAGAAGAAGATCAGTAAGGCAGAGATCAAAAAGAAAGGAAAAGAGAAAGTGGTTGAGTCTGAGAAACCAATGAAGAAGCAGAAACAGATTGATTTGGATGAAGAGTTAGCTAAGAAGCTATAAGAAGAGATTGAAATGGAGGAACAGAGTCAAACAGCTAAATACAGACAGTTTGCTTTAGAATTGTCTACTAAGCTGAATGAGGAATTTCAAAGGAGTATGAAGACTGTTGCTGCTGCTAAACAAGTTACAAAGAAGGCTTCAAGGCAAAGGCTGGCATTAAAGAAAATACAAAGACAACCTTCAAAGACCTTCCTGGCAAATCAAGAAAGAAGGAAAATGATAAACTTTCTGAAAGGAGCTATTGGAGTTCCTGAAGGAATGTTTACCAGCATGACATTTGGAAGGATAGAGGAGCTATACCAGAAGGAGATGGCCAAGCTGAAAGGGGATTTCATTCAAAGGGTTGAGGTTGAAAGAAAGTTGAAAGAAAGACATGATCTTAACATTCAACAGCCCTTCCCTGACAGTGAAGAAGGCACACCTATTAAAGAAAAGACATAAGTTAAGCAAGAAGAGACTTTGGCTCAACAGATTGGAGCTATTAAAAGAAAGAAGTCTATAGCTACCAAGCCAAAGGCAAAGAGGCCAAGAATTGAAGAAGTTGAAAAGGAGAATGAAATTAAAAGAGCAGAAGCAGAACCTACTGTTGCAACTTCAGCAAAGCCAGAGCAGAATCAAGAGCAGTCCAATCAACAATCCAATGAGCAATTTCATTTGTACATGACTTTGACAGATGAAGAACCAGTGCAAGCAGACCCTATATCAATGCAGGCACCAGAGATCATTCACTGGGATATTCTGAAGGACAACAGAAAAGAATATTTCAGATTCAAAAGAATGGGTGATCAGTATGAGGTGTATGCAACATGGGGAAAGATAGTGAGAAGTTGTACAAGGGCTGATCTGGAAGAATTATACAAAGTTGGATTGACTCTGTATAAAGATGTGCTGGAAGGGACTGAAATGAGCTTAATCAAGATTGCCATGGAGTACTTATGCATGATGTTTGAGCCTGAAAGAGTGAAGTACAGGATCAAAGACTTACATCATGAGTATGGATTCAAAAAGATTGATCATTGGATGTTATTTGAAAACTGTGGTGTCTACATGATCACAATTGACAAAAGCTACCATGAGTACTACTTGGTTGACAAGATCTATGACCATAGCAAAGCTAAGTTGGAAGGGATGTTGAAAGCCAAGCTGGTATGTGCTAAAGGATCAGAAATGGCCAGAATCGTGATCAGAAGGACAATTAATCAAAGTCTGGGATTGGATCCAAATCTGGGAAATTAAGCTGAAGTGTTGAAAGCATCATGAAGACCCTATGCTGAAGAACTTAACTTCTCATTTTGAAAAGTTAAGTTAGGGGGAGATTGTTGGGTCTGAATGTGCTAAGGATGGATACTACTGCTATTTAAAAGGTATTACTACTGCTTGTAAGATTACTACTGCAAGATGAAATATTACTACTGCTAGTAAAATTAATACTACTTGAAGAGTTAGTGCTGCTACTTGAATAGTTAGTACTGCTTGGAGAGTTAGTACTGCTAGTAGTTAGTACTGCTTGAAGATTACTACTGCAAGTGAGGAGTTAATACTGCAAGCATGGTTAGTACTGCTAAGCTTGAAGATTAATGCTACTGGATGATTAATACTGCTGAGGATGATTAGTGCTGCTTATGAAGATAAAGATGGAATGATTGCTTGGAACGAAAGACTAGGAGCAGGAGATAATGATGAAGATAATTATGGTATTGATGCTGAAGATCAATTTTGTTTTGATAATTATCTTGTAATCAATTCTATATATATAGTGTAGATGTCTTAGCAATGAGATACAAGTTTTACAAGTTTTTCATATACATTTGTTTAGAGAGAATTAACCTCAAGGTTCTTAGAAGTCCTTTCAATAGAGAAGTATTGAACGTTTGTTGAGCTTGTTCAACAGATTGAGGTTTTGTTTGTAATCATTAAGTATTCAATATAACTTGTGATTTACATTTTGATACTGTTCCATTGATTTACTGTTAAAGTGTTTTTTCGCAACTTTTTTAACATAAGTTTCTGAGTGTTTTATTAAATTCTTGTTTTGAATTTCGATCCCGACACTTTTCAAGTTGGAAATGTTATGAACATAACCGTCCAATTGATAAATATGTTTTCTTTTTTGTAGGAATGTACTAAATTGCAAGTTGTGTGCAATATTATTTGTAAGTATTATTCAGACTTGATGTGTTTAAGACTTTGTAAAAGATGAATGTTGGTATAGTATTAGTTGAATAAGTAAACAAATAACTTTATATTGGTTGAAAGTGATCAATTCTTTGTGTATATTTATAATTAACTTAATAGTTGACTTAATATAAAGTTTTAGTTAATGGTTGAATTAATAGTTGTTTTGGTTAAGTGAAGACATGGGTCTGTGAGTTCTTAAATATATTGATATTTTATATTCATCTTAATCATTAATCGCTTAAGAGAATGTTTATTTATTTCTTTAAATTTGACTATTTTGATGTATAGATATTAGATGGTGAGGTTCTTTTCTCTCTTTATTTGTGGTGAGTGCTCATGAAGGTTTGTTCCATACACCTAAATCAAAGAACCCAATAACCCTCATAGACTCGGGAGATATAGTTTTACATATACGAAAACCTTTCAAGAATCTTTTTGATACTTATTAAATCAAATTGAAATGAAATAATCAATATATAGCGCAATGTAAAGATTTGAGTGAATTGTTTGGTATAGGATTTTTCATACTTCCTCTTGTATATGTCTCATTTAAATTTCCCAAATTATAGGTAATACAAAATCAACACATAGTGATGCATGCTTCCATTTTCCATTAAAACAATTAATAAACAACCATGGGTTCTTGTCAACTATGCCTATATTTTTTATTTCAATAACAAATTTGGCCCTCCATGAATTCGTCTATATAAGTTGCGGTGCATAAGCCCCTTTAGATATATGGCCTACTTTCTTGAATCTCGTAATCACAAAAGTATCAAAATTTCTTAAGAACGTATATGATTTAGTCGTAAACAAAATATATCATTTGATAATTAAAAAACCCAACAAAACGGAAAAGTCTTGAACGATATTATAGCTACATACCTGTTCGAGATGTTTTTAATCAAGCGTTTTGTTCTACCCGATTTAGTTTTCTTTGATCAACCTATTTCTCTTCCATGATAGTTCCTTAAATATCTATTTTTTTGATGGAGAAATTAAGGGTTTCATGGAGAATTAAAAGCAAGTAATGAAAGAAGCAAATGAAGAGTTGGTGGTTAAACCAAAATACAAATTTACACAAAAATCGGCTAAAAATGAAATACACAATTTTCAAATAGGGGTAAATGAGTCTTTAATATATTAAACATTTAAAAAAACTATGGAAATTTATACATCATTTTCTACTCCACAAATGTATCACCTCATTTGTTATGATTTTTACTTTTATATATATATATATAAAGAATAAAGAGATATTAAATTGTTATTAAATTTTGTGTAACCAAAGATGGTGAAGATGAATATATAAATATATAAATGAAAAAAATGCAAAAATTGAGAAAAAAGAAAAATATGATTTGGATGCTTCAAGGATGTCACCTCATTGTTGGTGGGTTTTACTTTAATATATATACTAGAAGCGTACCCGCGCAATGCAGCGAAATACATCACGATTTTAATGTTTCATTTTATTTTTTGTTTTTTTGTCGATTTACAATACGATTTTGGATGGTTTTGAGAAAATGATAATGTTTTTTTATAAATTTGTTTAATTTAGGCTTAATAATATAATGTTTTTATATAAAAAAAAATAAGTATTTTGTTAGAATTCAATTATTATCTTATATATTTTAATGACATCTAGAAAAAAATAACTAATTACATATTTAATAATATAATTAAAACAAATTTATAGTAATATAATATATTAATTAATAGTGATACATGGAAATGTCTGCATAAAAGGAAGGTTCTGCACATACCAAATTGATAGGTGTTAGAAGTCTGCAGTAGTAATATGTATCTTGTGCTTTGATACTTGTAAATTAATAGATTTTTAAAATCTTTCATAAAATGATGGTACCTTATGCCCAATAATTTGTATTTAAGAGTTTTTTATCCGTGCTTTATAATATAGTATAGATAGATTATGTTCACCACCTCAAGCCACTATTACACGATGATTCTTGAACCAATCGATGTAAAATCCTACAACGATCAAAATGATATGACTAATTTAAAGGTTAACATTGTTCTTACCCTCGATGGTTGCTGAAAACTCGAACCGAACCCGCCGCCGACAGGAAGGTTGATTTCCTGTTGTTGCTTCTGGCTTAAGGGATCCTACTCATCAATTGAGGCTAATTGGACGATTAAAACCTAATTTCTTGAATCATGAGCAGAGAGAAGAGAACGATTTCCTTCTGTTGCTTCTCTCTGATTTCTTGAATCTTGAAAACATGAACGATTTCTTGTTGCTGCTTCTCTCCGTTTGTTTTTTTACCTTTAAGGGTAGAATGGTAAAAAAATTGTCTTAATGGGGACAACACACCCCTTACCTACTTCGCAAATAAGCTATTTTTGTCTGTGCGAATAAGCCATTAAGCCACAAGTAAACACACTCAAACGTCTGTGCGAATAAGTCATTTTGTTAATAAGCTCATTAAGCCACAAGTAAACACCCCCTAAGATTTTAGTCTATTAAAACGACATCATATGCAATATTTTATCTGTTAAGCGTTTATCGTGTAATAGCCGTCACTATCACTTACTAGGTAAGACTCTTGGTCCTTGTCATGTTCATTCAATAAAGTGAAGCGAAACATAAACAGTTAAACATTTTAGTAATAACCCCTCATTTTAAATCGAATTAAAATAATAATGTATACATCTATTTAAAAAAAATAAAGGAGTAATTTACTCTAGAGTAAATTACATATTTGGTCTCTAACGTTTGGCGTTTGTTACGGAATTGGTCCCTAAACTTCAAAAATGGCAAATAAACCCTCTATGTATGCATTTTGTGTTGGATTTGGTCCCTTGAGCCAACGGTCGTCTATTTCCTCCGTTAAGCATGAGGGTATTATGGTCATTTTACCTATTTTATTTATTTTTCCAATTTTTATTACTTTTCTTGCATCTTCATCTTCAACCTCATGAACACCAAGAACACCAAGAACAAACCTAAATCAAACTTCCATTTTCCCCTTTTCCTTTTTCAAATAGAAGAAAAATGGAAATCGAGAAGCAAACTTGTTCCAACGACGGAAACGATCATTCCCTCTTCGACTATTGTTTCTAGGGTTTTGTTTTCTTAATGCTGCATCAATGGAACCAACAACAGCCAACGATCCAATGATCGACGAAGAAGAATCTACACTGCTAACTATCCTCGATGCCAGCAGCTATCAGCTTCATGATCTCGATTCAATCGACCTCTCGTCGACTCTAATCGAGATTGATTTGACCGTCAATTGATTGACTAACTTGGATTCACGTATCTATTGCTTTAGTGGCTCTGCAGTGTAATGTTAGTTGTGATTAAGGGTTTTTGGTAATAGGTATGATGATGTTGATACATGAGATGGGTAATTTTGGGTAATATTATAGTAAAGAGGCTGAAGCTGCATCTAGTGTATGAATTTTTGGAAGTCATTTTACTTTTCAATGTTTTTGTCGTGGGATTTCATTTTGGTAAAGTTTACTCCGGTGTGGGGATCTCAATTAAAAAATGGTTTACCCGATGGATAGCCCAGCTAGCTAACCAAGGCCAAACCACTGCCACTGCCACTGTCTGTAAGGGCTAACCAATCTTCTATCCACTCTATTGTTGATGTTGATGATACCCATTCATTACTGATGGTGGTTACGCTTGCCCAAATCATCCACCTCATATTCCAGTTTCGGTAACACCTTTCGTTCGCCCTGGTTTCATTCCTGTTGAGCCCATGCAGTTGAGCCCACTCAGCTATCATTTTGGAAAGCATTAGCATCCATCTTATCTTAACTTGTTTTATATCTGGACTTAAACCAAGCCAGATTGAGGTTTCAACCCATTGATCTCACTAATACTACTAGTATAGGCTGGAAACAAAACTAAACACTAGTCTGGCTACATTAATTTAGTACTTAGCTAGCTCAATCAATGTTTTTCCTTCCATTACCCCTTCCAAGTTAACATCCACTGAAATCAATGCAACCTCCATGGGAAAACATATGTCTGTTATTTTTTTTTATTTTTTTTGGAAATAGGGCAGGCAAGTTAAAAAATACCAAGAACTGAGAGTGATATTCTTCCGTAGAGGCTCTCTCTCTGTATCTCGATCTCTCTCTCTGTTTCTCGATCTCTCTCTCTATTTGTACCTCGATCTCTCCCTCTTCTCTCGATTTCTATCTCTTTCTGAGATCTCTCTCTCTCTCTCTTCTTTGGGTTTGATTTTTTAATCTAGGTTTTTTATTTAGGATTTGTGTCTTGAATGTAATTGATTGCAAATGAAAAGGTTTTTTAAATTTGGGTTTGATTTAGGTTTTTGAATGAGTTTGATTTAAGATTTTGGATTTTTAACAAGTTTGATTTGGGTTTGTTCTTGGTGTTCTTGGTGTTCATTGAGGTTGACGATGAGGATTCAAGAAAAGTAATAAAAAATGGAAAAATAAATAAAATAGGTAAAATGACCATAATACCCTTATGCTTAACGGAGGAAATAGATGGTCGTTGGCTCGAGGGACCAAATCCAACACAAAATGCATACGTGGAGGGTTTATTTGCCATTTTTGAAGTTTAGAGACCAATTCTGTAACAAACGCCAAACGTTAGGGGCCAAATCTGTAATTTACTCTTTACTCTATTATTTTTCACATTGGGTAGAATTTCCAAAAAGAGTAAAATGGGGAAGCAATTACGAGGGAGGCGGCGGAAGAGTGTATGGTGGTCACCTAATTATCCTGTAACACTGCTCTGGCTACTCATCTACACCGTTGACTTCACAAAATCCTTTACTTAACTGAAATAAATGTAAATATTAATATAAAAAGGGAAAATTGCATTAAAATGGAACCAATTTTAGCCTAATTCCTATTTTGGGGAACCAACTTTTAAAATCGTCATTTAAGGGTCTAAATCAAGCTTTGTGTTTATTCAAGGGTTTGGTTAACCTATTGAACAGGTAACCGGTAATACAACATGACTTGGCATATAATAATTTAAAATTTTATTCGGTGGATATTAATCATCATTATCATTAAAAAGAAATAAAATATTAAACACTCAAACATCAAAATCAGAAAACAGAGATTCCTTTGGATGGTTTCCATCGTAGCCATTCTTGCCTCACAAGTCACACCTTCTGCCTCCGTCGCTTACGCCTCCCTAGCGGTCGCAGTTGCCCTCTCCAGCCGGCACCGACCGCGTTCATCAGGTATGAATCCTTAAGCACTCACGTCCCTCCAAACAACCCGCGTTCATCTCTTACGAAGGACTGTTCGTTCGAGTCGCCAGATTGAGAAGGCTCGGCGGCGGCCGGTTATCTTTCCCGTCACAGATCAATGCCACCTCTTACTTTTACCGGCTCGTCGACCTTGACTCCAACTCAACATCGACTCTTGAGTTTAACTCACCGATGCCTTCACCTATGCCTTCGGAACTGAAATAGATGTTTGTTCTTGGCATTTTTTAATTTGAAAAGTTTGAGGGAGGTCGGCGGTAGGGGAGGCCGGAGACGCGCCGGCCGCTGGAGACGCGCCGATGATGTTTTGGGGAAGAAGAATAGGATAGTGGGGTTTGTTTTGTTTTTATTTGTTTATTGGAGTGCATTGTATATATCAACTTATTTAATTTGTTTTTTAAATGTAATTATGGATTATGTGGAATTCTTATATTCCATGTAATTTTTCTTTTAAATAATTAGTTGCCACATCAGTTAAGGTAATTGGTTACCTGCTTAATAGGTTAACCAGACTCTTAAATAAACACAAAGTTTGATCTAAACCCCTAAATAAAGATTTTGAAAGTTGGTTCCTCAAAATAGGAATTAGGCTAAAGTTTGTTCCATTTTGATGCAATTTTCCCATATAAAAATATAATACTATAAGACCATTTTAAATCCCCGTTAATCCATTTTTTGTATTAACATCATTCCAAATCACTAAGGTGACTTTTGTTTTTTTAGAAGTCTAAAGTCTGAAGTTTTATTTTAGTTATGATTAATAAGAGGTGGTGTGTAAAAAGGTCTGAACGATTCAGACTTAAAAGTATTAACAAAAATTCATAATAAGTGTTCTTATAAAAAAATTATAGGTTCTATATTTTTTTTAACATCAACAATTATATAGACTTTTTTAAAATATTAAAAATATATATACATATATATAACTAACAAAATGGCAATTCATACCAATGGACCGTTTACTAAATACTTACCCGAGTAAATGCTTATCGGTATCACTTACCTTACGGTGTTTATCTATTGAGTATGGAAACTACCTAGAATCTTACCCGGTAAGTGAGAAAAATGACTCTTACCCGGTAAATATTACCAGGTTTAAGACGCTTACTAACAATTAATTTTGATTGTCTAAAATGTTATACAATAAGGTAAATGAAGGTAATGTTCTTTCCGGTAAGCATTTTGGTGAACAACTCCCAAGTTTAAGTTAAAAACCAATGTTTTTATATAAAGAACTCACTTCACACCAAGGGGGTGTTTGGGATTATTTATTTAAAACAACTTATACTTATTTTAAAAAGTGTTTATCAACTTATGTGGTGTTAAACCGGAATTTTTAAAAAGTTATGGTATAATTTTTCTATAATAGAGTAAAAAAGTCGAAATCTCTAAGAAAAAATTGCATCTATATCTAACCGCTACTCTATTTTAGCAATTCTATTATTAAATTTATTAATAAAATAATCAATATCTAATTCTATAATATAAAACATTTATAAAAAAACTATTAAAAACAATTGTTAAAGTTTAATGTATCGCTATTTAATGTTAATTACTTAAAATCTCTAAAAAATAACCATTAAAGTTTTATGTATTACCTTTAATGTTATTTATTAACTTTCAATCCTTACATATAACCACTTTAACTCCCCTAAAATCACTCTTCACATAACTAAATACAGGATAAAAATTAAATTTTAAATATGGCAAATTTAAAATATAATTAAGAAAATCTAACATAATATCTAATGTTTATTTTATAAAAAAACAATATATTATTAACATCACTCCCCACATAACTAAATACAGAAAAAAAATCAAATTTTAAATATAAAAAATCTAAAATATAATCAAGAAAATCTAACAGCATATTTAATGTTTATTTTATAAAAAACATTATATTATTAAACCTAAAATAAATTACATTATCATTAAACTATCAGAAAAACTCTTAAAAACAAGTTATTATGCATTAAGTACTGTTTATAGATACTAATTACTTAAAATTCAAGATTACAAGTCAGTACAAATTTCCAAATCTATATGTTTGAATTCATAACTAACTGATAAATATAATCAAAACAAGATAAACATTTCAATTTAAATATAAAGAATCTAAAATATATAAAATAATCATTGAATTCTAAATAAATACTTATTTTTTTTTATACTAGAATCGTACTCGCGCAATGCAGCGAGATACATCACGATTTTAATGTTTCATTTTATGTTTTGTTTTTTTGTCGATTTACAGTACGATTTTGGATGATTTTGAGAAAGTGATAATGTTTTTTTTCTAAATTTTTTTAATATAACACCCCGATGTCGAAAATGTATCGTTTCAAGTTAATACAGAAATTAGTAGCCTTAAAGGGGAAAAATAAGATTTTAGATTTTGGACTTGAATCCTAGATTTTATAATCTTGATGGATAAATGATTCAATTACGAGTCCAACGGTTCTTTTCGGAGCAAAATCGGAGCTATAACGAAGAAGTTACGGCCAAAACAGTGAATAACAAAGAAACCGGACAAACAGTGCACGAGGCGACTTGTGGCGCGACTTGGGCCGCCCCGTAACCTGCCCGGATCCCTGTTAACCCATTCGGGCGACTTGTGGCGCGACCTAACCCGCCCGGTAACCCGCGCAGAGCCCTGTTCGAGCTTAAAACCCGATTTTCAGCCCTAGAACTTCATTTCCTCATAACTTTCTCCTCACAACTCCGTTTTTGGTGATTCAAGTTGCCATGGTTTCGTTTTTGAGAGATCTACAAAGATTTATCAAGATATTGGAAGTTTATTGGAAGATCCAAGGGTATTTTGTGGTGGTAAGATCCTTATCTCTTTCAATGTTAAGCTAGGGTTTGATGGTTTCACCCTTTTTCTGTTCATCCTTCCTCTTGGGTGTAATTTTGTTGACTTGTGTGGTGAAGGTGACCTTGTAGATGTGTTGGATCTGAGATCTATGTAGGTTGCTTGGATATTTCAAGCCTTCATCAAGGGTGGTTCAAGCTTTGGGGGTAAAACCTAGATTTAGCCTAAATCTAGCAAAGTGAGTTCAAGTTGATTTGTGAAAATGGTGTACATGCCAAAATGATTATTTTAAAGTATTTATGTGTTTAACATGAAATTTCATTTGAGAAGTTACTTGATGAGTTTTGGTTAAATGAGAAGTTTAGTTTTATAAACCTTGTAAAACACCCATATTGGGGATTTTTAGGCATTTTGATAAATGAGTCATAAATGGGTGTGTTTGGTAATTTATTTCATACGTGATATTATTTGGTTAAAAGGCGTTTTGGTGGGTGTTTGAGTAAAAGGTTTAATTTTGTGTTATGAGGTGTGTTGAAAGGAAAAAGAGTATAAACCTATTTGGAAAACCTTTTGTTCTGACTTTAACTGTGTTGGAGTCCATTTAAGTGTTTTGGAGTATGTGATTTCATAGTATGAGTCGAGTATCTTTATGATTTGAAAAGCGTCAATTATTGGTCAAAAAGAGGTTTTGAGTATTTTGGCTCGATGTCGTTTTAAAGGAGTCTTGAGGACACTTGTCCGATTTATATGGCTCATTGTAGGGTCTAGTTATGACGTACGTACAAATGCGTCGTGTTGCGTATTAAGGTTGATTTCCGGCTCGAGTGCTTTGGTCATTCATGTTTAGTCCGGTAAGGTTAGACTGTGTTGCATTGGATCCATAGGCACGTGAGTCAGTCTGTTTTGATGGTCAATTGACTGGCACGGGGTTGGACTCCGGGGCTCATGTTTTCTGACCGGAAACTTTACAAGAGATCGCTAGGAGGGTTGAGTCTGTTAGTGCTGCCGGGACGGTAGGCACTACGACCTCCGCCACTTGAAATGCCTGGGATAGGTAACCTTTAAGTGTGTCGGGCCTTTGGGGTGGGATTCTTCGGAAAAATCCATCAAGCGTCAACTAACTTGGGGTGACGCTTTTAAAGAAGTCGTAGGGACACCTAGCTGTGATGTCGGGAGGTGTCATGCGATTAACGTTGTTGGGTGGCATACTTTTGTATTCCATCCACCCTCAACGGATACGGGTTTCCCCCGTTGTCGGCTATCAGCAATTTAAATATAAAGATGTTTTACTTTAGTGTCATTCGTTCTTTATGGTCGACAGAAAATGAGGACCTTAATATTGGACCATCCTCCTCGTATATTAAGGTTTGAATGAATTATGTCAACTCCGTGTTTTGGTAATTATAGTCTGTTCGTTTATGGTCGTGTGAGTATTGGACCTAGTGTCCATGTTTTCGGACGTACGGTATACTTGGTTTTGATGATGGTTCATGTTTCGAGTTAGTTCAAGTTGCATCAATTTATAAAGCAAGTTTTAAATGAGGTGTCCATCTTTGGAAAGTGCATGATTTTGGAAAGGAGTCATTTCCACGTTATAAAGGACACCAATTGTCTGGTCATGGTTTCAAATGAGGTTCTTTCTTCTAAAGATATATTTACTCATGTAAAACTCTTGGACTCACTAGGCGTTAGCCTAACCTTTTTATTTGTCGGCATGCGCATCAGGTACCAGTTGGGGTTTGGTTCTAGCAGTTATGAAGAGTTGAGCCTTAGCTTGTGCAAATGTAAGTAGTTGGTGAAGTCTTCCGCAGTTTGGAGATAGTGACTACTATTGGGTTTTAATAACACCCGTTCTTGTTATAGACTGTATGTATGGAATGAATGTGTGTATTGAGGTTAAATCTTAATTTATGATTGTATCTAAATCATTTATTGGTGTATTTAGAATTTTTTTAAATTAGTTGCTATTTCCAGATTTGAGGGTGTTACAAGTTGGTATCAGAGCTTAAGTTTGAGAGAATTAGGTATTGATTGTAGGATGCCTAGACTCAAACTAGCGTTTTATAAGTGATTGTAAGTGAAGTTGCACATTAGGAACCTTAAGACAAGATATTTTGGGAGTTGATCGAGTCGCTAGAAACGGGAAACTTTTCGAGGGTCGCAAGGATGAGCATGTACGGTACGTTTATAATGGCACCTGGCCAGTGTTATGGTGAACCTACATGCTACATGTGTATACTTGGACTACCTTGGTATGATTACCGTTGGGGTAGTGAGAAAATTTCTGAGCGAGTGATCTAAGGAAGGGTTGATGTTTATAGCAATGTCGCTTTGGAGTGACAGTTAAGACATGAGGAATGCTAGAAGTTGACCATTGTGGGTCAGGAAAATTGGTTGGAGTAGAACCTTAGACTTATGGAATTGATGTTATTCGAGGAGAAAGTTTAAGGTGAACTGATGAAGCATTCGGGTATTGCTTTAAGATGTTGAGCATACGGATGACAATAGTATAAAACTGAGGACCGTGATTTCAGGATGCCAGTGCCGACCAATTTTATGCACGAAATTCATTTCTAAAAATAAATTGCATCGAGTATTCCTCATATTTCCTGAAACATAAAGTGAGTTATTTTATGGAATATTTGAAAAATATTTGTCACGCGTCAGATTTTAGGCCGTGAGTTTAAACATGCTCGAAGTTGTTTTCTTGCACATGGTTACAATTTGTCAAAAAAAAAACTCTCCATCCCTGTTTCAGATCTAACATCATTTTCGAATATTATAAGATCCGTGTTTTAATGTCAATTGGGATAGTGGGCAAATAACTGTGGAATTTTTAGTCTTGACATTGGATCTCCTCCACGTATGTCCGGGTTTTAAAGGAAGAGTTGTCCCCCTGTTCTTGAGTCGGAATTTTCTAGAGAATTTTGGTCTGTATGAGTCGTGTTTAATTTTATGGAGTATAGTTTTGCAACCTTTTGAGTGCGTGAGTATACTTTGAAATGCGTGGGTTTTATATTTTATTGCATGTAAATTTACAAGCTTGTTGGGTGTCGTGTCTCGTTAAAATTTTGTTGAAAATGGTCATTTTATCTTACGTCATTTTGTGTTACGTAAATAATTTTGGGGACGTGTGCATATGCATTTGTGTGCGTTAATTTATGAGTTTTGTTAATAGATGTCATCTCACATGTTGTTTTGGGAAAGTTTTATTATTGTGAGAGTTATCTTTGGGCTATGTACAAATGTCATTCATTATATACTTGTTGCGTTTGGATTAAATTATACTGTTGGTGTGAGTAAGCATATAAAGGATTTATGTTATTTCGGTTACCGATTTTACTGTTAGGAATTTTCCGCAATGCATTAAACGAGTTAGCGGTATTCATGCCATTGTAATTACTATTTTGGTCAAATGTGTTCATCCGTACGACTCAATGTTTTAAACTCCATTTGAAATTATTTGCTCTCTCATTGTTCTACCGAGCTTTGGAGTTTGGTGAGAATTTTATGCCGCAACGTTTGGTTAAAGAAGGAAGAGTTTAAAGTTAAAATTGTGGAGTTCTCTTTTAGAGTGGTACAAACATTTACTACACGTGTTGTGGTACAAGAATTTATTTTCATGTTTACAATGTAAATTTTGCTACACGACTTTTGTTACCGTTTTATTTACGTAAATGTTGGTCAAACGAATTTTGGAAATGGTTTTATATGTGTAGCGTCGGTGATCAATTTTCAATCTATCGAGTGATCAGTAGTGTATTTTACTGCTCGGTTAATTGTTATAAAGCTTATGTATTTGAAAGTTTCATAAAAGTTTAAATTGGCATATTTGTTGAAAACCTTGAACTCATTAGGCCTATAGATTTAAACCCCTATCGTGAAAGGAATTGTAACTAAGGAACTAAGGGGTCCTTGGGAAATGAAGTGTCGGATTATCCGATCCGTGGTCAGTCCGAATTTTGGATTTCAATTTATGAATCGGTACACGCATGAATAATTGAAGTAGTAGAATTGTGTATTCTCTTAGATATTTAAGTGGTGATATTTCTGCTTCGGTAAACCTTCAGGATAAATCATTGGGTGGTTGCTTGACTTCAGTAGGATATAAGCCAATGGGTCGGATGTGTACCATCCGGGTGAGTCTTCAGGAATAAGAAAATTATGGTGATTTGTTTGTCGGAATTTAGTACCATGATAGGTGTCAACTTTGAGTCATCAGTGTAAAATATGGAAGGAAATTTATGGTGGTATATCCACGGTTGAGGTGTAAAAGTTTTGAAAGTAAGTGTCGACATTTGATTTGTGAATAAATTGTGATGTGTCGGAATTAGAAGCCTTTAAGAATTAAGTTCGTTTTGGGGTGTCCTTGGTGGAAGTTTTTATTTAAGGTTGTAAGCCACTCGTGAGGTGATGTGTACAGCCTAAGGTTGGGAGACAACCAAGATCTTAGTGATAAGAAGATGGTTCGGTAAGGACTCGTTGTTCAACACGTCTTCGGTGAGTTATGTTGCACCTTGAAATTGAGTTGTGACGACACGTTAGGAGGAGTACAGTAACAACCTTAACCGGAATGTAATAGGGTTTGTATATGAGGTAAGGTTCGTAAAGGAATTCCTTTTGGATAGGGAATCAATTGATCTCTCCAAGTGCGATATTGGGTTCTTGGTTGGTGCCAGATTTCGAGGACGAATTCTCTTTTAAGGTTGGGAGGATTGTAATACCCCGATGTCGAAAAGGTATCGTTTCAAGTTAATACAGAAATTAGTAGCCTTAAAGGGGAAAAATAAGATTTTTGATTTTGGACTTGAATCCTAGATTTTATAGTCTTGATGGATAAATTATTCAATTACGAGTCCAACGGTTCTTTCCGGAGCAAAATCAGAGCTATAACGAAGAAGTTACGGCCAAAACAGTGAATAACGAAGAAACCGGACAAACAGTGCACGAGGCGACTTGTGGCGCGACTTGGACCACCCCGTAACCCGCCCGGAGCTATGTTAACCCATTCGGGCTACTTGTGGCACGACCTAACCCGCCCGGTAACCCGTGCGGAGCCCTGTTCGAGCTTAAAACCCGATTTTCAGCCCTAGAACTTCATTTCCTCATAACTTTCTCCTCACAACTCCGTTTTTGGTGATTCAAGTTGCCATGGTTTCGTTTTTGAGAGCTCTACAAGGATTTATCAAAATAATGGAAGTTTATTGGAAGATCCAAGGGTATTTTGTGGTGGTAAGATCCTTATCTCTTTCAATGTTAAGCTAGGGTTTGATGGTTTCACCCTTTTTCCGTTCATCCTTCCTCTTGGGTGTAATTTTGTTGACTTGTGTGGTAAAGGTGACCTTGTAGATGTGTTGGATATGAGATCTAGGTAGGTTGCTTGGATATTTCAAGACTTCATCAAGGGTGGTTCAAGTTTTGGGGGTAAAACCTAGATTTAGCCTAAATCTAGCAAGGTGAGTTCAAGTTGATTTGTGAAAACGGTGTACATGACAAAATGTTTATTTTAAAGTATTTATGTGTTTAACATGAAATTTCATTTGAGAAGTTACTTTATGAGTTTTGGTTAAATGAGAAGTTTAGTTTTATAAACCTTGTAAAACATCCATATTGGGGATTTTTAGGCATTTTGATAAATGAGTCATAAATGGGTGTGTTTGGTAATTTATTTCATACGTGATATTATTTGGTTAAAAGGCGTTTTGGTGGGTGTTTGAGTAAAAGGTTTAAATTTGTGTTATGAGGTGTGTTGAAAGGATAAAGAGTATAAACCTATTTGGAAAACCTTTTGTTCTGACTTTAACTGTGTCGGAGTCCATTTAAGTGTTTTGGAGTATGTGATTTCATAGTATGAGTCGAGTATCTTTATGATTTGAAAAGCGTTAATCATTGGTCTAAAAGAGGTTTTGAGTATTTTGGCTCGATGTCGTTTTAAAGGAGTCTTGAGGACACTTGTACGGTTTATATGGCTCATTGTAGGGCCTAGTTATGACGTACGTACAAATGCGTCGTGTTGCGTATTGAGGTTGATTTCAGGCTCGAGTGCTTTGGTCATTCATGTTTAGTCCGGTAAGGTTAGACTGTGTTGCATTGGATCCATAGGCACGTGAGTCAGTCTGTTTTGATGGTCAATTAAGTGGCACGGGGTTAGACTCCGGGGCTCATGTTTTATGACCGGAAACTTTACAAACGATCGCTAGGAGGGCTAAGTCTGTTAGTGCTGCCGGGACGGTAGGCACTGGGACCTCCGCTACTTGAAATGCCTGGGACAGGTAACCTTTAAGTGTGTCGGGCCTTTGGGGTGAGATTCTTCGGAAGACCCATCAAGCGTCAACTAACTTAGGGTGACGTTTGTAAAGAAGTCGTAGGGACACCTGGCTGTGATGTCGGGAGGTGTCATGCGATTAACGTTGTTGGGTGGCATACTTTTGTGTTCCCTCCACCCTCAACGGATACGGGTTTCCCCCGTTGTTGGCTATCAGCAATTTAAATATAAAGACGTTTTACTTTAGTGTCATTCGTTCTTTATGGTCGACAGAAAATGAGGACCTTAATATTGGACCATCCTCCTCGTATATTAAGGTTTGAATGAATTATGTCAACTCCGTGTTTTGGTAATTATAGTCTGTTCGTTTATGGTCGTGTGAGTATTGGACCTAGTGTCCATGTTTTCGGACGTACGGTATACTTGGTTTTGATGATGGTTCATGTTTCGAGTTAGTTCAAGTTGCATCAATTTATAAAGCAAGTTTTAAATGAGGTGTCCATCTTTGGAAAGTGCATGATTTTGGAAAAGAGTCGTTTCCACGTTATAAAGGACACCAATTGTCTGGTCATGGTTTCAAATGAGGTTCTTTCTTCTAAAGATATATTTACTCATGTAAAACTCTTGGACTCACTAGGTGTTAGCCTAACCTTTTTATTTGTCGGTATGTGCATCAGGTACCGGTTGGGGTTTGGTTCTAGCAGTTATGAAGAGTTGAGCCTTAGCTTGTGCAAATGTAAGTAGTTGGTGAAGTCTTCCGCAGTTTGGAGATAATGACTACTATTGTGTTTTAGTAGCACTCGTTCTTGTTATAGACTGTATGTATGAAATGAATGTGTGTATTGAGGTTAAATCTTAATTTATGATTGTAGCTAAATCATTTATTGGTGTATTTAGAATTTTTTTTAAATTAGTTGTTATTCTCAGATTTGAGGGTGTTACATTTAATTTAGGCTTATAATATAATGTTTTTTATATAAAAAAAATTAAGTATTTTGTTAGAATCAATGATTATCTTATATATTTTAATGACATCTAGAAAAATAACCAATTACATATTTAATAATATAATTAAAACAAAATTATAGTAATATAATATATTTTAATTAATAATGATACGTGTAAAGGTCTGCATAAAAGGAAGACTCATCACATACCAAATTGGTAGGTGTTAGAAGTCTGCAGTAGTAATATGTATATTGTGCTTTGATACTTGTAAATTAAGAGATTTTTAAAATATTGCATAAATTGATGGTACCTTGTGTCTAATAATTTGTATTTAAGAGTTTTTTATCCGTGTTTTATAATATAGTATAGATATAAAAAACATTATATTATTAAGTTTAAATTAAACAAATTTATAAAAAATCATTATCACTTTTTCAAAACCGTCCAAAACGGTACTGTAAATAAATAAAAAAATAAAATGAAACATTAAAATCATGATATAACTCGTTGTATTGCGTGAGTATGTTGCTAGTATTTATAATATATTGTTTCTCTCTCCTACACATTAAATTTAAAAGTCTTTTATTGATGAAAAAAATATTATTATATTATTTTTTTCTCTTCTATGAAGTTTGAAAAAGTTATCTAAATTTAGGGATTTTTTAGAGCATCTCCAACAGATTTGCTAAATAGAAAAAAAAAATGTTTTTCTTCTCTAAACCTCTCCAACAGTTTTGCTATCTTGTTTGTTATAATAGAAAAAACTTGAAAATTTTCTAAGTTTAGAGAATTCTCTAAAACTTGATGGTATGAGAGAAAAATGATTATTTTATTCAATCCCACCAATGAAATTCAATTTTTATCATTTTATTTTAAGTTTTTTTAAAAAGTGTATTGGAATGATAAATTAGATAATATTATAATAATATAAGTTATTTTA
Organism: Arctium minus; assembly: GCA_954870635.1. Taxonomy (NCBI): domain Eukaryota; kingdom Viridiplantae; phylum Streptophyta; class Magnoliopsida; order Asterales; family Asteraceae; genus Arctium; species Arctium minus. The sequence goes on along the minus strand of OX941083.1, from coordinate 80,729,254 downwards.
AAATATTTAAAAATAGCAAATATATTGGAGTTAAATGTAATACATTTTAAAATTTTTCATTTTTGATTCTCTATTTTAGAAAAATTATAGGAAAGTTGTGGAGATGCACTAATCTTTTCTCATTTTTCTATTTTATCATACAAAATAATATAGATGTTAGAAAAAAAAATTGCTAAAATGTAACTTGTAGCAGAGTTGTTGGAGATAAGCTCCATCCTCCCCACCATATAAGGTACAGGTACAGTCCTCTTTCATCAGTTCTCCAAATTCACCACCACCGCCAGCGATGGAAAGAAACGATACAGAGACTCATGATTTCATGAACGTGGAGTCTTTCTCTCAGCTTCCCTTCATCCGCCCTTCACCACTCAAAGAAAAAAGCATCAGACTCTTCGGAAAAGAATTTGGTGGCGGCGCCGGTGCCGACGACGTTATCATCTCCGTCGACGACGCAGACTCAACCGAAATAGCCACCGACGTCGTCATCCACGAGGAATCCAAAGACGCCGGAGAAAGTAACCGGAAATTCGAATGCAATTACTGTTGCAGAAACTTCCCCACCTCTCAAGCCTTGGGCGGCCATCAAAACGCACATAAAAGAGAACGACAACACGCCAAACGAGCTCATCTTCAGTCCGCCATGATCCATGGCACCTTCACGGAGGCACAAATGTATGGTACTCTCATGAATTACCACCGCATCACCACCCATATACCACCACCCTACTACCACCACCAACCACCACCCACTACAACCAACAATATTGCTTACACTAGCAGCAGGTTTAATTATGGAGGAATTAATAACAGTTATTACACCTCTCATCAAACACCCATCAATGGCAGTCCACTCGCCATGTGGAAATTCCCGAGAAACTCGACATTTAGCGACGATTCCAAGGCGTCGATAATCGGAAGCGGGAATCATTCTCAGATCCGATATGCGTATGAACAAAAACCAAATGTTCAAGAACAAGTTAGTTTGGATTTACATTTATAATTAATTAATATGATAATCAATTTCTTTATTTTAATTTTATTAAATTTTAATTATTATGTGATGATCATGGTATCTTATATTAATTAGCAAGATGACAAATTATTAATTAATGGCATAAGTTTGAAATAATTTTACAAAAAGAATTTAATTTTTGAATCATAATTAGTGCATGCAATCTAAGAAGTTCCAATGGCTGCTGTTAGTATTGGTTGTACGTTAAAGTACAAGTGTCAGTTGCTTGTATGGTTGTACATTTCTCTTGCTTTTTGTACGTTTGGTCATTGGTGCTGCTGGTATTGGTTGTACGTTTGGTACAATTGGCCTAAAAATTAAAATATGATATCTTTGTCAACAAAAACATGTTTTTCTTTTGTGATATTTTAGTACACATGACTTTAATAGAAAATCCACATGAATATTTGGTCGTTTCATTCACATATAATTATAAGAAATGAGGATATAATATTTACATGGTTCAATAATTTATTAGAATACGTTTTTATTAAAATTCGTGTTTTTAATAAGGGATAATTGCATCAAAATGGAACATATTTTGACCTAATTCCTATTTTAGGGAACCAACTTTTAAAATTATTATTTTGGGGTCTGAACAAAATTTTTCATATATTTAAGGGGCTTGTTTACCTAGTAACCTGATAATTATGAGTTTATGACATGTTTAAGGTAAAAGTCAACTAAGATGCCGCATCATATTTAGAATATAAAATATTTGTGCATCCTTCAGCTTTTTTTAATAAATTGTACAAGTCTGTAAGCATATGTACAATTTGTTAGAGGCATTAAAAAGAATTCTCTCAAACACTCACCTTCTAGGGCTACTCATATCCAAACTCACCTTCTCCGCCTACTCTCCGACGCTCACCTTTACCTGCAAACTGTCCCCCTCCTTCCTTGCCTTCTCCGACAACGACATTCAAACAAAACCCTCTCCCTTTGTTCATCTTCTTCAATCGCCACATCTTCAGTAGATATAAGAATTTGCAGGGTTTTTTTTTTACTTCTTTCTAAAAAATTATAAATCACTCATGGATTATCAAAACAAGCTATCAAACAAAGGAAGAGAGTTTAAGCCCTACAAAAAACAAACCCCAATCAGATGCAAGGCATCAAGAAACAAATAAGAACCAGATGTTGTGAATTCAGTGTATTTCATAAACCCAAGAACCAAAAATGTAATTCTTGGATGTGATAGGGATAGATGATGTGGTCAGTGGACGGTGAAGAATAACTCGTCAAAGATGGAGACCCACTTGGTTAGGGGCACCAGAGAATAACTCGTCGGATATGGAGACCCATTTGTTTGGAGGCCAGAGAAGAAGAACTCACCATAGATAAAGACCCGCTTTGAAAACGAATGGTCAATAAGGTACAAGTAAAGGAACCAAGGGGGTGTTTGGTTAGCAGAATGATTTCTGAAGGAATGAAATCTGACAAAGGAATTGGAATCTGGAAAGAATTGGAATGGAATGTTATCAGGTTTGACCAAGTGTTTGGTTGGCAGGAATGGAATGTAATCAGTCAAATGAATTGGAATCTGTCTGTTTGGTTTGCAAAGGAATTGGAATGGAATTCTGAAAAATGACAAAAATACCCTTTGTTTGATATATCTTTTTAATTTAAGTATAGAAAATAAAAAAATCAACATTTAATTACAAAAAAAGAGGCAAATTATATTGTTTCCATGTATTTGTTTCAAATTTTGGTAAATCAATTAATGGCAATCCTTATTCCCTTCGTCGCCCCCTTTTTTTGACCTAGAATGCCAATCCTTCTTCCCCATCGCAACATCATTTTCCTCTCTGCACTCTCCTTCCTCTCTGCAAATCAAGAACCCAGAATTGATTGAAAAACAAATCGAGACCCATAATCGATAAACAAATCGAGAGAAAAATGAAGAAACTCAACAACAAAGTCGATCTGGAAAGGAGATTAACAAACTGGAAAGGAGAACCGGGGTGGTGATGTTGAGCCAGTTTCCATTCTTCGAGTATCCCGTAAGATTGTTTCTACAGCAGCAAAGTCGATCATGAAGATAGTCCAGATGAAATCGATCGTGAGAGAGTGCAGATGAAGTTGATCGTGAGAGAGTGCAGATGGATCGATGAATTTTGATGACATAGTCTAGATGAAATCGATCGTGAAAGCAGTAGAGAGAAAGAAGGTGGGGTTGGGTTTTAAGCTTTAATTAGGGTATTTTTGTCATTTTCAAAATTTTGGATGGAATGGATTTCAATTCCATCATTTTTGTGAAGGAATGGTGAAATCCTCATTTGAGGGAATGTTTGGAATTCAATTCCATTCCTTGAGTAACCAAACGTGAGGATGGAACTTGGTCAATGGAATTGACCATTCCAATTCCATCAGATTCCGACGGAATCCGACGAACCAAACACCCCCTAAGGATCAGTAAGGTAGAATCAAAGGTCTGGTAAGGAGGATTGAAGGAGAAGAAAATGAAAGGATTGTGAGTTATGAGGAGGCGGCAGGTTGAGAAGAAAAAAAGTTTTTTTTTTTGCTTTTGACTTTGGAAGATGATGATTTTTTTTAACGGCAAGTTAACACACGCACACGTTCCTGGGGTATCCGGACTCCCACTTAAGGGTGTCACCCGACTAATCCCCGTCGATCACGACCCAACCCAATTAAGGGTACCACTATGTGGCAGGGCCATGATCATGGATGTCACAGGATGCTCACCACGAGGTTCGAACCTAGGTAGTCAGGGATACCATCCACTGACCCCCCCAGAATGTTACCTTATCACTGGGCTACAACATGAAGGACAGAAGATGATGAATTTAGTTTTTATTTATTTAGTTTTTTTTAATTAATGATAAGGTGTAATTTTCTTTTATCCAAGTAAGTTTTTTTTAATTAATGATTTTGCCACATCATATAAGGTAACCTGTTTACCTACTGTTCAGGTAAACTACACCCTTAAATATATGAAAAGTTTGACGCACACCCTAAAATGATGGTTTTAAAAGCTGGTTTCCTAAAATAGGAATTAGGTCAAAAATTTGTTTCATTTTAATGCAATTTTCACTTTTAATAATTATTGAAAATTTTTCATTAACTAAATAAATTTATAACTTGTCTTGTTAGTAAAGAAGTTCATTTTATCATACACATTGCATAACCCATCGACTGTGAGGTCTAAAACTTCCTTTATATGGCTTACGATTTGTTATTTTTTCAAGCCACACCATACAGTTTGGTTTGAGGTTTAAAGTTATATAGACCATGGTTGGTTTAAACCGTATTGCCAATTAATTTTATTAATTAATTTATATTAAATTCTGTCAACTTTAAATAATTATTTTGATATTATTTATATATTTAATAACTAAATTACTAATATTCCATGATAGCTCAAATATTTATATTTTGGAGTTTTTATTGTTTGTTTTATATTTGTTATATGTTCCTATAAAATTTTGAATAAAACTTCTTATTCTTTTGGACTTAATTGTTAGGTATTGCCACTTCCCAATTTTTATTATATGCACTATGAAATTTTGTATTCTATGGAGAATATTGGAGACTATCAAATTATGCTTCCATTTTTCACATATTAGATATAGGTATAAACTATATAAATCATATCATACCATATATAATAATGTTGTATTTTGCGGTTTGAAGAAAAACTCAAACTGTATATAAATCATATCATACCTTTTAGGTCATTGTACAATTGGGTGTGCAAAACCTGAATAGTCCGAAATCCAAACCCGAACTCAAACCGAAAATAAGGTGTTTGTGCAAAACCCAAATATCCTGAAATCCAAAAATCCGAAACCCGACTTTTTGTGGGGAGTGGGGGGGGGGGGGTATTTGGGTTCGGGTTGGGTTTGATCTTTCCCCACCCGACCCGTCCAAAATCCCGAAATAATATACATATATATTTTAAATATTATATAAATTTATTTATTTATTTAGTTATCTTTTAAAAAATCGTAAATTCCAGCCGGTCGAAATGTTTTCTAATTTCTAAACTTACTATTGATTTCATCAATCTCTCAATATATTGAATTCATTCTCAAAATCGTTAAATTTATATATATTTTTTGCATTATAATAAAAATGAACCCGACCGACATCAACCTGAAACCCGACCAACCCGAACCCGAAACAATCTGAAATCTGAAACCTAAAATTCAGGTCTTGATTTCAATATCCAAAATTCGATAGGTTTTTGGTTTGCGCACTCAAACCCGTCCTACACGCCCGATATGTACACCCCTAAATGTACATTATCTTCGAGTTTACTATTTTATCGACTAGCTTATTACAAATAACTAGTTTTTCAGACAAAAACTAACTTATCAACCAACAACTAAATTATCAGTTATTTTTTCTAATTAACATATCCCATTTTTTCTCTTTTAATAGTTTTCTCTAAAGGACACATACAGTAAAGATTTGCTCAAATACAAGACAAGTCCTGAGTTTGATCTCCCTTTCCTCTTTCCGTTTAGTGAGTCAAAAAATACCTGTACATTGGTGTTCTTGCAGAGTTGAAGGCAGGTTCTGTATAGGACTGGTTGGGATCGACGGTTATCAACTTTTGTCAAATAAAGATTTAAATATATATAAATTTTATCAAATAGTTTTTTAAATTTAATAAAGAAAATAAAAAGACTACTTTTGTTGCAAATAAATAATTGAAACCTTGCATAACACTATTCTTGGTAAAACACAAAATCAATCATGAATCCTAGAAATGTATGAACAAGGTTGTTTTAACAGCATCTCCAATAGCTTCTCCAAAATGAAGATTTTGGGGGTTTTTTGCTCCAACAGCTTCCCCAAAACCTTCTCCAAAATAGAGAAAACATGAGAGAGAAGATGAAAATCTCCAAATTTGGAGATATCTCCAAAAATGATTACACATGAGAGAGAAATTATTTTTTATTCATTCTACCAATGAGATTAGTTTAAAATAAATGTTTAGGAGAGAGAAATAATATTTTATTAGTTGTATTGAATATTTTAATATTATAATTAATTGTGTAATCTCCAAAATGGAGAATCTGTTGAAGATGAAGATGATTTTTTTAGAGATTTTCACTTTTTACTTCTCCATTTTGGAGAAGCTATTGGAGAAACTCTAAGGGATTTGTCATTAATTTGAATGTGGAACATTATATTTATCTATATTATATATTACTATACTCGCGCAATGCAGCGAGATACATCACGATTTTAATGTTTCATTTTATTTTATTTTTGTCGATTTACAGTACGATTTTGGATGGTTTTGAGAAAATGATAATGTTTTTTTTTATAAATTTGTTTAATTTATGCTTAATAATATAATGTTTTTTATATAAAAAAATTAAGTATTTTATTAGAATTCAATGATTATCTTATATATTTTAATGACATGTAGAAAAAATAACCAATTACATATTTAATAATATAATTAAAACAAAATTATAGTAATCTATACTATATTATAAAACACGGATAAAAAACTCTTAAATACAAATTATTAGACACAATGTACTATCATTTTATGCAAGATTTTAAAAATCTCTTAATTTACAAGTTTCAAAGCACAAGATACATATTACTACTGCAGACTTCTAACACCCATCAATTCACTACTACAAATATAACTTTTATACGCGCCTAATTATACACGACTTTTGTTGTTTTTTTACAAAAACCACGTATAAAGGATGAATTCTGGAACCTTTTTACACGGTTCAAGTCGAACCGTTGCTAAACATATGGTTTTATACACGGTTCTGGATTAAAACCCGTGTAAAAAGGGTACTCGACAATTACAAACGGTTGCATCGATAAAACAGCGTACAAAAGTTACCTTTTATACGCGGTTGTGTATTAAAAACTGCGTACAAATGGTTTACTTTTATATGTGGTTATTGCTACAAAACCGTGTGTAAAAGGTATCTTTACACACGTTTTTTAGTAAGAAACCACGTATAAAAGTAACCCCTTTGTACGCGGTTTTTTAAACACAACCGCGTATAAAAGTAACATTTTCTACACGGGTTTTTACACATAATCGCGTATAAAAGTAACCTCTATATACGCGTTTTTTTACACATAACCGCATATAAAATGTCGTACCTAGGGTTTCCCTATAAATACAAATGGAAGACGCCGTTTTTTTCTACCCAATGCGGCTCCTTCTCGAAAACAACGCTTTTTTTACTTTTGTTTGGCCTTTTTAGAGTTTTTTGATGGTTTTTGGCATTATTATTCGCAAAAAGTAAGGTATGATCATATCTTAAACAAATAGTTCATCAATTACTACTTTTATATGCATTAATATCATGTTTTTAAGTAATATTATGTGAATATAGTGAGAGAAAAAAGAGAAAAAGTTTGACTGCACTTTTTGGGCAATAGCAGCCGCACTGTTTCTTCTATTTCCGGTGTTTTAACCGTCGGATCGTCATGATTTTTTGACAGTAGCTTCAAGAAATATTTATCTACATTATGAACAGTGGAGATCTGATTTGGAGGTCTCTAAGTCGTCCTTTTTCGGTTCAACAATCTGCAGTATTTTTTGTAGGTTTTCTGATTGTATTGAAGCGCAGCGACTCCGTTTCTTCTATTCCCGGTGTTTGAACCGTCGGATCGTCATGATTTTTAAACAGCTACTTCAAGAGATATTTTTATACATTCTGAACGGTGGAGATCTGTTTTTAAAGCCTAGAAATCTTCCTTTTTCTGTTCGAAAATCTGCAATATTTTTGGTATGTTTTCTGATTGTATTGGATTCGAGTTTTCATCAATCATGGTCGATCAACCGTGAAAGACAATGAGGAAGAACAACCGTGGAAGACAATGAGTTCGTTTACTTTGAAGCGCGTGAAAGATGGTAACATTTGGTAATGAATGAGTGGATTGTTTTAAGGATTATTAGACTTGATTATACGATAAAAAATATTAGAATGTTTGGTTACTTTGATATGTTGCATTTACGTTGACGATCTTTAAAGTTTAATGATTAATGGTTACGTTGAGATGCTACATTTACATGTCTAGCTAGCTGATTTTTGTATTTGGACTTGTGTTTGAAATGTTCTATTAATCCAATTGGAATCGTATTTGGAAATTTAGCTTATCAGATATAATGCAACTTCCCTAACATTTGAAATAATGGATGGTAACAAAATCAATGAAAATATTAAAAATATAAATATAACTCATTATACACGGTTCTAGTAAAAAAACTATGTAGAAATGTCTGCAATTTTTTTAATAAATGGGTACATTTATACACGGTTTTGTTATGAAAACCGTGAAAAAATATTACAATTGTAAACGGTTTTAGCAAAAAATCGTGTAAGATAGACACTTTTATAAACGGTTAGTAGGACTTTTTTAAACGGTTTCATCTAAAAACCGTGTAAGATTGTGACTTTTATACACAGTTAATATTACTTTTCTAAACGGTTTTGAAACCGTGTATAAAAGGTGAGTTTTATACACGGTTTTGGAACCGCGTATAAAAGCCCGATATGCGGTTCCAAAACCGCGTATAAAAGCCCGATACGCGGTTCCAAAACCGCGTATATATTAATAGTGATACATGGAAAGGTCTGCATAAAAGTAAGACCCTGCACATACCCAATTGGTGGGTGTTAGAAGCATGCAGTAGTAATATGTATCTTGTTTTTTGATACTTGTAAATTAAGAGATTTTTAAAATCTTGCATAAAATGATAGTACCTTGTGCCTAATAATTTGTATTTAAGAGTTTTTTATCCGTGCTTTATAATATACTAGAAGCGTACTCGCGCAATGCAGCGAGATACATCACAATTTTAATACTTCATTTTTTTTTGTCGATTTACAGTACGATTTTGGATGGCTTTGAGAAAGTGATAATGTTTTTTTTATATAAATTTGTTTAATTTAGGCTTAATAATATAATGTTTTTTATATAAAAAAATTTAAGTATTTTGTTAGAATTCAATGATTATCTTATAAATTTTAATGACATCTAGAAAAAATAACTAATTACATATTTAATAATATAATTAAAACAAATTTATAGTAATATAATATATTAATTAATAGTGATACATGGAAAAGTCTACATAAAAGGAAGACTCTGCACATACCAAATTGGTGGGTGTTAGAAGTTTGCAGTAGTAATATATATTTTGTGCTTTGATATTTGGGAATTAAGATATTTTTAAAATTTTGCATAAAATGATGGTATCTTGTGTCTAATAAGTTGTATTTAAGAGTTTTTTTATCCGTGCTTTATAATATAGTATAGAAGTATAGATTATAGATAAAATTTTAAAATAAAATTCTTAAAATCAAGTTATTAATATTGTGTATTATTTAATAGTTATTAAGCATTGTGTATCACTTAGGTGCCGTTTGTTTTTTAAGATGTCTAAAGTCTGAAATCTTATTTTAGCTATGATTAATAAGAGGTAGTATGTAAAAAGGTCTGAACGATTCAGACTTAAAAATCATTAAGAGGTTCTTTTTAAAAAACAAACAACACCTTAGTAATGCATAACCTTTTAAATTTTGAATTTACAAAGCAATTTGCCGAATATGTAAATTTTTTTAAAACCTTTTAAATTCTATAAAACTAACTAATAACCACACAATACATAGTTAAACACGTGAATTATTGAATCTAAGTGACACTCAATCGTTATCTTTATTTAAACAAAATAAAATATTTCATCATTATCTTATCCCAAAAAAATCTTCATCATTAAAAAAAATATATATATCTTTATTTCTAAATTAAAATATCAAAATTAAATAAAATCTTGAGTTGAGTAAATTATATCTATACTATATTATAAATATGGCATAAAAAACTTTTAAAAAACAAGTCTTAAAACTTAATGTACTGCTATTTAATGTTAATTACTTAAAAAACAGCCATAAAAGCTGTATGTAGTACATTTTATGTTATTCATTAATTTTCAATCATTATCTCTAACCATTTTAATTTTCCTAAAATCATTTCCCACTTTAACCCCTAAAATAACTCTCAGCATATTTTAAATATAAAAAATCTAAAATATAAATAAAAAATCTTACAGAATATTTTATAAAAAAAATTATATTATTAAACCAAAATAAATTACATTATATTATTAAGTCTAAATTAAACAAATTTATATAAAAAAATCATTATCACTCTCTCACAACCATCCAAAATCGTAATGTAAATCGACAAAAAACAAAAAATAAAATGAAACATTAAAATCGTGATGTATCTAACTGCATTGCACGAGTACACTTCTAGTATATATAAAAAAAGAATTTTACAATATTTAATTTAACGTCAGTATTGATATTTTAAATATTAAAGATATATTCAATTGCTACTTATAATTCCTATTTTATTCATACGTTAATTTCGAATTTCCATTTTTATTGAAAAATTGCATTAAATTTAATGGTTTTAAAAACTTTCATCTTGTTGAATCAACTACTATATATACAAACTAGTTATGTATCCATGTCATGCAACATAATATATAATATATAGTTTTATTCTAAATAAAAATTACAATCATTTGTAATAATGCAAACTTGTACGTATCTATACTATATTATAAAAGAGACATAAAACATTCTTAATTATAACATTTTAAGCATAAAATACAACTAATTAAAACCAATTACTTAATTTATAATTTTATAATACATTGGTACAACTTATCCAAGCACAATATCTCACATAATCATCTATTTGTGGAATGGATACTCATTTATTAATATAAATATTTGTTTTTTATATTTAATGGACGATTTGATCAATATTATCTACTATTATCAATATTTATTTTTTTATATTTATTGGAGGACTTGATCAATATTACTATTATCAATATTTATTTTTTATTTTATGATTTGTTCTTAATATATCTATATCTATATTAGTTATAATCTCATAACTAATATATTTATACTATATTATAAAAACATGTATTGATCTAATAAATATATTTTAAAAAAATAAAACAGGTAGTTTATCTCATAGTGTTTATCATGTATTTAATATGTTTATTTGCAGTTAGTTATACAAATAAAAACATAGGACTTTAATAAGTTATAATTATGTTTCATTAACTTGTAATTTTGAATTTTAACTAATATATTTATACTATATTATAAAGCATTTAAGCTAAACTCTTAAAAACTAATTTTTATGTATTAGGTACCACTTATTAATGCATATTACTTAAAATCCAAAAGTACAAATTGATTAAACATAAGTACAACTTATAAAAACTCAATGTTTGAATTCGTGTAACTAACTGCAGATAAGCACTTATTTTTATTTTCTAAAATATCTAAATTTTTTAACTATTGATATAACTAACCGATAAATATAAGAAAATTCGAGATAAAACACCTTATTTTTATTTTTTATTGAAGTATGTTATCTTTTTAATTTTAAATATAAAATATCTTAAATATAATTATCATTTAAATTAAACATTTTTTGACCCGTAACAAAAAAATTTATTATTATTTTTTTATAAAAATCCATAATTAAACTAAACTAAAATATATTTTTGTTTTAAATCTAGGTTTCTCAAAATCGTAAAATAAAATAAAAAAAGACTAACAAAAAGTATGAATAATGATTGAGGGTTCAAGTTTTAGATTTTAGAAATCCGCTGCATTGCGAGGGTACATTTCTAGTATTGTTAGAAGAGATGCACCTTCCATTCATAACTTTTAGTTCATTAATAATTTGTACTTGATTTTTCATAGATGTATTTTTGAAATTTAAGATACTGTAGAAACTATATAATCTTTGGGAGTTTTATATGATAGTGAAACTAAAACCTAGGACTTATTTTATAGGCATGAAGCTTACTCACCTTTTGTTCTTTGATTTATATGGAACAAAATGTGAGGTTTTTCATTAATCTTTTACTGACTTATAATTAATGCTTCATAAATATTATACTATGAAAACTTAAGAGTTTTACACAAATACTAGTATAGATGTACTAAATTCAAATGTAATATCTATTATGTAATAACCGTGATCTAATTAAGAAAATTGAAAGTATGGGTGAGTCTTGCTCAAAGCCTAAAGTGTGAGGGGGGGGCTAGTTGTTAAAGGAAAATCCAAACAAAATAATAACATATGGAGAAAATGAATCTATAATTCTCATTAATCAAAAGCCCTTTAAATAGAGATGAGTTACAAGTAGATAACTATAAGATATTTCAGTTCTAATCTAAGTCTGGTATACTTATCTCTATCGTCATATCATTTAGACGATGACACACTTATCCTACAACACTCCCCCTTGTGCCGAGTTAAAGGAGTGACGGTGCACAATTGTTGCCTCGTTAAAACCTTACGCCAAAATAAAAACCCAGTGGAAAAAAATAAAAGTTTGACGAAGGAAAGAGTACAATGCACCAACTTCTTTGTAATACATAGACTTATCCTTCAGTCTAGTTTTCTCTTAGATTCGTACATTAATCATGAGTTAGGAAAACATGATGCTATATAAATCGTTGCCTCACTAAAACCTTACACCAAGGAACAAAACCCAATGGAAAAAATAAAACCTTGGTTGAAGGAAAGAGTACAACATACCAATATCACAAATATAATAGACTCCCCCTTTTGTCTACTACTCCCCCTAATTCGTGCATTAATCAAGGGAGTTTGGAAAATATTTGCATTTACTTTCTACATGTTTCCCAATATATAGTTTTAGGTAATGACTTGGTAAAATATGTCACATTCTTTTGACACCTTACTTGATTCACTTGAATCTAAAGGAGAGTCTTTTATTGTTGATTGTATAGAAACTTAAGCAGAATATGCTTTGTGTTATCACCCTTTATATATCTTATGTTCATTTCTTCGATACCTGATGCATTATTTCCATATATGTAAATAGGATACTGGTTGAACCCAAAATTACTAGCTCCTCTAATATATGTAATGATAATCCTTAATCATATTCCTTAATCATATACATTCTTTAATTATCTCATGGAGAGTAATATTCTTGGAATAGTTCATGGAGGTAGTTACAATGGTTTGCTTAACTTACTTCCGAGCAATCGACGTGTTCCCAGTGGTAATTCCTTATCAAGTTTGAGAACAACCTTTCTATGAGTCAGACATATACCTAATATCAACAAACACATACCAAGACATTGTTTGGTGTTTTTCTATAAGAGCTAGTACTTTTGCTGCTTATATTATAAGTAGGTATTGAAGTTCCATTATCAATCCCATTTTTCTTTCTATAGGGAAAGTATAAGCCCATGTCAATGGTTCCAAAAGATTAATTTTGATGTCATTCAAATGACTTTGCGTTGGCGCTGAGCTAAATCTAGCTAACAAGTTCATTAAGAAATATAATATATGGTCAAGTATGCTAAGTACGATAATGCACATATTGTACTTAGATAGGGAATTCTAGCTCCCATCATTTTTCGTCATCATCCTTTAGACGAAACGGATCTTTCCTTATATCCGACACTTCGACCGATCATGGGAATGCTAACCGGATGCGCTTTGTCCATATTAAATTGTTTGATTATTTTCTGGACATATGCGATCGGGGAATTAATATTTCACAAACTCGGTGTCCTAGCTTAAATATCTAGACAAAACCAAGTTTTCCTAAGATCTTTCCTCTCAAAATCAGATTTCAAGTAGCTCGTGGTTTCTCTTATTTCATCAATAGTGCATATTATGTTCATAACATTGACATATAGAGCTACTTTGAAAATCTAGAACTTGTTTTTCATAATAAATACGCAAGGGAATAGTTCATCGTTCTTATATATCCTTTCCCAATCAAGTATTCCATTAGGCGGGTATACCACATGCGCTTATATTGTTTTAATCTATAAAGTGGGTGTTTCAATTTTATTGCAAACGCATTTCGTGGTTTAGAGTTACTTGATTTTGGTAATGTAATATCATCAAACACTTTTATATATCTCTAAATCTAGATCCCCGTAGAGATATGTGGTAACCACATTCATGAGCTGCATTTCCAGTCCTTCGGAAACTACTAGGCTAACAAATTATGGATATCATAACATCCATCATGAGAGAGTAAGTCTCCTCGTGGTCAATCCAGGGCGTTGTGAGAAACCTTGCGCCAAAGGAGAGCCTTACATATTAGGACTTCATTATTCTCATTACGCTTCTGACAAAGACTGAGTTATGTCCTACGGGCTTTACACTTGGTAGGTTAGCACTACCAGACCAAATACCTGATCCTTTGTCAAAGAATATAATTCTTTTTGGATTGTTTCTTTACATTTAGGTCAATATGCTCTTTGTTGATATTATTCAACTGATCCTGGTTCGATGTCGTCGTGCTCGATCATCTTATGAGCCATCGTATATGCAAATAAATCATCAATGATTATATATGATATGTTCATCGACTCATATGTACTATCATAGTTCATTTGAGATTAATATTCATCTCTAGAATCAATATTAACTTCGGAGCGTCCTTCGGTGATGATTCATGGACATAATTATAATTAGATACAATCTCATGAGAGTTTTGTGTATTGATGATAAATGGATGTGCCTAACTATTCTCTTACTTTAGAATAGTATCCATCGAACCAAGTAGCTTCCACCACTTCCATTTGGTAGCTACGACCTCAACCACACCTCCACTACGTGTAATTGCAACGCACTTTCCAATGGCGTTGTGCCCCTGTTGGGGACTTTTTAACCTTACGAGTATATTTGCAGCTCGTATATGTGATCTTGTCACTTTTGGAATAACATTAAACGTATCAGGTATCGAGTCTGATTCGTTTGACTTCAACATTACGTTGTGAAGTTTTAGGGATCAAAATGAGACAGAGTGGGAATATTCAATGACACTTCCTGTCGTTCCCATGAAAAATCCTTTTTCCTATCTCCCCCTAACGACGGGAAGACTGTCTCATGAAAGTGACAACCCGCAAATCTAGCGGTAAAGAGATCACTAGTCAAATATTCTAATTAGCGGATAATTGTTGGGGATTCATATCCAACATATACCAAGTCATCTTTACGGACCCATTTCGATGCGTTGTGGGGGCGCAATTGGCACATATACTACAGAACCAAACATGCGTAAATGTAAACTATCAAGCTTATATCCAGTTACCAACTGGTACGCATGAGGCTGGTTAGCAAACAGTGGGTCTAAAAACGAAAAAAACTACATATAATAATTACATAACCTTAGGTAGATGTGGGTAAATTGGTGTGCATTACTAATACCCTAGATGTCATCATATTCTTTTGATAACAACTTTTATGAGACTATTTTATATATACACATGGGGTATAGGAAACTCTACATTGATCCTAATACATATGCAATTAACATCAAATCCTTATGATGTAAATTCTCCAGCATTCCAAGTCATGTAGACTTGATGAAATAATCAGGGTGGTGAGCCCTTAAACATATATCTAGTGCTAAGAGTGCAATATTTTATGTGGACAATAATACGACATGCGTTCATCGTGTCGAAACCAAAACCATAAAGTACTTTAATGGCTCACATTCTGGATGTTTATGTCCATAAATATCACCTTGTATTCGTTGTAACAATGGAATATTTTTGTATTATGTCCTTAGCTTTAGGATGATCTCATTCCTGTCTTGGCTAAGAATTAGGGTATATACAAAAGTTTTAGGTATTCGAGAGGGCATATTATAATGGCAATGTTGTTTCTTATGCTGCAGAAGTCAACAGTTGTAATTTACCTCATTTTGCTTTTCACTCGAAAGAGAATGTGTCTGTTTATTTGACAATACACGGATCACTATGTCAAAACCATGGTGTCTTACATGGTCATGTCAAAACATATATGTGTCATTTCCCCAAAGTTCTTTATTGGTGACAAAAAATGTTTCGATGACCCAATAATCTACTAGTTTGACACATTAGTTTCCATGATATATGTTTCCTTTCATATTCATTGGAATTTATGTATATATGCTCATTTCCATTTTATACGAATATCTTTACAAGGTTCCTATTAATCTTGTACCAACAAGAAAATGACAGTTCATCATCTAAGTATTTTGGTTGGATGAATTATAAAATAAGTATTTGTCTATCATTTTAGATTGTGTGGAATATATTCTACAAAAAATCAAGTTCTCCTCGATATATTTCTATACAGAACGAAGAATATTGAAAGTTTTGTATTTGTTTTGATGTATTTCTTTACATCTATAATGGTTACATATTCGATTTTACTTAAGCAAAAGAAATTAATTAAAATACTATAAAATAAATTTCAAAGAAACCTATGCTTTATCATTCTTAAATTAATATGATATAGTTCATTTTTAACTTGTTCCCTTTTCGACAAGAATACTCTTTAGTGCATTTCTTATTTGACTGTCCATTATCACTTGGGGCAGTAGTTGTATTTCTACTCCAGATGTTGAAAAATCATTCCTGACTCTTACCAAGACCCTGACCCGTTCTAGGGTTTCGTCCACATAGTGCATAAATGTCACATGTGTGAAATTGTTTTTAACTCTCTATTCTTTGGAGTTGTTTCCACATTTAATGCTTTCATTATTGATCTCGAGAATTTTCTTTGTCTCGACATATGTGGTGTTGTTATTCGAAAGAACCTTGTTATGTCTCTCAACCACTTACAGTAGGTTGATGAGTTTGTCTAAAGGTTACATTCAAACTTATATTAATATTTACTTATATATGAAAGGTGGAAATAATGTTAGGAATCATGTTATCTTCTGTGAGTTCCTTGCCACAGAGATTGAGACGCGTTTTGGATATAACATTTCTTTGTTGAAATCAGTTACTTTTTTGTAATCGAGTAAGTGGGTTTCATTCCACTGTACGATTAGTTTGGGAAGTACATATTCATGAGTACTCCCGATTATTCCTTTCGGGACATCCCACATTTCTTTGGGAGTTTCTAGTAACGGTATTCCTATGAAACTTAGGATTTATATGTCGTCTCAAAACATGAAGGTATTTGCTTGTACCTTCAAGAGGTTGGTTTTAGAGTCAATGGGGAGTTGATGGACTTTAGATATTTTTTTGTAACTTTTCAAAAGGAGGTTTATATACTCATTTATAATATCCAGATTCTTTTGAGTTTACGACGTTGACTTTGGGATGAGTTGTTTCAACCATTTATATATATAAAGGATAATATATGATTTTCTTTTTGATAAGAAAATGGATTATGGTTATGAAATTTCATTATCATAACAATATTGGATTTCCAGGTAGTAGGGGAATCACATGGATTTCTTAAGTCCCTAGAAACCTTAGGTCTATTTACACTCGTTTAACAAAATCCAGTCGATATCTTGTGATTTATTTCATTTAAATATAACATTATTAATTATAGAGCATTTGGCATGAGGTCAAAATGACTATGAGTTTGACATATGAAGCCAATTTTAATATTTTAATACCTTAATAGTATTTTTGGAGTTTTTGGTAAAGATCAAAATATATGGGTTTGGAAGTGTAACTTCCAAAAATTAATTATATAGTTTAAAATTATGAGTAGGAACTCACAATCAAGATAAATGTTTGATTTTAACATTTTCATGCTATTTTTTGACATTTTGGCAAAATAACAAAAGTTATGGGGGTTAGAATTGTAAATTCCAAAGATAATTTATAAGATTGAGATTAAGGAACTCATAATCAAGATAAACATTTGAATTATAACAATTATTAATTGTGATAGAAATTTGAATATTAACGTAAACAAATAAACAATAAATAATATTGTAAACTAATTGGATAACCATCTAAATATATGGATATTGTAATCTAATTTGATAAACATTAATAAATCATAATAATATTTTAAAACAACAAATATTATCATATACAGAATTAAACGATAATTGATCTAAATAAAATAATATTAATGTAATTAAATTAACCAACTAAAGATGTCAAAATTGTAACTAATTAATGATGCATAAATACATAATGATATGTTAAAAATTATAGCATAATTTAATATACAATATAAATAACAATATGCTAAAATAAACTCATGTAAAATAAATCGTATTAGTCAATTTAAAAAAAAAGATAATGGTTCAATAGATAATGATAAGTTTTAAATCAATTATTACTTTTAAATACAATTAATATTAATAAGTCCAAGTGTAGAGCGAATAATCTTAATAAACCCAAAGAAATTCTAAAAATAAATAGAATTTTCTATTAATATGTAACGAAAAATTAGAACAACAACAAATGAATTCTTAGAGAATAAAATATAAACATGCACAATTTGATTTATAAAGATTCTATTAAAAAGAAATTAAATGCATAGTCAAGTAAATGCAAAATTAAATAAGGGTACATTGAATTATCGTGGCTAAAAGAGTTAATCACGATTAATGACAATTCATAGAGAAAAAATTGTAACTTTTTGTAGAGATACTTGCTTGAATTGCAATATTAGAAAAAAAAGACCTTCTAATGGTGACAGATTGTGAACGATCGTTTAGTAGCGGCATAAACGATCCGAGGGAGCGATAGCGCAAACGAGCTACGTGCTGATAACGTGTTAAAGGGAAAAACGAATAGAACAACAATAGAATGGAAAGAATGAATCTGTAATTCTCATTAATCAAAAGCCCTTTAAATAGGGTGAGTTACAAGTAGATAGCTATAAGATATTTCAGTTCTAATCATCAAAAGAAGTTGAGGACAAAGAAGATGTGAAAAGAATGAATTTAAAGAAAATGCAACTACCATTCTGTTATGAAAGACTGAATGATAGTTACCGTTTTGAAACATCAAAATTTATTTCAAATGATTATTTTGCTAGTTATTATTCGACTGAGATGGAGGCAAAACCTGCAACTGCAAAAATTTATGTTCCTCCACTCATTCTAGAAAGCAAAATAGTTGAGCTTGAAAGTGTTTTATCTGAAGAAAGAATTTTGGCTGATATAGAACAAGATGTCTTTTCTACAGTATTGAAGAACACATATTTTCATTTTAAATCTAATGTGTGTTCTCCATCTTCTAAAGTACTTCAAACTTCTGAGACTGATTTTGATGATTTATTTACGTCTGAAAATGATTTTCTTATATCTGATGATGGGTGTGTTAAGGAAGTTGATATGTTTGACTTCAATGCTTCACTTCCAGATCATTCTCCTTCTGTAATTAATGATGAAAGCATTGAAGACGAGGATCAGAGTCTGAGAACTGAGAACTCTGAGCTTCAGAAGAAAATATCAGATTTGGAGATAAAAATGGCTACGGACAAAGATGAGTTTGAAAAGAAGTTTTCAAGAAGAGTATTGAAGAAAAGAAGACTCTTGAGCTTAAGTGTATAAAACTTTCTCGGCAAGTTTCTGATTTTGAGAAAGTAATAATCTTGGAAAGAGAAAAGTTTGCCAAAGAGAAGAAGGCCATTGAACAAAAGAATGTTGGATTCTTCAAAGAAATATCCGGCCAGAGAAATGATGCTGAGAAGGGATTTAAAGAAGAAAGAAATATGTTTGAAGCAAAGATAAAGAAGCTGACAGAGAAGTTATCTGAACTATCTGAGTCTGCATTACAAGAGAAGAAAATGAAGTCTGAGTTTGAGACAAAGATTGACCTTCTTGTCAAAGTAAGAGACAGTTTCACTTCAAAGATAAAAGAGCTTGAAGGTATCATTTCTAAGATGGTGGTGGTGATTGAGTTCAAGACTCCAGAGTCAATTATCCACACACCTAGAGATGATTCAGCTGATTCGGAATGCTCATTCAAGACAGCTGCAAGCTCATATCATAAGACTGTTTCTTCCAAAAGGTCAGTTAAATCTTCTGATCAGATTCGTAGTACTAACATTTTCTATGATAGAAATATAGATGGTTCAGGTACACATGGAAGACGAAGGAGATACAAATAAGAAAAACTGGTCTGGAAAAAGAAACCAGTTAAAGATGAAAAGAAAGATGAGACAAAAGATGAGCTGAAAGGAAAGAAATCATGTGTACATGAGACAAATGCAAAGAAGAACAAAGCTCGAAAAGGTAAACCTGATCATATCTACACGAGAGATCAATTAATCAGGTTTTCAGGTAAGAAATACTATTGTTCGTACTGTTGTACACATGATCATGTTCACAAGACAAGTGATCATTTCTGGTATGGTTCTTACTCAGTTACTCCCATAAGAACTGCAACTAACATTCATGGACCCAAATACCAGTGGGTACCAAAATCGAAAGATGATTCTGTGTTACAGGCACCTACAGTAAAGGGGGAGTAAGAGAACCAAGGCTTCTAAGTAAATCAGCTTAGGACCCGTACTTCAACGAAGTTTGACTTCTAAACACAACAGTTTAGGACTCGTACTTCAGTGATCAAAAGACCTTACTCATGTGCTGATAAGAGATTATACTCCAATACTCGAATGAGGAGATCAACCATCAAGGGGGAGTACATACTTTTCGGAAATATTTTGCATCCGATAGATATGATGAACTACATTTCAAAATAGAATTGTAGATTTCTATCATGTGCTTTTTCACTGACATATTTTTGATGCATGAATTTAGGGGAAATTTATGCGTACAATAAAAGGAGTAAATGTGATGATTTCTGATTACTTCAGATCAGAACTCGTACTTTAATTGTTTTACTGCTTTATGTCTTTTAATTTTGAATAAATTTGTGAATAAAGTTGCTTTGACATGACTTTGAGATTTGTGCAGGATGAGAGAAGTTTACAAGATCATATCTTTATGACTTCAGCTGACTTCATGAGATTTAAGACTGCATAGAAAGGTTAAATTTCTTATCTTAATCTCATATATGGTTGAAAGAAGGACAACTTTCAGTCATAGAAAACATGTTCTTAAATGTTCAAACCACTTCTTGATTCTTAAACAGATTTCATGAATTGGAAGTGTGATTTTAAATGTTTTCAAGAATTATTTGTGCTTATATGATTACAAACAGTGTGTTTCCATAGATAAATACTTGTGTATTGTCTTTTCTATATACTTTCAAGTATTCACACACACTGGTTTGATTTTTTGTTCAATATGTTCTTACCATGTCTCAAATTTGAAACATATTTTCGATGGTAAGACACCCCGTTTGTATTTCAAAGAATTTTGAGCGTAATTTCATTTCGAAACGTTCATTTCAAGAATGTCTATATCTTAGTCCGTATAGACACATATCCATTATTCTTGACCATAAGCTTTGATTGTTATATCATTCATTTCTGATCATTTTTCATACAATGTCAGATTATTGAAGATTATTTCTACCATCTTTGGGAGAGATTGTTGGTATTTCTTGAAGATAGACTTTGGGGAGATTAAAGTTAAAGATCAACCAAAAGAGGAAGATTGTACTCAGATTGAGATTAAAGGGGAGATTTAAAGTTCTTCAATGTAACTAAAGGCGGAGATTGATTTGCTAAATCTTTTTGCGATGATCTTGAATCCAAAGGGGGAGATTGTTAGAGCATAAATCTGTTGGATACAAGATCATGAAGACTGAAGGTCAAAGTACAAGAAGTCAAAGCTGAGAAAGTCAACTCTCATTAAAAGTCAAAGTCTAAATGTAATAAAGTCAAAGTTACTTGTGTTGTTTTGTTTGTTTCCTTGTTGTTTAGTTGCTAGGTATAAATACTTTCTTTGCTGTTTAATTGACTAAATAGTGGACTAGAAGTTGAGTTTACATTTCAGAGAGAATTTGTAGAAAGAGAGAGAGACTTCTAGAGAGAGAAAGTTTGTAATCTTGGATTTGTGAATTGAATCAAACAGGTAGTTAAATCTTTCTTGTTTGTTTGATTTGATTGTTGTGTAGAAACTTGAATCAGGGACACACACCCTTCGATTTGGAGTATTTGCTCATTTTCTAGTTATTGAGATATTTTTCCTTTGCATTTCTTGGAAAACGATTGGCACTGGAATCCCTAGTTTCTTTTCATTTGGCCTTGAAAAACCCTGCAATGGAAACCCTAGGCGCCGAGTATACCCGGGAAGGGAACCCCAGGAGTCGGGGTCCTGGATTGGAAACACCCGGGGAGACCCGGTGGTGATGGAACCCGGGAGAGGGCCCTGGGAGACGGGGGTCCCGGGTGAGGGAAAGACCCGGGGAGGCCAGGTAGGAGGATCCCGGGAGGGATGCCCCAGAAGGCGGGGTCTCGGGAAGAAAGGGGGGGGGGAGGGCCGGGAGTCGGCTGGAGTGGGAAAGGCCGGGAGTTGGGCGGCTCAGCGGCCTGGGAGTGGGTGAGGGAGAGAGAGAGCCGGGAGTCGGGTTAGGGGAAGCCAAGACCGAAAGGGGATGCCCTGGGGCCGAGCCCAATCTTGTGAGAGGAACCTGTTGTGGGTACTTTTGGGGTTTGGTTATCTTACCCCTATTTACTTTTATTGGTAGGATCTCTTTCTAAAAGTTAAGGCTTAGTAGAGGGAGTTTCGCGGGAGCTACAGGTGAGTTTTCTAACCAAAGTCTTTTCAGATATTTATGCTATTGTACGTATGTAAAGTTTATTAAATCATTACTGTTATTTATGCTATTTATGCTATTTATATGCATGCGAGATATATTAAAAGTGAGTCATGCTTTATTGTGTTAATGGTATAAAATGTATACATACATTGTTATTGACGAGTTATGGCCTAAGTCGGGGGTGTGTACCGCCTGTGCTCATACCAGGGGGTGTGTCCCGTATATCCCATTGGGGGGGGGTGTCCCAGCGTAAGGCAGTATGAGCCAGACACGTTGTCACCTCTGCGTGACTTCAGTGTGTGCCATAAACGTGATTTGTGAGTACGACGTTTTCATAAAACTGAATTGGTTTATGTTAGGCTGTGTTTTATTTGTTGAATTGAAGTAGAGGAGTGCAAAATGTAATGTTTTATTTCTTTATTTTGTTATGGGCTTTTCTGTGTTAAATGGGTTTTGGGCCTGTTATGCTTAAGCCATTGGTATATAATGTTTTGTTTAACCTAATTTCTAGGTTAATGGTCATTTAAAGGTTTACACATATCAGTTAAAATTCTCTCTGTAAACCTTTGAGCTTTATCAGTTAATACAATCATATGACCAGAGTTGATGATATATATTGATCGTTCTTCATTGATTTATTGATTTCACTTGCAAACTGTGATTCACAATTGGTATCAGAGCGAAGAGACGAAGATTTGATTCGAATAAGGTAAAGGTTTTTTTCTTCTTCACTCTGTCGATTGACTTCTGTGTTTGATATCGGGGTTTATTGTTTTTTTTAAATCTTTGAGTCTAGTTGTTTCAAATCTATTTAGTTGTTCTAGATTAAAGGTTTGGCAAAGTTTCTTAGCCAAATTCATAGGTTTGAAGTCGAATTTTGTGTTTTACTTAGATCTAAATTCTCAAGTTTGTGTTCTTGTTTTGGTTGAAAATCCGTGTTTTGGTTGAAAATCAAGTGAAAAAGAGTGTTAGAATTCTGGATTTAATCGATAATTTTTACTAAAGTTCATTAGTTTTCGATTAAAAGGTTTTAATTTTGAGTTTATGGTCGACAGTAAGGTTTTGATTTAGTGGTGCGCCGCTAAACCCTGTTAATACCCTATCTGGGTCTCGCCAAACCCTGTTCCCATTCTAGCCCGAGACTCTGTCCTCCCAAACCCGGTTATCACTCACGAAGTCCTATTCTCCGCGAAGCCTTGTTCTAAAATTGAGGAACTTCAATTACTAACCCCAACTAATTGTACGGATACTTCTGCTCCTGAAGGTAGCCATTCTGAAAATCAGTCAGTGAAATCAGAAGCATCCTCATGCAAAGCTTCCATAGGGGTAATTGATAATCGTTTTGACATGCCCCCAAATTCCTGTGACTCACCGAATCTAGGAGAGGACATACAGTCTAACGAAGAGTTCTTTTCTGCCTTAATGAATTCTAAGGAATGTCTAAATGATGATGTGAACAAGTTTGATTTTGATTCTAAACTTCCAAGCCATACCGAGTTTCTTGATAAAGGGAAAAACAAGATATTGCCAGATCTCATGGATATGGGTGAAAGCTTTAAATCCAACTCTCAACGTGTCTCTGTGAATGCCTCCCAATCTAAATCCATTTCTAAATCCAAAAGGCGTTCACAGAAACGACGTAAATCTGGAAAATCTCAAAAATCAAGTGTATCTCAATTTCACTCTTCTAACCCTCGGTTTACTAATTTTTCAGATAATCAATTCACACAAAAGGGAGTTAAGCAAATTTGGGTAGCAAATCAATCATTAAAGGACAAGAACAACAAGTCATTTCATTCCGCTTTTATTGATTGGAAAAACAATATTTCTCGTGGTGTTTTTAATAAGGTGTAACACCTCGATTTTCGAAAGGTATCATTTCAAGTTAATACCGAAACCGATATGTTAGGGAAAAATGAGATAAAGGATTTTGGACTTGAATCCTAGATTTTATAGTCTTGGTATATGAAGGATTCAATTACGAGTCCAACGGTTCTTTCCGGAGCAAAATCGGAGCTAAAACGAAGAAGTTATGACCAAAACAGTGTTCAGGCAGCAGTGCTCCGCGCGGGTGGACACGCGCCACCAGTCGCGCGGAGCCTCTGGGTGCACAAAAGAGGGGAAAATCGGCCCCAAACCCCATTTTTCACCCTAAACCTAAATCTCTTCCCCTTTTCTCTCCCAAATCAACCCCCAAACCTCAAATTCGAACCTTAACTCATGTTTGGAGGATTTCCTCCTTAAAGAACATGATTCTTCATCACCTAGAAAGTTTGGAGTTTAGAGCCATAACCTTTCATCTTCATCTTCTTCTTCATCAAGTTTTTAGGGTTTCATCCACCCTTGTTCTTCCTTTCATAGATTGAAGGTTTGTAACCATGTTGGTGAACTAGAGGTGTTTTGGTTGATGGATTCAAGCTCGGGTTAAGATAATCTTCTATTCTCTTCAGTTATGGAAGTTAGGGTTTCGGTATCAGTTGAGGTATTCATGTTTAAAGTTTGAGGAACGATTCTTTGTGGTTGATTATGATTATTTATGGTTTGATATGTATGGATTTAGGACTTTGGAAGTTTTTGGCTTGAGGATCCAAGTGTACTTCAAAGGAGCTCAAGTTGGGTTAAAATCTAGATTTAGCCTAAATCTAGCAAGGTGAGTTCAAGATGCTTTGTGAAAACTATGTAAATGCCAAAATGTGTATTTTGAAGTAAAAATATGTTTTACTTGGTAATTGTCAAAGTGTGAGTATTTTGATAAGTTTTCATATTTGGTAAACTTGGGTTGTTTTAATCTCATAAAATGCTCACATTGGGTTTTGAATATTTCCACAAGTAAATAGTATGATTTACGTATTCTTGGTGATTTTGTACAAGTAAAGCCTATTATATGATTTATGCATCTTCGATGATTTTTGTACATGTGAAGTCGAATTTATGACGTACGACATTTTGAAGTATTTGAGTTCATAAACCATTTGGAAAATGATATGTCCCAATTCGGGTCGAGTTTTGGGTTAATCACCTCTTTGAGGTATGCGTATGCATAAACGCTATTTAAATGTGTTTTATTATTTGGGAATCGTTATTTGTTGGCCAAACGGTATTTAGAGCATTTTAGCTCGGTTTTGACTTAAAAGAGTGTCGAGGACATTTGTCCAGTTTTAGTGGCTCAATGTAGAGTCTCATCTACGATTTACATCTTAATGCATCTTATTGCATATTAATGATATTTACATACGGGTGCGTTGGTTATCCATGTGTAGTCATGTAATATTAGACTGTGTTACTTTGGATCCATAGGCACGTAAGTCAGCCTGTTTTGATGGTCAATTGGGTATTTCGGGGTTGGACTCCGATAACCATGTTTTACGACCGGAACTTTACAAGTAGGCACTAGGAGGGTTGAGTCTGGAGGTGCTACCTGGGAGGTAGGCACTAGGAACTCCGCCGCTTGAAGTAATTCCTAAGAGGTAGTCTTTAAGTGTGTCGGTCCTTCAGGGTGGAGTTCTTTGTAACGGTCACCAAGGTCAACTGTCTCTTTGGGTGAAACTTTTCAAGAAGTCGTAGGGACACTTGGGCGTTTTATGTCGTGAGGTGTCATGCGATTAACGTTGTAAGGGTGTCATACTTTTGTGTTCCTCCACCCTCAACGGATACGGGTCTCCCCCATTGTCGGCCAACAGTATTTTGGATATTTTAATTGTCCATGCTTTAATGTTTGGATTTCATCCCATTTTATGGTCGCATGAGTATTAAGTTTCAGTTCCATGTTTTCGATGACGTATCATATCTATATGGGTTATTTTCCGTCATTTAAGGGTCGAGTATTATGCCCCACCTGTGTTTTGGGATATGAAGTGTTATTCACGTTTTCACAATTTGGGTGTCGAATTATAATCCCGTTTTGGGTGAGTTATGAGTTGCATCGTTTATAAAGAACGTTTGTTCTGGGAGCGTCGTCTTTAAAGAAGCATATTATGGGGGGAAATGAGTCGTTTCCATTTCTAAAGTAAACCATTTCGAAAGATCTTGATTTGAATTGAATTCCTTTATTTTAAAAGATATATTCATTCATGTTAAAACTCTTGAGCTCACTAGGCGTTAAGCCTAACCTTTTTATTTGTCGGCATGTGCATCGGGTTCCAGTTGGGGGTTTGGTTTCTAGCAACTCTATGAAGAGTTGAGCCTTATCTTTAAACAAGAGTAAGTAGTTGGTGAAGTCTTCCGCAAGTTGGAGTTAGTATCTGTTATTGGGTTTTAGTAGCACCCGTCCTTATCGTAGACTGTATGTATAGAATGAATATGTGTATTAAGGTTAAATCTTAAATTGTGATTGTAGATGAAGCAATTATCGATGTATTTAGAAAATTTTAAATTAGTTGCTATTTTCAGAATTGAGGGTGTTACATAAGGATGCTATTTTTGGACATAATTTTCCGTTTCTTTGCAAAGTTAATTCAATTAAGCACTTTATTAATAGTGCCAATCATAATATCGGTTGCTATTGGTGTGGATCGAATGATTTTGTTGATAAATATGTTGTATCGGATTGGTTTGGCACGTATAACTGTTATTCTCGTAATTCCCATTCTCGTGCACCTAAACGTCACAAAGGCCCCGTTTATAAGTGGGTGCCTAAAAGTGGTGCTACTCCTAACCCAAAAGGACCCATTTATGAATAGGTACCTAAACCTCGTTAATCAGTTTTGCAGGTCAGTCATGTGTGGTATTTAGATTATGGCTGCTCCAAACACATGACTTGAAACCATCTGGTTCACAACCATCTCTTGAATCAGCTCAAGACATACCGTCGGGAAACTATGTCGACTCTACACCTAATCAGAACACCCAACCACTTCCACACACTCATTGTTGGACAATGGACCACCTACTACATCAGATCATTAGCGATCTGAACGCCCCCGTTTAAACACGGTCCATATCCGCCAACGACTGCTTATTCTCGATCTTTCTGAGCAAGATAGAACCATCGACAATTTCTGAAGCCCTTCAGAAACCTGACTGGATTATAGCAATGCAAGAAGAGTTGAACCAATTCGAAACCTTAAAGGTGTGGCGACTTGTACCTCGGCCTCGAAACAAGACAATCATTGGAACGAAATGGATCTTCTAGAACAAAAGAGATGAAGACGGAATAATGGTTCGTAACAAAGCACGACTTGTAGCTAAAGGCTATCGACAACAAGAGGGCATTGACTATGACGAGACGTTTGCACCTATAGCATGGATAGAAGCTATAAAGATGTTCCTGGCATATGCAGCTCATAAGAACTTCACGATCTTTCAAATGGACGTGAAAACAGCTTTCTTGAATGACATCCTGAAAGAAGAGGTGTACGTCTCCCAACCAGAAGGCTTTGTGGATACAGACAAACCGACTCATGTCTACCGACTGGACAAAGCTCTTTACGGTCTCAAGCAAGCCCCAAGAGCCTGGTATGATGTTTTATCCCAATTCCTAGTCAAGTCGGGCTTCTCAAAAGGTAAGATCGATACCACTCTTTTTATTAAGAAAGAAAAGGCTGATATCATACTCATACAGGTATATGTAGATGATATTATATTTGGCTCTACGAACCCGCAATATTGTAAGAATTTTTCTGCCTTAATGATGTCAAAGTTTCAAATGAGTATGATGGGAGAAATGAGTTTTTTTCTTGGCCTTCAGGTCAAACAACTTTCAACTGGCATTTTCATTAATCAATCAAAATATATTTTAGATATTTTAAAGAAATACAAGTTGGAAAACAGTTCTCCCATGAAAACTCCTATGGCACCAGGGTCTAAGCTACACTCCGATCCTGACGGAAAAGAAAGTAGATGCTACGATCTATAGAGGCATGATAGGATCTTTAATATATTTAACGTCCAGTACACCAGATATTATGTTTTCAACATGTCTGTGTGTGCGATATCAGTCTAAACCTAAAGAGTCTCATGTCATAGCAGTTAAAAGAATTTTTCGGTACTTGAAAGGTGCTACTAATCTTGGTCTCTGGTATCCCAAGGATACTGGGTACGAGCTAGTTGCATATTCTGATGCAGATCACGCAGGTTGTATGTTGGACAGAAAGAGTACTACGGGTCACGTACAGTTCCTTGGAGACAAACTCGTAAGTTGGGCGTCAAAGAAGCAGAATTGCGTGTCCACCTCCACAGCTGAAGCGGAGTACGTTGCTGTCACAAGTTGCTGCTCTCAAGTGATTTGGATGCGCACACAACTGAAGGATTACGGGTTCCACTACTCCAAGATCCCTATTTACTGTGACTCAAAGAGCGCTATCGCCATCACAAGCAATCCTGTCCAGCACACCAAGACGAAGCACATAGATGTTCGGTATCATTTTATTAAAGATCACGTCGAACGAGGTATAATCGAACTCTATTTTGTGAATTCAGATCTTCAGTTAGTAGACCTATTTACCAAACCCTTGGACGAAAACTGGTTCAATTTTCTTGTGTCCAAGCTTGGAATGCTAAATCTGATTAAGTTGGTTGTAAGTGTCTGACACAATTTCTATATGTTAAACATGGACTGTATCCTCCTCCATCCCGAACTACCCTCTGGATGGTCAAGAAAACACTCCATGTTCAGTATATTTTAATTGTGTCACGCAAAAAATCGATTAAACTACTGTACGCTTACTTTAGAATTCGTTTTTCGTTCTCTGTTTACGTGCTTCTGTTTTATCTGTGTGTTTTCATTCAATTTTATTTCATGCGTATGTTTGTGTATTTCTATTTAACGCTCGCTCACAAGTGTAGGGGGAGTTCCAATGCTAGAAACCCGGTAAGTTTCTCATTCCTTTCTTGTTCATAGTTCGAGGGGGAGTGAACTTTGTTCGTTGCGACTCTGTCAATTCTCGCAATCATCGAGGGGGAGTACAAAGTTTAGGATATATATATATATATATATATATATATATTTATTTTTTTGTTTTTTTTAAAACGGCCTCTCACCCGGGTTTGTGATTTAAAAGAAAAAAGGTTTAACCCGGGTTTCGCATCACCGCCCCCCCATCTCCAAACCCTCTCTCGATCTCCAATTTTTTTCTCGATCCCTCTCTCGCTCCCTTCTCGCTCTCGCTCTCGTTCTCTCTTGCTCTTGCTCGTCTTCAGGTATGGGTTCTCTCTCCCTCTTTCTGTTTCTCGACCACGCCGCCGTGTTGGTCGACGGTTTGGGTTTCTTTACCTTAACCCAATCGTGGGTTTGAGATATTCTGGTTTGCGATTATAGTATGATTTCTCAGATTTCATGTGGTTTACTGGGTCTGATTTGATTTTAGTTGGACTAAGGTTTCGATTTCAATGGAGATTGACATAACCCTGAACTATGTTATTTGTTCATCCATATGTTAATCTGATTGTTTTTGGGATTTAAATCAATGGGTCTTGAGATATATGTTACTTCCATGCTTCAGATTTGATTGGTGTGATTTTGTGTTAATTAGATTTTGGGGTTCGGCATGAAGTCCCCCGGGCTTCGGCAAATTGCCAACCGGGTTTCGGCGTCATAGACACCCGGGCTTCGGCCTCGATCACAACATGGCTTCGGCCCAATGCCACAACATGGCTTCGACCACTTGCCACAACATGGCTACGGCCCAATGCCACAACATGGCTCCGGCCTAATGCCACAACATGGCTTCGGGCCGTGACCATAGACTGAACCAGAACCATCGAACCACCCCGGGCTGTGACCTTTGAAACGCCAATCCGTCCACCGGCCCGTCTCTTGTCAGACCGTGGTTCAATTATGGACTGAAATCTGAACTGGGTTCACGTTACTTAACCGGTTTATGAGCTCAATCACACTATTACACTGCATAACTGGTTTGCTAACTCTATCTATTTTCAGGTACCAAATGGCGCAAAATCCGAACGACCCAGTGGTCGATCCGATTGTCCCGTTGCTGATGCTGCTCTTATCAGCCCCAACTCTTACCTCTCGTTGACTCCGAACAACTACAATATCGACTTCATCAAATTCCGCTGTAAACACCAGATAGTAATCGAAATCCTCAGTCACCATCCCCTCTGCCGTGCTCTCACCGCTACTGCCGAAGTCCCAGAGATCTATCTGCAGCAGATTTGGCACACCATTCGATACATCTCCGACGAGCGGAACAAGATTGAAAAACTAGAGGCCTTCGTAGACACAATCCCGTTGGTACTCACAACCAATAGTCTCCGACTGCTTCTCAATCTTCCAGATGCTATCCTTCACGGTCACGCAAACTTTGATCCAGAAATACTTGATGACCAACTGCTCAGAGAGGTCCATGCACTCGGCTACGATGGTTCACTCACCAAAGTGACGACATTCAATCGCAGACATCTCCACCCAATCTGGTTCACATTTTTCACCATTCTCAACCGCTGCCTCTCGTCTAACACAAAATGTATCGATCAGTGCAACACCACCTTTCTATTCATCTTCCACAGTGTTGCCTATGATCGACAAGTCGACTACACCGGTCTTGTCTGGAAGGGGCTGGTTTAAATTGTTCAAGACAAGAACACTGGAAACCGGCGGAGTTTCATTCCTTACATAAGGTTTCTACAACTTTCCATTGATCGATTGATGACCATCAACTCCCAAATTCCACGACGGAGATTTCATCAGGTATGCACTTCTCACAAGATGCGCCTCATTGCTAACGAGACTAAAGAGAATTCCAATCTTCACCCGATGCGTATACCCAATGCATTACTAGCATATGCTCGTCCCACGGCACCTAGTGTGGTATTTTATAGGAACCTTATAGACCAACAAGCTTCAGTGGTCCGACCAGCACCGATAGGACCTACCAAGGGAGCACAACCCGAGCGACGTCAGGGCCCCCGAGTGAGACTTCCAAAAGTCCGGAATATAGGGACTTCCGGACAGGGTGCGATGAGAGTAAAAATCGTGAGGGGTTCTGGCGTGGGAGGTGTCATGGACGACCAAGCCACTGCTAGTAGGGTAAGACCAACCGAGCCTGATACTTCATCTACACTCCATGATGTACCGGTCTCCAACGACCTAACCATAGCCGGTAATGAGAGTAACGCATCACAGGGTCATAACCCATCGAGCTCTTCCTCATCCTCCACCGAATTGGTCAACGCCCGCAACCAATTTTGTTTCACACCTATCGGTCGTTGCCCATCTCCTATCTCCTCCACTCAACCCTCCCCCGAACCTAACTCACCATCCTATTCCTCCCCCCATTCCCAACCACCTTCACCTACACCCACCTCAACTCACCCTACCTCTCCCACACCATCATATCATCCTACCCCTACACCTTCCCCTTCCCAAGTCGACTTTGGAGAGATAAGGAGAGCGGAGGGAGTTTTAGTCAAACATGAAAGTGAGAGTGAATGTGTGAAGGAAAGGCGTAGTAAGAGAAATCATGAGCATTCGAGCATCACAGCCAAATCGAAACGGGTAGCCACATCTACTGTCAGATCCCATGTGTTGGGACGCGGCATTAAAGAAGACGTCGTGGACCCAGCGGCGCAAGCATAAACCCCACCCGGCCACTCAACCATCTCACAACAGATGGTTGTTTCAGATATACACGGGGATTTAGCACATATGCTACCGGGCTCTCGCTTGGAGAGTCAAGGTATTGAAAAAGATAGGCCCCAGCCCTGGCCATCAACTTCGTTTGAGCACATATTGAGTCTAGAGCCTATACACTTTAGGACACATACTGAGTCTATAGTTGCGAGCCTGTGTGGCCCAACTGGAACGACTATAGTGACTCCCACAAGCGGTGCTCCACGAGGATTGTCCGGAAGTCCTACCAAAACTATCATCACGCCAACTATGAACGTAGGCGGTACGACTTCAACAGTCGTTACCCCAACTGAAAGTCTATGTGACCCAGGTGTTAGCTTACCCTCCTTTCTTACACCGGAACTGTTGCAGCAGGCTTTGCATGCTGTCGATGGATCCATCTCATGCCACTTTGATCAACAACGCCGATCACCTAAGGAGTTCCAACAAACGGTTCTCCGAATGCTAAAAGGAAAATCCCCAGTAGTTGGAGCTCTTCTTTCAGCACCGTCACCACCACCTCCTCCACCAGTTAAGCAGCGACCGTCAACCTCCGAGCTCAAATCCATGCTATTAGCCGATCTTCTATCCCATGGTACACCTGAAGATGCAGGTCTGATAGCCATTTTTTGCCAACAGTCTGAGTCCCGTGCTTTCCAAGAAGAAGTCCGAGCAGGTTTCAGAAACCTCATTGCAAAGTTGGACACTATTTCTACCGAGTTTCAGTCTTTGATATTTGCCTTTTCCAACAGGGTTAAGGTACTCGAGGATACTTTCCGCACTCAAGCCGGTTCTTCTAAACATCCACATGACAACCGTGATGATCCTGATCATCATGAGGGGGAGAAACGTCAGTGCCTCAATGACACATCAACAAGAACAAAGACCTCTCAGACAAATATTCAACCGGGAAATGCACAAGAAAGACGACCAGAAGGGGCTTAGGACACTGAATCGGTACATGATACAGAGATCCATGGTGCACAAATATAGGTCATTTCACAGTCGAGTAACCATCAAGCAGAATGCTCAGTCACAGAATTAATCGATTGTGAAGCAGGTACAAACTCACCCGTTGAGGTCAGAAATTATGATTTAACTGATCAATTTGCAGATATTGGTGAGTCAGCTAAACCGGTATCCGAAAGAGCTTTAGTCGTATTCCAATAAAGAGTCAATAAATTGTGCACATTCGACGATGCATAATGTATGCAACAAGGAGACTATGTTTTTAATTATTTGAGCAGATGCGACTAGAGTTTCAGTCTACTGAGGAACTTTTTGGCGTCATCCCTCTACGATCAGTTCCTTCCGTTCCACCAGATCTCCCCGATCAGAATATGTCAGAAACTCCAGTTCCTGAAGCTGTAAACGCACGACCTAGTCCACCATTGAAATGGGAAAGAGTAAGGATCAATGTTCCCTTTCTTGAAGAATCTTACAAAAGGATTTTTGCTCATTGGATCCGAACATATGATAAGGCGTTTATCAATGGTATTGGGTCATTCGATAGACAGAAACAATTCGCATATTGTTCCTTGAGAGATAACAACAATAGACCAAGCAGGGACATAACTAAACTTAGAATCAAATTTGTCGATGAAATTGGTACTGACCGCTCCGAATAAAAAATATGGTATCCATCTTTTCTTGTCACTAGAGAAGATGGGACACAATAGAAATTCACATAATTTGATTTTGAGGATCTGGAGCTACGCGATTTTCTGTTTTTGCTACGTGACTTGAAGACTCGAACCATACGTCCTGGTGTAATTCAAGATGCTCTTACTGCCGTAAAGCGTTTCATGATGACCACGATGAAGTTAGCGTGTCTTGAAGACTTACAAATTGGTATTGAAAGTCATCAAGCCAAGATCAATCTGTTTAAACCTGATCTGAGACTACCAAGTAACTTTAAGGCTGATCCAGCCTACAGAGTGATTGAAACTGCGGAACTTGGCATGACGTATCCCAACAGGAAAGGTAAAATGCGCTACTTCAGATTTAGCCAAATTGCCAGATTATGTGATGATACTTTGTACATCCTTAGAAACAAACTTCGTGCTATGTTGTCTCAACACGACAATGGTCAGAATCATTTGGATCCAAATTACAGAAATCTCGTGTCTAGAGCCTTGAATCTGATCCTTGAAAGACTAGAGTACATAAATTCAATAAGGATTTTCGAGATGCACTTTGGACTTCGAAAAGCACGTGTTCCGAACTGGAGAGACTACGAACTTCAATTCAAAGGGGGAGATTGTTAGGGTGTGTTTTATTTGTTGAATTGAAGTAGAGGGGTGCAAAATGTAATGTTTTATTTCTTTATTTTGTTATGGGCTTTTCTGTGTTAAATGGGCTTTGGGCCCGTTAGGCTTAAGCCCTTGGTATATAATGTTTTGTTTAACCTCATTTTTAGGTTAATGGTCATTTAGAGGTTTACGCATATCAGTTAAAATTCTCTCTGTAAACCTTTGAGCTTTATATGTTAATACAATCATATGACCAGAGTTGATGACATATATTGATCGTTCTTAATTGATTTATTGATTTCACTTGCAAACTGGGATTCACAGTTTATAATGTTAATAAAACTTTTATTTGATGCTTTGTCTTAGAACCGTTATTTGAGGGAACTCACTAGACCTTTCGGTCTAACCCTCGCTTTTTCAAAACTAAAACCTTTTTAGGAACGCGTGAAGTAGGCAGATTGGGTAAGGGTAATTAAAAGATTTAAGTTGAAGACTCGATCACGAGGGATGCTACCTAGTTGCCTGCCTTAGTTGTTTTCTTTTAAATTCTCAGTTGTGTAATAGGTTGTTTTCCGCAAACCTTGAATTGTTGAATTGTTGCCGTTGGGGCCGTTTTGGCATGAATTTTATATTACGTCGTTTGTGTTCTTTTCCTGTTAGTTTGGGTCGTTACAGTTTGTATCAGAGCCATAGTTTAAGGGATCTAGGTGACTGGACGAGCCTATACTTAAACTAGGAAAGTAGAAACACAACTGAGAAATAGGAAGGCCTTAGGGAGACTTCAACAGGGACATGAATAATAGGGCAGTAAGGACTAACATGTAAGGTAAATTTAGAATTACATCTGGCCAATGTAATTGCGAATTTACAGATACATGTGTGTGCTTATTTTTCCTTGTTATGTTAGAATTGTTGATTAAATATCTTGCTTGTGTATTTTCAGTAAGCATTATGTCAGAGCGATCAACGAGGAGCAGATATGTGTCGGTAGCTGAAGCAATACCGGTGAATGAGGTGGTGGTGGATGGACCAACAGCCCCTCTGAGGCAGGGAGCCACTCGGGGAAGGGGTCAGGGTCGTGGAAGGAGGCGAGGGAGAATGTCCTGGAGAGATGCCACTCAGTTAGATGAAACCGAAATTGAAACTCGAGGGCAGAAAACGGCACGAGGCGGCCGTCGAGCGAGGAAGGTAGGGATCCTTGTGGATCGGGATTTATCTCAGCGGGAGAGTTCAGCTATTGCGAGAGAGAGAGGACACTCTCGGGGTCGTGGTCGAGGATGGGCTCAGGCTTTTGTAACTCAAGAGGCATTCGCCACGGAATGGGGAAACTCCAGGAAACCTTGCAAGCCTTTTTGCCTCAGCAGACAAGGAAGGCTTCTGAGAGTAAAGAGAAGAGTGAAGAAAGAGAAGGAATGGAGATGTCTAGCCCACCTGTGATTGTAGTGGGTAGTCACTTGCAATAGACCTCTGTGGAGGCAGCCAAATCTGTGATGTATAAGGGTTGCAACTACAAGTCATTCTCTTTTTGCAAGCCCCCTAACTTCAAGGGAGAATGTGACCCAGTGGCAGTTATGAAGTAGATTCGAGAGATGGAACTGGTTTTCGACACCTGTAAGTATGCGGATGAGAACAAGGTGGTGTTTGACTTGTCTATGTTGAGAGATAATGCAGTCTTCTAGTGGGAGGCAGAGACAGGTGGAGAGGGTTGGAAGCAAAGGGTATGGCTTGGGAGACTTTTGTTGCAAAGTTTAAGGCGCAATTCTGCCCGTTAGCGGCTGTTAAGAAGTTGGAAGAGGAATTTATGGGTTTAGAGCAAGGAGGGATGAAATTTCGAGAGTACAAGGCCAAGTTTTTTGAAAAGACCCGTTTTGTTGAGATCTATGTGCCGAATGAGAAATGTCGCGTAGAGAGGTACCTCGATGGGATAAAAATCAGTACCAGAGAGTTGGCTTCTGCCAGAAGCCCTACCACCTTTCAAGCGGCCATTAACGCGACGGAGATGACAGAAAAATAGAAGGTTCGTCAGATCTCTGAGAGAAATGTCGACAAGAGAAAGTGGGAAGGACCCACACGTGACACTAAAAAGGCCAAGAATGTAAGCCCGAGCAGCGAGCAACGCCAAGATTTGGGAACAAACCGTGTGGGAAATGTAATCGAATGCATAAGGGGGAATGTATGATGGATAAAGACAGTTGCTTTAAGTGTGGGAAGACGGGGGATTTGGCTCGGGACTGTCATGGACCGAGGTCATGTTATCAGTGTGGTTCTCCAGACCACATCAATATGGATTGTCTACAGTTGAAGAAAGGAACAACTAGAGGTTTCGGAGGAAAAAGGGGAGAGAGGAAGGTGGAATCGGCCCGGGAAAAGGTTGGAGGAGGCGGTGGAAACACCAGATGTGGTGACAGGTACTTTCCTTATTGACTCGACTTTTGCAAATGTGTTGTTTGATTGGGGCTCAAACCGTTCGTTTGTGTTGTCGAACTTTGTTCGAAAATTACATGTAGAACCCAAGAAGTTAATTCATGGGTTTGAAGTAGAGGTAGCCGATGATAGTCGAGTCTTAGTGGGGGAAGTTTATGAGGGGTGTAGGATCAACATTGATGGTCATTTATTCTCGTTACGGCTATACCTGATGGGTATGGGGGAATTTTATGTCATTGTGGGAATGGACTGGTTGGTGTCCAACGATGCCAACATAGTATGTAATAAGAAGTTGATCTGCATCGCCCTACCCGATAAGGAGGAGTCAATGATCTATGGAGATCGTCGGGATAGGATGTCATGCTTAATCTCGATGATTAAAGCTAGGTTGTGCTTAGTGAAGGGATGCTTGGGGTTCTTAGCATATGTGCTAGATGCTAAGAAAGATAAGAGAGGATTGGAGTCAGTACCGATGGTAATGAATACCCAGAGGTGTTTTCGGAGGACTTGACCAACTTTCCCCTAGACGACAAGTGGAGTTCAGAATTAACATTATGCCTGGTGCGACACCAAATAGCAAGGGCACCCTACGGATTAGCACCGACCGAGATGAAGGAGATGATGAATCAATTGCAAGATCTGTTCAATAAGGGTTTTATTCGACCTAACTCTTCACCGTGGCGAGCGCCAGTGTTGTTCGTCAAGAAGAAAAAATATGGGTCTATACGTATGTGCATCGACTACCGAGAGCTCAACAAGGTGATGATCAAGAACAAATATCTTCTTTCGAGGAACAAAGACCTCTTCGATCAGTTGCAAGGAGCAAGTTACTTCTCCAAGATAGACTTGCGATTGGGTTATCACCAATTGAAGGTAATAGAGGAAGATGTACCCAAGGCGACCTTTCTTACGAGGTACGAACATTATGAATTCTTAGTTATGCCTTTTGGTTTGACTAACGCCCCAACTATATTTATGGACCTGATGAATAGCGTGTGTAGTCCACTCTTGGATAAATGCGTGATCGTATTCATCGATGACATCCTAATCTATTCACGGTTCATGAGTGAGCATGACAATCATCTTCGATCGGTGCTGGAGTTGCTAAAGCACGAGAAACTATATTCCAAGTTCTCGAAGTGTGAATTTTGGCTGAGGGAAGTGCAGTTCTTAGGATACATTGTGTCGGAGGACGGTATCAAGGTCGACCCAACTAAAATCGAGGCCATTAAGAGTTGGGATGTAACACCCGAAATTTTCAAAGTAAGTTATCTTACATCTTTAACCTTCTAGTCATCTTTCATTAATCTTTTTGGATAGGTTACATTATACCTTCGAGCCTTGAATCGAGCCATGCGAGAAATCGGAGTTTTGAGCAAAATTTGGGCTCAGTACCTTTTCAGCAAGAATGACTCGCGATAGTGACAAGTGTCACTATCGCTAGGCATAATCGCCGAGAGAACCACGAATCTCGCGATACAATCTCAGCGAGAATGCCTCACGATAGTGACAGTGTCAGTATCGCTTGGCAAGTTCGCCGTCGGGGGTTGATTGTTTAAAATCGGGATTTGATCTCTTTTCTTATTGTTTACATACACAACTCATTTATTACTCTCTCAAAAACTCTCTCTTCATCAATACCGATTCTAGGGTTTCTACAAACCCTATTTCCTTCATTTATTGCTTAGATCAAAAGGTATCAACCAAGGAACTAAGCTAGAAGCATTTAACCATCTCCATTATCATCTTCTTCAAGAACGCAAGCTAGGGTTTTTGGGTTTTCATCAAAAAACCCACTTTGTGAGTTCATCCTTCTTATTTAATGATATATGCTACCATGAAAACTCTTTTCTCACACTACTTTAGATTTAGCATGATTTCTACATTTTTATACTTTTAAAACTACTAGGTCAAAATCTAGGGTTTTGACACTCATTGGAATATTTTGAGATAAATTGTTTTAAGAGGTTTCAAAGTGATTATAAACATGGTTTACACAAGTATTGTGAATGGTTGGAATCCAAATGGACAATATGAATTTAACTTGATATATGATTGAGAAGGGAAGTTGAGTATTAAAATGATTGTGCATTATTGATTCTTGTGAATATGGGAGAATATGGTAATATACCTTATATGTTGGAATACATTGTTAATGTGAAGTGATCGATATTATGGTTGTTGGATTTGCCTTGTAATGACATGGTACTATGTGAGATACATGTGTTTGGAATTTATAGCAAGTACAAATTGTTATGTTGATGAATCATGTTGTCAGGATCGAATTCTTAACAAGAATTAATTCTCAGAAACAATATCAAAGAAGTTTGCGGAATAACACTTTGACATTCAATCAAACAGTAAATCAATACAGAAAATATGAAGAACAAACTGTAAACTTGTATTTAATGCTTTGAAGTTACAAGATTACTCACTCAACCTCAATATTGATGAACAGGCTCACCAATATGAATTCTACTTCTCTAGAATTAGGATCTATGCCTTGAGGTTGATTTTCTCTCTAGAATGAAAATTTAAAAGTTAACTAAACTTCATTATTCTAAACTATACAATATATACTGAATACAAAGATAATTACAATAAATAAAATATCTTCAGTATATCTTCCATGTATATCTCTAAGCTTCCATGTATATCCTTTCATACGAATCTTCATCATATAAGCAGTATTAATCTTCAGCAGCATTAACTTTCTTCTAGCAGCATTAACTACTAAGCAGTACTAACTACTAGCAGTACTAACTAGCTAAGCAGTACTAACTTTGTTCAAGCAGTACTAACTTTGACTAGCAGTATTAATTAACACTAGCAGTAGTAACACTCAGCAGTATTAACCTTTATGTCTTCTAGCAGTATTAACATTGCACCAGCAGCATTAACCACACTTGATGAATTCTTCAGTTCCCAACAATCTCCCCCTAACTTGACTTTTAGGAAAAGAAGTCAAGTTCTTCAGATCTTCTTCAAGATGCTTTCAACACCTTACATTTAGTTGCCCAAATTTGGATCTAGGCCCAAACTTTGATTTACAGTTCTTCTCACCACAATCTTGGCCATTTCTGAATCCTTTGTACAAACCAGTGTAGCTTTAAGCATCCCTTCTAACTTCTCCTTGCTATGCTCATATATTTTGTCCACCAGGTAG
This sequence comes from Arctium minus, assembly GCA_954870635.1. Taxonomy (NCBI): domain Eukaryota; kingdom Viridiplantae; phylum Streptophyta; class Magnoliopsida; order Asterales; family Asteraceae; genus Arctium; species Arctium minus. The sequence goes on along the minus strand of OX941083.1, from coordinate 80,689,353 downwards.
TATTCATGATAACAATTGTCAATAGTAATCATGTATACTCCACAGTTTTCAAACAGTATCCATTTGTCAATCTTCTTGAATATGAACTCATGCATATGATCTTTAATCCTATGGTGCACTCTTGCAGGCTCAAACATCATGCACAAGTATTCCAATGTCACTTTGAGAAGATTCTCTTCAGTACCTTTCAACACAGGTTCATAAAGTTTCATCCCAACTTTATATAGTTCTTCCATATCAGCTCTTGAACAACTTCTGATAACTTTCCCCCATGTTGAATAAGCTTCAAATGAACCATCAGCTCTCTTGATTCTAAAGAAATTCTTTCCATTGTCTCTCAGAATATCCCAGAAGATGATCTCTGGAGCTTGCATAGAGATTGGAACAGCTTTCAAAGGTTCCACTATTGTCATGTACGGATCCATACTTTCATCAGTTTGCTTAGTGACCTGCTCTGGGCTCTGTACTGGCTCTGTTGGGGATGTGACTGAAGGTTCTGCTTTCTTTTCAGTTTCTTCCACCCTAGGCCTTTTCAACTGCCTTTTTGGAGCAATTGTTTTCACTCTTTTTCCAGACTTGGCTTCTCTACCAACATTTCCAGGTTCTTCCTTCTTCTCTTCTGCTTCTTCTTTGGAAGGTGTGGTTTTCTCAGGGAATGGTTGTTGGATGTTGAGATCATGTCTCTCTTTCATCCTTCTTTCTGCTTCTTCCCTTTGAGAGGAATCCCCTTGGAGCTTTGTCATTTCCTTCCTGTATAGCTCTTCAACCTGAGAGTATGCCATATGAGTAAACATCTCCCCCTTAACACCAATTGCACCTTTCAGGAAGTTTATCATCTTTCTTCTTTCCTGATTGGCCAAAAAGGTCTTGGAGGATTGTCTTTTCTGCTTTTTGAATGGCATTCTTTTTACTTATACTTGCTTGGCCTGAGCTGTTGTTTTCATGCTCTTCTGATACTCTTCATTTAGTTTTCTGGCCATATTCAGTGCAAGCTCTCTATCCTTCTCAGATTGAAGTTGTTCCTCCCTTTCCATTTCTGCCTGAAGCTGCTTTGCCACTTCTTCATCCAGTTCTATCTGAATTTTCTTCTTTGCAGGTTGTTCAGGTTCAATCATCTTAGCTTTACCCTTTGTATCCTTCAACCCTGCCTCACTTCTTTCTTGTGTCTTCTTTTCAAGGTCTCCTTCATTGATGACCACTCCCTTAGCCTTTTGAGTAGCCTTAGGAGTGTCATTCTTTGCTTTTACTAAGGTTTCAGCTATTTCCAATTCTTCAACAGATAGCCCTGTTACTGCTTGAACATTATCTGTTTCTACTTCTTGTGCTTCTGTTTCTGCAGCTTTCTCCCCCTTAACATCAAATCCCATCTTAGAAATACTTTCTTTTTCTGCTTCAGCCTCTGAATTCTCCCCCTTGTTGAAATCATCTTCAACACTTGTCCTCCTCTTTAGCACAAACTGCTTCCTTCTCCTTTTCTGTAACAATCTTGTCACCATTTTCTTCAGTTTGGTGATCTGAACTTGTTGAGATAGAATAATCAGCTTCATCTCCCCTATTTCTTTTCCTTGCTTGATGACATCCTGGTTGATGTTTCCCATGGTCTCCATCAATTCATCATAGTTATATCTGTCCTCACCTTCTCCAGGAGTGTTACCCCCTATTGAGGGATCATTGGATCTTTTATTAGTAGATGTCTTCTGCCTAGCAGAACCACTATCCACCCCTGTGGTTTCTTGGCACCAGGGTCCTTCAAATGATTGCTCATTCAAAGTTGCCATGGGGGAGGTCTTATTGATGTTACCACTTTCCTCCTCTGTGCTAGCAGGAGTAGTGGCAGCCTCATCACCCATATGCTCTACCTCCTCCTCAGAGAGCACCTCCTTTGGGTTGGGAGACACCCTTGTGGTTTCCCTTTGGATATTCTCTAGGGGAGAATTCTCCCTTAGAGGGCTTAAAGGCTTAGTGGGTGATGGTACAAGAAGGGAAGGAGCCTTCTTTACCTGTTTTCTTTGATAAGTTTGGGTAATTGGAGAAGTGGGCTTATTTAGTAGGGACTGCGGGATAGATGTAGAGTGGGAAGGTTGGGCTTGGCTAGCAGTGGATTGATCTAATGGGGGCCTTGACCCTGCTGCCATACCTTCATTGGGTTGGGACACCACCATCATTGTAGAGAACAATGGGGTGTCAACTCCTTCAGAGTCCCCAGCAGATCTTCTCATATTTGAGAAAACCTTGCCTTTGGGGGGTTTTGGTACATAAATTCCATCAGAATGAGGAATATCCGTCAATTCATGGTTGATAACTGCTTGAACAAACCTGGGATACATATAAAAGCTCTTTTTGTTTCCCATGTTTGAGACAAGATCATTGAAAATCATTTGTGAAAAATTGTACCTTCTGGCAGTGGCCAAACAGACCAAAGCATAAGCAATGGTACTGCTGAACTCACTCCATCCAGTAGTCTTTTTAGAAATGCAGTGCATCAAGGTATGAACAAGAAAATGCCATTGGGGTGAAAATTTAGCTTTTGAGAACTTAAAAATACCCAATGGGCCTCCATACCCCATTCTTGTCAGAGTAGAAAACAGTTCATCATTAGGGATAGAAGTTATACCAGAGGCATCGTCTAGACGTAGACTGATGCGAACTATCTCTTCAGTAACTGTCAATGGATTGCCACATACTGTCGTCTTGATCATTCGCACACCATTCTCATTAACAATGGTGGCATGTGCCCAGAATTTCCTCTGATGCTCTATAAAGATAGTTGGAGACATAGTGAGAGCATGGGCAATGTGGCTAGTCTTCAGAAAGTCGACTATCTGATGAAAGCCATCTGCTTGTTTTGGCTTTTGGAGCATTGCGATTTCATTGTGCTCATCAATGAACGCCATTGATGCCATTGACCTTGAAGATTCTTGCCTGAAAACTTTGAACTTTGAGAGAGAAAGGGTTTAGAGCGCAGGTGAATAGTATGCAAAGAGTCGTTATAAGCTTTTAGGCGGGCAAAGAGTATTTATAGTATTCGGAATAGAAGCAGTATTAACCTATAGCAGTATTAACTACTAGCAGTATTAACTGCGAGCAGTAGTAACTAACTAGCAGTATTAACTACTAGCAGTATTAACTGCGAGCAGTATTAACTAACTAGCAGTATTAACTACTAGCAGTAGTAACTGCGAGCAGTATTAACTAACTAGCAGTATTAACTACTAGCAGTATTAACTGCGAGCAGTATTAACTAACTAGCAGTATTAACTACTAGCAGTATTAACTAACTAGCAGTATTAACTACTAGCAGTAGTAACTGCGAGCAGTATTAACTAACTAGCAGTATTAACTACTAGCAGTAGTAACTGCGAGCAGTATTAACTAACTAGCAGTATTAACTACTAGCAGTAGTAACTGCGAGCAGTATTAACTACTAGCAGTATTAACTGCTAGCAGTATTAACTGAAAGCAGTATTAGTAAATAATATACTATGTTGTTTGTCACAAACCTGTGATACACTTAACAGGTTGTACTTTAATTGATCAACATAGTAGACATCCTCAAATGTCATCTTACCTTTGGTGACATTACCTTTTCCACTTATCTTACCACCAGTAAGATTGTCTCCAAATGCAACATGTCCTCCATTAATATGCTTGAAATCCTGAAGGCATGACATGTTGCCTGTCATGTGCCTAGAGCAACCACTATCAACATGCCAAATGCTCTTTCCCTTGAGCTGTTGGTTGCCCTGCACATTAAATAAATCAATTAGTTTGATTGGGGACCCAAGCAAAAGTGGTCTTGGGTCTCCCTTTCTCATCAAAGTATTTACATTCCTTTTTAATGAGGTTTTTAAACTCAGAGCACTCTTTATTAGAGTACTTTGTCAATATGATTGGCTTAGCAGAATCAACACTAGAAGCAGTACTAACCTTAGAAGTACTAACAGAGTTAGCAGTACTAACAGGTTTAGCAGTATTAACCTTGTTAGCAGTAGTATTACTTCTAGCAGCACTATCATTGTCAGCAACACTATTTGTGGTAGCAGTACTAACAGTTTTAGTGCTTTTAGGAATCCACATATTGACACTTTCTTTAACAGAATATTTTTTCTTCATGTGGCTTTTAGTTTTAACCGTTTTCTTAGCCACATGATTCTTTTCAATTTTCTTATAACCAAAGGGTTTTTGCATGGATCTTTGGAAATTCATCCTTTGGTTCATAGGATTGAAATAACAGAATTTTGCAAGATGATTCAATTTGCCACAGATAAAACAAGGTTTTGGTCTATTGATTTTACTCAGATCAACCCCTTGTTTTTGTGCCCACTGATTATTCCAGTTTCTTTGATTTCCCCTCTTTTTGTCCTGTTTTTGGGGCTCATTCTTCTTACATGCACACTGTTTGCAAGGACCTGGATTCACAACTGTGGTCTGTTTGTAATGGACCTTACCAGACTTTCCCTCTGTCTTCTCTATGTCCTTGGATTTAATCCAAGTCCTTCCACAATCCTCATTGGTGATAATGTTGTTCTCTATAGAAATCTCACCACTCACCTTGTTCTCCTTACTCTTGCCAATCTCTTTCTCAGTCTTATCCTCAACAACTACCTCATCTAAGGGATCTATTTCAGTGGCTCCCTCAGGCAAGTCCTTCCTATCTTTGGTGTCTAACAAGTCTGAAGTAGGAGGAATGTAATTGTTGTTATATGGTGGAGGTGTGGCATTATACCCAATTCCTCTTCTCAACTTATCATGAATCTGATTTTGCAGTAAGGAGTCCATTGCTTTAGAAGCATTGGAAAACTTTTCTACATCAAGCTTAACCTTGGTTAACTCCTCTTTCAGTTTTTCACTCTCCTCTTTAGATTTGGTCAGTTTAAGTTCTAAATCCTTTTTCTCCCACTGCCAGTAATTGGTGTCATATGAGTGTTGGAGTTCATTGGCTTGAAAACCTTTGATCTGATCTTCAAATCTCTCTACAATCCTTACATAGTCTTTGATATCTTTTTCTAATCTCTTAAGGTCATCACTCATCTTCTGATTGTGATCCCTGTACCTTTTAACAGTGTCTATGCAAGTTTTAGAACAGAGATTAGAACTTACCTCAGATGGGAGATCAGATACTTTAGCCATAAGAGCTTGATTCTGAATAGCTTCTTCTGCTTGATCACTCCAATCAAACCCCATTCCTTGTTGAGAGACAAGGGCTTGAGCAGAATTTCTGTTGTTATTGAAGCTTCCAGATTGAGTTTGTTGGTGATTGTTGTGAGACACTCCACTTCTGCATTCTCTAGCAAAATGTCCCTTCAGATGGCATTTGTAGCATTCCACCTTTGATTTATCAAACCCTGCTCCATCTTCTCTTCTTTGGGAGAAGTTGTTTCTCCCAGTCCTTTTTATAAACTTCTTAACCCTCATGGAGAGCATGGCCATCTGCCATTTAATATCCATCTCTTCCAGATCATCTGGATGAAGTTGTTCTAAGTCATCATTAATCAAAGAGGAAGATCCATGATTGGAAAGAAAAGCTTCAAACACAAAATCAGTGCCTTTATCTTGATTTGTTCCATTAGCAGCATTAACTGATTCAGGGTTAGCAGTAGAATCAATTGATGCTGATAAGAGTGCAGCATTATGAATATATCCAGAAGGCTTCTTCTTTGCCTCCACCTCAGCTTCAAATACTCTAAGATCATTGTACAGATCATCAAGTTCTTTTTCTTCCAACTGATCATTCTGTCTGAATGACACAGTGTACATGGTCCATTCATCTCCAAGGGACCTTAGGAACTTTCTGTTCACATCATCTTGATCAATTTGTACTCCCATAGTAGCTAGTTCACCAATTAGTTTATTAAACCTGTCAAAAGTTTGAGTCATGGACTCATTCTTAGTTGAGATGAAGTTTTCATACTGTTGCTTTAAGATTGCCTTTTGATTTCTCTTGGTACTTTTGGTACCTGAGAATCTCTTCTCTAGAGAATTCCAGAGCATCTGTGCATCAGTACAATTGCAGAATTGGTGTTGATACTCATTTGGAATGGCCAAGAGCAGTGTGCTCAAGGCTTTCATCTCTATCTGCCTTGTCTTCCTGTCTGCATCTGTCTTTGGAGGGGTTCTTTTGCCATCTTCACCAATCTTTCCTGCATCAGATGGGCCATTCTCAATGATGTCCCACATAGAGTAATCTGTGAGGAGAATATATTGCTTGATTCTGATCTTCCACATGTCAAATTCATTGGATCTGAGCATTGGAACTTTTGAGACCAAAGTACTGCTTGATTCTGTAATTCCATGATGAATAACTGTTTTTGAGAGAGTTTGGCTCTGATACCACTTGTCAGGATCGAATTCTTAACAAGAATTAATTCTCAGAAACAATATCAAAGAAGTTTGCGGAATAACACTTTGACATTCAATCAAACAGTAAATCAATACAGAAAATATGAAGAACAAACTGTAAACTTGTATTTAATGCTTTGAAGTTACAAGATTACTCACTCAACCTCAATATTGATGAACAGGCTCACCAATACGAATTCTACTTCTCTAGAATTAGGATCTATGCCTTGAGGTTGATTTTCTCTCTAGAATGAAAATTTAAAAGTTAACTAAACTTCATTATTCTAAACTATACAATATATACTGAATACAAAGATAATTACAATAAATAAAATATCTTCAGTATATCTTCCATGTATATCTCTAAGCTTCCATGTATATCCTTTCATACGAATCTTCATCATATAAGCAGTATTAATCTTCAGCAGCATTAACTTTCTTCTAGCAGCATTAACTACTAAGCAGTACTAACTACTAGCAGTACTAACTAGCTAAGCAGTACTAACTTTGTTCAAGCAGTACTAACTTTGACTAGCAGTATTAATTAACACTAGCAGTAGTAACACTCAGCAGTATTAACCTTTATGTCTTCTAGCAGTATTAACATTGCACCAGCAGCATTAACCACACTTGATGAATTCTTCAGTTCCCAACACATGTTAGTTTGGAATTGGTGAGGTCCCAAGGTAAAGATCCATGGATAGAGTTGAACTTGGTGACTCTTTGGGGTAAAGGCTCAAGTAGAGCTAAACCCATATTTACATTGAACTATAGATTCATGAATAGAGTTGATGTTCTAACGACTAAAGATTCATGGATAGAGTTGACGCCGGTAAATAACCATTTCGACTAAGTGCTCCACATGAGTTGTGGCCTACTTTCGTGTTTCGCCGCAACCTATGGTGGAACGGGTCTCCTCCGTCTCACATAAGGTTCAACGTTGAAATATTCGTTTATTATCGTTGTGTTATTTATCGTTAAATGCTCACCAATGTATTATACTTCGTTGCACATATATTATGAATGTTCTCACTAGGCTCCAAGTCTAACACTTGTTTTTTTATGTGTAAGCACCTTGAGCGGAGAGTTGGGTCAATCTTTTGGGTATTAGCATTGACAAGATGTAGAGCATGCATTATATTTACCGATATTTTGGGAATGATGACGACACCCAATTATAATCTAAACTAGAACTGTTTTAGATTAAGTAGGTTGTCGGTCCTCGTTTAATTATCTTTCCAGATTTGTAAACGCTTATACTATTCCCCTTTTTAGGATGATGTCATTTGTGAAGTTTTATTTTATATCAAATGTTCCAGGTTTAATTTCTCTTCATTTCATAAATGTTATATTGCGAAAATTTCAAGTTTTAAATTAGCCAGTTTTTGGGGTGTTACAAGTTGGTATCAGAGCATTAGTTTAAGTGAACTAGGCATGAACGTAAGATGTCTAGACTTAAGCTGGAGTTATTAAGTTATGGTTGGCGAGGATTGGGTAGAACTTATGGGATAGGATGTTCTTAGAATCGACGGAAACGCATGAATTAAGAATTGTGATGATGGTAACGAGAAGCCTTGTGTATGGTTTGTTCATAATTGCACGTAGCTAATGCCATTATGAATATATTGTTACGTAAGCATAATTGATTTACTGATGTCATGACGATTGATGAATGTACTAGTACATTTTCTTTTTGTTTCGATCGAATTTCTTATTCATTCTCGTGCTTGTGTGGTTAGAGCGGTGAACGTAGTCCCTCCCAATATGCCGCTGATATTTACCGGAGAGGTAGAACACATACCTAGAGTGGATTTGGCATCCACGAATCCGGTTATTCGAGAGGCAAACCCTCAAGCTTATATGATGGCCAACGTCATGCAAATGGTGACGTCAGCTATGGAGAAACAACAAGAGGCCTTTCTAAAAATGTTGGAGGATAGAGATGCCAGTCTCAGGAAGCCTGAGATAGTTGTTGAGAATATGGTGGTCGGATCGGGTGGCACTGGGAATTGGATCAGGACGGAAGAGCATGTGGTTTTCAGTGCTCGGAGGGGCAGAAAGAATTGATCCTACAAGACCTTCCTTTGTAGCAAACCGCCCGAGTTCTCGGGATCCGATGACCCAGTCGCGTGTATGAACTGGATTAAAGCAATAGAGTAGGCCTTTGATTCCAACGAGTGGGGGGGACGGAAAAAAAGTAAGCTTCGCTTCGTAAATGCTCAGAGGCTTGGCACATCGATGGTGGAATGTCACTAGGTCCACTCTCGATGCTGTCATCCTGGATCAGTTGTCTTGGGAGGCGTTCAAGAAGAAGATCATAGAGGAGTACTGCAATAAGAGGGCAATGGATCGGATTATTGATGAGTTCCGAGCCCTCAAGAAGGGTAATCTGTCGGTGAGGGATTACTCAAGGAAGTTCGTTGAGAAACTCGATCTGGTGGGGCAGGTGGCCCCAACGAAAAGTGATAAGGTGAAGGCGTATCTGAAAGGGTTGCCAACGGACATGATATCCATGGTTCGCAACGCCAATCTTTCTACTCTCCGAGAGGCCATCAAAGAGGCCAAAGTCATGGAGGATGTATATGTCCAGATTCGCGAGGAGAGGGCCGGGGCGACCGAAAAGAGAAAATGGGAAGGCAAGTCCTTGCCCTCCAAGAAACCACGAGCTTTCAACAATAGCATCAATAGGGGGACTGAGACTAGGCGGGAAGCTAGGTGGTACCCAAAATGCCAAAGAAAACATTTCGACTCGTGCAACTCTGGTGAGACGAACTATTTCAAGTGTGGTAAGGCAGGGCATATGAGTGAAAGTTTCCCGACCCGATGGGTTATATGCTATGAATGCAAGGAACCGGGCCACATTCAAAGTGAGTGCCCAAAGTTGAAGACGGGAGGACCGCAAGGGAAGAAGGAAAAACCTCCAAGGGTTCCCGGCCGAGCTTCCAGATGACGGACGATGAGGACAAGGCATCCACCGACATGGCATCGGGTACGTTTCTCCTAAACTTCGTACCTGCTCGTGTGCTATTTGATTCTGGTGCTAGTTTCTCTTTCGTGTCTAAATCTTTTTGTCAAAAGCTTGCCATGCCCACTAGTAGCTTAGTTGATGCTTTAGTGGTTGAGATAGCGAATGGTAGTCGAGTAGTGATCCGCGACGTTTTGAAAGATTTCTCGATTGATATCGAATGGAAGAAATTTCCAATCGATCTGATGCCCATGGTCATAGGTGGATTCGACGTGGTGGTCGGTATGGATCGGTTGGCGAACAATCATGCCAAAATACGATGCTCCAAGAAGCTCATCTGACTCCCTACATCGGTGGTAGTATATGGAGAAAGAAGGAAGGTCGATGTGGCGATTATCACTATGGCGAAGGCCCATAGATGTTTGGTGAAGGGGTGTTCATCCTTCTTAGCCTACATGATAGACGCCAAACTCGAAAATAAGAAGCTTGAGGACGTGATGGTGGTGCGCGAGTTTCCCGATGTCTTTCCAGAAGACTTGCCCGGTTTGCCGCCCGGTTTGCCGCCCGATCGTCAAGTCGAGTTTCGGATTGACTTGATACTGGGGGTGGCTCCGATTGCTCGGGCCCCTTACCGGTTGGTGCCATCGGAGATGCAAGAAATGATGGATCAACTCCAAGAGCTCCTATAGAAGGGTTTTATAAGACCGAACTCGTCACCTTGGGCAGCTCCGGTTTTGTTTGTCAAGAAGAAGGATGGAACAATAAGGATGTGCATCGATTACCGTGAACTGAATAAAGCTACGGTGAAGAACAAGTATCCACTTCCAAGGATCGACGACTTGTTCGATCAAATTCAAGGAGTGTTTCTCAAAGATCGATTTGCGTTCAGGATACCACCAAGTGAAGGTAAGAGAAGAAGACGGACCGAAGACGGCCTTTAGAATGTGTTATAGCCATTATGAATTCCTCGTGATGTCGTTTGGTCTAACTAATGTACCGGCGGTGTTTATGGATTTGATGAATATAGTGTGTCGACCATTCCTCGACAAGTCGGTCATTGTGTTTATTGATGACATACTCGTGTATTCCAAGGGTGAGTCGGAACATGAGCAACACCTTCGTGAAGTTTTAGAGGTGTTGAGAAAGGAGAGGTTATAAGCTAAGTTCTCCAAGTGCGACTTTTGGCTAGAAGAGGTCCAATTCTTGGGTCACTTTGTCACCCGTGACGGAGTGAACCTCCCAAGAGTCCATCCGAGATCCGAAGTTTCTTGGGTTTGGCGAGCTATTACCGGAGATTCATCCAATACTTCTCTAAAATCGCTTCTTCCTGACGGCCTTGACCCGGAAGAATGTGAAGTTCGTCTGTGTGTGTCCCAAATATGTAATCAGATCAAGATGACAATGAATTCAATTAGATTTTCCATTTGTATAACAAGAAATCAAACGATTACAAAGATGCTCTCAAACTCAATATTTCTCTCTTTAAGCTCTCTCTCTATTAAGCGTATCTTTTAGTCATATGAGTCTACTAACAAAAACAAGGTATTTATACCTACTAGATTACAAAGACAAAAACAAAACTAGACCTTGACTTTGACTTATTACAAAGACTTTGACTTTTGCAATAAGAGGCTTTGACTTGAGCTTTGACTTTGAACTTCATTCTTCATGATCTTGGATACAACATAAATGTGAACTAGCAATCTCCCCCTTTGGATTCAAGATCATCTTCAAAACAAAATCTCCCCCTTTGATTCAGAAACAAATGATCTTCCCCTTTTGGATAAACAAAAGCTAATTTCAGCATTCACGAACAATCTTCTCCTTTTGTTAGATCTTCGACAAATTCATTCTCTCACTTTATCATCTTCATAAGGATAAGCATTTCATCTCCTCTTTCTTTAAACTGTCTTCAAACTTTCTGTAATCTCCCCCAAAGGCTGTGATTATCTTCTGAAAAATTATAACAAACTTCCGCAAGGTGATAAAACCTTTTTCAGACTTCATAAAAGAAATTATCTTCAGATTCAACTCACTTTTCTTCAGTAAATAATCTTCAAAGAAAATTTCAGCAAATATTCATCAAGCTTTCTGAATTCCTTGAACTTTCTCTATTATTCTGAGCATTCTCCCCCATAATTCAGACAATAAATCTTTCAAACTTTGTCATTTCTTGAATATAATTCTCTCCCATGTTCCAAACATGTAACTTTCTCAAATTCAAACATTTCTTGATCATCTCCCCCCTTTTGATGATGTAGAGCATAGAAATCATCAAAATTGTCTCCAAGAAATGTCGTGAATCTATATCTGACCAATGATCTTTTGAAAATGAGCCATTGAACATCCATCAATTCATAATGTATTCATCCGAATTTTTTCAAATTCAGAAAAATTAGAATGTAACCCTGAATCAACAAATGAAACAGTTAGAATGCCTGTAAGTAGCACGAAACTACTTAGTACGATAAATTTACTGTACAAGGAGTTTTATTGATGTTCACTCCCCAGGTCTTCAATTTAATCATCGAATAACACAAGATTATTCTATGAACGTTCCGACAGGAAAACAAATTTTCTGTGGGTTCGTGCTTGTGTATGAAAGAATTAAAACATGAATGTTTATAAGGCTCAAAATATGTAAACCATTGAGACAACAACAGTATACACGAACTCAATTGTGCATGATCAAAGTGCAAAGGTGGGGAAACATTCCTTATTTTTCAATATCCACATCTTCCGAATGAAGACGAGATAGATTATGTGATGCGTCCCCAAGAAAAATTAAAACATCTCTTTGTTGAGAAAGAAATGAGTAGTTGGTGGGGTTTAAAACAAGAGTTGGCATGGGCTAGTTGCCCGTTTCAATGAAGTTCACGAAAGAATTGTGAAACAACAATAATGTGGTTGCCCGACTCAGAAAAAGTTGGTGCAGAGTTTGATATTCTTTTAACTCTGATCTCTCACCCTCTTTCTTTTTAACATTTATGCTCACTTCTAACCAAACTCTCTTTTCCATTTCACCTCATCACACACCCACTCTGATATTGACCCCTCGCCTCACGATCACTCAAGGATAACTTCATGGGTAGGAAACACTGTGTGAGTCCTTGTGAATGAACACGATCGTTAACCAGATAATCAAACAACAAACAAGATATGATTTAACAATCTGTTTTGATTACAAACGCGGATTACAAAGGTTGATATTGTTTCTCTGTTTAAGCTCTCACTGTTTCTCTCTGTGAACAGTGTTTGATCGATTTCTAAGATCTTGAGATTGTGAGATATGTTGAGATCTCACCTAACTTAAACAAACAACATAATAATATCTAACTAAGATATTATCAAAACATAATATCTAAACTAATATCTAGATATTTAAACTAATATCCTAATATCTATTAATTAGATATTTAGGACAAACATAAAATACAATAAACAACTTTGACAATTATTACAAACTAACATTAGACTTAATATCGAGAGCGACTTTTCAGCATTAGCTTCAGATTCCAAACTTCAGATTGTATGATCTTGAATCCAATAATCTGTGATCTAACAATCTCCCCCTTTGGATCAAGATCATTACTAAAATGATTTAGCAATTCAGTCTTCTCTTTCAGCTTAGAAGATGGAATCTCTTTCTTTCTCTTCAATTTGTAATAATCTCCAGGCAAAGTATCTTCAACGAAAATTTCTCTCAGATCAGCATGTCTTTAGAACACTTTGAAGAAATCTCTAAAATTTTAATCTTTCCTCCATTTCTTGATTAGCTTTCTCCCCCTTTTTGATGAAAAGTGCAACGACTTCATCAAAACATGTAGCAATAAATGTCTTTCATTTGGAGATTATGATCCGTCAATTCAAAAGATATTCATCCAGATCTTCGCAAATCCAGAAAAAATAATCGTGTAACACCTGAATCAACAAATGATTCAGTTAAAATGCCTGTCAGTAACACAAAGTTACTGTGTGTAGTGAATACACATTGGAAAGGAGCTTTTTGATGTTGACTCCCCCAGGGCTTCCATTCAATCATCGAAACACCACAAAGGCAATTTCTATAAACGTTATGACAAAGAAACAAATTCCTTGTGTGTTCGTGCTTGTGATAGAAAGAATTAAGCACGGATGATTGCTTATAGGCTCAAATTTTATGTAAACCACTGAGACAACAGTAAGTTAAACACAGACTCAATGTGCATGATTGAAGTGCGAAGGTGGGGATGACTTCCTTCTTTTCAATATCCAGATTTTCCAAATGAAAATCAGATAGCAAATGTGCTGCGTCCCCTTTGAAAATGTGAAACACTTTCTTGTTAAGAATAAAATCAGTAGTTGGTGAGGTTTGATCAAGAGTTGGCATGGGCTAGTTGCATGTTTCAATAATGTTCACCAAAAAGTTGTGAAACACTAGAATTGTGGCTGCCCGGCTCAGAAAAAGTTGGTGCAGAGTTTGATATTCTTTTAACTCTGTTCTCACACCCTCTTTCTTTTAGACATTTAACTTACTCTCTTTTTCTGTATACCTCATCACACAATCCACACTCATTTCTTTTCGACTTCTTACACTCAATCACTATGGATTAACTTCTTGGGTAGAAATCACTGGTTAAGGTGATTCCGTAGAAGTTGTGTTAAGTCCTAGCACAATGAAATCATGTTTTCCTATGATGCATATGATGCTCAAAATGGTTTAACTATATCAGTTAAAGCACAATGTAGATCTTGAAAACATTTAAAGTCACACTTCCAATTCATGAATTCGATTTGAGATTCGGGAAGTGGTTTGAACTTTTAAGAACATGTTTTCAATGATTGAAAGTTATCCTTCTTTCAACCATATATGATATTAAGATAAAGGATTATACCTTTACGTGCGATCTTACATCTCATGAAGCTAAGCTTAAAGTCATAAAGATATGAACATGTAAGCATCTCTCAAAAACTGCAAAAGTCTTATGTCATAGTCAAAGCAAATTTATTCACTTAAATTAAAAATGACAAAAAGAAGTAAAACAATTAAAGTAAGAGTTCTGATCAGAAATAATCAGAAGTCATATCCATACTCCTTTGATTTGAAAATCTCCCCCTAAAATCATGCATTACAAAAAATTTGACATAAAAGGTAAATACAGAAATTTTATGAGCTCCCCCTCAAAATAACAATGATCATCTTTGGAGTTTATTCTCACACTCCCCCTTAGATCATGAACGGTCTATGAAATGTGCAGATATCTTGCGGAAATGAAGATAAAGAAATGATGAAAAATTTTCAATAAGAAACTTTAATAGGTAACCACCGATTAGGTCTTAAGATTTAGCATACCAAGATTAGAGACAAGAAAATTGAATCTCTTTTCGTCTAAGGGTTTGGTAAACAAATCTGCAAGCTGATAATCGGTTTTACAAAGTAAAGTTCAATTGTTCTTTTTTCGACATGATCTTTTATAAAGTGATACCTGACATCGATGTGTTTGGTCTTTGTATGCTGAACATGATTAGTTGTTATTGCGATTGCGCTCTTCGAGTCACAGTATATCGGGATATGGTTGAAGTTAAAACCATAGTCTAGCAGTTGAGTTCTCATCCACAAGACCTGAGAACAGCAGCTAGCAGCAGCTACATATTCTGCTTCGGCCGTTGAAGTTGAGACACATAATTGTTTCTTCGATGCCCAACTGACGAGTTTATCACCGAAGAACTGTACATGACCTGACGTGCTCTTCCTGTCTAACATGCAACCAGCATGATACGATTTACCAATTGTGAGTCCTTGTGAATGAACACGATCGTTAACCAGATAATCAAACAACAAACAAGATACGATTTACCAACCTGTTTTGATTACAAACGCGAATTACAAAGGTTGATATTGTTTCTCTGTTTAAGCTCTCACTGTTTCTCTCTGTGAACAGTGTTTGATCGATTTCTAAGATCTTGAGATTGTGAGATATGTTGAGATCTCACCTAACTTAAACAAACAACATAATAATATCTAACTAAGATATTATCAAAACATAATATCTAAACTAATATCTAGATATTTAAACTAATATCCTAATATCCATTAGTTAGATATTTAGGACAAACATAAAATACAATAAACAACTTTGACAATTATTACAAACTAACATTAGACTTAATATCGAGAGCGACATTTCAGCATTAGCTTCAGATTCCAAACTTCAGATTATATGATCTTGAATCCAATAATCTGTGATCTAACACACTGGTTATCGTGAATCCATAGAAGTTCAACTGGTTATCGTGAATCCATAGAAGTTCAATTAATCTCACACAATTCCCATGTAGATTGTCCTATAAGCAAAGTGTTGCTCAATTGGTTTAACTTCAACAGTTAAATCACATTACATATGTCAGATATATATATTCTTTCTCATGAAGGTAATCATGAAGATTTGAGCATTTAAATCATGGAAGATTTTCTCATAACAAAAATATTGAAAGAATGAAGTGAATACAAACTGCTTGTTTGAGAATCTGACAGTGTATGGAAACGATCAAATAAGAATGATTTATCATTAAAAACTTAGGTCATGAAAAATTGAATGTTGTCTATACGAATCAAATATAGACATTCTTGAAAGAAACGTTTTGAATGAAATCACGCTCAACAAACTTTGAATTTCACACGGGGTTTATTACCATCGAAAAGTTGTTTCATTTTGAGACATGGTAATAATAAAGTCAACAAAAATGTGAAACCAGTGTGTGTGAATACTTGACAGTATATAGAAAAGATAATACACAAGTACTTATCTTTGGAAACACATGGTTAGTTTAACATTGAAGCTCATAAAATGAAAAATATTTAAAATCACACTTCAAAATTCATGAAATCTGTTTCGAGAATAAAAAGTGGTTTGAACATTTAAGAATATGTTTTCAAGTTCAAAAGTTGTCCTTTTAAACATAATGAGATTAAGATTAGAATATGCCTTACGCTCAACATTAATCTCATAAATTCAGCTCCAAACTCATGAATGATATGATCATGTAAGCCCACCCTCAAAACCTGCATGTAGTCAAAAAGTCATCAAAGCAACAAAGTCTTATTGAAACAAAAACATTTATTGAAAAATTAAAGACATAAAAGCAGTAAAACGAATAAGAACGAGTTATGATCAGATGTAATCAGAAATCAATGTCCTTACTCCCCCTGAACATATGCATCACAAAATATTTATCAGAAAGAATGATGTGTACTCCCCCTTGAAGGTTGATCATCTCTTATGCATCGGAGTACAATCTCTTTTGATCGTTGAAGTATGAGTCCTAAATTGTTGTGTTTAGAAGTCAAAATCTTTGACATTGAAGTACGAGTCCTGAGTTGATTTACTCAAAAGTCTAACTTCTCAACATTGAAGTGCGGGTTTTGAACTGTATTATCCAAAATCCATTGTTCCTTTACTCCCCCTATACTTGAGGTGCCTGCAACACAGATGGATTGTTTGGCTTTGGTAACCACTGGTATTTGGGCCCAGATTTGTTAGTTGCAGAAATCTGATCAAAGAAAGAATGTCGAGAAAGATTTTGAAGAAGAAAGGGAGGTTTTTAGCTAACCTCTTTTTAGCAGCTTCTCATATATTTTGTGTTTGTTAGTAATTAACAAAATCTTTACCAAAAAAAACATTTGAGCCACGTAAGAACATTTAATTTTCTTTTTAGCTAACCTGATTAACTAATTTATCGAATAAACAAGATCAGGTTTACCTTATGCACAATGTTCTTCTTGGCATTGAGTGTATGCACAAATGGTTTTTGATCATTCTTCTCATCAGAAGATGCTTTCACTCTCCATACGAACTTATAATAACCATTTCTTCTTCTAAATGTACCTGAACCATCAACATTTCGATCATAGAAAAGGTTAGTAGTACAAATCTGATAATTTGAATTAACTGACCTATTTGTAGAAACAGTTGTATGAGGTGAACTTGATGTTGTATCATCTCTGGGTGTTTTAATAATTGACTCTAGAGTCTTCTGCTCAGTCAAAACCACCTTAGAGACAATTTCTTCAAGTTTTGTTATCTTGGAAGATAAATTGTTCCTTTCCTTGGTGAGCATGTCAATCTTTTTCTGAATTCAAACTTCGTGTTCTGCTCTTTCATTGTCTTTGTTGACAGTTCAAATAACTTTCTTGTCAGCTTCTTAATCTCTGTCTCAAAAACCTCCCTTTCTTCTTCAAAATCTTTCTCGACATTCTTTCTTTGATCAGATATTTCTTTAAAAAATCCAACATGTTTATGCTCAACTACCTTCTTATCCTTCTCAAACTCTTTTCTCTCTTTTTCCAACATGCTTTCTAATTCAGAAATCTTTCCTTTGAGAGATTTTCCTTCAGAACCAAACTCAACATTCTCTTTCTCAAGTCTATCTCTTTCAACAATTATTACCTTCTCAAAATCTGATACCTGTTTTGAGATCTTTTCACATTTCTAATCTACTATTTTTCTTTCTTCAAATGTCTTTCTAGAAAACTCAGAGAATTTCTGTGCAAACCTTTTCTTTTCCTTCTCAAATCCATCTATATTTTGACAATCTTCTGTTCCAATTCTGAAACTTTCTTTCTCAATTCTGCATTTTCACTGTCTGAAGCCTTTGATTTCTCTTCACTTTTCTTAGTAGCACCTTCTACTATCTGAAGTAGCTTCTTCTTTAATTCAACATTCTCAGTCTCCAATGTTTTTTCTTTTTCTTCAACCATCTTAATCTTATCTAGACCAAAACGCAAGAGAAGGCGTTCTAGATTTTGCAGAAGAAGTTATGTGAGGCTCCAATTCTGTCGTTACCCGAAAGGTCGAAAGACTTCATGGTCTATAGCGACGCTTCAAAGATGGGGTTGGGTTGCGTTTTGATGCAAAGAGGCAAGGTGATCGCCTACGCCTCAAGACAACTCAAGGTTCATGAGAAGAATTATCCTACCCATGACTTGGAATTAGCGGTGGTGATGTTCACTTTGAAGCTTTGGTGGCATTGCCTCTATGGTACGAAATGTGCGTTCTACACGCATCATAAGAGCTTGAAATACGTCTTTGATCAAAAAGAGTTGAACATGAGGCAAAGACGGTGGCTCGAGTTACTCAAAGATTATGATTGTGAGCTGCTTTACCACCCCGGTAAGGCGAACGTGGTGGCTAATGCGTTAAGTCGGAAGGACTATAGCGGGGGCATTCGGGCTACCCTTTCAAAAATTGAGCTTGTATCGAGCCTTATCGAGAGGATTAAGGCATCTCAAGTAGAAGCCTTATTAGAGGAAAACCTCAAAGAAGAAGTCATGTCAAAGCAACGTTTGCTCTTAACGGAAGATATCCGTGGGGTAAAATTGTTCAACGGTCGTGTATGGGTACCTAAAGTTGGAGGCAATCGAGAAATTCCTCTCGAGGATGCCCATAAGTCCAAGTATTCCATCCATCCGGGGAATACGAAGATGTATAGAGACTTGAAACTACATTATTGGTGGTCGGTAATGAAACTTGATGTGGCGCGTTACGTGGAGCGTTGTGTGACGTGTTTGCAAGTGAAAGTCGATCATCAACGACCATATAGGAGTCTTTAGTCCTTGGAGATCCCCGAGTGGAAGTAGGAACACATTACCATGGACTTTGTGACTAAGTTTCCCAAAACTATTCAAAGTCACGATACCATATGGGTGATAGTTGATCGGTTGACCAAGAGCGCTCACTTCTTGGCTATGCGTGAGACACTACCGATGGAAAAGTTGGCAAAACTTTACATCGATGAGATGGTTTCGAGGCATGAGTGCCCTTGTCTATCGTGTCGGATTGCGATAGTCGGTTCACTTCGAAATTTTGGGATGGCTTGCAGAAAGAGCTTGGTACGTGAGTGAAATTGAGTACGACTTACCATCCTCAAACCGATGGTCAAAGCGAGAGAACGATCCAAACGCTAGAAGACATGTTAAGGTCTTGTGTGATCGACTTCGGGGGTAGTTGGGACTCTCACCTACCTTTGGTAGAGTTCACCTACAATAATAGCTACCACTCGAGTATTAGAAAGGCATCCTTTGAGGTTTTGTATGGGCGGAAGTGCAGAACTCCCGTGTATTGGCTTGAAGCAGGAGAGAAGCAATTAGCCAGGCTCGATATTGTGCAAGAAACGACCGATAAGGTAAAGGGTATTCGGGAGCGGCTGAAAGCGGCCCAAGATCGGCAAAAGAGCTATGCCGATAAGAAGAGATGTCCGATGGAGTTCCAAGTGGGCGATTGAGTTATGCTCAAGGTATCGCCTTGGAAGGGAATCATCTGGTTCGGTAAACGGGGAAAGTTAAGTCCTCGATTCCTTGGGCCATTCACCATAACCAAGCGGATTGGGCTCCAAGCTTACCAATTGGAGCTTCCACCTGAGATGAATGGAATCCACAACACGTTCCACGTGTGTTATCTCCAGAAGTGTTTGGCGAAAGAGGAAAGTGTTATTCCCCTTTTCGGAGATAAGAGTGGATGAGGGAAATCGTTGTATCGAGAATCCCGACGCCATTTTGGAAAAGAAATCGAAGAAACTCCGTCACAAAGAAGTCACAATGGTCAAGGTTCAATGGAAGCATCACCGAGGGGACAACGTGACTTGGGAAGCAGAGGAAGACATGAAGAGGAGATACCCTCACCTCTTTGTGTGAGCATCGATTTCGAGGACGAAATCATTCCCAAGTTGGGGAGGATTGTAACACCCAGAATTTTCAAAGTACGTTATCTTATATCTTTAACCTTCTAATCATCTTTCGTTAATCTTTTTGGATAGGTTACGTTATACCTTCTAGCCTTGAATCGAGCCATGCGAGAAATCAGAGTTTTGAGCAAAATTTGGGCTCGGTACCTCTTCAGCGAGAATGACTCGCGATAGTGACAAGTGTCACTATCGCTTTGCATAATTGCTGAGAGAACCACGAATCTCGCGGTATAATCTCAGTGAGAATGCCTCGCGATAGTGACAGTGTCACTGTCGCTTAGCAAGCTCGTCGTCGGGGGCTGATTGTTTAAAATTGGGATTTTGACCTCTCTTCTCATTGTTTACATACACAACTCATTTATTACTCTCTCAAAAACTCTCTCTTCATCAATGCCGATTCTAGGGTTTCTACAAACCCTATTTCCTTCATTTATTGCTAAGATCAAAAGGTATCAACCACGGAACCAAGCTAGAAGCATTTAACCATATCCATTACCATCTTCTTCAAGAAAGCAAGCTAGGGTTTTTGGGTTTTCATCAAAAAACCCACTTTGTGAGTTCATCCTTCTTATTTAATGATATATGCTACCATGAAAACTCTTTTCTCACACTACTTTAGATTTAACATGATTTCTACATTTTTATACTTTTAAAACTACTAGGTCAAAATCTAGGGTTTTGACACTCATTGGAATATTTTGTGATAAATTGTTTTAAGAGGTTTCAAAGTGATTATAAACATGGTTTACACAAGTATTGTGAATGGTTGGAATCCAAATGGACAATATGAATTTAACTTGATATATGATTGAGAAGGGAAGTTGAGTATTAAAATGATTGTGCATTATTGATTCTTGTGAATGTGGGAGAATATGGTAATATACCTTATATGTTGGAATACATTGTTAATGTGAAGTGACCGATATTATGGTTATTGGACTTTCCATGTAATGACATGGTACTATGTGAGATACACGTGTTTGGAATTTATAGCAAGTACAAATTGTTATGTTGATGAATCATGTTAGTTTGGAATTGGTGAGGTCCCAAGGTAAAGATCCATGGATAGGGTTAAACTTGGTGACTCTTTGGGGTAAAGGCTCAAGTAAAGTTGAACTCATATTTACATTGAATTATAGATTCATGAATATAGTTGATGCTTTAACGGCTAAAGATTCATGGATAGAGTTGACGCCGATAAATAACCATTCCGACTAAGTGCTCCACATGGGTTATGGCCTACTTTCGTGTTCTGCCGCAACCTATGGTGGAACGGGTCTCCCCCGTCTCGCATAAGGTTCAACGTTGGAAGATTCGTTTATTATCGTTGTCTTATTTATCGTTAAATGCTCACCAATGTATTATACTTCGTTGCACATATATTATGAATGTTCTCACTAGGCTCCAAGCCTAACACTTGTTTGTTTTGGTGTACATATCAGGTTCCATTAGTGGTGGGGTGGCGAAACCTTGAGCGGAAAGTTGGGTCAAACTTTTGGGTATTAGCATTGACAAGATATAGAGCGTGCATTATACTTACCGATATTTTGGGAATGATGACGACACCCAATTATAATCTAAACTAGAATTGTTTTAGATTAAGTAGGTTGTTGGTCCTCGTTTCATTATCTTTCCAGATTTGTAAACGCTTATACTCTTCCCCTTTTTGGGATGATGTCATTTGTGAAGTTTTATTTTATATCAAATGTTTCAGATTTAATTTATCTTCGTTTCATAAACGTTATATTACGAAAATTTCAAGTTTTAAATTACCCAGTTTTTAGGGTGTTACATTGGCGGGCTATTACCGAAAGTTCATCCAGGACTTCTCTCGGATAGCTACACAGTTAACTGGCTTAACGAAGAAAAATGTTAAGTTTGTGTGGACTGAAACCCAAGAGAGTTCGTTTTGTAAATTAAAGGAAAGCCTAAGTAGTGCACGCATTTTATCCTTACCCAACGGATATGAAGGATTCGTGATCTATAGCAATGCTTCTAGTTGGTTTTAGGGTGTGTGTTGAGGCAAGATGGGAAGGTAATCGCTTATGCGTCTCATCAGTTGAAGGAGCATGAGAATAATTACCCTACGCATGACTTGGAGTTGGCGACGGTGGTTTTCGCCTTAAAGATTTGGAGGCACTACTTATATGGGGTTAAGTGTCATATTTACATTGACCACAAGAGCCTTTAGCATCTGTTCAACCAGAAGGAGTTGAATATGAGACAAAGGATGTGGATGGAATTGTTAAGCGATTACGACTGCAAGATTCTTTACCATCCGGGTAAAACTAATGTTGTAGTCGACGCCTTGAGTCGAAAGGAGCGAGGAGAAACTTCTAACTTCTTGGAAGAGAATTTGAAAAGTGAGAAAATTGTCGGGCTAGTAGCTTCGTTAACTGTTGACAGTCGCGGAGTGAAATGCTTAGGGGACCGTGTGTGGGTTCCTAAGTTGGGTGATCTTCGGAAGAGGGTGTTGGAGGAAGCTCATAAGTCTCGCTACTCAATACACCCGGGGACCAATAAGATGTACCGTGTCTTGAAACACTGCTACTGATGGCCGGGATTTAAGAAAGATATCGCTCACTTCGTCGAACGATACCTGACGTGCCTGAAGGTTAAAGTAGAGCACCAACGACCGTATGGAGAGCTTCAATCTTTGCAAATACCGGTGTGGAAGTGGGATGAGATCACAATGGATTTCGTCACGGGACTTCCACGATAACCTAAGGGGCACAACGCAATTTGTGTGATAGTGGATCGACTCACTAAATCAGCTCACTTCCAACCGATTAAGAAGATTGATTATTTGGTGAAGCTAGCAAGGTTGTATATAGACGAGATTGTATCCATGCATGGGGTGCCGTCATCTATAGTATCTGACCGTGATGGCCGATTGATATCATCTTTTTGGAGGAGTCTTCAAAGAGAGTTGGGTTCGCAACTCAAGTTGAGTACCACATATCATCCTCAAACGGATGGCCAGAGTGAGATGACCATCCAAACGTTGGAAGACATGCTTCGAGCATGTGCAATTGATTTCAAAGGCTCGTGGGAAGTTCATCTGTCGTTGATAGAGTTCTCCTATAACAATAGTTATCATGCTAGTATCCAAGCGGCACCGTTTGAAGCTTTATACGGGCACAAATGTAGAACACCTTTGTGTTGGAACGAGGTGGGAGAAAGGCAATTGGCAGGCCCGTAAATAGTGCAAGTGACGACCGATAAGGTGAATCAGATACGAGAAAGGCTAAGGACGGCCCAAGATCGTCAGAAAATGTATGCGAAGAAGAGGAGAAAACCAATCGAGTTCCAAATAGGAGACAAGGTAATGCTAAAGGTCTCGCCTTGGAAGGGAGTGATCCGTTTAGGGAAGAAAGGGAAATTGAGACCTAGGTTCGTTGGACCCTTCGTTATCATTGAGCGGGGTTGGAGAAGTAGCTTACAAGGTAGACCTACCTGAGGATCTTCGAGGAATCCATCCCACATTTCATGTGTCGAATCTGAAGAACTGTTTGGTGGAATCTGATGTGGTTGTACCGTTGGACGATGTTCGCGTGGATGAGAAGTTGAGTTACGTAGAGGAGTCGGTGGCCATCTTGGACTACAAAGTGAAGAATCTAAGGACTAAGGAGATTCATCTCGTGAAAGTGCAGCGGCGATATCATAAAGGACAAGAAGCAACGTGGGAGGTGGAAGCGGATATGAGGTCCCAATACCCCAGTTTGTTAAGCGATGGAATTATGGGGACGGAATTCTTTTGAGGGGGAGATATTGTAATAACCGTAAAAATGGGGAATGAATATTCACATGTTTAATACAAGTTGTAATTTAAAGTATTGGAAATAACAACCTAATAATCTAATTTCATATGAAACAAGATTACAATTTGGGTCACCCAATAACTTCCAAAAATAAAGGCCTTCTACGTATTGATGTACCAAAAGTCTATTTCCCCAAGCTTGCTCTATTCCCGGTTAAACCTTCTTAGAACCTGCACCGCTAGAACCTGAGATACACATCGACACCAAACAAGTGTTAGGCCAAAAGAGCCTAGTGAGTTGAACAAGTAGTAACAAAATATTTATATAGCACACGTGTATAATTCATTAATGCAAACATTATAGTTGGAATAAATGGGGGAGACCCATAGCACCAACCAAGTTCCACCCAAAGAGTCGATACAACTTAATGTCAAACTACCATGAGTGACATCAAAAGGCCCGACACATCTGAGGACTACAACCATTGCATTACCCTGAATGGCGGAGATCTAGGCACATACCCGCACGATGGCGCCCAAGACTATATCCTCCTAGTGTCTACTTGGATTGGTTCATCCAATGATATTAATAGGCCACAAGGCACATTAGTCTGCAAGAAAATGCCTCATACCAATCATGGTAACCATTATAATTCCAATATTAAATGCACTATGAGGGGTCTTGTATAATCCCCATACATATTCCCAGATTATTGAGATGCTCACAATTTCACATAAAGTGCATTACACCATAATACAATAGCTCCTACGTTTATTGACACAATGACACACACCAAGGTCTTTCACATAGTCATTTAGAACATTTATCCAAATTAGGTCAAACTCATTAATAACAATTATTCTTTCCAAAAATCAAACCCAAAACAACTTAGTGAACATAACAACCATATGATCCTCAACCACTCTTATGACACCTCTCATACAAAATGACCCACAAAACCCCAAATTTATGTTATCATGAGTAATATGGAAATATAGAAGATTTCACCAGAAAATGTTATAAAATGACAAGAATCACCTATTGACATGTATCTAGTTTGACAAAAGGTTTAGTAAACTCACTATCTAGGTTTTTGAACAAAAACCTAGAAAATAGAAAAACCTAGAGTAGTGGTAGAAATGAAGACTTGAAATGGGAGATTGATGACTTGAGGTTCCACAATCAATGCTCCAAGGCTAGCTTTAAAAATGGGAGATTGATGACTTAAGGTTCCACAATCAATGCTCCAAGGCTAGCTTTAAATGCAAGGTCAAGCTCTCAACAACCTCAAGGTTGGAATTTATGAGGGATGAGACTTGAGATGAAGAAAATCGCACATTTCCTCTCAAAATCGTCCAATAAAACGAGTTGGGGAAGAAAATGAGGTAAAAAGCGGTCAAGGGTCACATTTATACCCCCAGACCCCCGCATGCGACTGTGCCCGACGACAGTGCCATGGGGCACAGTCGCTGGCATAATCGCTCCCGCTCCCCCACTCTCGGTACAATGGCGGCGAGAGTGACATGCGAGAATGCCCTCGGGCACTATCGCTGTCACAATCGTGTTGCATGTACCGCACCTTACCTACTCTCCGCGACAGTGACCTGCGACTATGACAATTGTCATAGTCGCGTGGCACACTTGCCCAGTCCCAGCTTGAGCCCGATTTATTTCCGATTTGTTGTTCTAAGCATCTAGTCTATAGGTTTTGGTTTTCCAAGGGCGTTTTCCAATTACTCGACTTATCCGAGGGCGAATTTAAGGAAAAGAAACATAAAATCCTATTATAACTTACTTGCATTTTCCGGATGTTACAGAGATCGATGACAGTGGCCAACGGCGATGAGCGATATGGAGAACGGACAACGATAGGGCGATGACGAGTGGTAAAGGGGAGCGATGTCGTTGTATGGGTGAACTCTGAATGACCTAGGGTTGGGAACCGTGAAATTGATTTAGTTTTTCTTTTTACTTTATAACCTTCCTAGCCGGTTACAAGTAACTTTTTTGGGGGTTAAAGGATGTAGACAACCAATTTTTAAAAGTTCAGTGGTTTATTTATTCAAAAAAAAAATTAGGAACTTAATCATTCAAAATGAAAAAATTCAATAATTTTTCATTCAAAAAAAGTTAAAGGATTTAATCATTCAAAATGAGAAAGTTCGTTAGTTTTTTTTTTTTTTTTTGAAAGTTTCCTTTACTAATGAAGGGACGAAGTTTTGGAAACCCACATATTTATCAAATTATATTAAATATAGTTAGTTTTCTAAATTAACAAATTGTATATCAAAAAAACTTGATAATTTATTCTATTTAATTTGATACTCATATTGATATACATATTTTTTTTCAATTTTGTAAACAAGGTTCCCAAAATTTCTATCACGAGTACATTTATTCAATATTTTTATTATATTATATAATATTTTACAACTTATTATTGCATATGTACAATTTATTAATACTTTTGAACTTTATAAAATAACTTATAACCAATTGATAAACATTTTCAAATATAAGAAACAAGTTGAGCCCTACTAATATGACAAAATACTCCATAAAACTAATAACCAACTGAAACCTCTCCCGCTTTCTCAAAACCACACAAATTAATAAAATAAGATCAAGAGAAATGAAATAGATATGTAGTTCTATGTTACGCAGCTACACTAAGGGGTTGTTTGGTTTTTTTTAAAAATCTCTTAATGGCTCTTAAGTCTGAATCGTTCAGACCTTTTTACACACCACCTCTTATCAATCATAACTAAAATAAAACTTCAGACTTTAGACCTCTTAAAAAACAAACG
Source organism: Arctium minus (assembly GCA_954870635.1). Taxonomy (NCBI): domain Eukaryota; kingdom Viridiplantae; phylum Streptophyta; class Magnoliopsida; order Asterales; family Asteraceae; genus Arctium; species Arctium minus. The sequence continues at coordinate 80,662,762 of OX941083.1, read as the reverse complement.
ACACCTAAAAGTAATATAAACAATATTGACAATACTTTAGATTTCTTAAACATTTTTTGCATAATATATACAAAAGAAGTATTTTTAGCACAATCTTCTGCTATTTTCCTTCCATGCCCTAACAAACGTGTTCTATTTAAAAAATCGAATCAAGTAAAACCAAAATCAAATTTATCATAAACAAGAGCTAACTATTAATAATACAATGGATCATTGATGTGCCGAAAACTTTGTGTTGCAAATGCTCAAAGTTCCGAGTTTCAACCAATGTATAGGTCTATAAAACCATGAATGAAAAGGTGAAGCTTTTGTCTATGAAGGGTGATTCTATTAAAACACACATCTAATGACTAGTTAGACACCTATCTATATATAATGATTAGTTAATTATTTTTTGTTTTACTTATTTTATCCATTAATCATGATTACTTTTTGTTTTTCTTTTATTATTTATGTACTAGTCAGCATTACTTTTTGTTTTCCTTTTTTATTTATTTACTAGTCATAACTATTTTTTAATTTTATATATAATAGTATTTAAATTTTTTGATTATTACTTTGATAAGTTTTCTTTATAAAGTTAGTTATTTAAATTTTAAAACATAAAGATTATAAAAAAATTAACAATCATAACATTTTAATAAATCAAAATAATAATATAAACAAATACTAGCAAATCAACACATCTTAAATCAATCAAAAATTTTAAAAAATGTTACCGTTAATATAAAATCAAATATTACGAACTTAACATTAAATATTCAGTCATCTAAAACAACATGTCCTACTGTAGCTTTGGATTTTTGATAATCGGTGTACCGTTTTATTCGAGCCTGATACGGGGTTGCCCATCCAATTGCACATGTATACCTCCAACGTAACCATTGTGGAGAAATAGTAGGCACCGGATACCCTCCTTCTAGTTTTACTCTAACATAATGGTTTCCATTTACAAACCCGATTGCAATAGGAGAATGTTTAGTCCAATGTTGAGGTGTAGACCGAAGCGGTAAGTATGTGAAACTTCCTGTATTGTTCAAAACATGTAGTATCCGATCATACCTTGAAGCAATTAGTACACCCATCTCAGGCATACTCAACCAATGATCAATTGGTGCAAATTTGTCTTCATAAAACCAACTCAACGATGCTCCAACTTGGGCGAAATCAGAAGGGTTAAATATCATTTCATATTCTGACTTATACATATTTAACTCTTCCAATAATTCACGTCGAATATTGGGCCAATTATGTAACACCCTGGATTTTCATTATATTTCATCGTTGTATTCTTGTGTTAAGTTGTTGTCGTTAGTACCGTGTTTGGTTTGAAGTTGAGTTGGATTTTGTGAATTTTGGGGTCAAGCAGTGAACTACGCGAGTAGCACCGCGACTAGAGGTCGCGTCACAACGCGCGTAACCCACTTGATGATGTTGGGTTTTGGGACACGGGCGAGTTATGCCGCGAGTTGAAGTCGCGGCATAACCCGCGAAGTTGCCTGGCCGACTTAAGGGTTTTGACCCAAAATATCTTCATTTGTGGAGAATCTCATTCTCTCTCTCTTCAAAATCTCTCTCTCTCTCTCTCTCTAAAGTTCTTTAGATCTTCAAAGGCTCGTTAATCGCTGGTATTAGGTGCATTGCTCGGGGTTTCGGTGTTTTAAGCTTCACCTCTACGTCGTGATCGTTGTCTGGTTTTTCGGGTTTTATCCTAAAACCTACTGGTGAGTTCCTACTACCATTTTACAAACTTTATACATATCAAAACTCTTATTTGCGAAATCCGAAGTATTTCTACGGTATGATTTCATGTTCCCTACATTTTGATATAAATGAAGTTTTTGGTGACTTTCGAGGTTCCCGATCGGTATTGACTAAAATGACGGGTTCCGCCTTATTAGAAGTAAAATGATGATTTGCTTGCCCATGTTGTGGCTTATTGAAAGAATGTTTATAAACTGGTTTTATGATTATCTTTCTTACCAGCAGTTGGTCTGAAAAAAGACATTTTGAAATATAAATGTGTTGATAGCTATTTATCTAGCTTTGATGATCACATGAAATATTGTGACAAGTCATGACTATACTAGTGGATCCCTAGGTATCGAGTCGACTTATGGCTGGGAAGGATATGCCCCTTCTGTTGTAGTTAGATACATTTGATCCTCGGGGGCAACTTGGTACGGTTATGTGAGACCGGTATCTAGCCATGGGTCAAATTGTAGCCTAACGAACGAGTATGACATGGTTCCTCGGGGGCCCTCCCTCACATCGTAGTACGGACCATAGCGTTCGTGGCCATGGTTCCATGTATTTAGCTCATAACTCGGATTTGTGGCTTACTTTGTGTTCCACTATAATCCTTGGTAAATCGGGTAATCCCCGTCATCGGAAGATGTGTTTTGGACCGATTGTCCGTATATTACCAAAGAACTGTATTTTGCATAACTAAACTTTTGGAAAGATTTACTTTGATGCATTTGATTATATCTCTTGAGATTTATGAACTGTATGTTCTCACTAGGCTTTAAGCCTAACACTTTTTTCTCAAATGATATGTATAACAGGTTTCCCTTAGCGGTGGGATGTACAGGGTTCGGAGAGACGAGTTTGGTCTCGAGGCATTTTTGAGATGACTATAGTCTGTTGATAGTTGGGCATTGTTAAGTCCCATTCTTTTGATGAATATTGGATTGTCAACTGATGTAATCTAGATAGTTATGTTTAGATTAGTTTGTTGATGAATTCTAAATCCATACAGGTTTTTGTAAGGTCTTAAGGACTGTTACACTTTTGAGAAGTTTGTATCAAACCAGTTGTCATATTGCCTTAATTATGAAGTTTTAAATTACTCTGAATTTTAGGATGTTACAAGTTGGTATCAGAGCTCTAGTTTAAGTGAACTAGGCATGAATGTAAGATGTCTAGACTTAGACCGAGTATGATAAGAATTGATCCGTGAGATTGGGTAGAGCTTCTAAGATGGGTTAGTCTTAAAGTCAACGGAAAGTACGTTTATCAGGCGTTGTGGTGATCGTGATGAGAACCTTTATGTGTTATATGTTCATAATCTCACTTAGCTAATGTTATTATGAGGATATCGTACGTAAGTGTGCTTGAACTTATCTTGCTATGACGATTGGTAATGTGGTAGTACGTTTCCTTTGTGTTTATTCAATCTCTCTCTCTTATCTCTTTCTCTGTTCTGTGAAGCAGTTCAGTATGGTGAATACGCGTGGTAGACCGCGTACGCGTGTTGATGGTCTGGAAGCGACAGCCTCCACCGCTGATCAGCCGGAGGGAGTTGAGGTTGTTGTGCGTCCATCTGTTCAGCAAATACTAGGGGGGGGGCAGAGGTCATTCCGCGTGTGGACCTGGCTTCGTCCCACCCAGTCATCAGGGATGCTAGTTCCCCGTCTGAGTTGATGGCCAGCATGATGTTGGCAATGAGGGAAGAAATGGCAAAGCAGCAAGAGTTTCTGCTGAAAGTGATTGAGGACCGCGATGTGAACAATCGTAGAAGTGAGACGGTTGTGGAAAACATTGTAGCGGGTCCTGGAGGCGCTGGTGCAGGAGTCAGGGCTGAGGAGCACGGGATTGTTGGTGCTCTGGGAAATAGGAAAAGTTGTTCCTACAAGTCCTTTCTGGGTTGCGGACCGCCAGAGTTCTCTGGTTCCGACGACCCAGTCATGTGTGTGAAGTGGATTCGAGCGGTCGAGCAAGCTTTTGGCTCTTCCGAATGCGGAGATGAACAGAGGGTGCGGTTCGGTACCCAACTGCTGAGGGATACTGCGCTCATTTGGTGGAATGTCATTCAAACCACCCTATCTCCTGTTGTGTTGGCCCAGTTGTCTTGGGCCGAGTTCAAGAAAAAGCTGCTAGAAGAGTTCTGCAATGAAAGAACAATGGACCGAATCGAGAAAGAATTCCGGTCTCTAGTAAAGGGAAGCCTGACGGTGAGAGAGTACACCCGTCAGTTTATGGAGAAGCTTGATCTGGTGGGGCACGCTGCCCCAACGGAGAAGGAAAGGATGAAGGCCTATCTGAATGGTCTACCTGCGGACATGCAATCTATGGTCCACGATTCTAAAGCTTCTAACCTCCGTGAGATGATTGAAGAAGCTCAGTACATGGAAGAGATGTTCGCAAGTAACAAAGCTGAGAAAGTTGTGGTGGTGACTGATAAGAGAAAGTGGGAGAGCAGTTCTATACCTCCCAGGAGGACCCGACCTTCTGTCGGAAACCGCCCAAGTATGACATGCTTTAATCAAGCTCAACTCCCTGTCTGTGACGATAACACGTGGGCAAATGCATCCATTCATTGTCAACTTAAGACAATCTAACGCCCAAGTATACGATGATACACTTTCAGTGCTCATAAAAACGAATGCAATGCAGAATGTCATATTCGTCGATGTTACACCCACAATCTCAACAAGAGGCATCTTGTACTTATTCGTTTTATACTTCACGTCCATCAACACTACGTGGGGAAAATCACGCCATATATCCAAAGATATTGGATGAGCGAAGAATAAATCTTCCAATTCATTTGTCAAATTATTGACTCGAGTATGACAAAAGTAGTTCTCTCGAACTAAAAATGACATATGGATCTGCATCTGAGTTCTACCTGATTTCTCTGTCGTTGGAGCTTTATTGCGAGCGTTGTTAATGGTTTTAAGTGTGGAGACTTTATCCGGATTTTGATTCTTTATGGTGGATAATATGTCTCGTGGTTTGACACGATTCGCTGATAAATCAACACTAATCGAGCTTCATTTGCAGACAATCGGGTTGCATATGGATGACCTTCTAGATGGATAGCCGGTTCATAATTATGTGTCTCGCATTGCATCTTTATTGTCCAATATTCACGTCTGACTGAATATTTCCCTACCAATCCAAATGGACAATTAATTTTCCTACTTCCGGTATGTCTACTTGAGATTTTATCGCTTTTGTATACGCCACCACGATCAAATGTAAAAAACACCTTATTCGTTACTCCACTTAATCCAATATTGGATCGTCTAATTACTATAATGTAACCAAGAGAACGTCCTTTATTTTGAATCCTTTCAATTAACTCCTCCCGTGATGAGAACGCCTAAAATGTTTATATTAACAAAATATCAATACACAAAAGCAAAAAAAGGTAATACAAAATTTCGTAAATTTACGAAATATTTAAATAAAACTAATATAATAAAAGTATTTTATGACTAGGTTTTTGTATGTTTTGAAAATATAACTTAATTGACATGATATTTAATTTCGTTTAAAAATTAAAAAAAAGGCGACAAAGTGTAAAACTATTAAAATATGGTTAAATATATGCTAATAGAAAAAGTAAAGAAAATTTTCAAAAAATAAAAATAAAGAAGATGGTATAAATAGACAAGAAAGAGAGATTACTATATGAATTAAATAATTCAAACTACAACAAAGATTTTGTTTAGCAGTAGGTGACTTTTGTTTCTATGGATCCTAAGTTCGAATCCTGGCTATGACACTATTTTCTATGATTTTTCTTTACTAATTGTGGGTACTATTTTTTACTATTTTTTCTTATACGTTTTTAACTAATTTTTATTTTTTTCCAGTGTTTTTGTTGAATTTAGATTTCAAAGATAGGAATAGAAGATCGTATGAAAAGATGTGGAGGTCTGAAGGAGGATCATTTTATTTATTATAAGATTTATTTAAGGAAGAAAAAGTTTCTTTTTTTGAGAAAATTTTTGGTGGAACATTAAAGTTTAGACAAAAAGGACAACCTAATAATAAAACAATATAAATAATATTATATTATTTAATAATAATTATAGTGAATAAATAAGTCCTTACAAAAAAAATATAACATTATATAAAATAAAATATCATACCTTGTCGACGGAAAAACTCAATTCGTCATGGACATGAAATTCAGTTCTCTCATTTAAATCTGGCAATTTCATAGTTTGATGTTGATCCTCAAATCCATCTTGACGTTGTAACTCATCCCATAACTCTTCCCACATCTTATAACTTGCAAAAATACATATAATAAGATAAGTTTATATGTTAGTAAGTAAAATAATAATGACTTATTTTTATAGTAGAAAAATGGGTAGTTGGGTGTTAAAAATTTATTACTTGGTTAAAAAAGTTTAATTTTCAATAACTAATTAATTTAACATTTACTAATTAAAATAAAAAACTGATTACTTTAATCTTTATTTTTTTCATATATAAAAGAAAAAGTAGTTTTATAGTTTTTTAAATAATCAAAATTAGTTTTATAAGGATAATAAAAAGTAGGAACATTAATGTAGGTGGAAGCAATAAGTATAAAGTAGTCAAAATTTATATTTCCTAGGTTATTAGATTTAAGTCAAATATATCTATAATATATAGATAGGTGTTGCTATAGCAACACCCTTTATTAATCTACATTAATTATGAGTATTGACAACTCCAAGTTTTCAGATAAACGAGATTCTCAATGTCAATATTATGCAAAGATCGGAAATGACTTCAGAAAGAAACATCACAAAAATGTATTTGGAGAAAGGTGTCGCGAGGATTTCATTGAAATTTTAGTGCAAATCAATTTCCGAATATTGTATTGTCTTCAAAATATTAATAGGTAAATACGTTCGATAAAAATCAGTATTGTTTTAACGAATATTTCTAAATCAGTATTGCACGAAAATATTTTTCTTAGGGAATATATAACTAACTTGAGAATAAATGTAATTTGTTAATTGACAATATATAATGCAATTAATTATAAAACTTAGTTTGCATCCTAATCAATTAAAACAATTCTAAATATCCAATGAATGATAATCAACACCATACGAAAGTTACTTAAGTGAATAGAAAAAAAAGACATGACAAATTTTAAAATTAAATCCTAAAATAAAATCTCTTACAATAAGATGTACACTGAAAATAAAAAAAAAATTAAACAGTATGAATGAAATGAGAGTAACAAATGTCAATATCCATTAAACATGAAAAAAAATTATGATATAAAGCATATAATCAATAATGCAATGTAACAACCCAAAATCAATTTAGCAATAAAATAAACATAACATTCCCCAAAACGGGTCCCAATACAAAATTTCGGAAATAAGATTAACATAGCCCAAATGTATAAGTTCTATCACAACCGAGAAACTACAAGTGCATCTACACCGCGACTAAGGCTTCACTTCACATCTAGCTAGCTCTTAACATTTCTCCTTTCCCTTTGAGGAAACGGCAGCAGACCCCTTACCTGAAAAGGGTTTTTGAAAGAAAGAAAATGAGGGTTAGACCGAAAAGTCTAATGAATTCCCAATCCTCGACTTGATAAACAAATAAATATTTTATTTTTGGAAACAATAAATCATAGTAATTGAATAAACAATTAAGTATTACTTGAACCACAGTCCAATCATTCTTACGTCTGCGTCCTCGGGGGGCCCCAGTAGATCCCCATACGGCCCCCTCGTAGATGTCGTCGACAGTATACATAGGAAACAAATTCCAAGTATAAAGTCCAACCATCCCCGATGGTTAATGTATAGTCATGACTCACAAACAACAGTTACAACACATTATTGTCATAAAGGCGATATATAAATTCATATATACAAATATTCGGCAATAGCTCGAATGATCATAGAGCTTCAACGCATCGCATATATATAAAACTAATAATGTGTTTGTAAATGAACACCCCATTCAGTTTAGAAATATTTTAATAAGGGAACTCACCTGATTGAATGAAAGTCGACACACACGAACCACTATCCTCAACTATCCTTGGATAAAACGAACTCCTACATTTCACAATAAATAGACAATTATGATTTCTCCACTGCTCTAATATTTACTGTGTTCACCGACCGATCAATAATAAGGTAAATGAAGATTTCAGAAGAATGTAGACCCGGGCGGCGCACACCGGGCGACTCACACCGGGCGGCCCCGGTTGTTCCCACACCGGGCGACCCCAGTCACCCCACATCGGGCGATCCCGGTCAATGTACATATACCGGGTGACCCCAGGCCTTTGAGTACCGGTGTAAAAGGGTATCGATAAAGCGATTCACAGAGGATGATATCCAACTATAGATCCCTTAATCACTCGACTAAAAACCCCAACCTTAATATACCCATAATTTGCTATTAAAACCCACGATTATCGACATCAATGATCGACCGACACAAAAGATTTTCCCCCAAATAGAAACTTAACCAACAACAACTTTTCAAGGAGGAAGCAAACTTAGAGATTTCCTAAATACTCAGTATTAACATCATTCACAAAAGAGTTGGAATAATTACCTCTTGAAACTACAATTGCTTGAATCCCCACGAGAAAATCTTCAAGGAATCGACCTACCACAGAAATCCTTCTCTTCCTCTCGCTCCCTAGCACCGCTCTCTCTCCGGGAATATACCAAATGGAGAAATTAATAGGGTTTTAGCCCTTTTTATGACTCCATTTGCAAATAAGTCCTCCAACTTCCATATTTTCCATTTTTTCTTTATTTATTATCTTAAAATTATGACACCAAGAATTTACGGTTTTTACAACACTCTCCCCTCCTTTAAAGGGATTACATCCTCGGAATCTTCTCGTCGAAGAGGTATGGGTATTTAGACATCATGTACGTTTCTAGTTCCCACGTGGCTTCTCGCCCCTTGTGGAACTTTCATTGGACCTTTACTAAATTGATGTCCTTTGTCCTCAAGCGCTTAACCTTACGATCCACAATAGCTTCTGGTTCCTCAATGAAGTTCAATTTCTCATCCAGCCGCACATCCTGTAAAGGCACTTCCATATCGACTTCTGCGAGACACTTTCTCATATTTGGGACGTGAAAGGTGTTGTGAATACCCTTTAATCCTTCGGGTAATTTCAACTTGTACGCCACTTCTCCAACTCGCTCAATGATCTCGAAAGGACCGATATATCGTGGACTTAATTTCGCCTTCTTTCCAAAACGAACTACTCCTTTCCAGGGTGATATTTTCAACATCACTTTATCCCCCACTGAGAATTCGATATTTTCAACATCACTTATCCGCATAGCTCTTTTGACGGTCTCACATCACCTTCAATCTTTCTCGCACTTGAACAATTTTATCCGTAGTCAGTTGTACTAACTCTGGACCAGCCAGCTGCCTTTCTCCAACCTCATTCCAACACAAAGGAGTTCGACATTTCCTACCATAAAGCATCTCATATGGAGCAGCTTTGATGCCCACATGATAGCTAATATTGTAAGCAAACTCAATTAATGGTAAATGGCTTTCCCATGAGCCCTGGAAATCCAAAACACACGCTCTCGACATATCCTCCAAGGTTTGATTAGTTCGCTCACTATGACCGTCGGTTTGAGGGTGATACGTTGTACACATCTTGATTTTCGATCCCATCTCCCGTTGGAAGCTCTTCCAAAAAGCTGAAGAGAACCGACTATCCCGGTCAGACACAATCGACAAAGGCACACCATGGCGGACGACAATCTCGTCGATATACAATTTCGCGAGTCTTTCCATATAGTAGGTCTCCTTGATAGGCAAGAAATGCGCCGATTTGGTAAGCCGATCCACGATGACCCAGATCATGTCATAACCCTTCGGGGTTCTCGGTAACTTAGTTACAAAGTCCATCGTGATTTGTTCCCATTTCCAGACAGGGATGTCTAACGGTTGGAGTTTTCCGTACGGTCGTTGGTGCTCCACCTTTACTTGCATACACGTCAAGCATCTTTCCACGTAATGAGCTACGTCTTTCTTCAATCCCGACCACCAATAGTCTAGCCTCAGATCTCCGTACATCTTGTTCGTTCCCGGGTGGATCGAATACTTCAACTTATGAGCTTCCGCTAGAATGATCATCCTCAAATTCCCGAGTCTCGAAACCCAAATCCTCCCGCTGTAGCATCTCAGTCCCCGACTGTCCTCCAGTAACGAACTTGCAAGACCTACTACTCTCTTAGCTTTAAGATTTTCAGACCTCAGGGCTTCCGCTTGGAACCTTTTAATCTCCTCCAATAAAGTTGGAGTTACCTCAACTCTCGAAGTTACCATCATTAAGTTTTCATTCCTTCCCTTCCGACTTAGGGCATCGGCTACCATGTTAGCCTTTTCGGGGTGATATTCGATCTTACAGTCATAATCAGTTAATAACTCCATCCATCTTCGCTGACGCATATTCAGCTCCTTCTGGTCAAACAAATGGCATAGGCTCTTGTGACCTGTGAAGATCTGACACTGCGTTCCATAAAGGTAGTGTCTCTAAATTTTTAGCGCAAATACCATGGCGGCCAATTCTAAATCATGAGTAGCGTATCGCGATTCATGATCCTTCAACTGGCGTGATGCGTAAGCAATCACATTTCCCCGCTGCATAAGAACGCATCCCAAACCCAGCCTAGACGCATCGTTGTACACTACGAAGTCTTTCGTGCCATCCGGGAAGGCTAAGATTGGAGCACTATTTAGCATATCCTTAAGTTTCTGAAAAGCCTCACTCTGAGCTTCCGTCCATGTGAACTTGACACTCTTCTTCATCAACAAAGTCAATGGATTGGCGATTCGGGAGAAGTCTTTGATAAATTTCCGATAATACCCTGCCAACCCTAAGAAACTTTGGACTTCCGAAGGATTCTTCGGCACGTCCCAGTTACGAATTGCTTCCACTTTCGTCGTATCCACCTTGATCCCGTCTCGGGACACAACATGCTCAAGAAACTGCACTTCTCGCAACCAGAATTCGCACTTCGAGAATTTCGCGTAGAGCCTCTCTCGTCTTAGCAATTCCAGTATTGTTCGCAAATACTCCTCGTGCTCCTTCTCGGTCTTTGAGTACACTAAGATATCGTCGATGAATACGATCACGAACTTGTCTAAGTAGGGTTGACACACCCTATTCATCATGTCCATGAAAGTTGCAGGAGCGTTGGTCAACCCGAATGGCATTACAAGAAATTCATAATGTCCATATCTCGTACAGAAGGCCGTTTTCGGTATATCTTCTTCCTTCACCCTAAGTTGATGATATCCCGACCTTAAGTCGATTTTGGAGAAGAAACTTGCTCCCTGAAGCTGATCGAATAAGTCGTCTATTCTTGGAATCGGATACTTATTCTTAATTGTCAACTTATTGAGCTCCCTGTAATCTATGCACATTCGCATAGATCCGTCCTTCTTTTTCACAAAAAGAACTAGCGCTCCCCACGGAGAGCTGCTAGGCCTTATAAACCCCTTGTCGAGCAATTATTGCAACTGCGTCATCATTTCCTTCAGCTCTGTGGGTGCTAGTCTATACCGCGCACGCGCAATCGGAGCGGCGTCGGGCACCAGGTCGATCTGAAACTCGACCTGACGATCCGGAGGTAATTCTGTCAAATCCTCCGGAAAAACTTCTGGGTATTCGCTCATGATCTGAACCTCCTCCACTCTACTCTTATCTTTCTTAGCATCTACGACATACGCAAAGAATCCCCTACACCCTTTCCTCAAACTCTTATTCGCTTTGATCATGGAAACTAAACTAGAACCTCTATCCCGTCTATCCCCATAAATCACTACCATCCCTTTCTCAGGCAATACCATACGAATCATCTTCTTATTACAGACAATACTAGCATCATTTCTAGTCAAGCAATCCATCCCAAGAATCACATTGAACTCTCTCATCGCCATAGGCTATAGCACCACTGGTATTAAACTCCCTTCAATGTCTATCACGCACCCCTCAAACACCTCCCTAATCACTACTTGATTCGCATCAGCGGTTTCTACCCTGAACGTCCGCTCTAAACGTTTAGGCTTTAACCCCAGACACTGAGTAAACACAGGAGATATAAAAGAGCAGGCCGCCCTGAATCAAACAATACTCTAGCACAAGTAGAGTTCACCAAAAACGTACCTGCGACTACATCAGGAACCTCCTCCGCCTCCATCGTTGTCATGTTAAAGGCCCTCCCTTTCGGACGAGTCGGTTCCCACTTCTTCTCCTCCCTTCTTCCTCCCCCACGATCTCCGGTTTGAGCTGGTCCTCCCCACTTGACTTGTGGGCAATCCGACCGAAGGTGCTCTGGTGACCCACACTGATAACAAGTTCTCTTATTCGGTCAATCCCTAGACATGTGCCCTGGCATCCCACATTAGAAACATGATCTTTCCCCCGAACCACATTATCCCCTATGTACCCGGTGACACTTTCCGCCAGGCTTCTCTTCGAACCCCCAAACCCCTCTCTGCTCTGCCATGGAACTCTTTCCCTTCCTCAAATCCGCTGTCGGTCCATCTCATTTTCTCTTGTCACCAACCCTATCAGTCATCTGGCGATTTTTCTCCTTCTCTGTCATCTCAGCAGCATGCACGGCAGCCTGAAAGGTGGTTGGTTCCCTTGCAGAAACCCACTCCCGCAAACTGCTCCTCAACCCAAAAATATAGCGTTCCACTCGTCTCTCCTCGTCTGGCAGATATGATCCGGCAAAACGAGACTTATCAATAAATTTAGTGGTGTACTCTCTTACAGACAACTCTTTTTGTTCCAGACTCATAAATTCCTCCTACAACCTTTTCAGTGCCGCCAAAAAGCAGAATTGTGCCTTGAACTTTCCCATGAATGTTCCCCACGACATACCTTCTGCTGCAACCACTCCTAATCCGCCAGTTTCTGCATCCCACCATAAGGTGGCTTCAAACCTCAGCATGGATAAGGCATAAGTCACTTTGTCTTCCTCAACACATTTACTGGTAGCAAATACCAGCTTCATCTCTTTGATCCACTTCATCACCAGAACTGGGTCACACTCCCCTTTGTAAGTAGGAGGCTTGCATGCAGCAAACTCCTTGTAACTACATCCCTTTACCGTCAACTTGGTTGCCATCAAGGTCATCGATGGGGAATGACCCCCCACTTCAGTTACTGGTGGGCTCGACGGGCTCTGTAACTTCTTTGCTCTCGCTCTTGTGCCTGCTTCCCGAGGTTGTCTTCTCCTGATGAGCCAGTAACGCTTGCAGGGTCTCTTGAAGCTTCCCCATTTCTGTGGCAAAAGTTTCGTGAGTCACAAATGCCTGATTCCGGCCCCGACCACGAGCCCTTGCATCTCCTCACCCCTGTACAGTTGTCGAACTTTCTTGATGCGAGGTTTCCCTATCCACTGGAATCTCAACACTTCTCATTCTACGAGTGGTCCGCGCATTGGCTCTTCCCTGATTTCCAGCAGTGGTTCACCTCGACTTGAGTCGTAACCTTTCGGGTAGTCCTTAGCGGTCCACGCCCACGACCACGGCCCCTTCCTCGAGTTGTCGGCTGCCCACCCCTCGGTATCTCAGTACGAGCCCCATTTACCGGCAGATTCTCCCCTGTCGGCACTGCTCTACTTCACAAAGCTCGCTCCGACATGACGAAAACTGAAACAACACAAGGGTAGACTTTAATCTAACTGACCCATATGCAACAAGATTTGTAAACTCCCACATGTACCTGTAAATTTGCAATTACATTGGCCAGATGTAATCTCAAATTTACCGTACATGTTAGTCCCTATCTCTCATCACATACATCCCTATGTCGGTAACCCTACGACGTCCTATTTCTCGGTTGTGTCCCACCTATAGTTTAAGTTTAGGTCCAAAAAGACCAACTAAATCACTTAAACTATGGCTCTGATACCAAATGTAACAACCCAAAATCAGTTTATCAATAAAATAAGCATAACATTCCCCAAAACAGGTCCTAATACAAAATTTCGGAAATAAGATTAGCATAGCCCAAATATAAGTTCTATCACAACCGAGAAACTACAAGTGCATCTACACCGCGACTAAGGATTCACTTCACGTCTAGCTAGCTCTTAACATTTCTTCTTTCCCTTTGAGGAAACGACAGCAGACCCCTTACCTGAAAAGGGTTTTTGAAAGAAAGAAAGTGAGGGTTAGACCGAAAGGTCTAGTGAATTCCCAATCCTCGACTTGATAAACAAATAAATATTTTATTTTTGGAAACAATAAATCATAGTAATTGAATAAACACGTCAATTAAGTATTACTTGAACCACAGTCCAATCATTCTTACGTCTGTGTCCTCAGGGGCCCCCAGTAGATCCCCATACGGCCCCCTCGTAGATGATGTTGACCGTATACACAGGAAACAAATTCCAAGTATACAGTCCAACCATCCCCGATGGTTAATGTATAGCCATGACTTATAAACAACAGTTACAACACATTATTGTCATAAAGGCGCTATATAAATTCATATATAGAAATATTCAGTAATAGCTTGAATGATCATAAAGCTTCAACGCATCGCATATATATAAAACCAATAATGTGTTTGTAAATGAATACCCCAATCACTTTAGAAATATTTTAATAAGGGAACTCACCTAATTGAATGAAAGTCGACACACACGAACCACTATCCTCAACTATCCTCGGATAAAACGAACTCCTACATTTCACAATAAATAGACAATTATGATTTCTCCATTGCTCTAATGTTTACTGTGTTCACCGACCGATCGATAATAAGGTAAATGAAGATTTCAGAAGAATGTAGACCCGGGCGGCGCACACTGGGTGACCACGCCCCGGGCGACTCACACCGGGCGGCCCCGGTCTCTCATACCGGGTGGCCCCGGTTGTTCCCACACCGGGTGACCCCGGTCACCCTACACCGGGCAATCCCGGTCAATGTACATATACCGGGTGACCCCGGGCCTTTGAGTACCGAGTGAAAAAGGTTATCGATAAAGCGATTCACAGAGGATGATATCCAATTATAGATCCCTTAATCACTCGACTAAAAACCCCAACCTTAATATACCCACAATTTGCTATTAAAACCCACGATTATCGACATCAATGATCGACCAACACAAAAGATTTTCCCCTTAATAGAAACTTAACCAACAACAACTTTTCAAGGAGGAAGCAGACTTAGATATTTCCTAAATACTCAGTATTAACATCATTCACAAAAGAGTTGGAAGGATTACCTCTTGAAACTAGGATTGCTTGAATCCCCACGAGAAAATATTCAAGGAATCGACCTCCCACATAAATCCTTCTCTTCCTCTCGCTCCCTAGTGCCGCTCTCTCTCTCCATGAATATACCAAATGGGGAAATGAATAGGGATTTAACCCTTTTTATGACTCCATTTGCAAATATGTCCTCCAACTTCCATATTTTCCATTTTTTCACTATTTATTATCTTAAAATTATGACACCAAGAATTTACGGTTGTTACATGCAATTAATATTAAGAGGAAAAAACATTAAAAAATTGAATGAGAAGTTACAATATATGAAACACCAACTCAAAAACCCCTCAGCCAAGTTCCATCTCGGAAAAAAAACGGAATAGAGAGGAAAGGATTAAGAGAGAGAGCGAGAATTCGATAAGGCATACCTATAGAAGATGGATAAGTTAGAGGTTAAGCCAACTATGAAAAATTACTAAAAGTTCCACATTCAAAATAAAACGTAAATTTTCATACAGGGACATAAATGTCTTTACAAACTTAAAACATTTAAAAAATTCATCTACTGTAACAATGTGTGACATTATTTACATTCAAATATTCAATACAGTTAAAACTATCATTGTAGAATCAACCCAAGAACTAAACTGTTAGAGCACCAGGATTGTCTTGTCTGCTTTGTCATAAGCTTTAAAGGTATTGATAAATCTCCAAACTGTAGCAGCTTATATCACATCAACACATAAAGTTAGGGGTCGTTTACCAAAATCTTACCCGGTAAATGCTTATCGGTAAGGGTGAACTCATTTACCTTATCGTGTAACATCCTTGACAATGAAAATGTAATTGTTGGTAAGCATCTTAATCCAGTCGTTTCCCACACTTACCGTGTAAGACTCTTGGTCTTTGCCTTATCTCTTATCGAGAAAGTTTGTTGGTTCTTTCCATGCTCAATCAATAAGATAAACAATAAGATAAATGATATTGATAAGCGCTTACTCGGTAAGCATTTAGTAAACAACCCCTTAAAATTGAGGAAAAAGTAGTAGCAAGTACGTACACCTTTTTATAATTAAATTATCACCACACTCATGGGTGCCATTATCCTCTTCAAACTTGTCAACAACAATCTGAAGGGTAAATATCATATTCTCTTTTCAACTTCATCCATTAGCTTGAAAAAAAAACTCAAAGCAAACCAAATGTGAAGGAAAAACCAAATTCGTGACATGAATTAATAGAACTTTTTCAAAGTACGTACCATCAAGTAGCTGGAAGAATTGGCCTGATTTCACTAAGATGTCGTTTAAGGCCTTTCTTTGAAACCTAAAACTCCATAAACACTCTATCTCATTCGTGTTTCAGCCCTAAAACCAATATAAATGCATAGAAAACAAAACAATTGTTCCAAAAAAAATGCACATAAAGATAAGTACAGAATAAACACCAATTGCCAATATGCAAGATTTAATGTTGCATACATAAATCAAACTTGAAATAAAGAAAATTACACAACCCCAAGAATACCATGTACATCAAGTTGGTTTAGCATAGAGTCCTGAACTATGGCAACTCATTTTTTCACTCGTGCATTTGAATATGTCCCACAAATTATCAACATGATGTAAAAGCAGAACGAACTTTCTTGTTTAAATACTCATCTACAACCTACACATGGGTGTGTTCTTGATTTATGTCCAACTCTCTGATCCCAGCTGATGTATAGATTTGGAATTACAGATCAATTCTTTTAATGTAAATGTCACAAAACATAAAGTAACTTAAAACACATAAGGGTAAAGAACAAAAGATATGGGCATTTGTGTAGGGTTTTAATTTGGCAGTTAAAACAAAGATTTATGGCATCCATCCAAATTTAATATGATCAAGGGAATGTATTCTTTAATCACTACCTTTATGCCATTCACTTCAAAAAATGTAAAAACCTTGGTTTTTTCAATCCCATTGTCAATTGAATTATTTGTGGAACAGGTATGCATCGCAAGAGTATAAAAATTCTTGGGAGAGGAAGACGGTGAAATTAATCCATTACTACTAAACAAAAGAAATTATATATGGTGGCTTGTATTTAACCCATACTCCTAACCGGTATGCATGAGGCTCATTTGTTTCCATAACACACTACTTGAGGTAAATACACTCATCTTGAGGTAAATACACTCATCTTGAGGTAAACAAACATACTTAACAATGAGCATTACATTTTATTAAGATGTATAACCATTGTCAGACTTATTGAAAATGTCAACTATTATTAGATCACTTTATTCTAGTAGGCATTAGTAAATTTCATAAACATATTTATAGATGCATAGAATAAAAAGGACCAGAAGAAAACAAACTCACAGAAGAGATGATCCCCAGCTGCAAGCATCTGATAATTACAACCAAAATATTTCATATCAATATATAAGGCTAGGACTTGGAATATCTCGTATTGGAAAAGTAGCAGTTCGCGCACTCCTAGAAAAAGCTTGAACGACCTTCAACAAAAGAGTACATGTACCCGAAACCGACACAAAATACCGTCTCAATTCATCCTATTTCATCATATTCGGGATGTGATATGGTTCCGAAGGATGAACTGGATAGAACACATAAAAGTAAGTTGTCAAGGTAATGCATTACCTGGTGAGAGTAGTTGGTGCAAAGTAACCATGGTTCGACCCAACCGATTCATCGACCAAATTTTCCATTTTCTTTAACAATAAAGCAAATAAAACTAATTTAAGAACAAATCTAAAACATGTACAATAAAGAAATTCATAATAATAACAAACACTGATACCATAAAAAAAACATAGACACTGAGTAACGGGAACGCAAAAATAAACAAATACCTAATTTTATACAAATAACCTCAATAGTTGTCGATATCCCTCTTGTCCACATGAAATTGTTGACAGGGATGTGGCGCTAGAACATAAACTAATAATCAACCGGCCTTTAATTGAAAATATAGATTTCAAATCTAGGAACGTAAAGCAAACACGACTGTATCAAGACCTAATAAATCACATTAACAGTTATATACCATTTTTATCGAAACACAAACACGAACCCTATCCCTAACTAAACTACTCAACCTATCCTTAACTAAACAACTCGATCAAATTGATCCGACTGCAATCGTAATAAACAAACTCCAACAATCGATTAGATTAATAAAAGAATGAAGTTGAAGATTGGGATAGCATGCGAGGAAATACCTACGGTTGCAAAGAAATGGACAGAAATGAAATCGAGCGGTTGGGGATAAGAGGAGGGAGTCGTGTGGAAGATAATGATATATCGAGTTGCAAACAGATTGACAGAAAGGAAATTGGAAGGTTAGGTTAGGGATGAGAAGATGAAGCGTGGTGGAAGGAGATATTATTGAAAAAAAATGAAAAAGCCCTGCGAGAATTTCAAATTGCTAGCCTATGAACATGCCACGTAATCACTCTTTGGTTTTGTTTTAATATATATAAATATATATATAGTGAGAGAGAGAGAGAGAGATATAAAGAAAATCAATGATTGAGTCGTTCAATCTTCCTTTTGGTTCTATAACCATTTCTAATTGAAGAATTTTGCATATGAAAAGTAGTATGTTTGAATTCAAAAGGCCAACTGTACCTAATGTTCTTGCTCTTGGAACATAAGGTGTAATGTTTCAATATTCAAGATTTTAAGAGTGTCATGTCTGCTTCAAGTTTGCATTTTTTATCTCTTGACTTGATACCAAAACACCTAGATTAGTCTCCATGAATCATAACCGTAAGAAACAAACAAGAAAGAAGTTAAAAAAAACATTAATCTAGGAAACCTCGATAGAATCTGTTGGGTCATTGAACAGCATCTTCCTAAATCGAAACGTGGCGCTGGCTGCTACGCTATAAGGAAATAAAGTTGCGCCTTCTCCATCAGCAATTGCTTTTGGTGTAGTGGTAAGCGCTAGATCCTAACATGTGTTATCAGAGCAGGTCACGGGTTCGAATCCCATGGAGTTCGGTCCACCCGACCCGGTCGGGGCCGGGGAATCCCCGCAAAAACGTTTTGCGTCCGGGGACTGGAGCCGGGGATACCCGGTAGGCTAAAACCGGGGTCGGGGTCGGGTGACATACCCCCCCGACCCGCCTGGTACCCGGTATATATATATATATATATATTAAATTTATACTTTTATATTATATATATATATATTAAATTTATACTTCAAAAGGTTGAGATCAACTTAAGATCAAATGTCAACAGATTGCCAACTAGCACAGTCACTTTATACTGTATATGATCTCAAATCGTTCTTCTAATAGCATGTCATAAAAAATGCAAGGAGAAGTTAGGATACCAGGTTTCCTCTCATGAATTTTATTCATGATGCCACAAAGTGCTAATAAAGGTGGTATATATAATATAAAAATATAAAAGTATTTATAAAATATTAAAAAAATTCGGGTCTTGACCGGGTCGGGTAAGCGGGTACGAACTGGGTTAACGGGGGCGGGGGTAGACCGGGTATTGACCGGGGCCGGGTAGTCGATCCCCCGTACCTGCCGGGGGCCGTGGCTATCTATTGTAAACCGGGGTCGGGGCCGGGTAAGGGGATACCCACCCCAAACCCGCCCCGTTACCATCCCTACTGTGCAGCCATTGACTTCTAGCGAAGATCTTGTTAGTGCTGGCAGATGCTGGGGAGGTGTTGGGTCAATGACCAGCATCTTCCTAAATCGAAATGTGGCGCTGGCTGCTACGCTATAAGGAAATAAAGTTGCGCCTTCTCCATCAGCAATTGCTTTTGGCGTAGTGGTAATCGCTTGATCCTAACATAATCCCATCATAAGTAAAAGAGTACACTTCTGATAGATGTTGAGAAAGAGACGAACACAACAGCAACATAACAACATGTAGCATGAACAAAAACTTAACAGATCAATTACTCAAATGGAGCATTAAAAATGAAATGTACAAAATCCTAATATCAAATAGAATAAGAGAAATAACCAACCTAGATTTTCAATGTTTGTAGATTGTATAATACATCGACCAAATGTATTGAGCACTCGAGCAAATGAGACTAAACCCAAAAACAGAGAGAAACGTATTCAAATACATATATGATGGACTAGGTTTGGGTGAACAACCTGATTCTTTATTTGTGAACATAGGGGATCAACCAATAAACTATCAAACTTGAATTCATCAGTTTGACCATGAAAATGAGAGAAATCAAATTGAAGCTTTGATATAAAAGTGATGATATAATCAAAGAACAGGAAATCAAACAATACCGTGATTAAGAGGGACAACAAAACTTAATTCCTCAATTACTTGAAAAATCGATTTTGGTAGATGGAGAGAGCCAGAGCTCAGGCGGCTTTGACTATCTGATCCACTAGAGTCATCGTGGTGAGTCGAATGCATGACTCATGGGATAATGGGAGATGGTAAGGCAAAAGCAAACAAAAACCCTAGATGAAGTGATTAGGAGATGGAGAAGATGGGAACGGTCTTTTAAACAGAAAACATAAATGAAGAATCGATGAAAAATTAGGGTGGGAAAATAGGGAAGAGGGGTGTAAGCAGGGGATGAATGGGAAAATAGGGAAAGATGAAGCAAAGCTTTAATCCATTATTCCTCCAGCTCCGGGAGGAGAATCCTTTGGGTTTCACGGGCCTACGGTGAGGAAGCTGATGGGATTTAGGAGAATTAATGTTTTACATATATTATAAATAAATTAAAAAGTCAGAAAAAATGGGAGAGCAGGGTTTGTCAAATGCTGGATTGTGGAGATGCCACGTAAGACATCCATCGTCCTACTTTTATATAGATATAGATTAAATCTAAAAAACATACATTATACAAAACTCAACTTGCTCTAAACAATATGCTTGCTTTTAAATTAGATTTTGTAAAAGATATATGTCGAGTGTTTTTTTATAAAAATGTGTATTAAATGCAAAGTTGTTACATTAAATGCTCACAGTTTTTTGGACAAATTGGGGGCTTCACAAGGTTTTTATCCATAATTAATAAATAAACTATGACAACATTAAAAGTTTTTTACTGGTCGAAAAACAACTATTTTTCATGGAAGTCGGTAGGAGACAAGTTTTGTATATTTAAATTGTTTTATTTATATTAAAGGTTTCTGTCTTCAATTCAAAATATACTCTTGAGCATTCAAAACAATACTCTTTGTCTTTTTAACTTTCTTTAAGCTCATTCAATTAACACAAACCATAAGCCAAAAACTCATTGATTATCAAGAGTGCTTTTCGTTTAATATACAATCTCTTGTGATTTTTCTCATTTTGTACAACTGATCCAATTGCCTATTCTCTCTAAAGCAAAGAAAAGAACAATATACAATTTATATCAACGTTTAAAGTTTTCCCTTAAAGAACTTGTAAATAGTGGATAGTGTAACAACCCGAATTTTTGTAATAAACCATTTTGAGAGATATCATTTGGTTTCGATATTTATTTTGAGAAAATAATGTTCATCTGTGAATGCCTGGCCTCGGGATGGTTCTGGTCGAAATTGGAATCAAAATCGGGTGAAAATCAGGACCTTTGGGAGGTCCGGGCGACTTCTCGGGCAACCTAAGCCGCAGGAAAAGTCCCCCAAGCCTCTGGAACAATGGTATGGGGCGTGCAGCTCAAGAGGGAGGAATAAAAGGTCGGGGCAATATAATCCGCACAGAGAAGTCGCACGTATTTTGGGGCTAAGGTCGCACGACATGTCTGTGAGGAGCCCCGACGGCATGGGGCTAGACGACCTAAGCCGCCTGGCTGGTCGCACACGACTAGCACCTTAGGCCGGTTCTTTCACCCTTTTTCTCATTGAATCCTCATTTTTCCTCTCTTCTTATTTTCTCTCCTTCATAGGTGACTTTGGCAGGCTTGAAGCCGATTTTTGGGAGCCTTGGGGAGCACTTTTGGAGATCTAGCCTATGGGTTTCAAGAGTTTTATTTGGGATCTTCTAAGGTTTGAAGAGGTAAGCTTTTTGGGTATTTTGAGATCTAACTTGGGTTTTGTTGTGGATATGATATTGTGGTTGCTTCTGGTACTTTCTAGACTTGGGTAATAATCTTGGGAAGATTTGTGGAGATCTTTGTTTGTGGATCTCAAGCCTTCATCAATTGAAGCTAGATTTTAGATTTTAGGAACTAGGTTTAACATAACCTAGCAAGGTGAGTTTCAAGTTGTTTTGTGAAAACTTTGTACATGTCAAAATGTTCATTTTGGAGTCTTAAAGTGTTTTTTTGTAAAATTTATCAGATGTTGTTGGTTACTTGATGAAATTACATCTTTTGTATATTTGGTTTTTATAAAATGTTGAGTAGCGTATATATTTGGGGGTTTTGGACATTTTGATGAAAAATCATAAAGTGTATGGATTTTGAAGATTTATTTCTCATATGGGGATTATTTGATTTTTAATGCATTTTTTGGTATATATTGATTTTATAAATCATTCGAAAAATAAACATGATAGAGTTGTGTTGGATTTTGTGGTATTTTGGGTCATCAGATTTATTAAACTCTTTAAATGCATTTTGAGGTTCATGATGACTCACTTTAGATTAGTCATACAAGTTGAAGATCTTATTGACTTGGATTTGAGATAAATACTCGTTTTGGGATATTGTCTGACCTTTGAGTTAGTAATGATGATTTTCAAACATTTTGGTGTATAAGTTGCTTAAACGTTGCGTGTTTGTAACTTATTGGTTGTATTGATTTTTATTGTATAGTCAAGCGAATTGTGGAGTTTAATTGGTTTGATTTTAACTCAAATGAGTTATGGGGACATTTGTCCGGTTTAAATTACTCAATGTTGAACTTTGGATTTGATTCAGATTTATTGCATATTTATTTGTATTACATGTTTTGAATGTGTTGGTCATTCAATTGGAGTCAAGTAATTTAGACGGTAATGCATTGCATCCATAGGCGTAAGAGTCGGTTTGTTGGTTTAAAATGGGGTGGTTATTCTCATATTGTAGCTAGAAATAGGCATTGGGTCATAGGTGGCATTGTGGTGCGGGATCATGGAGTCTCGAACATTGGCCATTTACCATATCGTGTAATTTCTAGTCAACGGGCATATCTAGGATCATTGGGGGGGTCTCATGCAAGCTATAGACGGTAGATGGTTGAACTTGACGACTATTGATCCGTAGTGGACTCATTAACATAAATATGTGACTTGTAATATCTGGGTACGAAATTTTTAATAATTTTGGCAGTTGGGTGAAAAGTTAAGCGAGACCCAAAGTTCAAGGGGGTTAAATGTAACTTGGGTTATATATAACTTAACCCTAAGATTTTATCATGATTCATTCCTTATAATTCGAGAGACTGAAGGAGAACGAGAGCGGGAGAAGGGAGGACTAGATTTTGAATAATTGTATGGTTTCTTTGCAAATAAAGGTATGATTCTAGCCTAATACTTCCATCTAAGAGTTTTAGTCGGTAAATGATCTCGTTGTTGAGTTTGTAACCGTGTATTTGATCGATTTAAGGATCTGAGTTATTTTCTCGAAGTTTTGAAATCGCCTGAGTAAGTTTGAATATTGACCAGTGTCGACCGGTGTGGGCCGACCGGTGTCGACCGGTGTGGTGGAGACCGGTCTCGACCGGACCCGTGTCGGCGGGTGTGTCGCCCAGTGTGGTTTCGACCGGGGTGGTCTTGACCGGGGAGGTCTTGGCCGGGGTGGCACAGTGTGTAATATTTTATGTTCTAGGCAGTGAGTAAGTGGGTTATCTATGTTTTGGCTTACCGATTTATCGGTGTTGTCGTAGGTAGTGAATCGTTAGAAAGCAGACTTTAAGCGAGAAGGATCTGAGGTGAGTCTTTCAAACTAAATCCTTTACGATTTCTAAAGTTATTTGATAAATGTGAGTTTTCTGAACTGCAGGTTTATATTATCGAAAGTTGAGAAGGTTTATTGAAAAGATTGATTTAATTATGTTGGAATATTCATGCTATGTTATATAAACGCGTTTTATATAATGTTGTTAATTAGATGTATGCATACATTTGATTCAGAAGTTTTGACCTAAGTCGGGAAGTGTGGCCCGCCTACTTGTACCGGGGAGTGTGGCCCGTTTATACCATTGGGGTGTGTCCCCAAAATAAGGCAGTACAAGACAGACATATCGTCTTTGACGGCAGTGTTGGTCAGTAGTGTGAGTTACGCTCGTGAAGCGTAGAAGTATGATAAATGTTTGATCAGTAGAGTGAGTTACGCTCGTGAGGCGTAAGGTTTTGTTTAAATGCTTTAAATAATATTTAAACTGTTACAGTAATGCTTGGAGGGGACTCACTAGACCATCGGTCTAACCCTCGCTCTTTAAAAATTATAATCCTGTTTCAGGTTATCGCAAGATAGCAAGTACCGATAAGGGTAAGGAGAAGATGTGAGATAATTCCAGGAGCTAGAAGACTCTTTGTAATAGTTTCCTTTTTGACTCAGTTGTGTAATAGTTTGTAGTGGCAACCCTATTCTTTTGATTGTAAGCTTGGGGTTGTTTCTAGTTGAAATATTATATTTTGATGTAATTAAAGTTTGGGTTGTTACAATTGGTATCAGAGCATTAGTTTAAGGGATCTAGGTGACCAGATGGGTCTAGATTTAAACTGAGAAAGTAGAAGCACAACTGAGAAGTAGGAAGACTGTAGGAAGTTAACATTAGGGTAGTAAGGACTAGCATGTAAGGTAAATTTGGAATTTCATCTGGCTAGTGTAATTGTGAATTTACAAGTACATTCTTGTGCTTAACTTGCCGTATCGTGTAGCGTGTTAGATTGAATGTCGTATGTTTCTTCTTATCAGAATCATGTCTGAGCGAGTAACAAGGAGTAGGTCTATGCCAAATCTTGAAATTGAGCCAGTTAATGAAGTCGTTGTCGAAGAACGAACGACTGCTGTTAACCCGGCTGCTAACCGGGGAAAGAGTCGCGGTCGACCTAAAGGTAAAACGGCTCGGAAGGCGACTACTCAGGTAAGGGTTTCCACTGTGGGAACTCGAGGCGGGAAGACGGCTCGTGGTATTTGTCAAGTTGGAAGTGTAGAGGTAAGATCTGAACAAGCAACCTCTCATCAGGAGAGTTCAGCTTCAGTGAGGGGCCGAAAGCAGACAAGAAACCGTGGTGGAGGTCGAACTCAGGGTTTTGTTACCCAAGAAACATTCGCGACAGAAATGGGAAAATTACAGGAAACATTGAATGCTTTATTGGCTCAACGCACTAATGAGGTCTCATCAAGCAAGGAAAAGAGTGAAGAAAGAGTGGTAACCGAGGTAGCAGACTCACCAGTAACTGTGGTGGGTAGTTACCCGCAGTCAAACCCCATTGTGACGGCTAAAGCAGTAGTTGGGAGAGGATGTAGTTTCAAGGAGTTTGCTGCCTGCAAACCTCCTACCTATAAAGGGGAATGCGATCCCGTGATAGCGCTGAGATGGGTAAAGGGGATGGAGCTGGCATTTGATACCAGTAAGTGTGCTGAGGAAGATAAAGTAGTTTATGCATTGTCAATGTTGAAAGATGAAGCTGTAATGTGGTGGGATGTTGAAGCAGGAGGACAAAGCTCGGCGGCAGCCAAAGAAATGTCTTGGGGTGAGTTTGTAAAGAGGTTTAAAGTGCAGTTTTGCCCTCTAGCGGCAGTCAAAAAGTTGGAAGAAGAGTTTTTGGGTCTGGAGCAAAAGGAGATGTCAGTTCGTAAGTATACTACAAAGTTCATAGAGAAGTCCCGGTTTGCAGAAGTTTACGTGCCTGATGAAGGAAGGCGAGTAGAACGTTTCATCTTTGGGCTGAGAAGCGATATTCGAGAATTTGTCTCGAACAAGGAACCAGCTACGTTCCAGGCGGTAGTAAACGCAGTTGAAATGAGGGAGAAGGAAAAGAATCGTCAGACTACCGAAAGAAGTGGAGATAAGAGAAAATGGGACGGAACTGACCGTGACTCCAAAACGTTCAAATTAGCTAAATCCAATCAGCGAGTTGTTAATAAGTTTGTGAGTAAACCATGCAGCAAGTGTAATCATATGCATAAAGGGGAATGTATGATTGGACAAGAAGGTTGCTACAAATGTGGAAAGATTGGGCATATGGCTCGGGATTGTCGTGGGTCAAGGTCTTGCTACCAGTGTGGATCCCCTGATCATATCAGGACTAATTGCCCACAATTGAAGAAGGGAACGGTCGGAGGGTACATAGATAAGGGAGGTGAGAAAAAGGTGGAGCCAGCTAGGGCGAGGGCCGGAGTTTTTAATATGACGGCCGAAGAAGCGGCAGAGATACCGGATGTGGTAACAGGTATTTTCTCTATAGATTCGATTTTTGCTAAAGTGTTGTTTGATTCAGGCGCAAACCGTTCGTTTGTGTCCCCAAATTTCGTGCATAAATTGCACGTGAAACCCAAGAAGCTTAGGCATGGGTTTGAGGTAGAAGTGGACGATGATAGTCGAGTCTTAGTGGGGGGAAGTATATGATGGGTGTATTATTTTCATCGATGGGTAGTCATTTCCACTTCGACTGTACCCGATGGGTATGGGAGAATTTGATGTCATTGTGGGAATGGACTGGTTGGTGTCTAATGATGCTCATATATAAGAAATTAATTCGTATAGCACAGCCGGGTAAAGAAGAGGTAGTAGTGTTTGGAGATCGGAGGGATAGAAAGTCGTGCTTGATCTCAATGATTAAGGCTAAGCGGTGTCTAGTAAAAGGGTGTGTGGGGTTCTTAGCTTATGTAGTAGATGCTAAGAAGGAGAAGAAGGGATTAGAGTCAGTCCCGGTGGTAAGTGAATATCCAGAAGTATTTCCGGAAGATTTAACCACTCTGCCTCATGATCGGCAAGTGGAATTTCGTATTGATCTAGTACCAGGAGCGGCACCGATCGCAAGAGCACCTTATAGACTGGCCCCGGCAGAAATGAAGGAGATGATGACTCAACTGCAGGAGTTACTTGACAAGGGGTTTATTCGTCCTAGTACCTCACCATGGGGAGCACCGGTGTTGTTTGTTAAAAAGAAAGACGGGTCTATGAGAATGTGCATAGACTATCGGGAGCTCAACAAAGTGACTGTCAAAAATAAGTACCCGCTTCCCAGAATTGACGATCTTTTTTATCAACTTCAAGGAGCGAGCTACTTCTCGAAAATAGATCTACGATCTGGGTATCATCATTTGAAGGTGAGGGAATAGGATGTACCTAAGACTTCCTTTCGTACGAGGTACGGACACTATGAATTTCTAGTTATGCCCTTTGGACTGACCAATGCACCAGCAGCTTTCATGGACCTGATGAATAGAGTGTGTAGTCCGTTATTTGACAAGTATGTCATAGTCTTTATATATGATATACTGATCTATTCACGGTCCAAAGAAGATCATGAAACTCATTTGCGAGCAATATTAGAATTTCTTAAGCGCGAGAAATTGTACGCCAAGTTCTCAAAATGTGAATTTTGGCTAAAATAAGTTCAGTTTCTAGGTCATGTGGTGTCGAAAGACGGGATTAACGTTGACCTGGCTAAGATTGAGGCCATTAGAGGGTGGGAAGCGCCGAAAACACCATCAGAAGTAAGGAGTTTTCTAGGATTGGCGGGTTATTATCGAAAGTTTATCCAGGACTTCTCGAGGATAGCCACGCCACTAACGGCGTTAACCAGGAAGAATGTCAAGTTTGTATGGGCGGAAGCTCAGAAGGAAGCGTTCAATAAATTGAAGGAAAGTCTGAGTAGTGCGCCTATCTTGTCCCTACCTAACGGAACGGAAGGATTCGTAATCTATAGCGATGCTTCAAATTTGGGTCTGGGGTGTGTGTTAATGCAAAAAGGCAAGGTGATTGCATATGCATCTCGTCATTTGAAAGAGCACGAAAAGAATTACCCAACGCATGATTTAGAGTTGGCAGCGGTAGTCTTCGCTTTGAAGATTTGGAGGCATTATCTGTACGGGATCAAGTGTCAGATTTACACGGATCACAAGAGCCTTCAGCATCTTTTCAACCAGAGGGAGCTCAATATGAGACAGCGTAGGTGGATGGAGTTGTTGAGCGATTACGACTGTGATATCTTGTACCATCCGGGCAAGGCCAATGTGGTGGCGGATGCTCTAAGTCGTAAGGAATGTGGAGAAACAACAAAAGTGGTGGCCTATCGAGTCGATGTTGTTTCCAATTTCTTGGAAGAAGTCATAAAGTACCAAGAAGAAGCGGCGTCAGAGGAAAACTGGAAGAGTGAGAGAATAGTTGGAATTGTTAATTCGTTAGTCGTCGACAATCGCGGACTGAAGTGCTTCAATAAGAGAGTATGGATTCCAAAAGCAGGAGAACTGCGGAAGAAAGTATTGGAAGAAGCGCATAAGTCACGTTACTCAGTGCATCCCGGAACCAACAAGATGTATCGAGATCTTAAGCAAAGCTATTGGTGGTCGGGTTTAAAGAAAGATATTGCTCACTTTGTCGAGCGATGCCTGACATGTTTGAAAGTTAAAGCAGAGCACCAGAGACCTTACGAGGAGCTTCAATCGTTAGAAATTCCAGTCTGGAAGTGGGATGAGATTATGATGGATCTTGTTACCGGGTTACCGCGATCACCTAAGGGGCACGATACCATTTGGGTGATAGTAGATCGACTCACAAAGTCGGCCCACTTCCTACCGATCAAGGAGACGTACCCACTAGAGAAATTGTCTCGATTGTACATAGACGAGATAGTAACCAGACATGGAGTACCGTCGTCAATTGTGTCAGACAGGGATGCTCGTTTTACGTCAGCTTTTTGGAGAAGTCTACAAAGGGAGTTAGGCTTACAACTCAAGTTGAGTACAACCTATCACCCATAAACCGATGGCCAGAGTGAGAGAACCATCCAAACGTTAGAAGACATGCTTCGAGCATGTGTTATTGATTTCAAGGGTTCGTGGGAAATTCATTTGTCGTTGATTGAATTTTCTTACAACAATAGTTACCATGCTAGCATCCGAGCGGCCCCGTTCGAAGCATTGTATGGACGTAAATGTAGAACACCTTTATGTTGGAATGAGGTGGGTGAAAGACAGCTAGCGGGACCAGAAATCGTGCAGGTGACAGCCGATAAGGTCAACCAGATTCGAGAAAGGTTAAAGATAACTCAAGATCGTCAGAAGATGTACGCAGATAAGCGGAGGAAACCGATAGAGTTTCAGGTAGGAGACAATGTAATGTTGAAAGTCTCGCCCTGGAAAGGGGTATTCCGCTTTGGAAAGAAAGGGAAATTGAGACCAAGGTTCGTTGGACCATTTACCATCACGGGAAGTGTTGGTGAAGTGGCTTACAAACTTGATCTACCAGAGAGTTTGAGTGGAATTCACTCTACCTTTCATGTGTCAAATTTGAAAAAGTGCTTGGCAAAAGCAGATATAGTAGTTCCATTATAGGACATTCAAGTGGATGAGAAATTAAGTTATATTGAAGAACCCGTAGCAGTTTTGGATCACAAAGTGAAGAAGTTAAGGAACAAGGAGATCCGATTGGTGAAAGTCCAGTGGAAATTTCACAAAGGACAAGAGTCAACATGGGAAATGGAGGCAGACATGAGATCTCAGTATCCCCATCTGTTTAACGATGGAATTCCGGGGACGGAATTCTATTGAGGGGAGATATTGTAATATCTGGGTACGAAAATTTTAATAATTTTGGCAGTTGGGTGAAAAGTTAAGCGAGACTCAAAGTTCAAGGGGGTTAAATGTAACTTGGGTTATATGTAACTTAACCCTAAGATTTTATCATGATTCATTCCTGATAATTCGAGAGACTGAAGGAGAACGAGAGCGGGAGAAGGGAGGACTAGGTTTTGAAGAATCGTACGGTTTCTTTGCAAATAAAGGTATGATTCTAGCCTAATACTTCCATCTAAGAGTTTTAGTCGGTAAATGATCTCGTTGTTGAGTTTTTAACCGTGTATTTGATCGATTTAAGGATCTGATTTATTTTCTCGAAGTTTTGAAATCGCCTGAGTAAGTTTGAATATTGACCGGTGTCGACCGGTGTGGGCCGACCGGTGTCGACCGGTGTGGGGGAGACCGGTCTCGACCGGACCCGTGTCGACGAGTGTGTCGCCCGGGGTGTGTCTCCCGGTGTGGTTTCGACCGGGGTGGTCTTGACCGGGGAGGTCTTGACCGGGGTGGCACAGTGTGTAATATTTTATGTTCTAGGCAGTGAGTAAGTGGGTTATCTATGTTTTGTCTTACCGATTTATAGATGTTGTCGTAGGTAGTGAATCGTTAGAAAGCAGACTTTAAGCGAGGAGGATCTGAGGTGAATCTTTCAAACTAAATCCTTTACGATTTCTAAAGTTATTTGATAAATGTGAGTTTTCTGAAATGCACGTTTATATTATCGAAAGTTGAGAAGGTTTATTGAAAAGGTTGATTTAATTATGTTGGAATATTCATGTTATGTTATATAAATGCGTTTTATATAATGGTGTTAATTAGATGTATGCATACATTTGATTCAGAAGTTTTGACCTAAGTCGGGAAGTGTGGCCCGCCTGCTCGTACCGGGGAGTGTGGCCCATTTATGCCATTGGGGTGTGTCCCCAAAATAAGGCAATACGAGACAGACATACCGTCTTTGACGGCAGTGTTGGTCAGTAGTGTGAGTTACGCTCCCGAAGCGTAAAAGTATGATAAATGTTTGATCAGTAGAGTGAGTTACGCTCGTGAGGCGTAAGGCTTTGTTTAAATGTTTTAAATAATATTTAAACTGTTACAGTAATGCTTGGAGGGGACTCACTAGACCATCGGTCTAACCCTCGCTCTTTAAAAATTATAATCCTGTTACAGGTTATCGCAAGATAGCAAGTACCGATAAGGGTAAAGAGAAGATGTGAGATAATTCCAGGAGCTAGAAGACTCCTTGTAATAGTTTCCTTTTTGACTCAGTTGTGTAATAGTTTGTAGTGGCAACCCTATTCTTTTGATTGTAAGCTTGGGGCCGTTTCTAGTTGAAATATTATATTTTGATGTAATTAAAGTTTGGATTGTTACATGACTTACCTTTGTGTTCCATTCAATGATATTGCCTCCCCCCCCCCCTCCGGGGTTACCAAAAGGTGTGTTTTGGATATGATATTTTATCCATGCTTTTGGTGTTATTTTGGGTTTGGAATATACCCATGATTTGATGTGTCTAATGTTGTGTATTATTCTTATTTTGTTGCTTTGGATACTTGAGTTTTATCCATGTTTATGGTATTTGAATCCTAAGCTTTATTCATGTTTTTCGTAGGTATTGGGTCTTCGTATCATATTAAACTAGGTGTTGGGCTATTGAGTTTTCATCACGAAAATGGTAGGTTTTGGAAAGATGTTGTTTTTATGGTGAAGACGTAACATTTTAGAAATGGTGATTTAAATAAGCAGTCTCTAAGTTTCACCATTTTATTATTATTATGAAAATTGTTTTATCTTACTAGGCTTTAAGTCTAACACTTTTTCTTATCGGCATGTGCATCAGATCCTTGTTGGAGAATGATACTAGTGACACCATGAAGAGTTGAGTGTTAGTTAAAGACACAAAAATGATTTAGCTATTTGGGGACGTCTTCCATACTTTGGAATTAGCTACTGTCGTTGGGTTTTAGAAACACTCTTCCTTAACCTAGACCTTGCGTAAGGTTTGATTTATAAATTGTTGATGTTAAATTTTAGAATGTCATTGAGTAATCAATGTTGACCTTTGGAAAAGAACTTATTCATTATTTGATGTGTCACAATTTTTTTTTAAATTAGTCGCTCTTTTCTAGATTTTGGGATGTTACAGATAGACATCTCAAGTGGATTCGAAGAGCATCCACAATGGAGAAACCTACAAAAACCTCATTTTCCATCTCTTTTCTACCACATCATCACCACCTCAACACAATAAGAATCTCAATAGAACTTCACAATGAAGGTTTACACCCCAAAATCCGAGGTTGGGTGACGGACTAATAAACATAACATACCTCAATCAAATCCTAACTTAAAATCGATAACTTAACAACGAAAGTCTTTACATCGAATAGAAACAATACTAAGCATTCAACATCGTCTAAAGAAACTTCACATCAAACAAGCGAAAACAAAGGCTAGTTTCCCTTCGAGTTCTCAGCCTTTTCGAACCTGATATACGTATTTGGATTAGCTTTACGCTTTGTAAGTTCATGGTTTATATAAATAGAAACTTGACACTTCAAAATATTTTAAGTCATTTGAAGTACATATCGTAGTCATCGAGAAAACATCATCGTCATAAACATGTATACAAAATCAATCCTATTGACATATCAAACATTGAGTACTATGTGATTCAACATCTTCGGTAATATCAATTCTCTAAGTACAGAGTTAGACCTCGTGATATACATGTGCTAGATCACATCAATCAAGTCGGTACAGAGGTATTTCAGAACATTTACATATTGAAACATCGTCAATAACATTAAATCTCAAGTACAAAGGTATATCTTGCGATACATGTACTAGATAACATCAATCAACAGGATATAGAGGTACTTCACAACATATACCAGTCAAAACATCATTGTGGTTTCCCGCCATCTTTACCGACCCACAATTATATAAAAACATTTCATGTATTTCAAAACACTTTATTCATGCTTAAAAATAACACATCAAGCATACCTTTGCATAAAACATCGTAAATACGTAATTCAATCGTAAAATAAATGCAACATCTTTGTAAATAAGCATTTATTCCAATTTCAAAATCACATAAAACTCACCTGATGGTAGGGTAACCTGAAACTGATCATGGATCAATTATGCTACCTTCGAGTGTAACACCCGTAATTTCGGTAAATCCTTATATTGCACCTTTCTTATTTATCAAGCCGGGATTGTGTGTTCCAAGAAATTTATCCGACTCCCAATTTCGGGTAGTGAGACGGTAGTGGTGTATGGTGAGAAGATGAAGGGTGATGTAGCAATTATCACCATGGCTAAGGCACGAAAATGCTTAGTGAAGGGATATTCTTCCTTCCTGGCGTACGTGATACATGCCAAGCTTGAAAAGACGAAACTCGAGGAGGTGAAAGTGGTACGCGAGTTCCCCGATGTCTTTCCGGAAGACTTGTTCGGTTTGCCACCCGATCGTCAATTAGAGTTTCGGATTGACCTTGTTCCGAGGGCAGCTCCGATCGCTAGAGCTCCCTACCGGTTATCCCCATCTAAGATGCGAGAGATGATGGCGCAACTTCAAAACCTTCTCGACAAAGGTTTCGTGAGAGCGATCTTGTCACCTTGGGGAGCTCCGGTCTTGTTTGTCAAGAAGAAGGACGGCACAATGCGTATGTGCATCGACTATATAGAGTTGAACAAAGCGACGGTGAAGAACAAGTATCTGCTTCCGAGAATCGACGACTTGTTTGACCAACTTCAAGGAGCAGGTTGTTTCTCGAAGATCGACTTACGTTCGGGATATACTAAGTAAGGGTGAAGGAAGATGACATCTCGAAGACGTCTTTTAGGGCACGCTACGACCATTACGAATTTCTAGTAATGTCGTTTGGCCTAACAACGTGTTGACAGTGTTCATGGATTTGATTAATAGAGTGTGCCGACCATCCCTCGACAAGTCGGTAATTTTATTCATTGATGACATACTCTTGTATTCGAAGGACGATACGGATCACGAGCAACACTTACAAGAAGTCCTAGAAGTGTTGAGGAAGGAGAGATTGTTTGCAAAGTTCTCAAAGTGAGACTTCTGTGCAATTCTTGGGCCACGTGGTCACTCGAGACGAAGTGAAAATTGACCTCTCCAAGATTGAAGCAAAGATGAATTGGGAACCTCCCAAGACGAATCTTCTTGGATTTGGCAGGCTATTATCTGAGATTTATCCAAGATCGCTTCTTCTTTGACGGTCCTAACTCAGAAGAACGTGAATTTTGTTTGGACTGAAGTGCAAGAGAAGACATTCCAAACTTTACAAAAGAAATTGTGTGAAGTTCCAATTTTGCCTCTACCCAAAGGATCAGAAGACTTCATGGTTTATAGTGACGCTTCAAAGATGGGTTTGGGTTGTGTGTTGATGCAAAGAGGTAAGGTGATCGCTTACGCATCGAGACAACTCAAGGTCCATAAGAAGAACTACCCTACCCACGATTTGGAGTTAACGGCAGTAGTGTTTTCCTTGAAGCTATGGCGGCATTACCTCTACGGCATGAAATGTACGCGCTACACGGATCATAAAAGTCTGAAGTACGTTTTTGATCAAAAGGAATTGAACATGAGGCAAAGGCGGTGGCTCGAATTACTCAAGGATTACGATTGTGAGTTTCTTTACCACCCCGGTAAGGCAAATGTGGTAGCAAATGCTTTGAGTCGGAAAGACTATAGTGGAAGCATCCGGGCCACCCTTTCGAGAATTGAGTTGGTATCAAGCCTCATTGAGCGGATAAAGACGTCTCAAGCTAAGGCTTTGTTGGAAGAAAATCTCAAGGAAGAAGTGATGACGAAACAACGATTACTCTTGACGGAGGATAGTCGTGGAATGAAGTTGTTCAACGGGCGTGTTTGGGTGCCCAAGGTGGAAGGCAATCGGTAACTTCTTCTCGAAGACGCCCACAAATCAAGGTATTCCATCCATCAGGGAAGCACAAAAACGTATAGGGACTTGAAACTACATTATTGGTGGTCAGTTATGAAGTTAGATGTGGTACACTACGTGGAGCGGTGTGTGACTTGCCTATAAGTGAAGATCAAGCATCAACGACCTTATGGAAGTCTTCAATCCCAAGAGATCCCCGAATGGAAATTGGAACACATTACCATGGATTTCTTGATCAAATTTCCGAAAACCTTAAGAGGTCATGATACCATTTGGGTAATAGTTGATCGGTTGACCAAGAACGCTTACTTTTTAGCCATGTGCGAGACCCTACCAATGGACAAGTTGGCGAAGCTTTATATCGACGAAGTGGTTTCAAGGCATGGAGTGCCTATGTTCGTTGTCTCGAATCGCGATAGTCGGTTCAGATCAAACTTTTGGGACGACCTACAGAAAGAATTGGGTACAAAGGAAAAACTGAGTATGGCCTACCATCCCTAAACTGACAGTCAAAGTGATAGAACGATTTAGATGCTAGAAATATGTTAAGATCTTGTGTGATCAACTTCGGGGGTAGTTGGGACTCTCACCTACCTTTGGTGGAGTTCACATACAATGATAGCTACCACTCGAGTATTGGAATGGCACCGTTTGAAGCCTTATACGGGGGGAAGTGCAGAACTCACGTGTGTTGGCTTGAAGTGGGCGAGAAGCAGTTTTCCGGTCCCGAAATAGTTCAAGATATGATCGACAAGGTTAAAGGCATACGGGAGCGGTTGAAGGCGGCACAAGATCGGCAAAAGAGCTACGCTGACAAAAAGAAACGACCAATGGAATTCCAAGTGGGAGATCGAGTGATGTTAAAGGTGTCTCCATGGAAAGGTATCATCCGGTTCAGAAAGTGTGGGAAGTTGAGTCCCCATTTCCTTGGACCGTTTACCGTGATCAACGCGTGGGGCTTCAGGCCTACCAATTGGAACTTCCACCAGAGATGAATGAAGTTCACAACACGTTCCATATTTGTTACCTCCGGAAATGCCTGGCAAAGGAGAAAAGTGTTTCCCGTCTCGGAGATAAGATTAGATGAGGGTAACCGTTGTGTAGAAGAACCCGAAACCATTCCAAAGCGAAATACAAATAAATATCGCCACAAGGAAGTCACAATGGTCAAGGTGCAATGGAAGCATCATCGTGGTGCCAACATGACGTGGGAAGCCGAGGAGCATTTGAAGCGGAGGTATCCTCATCTATTCACCTAGTTTGGATTTCGAGGGTGAAATCATTTCCAAGTTGGGGAGGATTGTAACACCCGTAATTTCAGTAAATCCTTTTCTTGCACCTTTCTTATTTATCTTTAGTTTTAAACCTTAGTTAGAATTATTTCTTGTGGAATTGGATTTTTGTATTGGGAGCGCGTCGGGTCAAAAGTCAAAATCTGGTCTTGGGTACGTCCTGGGCGATTGTGCCCGTGACTGTGATAAAGTGTCACTATCGCGGGGTACTCTCGTGGTGCTTGTACCGAGAGTTGAGAGTAACAGGTGATTGTGCCCACAATTGTGACAGAGTGTCACTCTCGCGGGGCACTCCTGCGGTGCTCGTACTAAGAGTGGGGGATGGTGGGCGATTGTGCCCGCGATTGTGACAGGATATCACTCTCGCGGGACATTGTCGCCGAGGAGGGGCAGACTGGTTATTTAATGCGATTTTCCTCTCATTCTCATTACAACTCAAACCCTTCTTCCTACTTTCTCTCCCAACCGAACCCTTGGCATTTATTACTGATTTTGGAGCATTTAAGACATCAAGATTTGGGTTTTTTAAGGTTCCTTCATCCTCAAGCTTTGAGTCGGATAACAATCTAGAGGCTCCTCACTTCATCTTCTCAACCAAGCCCTAGGTTTTGGGTATTTCTAGGTTTTTGGCAAAACCTAATATTGTGAGTCCATTCTTACCCTTTAAAACTTTATACTTGTCAAAACTACATTTTAGACTTCTAATCCTCTCCTTGTTTACACATTCTTTGTTGAAATGATTTTGACCTAATTTGGGATTTTGGAGATTTTTAGGGTTTTTACTATTATTGGATGATGAAAGTTTTATGCATAGTGTTGTAAAACGTGATTGTATTTGTATATTTGTGGTTTAATACTTAAATGGAGCCATTTTGGGCTACATTAAGGTTTTTCACCCCTTTGGAAGTTTACTTGAAAATGTGGATTGTTGGAGAAGGAAACAAATGGATTGATGTTTTGCTAACAATGATCATTCTAATGTTGTATAATCTTGAGAAACTTATTTGCAAACCCCTTATGTTGGAAATTTAGAAAATTGTTACTTGAATGCTAAAATATGGATTTAGTTCCTATGATGTTGTCTATACAAGGAAACCTTCTTATGGAAATATTGTTATGAAAAGTATGTGTGATTATAGTTTTGTTACAAATGTAATTGTAGCAAGCCTTAGACTATTACTATTGGATCCATAGGATAGAGTCGGCTTAATTTGGGATAACTCCCGTTTGTAACTAGTTGAGACATTGGGTCCTCGGAAGGCAACTTGGTACAGTTATGTGGGACCGGATACTAGCCATGGGCCGTAAATGTAATCTTAGTGAATGAGTATGATTAGGATCATTGGGTGCCCTCTTCCACATCTGAGTACAAGTCACGAGCCCATAGCCTTGATCCTAGTATTGAGCTCACAACTTGTAAAGTAGCCTACTTTGTGTTCCGCTGCAACCCTTGGAAATCGAGTTTCCCCTATCATCGTAAGATGCTTTTGGACCTCATGGTTCGTATGTGGTATACTTATAAAGCAAAACTAGTTCACTCATTTAAAAGTCATTTATTGTTGATTTCACGTTTGATTGATTTATATAAAATGATTGTTCTCACTAGCTGTAAAATCTAACACTTGTTTTCTTAAATAACATGTTTATCAGGTTCCGTTAGCGGCAGGACTCACAAAGATTGAGGGATGAGAGTTTGGGCCGATAGGGGCCATTTTTGAAGTTAGACTTTTGGGAGCTTGACGTACAGATTCGGATAGATTCCTTTTGGGAAATTTTGGTGACCAATTGTTTTAATCTAGATAGTAGTAGTCTAGATTAGTGAGTTGTCACTTATAAATTTCATTCATAAATATTGTAAACGCTTTAACTATTCTCCCCTTTTTGGGTGATCTCCATTTATTTAAGATGTCATATTTCGTAAGCTTTTAAGGTTTAAATTTACCCCTATTTTTAAGGTGTTACACCGAGCTCCTACACATCATATTAGACCCACAAGGTCATGCACTGATTATATCATTCTTATCCGAACTCCTACATATAACCCTTAACATTTCAAGTCGACTAGATCAAAAGAAATTATCCCAGAATTGAACATGTTACAAAACCCATAAAATCTTATATATCTAGTACTTTTTAGAACACAATATCTATATAAAACTTTTATATAGATCTTTTATGATTCCATAAAATCAAGAATCATCCAAATTAGAGTTATAATTGATTTTATGGGAATTTTATAAAATCAGTACATTGATGTTGTCTAAAATCCGACCAGTTTCAAAGACTCGTAATTTTGGCCGACTTAGAATCACAATTAGATTTCGTCTGTGAATAAAGGTGGATTCATAAATTTTGTTAATAGAGTCAGGGTTTAAGTAACATAATGTAAAATATAATAAAATTAAAGTTATCTAAATACTTACATTTTAAAAACGATATAGTCAATTTTAAAAACGTTTGAGAACATGTCATTAATTGGTTGAATGATTTGGCGTCATACAAATATTTGCAATTGTAAATGTTAAAATACATGTTTGCAAATGAAAAGAATGTGAAAGGATGAGGACATATCATTAATTGGTTGTTTACTAATTAAACACTTTATCGTCTCTTATCAGATAACCAAGAGGCCGTTCACTAAATGCTTATTGAGTATTTCCTTATCAATAATAGTCACCAATACCATCCTCACTTACCTTGTTGGATAATGTTTCGGCCGTCAAAATTGATTGTTTGTAGGTGTCTCTTACCCAGTAAGAGTTAGCTGAGTAAGAATCTTCTCCGTATTCTTACCAGATAAGAACCTCAGTGGTTGTCATGTCTTTTATCGATAAGATTTTTGATCTTTGTCATGCTCACCAAGTAAGCTAAATGACTCGATAAGTGTTTTGTAAACATCCCCTAAATATTTATTGTCTCTTACCGGAGAAGAGACGATAACCCGATAAAATAAATAAGAGTGTTAGACTCTTACCGAGAATGCTTACCCAAATATGACCCCTGAATTATCAAATCAACATGTTTCAACCAACATTTCGTTAGATTATATATCATAATAGAATTGTATTTTGAAAACAAGAAAGAAAAAAAAACATTTTGGAATGAAAAGTTTATTTATTGCAATACAATATGGAATTGGATTTATTTATGGATTAATTTTTTTTAAATGTGGTATTCCATTGATATTGGGTTAAATGTGAAGGACTTTTAGGGAAAAAAAAACTATGTTTCTTTAGCCATAGGCCCACAATTTTTCTGAACAAATTACTTCAACTAGTGGTACCCTTAATTAGATTGGGTCGTGATCGACGGGGATTAGTCGGGTGGCACCCTTAAGTGGGAGTCCGGATACCCCGAGAACGTCTGCGTGTGTTAACTTGCCGTTCAAAAAAAAAATTACTTCAACTAACATTTCGATAATTCTCAAAATGTTTTTTCTCAAAAAAACTTAAATATACCCTCTATATTTTTTCAACTAATTTTTTTAATATATTTGTTTAGATCATTTTACATTATCATTTAATTTATTAGTTAGTTTTTACCAGATATGACTAGCTTATCAACTAGTTTTTCAATTAACTTCTCCATCGGTCAATTAGCTAATGTAGTCTAAAACAAACCCTAATGTAGTCTATGTGTGATTAGCTCAACTGACAATTAAATCTGAGCTTTTGGAGATTCTTTTCAGATGTCACTGATTCGAGTCTTACAAGACTACTGAAGATTTTTCTAACTGTTTTCAAATGACCTTCAGATTAGTCGAGGTGCATACAATTTGATTAAAAAATGTAGTCTAAAACAAATGGTGTGAATATGGTGAATAAGGTTTATAATTTTTTAAGCATAAAAGAAAAACTGACAAGAGAAGGTCCACAAGTAGAATGGCATAATGAGACTGATATATTTACAGAAAAGGAGGGTGCAATAAAGACGGATGAAAGGATACACACGTTATGATTAGGACCACCTTCCCATTTTAAGACTCTATCTAGGACACACACACACACCCACTCCACCTTGGCCCTACATCCCCCATGATATTAATAAATAAGAAGAAGAAGAAAAGCTTCCATTCCATCACTTAGGGTGTGTTTGGTATGTTAATTTTATGAGACAAAAACTTAATTTTATGGGACAAAACTTAAGATTGTTTGTTCTACCAAAATAGGTGGAACATGGGACTAATTTAAAAGTTTGCTATATTACCCTTGTTTTTTTAACCATATGCATACAAAACGCTACCTTAAGGGCATCTCCAACCCAAGTACCCAACCGCTAAAAAGTTAATATTAAAAATACTAATAATGTTGGGTCCCTTGAACCCTAAAAAAAACCCAACTCCAAGGAGGCCCATTCACCTAAAAGAGTTGTTCGATTAGAACCCTTGCCTCTTACAAATACACCATCCAAGAACCAACTATGGAGGCACTTTTAGCATAGTTTAACAAAGGTCGGTTCAAATAAGAGTGTTAAATATCCTGATAAGGTAAAAATTGAAATTTAATATATGAATCGTTGAAAAAATCCAAAAAATCTATTTGAAAATACATATGTGAACCGATATTACAGATTATTCAAATAGATTCACATATCCATCTTAAAAATGTTTTTTTTTAATAATTTACATATAAACCTTCCTTTCTTACCTTCTTACAACATTTAGGCTTGTAATTTAAACCTCCTACTAGTTTAATAAATTACAAATGACTCATAAATATATATATATATACACACACATATATAGGCAAATGATCGTATGAGAAGTTGAGTTAACGTGAGGAGCGTGAGAAGTGGATCTGAACCCTTAATCACTTATAATCTCGAACCCACCCATGAATTACACTTCATAAGAGAATTGATCCGGTGTATGTCGGTGCATCTTATCCTAATATGCATCCAACGGTTGACAATCATTTCTCACATCAACTATACTTATCACCAGAACCCAACCCTATATATATATATATATATATATATATATATATATATATATATATATAAATGATAAAACTTTCAGCCATTTGTAGTTGGAAATTAGGAAAACAGCCTAAAGAACAAGATACCATAAATGATTAGATGGAGACAGCACACATGTTATAAGTTAGGTCTTATTTGTAGGCAAAATCACACGACACACATCCAAAATGACTCTGCGGATGGATCTGACGTACAACTTTATTTTCATTCAAACAAATTGCTAGTGTATTCGGAATCTTATGTCGTCTTCATCGTCCCATTGATTGACAAAATCACTAAAACGTTCAAAATAACTGTCAGAACGAGCTATTGTACAACAATTTTCTTATCTGAAGGTGTCGGCAGCAGTGAACGGAATCCTAGGTTAAGCTTAATAAAACAGGTCGGCATGACAAAAATCTAGAACACGGTTTCAAAAACCGTGTAATGATTACATGTAAAATTCTATACTAGCCCAAGGAAGGATCAGTTACATTTTTTGTGAAAATAAATCACAATCATAATCATAATCATAATCATAATCATAATCATAATCATAATCATAATCATAATCCTAATCCTAATCCTAATCCTAATCCTAATCTTAATCTACCACACAAGGTACCTCTAGTGCTTCATGGTTATTAAGGGTACATTAGGTATCTAGGACATGACAGAACAAAATTTTATTGTCCCACATTTAACGCGATATTAGACTGGGACTAAGTGGAACAAAAATGCATTTTTGTACCACCAAAGTGGGTGGAAGAAAAACGAGGTGGAACAATATTGGTAAATTACTAAACTTCCTGTATCAAATTAGAACTCTAAAAACCTTCCAATATTTTCACTCGCCTATCCAATCCAGTCCCATCCGGTACTATCCACTCATGTCTACATACACAATGCATCCTAACAGTATTACTTACAGCTACACCTACACAAACGGAAAAGATGCCAACGCTTAGCAAGTGCAAAAGGGCACATAGAACCAACCATGTTTACCTTATGGAAGCTAAGATAGAGTTGTTGGCCCATCAGACAAAGAAATGATCTGCATCAAAGATTATATAGTAAGAACACAAATCATGTTTACAGATATGCATATGAACTCAACTCACTGTAGGATTAGAGGGAAAACCTTAAAGCATATCCCTATCAAGCATGAAATCGGTTAGAAAACAAGGGAACTCCAAACTATTTGCAACACTACTGTTTGTTCAATCAACTGAGGTTGCCATAAGGGAAAAACAGATTAATGGGAGTTAAAGCAAACACAAGTTAACACATAGGTCAGTTCAAAGGATAGTCTTCTGACTCTTGGTGAACAGAGGAAATAGTAGTCTACCAGGATAAGAAAAACAGACCTAGAAACCAAACCAACAACCCCAGTATTCCCGCTCAGAGGTGGGGTTTTGGGGAGTAAGTTGTAAGAAGACCTGACATCTACCCTAAAGAGTTAAGCGGTTGTTTCTGTGACGACCCCGGCTAGTGAAAGGTGTGAGAATTGGAGAAAAACAGATAAGCTAAACATGGAAATGTGCTATAAGTAAGCAATAGCAACACAAATAGGAATAGAGATAACGAAAAATAAATGTGCTAAATT
The DNA here is from genome assembly GCA_954870635.1 of Arctium minus. NCBI lineage: Eukaryota > Viridiplantae > Streptophyta > Magnoliopsida > Asterales > Asteraceae > Arctium > Arctium minus. Next base: position 80,620,300 of record OX941083.1, on the reverse strand, counting down.
CTGAGAAACTAGATACGGGTAAGCAAGAACAATATAAAAAGCACGTATAGAAACATAACCAAAGTGTGGAAACTACACGCCCCTGGTCTAACTTAGGGCACGTTTGGTTTGCGGGATTGGAATGGATTTGGATTTGGAGGGAATGGATTTGGAGGGATTTGGATTTCAAATCCATTCCAATCCTGTGTTTGGTTTGCAGGAATGGAATTTGTTGACCGGATTTGAAATCCTTTGACCTCTTTAAACTCCTTAACTTGATGGATTTGGAATTCCTTTGCAATGGGCAAGGATTTCAAATCCCCCCAAATCCAAATCCTCCAAATCCAAATCCTTACTTGAAATCCAATCCATTCCATTCCAGCAAACCCCTTAGGGTTCTAGTAGCCTAAAAGAAAACAGACCTAACAGTGACCTAAATGGTGATTAACACCCCTCCCCCACAAACCACGAAAAAACCCCTGAAGAACCAAGGTTCCTTGGGTTTGCAAGGGTTGGGAAGAAAAATGTTCGCATACTGCATTGCCTTTGCATTTTGTAAACAGGTTGTTTATGTGGCTTGAATCTGTGACCTTCAGGTTATAAAAGTAATCTTCTGTTTGACCTAGTGCCGACGGGCTGCTTATATTTCCAAATCAGCCTCATGCTGTCAATATAATCAACCAACTCATGAAAATTTCCGGTAGTAAGATGCAGGCCAGCTGGTACATGAACTAATATTGACATCAGAAAAAGTAAGTGACCATTAATCAGCATTCATCCAACAAATGCAACTATTTGGACAGAAGTTTATGTTGCATGAAATTAAGCTGTAAAGAACAGAACATGTAACATATGAGTAAATCATCAAAATTAGCTACATGAAGGGGAGGTTACTATTTAAAATCAGCAAGTACACGAACCATGATCACAAGTACACAATTCATTGTAGACCAATTATCACAAACCTTTTCGCATACAGTAGATACATAAATGTATGTATGCATGCATGCATGAATAAAACAAAGGGAAGATGTGCATGAAACTTCCAGAGGCAGAGTGGTTTGCCCTTGTGTAGGGTGGAACAGCAAATGCATATATCATAAGCACAGAGTTTAGGGCCAAACATGTAGAGTATTGAATAAAGAATAAAATTGATGTCTTCCTGTATATCAATTCCATCTTTCGATTCTTTCAGAATCGTAAAAGTTCTTGGTCAAAACAGTATATCTAATATCATACATATCTTAATGCTACTTTCAAGCACCAGAAAGACTATAAGCAAAGGTCGATCAAAAATGATAAAGGATGCGTGGATAAACAAAACTGACTAGATATCTACACTACATGGGACAAAAGGGACCAAGTTTCCATCACATAGCAGAACAAGCTGGAATTTGATTTTTGTACCAGCAACTAATCACCGAAGCCTTTGTTGATCCGAACGGTTCATATAAGTGTCTTCAATGTATCTAGTAACCAACGAAATACCATGATGTGAGGCACTTGATGCAGCATAATACGATGTCACACTGAGTTGAGTGAAGTTTGGAAGCCCGTATCCTGTGGTTTTAAATATATCAGCTAACTTGATCATACATCTTACCATTGTCTAGCTCAAAAACATCAAAATCAAGTTTGTGGGTTCAGAAGAAAACGCTAGAAAATTAAAAATAACAGAAAACATCCACATCAACCATTAAATTAATTGATTCAAGAGATGTAAATGGCCGGTTACAGCAATATTTTTTTAATTAAATGACCTCACCCTCACCCCCCCCCCTATTTTTTAATCGAGAAAAGACAATATAATTACAATTTAAGCGAAACATATTACACCAAAAAAACGATCATTTTATTCTCTTTAATTTGACATCCATGTTGATATACTTTTTCATCCGTTTTTTCGTGGTTTTTCGGATTTTCATTTATTTAGCGTTTTCTCCTTAACCCATCCCTACATATATAGGGGTGGTTTACTTTGCAAACCAAGCCATTTGTACAAACCTCATTCAACCAATCATAATTTTTCTTTTCTTTTTCACTTTTTCTTAGTTATGAGAGTTGATTAGTCATTTTTACTGCAGAGGGCGTTCATTATGGACATTATCATCTTCATTATATCAATTTTAGAAGAAAAAAAATTCATCAAAATGAGAAGTACATGAAACAATTTCATTTTTACATAGAAGCAAAAATATATGAAACAATTTCATCAAGAAAAGAATTTTATGAAACAATTTCATTATATTAAACACTTTCACGAAGAAATTTCATTAAATTAAACAATGAAATTGAAAGTTTGTATGGTTTGTACAAATGGCTTGTTTTGCACTTGATCCCTCCCCCATATATGTATGTGTATGTGGGTCAGGTTCAAACGAGAAGGCGGTCATTTTGCGAGAAGGCGAGAAGTTCCAAGATCATATATGATTGCACGTGATAAGCATGTTTAATCATATATGATTAAACATATGTTGCATTAACCGACACATGGCGGGCGCCCTTCCCCCGCGACCTTTGGTCGCGTTCACCAGGTCGCCTGCGTCCCATTTGGATGTGTTTAATCATATCGTAATCATACATGATTAAGCATTCGTAATCATACATGATTATGCATTCGTAATCATACATGATCTTGGAACTTCTCGACTTCTAGCGAATTGATCAACTTCTCGACTTCTCATTTGATCCTCCCTATATATAGGGTAAGGTTCAAATAAGAAAGCTAAATATGGTGAGAAGGTGTGAAAGGAAGGTTCATATGTGAATCATTGAAAAAATCCATTTGAAGATGCATATGTGAACCCATATGAATAATATGTATTGTGGGTTCACATATGAATCTTCAAATGGATTTTTTTTTTCGGATTTTCTCAATGATTCACATGTGAACCTTCCTTTCGCACATTCTCACCATATTTAACCTTCTCATTTGAATCTTCAAAGAGTTTATTACATCAACATTTCCAAATTCCAACAGAAATATTTCTAGTTCTAGTACTGTCCATCTCCATTGTGTTGCTACCCATCCATCTAAGCATTAACATTTCTTGTACATGAACGCGGAATATCACACAGTATCTCTTGGCAAACAATTTAACCCACAAGACATAGACTTGCAGATACACTAGAAAAGACGCAAAAAGAAAAGGAATACCATAGTAGTTAAATCACAGACATATTACTCAAAAACTGACTGTATACCTCCCAATGCAGCACTGGCAGCAGAAAACATTAGCAATGGGGGAATCTACAAAAAGTAAAAGATTCACGAGAGTGATAAGATAAATTTAACTCATAAGACACTTTCATAGAGAAAATGAAGTAAAAAAAACTATGGTAAATAGCGGTTGTAAAAGTACCCCTATAACAAATGGAAGCCACTTTGGTCCTTTGACATGTTTCTGAAGATATGGCATTCCTGCAATGAATTTGTGTTATGGTCCGCCTATACAAACTTTAACTACCCACCCCCAAGTGGTTCAATGTATAAAAACGTACCCGTGTTCAGACCATAAAAGGCACTAAGCATTCCTCCTAAACCGCAGCCAGCCTATTGAAATCAGAAGAAGAATGAAATTAGTTATTTGCACAAAGTGCACATGATGGTACAATGCATCGACATGTAAGCTATCTCTTGGACAGAAACAAGATTGGGGATCTGATTGATATGGAAGCAGACTGGACGCATGAGGATAAGACATTAAGCTACAAAACGACAACCACAAACTGGAATTCTCGTCTACATGAAGAGAGTAGTTGATGTGTCATGTAACAATGACTGTTACCGGCACTGGGGAGGCAAACTCTTTTATACAAGTCATAGCAAGCAGATGTGTTAGATACCACTGGTAGCACGTTGAAGCATGGAGATTCGATTGCTTTAAGAGATTATAATGACTAATGAGAGGTTTTTGTTTTAACTCAAACATATAGTAACTAGACATGTAGCTCATTCTATTATAGAGTTTTAGCTAAATGCCTAAAAGTAGTTACTGCAATTAAATTAAGAATAAACAAATAGATGGCTATATTTGAGTTCATGACCGTTGAGCAATACAAGGCAAAAAATATAGCCCTTCAGTTATTTTCTCTTGCCCTTTTAAACTTACTCATACCCCCAAGCATTTCTCTTCGTCTTTTAGGGGACTCTCACAGCACAAATCAGTCGAAAAAAGAACAAATTGAACTAAATCCAATTCTGCATGTACAACATTAACCTATGTTGCAAGCACACGGTAGAATTTTCACCCCGGTGGGCCCCCTTTCTCCTCTGCCCACAAAGGCAAAATGTATGAATGGGTGTGTGATACATAGATAGCAAAATCCATCACTTCTTACAAAACTGAGTATACATAGGGTGCCTTTATATATGAGTGTATAGATACAAGTCTAAAAGGGTGGTCCGTACATTTATATAAGAGAAAAATACGTTTAAGCTTAAGTCTTACCATGCTACTACTTTTATTTTTGCTCTGTTTGTCTGTATTTGTCTAAACCATTGAGTAAGAAGAATTATTTGTCTTCCTTGCTTCTTTCTTTCTACCTAGCATGCATATGTTGCAAGCTATATTTGGAAATCTACGCTTGTGCTAAATTTATAGCTTGGCAATCCCACTTTTTAAGAAACAACAAAATTTCCCCTTCCATATCCGAATCCAATATCCCATACTCGTGGTCAATAATTAGCGGTTACTATCACCACCACAAGCCTGAAACACCTGATACGAAGATTCAACAAGGGACAGAAGTGGCGCTGTTTCCTATACATTTATGATTTAACTAACCTCAGAACTATTAAAATATAATGGCAATAGTAACGTCTAAACTGCCATCAGATTTAAGAGTATGACAATTGTAAATTATGATTTTTTGGTAATCCTATTGGTGTGTAACAGTACCATGATCACATCTTATTGTTAAACCATGTTATACTTGACCAACGTTTCAGTGACCATGACTTTGATGGTATCATCTATGCTTCCAGAGTTCCAGTGACATTGTGTCATAGGCGTAACACCCAATCCCAGAGTAGCATACTAGCCCAATAACCTCCATATCAACTAAAACCATGGTTGTTACTATTAGCTCACTATCAATGACTTAAGGATCCTCATATTTGACACTCAGAACCCATGTGGAACATAGAAAGTCACCAGCTCCCTTGCTTAGATTCACGATGTCCTCCGCATACCTACAGAGAAACCCAAATAGAATCCAAAAATCATGCCCAAAAAATGTACTAGTTCAAACTACTACATCTCGAGGGAACACCACTCAGATACAATGTTTAATACATACCCAAGCCTATGGCACAATAACCTTCGAATCAACTCAAACCAATGAATCATGGCCAGAAGTTATTAATAGCACACGACCAATGATTTATAAGGAGTATTGCATTTCACACTCATGAATAATGTGGGATCGAAGTTCCAAATTCCCTACTTAGGCCATAGGTTCATGTAATATCTGTCATTTGTCTTTACAATTGAATTCTTCCATCATGACTTGAAGATTTGTTCAAAGTCTTGGTAAGATCCATCATTCCTATCAGCAGAATTTTGTTAGGGTACAGCAAACTGCAACTCAGACTTCTGCAAACAAATTCCAGAGAGTCTACAAATCTTATAGACTGAATAAGGCAAGAGGGGTGAAATAAAAAGATCACATGTTTCATATAAACTTGAATCCTATATGCAACACCAAAGCTAAATCCGGTATATCGACATCAAAGCTAAGTTTAACATCTACAAATCTGGTATGTGTTACCAAAGCCAAATTTAGCTCCTCATCAACAACCAAAATTGCTCAGAAGCTTAATTTCGTGATTGACAACCAATAAACCACTCTGCCAGATTAAACTAACTAACTCAATCTTCAATTTACTCAGGCACACACATCTAAACTTGCAGGTATGCATCATATAGAGTATATAGTGATAATACATATAACAACACGATTAAACAACAATCATGAGTTACATAGAGATTTGGAGAAAAGATGAGCAAAGTAGTGAGTGGTATTATTACCACAGCGGTGGCGTCATGTAACACTGGAGTAATAGTCCATTCTCCTTTATCCTGGTTCAACGAAAACATGTGTATAGTATAAACAATCAATCAGCTCAAGATACAAGAAAACTAAACCATGAAACTTGAAGAATAAGATGAAAATCGCACCGAGTCTGAGTCTAGGAGAGAGAGACAACGAGGGCAGCGAGGAGTACCGAGACCAGGTTTGATGGTGGGCTCGTGGTACAGATTCCCCCTTCGCAGCTTCTCTTCGTAAACCTCTCGAGTCCCCATCGCAGACGTCCAATTTCAGAGAGCCGCACACACCGCCACTGCGCGCGGAAGCCTACCGGAATAACTATAAGTACTACTCCAAAATAGTGAGGCCAAAAATCGGGCTCGGGCCGAGCCAAAACGGGCTTCGGGCCTCTACAATGAAACCCAAAACCGGTTCAAACGGGAATCAGGCCGGTCCGGGCCGGGTTTCATCCGAAAATGGGTGGTCCGGTTAGGCTTGGGTTAAATCGATCCACGAAAAACCGGTTTCGGAGTATTTTCCCTTCTTTTGATTATACTGACATAAAATGGTAACAACACTATAATATTATATGTTACCTTTCCATATATCACTATTAACTAATATAATATTACATAGGGTCTCCCAACGGAGTATTTTCCCTTCTTTTGATAACAACACAATAATATTACATAGGGTCTCCCAACGGCTATAAACGGTAACAAACGAGTATTTTTTTTTAAACCATCGAATCGGGTCGGGCCGGGCCAAAAACCGGGCCTTGAACCATTCCCGGGTCGGGAAAACCTCCAAAATCCTAGACCGGTTTGGTTTTTCGGGCCCTAAACCGGGTTACTACCGGTCCGGGCGGGGCTTTGAGCGGGTTGGGCTTCGGTTAATCGATCGGGCCGGGTCGGGCTGGGCCCATTTGGCCATCACTAGTTGTATATCTAGGCTATGCTCAAAATGTATATGTCTGTTAACACTAGTGATGGCCAAATGGGCCCAGCCCGACCCGGCCCGATCGATTAACCGAAGCCCAGCCCCCTCAAAGCCCGGCCCGCCCCGGTAGTAAACCGGTTTAGGGCCCGAAAAACCAAACCGGTCTAGGATTTTGGAGGTTTTCCCGGCCCGGGACTGGTTCAAGGCCCGGTTTTTAGCCCAGACCGGCCCGATTCGATGGTTTAAAAAAAATAGCCGTTTGTTACCGTTTATAGCCGTTGGGAGACCCTATGTAATATTATATGTTACCTTTCCATATATCACTATGAATTAATATATTATAGTGTTGTTATCGAGTAAAGGTCCATAGGGGATGATTGGGCCTGTTTCGGAGTATTTTCGGGGTTATTTGAGGTCTGTTTCCCAACGTTTATAATTTGTTTAGAAACTGATTTTGATCGGTCCTTTCGTCCCCGTCTAGAGGGATTCGATAGGGGTACATTGTGAGATAGTAGGAGTATTACTTAGGGTGCAATCGAGTTAGGATAAATCTTTGTCACATAAATTTATGCTCACATTCATCATATTATTGATTTGTTCAGGTTGATAAATCGTAGCTTTGTTTGAGGTCTGTTTTGAGGACGTTTTGGAATATGTTTAAAGTCATGTCGTGTACCCGAACAACGGACGGGTGTAACACTAGATTAAATAACTGGAATGGTAAAGATGGGTAATAAAACATAGAATACAATAAAGAAACATAACTTTTGAAATGGTAATATCCAATAACTATATCTAGATTAAAGTCATGTCGTGTACCAATCAATATTGAATTTTAACTCGAACGAACTCGATGATCAAGCTGCGTTTTCACCCGGTTCACTTGAAAAACTCGAGTTTGAGATCGCGAAAATCTTAAAAGTGAGAAGGGGTAAATTCGATTTCGATCGCTTATTTGCCTATGATCTATTATGAAAGATACGGAAGGACCCTTCAAGCCGAAGGGTACCTAACCAAGAATCAAAGGCATGGAAAGCCGGTTATAGTTTGACTAAGCTTCGTGCTCAATTGAAAAAAAAACATTCGGCAACGATGAAAAGACTGACCAATCAAATAACTAAATCTAGATTAAAATCATGTTGTATACCCGACCAACGGAAGGGTATAACACTAGTTTCCAATGGCTTGAAAGTTGGCTATAAATGTTTTCGCGCAATGCAACGATACATCTCGATTTTAATGTTTTGTTTTATTTTTTTGTCTTTGTCTATTTTATAATACAGTTTTATCGATTTAGTTTAATAATGTAATTATTTTTATAAAATAATTAATTAAGTATTCTGTTATAATTTAATGATTATCCTAATTATATTTTAGAATCTGTATGTTTAAAATTAAATGTTTATCGTGTATTTGATTATATTTTTCAGTTAGTTATGAATTCAAACATGTAACTTTAAAAAAATGTACTTATGCAACATTAATTGTAATCTTAATTTTTTGTAATATAATCAATAAACAATACTTGATGCATAAAATTTTGTTTTTAAGAATTTTTCTCAAATACTTTATAATATTTTATAGGTTATAGATATGTAGATTTTTATTGTAAATTGAAATATAATTTTATTTAAAGAGAAACATCTACAACTTATCTAAACCATTCAGTTTTTAAAAATTAAAAGCTCTAAACGAAAATATTGTTTTTCATTTAAAGTGACTTTTCAAAGCTTCATCTATTCATTTTGAAAAGGGTAATATGAGCTTCTAAAACCATTCAAATTTACATTCTTATTATTTACAAAACTAGAAGCGTACTCGTGCAATGTAGCGAGATACATCATGATTTAAATGTTTCATTTTATTTTTTTGTCGATTTACAGTACGATTTTGGATGGTTTGAGAAAGTGATAATGTTTTTTTTTATAAATTTGTTTAATTTAGGCTTAATAATATAATGTTTTTATATAAAAAAAATTAAGTATTTTGTTAGAATTCAATGATTATCTTATATATTTTAATGACATCTAGAAAAAATAACCAATTACATATTTAATAATATAATTAAAATAAATTTATAGTAATACAATATATTAATTAATAATGATACATGGAAAAGTCTGCATAAAATGAATGTCCTGCACATACCAAATTGGTGGGTGTTATAAGTCTCCAGTAGTAATATGTATCTTGTGCTTTGATACTTATAAATTAAAAGATTTTTAAAATCTTGCATACAATGATGATGCCTTGTGTCTAATAATTTGTATTTAAGAGTTTTTTATTCGTGTTTTATAATATAGTATAGATAGGAAAATAAGAATATAACAAAAGCTAAAAGATTTTTTTATTCATTATTGATTTATATTTAATGTTTCAATAAATTTATCATTTAAAAAAAGATTAAGAATAAGGACTCTAACGTTTTATAATACGGCATAGAGAAGCTTAATCATTTGAGAATTCAAAAATTATGAGATCCGTAATATCCGTTCTAATTCATTCATCTCGCTTAATTAGTTTGATTTATTAATTAAATAAAAAGTTAATTTAGTAATTTAATAATTAATGACAACTAGTTAAACCATTTTTTAGGAAAGTCATTTATTATCAGAAGTGTGTGTATGTGTGTCTTTCTTTCTCTCTCTCTCTCTGTCTCTTTGTCACTCTCAAATGTAACTGTCCCTTCTTTTATCTCGCCTCCGTATCTCTTTCGTCACCTCACTCTAACTACTAGATTATGTGCACATGTAAACACAATAAAACAACATGGTTTCAAGCAATGAACATACCAAAATCATAATGTAAATACACTAAAAGCATAAAACAATATGATTTCAAATAATGAACATTCTGAAATCACATTGTGAACACACTAAAACAATAACATTTATACCGTCATGTATATGTGCACATTATGATACTATCACACCGTGAACCAGACATATCATAATGTGCACACCAAGTAAGTGTATATATAGTGGGAAAGTTATTATCACCTTGTGCATATACCACACGTTGTTATTACGCACATTATATGGGTAGTCTATTATTTGATGGAGAGATGAGAGAATACAAGAGAGATAAGAAAGGAGAGAGATTTACAAAATAACAGTAACGTCCTTTATTTAAATATTTTAGTCAAGGTTGTTAAAATTACAATATTTCTATATTAACCCTTAATTAAATATAATTTGTGGAATAGAATGGTACTTACAGATCTCATAAATTACAAGGATCTCAAAAGAAGGCTCCATGGTAATATATATGTAGGTTGGGTTCAAATGAGAGCGTCAACTTTTTTATGAGAAATATGCATTTAAAAGAGATCAGATAAAATAATTTAAAATAACATTGTGACATTTTTGTAATTTCATGAAAATTTCCTCATAAACCTGTGTGAAAGTTTCACAACATTTACTTATGGGATTAGCTCAACTGACAATAAGGTTTGAGTTTTTTAGGGATCATCTTAGAAGTCACCGATTCAAATCCTGCAAAAACACTGAAATTTTCCTCATTATTCTTCAGGACCCCTAAAAATAATCGAGATATACACAAGTTAATCCAGACACCTATGATTAAACAAGAGAAGATGTGATTCCTTCACATTATTTCTTGCAAAGAATGTGGTGTTATTCACTTTAAATTGGTGGTATAAACCTCAAATATAATAAATAAATAAAAGACTCATCTACCAAGATCCAATAACAGAAAGCCCATTAGGCCCAATTGAAAACCCTAGCAACCAACCATCTGATTCTCATAAAGCAAGCGCGCCACAGTTTTATAGTCTCCTTCTACATACATACAGGCTCAACTCGATTTTGCTGAGGGAAAGATGCCGGCGGGACATGGATTGCGATCGAGGACGAGGGATCTGTTCGCTAGAGGCTTCAGAAAGAAGGGAACCATTCATCTATCTACTTACCTCAGAACCTATCACGTCGGCGATTATGTTGACATCAAGGTGAACGGCGCCGTTCATAAAGGTATGCCTCATAAGTTCTACCATGGCCGCACCGGTCAGGTCTGGAACGTCACCAAGCGCGCCATCGGCGTTGAAATGAACAAACAGGTCAATGTCACTTCCCATATCTCACAATAAATATGTATTTTATTTTGTTTTGTTCTTGTGTGTATTTTTTAGTTATAGATGTGCAAATCGATGGAGTAGTTGTTGTAGGAAATATACACTTGACACTTAGTTTGGATAATTGATGGATGTATTTGGGGGGTTCTCTCTGGTCCTCTTGTTTGATTTTTGCGTTTAATGCCTTCAATCAAACTACTAGGTTTTTGAATTGATTTGAAAGCATTACATTGTGATGATGACTTTGCATGCGATTGAATTGAGACAAGTTGTCAATAATTTTATAAAAGATAACTTCATAGGTGGTTGATTAGTTGTGAATTGTGGCAGGAACTGCCAGAGATTTAGCATTGCTCTGATTTTCTAGGATTATGTTGATATAATTTTGTTGATGACTGAGTTGGTGTTATATGATTAAGTTTTGAAGTATGCATATACTTAATATGGTGGTGATTCTCACAAGAACATTATTGTGCGCAAATGGTGCCTTTGAGAACTATATTTTTATTAAGGGGCTTTGTCATATTTGTTCTTTGATCATATAAATACATTATCATTTTGGTTGGTTTCTGAGTTCATAATCTCTTCAATCAACTGCTGGTCCAAGCTGAAAACATCATCGTGTCTAATCATTTATTTTAGTTTAGCCTTTGTTTCCCAAGTAGCTAACTGTTGGACTAAGAACTTCTTTCCGTAATCGTGGCTGTTGGGCCAGCTTGTGTGCACATTGATAATTTATTCTCCGTGTCCCAAAATAAATGCTATAAAAAGGCACTTAGTTTTAGAAATGTATAATAATGATTACACTTTAAAATTTTGAATTAACTAAATGCAAATATGCAATTGTATTGTACCCTTAATAATAGAGGAGTAATGAATTTTTCCATTTCATAGTTAAGGGGTAGAATTGGAAAATGGGCTTTTTGGAATGAAGGGAGTAACAGCAGAGAGACTTGAACTACCGGCAACATATGGACAGGAGCTTTTTTATTTGTTGGTTGAGCCTGAGGAGACTCGGAATTAATGGGGTGTTTGATTAGATGTATTAAGTAGTAGTTAATGGGATTGTAAATAAAAGAAAGCATTTGGTTTTGTATGATACAATGGGTCCATTCCCCACGAGCCCACATTTGAGGTTAAATTGGGGAGAATGAAAATTTATTCCCATTTTCATTTCCTACCATTTTCATTCCATAACTTGAATCAAACAGACCAGGAATTTTGTGCATGTTTTATTGTGAGGTAGCGCTACCCCAGTAATTGTTAGCAACGATGGTTGAAGCGATCAATCTATCTGGCTTAGGATTCTTAGTTCAGGGCTACCTGTGGGCTAATTTAGGAGAATGATCTGATAGTTTTTTTTTAAAAACATGATCTTCTGGCGGATTTCGAGGCATTATTATGTTAGGAAGAGACGTTCTTCTGTTAGGCACAGGTAACTATTCTCCCATGGGAAAAAGAAGCATGCTTGAAAGTCTGACTTAAATAAATCACAATCATCTTTGTCCGTGACCATTAATTATTAACTTTTTTTTAAAAGAACTGTGCTTTGATCTAATATGACATGTGACAAAATGTATGTATGTTAACACAGGTTGGCAACAGAATCATCAAGAAGAGGATTCATGTGCGAATTGAGCATGTGATGCCATCCAGGTGCACAGAAGAGTTCAAACAGAGAGTTAAAAAGAATGATCAACTGAAGGCTGAGGCCAAGGCCAAGGGTGAGGTGATCAGTACGAAGAGGCAACCAGTTGGGCCGAAGCCAGGGTTTATGGTTGAAGGTACGACCCTAGAGACCGTAACGCCCATTCCTTATGATGTTGTGAATGATCTCAAGGGTGGATATTAATCAAGTTGAAAGATGGTTCTAAATTTGGTTTTTGTTTCATGACATTCATATGTTTTATGTTTTTCATCTTTAATTTAGACTTGATGGATGTGTTCATTATGGGAAATCAAGTATTGAGTTGAGAGTTTTGAAAGAGTCTCACAGAAAAGCATTTTGAATTATGTCGTTGGATGCAGATTTTATTGCCATTATTATTTCTCTATGGAAATGATTTTTATCATTGTAGAATATGCATAGATGTGTGTACAATCAGTTTAGATGCCACCCTGCCCCCATTGCACTGGTTCCATGGTTATCATTGGGAGGTAAATTTGTGCATGCTTCTTACATTAACCTCAACTTCTCACCGGAACTTAACCCTATTTTGTATCTTTATATATGTACATTCAATCATTCGTATCTCATTTTCAATATACATTTGGTGTAGTTAGAATCACATGAGACCAAAAGGTTTTAATTTACGAGTTAAGAGGGGTGGAAAACACACTCATGTAAGCTAACTTGAAATCGGACCGACAAATGGTGGGAGTCAAGGAGGCTACGCTCTTTTGTGGGGTCAACGACTTACATTCAACACCTTCAACATTGGTGCTTGTCTTTAGTGAGTGTGTTGGGTCACTGAAACTGATTGATACTGAAGAGTGATGGTTTGTTTGTTAGCAGCTTAATGTGGCTCACAACTTATTTGGTCAGCTATACATGACTGTTTGGTAGTGATTTAATGATGCAAAAAGTGGCTTATTCAGTAAGCTTTTAGGTAGGAGCTTTATGCAGAAAACCAAGTTTTTTCCAAACTTGTCCCTCCCAATTAAAAAGCACGCTCCTTTCATATATGAAATAACCCTTCCAAGCAAAAGCTTTTCCAATCTATACAGACATCAATACAGACAATTTTATCCATACAGGACTTGATGCAAAATCAACCAAATAGCACTCCAGCCCCGGAGTGTCCTCATTGAAGTTGATTTGAAAGGTTAACGTAGAATGTTTGTAAATATCGATAACTATCTCTAAACTTGAGAGGGGGACCTTTGCATTTTCTCTTCGATTGAGTTTGACCATAGGCGCCCGAGGCGGTATTCCCGTCTTGGGGTTATGGGGCTAAAATTTTGATTGTCAAAATAACTGCAAGTAATACATACTTATAAGAGAGTTTTTCAGCTTCAAAGAGGATATAGAGACCCACCAAAATCTCAGTTTATCCCAAAATAAGTTTCGTGAATCCTGAGGCATTAGTAAGGTAAAAATATTATTTTTTGAAAGTAAAATTGACACAAGCCAAAAATCGATCCAAGTCTTATTTATTGATACTGTTTCACAAACCCATATTTCTAAAAGTAGTTGTATGGTACGGTTTAAATATCAAACCTTATATGTAGTTTTAGTTTTTTTCAAACTGTAAGTCAAAACGCACATTTTTCAAATTGCAAAAAAGAATGCATTGAAAATGTGTTTTGATATGTTCCTAATATTAGTCTATTGAAGTATACAATCAATAACATCATAATACATGCAATCAAAACAAATGTAAGTTTAACCATCCATATAATATAAAGTTCCAATAGACATGATATATAATTAAATCGAAATGCATAATAAAATTTCATTGAACTTTTATAACAAATCTAAAAAATGCTCCAAATAAGATATAAATTATACTTGGCGCGAGTCAGGTGAGCGTAAGATAGGAGGGCGGCGACGCTACTGGTTGCTTCGGCGAGTTAAGCAAGCGTGAGACAGAAGGCCTAAAGCCCTGAGCTGCTGAGACTTGCTATAAGTCGAAAGGTGACACAATTTTAGATATGCATAATCAATACACTTTTTAGTTAACTAAATGACAACTTTATGCTTACTTAATCTATCTTCCTTCAATACCCTTAAATATTTGTGTATTAATTGTTAGAGAAAAGTAAGGCAAGGCAGTTGACTGATATTCTTGAGAATCGTGTAGGTCACTTTCCGAATTGGTATTTCGACCATATGCCTGGGTTGCACGAAATTCAATATGGGATAAGACTCAAGAACACAATCGTTTTTAGGCACAAAAACGAGAGCAAATTTGCTGGAGAGTACGAAAGGATTGTTCAAAAATGTGAGCCTAAACATAAGTATATATATCGTATATATACTAGTCCCATTCGAAAATAGGAAAATAACTGAAATGACAATGATGACAAATTATTAGTTATTATGGTCGGTTACAACCAATTTAGCTAAAATCATGGACTAGAAATAACTGAACATTAAATGACCAGTAACTGCAGGTTCAGAGATAGCCAAATCCAGATATAGGTACCAGAGCCCCTGGTCTATAGACGTCCACCCGAGGCTCTGTAGAGACGCCCACCAGAGGCTTTGCCGTGAGCTACCAGAGGCTCTGTCGTGAACCATCATAAGCTTAGTCGTGAGCCACCAGAGGCTTTGCAAAATAGGCATCAGAGCCTCTGTAGAGAGCCTCTGATCAAGTTTTTTCACTGCATTCCAAGTCCAAAATTCTGAAGAGCTTTTGGGGACCACCGCCAGGGGCTCTGGCCCTTGATCCCACAAGGGGGTGCGACCCCCTTAACCCCCGCCATTTCGTCGTGTCCGGGATCAAACTCGTCTTATAACAAGTGTGCACTCCGCACTACCGAACTTGTATTAGATCACAGTTTGAAACCCATTAGTACTCGTGTTATATCCAATTACACTTAAATGCTCGGTGACACTAAAATCACCAACAATCCTCCCCCATTTTAGTGTAACCCATGAAATAACACAATAAATTAAACAAACCGAACTTGCACATAAATGAAAATATCGAAACGATTGAATTTCCATATTAGTATCTTACACATTCCAAATATTCGAGAATCAATGTGTCCCAAGGATTGAACCCATCAACTCATTTGAATACACGAAGATAAAATACATACAAGTTTCATATACTCGTACAACAAAATAAAACATGACACAATTATAAAGCTGTATGTCCTAATCCTCTCATGATTGTATAAAGGCCAAGTCCCCAACCTTTTGAAATGCGGCTACACTTTATAATTACATATGTAATTCCTTTACTTCGTGTACCGGAAAATACACTTTATCAAAGAAATTATTAAGAAGATATACTTCAACCTACCCACTGCATGACTGAACACATACCTGGGATGATGCAACTTGTGTTCCAATTTATAAGTGTGAGCTTTCCACATTGAATTCAGCTTCTAATGTCATATTAGAAGGGAATTGGGTGTCTCACCTTTATAAATTTATAAGGACTTTAATCCCATCCCAATCGCAGACTTGTGCACTAAGTCTCTTGTCAGACCTTTTAGTTAAATGATCTGCTAAATTTTGTTGCTTTCTAATAAACTCAACAGAAATTACACCATTCATGATTAACTCTCTAATCATACCGTGTCTAACACCAGGTGTCTAGACTTACCATTGTAAAC
Source organism: Arctium minus (assembly GCA_954870635.1). Classification (NCBI taxonomy): domain Eukaryota; kingdom Viridiplantae; phylum Streptophyta; class Magnoliopsida; order Asterales; family Asteraceae; genus Arctium; species Arctium minus. The sequence continues at coordinate 80,603,967 of OX941083.1, read as the reverse complement.
TTGGCTATAAGCTGTTAAGTCTAAATATTGTATCCAAATTTAATTAGAAAAGTCAAAATGTAAAAGTCAACAATGTCAAAGTCAATTTTGTAAAAGTCAAAGTTAGTCTTGTTTAAGTTTCCTTAGCCTCTAAGTCTTTGATAGTTTGGTTGTATAAATAGGTTTAGTTGTCTTGTAATTGGGTAAGAACTCATTTTGTAAAATCAGAGACGTGTAATATTTGATGATCTACTTTCTCTCTCTACTCTCTCTCTCTCTAGTTCTACATCGTTAATCTTGTGAGAATTGTTTGATTTGTTTGGGATTTGTTATTAACAATTGGTATCAGAGTTGTACCAAACAATTTTCAGAAGAGATTTACACAGAAAATTGGATTGAATTTCTGGATTTTTAGATCTAAAAGTTGATTTTTCTCGAAAATATCAAGAACACTGTTGAAATGTTTGAATCTGTTCTTGATCAAATTTTTGTGTTTTGTTGATTTTAGTCTGAAATTGACATTGAAAATAGATTCTATATGCTTAATCGATTCTTGCTGTGAATTATCTAGTTTCAATTTGCAGGTTTGAGTGAGTTGTATCGATTCTTGGAACAAAATTGAAGAAAACGAAAAGCAATCTGTGGCCGGCAATAATTTTTTTTTCTTTTAATTCGTTCGGCGGTGGAGTGTTTAATTTGTGGATTGAAGATTTTATTTCAAATAGAAATCAAAATATGATTTTGATTGGATGATAGGGACAGTGCATTCAATTGTGGATTGAAGATTTGATTTCAAATAGAAATCAAAATATGATTTTGATTGGTTGATACTCCATCATGGGGCGGTGATTTGTGCAGATTATATTCTGAAATTACATCTCACTCACATGCTAATCTTGTCTTGCGCTAATAACCATTCATGCAAACATGAGGTTTGCGTTATAGTCTTCACACGCAAAGTGTTCTTTGTGCATTTCTCATCTCACGCAAAGTTTTTTGAGTCTCGCGCAAAGTTTTATGAATATAGTGAAATTGGCGCAGAACACATTCATCCATGAATTCACAATTCATTTTTAATTAAAAATTTTGATTGGTTTAAATCAGTTAGTGGGGCAGTGATGTTTTGAGAATTCATGGATGTGTACTAATTGAAGTTTTTTTGTGATTGGTTTAATCTTGTTCATGGGGCGGTGGTAATTGAATCCATTCACTTTGCAAAAAAATTTTTTGTTGTTTTGCGCCAAAGGCATCTCACGTAAACATGCAGTTTGCGCTATAGCCTTTTCACGCAAAAGCCAACTTTGCGCAATCCATAGTATTCAATTGTGTTTGGCTTTCATATTTGTTAGTGAGTTTTGATTTAATTTCGAGTGCAAGTTTCATTGATCTGAGAGTTTCAGAAATTGAATTTTTCTGTGTTTATTTTGTTGTGATCTGATTTTGACTTTCAGTCAAAATTTCTGAATTGTTTGGGAACGATCATTCTTTTCAAGCTGATTTCTCATTCAAGATGACAATTATGTATAAGTCTGAGATATCTGTTATAGAAGCTGAACGAAATACTCTGCAAATTAAGAATTCAGAATATCTCAAAAGGATTCAGGAGTTGCAACTTCAATTATTCAACTGTGTTAAAACTCCTGAATGTATAAAGTGTACTAATACTATCTCTAATTTTTCAGGTATCACCTATGAAAAGGAGACAGAGATAAAAGAGAAAGAGGGAGAGATTATAAATCTTCAAAGCCAACTGAAGACAACTAAACAGAAATCACCGGAGCTGCAAGCAAAATCAGTTGAGCTTCAAAACAAGTTTAAGGCTTTCGAAGAGAATATATCTGCTTTGGAAAGTTCAAATGCTGATCTTCAAAAGAGGATATTTGCATTATTGTTAGAGAATGCTGATCTGATTAAAACCATCAAAGCAGATAAAGCTAAAACAAAACTGGAGACATCTTCTTTTCAACAGATGTCTGAAATTTCCAAGAAAACTCTTCAAGAGAAAAAGGATTTGGAGCATAGATGCAGGAAACTTTCTAAGCAGGTGTCAGAATTTGAAAAGATAGTAATTTCTGAAAGAGACACTTTTGCGAAAGAAAGACAAGTTCTTGAAACTAAAATAACTGAACTTCCCACACAGATTTCTTCTTTTCAAGACTTGCTCGAAAAAGAAAGACAAATTTTCAAGGATCAGAAAAAGTCTTTTGAGCTTGAAAAGAAAAATACCGAAAAGAGAAATTCTGGGATTTTCAAAGATTTTTCAAACAAAACCAAGAACTTGGAAAAAGATTTTGAGCTTGAACGTTTACATTTCGAATCTGAGATATCTATGCTTACATCCAAAATAATTGTTCTATCATCAGATGTTCAAAAAGAAAAGAAGGCCAGGTCTGATTTGAAACAGAAGTTTGACACACTTTCAAATGAAAGAAACATTTTGACCAAACAGATAAAAGACTTAGAAGCTGCAAACATTGAAATGTCAGAAAAGATTACAGCTGATGTGATTGATCTATCACCTGTTGAAAATTCAACAGAATCAGTCTGTTCTTTCCAAACAGCTTCAAGTTCGATTCATGAGAAAAATGTTTTGAAAAAGAAAAGTGTCACATCTCAAACTGTCAAATCAAATCAGATCAGACCATCTAATCTGTTCTATGACAAATCTGTTGATGGTTCAGCGAGCGTTTACGTTAAATCTCTTGGAAAGAATTCGAAGAAAAATAAGATGATCTGACGAGTGAAGAGTTATTCAGATGAAAAGAAGAAGTCAAAATGTAAAAGTCAACAATGTCAAAGTCAATTTTGTAAAAGTCAAAGTTAGTCTTGTTTAAGTTTCCTTAGCCTCTAAGTCTTTGATAGTGTGGTTGTATAAATAGGTTTAGTTGTCTTGTAATTGGGTAAGAACTCATTTTGTAAAATCAGAGACGTGTAATATTTGAAGATCTACTCTCTCTCTCTCTCTAGTTCTACATCGTTAATCTTGTGAGAATTGCTTGATTTGTTTGGGATTTGTTATTAACATAAGCCTTAGCCAAAGTAGCCGCACTGTCACAATGGATTGAAATAGGTGCAATTGGCTTTGGCCACAATGGAATCTCATAGATTAAATTCCTTAGCCACTCCGCCTCTTTACTGGCGGTGGCTAGTGCAACAAACTCAGATTCCATTGTTGAGTTTGTAATACAAGTTTGCTTTTTAGATGCCCAAGAGATGGCACCTCCTCCGAGCAAAAATACCCAACCACTAGTTGAGGAATGATCCTCCATGTTGGATATCCAACTTGCATCCGAATAACCTTCTAAAACCGAAGGGTATCCTAAATAACTCAAACCATGATCCATGATTCCCTTGAGATATTTAATAACTCTTTGAACCGCTTGCCAATGTTGAGTACTAAGATTACTAGTATACCGGCTCAATCGTCCCACGACATAAGCTATATCGGGCCTGGTGCTTGTCATGGCGTACATCAAACTACCAATGGCCTTAGAGTATTCAAGTTGTGAAATTTCCTTGCCCGTGTTAGGCATTAATTTCACACTTGTATCCATGGGAGTGCTTACGGGAGAACACTCACGATAATTGAACTTATTGAGAATTTTCTCAATATAATGCGATTGCGTCATAACAATCCCTTTATTAACCCGTTTAATCCTTATACCAAGGATTACATCAGCCTCTCCCATGTCTTTCATGGAAAATTTAGATGACAACAATTTCTTGGTCTCATCTATTTGATTTTGGTCAGTTCCAAAAATTAGCATGTCATCTACATACAAGCAGATGATCACACCTGCACCAGTAGCATCAAATCTACTATAAACACATTTGTCACATTGGTTTAAAGCAAAATCACATGACAAAATAACTTCATCAAACTTTTGATGCCATTATTTAGGTGCTTAGTTTCAGCCCGTACAAGGATTTCACAAGTTTACATACCTTATGTTCGTTTCCGGGCATAACGAAACCTTCGGGTTGTTTCATGTAAACTTCCTCATGAAGATTGCCATTCAAGAAGGTTGTTTTAACATCCATTTGATGGATAATCATATTGTGTATTTCCGCCAAGACGATTAACAATCAAATAGTCGAAATACGTGCCATCGGAGCATAAGTATCGAAATAGTCAATATCGGGTTTTTCCGAAACCCTTGAATTTATCAATCATCCCATAAACTTTCATCTTCTTTTTGAAGATCCATTTGCATCCAAGTGGTTTAGAACCTGGAGGCAAATCCGATAACACTCAAATGTTATTCTCAAGAATTGATGATATTTCGTCATCAATTGCTTCTTTCCAAAAAACGACATCTCGAGACTCCATTGCATCTTTGAAAGTCTTTGGGTCATCCTCAATACTATAACAATAAGAGTATTGAAGCCCAAGCTCATCCCTTGAACCTTCGACCAAATACAGTTGGAATTCGGGACCAAATTTTTTGGCAATTCGGCCTCTTTGGCTTCTCCGGACCTGCTGTGTTTCTGGACTTGAAACACCATCCAAACTTTCTAGATTTTTCACTTTATTAGTGCTAGGAATCAGGTCCTTAGGCCTTTGCATTGATGAAAATCGCATCTCATCAAAAATCGCATCACGCGACTCGATTACGGTGTTAATCGACACCAAATCATTAGGTTCAATTACATAGAACCTATAAGCCTTGGAATTTTCTGCATATCCAATGAATATACAATCAATTCCACGTTCACCCAAAGTTTTCCTTTTGGGTTCGGGTAGTTTTACACAATGTTCTAAAAAACTCGCCGCACAGCCGCCATGGCGTGCCATGGCACCAAGGCTTGTATGTCACGCCACGTTAAGCCCATGGCACGCCATGGCCTAATGTGCAATTATCGTTATGAGATATTTGATATTTCTTTACGTTTTTAATGTTTTATTTGCAAGTTTTTAATATATAACCTAATTTATCTTGTTTATTACTATTGACTCATTGAGTAACAATAACGAAACATATGTTTTTATATATACTATTATATATTAATTAGAAACTTGACGCCATAAGTTACGCCTTGAAAACGCCATGGCTCCTAAGGCTTAAGGCTTGGCCTCGCCGCCACGCCACGCCTCCCGCCATTTAGAACCTTAGTTTTACAACAACCCGACAACCCCAAATTCAAAAATAATTCAAATTCAGAGTTTTCTTGAACCAAAGTTCATATGGGGTTGTTTTGTTCTTTTTATTTGAAACTCGATTCAAAACATAACAGGCCGTTAAAATGGCCTCTCCCCAAAATCCCTCACTCAATCCCGAGTAAGAAAGCATCGAGTTTACCATTTCCTTTAAAACTCGATGCTTACGTTCGAAAACCCCGTTTTGTTGAGGTGTGTATGGTGTCGTTGTCTCATGGATGATTCCAACTGATTGAAAGTATTGGGGATCCATATATTCCCCTCCCCGATCAGTTCGAAGACATTTAATCAAATTACCCGATTGTAGTTCGACTTCGGTTTTGTAAATTTCAAACTTTTCTAAAGCTTCATCTTTTGTGTGCAAAAGATATACATAACAAAACCGAGTATTGTCGTCAATAAAAGTGACCACATACTTTTTATTTCCCAAGGAGGGGGTGGAGTGGAAATCACATAGATCACTGTGTACAAGTTCCAAAACATTCGTATTCCTTTTAACATTCGGAAAAGGTTGTTTTGTAACTTTAGTGAGAATGCAAGTTTTGCATTTCTCCGCATTAATGTCAAAGGCTGGAATTAATCCATCTTTTGACATTTCATGCATCCTTCTAAAATTCAAATGACCCAATCTAGCATACCATAATATTTAATCAACAATTTTAGAAGAAGACGATGGCGATATAAAAGCAGAATTTTCAGAACATAAAATTTTATTCACCACATTCAAACGGAACATACGATTACTCAAATAACCCAAACCAATAAAACGACCACCTCGAGATAGAATAAACCTATCCGATTCAAACACTTGTTTAAATCCAAGATTGTTCAAACAACTACTACTCACTAAGGGGTTGTTTGGTTGGTTTTCCATTAAGTCCTGAGTGGATAAAGTTGTCTGTGTAGATTAATCTGTCTGTATAGATTAGAAAGGTTTTTGTTTGGGAGGGGTTTTTCGTAGATGGAAAAAGGTATGTTTTTTAATCGGGAATGACAGGTTTGGAGAAAACTTGGCTTTCTGCATAAAGCTCCCCCCTAAAAGCTTACTGAATAAGCCGTTTTCTATATCATTAAGCCACTACCAAACAGTCATGTATAGCTGATTGAATAAGTTGTGAGTCACATTAAGCTCAATAAGCTGCTAACAAACAGGCCCTAAGTTCTTACAAAATTTAGACACAAACAAAACATCAAACAATTTAACATTATTTCCAGAAGGAAACTCTAAATTAATTACTCCAACTCCACAAATTTGTGCACTCAACTCGTTTCCCATATTAAGCACTGAACCGTCTTCAACCGGTGTCAATTTCTCGAACCATCGATGATCCTTGCAAATATGGTTTGTCGCCCCCGAGTCGATCCACCATGCACAGTCATCATCCTGCACATAAAATGACTCAGGTATAAGTGAAACATAATTCTGGACAGAATTATCAAAGTTAGTCAAAAACTGACCTCATTTTACTTGATCGTGATCGTTAGATCCTGATCCACTTTCACTTGTACCAACACCATTATTGTTCAACTTCACCCGACAATCACGTTTGCAATGGCCCACCTTGTTGCATCTCCATCACACCAATTCCTTTCTCTTTTTAGAGGATTTGTTGGGTCCATCACGCTTATGTTTCTTGCCTTTTCCGTTATTGTTGGAGTTGGCTTTCTTCTCCTCAACCATGTGAACAGAGGACTGTCCAGATTCAACTTTCCCCTTGGATTTGTCATTTTCTTGCAACCGAAGAGACTCTTCGATGCCAAATGACTCCCAAGTTGAACCAATGACAATTCCTCCTTTTGATGTTTCAAGTTATACTTAAAATCTTTCCAAGAATGTGGTAGTTTGTCAATCACACTCGACACAGCAATGGATTCATCCATATTCATTTTGTGTAGTGTAAATTGACCCAAGATACGAAGGATTTCATTGTATTGTTCCATTACAAGCCTCGAGTCCACCATTTTATAATTATTAAAATCGCTAACCAAGAACTTTTTACTAGAAGCATCTTTAGCGATGTACTTGGCCTCGAGGGAATCCCACAATTCCTTCGCACTTGCCACGTTTTGGTAGACATCAAAAAGAGAATGGCACATACCGTTTAAGATGTGTCCCCTGCAGATATAGTCATCATTCTCCCACTTGCTCCTTCTCTTGGTGTACTCCAACGTCTCATCCTCCATCACTTCTGGCATGGGGGTACTCAACACATACACTACCTTCAAAGTCGTTAGCAGAAAATGCATCTTTTTCTGCTAGCGTCTGAAGTCAGTGCCTTCAAACTTCTCTAGCTTTGCAAACTTTGAAGTCATTTCTTTCACAGAATCGGCCATAATCGACATCACGAAAATACCAATTCGATTGTTAGAGAAAAGTAAGGCAAGGCAGTCGATCAGTTGACCGGATTTCTTGAGAATCGTGTAAGTCACTTTCCGAATTGGTATTTCGACCCTATGCCTGGGTTGCACGAAATCCAATATGGGATAAGACTCAAGAACATAATCGTTTTTAGGCACAAAAATGAGAGCAAATTTGCTGGAGAGTACGAAAGGATTGTTCAAAAACGTGAGCCTAAACATAAGTATATATATCGTATATATACTAGTCCCATTTGAAAATAGGAAAATAACTGAAATGGCAATGATGGCAAATTATTAGCTATTATGGTCGGTTACAACCAATTTAGCTAAAATCATGGACTGGAAATAACTGAGCATTAAATGACCAGTAACTGCAGGTTCAGAGATAGCCAAATCCAGAGATAGGCACCAGTGCCCCTGGTCCAAAGACGCCCACTAGAGGCTCTGCATAGACGCCCGCCAGAAGCTTTGCATAGACGCCCACTAGAGGCTCTGCCGTGAGCCACCAGAGGCTCTATCGTGAGCCATCAGAGGCTTTGTCGTGGGCCACAAGAGGCTCTGCAAAATAGGCATCAGAGCCTCTGATCAAGTTTTTCCACTTCATTCCAAGTCCAAAATTCTGAAGAGCTTTTGGGGACCACTGCCAGGGGCTCTGCCCCTTGACCCCGCAAAGGGGTGCGACCCCCTTGACCCCCGCCATTTCGTCGTGTTCGGGATCAAACTCGTCTTATAACAAGTGTGCACTCCACACCACCGAACTTGTATTAGATCACAGTTTGAAACCCATTAGTACTCGTGTTATATCCAATTACACTTAAATGCTCGATGACACTAAAATCACCAACATTAATGAAGGGTAAATTTGAGAACTTAGTTATATATTTTTTAAACTAGACACATATTTTGGGACAAATATAAATAAAGACGTGAACACTTATTTTGGGATGAAGGAAGTATTATTTTGCCCAGATTCCAAGTATTGGGTTGGGATTTAGTTTGATAGACTTATTTTTCATTTTCTAAAACTATAATTTTTTTTGGATAGAAAGTATGATGGTAAAAATATAATTATGTTATTCGTAATTTAAAACCGCAAGCCATACCACTTACTATTGTTTGACAAAAATACAAACCACATAAATACCATGAAAGTTTGAAACCATATGGTTTGGTTCGATGTGAGCGATTTGTACGGTTTGATCAAGGCACATTCTATATGAAAATGGCATAAAAACAAGTTTCTTTCTACCTTCAGACATCGACCATGTTTTGATTGGTGCTTTTAGAATTTTTCTATAGTTGGAATTACGAGTTATCCTTACATATAGAGATTGACAAACCGGTTAAATGATCATGCCTTATGAAACTGTAACTGATCGAGGTCTTAACTAGTTACCAAGTGAAAATTTTAAAATTGGGGTTGTAGTTCAACCGTATTCATAACCGGATAACCTAACCGGTTCCTTTTTTTAATTTTTATTATATATAATATAATTAAACTATATTTTTGCATTAATTTTTTTTTGACACTAGTTCTGTTAAACTTTTTTTTTTTGTGTTTGAGATTGCTTATTTAAACTCTTTATTGACTTATTATGTTTAGTCACCGCTACTAAGCTATTTCTATTGTTTGAATTGGGAAAAAAAAACTGCTTATAGCTTATTGGCATCGCTAATAAGGAGTTTTTAAGAACTTAGTCCATAGTTACTTATCAATTTATTTGAAACAACTTATGAATGTTTTGGTTATTGTACATGTATAAGCAATCTCAAATACCCCTAAATAACAACTTATTAGCTTATTATGTTTTGGTACCACAATAAATTAATCCAAACACTTTTTATAAAACTCTTTTTTGTCACCACATAGTTGATAAACATTTAAAAAAAAACATAAGTTGTTTTAAATAAGCAATCCTAAACACCCCTTAATATGAGATTTTAACATAACATAAACTAAAGAGTGAATTATGTCCCTATGTTTTCTTGATTTTGGTCCCTAAAATTTATAAAGTATATCATGTTCCTTATTTTGAGTTTCACGTAACAAACACGTCCCTCGGGTTAACACCGTCAAAAGTCCATCACGTACCCCTCACATAAGAGACAATTTGGTAATTTTACTCTTCTTCAACAAAGAACATCATCACCCTCAACCACTTCCCACCACCTACACCTACCACCATGACGCACCACAAGAACATTCAAAAACCTTAAATCAAGAACATTCAGAAGCCCTAAAAGAGAATCCACAAGAAAAACCCAAAAAGACATTGAAGAAAACCTCACAAGAACCCTAAAGTCAAAAAATCAGAACCTAAATCTAAATAAAAACATGAAACAAGAACCCATACAACGCACATGGACTATTCGTTAGAACAGTTCATGGACGGACCCAAAGAAGTGCATACGGTGGCACGTGCCACCGTATTAATTCTCCGTCGAAAGGTTAAAAAATGTATGTTTATGAATGGTGCAATCGTATCCGTTTAGAAGGTGTTATCGTATGATATTCAAAAGTTCAAGAAGGTGCAACCGTACCTTGCAATCAACCAAAAACCAAAAAAAAAACTCCTGAAATCAACCAAAAAACCGGGGAAAAAACTCTTGAAATCAACCAAAAAACCGAAAAAAAAATCCCTCGAAATCGATAACAAAACGTAAAAATTCCTCGAAATCAAGCAAAGAACTTTAAAAATATCTTGAAGCGGTGGAATTAGGCTATAAACACATCGAGCGATATTGAACGTTGGTGAAAAGATGAAGACACGTCGATAAAAACAGTGTTTTTGTAATTATTTTTGTTTATATTATATGGTGTCACCGTATTAAAAAAATTTAGGTACGTCCCTGGAACAGTTCAAACCCAAGGACAAGGTATGATGCATATTCTGATCGAGAAGGGGATAAGGGGTTCAAGTTTTCATACTTTTCATAGTGGAGGGAATAGAAGGTTGAGGGGGAACAGACGGAGAAGGAGAACAAAAGGGAGGGGTGAGGCTTGCCAGAGTGGAGACGCCGGAGAACGGGTTATACACATTATTTGAGAAAAAATGTTAGGCTTAAAGTCTAGTGAGAACATACAATTTATAATTTCAAGAGATATAAACAATTGCATCAAAAGGAAATCTTTTCAATAAGTTTCGGTTTACAAAAGAAATCTTTTCCATATAAGGACTGATCAGTCCAAAAATTCATCTTGCGATGACGGGGGAAACCCAATTTACCAAGGATTGCAGCGGAACACAAAAGTAGCCACAATCCGAGTTGTGAGCTAAATACTTGGAATCAATGGCCACGAACAACAAGGTCCGTACTAAGATGTGAGGGAGGGCCCCTGAGGAAACCAAGTCATACTCGTTCACTAGGACTACATTATGACCCATGACTAGTAACCGATCTCACATAACCGTACCAAAGGCCCCCGAGGGTCAAATGCATCCATAGCTACAAAAAGGGGAATAGACATCCCAATAATAAAAGCCGACTCAAAACCTAGGGATCCACTAGTAATGGTACAGACTTGTCACAATAACATATGTGACCAACCATAGATAGTCATATGGTATAAAAACATTTTATAAACAAAATGCTTTCTTTCAAGTTTAACTGCCGGTAAGAATAAAAATCATAAAAATGAGTTTATATACATTCTTTCAAATAATCCACATAAATGTGCAAGTAAAACCTCATTTTACTTCAAATAAGATGGAACCCATCATTTTAGTCGAAAATGATCGGGAACCCTAAAATCTCCCAAACTCAAGTTATGTCAAAATGTAGTAAAAGTAGATCCAAGACCATGGAGATATATAGGAGTTCAAAATGTAACATTTGACATGTATAAAGTTTATAAAATGATAATAGGAACTCACCAAATAGGTTTTAGAAGAAAACTTGAAAAACCAGATAACGACCACCGAGAGAAGACGAAGCTTTCTATACCGAAACCTCGGACGATGCACTTAATACTAGCAAGATATGGACGATTGAAGGAAACTTGAAAGAAAAGAAGAAAGAGAGAGAGAGAAAAGAGATCTCAAAGAAATTTGAGATATTAAAACCCAAATGAGATATTTTAAGCTGAACACCCCTAAGTCGGCCAGGGGATCTCGCGGGTTATGCCGCGACCTCAAGTCGCGGCATAACTCGCCCGCTACCACAAAACCCAAAACAAACAGAGGGTTTCGCGGGTTGCGCCGCGACCTCAAGTCGCGGTGCAACTCGTGTAAATCACTGTGGTTTGCCCGAAACCACCAAAATCCAAACACAAACTTCAAACCAAACGCGGTGCTAACGACAAAAGCTTAAACACAAGAATACCAAGATTACATAACGAAAATCCGGGGTGTTACAATATTTGTTTTGATAAATATGCTACTTGCAACTGTTTGTGGTTATATTATATTTCGAACTTTTGTTGATGTTATTCTTATGGAAGCTTGTGGCCTACATAGAGAAGACTAGTGGATTTGGGAAAGGAACTTGAATTGGATGCACTAGGAAGATTGAGGATGAAGCTGAAAACCCATGACGGTAGGAGCCTTTCCACATCTTCTGTGCTACACTCAACTTCTAATGTCATATTTGTTAAGAATGATAATCCCATTGGAAGAGCTTATGTTTCTGATGAACAATTGGATAGGTCGGTTGAGATTTTGGATGGAGGTCAAATTTTCATATATCTCACCCTTGGACCCTACTTTCGAGAGGGATTTACTAGATTAGTTTGGTTTGTTTTTGTTGTCTGTATTGCTTATTTCTATGTAATCTTGAAAGGTTAGACATTTATATACTACGGTTTCTTGCAGGAGACCAATGAGAATCTTTCTCCAAATGTAATAAAGTCGCTCGCTAGGGAATTGAAGTCCTGATGAGACCCCATCAGAAGGAATAGAAGTAGGAGTAGGCAATGATGACTTTGCAACAATATATGCATATATAGAAGGCCCAGGTACGCCTTTTTTTTTTTTTGTAGTTTCTTGGCGACGTTTGACGACGAAGATCTTCTATCCAAATATCGCAACATATGGTGAAATATGTGTCAACACATTGAAAAGAGATTGGACCCCAAGTCTTGGCTTACGACATGTTCTAATTGTAAGTTTTGTATTTTTGTTTTGATTTCCTAATGGAGATGTAAATTACCAAGTTCTGTGATGACCATATCTCATGTTGCAGGTGTCAGATGTTTACTAATTGACCCATTTCCTGAATCTGCATTAAATGATCAGCCTGGCAAAATGTTGCTTGAAAATTATGAGTATGCAAGACATGCCAAGTCAGAACCTATAGCTAGCCATGTTGTCATTAGTATCGCTTATTGCATTGTTGTTGATAATTATTGTAGTAAAAAGATTCACCCTTTTCACATTTCGACTATATGGCTTCAAGAAATCTAGAAACCTTGAAGAAGGGCTTCAAGAAATTTGGAGAAACCTTTAATAGTGGGCTTTTGAGAAGTCTTGAAATCTCAAATAAGTTAGCTTAAAGAAGTCTTGAAATCTTGAATAGTGGCTCCAAGAAATCATGAAACTGCAAATAATCGCTTCAAGAAGTCTTTTTCTTAAAAGGGAACGAAACCTTAGAAAATTTGCTTAATGGCTTGAAGAAATCTTGAAACCTCAAATAATGGCTTCAACAAGTCTTGAAATCTAGAATAATGGCTTCAAAAAATCATGAAACTTCAAATAATTGCTTCCAAAAAATCCTATTTTTATGAAGGGGACGACACCTTGGAAATTTTGCTTAATGGCTTGAAGAAATCTTGAAACCTCAAAAAGAAGTCTTGAAACCTCAAATAATGGCTTCAAGAAGTCTTGAAATCTCGTATAATGGCTTCAAGAAATCTTGAAATATTGAATAATGGGCTTCAATAAGTCATGAAATCTCGAATAATGGCTTAAAAATCTTGAAACCTTAAATAATTGCTTCAAGAAATCCTTTTTTTAATAAAGGGGACAAAAACAATACTTTAAGGTAAAAGTTTTCACGGTTATCACAATATATAAGATTCGCATTTGATTACATTCCCTCTTTGGTAAACATTTCACAAATCTTTTTTCAACAAGTATCCATGTCATTAAATCTTCAAGTATCAAAACTTTGTCCTCCAAATCATATTACGAATCTAAAAATGACAACCAATTAGGTAATTCAGGATCCAATGACAGGATTGAGAATATCTGATTCATCTGTAATTTTTAGCTTATTTCAAATGTTGAGTAGCATCTCATAGTGATTTAGGTTATCATATTATTTTGGAAGTATCTTTGATTCAATTTTTAAGTGTAATTTTTCAGGTAAGTAGGTGGTGCAATTTTGGCCTCAAATGTCTTAAAAGTGAATTATCTGTTCGAGCTTATGGATACATGTTTTGCTAAACTTCATCCAATCATTTTCTTTTTAATTTTACATTTCAATCATTTATGAATAATAAGTAGATAAAAAGGTGTATTATTACAAGTTGTTACCTACCATATTTCTATGTCTTCTACAAGAGTGTATGATTACAAGTTATTCTACTTTTTATTTGCTCGAATACAAATGCTTATTTTTTTAAATGAAAAGAGTGAATTACATTGGTGGTCCCTATGGTTTACTCAAATTTTGAATTTGGTCCCTAAAACAAACTATCTACACTAATGGTCCTTAACTTTTCATTTTCATAACATTCATAGTCCCTCCACTTAACAACGTTAGTTAACAACCGTTATTAAGGATTAATTAGTCTATGAACAAACTATAGGGACCAAAATGTAATTTACTCATACATTTGATGTGACTCGCGTTTTTTTCTAATTTTTTTATTAAAAAAATATTTTATATATTTAATCATAAATCTAATTTCTTAAAATCAAAAACATATATTAGATAAAAAAAATTTATTTACTTAAAAACTATTAAATCCACAAAAACATTTAGCGTTGAAAAAATCTGAAGTTTAGAAAAACAAATGAAATCAAGATAAACATATCTTTTAGGAATTGAATATGTAAGAAAAATATTGAAAATTAAGTTCGGTTAATGTGATATTATTAATATATAATCAAACTACAAATAATTAAATAACAACAAAATAAATATTATTAATTAAGATTAAAAAACACTAATAAAGAAAAACTATCACTACAACCAAATTAAGAAAAACTATCAAACAATTAAAAAAACTATTAAACAATTAAAAAAAACTATTACTACAACCAACCAAACTAAGTTTACATGACACCAAAAAAAAAATTAAACGTCTTAAACACCCATCTTTTTATAAGACGTTTGTTTTTATAAAAAACTTTTTAAATGGTGTCATATAAAATTGTTAATGCAACGTTTTGTATTATAAGTGTCCTAAAAACTTGTTAAAAACCCCAAAAGCGTTTTATAAACTTCTTGCAATGCTTTATTTTTTGTTTTATAAATTAAGGTTTATAATGTAACCTATTAGGGTGCTTAATTTTTTTGGCATCATATAAACGTAATTTTGTAGTAATGATAATTTTTCTTAATTGTTTGAATAATCAATGTTTTTTAATCTTAATTTATAGTTTTTATTTTAATTATTTGTTGTTTGAATATATTAATGATTTCACGTTAACCGAACTTAATTTTTAATATTTTGCTTGCATATATCAATTACCAACTTAAAATATATGTGAATTTATCTCGATTTCATTTATTTTTCTAAACTTGAGGTCTTTTTTAACGCTAAATGTTTTTGTAGATTTAATAGTTTTTAAATAAATATATTTTTTTAATTAATATATGCTTTTTTTAAGAAATTAAATTTATGATTAAATATATAAAATACTATTTTAATAAAAAATTTAAAAAGACGTGAGTCACATCAAATGTATGGTAGATTAAATTTTTGGTCCCTATAGTTTGTTCTAAGACTAATTAATCCTTCATAACGGTTGTTAAGTGTAGGGACCATGAATGTTATAAAAATGAAAAGTTAGGGACCACTAGTGTAGATAGTTTGTTTTAGAAGTTCAAATCAATTGATATGGTTATGTTAACCGGCTGCAAAACTAGTCCTTATGAGCCGAGTCCTGCCCCTATAGGCCTAACCGGTTACAAATCAGCCTGGATTCAGCTGAGCCCGAACCGATCCCTAGGGCTCGGCTTCGTATTTTTAATATCATATAGATGATGCAAGGAGTTATTTTTGGGATGAATGACAAGGTTCAAGATCTCTCTAATCTGATCTAAAGCAAAAAGCATTTCAAGAGCTTTAATCCTCAAGTTACCACCTGTCCATAAGCATCTTTCCTTCCATTGAAGCCAAAGGGAGCAAGTGACCACAAAGAAAAGAACATTCTTCCACTAAACTACCTTTCAATCTTTTAATTCACCCTACAAAATCACATTATGCAACTTAATTTTCTAAAAAGCTGTTCATTTTATCCCTTTGATTACTTTTTCACTGTAACGGGTACCAAACGATTATATGAAATTGTAACGAGACCGTCATATCAGCCTTACGACACCGTTAACCTGAACAACGAGTTATCAGATGGCTTAACATATATGGTTCTAGAGGTCCATGACAATGGTTTTGAAAATTATTGGGCTAAAATAGAGGTAATATAAAGTTCCTTATAATCCTGAATTTACTCACAGTAAGAATTAAGGGGCACAGAATAAAGTAGAAGCTTACAAATTGTATAAAGATAATGCTTTATGTTAGTTATACATACCTTCCTTAAGCCTAACCATCAAAGCTGAAAATGAAGACATCAAAATCAACCAGATTCCTCTCTCTGCTGCTATTGCTGCTTCTCTTTTCAGGTTTTCCCTTCTCCATTCCTTTTTGCTTATGATTTTTCATTCAATTATAGTATTCCAATATCAATTCATTGATTATTTCTTCTTAATTTTTCTAAAATATCTTCTGGGATGAACAGCTTGCTCAACCATAATCACAGTGATTGGTGGTGCTCATGCCATTAGAATTCCGGAACACATGTGTCAAAAGAAAATCAGTGGGAAGAAATGTGAGCTGTGGAGATGCCAACACAGGTGTGCGAAAGAAGAGCCATTTGGGGTCGGAAAATGCAATGACAACATGTGTATCTGCTCATATTATTGTAAGCTACCCCCAATCTGACCAACAAAGTGATCTGATTATAATGTTGAACGTATGTAGGGCTTCCCATTCTAGAAATAAGATCTTTGATCTCTGTTGGGAGCCCAAAATCTTTTTTTGGGTTGTTTTCAATATTTAACCTTTTTAGCATTAGATATCAGCATCTTCACATTCATGAAATTAATTTATGCACAAAAACAAACAGAATAACGAGCTACTAGTTGTGAATACATCCATGTATGATGTACCATTAAGCATTTGGCATAGGTGGTAATACCTCAGAGTCACAGATAATGGGTTTGCATACGTTCATATGAGAAAACAATATATTTATGTGCAAGGCTAAGAAACCAATAACTTGACCAAATCTAAATAGAGGAAGGCAAACAAACAGTCATTTTGTAGCAGTATCATATTACAAGATACTAATGTATTTCAGTGCCTTTGAAGTTCATGTTAAATCGCCCTCATATGTAGCCTTTATCGGTCAATCACTTTCATGGATAGTAATAAATACCTTGATATGAGTAATATAACCACTCAGAGGCCTTGAATCTGAAGGTACCGACAAGGATCAATCTTTAACTGTTGTTCGTAGTATTTTCACATCATGGATTGGCCTGGACAGATCAAGACATTTAGAAAAAGAAAAAGAATAAAGAAAATCATCTATAGATAATCATACATGGTGCAATAAAACCAACAAAATTGCATAGGACTAGGTCATGAACACATGTGATTAGTAATCCTGAGCCCCTAAGTTTTTGCTCTTCGATTTTTTTTTTTAGCTGTCTGATGGCAGTGCCTATTGGATTATTTGAACTATTTAATGATATATCATGGGAGAAAAAATGTGTATTAGAAAATAAGTTCATACTCACAATGACACCATTTTGAACACCAAAGTGCCATGTTGATCTAAAGCAAGCTACGTATCCAAGCATTTGCTCGAATTTGGTATAAAAAAGATTTTGGACAAGATGCTCATGAACTCCTATTTTCATTCACTCACCATTGTTGGGATAAGCTAAAAAACGTCTATAAAATTGTTTGGCCATTGATTAAAACATCTTTTGGCCATCTCTATTATTAAAGTTATTTGTTTGGACTTTGGTCCATATGTCATGTACCAATGACTTTTGCCCACTGAGCATACTTCTGGCCAAAAACTGACAATTTTTAAACATTTACCCTTAAGTAGGACTTGTGGATAAACTCATCAAATCACTTCCTTTTTTAACCAACAAGGAACACAGGTAGCAATCAATGGCCAGAGAATGAGATATAAACAAATAATTCTTATAGTATAATGGCCAAAACTTATTTTACTTGACAGTATATGGGTCAAAAAGATGTTTGTTAAAAAATGATATACATTAAATTCTACAAAGATGAAGCCAAACTAGAAAATATACTAAATCCACCATCCTCTATATAAGGCAAATTCTTAGCAGTATATCCTCGGGCCAAGTTCAAGCTACTACCTCCCCTAAAGAATTCCTCTCAATGTCTCGTCACTCATTTATGTATATGCAAAGGTCTGTGGCTGTCACACAAAGTTTAAAAATAAACTAAAACGGTATAAAGAACGAATAATAGAGCTTAAGATGCAACATACCTATCGGTATTATCAGTCTGAACGCTACCGAGTCTCTTGACAATCTCCATTCCTCTACATACTCTTCCAAATATCGTGTGTTTTCCTGTCAATAATGATAACATATGTTAGAACTAAACAAACAAAGCTATATTCGCCAGTGTTGTAGATTGCATAGGCAAAAACAGGCAAATAAATACAGAGTTCTTTAAAGGTTGACATTATCAATCAACAAACAAATTGCCAAGATGCCTTTTAAGGACCGAGAGTCTTACCCGGTAAGTTGTTGCTTACCGAGTCAGATTACCTTACTGGATGAATATGGCAAGGACCAAGAATCTTACCCGGTAAGAGCTAAGGCAAGGACCGAGAGTCTTACCCGGTAAGTTGTGATGAAGACTCTTACCATGGTTAGCGCTTACCGGGAAAATTGTTGCATACAATACCGTTTCGGTGGACTAAAATCTTACCCCGTAAGTAAGTGACCCTTACCCTTACTTTTTTGGAAGAGAATAGTATCATTCCACAAATATATCATAAATATAAAATGTGTAGGTAAAAAGATAGATAATGATTTGCCAAGAGAAGAAATTCAAAGCCTTATTAAAATATAATCAGAAGCTCAGGGCCATATATCATGTTTCAGTAAGGCAATTAACAGCTAACAATCCTTGTATGCTGTCAACTTCTTTTCAAAGCAGTCTAGCATGATATCAACTGATAATTCTGCTCTAAAGAATAATGTGTCCTCAAAGATGGCATCAGCACACTTATTGCATGCTACAAAATGTAAACAGCTAATCTAAGATTTCACTGAAAAGGAGCATCCATAAGGTTTGTGACAGTGGTCACGTTTTAACACTTGGAGCTGAACCCATGACTAAAATTGCAACAATTGGTTTAAATACATTCAACAAAAAGCTAAACCAGCCAATGGACTTGAAATATTTTCTTCTTCTCAACATCATATTTTTCCAAATATGCTTATACCAAGTGTATGTTCACAACACACCTTTTAACTTAATCACATGCATGTTGAAACACATCAAACTATGCCAATATTACAAATACAATAATGTATTAATGTGCCAAACTAAAACTGGGTTTGGGATTACATAAAACAATCATCAAAATCACACACATTGCTTCGTTCAATCATGTACAGTGACATGTGCATTGCGTGACTTGAACTTAATTGATTTATTTATCATTGATCAGACATCATTTGCAAACTTAATATGGATAACATGAATCAGAAACATCCCTCTGACAGAAGCAAAGCCATCAACCCAAAAAAGATGGAACAAATTGATCCAAAATGATAACTTTGCAGAAGAAATGATTACCATCAAGAGATTGTGCTGGTGCCAAGGTGATAAAGAACTGACTCCCATTTGTGTTTGGACCAGCATTAGCCATAGATATGATACCAGCTCCAGTATGCTTCAGCATTGAGTTGATCTCATCCTCAAATTTTGAGCTTCAACAATAGACACTCATGTCAACAGAACAATCCCATTTCTGGGAACATACAACAAAACGTTTACAAGCATAAACAAATTCTGTTCATGCAATAGAATTCATCAAGAACAAATCTGTGTATTCTTGAAATTTAATCAAAATTTAACTTTTGACATCCATCTTTTGTATCAAAACATGACATTTACATGAGCCTTTTTACTACAATAAATTGAGCAGATTTGACTGATTGTACAGATGTACCTATAACTACAATAATCTCAAATCTATCAAATTCGTAGCATTAGAAAACCTACATAAAGCTTCCTCTGAGCTGAAAATTAAAATGTGATTAGCCATACACGTACCCATAAATGGATTCTCCACCCCTTCCTGTGCCAGTAGGATCACCTCCTTGAACTATGAAATCCTAATCCAAAAGTCAAAAAAAAAAAAAACAGAAATTTCCATACAAACTTAGCATGTGGTCAACACATCATCGTTACTTAACACACACACGCACACACATTTACACTTGGCGAAAATAGGGATTTTTGGGGTTATATACCTTGATGATTCTGTGGAATTTAACGTTGTTGTAGTAGCCTCTTCGAGATAGCTCAACGAAGTTTTTGCAAGTTCTTGGGGCGTGCTTATCGTACATCTGATCAAGTTAACATCAACCAATTTGTCTCAAAATCGTCTGTAACAGTATGAAAACTTCAGAGTGATAAAATGCTTACCTCGAGGGTGAAAGAACCCATCGATGTTTCCAGGGTTACCTCCGGTGGACCTCCTTCCGCACTCGGCATGGTCGAATACTATGGCCTTGATGCTAGAGGGAGGGACTCCTCCGGTAATGATTTGGCCATGGACCAGGGCTAGGGTTTAAGTTAGGGAGAGTTGGATCGGGTCAGGCAAAACCTACGGGTTTTGTTCGACCCATTCCCTAGTTCAAAAAAGTTAGTTTTAATTCTTTACAATGTGAGTGTATTTTAATACTTAACAACTAATTCATGGCAGAATATAAATTATACCAAATTTATCACCCGTTAATTATGCTACTACATTAATACTATCCGGAAAATAACATCTGATGCATTTTAACAACCATTTCAAAGTCAACATCAACGAGACTAACTTTTGAGCTCCAACAATCAACAATCTAAAGTGCACATAGAAAGGAAAATGAATGAATCTGAGAATTTTAGGATTATTTTGGGAGTTCGTTCCAATATGGCCCCTTTCACCACATGGGGAACTTTATACAATGTGCCAATGCAACATGAAACTTGTACAATGTGCCAATGAGACATATTGTACTTACTGGAAAAATGGAACATGAATAAACATCAAATAACATTTATAATAACATTCATCCAAGTCTTTATTTCTTCTTGCAATCCATCCGTTGTTGCTTCTATTTCGTAATAGACAGTTACATCCTTCATTAGAAAGAAAATGTTAATTTACAGAACCTCAAGGTTGATAATTTTGCCTCTTGCTTATACAAGTGTGGCAGAAGTTCAATTTGGTCGTATAAAAATCTAATCAAACATGAAAGGTTAGAGCTTGTTGATCCAACCATAATGAGTTGAAAAGTTAAAGCTTGTTCACATAATACAAGTATATTTCATAGAAAAAAGAGTTGGAATTTTGTGTCGCAAAACTGGTCTTTTTGAAGATTCTGCATATAGCCCAACATGAGCTTCAATATGTTTGTTTTGATGATGAAGTTTCATTAGAGTAGAAGGCACTCAAAGCCAAATCTGAAAAAGGAAATAATCAACATAGTATCTAAATGGTGTACACCAATTATGCATGAACTCAATGAAAAGATCATCCACAAAGAAAAAGAAACCACCTGGATGTTGCAAAAAACCACTTATATATCATTTTATGAAACGTGGTTTTTACGGTTAATATTTTTTTTATTGTATATTATGTCAATCCCCCTTCTCTGTTTCATACCCAAAGAAGAAAAGAGCATCAATCCCCTTTCTAATCTAAGAATTAGATAGCAATTATATATCTTTTATATAAAAAGAGTTGGCACACAACGATGGTTCCCTATTCAATTCAATTTTTGAAGAGATGAAAAGGAGAATTTCTACTTCTATAAACCAAACAAAACAGACCAGCAAATCTCACAGAGATAGGGACTGGGGGTAGGAAGTTGTTTCCATGACAAAATGAATGTTGTACCTATTTACAAGCTCAAAACCATTCTCTAACAACTCACGCTAGATGACCTGAAAAGATTGAAGTGAACACATCAATTAGAATGCCACATGATCTGTTGGACAATAAGATTACTTTTGATTATAAACAAAAAGGATATGTCAAGTTTGCATTTCCCAAAGTGCTTTCCTGTCCAAAGTTTTCACCACAAAGGAGTCACTATTTGTCGGCACAAAATTTTGAAATGAATACATCATTTATTAATTATACGTCTACTACATCGTCAATATGTAGGTCAACAAATAAAATTTGGCCTGCATTGTTTCCTTTTTAAGTATAATGTTGTATTTAAGTATTTTGAAAGTCCATTGCTAGCCAAAAATAGGAATTCTAAAAACTACTATACATTTTTCTTTGCAATAAATGCTCAACAAAATAACTGGACTGCGAAGTTTGTGGGTTGTCTAAAGATTTAGCATTTAGCTTTTCCCTTGAACCACATAATAATATAAACATAAAGATGGATGAAACAAAGATATATTTGAAGTTACCCATTCAGGAAGCCCTCCAGGTTAAGCATAACTCTCAGGCTTAAAAAGAGGGTTAGGCTCACATTGAAGCCAACCGGTTGACAGGTCCTGCATCAGAATCCTATTAAGTTATTATGTCTCCGGTAATAATAAATATGCTTCTTAAAATAGCGATGAATCACCTTTCTAGGGCATGTCAACCACTGGAAGCGACCAAACAAATTTGCAAGCTACAGACAATCAAGATCACACAAATTTATGACCAAATTTTGCTAAATTGTAACAATATAACATAATTCATCAGTTAATTTACAAAAAAAAGGTCATGTTATATGGATTATACAAGTTCAGAGAAGAGATGCCCACCGCGAAGGCAGATATAATTGTTGTGATTGATGCTCCAATGAACCCCTCCCAGGTCTTTTTAGGGGATAACTGGATTAATGGGGTTTTTCCAAAGAAGAAACCGAAGATGTAGGCAACAATATCATTGATGACAATCAGTGATGCTGGAAGAAGGAACCTGCATTACAATTCAATTATATTCAAACATGTTCAATCTGAAATGTTTTTCATTTGGTTGCTGAAGTTGCTTGTGCAAAAAAGTCACATGAACTCAATAGAAACAAAAGGAAGTAGTTGAACTATGAGTTGAATACAATATATTGTCATAGAGAGCCTTATGAGATAAAATTATTTTAAAATAAGAGAATTATAAAAATATAGGACTGCTTTGTGGAAATAAACTAATGAAATGTAAGGGCCACTGGTTGTACTACCAGAAAATTCCTTCAAAAATGTTGGCAACTGTGAAGGAGGACTGGGTGAAAACCATAATAAGGATCATGTGCGTCCATGCATATTGACCAAATTGTTACTTGTACATCTTCTTTTTTAGCGAGAGAATGAACCACACAAAACCTGAATCAATACAGGTGAGAGCACAAAGTTCAATCATAACTCACAAGGTGCCAAAATGTAATTCGTGTGTGTGTCTTGTTAAACATCAAGGTGAGAAGTAGAAATCGAACCCAAAATCGAAGGTGAGAAGTAGAAATCAGAAGTAAAGACCACCGAAACCAAAATCGAACACAAAATTGAAGGTGAGAAGTAGAATTCTAACCTGATACGACTTGAACAACAATTGCAAAATCGAAGGTTATAAGTGTTTTGAACAATTGCACCCCTGGTATATGAGAAGTAGAAATCGAAGTTGAAGACCACAAAAACCAAAATCGAAAATCAAAATCGAAGGTGAGAAGTTGAAATATAACCTTGGACGCTTGAAGGAACCGGAAACCTGCTGCAAATATATATTAGTAGAGGATTTGAGGATGATGATAGAATCATATTTCGTTTACAACTTATCTCTGAACAATATACATGGAACTAAGTAACCCTCTAGACAATCAAACATAATCCCATACCATCAACCACTTGATATATATAGAACGTTTTCTTGTATTTTCTTTTGATTCTCCTTTAATTCATTAAGTTATTGCAGTATAAGATTTGGTATATATACCTATTGGTTAATTAACAACATTGTTCTTGTCATATGAACATTTGTGATTTGAATTTCAAAAGCCCTCCTATTTGAGAGTCATTACCACTCCCAAGTTTCCACCTCCGGTCACCTATATACGTAACCGAATGGTCCTTTTTGTTCTCACCTTTGGTTGTTAGGATACATGTATTGCAGCCATGGATGAACTCTTTTAGGAACCCTCATCACTTCTAAGTCAGTCATTCATTCTCCTACTTTCCCAATCTCAGTTTAATTTGTTTTTTGTAATTTCATGATCCTTGCTGTTTATTTATTTCCATCTTCATACATTGGACCAGAATGTTAGGGCCCTAAATTTGCTTCCACAGGCAGGTGGAATTACTATCTTACTTTCAGAATTTGAGTATTGGAGAAATTTTCATTTATTATACACATTTCTTATTCAGTAGTACTAGAGCCATTGTTTATTATGAAAATTCCACTCAATTTATTCCAATTAATCTCGATACTGAAGAGGCCAGGAGAACTATAAACAACTTAATGAAGATTTGTTTTCACCCTCTTGACATTCAATCATATATTGGATAGTTACCGGCCGATTATGGATATAGTTTCCTGCATCATTCAACTTAACAGTTCTCAACATTGAAACTTTTCTAGAATCTAATGGAATCAATACCTTTGTCACCAATGTTATTGGGGATAATCAATCTAGAGACATCAACTAATTAACCCTCCATTAGACAAGTAACTCATTGGATTATTGAAGCCCGTGAATCACCTGTACTTGGTGAAAAGTTGAAGAAGTCATTGATAACCACTCAAACGGTAGGTTATCTTATTTCCAGTTGTTTGTATGTTGTCATTCCATGTCTCTTATTAACTTGGCACTTGTTTAATTCATTATTGGCCTAGTTGCACGTTTAGGATGGAAACAAACACATCAGATCTAATAATAGAATAATGGTTTTTGTAAAGCCCAAAAGTATCAATCCTGGTAAGTGCTTATCGGGGCACTTTGCCTTGTCGAATAAACCTGATAAGGATTGAGAATCTTACCCGGTAAGAATGATGACAAGGACTGAGAGTTTTACCCGGTAAGTGAGAGTGGCGACTCTTACCCGATAAATGCTTACCAGGGTAAGAGTTAGGTAAAAGGCCCCTTACCCGGTAAATAAGAGTAACGACTCTTACCCGGTAAGCGTTTACCGGATAAACTATGTCATTTTAATGAATTAAAATCTTACTCGATAAGTTAAAGTAGACAACAAGGTTGATTCAAGTGCTCCAACAACCTCAAAGTCCATATCACTGCTATATGAAGGCAACCTCATTGAAAGTAGCATATTCAACCACCTAGCTCCACCTAATGATTTTTATAAGACTATTAAACGACTGATGGCTGGAAGCATATACCCATGCACTTTTAGTATATTTATTAATAAACAGGGAAAGGTCAGGCTGACTTTCATACATAATTATAACAAAGTATTCTTTCCTTTTCTTTCCTGGAACACTAATCCAACCAGACGAATCAAAGACAATTTCCAAGCATGCAAAAAGTGAGATTAGGGGTGCATTCATATATGTGTATGTGTGTGTATAAAAGTCAAAAATCAAACCAATAAAAAAAGTTACTATCAGAAAAATATATGACTTAGGTTGTCTCACTTTTTACTCTTTTGCAACCATAGAACTTTACTTTTTATTGTATCCTCTTTTTCTAATTTGCAAATTACAACTTTCATTTCCTTTTTGAAAAAAAGCAAAAACTACGATTGTCCTTCGTGCATTGTGATTCGTGTATCCATGTGAATTTTTAGTCAATAATTCGGGGATACGGTTAACATCGCATGGGATGCGGACCCTACCCATCCCCTATTAACAAAACACTCAAAGCACTAGGATTCAGCAAGAAGTCCAAGAACCTTGCTTCCAAGGTGAATACTCAGTGACTATGTCTATTTTGCAAAAATGCATTGTTTACTTTAGTGTTATGATTTCCTGATTCAGTATAGGACAACAAGAATGTTGATGTTTGAAATACTGCAAAATTCGCAAATGCTTTGTAGCCTTCGTTAGATCTCCAACTGCTTTTGGGGCTTTAAAATCGTGATTTTGAAGCCATGATGTTAGCCTATGAAATCCTGATGACCTTGCCCATGTTATTTTTATTTTTATTTGCTCAAATTCTTATAAACTGAAGGGAGCAAGATATGAGATAAGATATTATAATTAACACGTTAGAAAATAATAACATTACCCAATATGACAGTACTTCTGTCCATACCAGTAGTTGTAACCCATGTGTCTCCACAAAAGAAATTGCGCCCACCAACGACTATTGCCACCTGAAAGAGAGGCTTGGATGTCGCATATCAAATTCAGAATATTTACATGTTATAGAAGTGACATCTGATTTAAAAAAAAAATGAACACCTCAACACCAACATTGCAAGCCATTGATACTTCTCTAGCAATCAGCATGGCCACCTACGGAATAACAGAAACCAAGTCTGAACTTTGTATAATGTAGCATGACAAGACCAAGGAAAATCTTTAAAATGTTACACGGAGTAAACCATCCATACCAGTTATATGGAATTAAATGTACCTTCGGATCAACACTGTGAGAACTGGTTCCAGCTAGAGAAGCACCACTAATTTTGAAAACAACTCTCCTCCATCTAGCATTTGTTATTGGTTTTGGCTTTATAGTAGTCATCTGACAACTTGGGCTAGATGTTGTTGTTGCATATCTGCAGAAAGATTGATTGGATGCTTGTTCAGATAAATATCATAAACCAACAAAACGATCAGAATTCTATCATAGTCAACTCTGAAGCCCATGGAGCAGAAATCCTGTAGTATTTGGCATTCAGTTGTTCATGACTTTAATTGGTTTAAGCTAGTGCCATTACAGACAACTGATTTCAACTTTCAAGTACAACTACATTACTTCAAATCGCAACAAAGCATCACGGAACGACATAGATAGATGAGTTTAAATATAAACATCACATAAATATAAGAGCTTTCAGATGGTTCCTACATCCATAGTTTTAAAAATCCCAATCGAGACTCGAGGCGTTTTCCCTTTGCGAGGCGAGGCGAGGCGTAAAAGGTACAACAAAGACAAAGTTTGTATCCAAGAGAGCTCTATCTACAAAACCAGAAGTCAGTTGCCAAACTCCACAATCCAAACACAGAAGGTGGATAACCATAGAAAATTTACACCAAAAAATATCGACAAATGACCATGGTTTTCCCTTCATACTCAAACAAAGCTCACAACTTAACTTGACAATAAAAGCATGTTCTTCAGGTCTAACTGACTTGCATCTAAAATCAAGACGGGATATTGTCTACTGTTAAAGTAAATTTTCAAGGCAAGAATGTGAAGAACCTTGCATAAAAATAACATAAATAAGTCAACATTGTACCAGATTCACTTGCTTTAACAACACTTGCTTTATCGTACTGATAAAAAACAAAGATGAGAAAGTGAATGAGTGACATCACAAGATAAGACGACATGGATATTACAGATACATTTTTAATTAAACATGAATAGAATGAAAAAAGCTAGCCATCTTCATGAGCAAACTGCAGAGATGAAAGAAGACTTTTCTCTAAACCCTAAATCCTAAACAATGACATGGTGACAACTGTGATATAAACAATGTATTCATGCAAAAATACATATAAATTAATGCTTAGATGTATCAGGTGGCCCAAGTAGGCTGACATCAAGATAAATAATCGGAGATCAGGTGCAAATGAGCTACCTGCTTCAAAGGATAGCATGTGATTGATTCCGGACCCTAAAACAAAAAAAAAGTGGAACATAAAACAAATGAGCTACCTTCTTCAATTAATTCCAGACCCTAAAACAAAAAAAAAATATAACTGTTTCAAAATACATTCAACAAAAGTGGAACATATCAAACAACCAAGTCCTGACATAGAAAACCAACCCGTTTGAAATATTGATCAACAGGAAGTACGAAGGTCGGATACAATGGTTACAGATAGAAGGCATATGGATCTACCAATTTTAGTTAACGTTCAGGATAATGATGAAATACAAAATCAAAAAGTAGATAAGTTTAAACATCATAAAGTAAACGATTGCATATAAAGCATAACACTTATCCCCATATACCCATCCAAGCAAACACCCAAATCTACACACAACAAAACAGAACAATTAATCTTAAAAAACGATCATTGTGTTAAAAGTAAAAAGGTCAAACCTGGTGAGCGATGAAGAAAAATATGTTAAAAGTAGATAAGTCAAACATGGAGAGTGGATAAGCTTGGTCACATTAGGACTCGAAAACAGAACAACTGATCCGGTCTCTTTGGAAATACCGAATAGTATAGATAGTGGCATTACAAGAAAACCTGTCACAAATTCTTAACTTCATTTCCTAAGATGCTATAGAACATCTATAAGAATAAAACAAAACCATTATACTCCTAGAGAACATTTATCTATCTTTCTAAAACAGATTGTTACTCTAATCACAATAAACCACTAAAATAAATTATTACTCTAAAACAGATTGTTACTCTAATCTATACCTTTCTAAAACAGAACCACTATACTCCTAGAGAACATTTATCTACCTTTCTAAAACAAATTGTGAACTAACTAAATGCATGATTATGTTATATAAGTATAAATAGAGCCCAATAAACCAGATGTGGTTGTGCTAATTGCAACATTTACAAAGAATTCACATTGGGGTTAAGGTGTAAGGTGATTACCTTCCTATCAACAACCAATAGATAGATAGGCCACCTCATTCCATCTCTTAATGCCTTCACGACAAGTGTACCTACTCCCTAAGACTTAAAAACTTTGTGAGACATATATAAGGTTAGTCACACAAAATAAAGACAAGTGAGATTGAATGCATCAATTATCAAATTCTAAGTAATCCTAACTCACAAAGATTGAATACAAATCGTTGTTTAAAATCAATGTTTTTTATAAATCGATGCTAATCAAACAGATGAAAATCGATGGTTTGAAATAGATGTATCGAACCGATGCAAATCGATGGTTCATGAATTGATAAAAATCAAACAGAGAAATTAATAGATCGATTGCGAGATTGGTAGATTAAATTCATGAGAGATTTACCTGAAAAAATGTGGCAGAATGTGTTGAGCAGGATGATTGCTTGTTCCTGCAATCTGATGGCATTTCACCTAATGGAGGAGTTGCAACAAATCACCTAATGTGTTGATCAAAATCCAAAACAATTGAAACGCCTGCCACCACTTTAAAACTCTTGAACGACATCGAAACCACACATGCGTCAACCTAAACTCCAATGAAATGGAACCTTTTTAGAAAATTACCTAAAAAGGTTCTCAAATTTAATCCCTAAATCCACAATTGCAAGTTGAAGTAACAAACTCAGTACGACAACTTTACTTAAATTGATGCTAACATCGAAAATCACTAAAACAACATCATCTCTTACATCCGTAAAATCAAAAAAATAGTACACCAACATATCCATGGATGCACACAACAACAACCCACTTGCCCTATAAAAAAATCCATCTTGGAAATCCCATAAATATTAATACTTCACCTGAAAATCAACAAACACGATTGAGGTTTCCACCCATCAACAAGTACCTCAAGTCCATAATCTTCCAGTTCACACAAAGGAAAGGAGAACGGTTGTACACACGAAATGAAAAAAAAAACGGTCTTAAAAAATCGAAGCGAGAAAAAAAGAGACTTCCGACTATGTAGTAAGAGAGTTTTATATAAACCATAATTAATACCCCATGGGTTCCCAATAGAGAAAACTTCAAAAGTTAGTGACAATTTGATAATCTTGATCTATATATCACTGACTACAATGTATATATATAGCATGTGAGTGGGTGTCATTTTCTTTTAAACATCTTTTGCCTTCCCCAAATCAATCTCACAACCAAAAACATCAACCACTTTTTGCCCAGGTCATAAGATATTCAGACCACTATAGCAAAAATCTAAGGGAAAAACGAAACTTTAAAGGCAGAGACCAAGAAGAAAGAATAACGAAACTTTAAAATATATTTGAAGAACAGGAAAAAAAAACTTGAGTATCAATGCAAACAGAAGTTCAATGCTTGTTTTCCTTGCACTCCCATTAGAGAACAAACAAAGTCAATTACCCTTCATTTCTTTTGTTTTACATGTAATCAGCTTGGGTTACATTTCTTTTGTTTTACATGTAAACTTATTTTGTCTATGAAAATTGATTAGGTGAGAATGTACTTCCAGTAAAAGCATCCTGACTTTATATTTTTATCTGTTAATGACTTAGATCAATGCACCAAACTTGTTCAAATGATCCTGATTTGATAGAATGAGTGAGGGCATCAACATTTGTAACAAGCCACAAATAGCAGCCAATATCTTAATCGGCTGAAGCTTAACATCAAAAAGCCTAAGATATTGGAGCAACTCTGAAAAAGTTAAACAGACTGTCTACAATAAAATAAAATTCAAACAACAATACAATAGAAACCCTAACTCGAGAAATTGAAAGAGACAAACCCTAAGTCGTTACCTGTGCATTCTTGAAGGAATTGTTGAAGAAGATGAAAGAAGTCGATAAAAACGGAGAAGCAATTGATTGAGAGAAGTTTTGTTACCTGAGCAGAACCCTAGAACGGTGGTCGACGATCGAGAGCAACGCCGATTGAGAGAAGAACCGATCGAGAGCAACGCCGATGGTGGTAGGGTTAGGGTTTGGAAGTGTGTTATTGAAGCAAGAAGAAGAAGAGAACGATTGGCGAGAGGGATAATGATAGATGTGAGATACTGTGCTTGGATAAGTTGTACCAAAGCATTATAAAATTGTAAATTGTAAATCTATACTATATTATAAAGCACGGCTAAAAAACTCTTAAATACAAATTATTAGGCATAAGGTACCATCATTTTATGCAAGATTTTAAAAATCTCTTAATTTACAAGTATCAAAGCACAAGATACATACAACTACTGCAGGCTTCTAACACCCACCAATTTGGTATGTGCAGAGTCTTCCTTTTATGCAGACATTTCCATGTATCACTATTAATTAATATATTATATTACTATAAATTTGTTTTAATTATATTATTAAATATGTAATTGATTATTTTTTCTAGATGTCATTAAAATATATAAGATAATCATTGAATTCTAACAAAATACTTATTTTTTTATATAAAAAATATTATATTATTAAGCTTAAATTAAATGAATTTATGAAAAAAACATCATCACTTTCTCAAAACCATCCAAAATCGTACTGTAAATCGACAAAAAAAACAAAAAATAAAATGAAACATTAAAATCGTGATGTATTTCGCTGCATTGCGCGAGTACGCTTCTAGTAAAAATAAAGTTTAAATGAAAATATGGAATAGTGAGAGTAAAGTGAATTTAACAATTACGTTTTGTTCTCGAGTTTTGGAAGTGAAGAAAAGAAAGGGAATGAAAAGAAAAGAAAAGAAAGGGAAGGGAAGGGAAATAAAGAAGTATTTGTATTCGTGTTCTTGAGATTGAAGGAAGAGAAAGGAAAGGAAAGAAAATAATTTTGCGTGTTCTCGAGTAGGAGGGGAAGGAAATGAAACATGTTAGTTTTACCAATATACCCTTATTTATTTCGTAGTGGAATATAATTAATGGATATATGCATGCGTAATTTAATAAATATTTTTAATTCTTTTTAAATTCATTTCTTTCTTTTCCTTTCGTTTCCTCCCACATTTGGGAGGAAAGTTTTGGGAGGGAAATCAACAATATTTTTCATCCTCTTCCTTTCCTTTTCCTCCTTAAAAAAACTCGAGAACACAACATTTTTTTTCCTCCTACTTTCCTTCCATTTCCCTTCATTTCCTTCGTAAAAAAAACTCAAGAACACAGCGTAAACAACCAGTTGCTATAAAATAAGACTATTTTTTTCTCGAATTTTATTAAACTTTTTCCAATGGTAATTTAAAATAAATAAAAGTCTTTAATAAATCAATAGATAAAAAATATTAATTTTAGGAGATTTAAACTTAAAGCTTTGAAAAAATATCATGTATTTATCAATAGTTTTAATGAAAATATTTGATTATTTTTATAATTAAAGTTATAATAATTATAAAAATATACAATATAATTAATAAAAAAATAAATGTCACATAACTCACACATTATCTTTCTTGTGTGTTGATCCGATGTGTTGAGTTCCTACAGTTGAAAGCTGCTCAGTAGTGCATTCAGTCGAGGCTATTGTACATTGAATCTGGTTACAAGTTGAAACTATGAAAACCAAGAGCTTTATTCATGGGGAGTTTGGAAAGACATGAAGACATGCAACACTAAAGTTCTTCAAAGATTCAAGAGGGAAAGAAGATAAAGGCCTGAGATTTCAAGATGATAAATGCCCTATTTAACTTTAGGGGGAGATTGTTAGGACTGAAAGTCCTAGTGCGTTGAAAGTTGTATAACGCATTTATAGAGTTTAATTGTGTTATTTTATAGCGTTGTAAAAGCCTTTATAATTGATATTGGGTTTTGTTTCGTTGTAATGGGCCTTGGGCTTTTAGACCCATACCCTTAGTATTTAAAGTGACATTAGGGTTTAGTAAAGAAGAAGAATGGTCATTAGAAGGTTTACCTAATCCTATTGAATTTCTCTCTGTAAACCTTAAACCTTTTACTGATAAATCTAATCATATGACCAGTAGTTGTGATTGAATATCTATTTGTTATTGATTATTCTCTATTATTGCACTGTTTCTGGGATCTACAAAGACTTTGTTGCTTTGACGACTTTTTGACTACATGCAGATTTTGAGGGGGAGCTTACATGATCATATCAGTCGTGACTTTGAGGATGACTTTATAAGATTTTGGATGTGCTTAAGGATAATTCTAACCTTAATCTCATTGTGTTTGAAAGATGGACAACTTTCAAACATGAAAACAGGTTTTTTAAGTATTCAAACCACTTCTCAATTCTTAAATGTTTTCATGAATTTTAGAAGTGTGTCATTTTAAATGTTTTCATTTTATGTGCTTTCATGTTTAACTAACCGTGTGTTTTCAAAAATTAATACTTGTATATTATCTTTTCCATATACTGCAAGTATTTATATACATCGGTTTAGTACTTTTATTGACTTTCTTATTATCATGTCTCAAAATGAAACAATTTTTCGATGGTAATAAACTCCTTTTGTATATTCAATGTTTGTTGAGCATTATTTCATTCAAAGCGTTTCTTTCAAGACTTGTTTATACTTGATTCGTATAGACAACATCCAATTTTTCATGACCTGTGCCTTTATTGTTAAATCATTCATATCAGTTGATTTTACTTTGTTCATTCAATTTCCTTGTTTTGAGAAAATCTTCCATGTTTGAAATGCTCAAATCTTCATGATTATCTTTCTGAGCATACATATATCTAACATGTATTTCATACTATTGTGCTTTAACTGATAAAGTTAAATTGTTGAGCAACATCGTGCTTTTAGGACACATTCACAGGATCAATGTGTGAGATTAAAAGAAGTTTTATGAATTCACGATAACCAGTGTTTCCTACCCAAGAAGTTATCCTTTAGTGATCGAGATGTGAGGGGTCGATATCAGAGTATGGGTATGTGTTGAGATAAAATGGAAAATAGAGTTTGGTTAGAAGTGAGCTTAAATATTTAAAAGAAATAGGGTGTGAGAACAGAGTTAAAAGATGTTAGATTAAATTAGCCCCCAATTTAATTAAATGTTTTATAAAGAATTGTATTTTGGGCTTTTTAAATAGTTGTGTGGGCTTGAGCCTTCTATTTGTAAATGGGCCCTATTTATTGGTGCCCATGACTCACTTTGCTCATTAGGTTTTTGGAGAGGAATACACCTTTTTACACACACAGACTAATTCTCATGAGAGTCGTTTAATGTTTAGTGTGGTGTTCTTCCCAATTTCCCCTCTATTTATGAAATCAAAGCATATGAGATGAGTTATTGATTATTATGTTCTTAATTTTCATCTTATATCTACTTTTCTATGGAGTATCTTTTTTTGTTGCTTGAAATGGGATCTAACAATTGGTATCAGAGTCAAATGAAGAAACTCTTCTTCATTTAGGTCATCTATGGCAACAATTGAAGATTGGGTGATTATTTTGTTGTTTTGGTGCTTAGATTAATTCAATCACATGAGCCTTGACAAAAATATCATTTATGTGATTTATTCACTGATTTGTGCTTATTTGAGATCCATTTTTTGATTTAGATGTGATTTAGATGAACTTTTATAGAATGTTTGTTTGATTCTACACAAAATCTGAATTATGCACACTACATGTTTGATGAAATGTCTATGTGAATATTTGATTCTATTTGGATTAAATCTGATCAGATTTATTACATGTGTGTGTTTTGATCCTTTCTCATTTATTGGTCTAATATTTGATAGCACTAAGTAGATGGTTGATCTATTATCCTATCCTTGTGTGTGCTTTAGTCCATAGCAATTTTATGGCATCTTGGATTCAAGGTTGTTGATCCTTGTTATGGCTTTATATAAATCCGAGATTGGACTCTCTTTTTGCTCAGATTTTGGTCTGTAAGATTTTGGATCTGTTTGGGATTAGCCAATGTTCAAATCGGCCCTCATTTGTTATTGAATATGGTCTCAATTTGTGTTTCTCAAGGCCAAAATTGAAATGAAATTGTGATCAAGCTGCTAATGTTGCACAGGCTGTAAAAGAGTATTAAAAACAATTGATAGATATAATTGGTCAAATAAAATCTTCTCATGTCTAGAGGTTTGTCACTGCCCAATCTGTTGAGAATTCTGAAAATAAAATTCAGTAAGTTGAAGCTTAAGCATGTGGTGATTGGTAAAGCAACTGTTAAAATGTATTATAGTGATGACACATATTTGAGCTTATGTGTAATCAGAATTATCAATCTGTTAATCCAGACTTTCAACCAGCTTTATCAAGTTCCAATCATGGTGTATACAGATGTCGAAAGATGCAGGGCAGATTGTTTAGATCCATGTCTGAAGAAGATTTATGTATTTGTTGTTGTTTATGTTGATCTCGTTGAATTCGATTTGTGCAGTAGATTAGCAGATTCGAATGACTGTGGCCAGAGTTTGAAGGTTCATAAGTCCATAGACAATATTTTGGAAATATAAGTTGTTGTTCATCTGATCTTGAAAGTCTTTCAAGATGAATCTGTGCATCCATATTTTAGTTTAGAATGTTGACATCTTGCGAATTTCTTCACAATGTGTATTCGAAGTGCATTAGAAACGTATTGATCCAGAGTTCAAGATGAATTCTGTCCAGATAATCCATGTTACTGTCGATGTTGTTGTCCATGTTGATTTTGTGCAGCAACAATTTAAAAGTGTTTTTGGAATTCAATCCAAAGTTAATTCAGCAGCTCTATGAAGTAGTTCATGTGTTTAGAAATCATGTCCACACATCCCCAAACATAAAGAAGGAATTTCTTCTTGCTGGAGCATGCAACTTGTAATTGAATTGCTTAAATTCAACCTGTTCGGAGATCCAAAGAGAAACTGCCTTACTTCTTGGACAATTTGTTGTTGGTGATACAGACTGCAAGCTGCACTTTGCTCAAATTTCTTTGCAAAACTAGTAGAACCAAGCTTCCCTAGAGGTTTCCAAGCAGAAGTGTCAAACTTGAAGAGGAAATCAAGTGATCAACTAATAACTTTCAAATCAGAGGCTACACTAGAGATTTGTGCAGAGCCTCTGTATGCCATCCAAATTGAGCAAAAATGGGTTGGAAGCATGTCTGCAACTGAAGATGGGACTACAGTACCTGATCCAGCTGTATCTACAGTGACAAACTTGGGAAAGGATCCATTTAGCTATGGTGCTTACTTACATTGAGGCAGCAACAGGTTCGAAATGCTGCAAGTCTGCTGTGTTCGAGAATCTACACGAGTTGCAAATTTTTGTTTGAGCAATTCGATTATCTTGATGATGCAATTGGTGATGTGTCTGGATTGGCTGCATAATTGAACCTCACGATGAAAGAAGTTTGCATGCTTGTGTGTTTAAAATGTGTATAAGGTGCAGAAGGATCTGTCTATGTTGTTACAAATTGAAAAAGTGTAGCAAAAACAGATTCGAAAGTCTGTTTGAAAGGTGCAGATTCAAAGTTTTGCTTATCAAGAAGTAACAAAACAGGATGCAGAAACTTGCAACAGAAAACTAGAGATTTGCTGCTACTCATGTACATACACTCTTTTCAAGTGATGCATATATGTTAAAGGAATAGCAATGAATAGAAATTTCATTGGTTTCAGTCTTCAAGGACAAAGAATATGGAAATTTCTCCAAAGCAGGCATACAATATTTTTGTAATCAAAATTCGATGTATGCTGTTAATTCTGATAATGTGTTGTCCAGATTTTACGATGGCAGAATCGACTATGTTCCAGATTTGGATTTATGTTTTTGCTGCTACACTAGATTCCAGACAGAATGTTTATGCAGAGAGTTAAGTCCCACGATTTTAGAGCAACGGCCTTGTAGTTGCAGAGTTTGAAGAAGTTGTGATCGTCGAGTTCAAAGAAAAACATAACGTTTCATGATGATGTTGTTTGAAAATTGCAGAACTTAATCTGTTCATGATTCAGATTTATGCTCAAAGTTCCAGAAATCAAGTTAAGTTGTTGTTGACTACTTGCGGTGCTCAATGAAATTTCGGAGTTGAACTCTATATTGTTGCAGAAGTTGAAAAGTGCAGCAGAACTCGAATTTATGCTGTCAAGAACTCTTTAGAGATTGTTCATAGTCTGTCCAGAGTTTTGGGACAGAATGTTCAGAAATTTGGCTTTGTTCTTGTGTGCAGAGGTTGTTGTCCAGAAAATGCACATAGCCTCTGTAGAATTTCCAGAACCTCTGATAGGCTATCCACAGAGGTACTTAAGCTGCTGTTGAAGTAACAATCCAGAAGCAAAAGTTTACGCAGAGCCTCTGTAGGTTGTCCAGAACCTATGTAGAGGCTGTGAAGTGCAGAAGCTGTGCGCAGAAGCTGTCAAGAAGCCACACAGAGCTCTATCCAATCTGCGCAGAGGCTGCACATACGTCCAGAGGCTGTCCAGAAGCTCTCTGGTGACTGAATTCTTAATCAAAAGCTCAAACACAGAGATTTGTGATCATATTTGTCTAGAAGTTGTGCAGTTGTCCAGAAATGATCAGAGCCTCTGTGATAAATACAGAAGCAATCAAGTTGTCCAAACACGTGCAGAAGTTCAAAAGTGCATAAAACACACATCAGAGGCCACACATATGTTCAAAAGTTGATCCAGAAGCTCTGTGCGTGTGCAGAAGTGATTTTCAAAATTGTTCTTAAGAGGCACACAGAGGCTCTTAAGTTATCCACAGAGCCTCTGTGGACCAAAACCTCTGAAGAGCAGCGACCAGAAGGGGGACCAGAGATAGACCTAAACACGCATATCAGAGGTCGATGGTCCAGACGTCGCAATGATCCAAGAGCCCGAAGCCCGAAATTTTAGAATTTTCTGACAGCATTGCTCTTTCAGAAACACGCCCACAACTTTTTACTCGAAGCTGTGATTTACATGAGTCCAGTTGCGTTGAATCGCTAAAACACAGACGTATGACTTTGATGTTTTGACTTTTCTCAAATTCCGTGAGCTGATGTGCCATAATAAGTGTCAAAGTCTACGTTAGGGTGCTGGACCAAAAGCATTGCATTGCACTCATGCTCTTTTCGCTTTCAAGAACGGTGTTCTCTCGTCTATTCTTCATGGATTCAAACTACGTTTGTGAAATATTGCATGTCACTCCCTCCTCTGATTTTCAAGTTTAAGGCTCGGTGTTGAACGCTTACTCAACAGGATCTTAAGAGTCAAATTTTCTGTTTTGACGACTATGCTGCGCAGCTGAGGGAAAACTTGCACAACTCACTCATTTTTCATCCAAAATTGATGAATCAAAGCTCGTTAGAAATCTAAGAGGTTGGAGTTCAATGTGAATGTTTTATGTTTTCTCTGAATTAGGCTCCTTGATAGTCAAAAACAACAGTGAATTTGAGTCATGAAAGCTGGACAAAAAGGGGTAAATTGTCTCGGTGCTTCAAGAATATGAGCCTACATTTGAGGGGGAGCTTGTGATGCTTTGAAGACTCGATGAATGACACACCAAAGCTTCTAAAGAAAGCAAGGGGGAAACTATATGATCATGATTTCTTTATAAAACATTAGGGGGAGATTGTTAGATTAAATTAGCCCCCAATTTAATTGAATGTTTTATAAAGAATTGTATTTTGGGCTTTTTAAATAGTTGTGTGGGCTTGATCCTTTTATTTGTAAATGGGACCTATTTATTGGTGCCCATGGATCACTTTTCTCATTAGGTTTTTGGAGAGGAATACACCTTTTTACACACACAGACTAATTCTCATGAGAGTCGTTTAATGTTTAGTGTGGTGTTCTTCCCAATTTCCCCTCCATTTATGAAATTAAAGCATATGAGATGAGTTCTTGATTATTATGTTCTTAATTTTCATCTTATCTCTACTTTTCTATGGAGTATCTTCTTTTGTTGCTTGAAATGGGATCTAACAAAAGAATATTAAAATTGTGCACCACCAGCTACTCATCTTTTTCTCAACAAAAAGATGTTTCATATTTTCGTAGGGACGCAACACATACGCTATCTGATCTTCATTTGGAAGATTTGGATATTGAAACAGAAGGAAGTCTGCCCCACCTTCGCATTTCGATCATGCACATTGAGTCGTGTAATACTGTTGTTGTCTCAATAGTTTACACACTTTGAGCCTATAAAGCTAAGCATCTTCAATCCTTCTACACTAGCACGAGCACACAAGGAATAAGTTTTCTTGTCATAACGTTCATAGAAAATTCTTTATGATTTTTTTATGATTGAATGAAAGCCCTAGGGAAGTGAACATCAAAAAGCTCCTTTCCAATGTACATTCATTGTATAAAGTGGCTCTGTGCTGCTTACAAGCATTTCTAAATGATTCATTTGTTGCTTCACGGTTACATTTTTATTTGTCTGAATTTGAAAAGATTTGGATGAATGCATTCTATGAATTGACAGATGGTTCAGATAGTATGAGACCAGATTAGATACTGAAGGAGGTCAGAAAATGGTTCATCACATTTCTTGAAGAAGTTTTGATGATTTCTATGCTCTACATCATCCAAAAGGGGGAGAAATATTTACAAGAAATGTTGATTGGAGAATGGATTGTGATAGTTACGGGGAGATGTAATCAAGAAATGACAAAATTTGAAAGTTAAATCTCAGTGATTTGTGGAGAATGTACAGAATGAAAGAGAAAAGTTCAAGAGTTCAATAAAGATTGTTGAAGTTCACTGAAATTTTCTTTGAAGATTATTTCCTGAAGCAAAGTAAGCTAAATCTGAAGATAATTTCTTTTCCGAAGACTGAAAGGAGTTATT
Organism: Arctium minus; assembly: GCA_954870635.1. Classification (NCBI taxonomy): domain Eukaryota; kingdom Viridiplantae; phylum Streptophyta; class Magnoliopsida; order Asterales; family Asteraceae; genus Arctium; species Arctium minus. The sequence continues at coordinate 80,564,602 of OX941083.1, read as the reverse complement.
ATACATCTTTGGGGAGATTGTTTCTTCATGATGATATTCATTATGAAGATAAGTGCAAGTTTATTCAAAAGAGGGAGATGAAATACTTTATCTTTGTGAAGATGCTAAAGGGGAGATTGAATTTGTTAAAGGTCAAACAAAGGGGAGATTGTACGTTAGTGCTAATTTTTTTTGAAGATGATCTTGAATCCAAAGATGGAGATTGTTAGTACATAAATGTTGGATCCAAGATAATTGGAATCGAGAGTCAAAATCCCAAGTCAAAGCCTTCTATGCAAAGTCAAAGTCAATGCTTAAAGGATAAAGTCAAAGTGTTTAGTTAGTTGTTTGTTTAACTTGTTTTGTTCCTTGTAACGTTTCCTTAGTATAAATACTTTTTCAAGTTAGTAGAATCATAAGGTACAACTATATTGTAAACTTTGAGAGAGAAATATCCATTTGCGAGGATTTTTATTATGTCGATTATGAGTTTAATAGAAATGGCATCTTGATTGAAATTGTTGTTATCTTGATGTTAATTGCACAATTTGGGACTATCATTTCTAGATAGTGTACATGTATTATTCATGTTTTCAATGTTATTTTGAGTATGGAGTGTATCCATATTTTATGGTCCTGACATCTTGGAACTTATCCATGTTTTGTTGTTTTAGATATTGCACCTTACCCATGTTCTTTGAGTGTTTTGGATAATATAGCTTCTACCCGTTCGGTATTGGAATATTTAACCTTATTGTTGTTTGGATGAATATTGTGTTTTGGTTTCATGATAAATGAGTGTTTTGATTAATGAATTTTTATCATGAAATGGTGGGTTTTGGAAGGATGTTGTTTTTATATTAAATACATTTCATTAGAGAAACCGTGTTTTAAATAACATCTTTTTAGTTTTATCGTTTTATATTAAAGATGAAAACTGCTTGATCTCATTAGGCATTAAGTTTAACCTTTTTTATTTGTCGACATTGCATCAGGTCCTTGTTGGGGAATGGTACTAGCGACACCGTGAAAAATTGAGTGCTAGTTAGATGCATGGGAAGGATTTAGTCTTTCGAAGACGTCTTCCATGACTTGGAAGTAGCAACCATTGTTGGATTTTTAGTAACACACATCCCTATTATACAAATTGTATAATGTTTGATCTGTAATCATTGATGTTAAATCTTAACTTGTAATTTTAGGTTATTCAATTATTAGTTGCTCGTTAGAAGGGAATTTATCTTTCAATTGATGTTTAGAAAAATTTAAATTATTCGCTTTTTACAGATTTGAGGGTGTTACACTCTTCTCTAGTCACGACAAACAACGAGTTCTTCTCTGTCCAAACCACCACCACAGGCGACGAGTTCTTCCCCATCAAAACCACCACCACAGGCAACGACTTCTTTTCTGTCGAAACCACCACCAAAGGCAACGACTTTTTCTCCTACCTTTTATAGTTTTTTATTGGTTGAATCGTTTGTCGTACAAACATGTAGGGTTGATGTTGATTTTGGTTTTGCTAGAGTTTTTTATTTGGATTTTAGGTTAGGGTTCATGATTTTGATTTTAGTTTAGGGTGGAGAGCGTTTTGAAAAGATGAAATCGAAAGATTCAGTAAAAAAAAAATTGCAGCCCAACTTGTTTGTTCGATAATAAAAGTTGTTTATTCTTCTTATTTCATGGGTATTATGCATAGAGATTTGAAACCTGCGAATTTCTTGCTCTAAAAAAAGGAACATTAGGGTTTCTTCCATGCTCTGCTGATTATACCCTCTTGGAACCTAAGATTTTCATGATGGAACGTTGTGGATATTGCCATCCTACCACAAAACCATCACTTGCAGCGTGTGCTCATTATGCACTATGTTTGGTGTGCACACTGTGATCACAAAATTGGTTCATGATGGTGTACGCTCACATTGTACTGTACAAAAGTTGGTTTACAATGTTGTTCCATATGGCTGTACAAAAATAGGTTCACAATGATGTTCACATTGTGTTTACAATAATTTTATATCTAGTGGTGGTCGAATGTGTTCCAGACGAAAGAGGAGAAGGATAGAGGAGAGAGATTACAAAATATCCACAAATGATTTTTCTACCCCTAAAAGTTAATTATTCCTTAAAAGTGGAGGTTGGTTTAAAAAACATTAAAAATTCAATTAATTAAAATGACAAATAATTAATTAGTTTATGTAGCTTACAATGGACCTCACAGTTCCCACAAATTGCAAGGATCTCAAAAGAAGGCCCTATATATGTATATATACATGTTGTGGATCATTTTATGTTGGTTCTTATTAAATTATAATACCATAATATTTTTAATTTTCATTTATCGTTGATAGGCATTTTTTTCCTATCGTGTTGTAATATGACATACTATTTCATTCATTGCCAAAAACGTTAATTCTATGTAAAAACTACTAATCTTTTATACATATGATCTTATGATGAATGTGATTTGATCCGGAATACATAAGAAGAGAAGGAAATAAAAGAAGAGACAACATTTGAAAAGAAAGTTATTGATAAAGTTAAGCGTATGAAAAATAAAACACAACATCAACAAGAACTATTTTTTGAAAACCCAATTGCTAACGTGATGAAACCGAACCATTACAAATTCTTAATTTGAGTCACAACTCAGATTGCGGAACCATCAATACACAACCATTCGCCAACAAACACCTTGTTACAATTCAAATTGGGATTGATGGCATTGAAGGTGGTGATCGTGAGCTGGAACTCCTCAATAATACTTGAGCATGTGTCCCCGATTTGTGTTCCATAGATGTTGTTACACACTAAAGTTGATTGTTTCGCAAACCCTGCTAAATAAGATCAAATAACATATAAAGAAAAACATGTGGTTAAAAAATGCTTAAAATACTCATACACATTATGATAGATTAAAAAAATGATAGAGCTCACTGTTGCTGAAGGTCATTTTACTTTCTCCTAAGGATATAAGGAGAACAAATGAAAGCAAGAGAACGAAACTCGAGAACATGGAGACTTTGTTGTATGCCATTTTTATTCTCTAATTTAAGCTTTATGAATGCTACAAGATGGGTTTAGACTTAAAAATTAATTGGAGTATATATAGAAATGACAAAATGAAAACAAAGATAAGAAGATAAAAATCATTGGTTACATAAAATGTTTGACGGCCTCATTGTAAACTATATGGAACAATGATGGTATTTATTTTCATATATTGTTGTCTATCAACATGTTTGCTTTTTTAGATATAAAAAATGTTATAATTATTATAGAAAAATGACCAAAAAAGCTATTAAATCGAAGTTGTAAATTATATGCTTTTTACAACCGGCTTCATAGTAACATTTTGCCAGGAGATTCAACCCAACCAAACAGTATAAATTGTGTGTCGGATCAAATGCATTGAAATATAACAAAGTTTAATTTAATTATTATTTGATGTAAACATTTTTTTCTCATTTAATGTAAAAAAAGTTTTAAATTTTCTATCTAAATTTCTTATTTTTTGATCCATTATCTATATCTATACTATCTATATCTATACTATCTATCTATACTATATTATAAACTAGACATAAAAAACTCTTAAAAACAAGTTATAAAGCACAAGTTACCATCATTTTATACAAGATTTTAAAAATCTCTTAATTTACAAGTTTTAAAGCACAAGATACATATTACTACTGCAGGCTTCTAAACCCACCAATTTGGTATGTGCAGGACATTCCTTTTATGCAGAACTTTCCATGTATCACTATTAATTAATATATTATATTACTATAAACTTGTTTTAATTATATTATTAAATATGTAATTGGTTATTTTTTTTACATGTCATTAAAAATATATAAGATTATCATTGAATTTTAACAAAATATTTTATTTTTTTATATATAAAACATTATATTATTAAGTCTAAATTAAACAAATTTATAAAAAATCATTATCACTTTCTCAAAACCATCCAAAATCGTACTGTAAATCAACAAAAAAACAAAAAATAAAATTAAACATTAAAATCGTGATGTATCTCGCTGCATTACGCGAGTACGCTTTCTAGTATTATAAAGCACGAATAAAAAACTCTTAAATACAAATTATTAGGCATAAGATACCATCATTTTATTCAAGATTTTAAAAATCTCTTAATTTACAAGTATCAAAGCACAAGATACATATTACTACTGCAGGCTTCTAACACCCACCAATTTGGTATGTGCAGAGCCTTCCTTTTATGCAGACATTTCCATGTATCACTATTAATTAATATATTATATTAATATAAATTTGTTTTAATTATATTATTAAATATGTAATTGATTATTTTTTCTAGATGTCATTAAAATATATAAGATAATCATTGAATTCTAACAAAATACTTATTTTTTTTATATAAAAAACATTATATTATTAAGCCTAAATTAAACGAATTTATGAAAAAAACATCATCACTTTCTCAAAACCATCCAAAATCGTACTGTAAATCGACAAAAAAAACAAAAAATAAAATGAAACATTAAAATCGTGATGTATTTCGCTGCATTGCGCGAGTACGTTTCTAGTAAAAATAAAGTTTAAATGAAAATATGGAATAGCGAGAGTAAAGTGAATTTAACAATTACGTTGTGTTCTCGAGTTTTGGAAGAGAAGAAAAGAAAAGAAAAGAAAAGAAAGGGAAGAGAAATAAAGAAATATTTGTATTTGTGTTATTAAGATTAAAGGAAGAGAAAGGAAATGAAAGAAAATAATTTTTCATGCTCTTGAGTAGGAGGGAAACGAAATGAAACTTGTTAGTTTTACCAATATACCCTTATTTATTTCGTAGTAGAATATAATTAATGGATATATGCATGCGTAATTTAATAAATATTTTTAATTCTTTTTAAATTCATTTCTTTCATTTCCTTTCGTTTCCTCCCACATTTGGGAGGGAAATCAACAATATTTTTCATCCTCTTCCTTTCCTTTTCCTCCTTAAAAAACTCGAGAACACAACATTTTTTTCCTCCTACTTTCCTTCCATTTCCCTTCATTTCCTTCGTAAAAAAAATTCAAGAACACAGCGTAAACAACCAGTTGTTATAAAATAAGACTATTTTTTTCTCGAATTTTATTAAACTTTTTCCAATGGTAATTTAAAATAAATAAAAGTCTTTAATAAATCAATAGATAAAAAATATTAATTTTAGGAGATTTAAACTTAAAGCTTTGAAAAAATATCATGTATTTATCAGTATTTTTAATGAAATTATTTGATTGTTTTTATAATTAAAGTTATAATAATTATAAAAATATACAATATAATTAATAGAAAATAAATGTCACGTAACTTACACATTATCTTTCTTGTGTGCTGATCCGATGTGTTGAGTTCCAACAGTTGAAAGCTACTCAGTAGTGCATTCAATCGAGGCTATTGTACATTGAATCTGGTTACAAGTTGAAACTATGAAGACCAAGAGCTTTATTGAAGGGGGAGTTTGGAAAGACATGAAGACATGCAACACCAATGTTCTTCAAAGATTCAAGAGGGAAAGTGATAATGTCCCAATCTATCACGTTCTAATAATTATCACAAACAAACAAGATAACAACACAGATTAATGTTCAACCTGTTATTATATTTCAAATCTTGATTCGTATACAAACTTTCTCTCTCTAGATTTCTCTCTCTAACTGTTACAGTCTGCGAATACTTTAGTTCTCTGTTACACGCTTACAACACCAACTCCTAACTACATATCTATTAAAACAAAAAACAAAACAACATGCGCTAAACACAATACAAGGATACTTTGATTTTGACTTATTTACAACTTTGACTTTGATATTCATTTGAGAGTTGACTTTGAGCTTTGACTTGCTTTAACTTTGACCTTCAGTCTTCATGATCTTGTATCCAACCAATATGTGCACTAACAATCTCACCCTTTGGATTCAAGATCATCTCTAAAAGATTTTGCAATTCAATCTCCCCCTTTGACAGTCTTCAACAAATTTATATTCCCCTTTGTGGATTTCTTTCAAGTTGAATTTTCCCCTTTATGCTCAAAATAGTCTTCACAAACTCTTAGTAAACTTCCCAAAGTCTGTCTTCAAAAGTATTAACAATCTCCCCTAAAGATGATAGAAACTTTTTTCAGACAAAGGAAATAAATTATCTTCAGATTCAACTTAGTTTGCTTCAGCAAATTATCTTCAAAGAAAATTTCAGAAAAATTTGTTTGCTTTCGGAAATCCTTGAATTTATCTCTTTTAGCTTTCAACAATTCTTCAACAATTTTTCTTCAACTTGACACAAATTTCTTGATCACTTCACACGTTTCTTGATCCTCTCCCGTATCTATAACATTTCTTGATTCACTCTCCCCCTTTTTGATGAATGAAGTATGAAATCAGCAAAACTCTTTACAAGAAATGTCTTTAATCTGTTCTGACCTCTGATCTTCCATATTGAGCCTCTGAACATCTATCGATCAAAAAATATATTCATCCGAATCTTTGCAAATTTAGATAAATTAATAGTGTAACCCCTGAATCAACAAATGAATCAGTTAGAAGTGCCTGTCAGTAACACAAAGTCACTGTGTGTAACGAATACACATTGGAAAGGAGCTTTTTGATGTTCACTCCCCTAGGTCTTCCATTCAATTATCGAAACACCACAAAATAATTTCTATGAACGTTATGACAAGAAAACGTATTCCTTGTGTGTATGTGCATGTGTTTGAAAGAATTAAACACAGATGATTGCTTTTTATATAGGCTCAAAATTGTGTAAACTGTTAGGACTGAAAGTCCGAGTGTGTAGAAAGTTATATAAAACATTTATATTGTTTATTTGTTTATTATTTATCGGTTTGTAAAAGCCTTTTATTAATCATTGGACTTGTTTGGTTTCTAATGGGCTTGGGCCTTTAGGTTTAAGCCCTTGGTATTTAAAGTATGTTTTCTAATCATTAGGGTTAGAAGTTGAGAGAAAGCATTAGGCCATGTGCTTATCAGGTTTAGAGAGAGAGAGAGTTTGATTTTCAATCCTATGTTTGTAACTCTCTCAATCATTCAATACAATTAATCTTTCAATTGTCATTGTTACTTGAGCAATCTGGGATTCACAATTGGTATCAGAGCAAAGAGACGAAGATTTGATTCGAAAAAGGTAAAGTTTTTTTTCTTCTCTGTGTTCGATCGACTTCAAAAATTGATTTCTGGGTTTATTGATTTTTGGTAAATCGTTGAGTCTAGTTGTTCCCAATCTACTTAGTTGTGTTAGATTAAAGGTTTGGTAAAGTTTCATCTTCCAATTCGTAAGATTGAAGTAGAATTTTGGATTTTATAGATCTAAAATTTTTATACTGTTTTCTTGAGTTTTATTGAAAATCATTGTTTTTGGCTCGATAATCGATTGAAAGGGTGTTAGAATTCTGGGTTTAATCGATTAAAATTGCTAAATTTAATTAGTTTTCGATTAAAAGATTTTGTGTTTTGTGTTTGGGGTAAATTGAAAACTCAGTGCCGCCAAGCCCTCTCCTCCAGGTCTCGTGAAGCCCTCTCCTCCCAAGCCATCTCCTCCCGAAGCCCTCTTCTCGCAAAATAAAATAATTTTGTGTTATTTTTTTTATTTTTTTTGCATAATTATTTTTTATAAAAAACAAAAACAAAAAAAATTTATCTTGAACCCCTCGTTTTTTTTATCCTGAAACCCTCTCCTCTCTCAATCACTCGAACCCCTCTTCTCCTCTTTTTTTTATACCAAACCCAACTCGCTCCTCATACCCGCTTTTAATCCCAAACCCAAGTCCCCCCCTCCAAACCCAAGTCGCTCCTTACACCTACTTTCTTTCCCAAACCCGGTTCCCTTGCCAAACCCTCTTCTACCGAAGCCCTCCCCACTCCCACCCAGACTGTTTTCTGTTTTATTTTTAAATCATTTTTTTTTTCTTTAATAGAGGTTATTTGTCCTTATCTTAAAGTGTCGTCTTAGAGTGTTATTCGTTCCTCCACACCTTTCTTGAATCAAATCGCGATCGTCTTACAATCATTTTGTTCAAGTAACAATGTCTTATTCTGCTTATCAACAAGAAATTTCTGATCTCAAATCCAAGATTGTAGTTCTTGAAGCCAGATTGGAAAACAATTACAACATGCTTGTGCAAGTTAATGGTGAAAATGCTGATAATCTAAGTTGGGCACAAAGCTTAAAAAGAGAAAAAGAAAAACTTGCTGAAGAAAAAGATGTTTTGAAGAAGCAATTTTCAGAACTCTCGAAAAAGTTTGAAAAATCAGAGAATTTTGAAGCCCAAGAAGAGAAGACTCTGGAACTTGAAGAGAAACTGAAAGCTGTGGAGAGTGAAAATCTTGATCTCAAGAATTGGCTTTCTATTTTTGAACAAGAAAAAGTAGACTTTTCAAATGACAAGAAAAATTTTGAGAGAAAGATTCTCGAGCTTTCAAGGAAAGTTTTCGATGAAAGAAAGATTTTTGAGCTTCAAAATGCTAAACTTTCAAAAAAGATTTCTGATTTTGAAAAGGTTTTGATAATTGAGAGAGATAATTTTGCAAAAAAGTGAAAATGTTTTGAAATGGCAAAGAAGGTGCTTGAAAAGAAAAATGTTGCGATTTTCAAAGAAATATCTGATAAACGCAACAGTATCGAAAAAGACTTTGAAAGTGAAAGGAAGTTTTTCGAAACAGAAATTCGTAAGCTTTCACAGAAATTGTCTGAGTTAACGACAGAGATTTTGAAAGAACAACAGGTAAAATCCTATTTACAAAAACAATTTGATTCAATTCTCGAAGAAAGAAATGGTTTATCCATAAAAGTCAAGAAACTTGAAGAACTCAATCTCAAAGCCGATTTATCTGAACAAGCCAGTCCCGATACTGTTGTTCAGTCTCCTTATTCTTCAAGTTCAAGTTCAACTTCTACAACTATTTCTTCTAAGAGTTGTGTCAAATCAAATGAGTTTTCAAAAGATCGGATTCGCCCTTCAAATCTTTTCTATAATTCTCTTGTTGATAATACAGATAATCAAGTGTTTCGAAAAGTAAAAATGGTTTGGAAAAAGAAATCAACTACAGAAGACATTGATGGAAACACGTCATACAAATCCCCTATAGTTTATTCAAAGTCACCGACTCATGTCTATTCCACTACTAAGTTGATCAGTCTAAACCGATCAAATATCTGTTGCACTTATTGTGGAAATAGTGACTTTGTGGATTCCAGGTATGTCAATAGCTGGTATGGAACTTATAGTATCCCCAATCCCCAGTTTCATAGCTTCAAAGCTAAGGCCACTAACCATCAAGGATCCATTAAAACATGGATACCAAAACCAAAATCTGTCTAATCTGTTTTGAAGGAATGTCACGTGGGCTTTAATTCAGATTATTCACGTCACATGACTACAATCAAGGGTTATGCCATCTTTTGAGGGGGAGTACCAGGTTTTTCCTTTAAACTTTCATCTCGACTTCTGAACATTTCAGTTCAGGACTCTTTCTTAAATGTTTATTGACTTCTGATTACATCAAATCAGAACTCGTACTTCAGTGGATACTTCAATGCTTTATTTTGGTGAGCTAAATGAGTGTTAGGGCTTATAATGTTTCTATGGTTAATCCAGAACCGGAATGACCTACCCAAGAAACACATCCAATTCATAGATATCAGTGAGGGGTCTAGATTGATAGATGAGTTCGGAGTGAAAAAAAAAGAAAAAACATGGTGCGGATGTGACAGGACTTAAAAGAATTATTGGTCCTTACCAAACTGAGTCAGTTATCCGGGTTACCACATAATCTATTGATTCTCGTTCTTTGGAGATGAATATTGAAATAGAGATAGACCCAATGTCGATAACTCGTGTCACCCCACCCAGCCACTCAAGTATCTCACAAAAGATACTTGTTTCATAAATGCACGGAGAATTAACACATAATCTATCTATTCCTCACTCGGAGGTCTTAGATATTGAAAAAGGAAGACAACAGCTCCGGTCTCCGAACTTCATATTCATCTCACTGTGTCTATTGATTTATGAACCTGCGTCCTAGGTTGAATCAATCTTTGAGCCTAATAGATACATATTTATATTTCTTTCACACACGCACGAATCTTTGTGATTCCAATCGCATATCTTTGTGATATAGCCGGAACAGTTTGAGAAGTAATTTTTAAAATCTTACTTCAGTGATAACTGGAAGTCCTATCAGAGATACCCCCTTGCCAACTCTGAAAATAGGCCACACAATTATTTTAATTGTTGTGATAACAGTTACTATTGTGTTTCTGTGTTAGTTGATTACCCCATCTTGGTTACTAAATGTTTTTATCTTATCTTTTGCTACTCATCCGGTTAGTCTTTGAACATACATGATGCTCAGGATTCTCCTAATCATCATGAGGGGGAGAATGCAATAACAACGACACAAGTTTCAAAGACAAATTATCATGTTGATGGGGAGTTAGCAAAAGCAGAAGGGGAGCAACATATCCTATTTTTCTTAAATCTGAGGTTGAAAAGCCATGGATTTCAAAGATCGCATTGGTTCTTCTATCCTTTATCAATGGTGTTCGCTACAAGTTGCTTCCACTACGAGCTGATTGAAACAAGTTTTTAAGCTGAAATTAAATTCAACTCGCGGTTCAGAGACAGATTCTTTGTTTTTAAACTGAAGATGCACTTTGGAATGCCACGTAACTCGCACATTATCTTTCTTGTATGTTGATTCAACGTGTCGAGTTTCTACAGTTGAAAGCTGCTCAATTGTGCATTCAGTCGAGATCATGGTACACTGAATCTGGTTACAAAGTTGAAATTATGAAGACTAAGAGATTTATTCAAGGGGGAGCTTGGAATGACATGAAGACAAGCAACACCAAAGTGTTTCAGAGATTCAAGAGGGAAAGAAGATCAAGAAGTGAAGATTTCAAAGAGATAAATCCTTTATACAACTTTAGGGGGAGATTGTTAGAACTGAAAGTCCGAGTGTGTGGAAAGTTATATAAAGCATTTATATAGTTTATTTGTTTATTATTTATCGGTTTGTAAAAGCCTTTTATTAATCATTGGGCTTGTTTGGTTTCTAATGGGCTTGGGCCTTTAGGTTTAAGCCCTTGGTATTTAAAGTGTGTTTTCTAATCATTAGGGTTAGAAGTTGAGAGAAAGCATTAGGCTGTGTGCTTATCAGGTTTAGAGAGAGAATTTGTTTTTCAATCCTATGTTTGTAACTCTCTCAATCATTCAATACAATTAATCTTTCAATTATCATTGTTACTTGAGCAATCTGGGATTCACATAAACCATTGAGACAACAACAGTATAACACAAACTCTATTGTGCATGATCGAAGTGCGAAGGTGGGGCAGACTTCCTTCTTTTTCAATATCCAGATTTTCCAAATGAAAACCAGATAGATTATGTGTTGTGTCCCCTTGAAATATGAAACATTTTCTTTTTGAGAAGAAAATGAGTAGCTGGTGTGGTTTTTATCAAGAGTTGGCATGGGCTAGTTGCCTGTTTCAATAATGTTCACAAAGAATTGTGAAACACTAGTAATGTGGCTGCCCGACTCAGAAAAAATTGGTGCAAAGTTTGATATTCTTTTACTCTGTTCTCACACCCTTTTTATTTTTAAACATTTAAGCTTACTTCTAACCAAACTCTCATTTTCATTTTACCTCATCACTCAACCCACACTCAGTATTTTGACTTCTCACACATTCGATCACTCAAGGATTAACTTCTTGGGTAGGAAACACTGGTTAACGTGAATCCATAGAAGTTTCAATTAAGTCCTCACACAATGAACCCATGTAATCCTAAAAGTACAATGTTGCTCCACATGGTTTAACTTTGCAGTTAAAGCACATAATATAAAATACAAGTAAGATATGTGTATGCTCATAGATGTAATCATGAAGATTTGAGCATTTTAAACATTGAAGACTTTTCAAACAAGAGAATTGAATGAATGAAATGAATACAAGAAACTTGTTTGAAAATCTGACATTGTATTAAAAATGATTAGAATCGAAATGAGTTATCAATTAAGGCCTAGGTCAGCAAAAATTAGATTTTGTCTATACGAAACAAGACATTGTATTAAAGAAACGTTTCGAAATGAAATCACGCTAAAAAATTATTTGAATATCAATCGAGGTGTATCACCATCGAAAAATTTGTGCAGTTTGAGACATGGTGATAACATTTTCAACAAAACTTAAACTGGTGTGTGTGAATACTTGACAGTATATGGAAAAGATAATACACAAGTATTTATCTTTGGAAACACACGGTTTATTGACATTTAAGCACAAGTAAAAATGAAAACATTTAAAAGTCACACTTCTATATTCATGAAATCGTTTAAGAATCAGAAGTGGTTTGAACATTTAAAAGCATGTTTTCATAACTGAAAGTTGTCCGTCTTTCAGATACGTATGAGATTAAGATTAGAAATAAACTTTTTCGCTCAGTCTTAAATCTCATCAAGTCAGCTCTAAGTCATAACAGATATGATCGTTTAAGCTTCCTTTCAAATCTATAAAAGTCACAAGTCGTCAAAGTGCAAAGCTTTATTCACAACATTTATTGAAAAGTAAATGACATAAAGCAGTAAAACTTTGAATGTACGAGTTCTAATCAGATGTAATCAGAAATCATAATCCATACTCCTTGTCTTTTAACTCCCCTTGCAGATATGCATCAAAAATTTATCAGTGATAAACATATGCAATAATATGAACTTATGAACTCCCCCTCAAATGATTGTAGAGCATCTTAAATTCTCCTCTCACTCCCCCTGAAATCATGAACATACCTTAAAGTGCAGATATATTTTCAGAATAAAAATAATGAAATGAAGAAAAATAACAATAACAAAAACTTTAGTAGGTAATCACTAATTAAGTCTAGAGATTTAGCATACCAAGTTTAGAAACGAGAAAATTAAATCTTATTTCGTCGAGAGGCTTGGTAAATAAATCTACAAGTTGGTAATCAGTGTTTACAAAATAAAGTTCTATTGTACCTTTTTCCACATTATCTTTAATAAAGTGATATCGTACGTCTATGTGGTTGGTCTTTGTATGCTGCATAGGATTCGCATATATTGCAATAGCGCTCTTAGAATCACAGTATATCGGAATCTTGTCAAATTTGAAGCCATAATCTCGTAGTTGCGTCCTCGTCCACAACACTTGAGAACAGAAACTCGCCGCAGCGACGTATTCTGCCTCAGTTGTTGATGTGGAAACACATAGTTGTTTCTTTGATGCCCAACTTACGAGTTTATCGCCTAAGAACTGTATATGCCCCGATGTACTTTTCCTATACAACATACAACCTGCATAATTTGCATCTGGGTAAGATGTCAGTTCAAAACTAGTATCCTTAGGATACCACAGACCAAGATCTGCAGTGCCCTTCAGATATCTAAAGATCTTTTTTACTGCAGACATATGGGATTCTTTGGGATTAGCCTAATATCGAGCACATAGACATGTAGAGAACATAATATCTGGCATACTAGAAGTTAAATACATCAAAGAACCAATCATACCTCTGTAAGTTCTAACATCAACAACTTTTCCCAAAGGATTAGTGCCAATCTTAGTTCCAGGTGCCATCGGGGTTCCAATAGGTGTACAATTTTCCATTTTAAATTTTCTAAGAATATCAAAAATGTACTTTGACTGATTAATAAAAATCCCCGTTGAAAATTATTTGACTTGTAATCCGAGAAAGAAATTCATCTCTCCCATCATACTCATCTGAAATCTTGACACCATGAGGTTAGAAAAATTCTTACAGTATTTTGGATTTGTTGAGCCAAATATGATGTCATCGACATAAATCTGAATTAATATGATATCGGCTTTTTTCCTTTTTAATAAACAAAGTAGTATCGATCTTATCTTTCATGAAGCCCGACTTGACTAGGAATTTAGATAAAACTTCGTACCAGGCTCGAGGTGCTTGTTTTAGACCGTAAAGTGCTTTGTCGAGAATGTAGACGTGATTTGGTTTCTTTTGATTGACAAAGACTTCAGGCTGTGAAACGTAGACTTCCTCCTTTAATATGCCATTGAGAAAGGCATTATTCATGTCCATCTGGTATACGGTGAAGTTCTTGTGGGCATCATATGCAAGAAACATTATGATCGCTTCAATGTGTGCCACTGGAGCGTAAGTCTCGTTGTGGTCAATACCTTACTCTTGCCTATATCCCTTAGAGATAAGTCTTGCTTTATTTATGATTACGATACCATATTCGTCTTTTTTATTCTTGAATACCCATTTTGTGCCGATGATTGATTTACCTTCCGGTCTTGGCATCGAACTGGTTCAGCTCCTCTTGCATCGCAGTCACCCAATATGAGTCAGCTAGAGCTTCAGATACTCGAGTGGGCTCTATCTTACTCATAAATGAGTCATACATATATTGATTTAATGTAGCAGACCTAGTTTGCACCGGTTTTGATGGATCTCCAATGATCTGGCTTAACGGCTGCTCTTTGGTCCACTTATGTTCATGAGGGAGTGGATTTGATGGAGATTGATCATGATTCTCATCTTAGTATCCACTGTCTTCTTCTTGTTAAGGGAGGGAGTCAGTTGAAGTATTATGTGCAGAAGCTTCAGTTAGTACAATAATTTCTGGCTGTTGAGTAGATGTCACAGTACAACCAACCGAATCAGCAACTCCTGTCTCGATGTTTTCAAGTACAACTTCAACTGAAGGAGTAATTGTTTGAACTGGAGTTTCTTTCTGAATTGGGGGAACTAATCCAGTAGATACATCCGAAGTGGTTGGATGATTAGTCGTTGAATCTTCTGACCTGTCAACCACAACATATTTAGGCAGTTTAGATCTAAGAAACTCATCATAAAAGAATTCAAACAATAAATCTAATTTTGATAAATGTGATGTAGATGGTTTATCAGAATTAGTAGCATTAACCACAGGTTCTGGACTGATATGTCCAGAAGCTAAAACTCCTGTAATTACGGGTTCTGAACTACTTTGTTCAGAAGCCAACTCCTCGTCAAATGTCACGTTTACACTTTCTATCACTGTCTTGAACTTCTTTAGGTACACCCGGTAGGCAGCAGATGTTTGAGAATATCCAATTAAGATGCCTTCATGAGCTTTGATCCAAACTTGTTCAAGCTCTCTCTGTCATTCAGTACTAAACACCTACATCCAAAAATATGGAAGTATTTAATACTAGGTGTACGATTATTTATCAAAGCATAAGGTGTTTTACCAAACCGGCGGTGTATTATGGAATGATTATGTGTATAGCACGCAGTCGATACAACTTCAGCCCAAAAAAACAGAGGTAGATCGAATTGACTCAGCATAGTTCGAGCGACCTCGACTAGTGTTCGGTTACGTCGTTCTACTACTCCGTTCTGTTCTGGCATTCTGGCAGCAGAATATTGATGAGTTATCCCGACCGATTCGAGATAATCTTCAACAGTTTTATTCTTGAATTCTGTGCCGTTATCTGTACGAAGAAGCTTGACTGGCTTTTGCAGATTAACTTGGGTAGTCTTTAAGAAACTGATGATGACTTCGGGCGTCTCATCCTTTGATCTCAGAAATTTTACCCAAGTATATCGCGAATAATCGTCCACAATAACTAAGACATACTTCTTTCCACTAATGCTTTGAGTACGCATAGGACCGCTGAGATCCATATGCAACAGTTCAAGTGGAGAGCTTGTACTTTGTTTAGGCTTCGGCTTGTGAGCAACTCTCTTCATTTTACCTTTCTCGCACGCTGCGCACAGATGTTCTTTCTCGTATTTTAGATTAGGAAGTCCTTTGACTAGCTTACCCGTTACCAGTTTATTGATGTAACGGAAATTCAGGTGAGAAAGCCTTCGGTGCCATAACCAGCTTTGTTGCATCAAGGCTTTTGATAGTAGACAAACCTGATTGTCAGTCTGGACTTTTGACAGATTAATCGTGTAGAGGTTGGACTTTCTCGTGCCGACCAAGAGTTCCTTATCGTCTCCAGTACGTACAGAACACCTCTTGGCCTTAAAATTTACCTCTAAGTCTTTGTCATAGAACTGGCCAATACTGAACAGGTTATGTCCTAATCCTTCCATGTAACTCACCTTCTTAATCGTCACGTTGTCGTTAATCACATCACCTGTAGCCCAAAATCGGTGAAAACTGGTCGTTGCCGAATCTTACATTCCCGCAGAATTTCTCTGTATAATTAGACAATAAATCCTTTTGCCCGATCATATGCTTGGAGCAACCAGAATCCAAGTACCACATATGACGGGTCTGCATAAGAGAAATCATGGAATAACAACTTTAGGTACCCATTTAAAAGTGGGTCATATCGGATTAGCACAAGATTTTGGTATCCATTTGTATATGGATCATCTGAACTTTTGAAAAAACTTTGAAACATATGGCTTATAAGAATAGACATGATAAGTACCAAACCAATCACCAGAATATCGGTGAGAAACAAAATTAGTCCGTCTATAAGTAGATAACTTTGTAGTAGACCGAGATAATTGGAGTAATTTCTTTATTGTATATCTCTTGTAAGAAGTTATAAGTTTTTGTTTATTCGAAGCAACAGTACCAATTACATCAGAATTACTACCAGTAGATCTATTACAATCCATATCAGGACATGATTCTGAGCTCTCATCTATCTTCCGTTTTGGTCGCCATTCAGTTCAACCTTCCGACCTTTTCTTTCTTAAATCTGAAACAAAAGATTTAGATTTGTTAGGAAAATCAGACTTTTGAGATTGTCTTTTCTTAAGCTTACCAGTGGTAGTCCGTTTCTGTGAGCGCTGTTTATTTTGCTTCTTACCTGTCTGATAGTAATCAATACTCACATAAACTGGTTCACCAACCTTAGTCGATGATTCACCAATTTCATACGCACTTGGTAAAGCTTCACCATTAATAATAAAAGTAGAATGATCTGGAAGTTGAGCATTAAAGTCAAACATATCAATTTCATTAACACACCCTTCATCAGAATTTAGAAAATCAATTGCAGACGCAAATAAGTCATCAAAATCAACTTCTGAAGTTTGAGGTGCCTTAGAAGATGTTGAACACTCAATGGATTCAGTTTTAAAAACAGTGTTCTTTAATACAGTAGAAAACACATTTTGTTCTATATCACCCAAAATTCTTTCATCAGATAAAACATTTTCAAGTTCAATTATTTTGCTTTCTAATACAAGTGGAGGAATGTAAATCTTAGCTTTAATTGGTTTTGCCTCCATCTCAGTAGTAGAATAACTTGCAAAATAATCATTTGAAAAAAACTTTGGCTTTTCTCATCTTCTTTGGCCTGAACTTCATCCGATGATTTGGTAACAAATTTGGGTTTCAAATGAGGATATTTAGCTGCCGCAAAAAGAAAATCAAAATTATATATAAAGCTGGCTGTTTTCTGATGGCTTTCTTTAAGTAGTGGGGGTTATCGTAACCGACTCCCCACTTCTCTTTTACATCAGCCTCCTCATTGGGTGTATTTAAGAAAATTGTTTGATCTGTTTGTCCTCGTGCATATAGTTTGGCTTCCAAAACATTTACCTTTTTCTCTAAGTTCTTGTTCTCAACCTGTAATTTATAAGCTTTTAGAACACATTCATTCTTTTCAAGATCAGACTTAGAAATTTTAGTAACAAATTCAGAAATCTTACTTTCAAAACAATCTTTTTGCAGTTTAAAATCAGAAGCATATTTGTTTAGAGAATCAATCAGATCTTTGTTCCCAACAAGTTCCTTGTTGAGTTAAAAAATCTTTTGATTCTTCTTTACAATTCTGCTATTTTCCTTTTTCAATTTAGATTGAAGATCTTGAAGTTCAATCATCATGGCTTCCATTTTGGTTAAGAAATCAGATTTAGACATGTTTAGTACCTCATCGGATGTCTCTTCATCAGATTCATCATCTTTCACCTCTCTGCCCATCAAGCACATGTGTGATGTTTCTTCCTCTTCCTC
Organism: Arctium minus; assembly: GCA_954870635.1. Classification (NCBI taxonomy): domain Eukaryota; kingdom Viridiplantae; phylum Streptophyta; class Magnoliopsida; order Asterales; family Asteraceae; genus Arctium; species Arctium minus. The sequence continues at coordinate 80,546,602 of OX941083.1, read as the reverse complement.
TTCGTCAGAATGGTCCAACCAGAACTCGTCCTCAGCCATTAATGCCTTTCCTGCTTCTTTCTGTTTTGCAAGCAACATCTTCTGCTTGTAGTAGTCTGAATTCCTGACGGTAGGCTTTTGGCAGTCCTTGGCGTAATGACCAATCTTTCTGCAGTTGTATCACTTTATCAACTCTTCACTCTTTTTCTCAGCACTACCATAATCATTCACATATTTCTTCTTCTTTTCGGGCTTTCTATCTCCAAATCTCTTCTCCTCGAATCTCCTACCTTCAACTCTTTCCCTGTGTTCGTGATTATTTGATCCAGAAGAAGAGTATCTCTGTGAGTTTGACCCCGGTTTCTTGTAAAATTTCTTCTCAAAGGCACAGGTCAATAGCAACATAGCTTGTTTGAGATTCTCTTCATCATCGGAATCAGAATTTGAATCAGCAGAATCATCTGAACTTGGGAGAACTATTTTCTTCTTCTTCTTCTTCTTCTTTTCTTTCTTCTCCTTCTCCTTTTGATCAGTTACTAAAGCAATGAGATCTGTAACCTTCTCAGTTTTCTTTTTCTTCTCACTCCTTTTCTCTTCAACTTCTTCCTCATTCTGCCGCAAAGTCTCATAAACCTCATGAAGTGGGATATCACTCAGGTCTTTCATCTGCTTCATTCTCCTGGTGTGTTTCTTCCATTCGGACCGGAGAATGCTGAGGAATTTGACTTTGTTTTCAATTTGCTCCTTTGTGACTTTGTTCTTTGAAAGTTCATTCAATAGAAGCACAAATCGTTCGTAAGTATCCTCAAGGCTCTCATCTTCCTTAGCCTTAAACTCTTCGTAGTTGTTTATGCAATTTGCTACCTTCATTTGATTCCCAATCTTTGATCCCATCATCATTTTCTCGAGTTGATCCCACATTGTCTTGGCAGTGGCTTTGTAGCTGTCAACCTTGATATAGATCTCGTTCGGAATGCTCTATAAGAGTAGAGATCTGGCTTGTTTGTCAGCTTTGTATCGAATCTTTTGATGTTCAGTAAACTAAGAAATATCTTTCTGAATAATCTTTGTCTTTTGAACTCCATCATCATCTGATCCAATATCCTCATCAGGAATTTCCACAGTAGGAATTTTCATAGGACCTTTTGTGATCGACAACAGAATGTTCTCTTCGTTTGCGTGCCGGTCAACAAAGTCGAGAAATCTATCCATCCACTGTTCATATTCTCCTTTGAACAAAACAGGGGGTTTTACGCCTGTACCAATCGAGAGAACATCTTTTGAAGTCATCCTGTTATTGAAAAATATTCAATAAGAACTTGAAAAATGATCGCTAGTCCAATAGAAATCACAAAAATACAGAAATCTTAGAAAGAAATTCAAGAATGAAATTTCCAAAATTCTCTAAGTGTAGGATTCTCACACTAGAGTGAAGAATAGAATTCGCATGAACAATTCACACACACTCACAAATCACACATAATTCACACACTACTCTTAAACTTCAGAATTCGTATGCTAGAAGAAATCAGAATTCGCACACAATCAGAATTCGCATTAAGTGTTATGCGAGTTCTAAGAATTCGCATACAACACTATACGAGTTCTAGACTTAGAAATATTTTTTAAAAACAAGCTTTTCGCACAAAAAGATTATACGAATTTTGAACTTGGAAGAATTTTAAAACCTTTATATGAAATCTAAAGAATTCGTATCACACTCTGATGCGAATTCTTAGCTTTTCGCACGAGACACAGGTACAAAATCTATCCTTAACAATTTTCAAAATCACTTTTCGCACAAAGACTTATGCGATTTCTGAAAATTCGCACAAAACAACTATGTGAGTTCTAGGCAATTCTCAGCACACACACCTGCGAATTCTATGCAATTCGCACAAGACTCATATGCGAAATCAACACTTGTAAAATTTCAGAATCAATTTATGCGAAATCTAATGAGATGTGAAATCTAGTGGTTCTGCGAGTTCAGGATGCGAGTTCTTGGGAGATCTGCGAGTTCTTCAAGAACTTATGCGAGTTTTTGAGATCTCATCGAAAAACACCTCTGAATGACTCCAAAACCCATGAATTCTTTGAATTTTGATCTGAGATTTTGACAAAATGACCACTAACACTATTCGATACTAATACAAGCAAAGAATTTCAAAGAAATTCTATCAATAATACAAATTTGAATTGAACAGTGCTCGCAAACTCGTGAACTTGAAAAATCGTAAAATCTCAAAAATTCATCAAGATTACAGTGCAATTCACTATCAAACCTATACAAGATTCATCTATATCACTCAACGAACACAAAGAACTCAATTACAACCTGAATTTTGCACAAAAACTCAAAATTCAACTCTACTCTATGAACAGTACGAAAAATTCAAACTTCGATCGATTTCATATTGGATTTGCTCTGATACCAATTGATAATGTCCCAATCTATCAAGTTCTAATCATTATCACAAACAAACAAGATAACATCACAGATTAATGTTCAACCGGCTATTATTGTATCTCAAATCTTGATTCGTATACAAAGTTTCTCTCTCTAGCTTTCTCTCTCTAACTGTTACAGTCTGTGAATACTTCAATTCTCTGTTACACGCTTACAACACCAACTCCTAACTACATATCTATTAAAACAGAAAACAAAACAACACGCGCTAAACACAATACAAGGATACTTTGATTTTGACTTATTTACAACTTTGACTTTGATATTCATTTGAGAGTTGAATTTGAGCTTTGACTTGCTTTAACTTTGACCTTCAGTGTTCATGATCTTGTATCCAACCAATATGTGCACTAACAGAACGAAGATCAAGGCCTGAAGATTTCAAGATGGTAAATGCCCTATTTAACTTTAGGGGGAGATTGTTTGGACTGAAAGTCCTAGTGCGTTGAAAGTTGTATAACGCATTTATAGAGTTTAATTGTGTTATTTTAAAGCGTTGTAAAAGCCTTTATAATTGATATTGGGTTTTGTTTCGTTGTAATGGGCCTTGGGCTTTTAGACCCAAGACCTTAGTATTTAAAGTGACATTAGGGTTTAGTAAAGAAGAAGAATGGTCAATAGAAGGTTTACCTAATCCTATTGAATTTCTCTCTGTAAACCTTAAACCCTTTACTGATAAATCTAATCATATGACCAACAGTTGTGATTGAATATCTATCTGTTATTGATTATTCTCTATTATTGCACTATTTCTTGGATCTACAAAGACTTTGTTGCTTTGATGACTTTTTGACTACATGCAGATTTTGAGGGGGAGCTTACTTGATCATATCAATCGTGACTTTGAGTATGACTTTATAAGATTTTGGATGTGCGTAAGGATAATTCTAACCTTAATCTCATTGTGTTTGAAAGATGGACAACTTTCAAACATGAAAACAATTTTCTTAAGTGTTCAAACCACTTCTCAATTCTTAAATGTTTTCATGAATTTTAGAAGTGTGTCTTTTTAAATGTTTTCATTTTATGTGCTTTCATGTTTAACTAACCGTGTGTTTTCAAAGATTAATACTTGTATATTATCTTTTCCATATACTGCAAGTATTTATATACATCGGTTTAGTACTTTTATTGACTTTATTATTATCATGTCTCAAAATGAAACAATTTTTCGATGGTAATAAACTCCTTTTGTATATTCAATGTTTGTTGAGCATTATTTCATTCAAAGCGTTTCTTTCAAGACTTGTTTATACTTGATTCATATAGACAAAATCCAATTTTTCATGACCTATGCCTTTATTGTTAAATCATTCATATCAGTTGATTTTACTTTGTTCATTCAATTTCCTTGTTTTGAGAAAATCTTCCATGTTTAAAATGCTCAAATCTTCATGATTATCTTTCTGAGCATACATATATCTAACATGTTTTTCATACTATTGTGTTTTAACTGATATAGTTAAATTTTTAAGCAACATCGTGCTTTTAGGACACATTCATGGGATCAATGTGTGAGATTAAAAGAAGTTCTATGAATTCACGATAACCAGTGTTTTCAACCCAAGAAGTTATCCTTTAGTGATCGAGAGGGGAGGGGTCAATATCAGAGTATGGATGTGTGTTGAGATGAAATTGAAAATAGAGTTTGGTTAGAAGTGAGCTTAAATGTTTAAAAGAAAGAGGGTGTGAGAACAGAGTTAAAAGAACATTAAAACTGTGCACCACCAACTACTCATATTTTTCTCAACAAAAAGATGTTTCATATTTTCTTGGAGACGCAACACATATTCTATCTGATCTTCATTTGGAAGATTTGGATATTGAAACAGAAGGAAGTTTGCCCCACCTTCGCATTTCGATCATGAACATTGAGTCGTGTAATAATGTTGTTGTCTCAATAGTTTACACATTTTGAGCCTATAAAGCTAAGCAACTTCAATCCTTCTACACTAGCACGAGCACACAAGGAATAAGTTTTCTTGTCATAACGTTCATAGAAAACTCTTTGTGATTTTTTGATGATTGAAAGAAAGCCCTGGGGGAGTGAACATCAAAAAGCTCCTTTCCAATGTACATTCGTTATATAAAGTGGCTCCGTGCTGCTTACAGACATTTCTAACTGATTCATTTATTGCTTAAGGGATATATTTTTATTTGTCTGAATTTGAAAAGATTTGGATCATGAATACATTCTATGAATTGACAGATGGTTCAGATAGTATGAGACCAAATCAGATATTGAAGGAGATCAGAAAATGGTTCATCACATTTCTTGAAGAAGTTTTGATGATTTCTATGCTCCACATCATCCAAAAGGGGGATTAATATTTACAAGAAATGTTGATTGGAGAATGGATTGTGATAGTTACGGGGAGATGTAATCAAGAAATGACAGAATTTGAAAGTTAAATCTTAGAGATTTGTGGAGAATATACAGAATGAAAGAGAAAAGTTCAAGAGTTCAATAAAGATTGTTGAAGTTCACTGAAATTTTCTTTGAAGATTATTTCCTGAAGCAAAGTAAGCTAAATCTGAAGATAATTTCTTTTCCGAAGACTGAAAGGAGTTATTATACATCTTTAGGGAGATTGTTTCTTCATGATGATATTCATTATGAAGATAAGTGCTAGTTTATTCAAAAGAGAGTAGACGAAATACTTATCTTTGTGAATATGTTAAAGGGGAGATTGAATTTGTTAAAGATCAAACAAGGGGGAGATTGTACGTTAGTGTTAAATTTCTTTTTGAAGATGATCTTGAATCCAAAGGGGGAAATTGTTAGTACATAAATGTTGGATCCAAGATCATTGGAATCGAGAGTCAAAAGCCCAAGTCAAAAGCCTTCTATGCAAAGTCAAAGTCAATGCTTAAAGGATAAAGTCAAAGTGTTTAGTTAGTTGTTTGTTTAACTTGTTTTGTTCCTTGTAACGTTTCCTTAGTATAAATACTTTTTCAAGTTAGTAGAATCATAAGGTACAACTATCTTGTAAACTTAGAGAGAGAAATATCCATCTGCGAGGATTTGTATTCTGTCGATTATGAGTTTAATAGAAATGGCATCTTGATTGAAATTATTGTTATCTTGATGTTAATTGCACAATTTGGGACTATCATTTCTAGATAGTGTATTATTCATGTTTTCAATGTTATTTTGAGTATGTAGTGTATCCATATTTTATGGTCCTGACATCTTGGAACTTATCCATGTTTTGTTGTTTTAGATATTGCACCTTACCCATGTTCTTTGAGTGTTTTGGATAATATAGCTTCTACCCGTTCGGTATTGGAATATTTAACCTTATTGTTGTTTGGATGAATATTGTGTTTTGGTTTCATGATAAACGAGTGTTTTGATTAATGAATTTTTATCATGAAATGGTGGGTTTTGGAAGGATGTTGTTTTTATATTAAATACATTTCATTAGAGAAACGGTGTTTTAAATAACATCTTTTTAGTTTTACCGTTTTATATTAATGATGAAAACTGTTTGATCTCACTAAGTTTAACCTTTTTTATTTGTCGACATTGCATCAGGTCCTTGTTGGGGAATGGTACTAGCGACACCGTGAAAAAATGAGTTCTAGTTAGATGCATGGGAAGAATTTAGTTTTTCGAAGACGTCTTCCATGACTTGGAAGTAGCAACCATTGTTGGATTTTTAGTAACACACATCCCTATTATAGAAATTGTGTAATGTTTGATCTATAATCATTGATGTTAAATCTTGTAATTTTAGGTTATTCAATTATTGGTTGCTCGTTAGAAGGGAATTTATCTTTCAATTGATGTTTAGAAAAATTTAAATTAGTCGCTTTTTACAGATTTGAGGGTGTTACACTCTTCTCTAGTCACGACAAACAACGAGTTCTTCTCTGTCCAAACCACCACCACAGGCGACGAGTTCTTCCCCATCAAAACCACCACCACATGCAACGACTTCTTTTCTGTCGAAACCACCACCAAAGGCAATGACTTCTTCTCCTACCTTCTATAGTTTTTTTATTGGTTGAATCGTTTGTCGTACAAACATGTAGGGTTGATGTTGATTTTGGTTTTGTTAGTTTTTTATTTGGATTTTAGGTTAGGGTTCATGATGTTGGGAACTGAAGATTCTACTAAGTGTAGTTACTACTGCTAGCACAAGTGTAGTTACTACTGCCAGAACAAGTTGAAGTTAATACTGCTAAGTGTTACTACTGCTAGTAGAATTACTACTGCTAGTTAAAGTTAGTACTGCTTGAACAAAGTTAGTACTGCTTAGCTAGTTAGTACTGCTAGTAGTTAATACTGCTAGTAGTTAATGCTGCTACTTGAAGTTAATGCTGCTGAGCATTATTAGTGCTGCTAAAGAGATACGAATACTACAGCTGGATATACTGAAGATATACTTAGAAGATATACATGGAAGATATACTGAAGATTTGTTTATTCTTTGTATTTATCTTTTTATTAGTATATGTATAGAATGTTTAGAATAGATAAAAAGAACTTTGGATAATTGTTTTTCAAGAGAGAAATCAACCTCAAGGCATAGATCCTAATTCTAGAGAAGTAGAATTCGTATTGGTGAGCTTGTTCATCAATATTGAGGTTGAGTGTGTAATCTTGTAACTTTAAGCATTCAATACAAGTTTACTGTTTGATCATCATATACTGTGTTTGATTACTGTTTTATTAAATATCAAAGTGTTTTTCCGCAACTTCTTTGATATTAGTTTCTGAGTATTAATTCTTGTTAAGAATTCGATCCTGACAAGTGGTATCAGAGCTTAATTCTCTCAGAAACAGTTATTCATCATGGAAAATCTTACAGAATCAAGCAGTACTTTGGTCTCAAAAGTTCCAATGCTCAGATCCAATGAATTTGATATGTGGAAAATCAGAATCAAGCAATATATTCTCCTCACAGATTACTCTATGTGGGACATCATTGAGAATGGCCCATCTGATGGAGGAAAAATTGGTGAAGATGGCAAAAGAACTCCTCCAAAGACAGATGCAGACAGGAAATCAAGACAAACAGAGATGAAAGCCTTGAGCACACTGCTCTTGGCCATTCCAAATGAGTATCAACACCAATTCTGCAATTGCACTGATGCACAGATGCTCTGGAATGCTCTAGAGAAGAGATTCTCAGGTACCAAAAGTACCAAGAGAAATCAAAAGGCAATCTTAAAACAACAGTATGAAAACTTCATCTCAACTAAGAATGAGTCCATGACTCAAACTTTTGACAGGTTTAATAAACTAATTGGTGAACTAGCTACTATGGGAGTACAGATTGATCAAGATGATGTGAACAGAAAGTTCTTAAGGTCCCTTGGAGATGAATGGACCATGTACACTGTGTCATTCAGACAGAATGATCAGTTGGAAGACAAAGAACTTGATGATTTGTACAATGATCTTAGAGTTTTTGAAGCTGAGGTGGAGGCAAAGAAGAAGCCTTCTGGATATGTTCATAATGCTGCACTCCTATCAGCATCAATTGATTCTACTGCTAACTCTGAATCAGTTAATGCTACTAATGGATCAAATCTAGATAAAGGCACTGATTATGCATTTGAAGCTCTTCTTTCTAATCATGGAAATTCTTCTTTGATCAATGATGACTTAGAACAACTTCATCCTGATGATCTGGAAGAGATGGATATTAAATGGCAGATGGCCATGCTCTCCATGAGGGTTAAGAAGTTTATAAAGAGGACTGGAAGAAACAACTTCTCACAAAGAAGAGAAGATGGAGCAGGGTTTGATAAATCAAAGGTAGAATGCTACAAATGTCATCTTAAGGGACATTTTGCTAGAGAATGCAGAAGTGGAATGTCTCACAACAACAACCATCAACAAGCTCAATCTGGAAGCTTCAATAATAATAGAAACTCTGCTCAAGCCCTTGTTTCTCAACAAGGAATGGGGTTTGATTGGAGTGATCAAGCAGAAGAAGCTATTCAGAATCAAGCTCTTATGGCTAAAGTATCTGATCTCCCATCTGAGGTAAGTTCTAATCTCTGCTCTAAAACTTGCATAGACACTGTTAAAAGGTACAGGGATCACAATCAGAAGATGAGTGATGACCTGAAGAGACTAGAAAAGGATATAAAAGACTATGTGAGGATAGTAGAGAGATTTGAAGATCAAATCAAAGGTTTTCAAGCCAATGAACTACAACACTCATATGACACCAATTACTGGCAGTGGGAGAAAAAGGATTTAGAACTTAAACTGACTAAATCTAAAGAGGAGAGTGAAAAACTGAAAGAGGAGTTAACCAAGGTTAAGCTTGATGTAGAAAAGTTTTCCAATGCTTCTAAAGCAATGGACTCTTTACTGCAAAATCAGATTCATGATAAGTTGAGAAGAGGAATTGGGTATAATGCCACACCTCCACCATATAACAACAATTACATTCCTCCTACTTCAGACCTGTTAGACACCAAAGATAGGAAGGACTTGCCTGAGGGAGCCACTGAAATAGATCCCTTAGATGAGGTAATTGTTGAGGATAAGACTGAGAAAGAGGTTGACAAGAGTAAGGAGAACAAGGTGAGTGGTGAGATTTCTATAGAAAACAACATTATCACCAATGAGGATTGTGGAAGGGCTTGGATCAAATCCAAGAACATAGAGAAGGCAGAGGAAAAGTTTGGTAAGGTCCATTATAAACAGACCACAGTTGTGAATCCAGGTCCTGACAAACAGTGTACTTGCAATAAATCTGAGCCCCAAAAACATGATAAAAGGAGGGGAAATCAGAGAAATTGGAATAATCAGTGGGCACATAAACAAGGGATTGATCTGAGTAAAATCAATAGACCAAAACCTTGTTTTATCTGTGGCAAATTGAATCATCTTGCAAAATTCTGTTATTTCAATCCCATAAACCAAAGAATGAATTTCCAAAGATCCATGCAAAAACCCTTTGGTTATAAGAAAATTGAAAAGAATCATGTGGCTAAGAAAACTGTTAAAACTAAAAGCCACATGAAGAAAAAGTATTCTGTTAAAGAAAGTGTCAATATGTGGATTCCTAAAAGCAATAAAACTGTTAGTACTGCTATCACAAATAGTGCTGCTGACAATGATAGTGCTGCTAGAAGTAATACTACTGCTAACAATGTTAATGCTGCTAACAAGGTTAGTACTGCTAAACCTGTTAGTACTGCTACACCTGTTAGTACTGCTAACTCTGTTAGTACTTCTAAAGTTAGTACTGCTTCTAGTGTTAATTCTGCTAAGCCAATCATATTGACAAAGTACTCTAATAAAGAGTGCTCTGAGTTTAAAAACCTCATTAAAAAGGAATGTAAATACTTTGATGAGAAAGGAAGACCCAAGATCACTTTGGCTTGGGTCCCTAATCATACTAATTGATTTATTTAATGTGCAGGGCAACCAACAGCTCAAGGGAAAGAGCATATGGCATGTTGATAGTGGTTGCTCTAGGCACATGACTGGCAACATGTCATGCCTTCAGGATTTCAAGCAAATTAATGGAGGACATGTTGCATTTGGAGACAATCTTACTGGTGGTAAGATAAGTGGAAAAGGTAATGTCACCAAAGGTAAAATGACATTTGAGGATGTCTACTATGTTGATCAATTAAAGTACAACCTGTTAAGTGTATCACAGGTTTGTGACAAACAACATAGTATATTATTTACTAATACTGAGTGTATGATCCTTGCTCCAGGGTTCAAGGTAGTTGATGAAAACATGATACTACTCAGAACTCCTAGGAAGGACAATGTTTACTGTCTTGATTTGGACAATGTTGATAGTGATTCATCTTTAAATTGTCTTGTTTCAAAAGCTTCTATAGATGAATCCTCCATATGGCACAGAAGGATGTGTCACATGAATTTCAAGACTATGAACAATCTTGTTAAAAATAACCTTGTAAGAGGTTTACCTTCAAAAGTCTTTTCATGTGATGATCATTGTGTTGCTTGTCTTAAAGGCAAACAACACAAAACTTCTCATAAGACCAAAGAGTTAAATTCTGTTTCTTCTTGTCTCCAGTTATTGCATATGGATCTGTTTGGTCCTACAAATGTTATGAGTATAGGCAAGAAATCTTACTGCTTGGTTATTGTTGATGATTACTCCAGATTTACTTGGGTATATTTTCTAAGGACTAAGGATGAAACAAGTGGTCTTATCAAATCCTTTATTCTAAGAATTGAAAACCAAACTAATCAAAGAGTAAAAGTCATTAGATCAGATAATGGAACTGAATTTAAAAATCATGATTTAAACACTTTTTGTGAAGAAAAAGGTATTGAGAGACAATATAGTGCTCCTAGGACTCCTCAACAGAATGGTGTTGCTGAAAGGAGAAATAGGACACTAATAGAGGCTGCTAGATCTCTGTTGGCTGATTCAAAATTGCCAATTACATTCTGGGCTGAAGCAGTTAATACTGCTTGTTATGTCCAAAACAGAGTTCTAGTGGTCAAGCAAAAGAACAAGACCCCATATGAGCTTTTAAATCAAAGAAAACCTTTTATTGGTTTCTTCAAACCTTTTGGGTGTCCTTGTACAATTCTAAATACCAAATCTCACTTAGGTAAGTTTGATAGCAAAGCAGATGATGGATTTCTTGTTGGATATTCATCTCAGAGTAGGGCCTACAGAGTTTTTAACTCTTCTTCTAGAATAATTGAAGAAAGTGACAATGTCAAATGCAATGAGAACACACCAAATCCTGTTGGGTCTGGACCTCAATGGCTATTTGACATTGATTCACTAACTAACTCTTTTGGTTTCAGTAATGAGTATACAGGAACAGATGGTGGAGAATCAGAGATCACACAAGTTCAGGAAAGTATATCTAAATCTGTGATTTTTCCCATACCCACAGTAAATGAAGACTGTGAAAAGGAATCATTTACTGAACCAAGTCAGAGTGAAGAAGACACTAGGGATGAGGAGACTCAAGAATCAGAAGTGACATCTGAAACCACTTCAGTTGAGTTGCATGACTCTAATCTAGAGGCTGGACTGAATGAAGAACCTAGTCATAACACCAGAGTTCAAAAGAATCATCCTCCACAGCTGGTAATAGGAGATATCTCTTCTCCCATGATGACTAGACATCAAAGCAGGCTTCAGGAAATGCAAGATCAACAGCATACAGTGCTCTCATGTTTTCTATCCCAGCTTGAGCCTAAAAAGGCACATGATGCTATGAAAGAATCTAGCTGGATAGAAGCAATGCAAGAAGAATTGTTACAGTTCAAGCTACAAGATGTGTGGGATCTAGTAGACCTTCCTAAAGGTCACAGAGCAATTGGCACAAAATGGATCTTCAGAAACAAGAGAGATGAAAGAGGTATTGTTATAAGGAACAAAGCAAGGCTGGTGGCTCAAGGCTATACTCAAGAAGAGGGTATAGATTATGAAGAAGTCTTTGCACCTGTGGCTAGGATAGAAGCAATCAGACTATTCCTAGCCTATGCTTCTTACATGAACTTCAAAGTCTATCAAATGGATGTAAAAAGTGCTTTTCTCTATGGATCAATTGAAGAAGAAGTATATGTCTGCCAACCACCAGGGTTTGAAAACCCAAGCTATCCAGACAGGGTATACAAACTAAAGAAAGCACTTTATGGACTACATCAAGCCCCAAGAGCATGGTATGACACTCTGTCATCCTATCTCTTGGAAAATGACTTTGAAAGAGGAGTCATAGATAAGACTCTTTTTATCAAAAGAAAGAAGAAGGATATCTTGCTGGTCCAAATCTATGTTGATGACATTATCTTTGGATCTACAAGAAACAACATGTGCAAGGAATTTGAGGATTTAATGCATCAAAGGTTCAAAATGAGTTCCATGGGGGAACTTACCTTCTTCCTTGGACTCCAAGTTCAACAGAAGTCAGATGGCATTTTTATATGTCAATCCAAGTATGTGCAGGATATTCTAACCAAGTTTGGTTTATCAGAATCAAAACCTGCCAGCACACCTATGGAAACACACAAGCAGATCACAGCAGATCTTGAGGGGGAGGACATGGATGTGCATCTTTATAGATCCATGATTGGCTCTCTCATGTATCTCACAGCATCAAGGCCAGATATTATGTTTCCAGTCTGTGTATGTGCAAGATTTCAAGTTAGGCCAAAGCATTCTCACTTTCAAGCTGTTAAGAGGATATTCAGATATCTCAAAGGGCAACCTAGATTGGGACTTTGGTATCCTCATAACTCACCTTTTGACCTAATAGCATACTCAGACAGTGATCTAGGTGGGGCAAACTTGGACAGAAAATCTACTTCTGGAGGATGTCAGTTCTTGGGTGCTAGACTAGTCTCATGGCAGTGCAAGAAACAAACCACAGTATCCACATCTACAACAGAGGCAGAGTACATAGCAGCTGCAAGTTGCTGTTCTCAAGTCTTATGGATTCAGAATCAAATGTTGGATTATGGGGTAACCTTTCTACACACTCCAATCTTTATTGACAACAGCAGTGCTATTAGCATTGTAAATAATCCAGTCAAGCACTCAAAGACAAAGCACATTGAAATCAGGTATCACTTTATAAGAGATTGTAATGAAAAGAAACTTATTCAAGTTGTCAAAGTCCACACTGATAATCAGTTTGCTGATCTATTCACTAAAGCTTTTGATGTGGGTAGATTCACTTTCTTGGTCACAAGTGTGGGAATGATAAACTCTGAATAATCTTCTTCTCAAAAAGTGGTTGTATACCTGTATATTTTTTATTCTTGGTGTTACTAATCTTCTTTTTCAGGATATGCATAGCAGTACTCAGTGTTTAGCAAGTTTAAAAGGAGTAAGTATAGTTAATACTGCTAGTGGTTAATGCTGCTTTCAGTTAATACTGCTAGTGGTTAATACTGCTTTCAGTTAATACTGCTAGTGGTTAATACTGCTTTCAGTTAATACTGCTAGTGGTTAATACTGCTTTCAGTTAATACTGCTAGTGGTTAATACTGCTTTCAGTTAATACTGCTCGTGGTTAATACTGCTCGCGGTTAATACTGCTAGTTCAGTTAATACTGCTCGTGGTTAATACTGCTCGCGGTTAATACTGCTAGTTCAGTTAATACTGCTCGCGGTTAATACTGCTAGTTAAGTTAATACTGCTCGTGGTTAATACTGCTCGCGGTTAATACTGCTAGTTCAGTTAATACTGCTAGTTCAGTTAATACTGCTCTAGGTTAATACTGCTTATATTCCGAATACTATAAATACTATTTGCCCGCCTAAAAGTTCATAACGACTCTCTGCATACTGTTCACTTGCGCTCTAAACCCTTTCTCTCTCAAAGTTCAAAGTTTTCAGGCAAGAATCTTCAAGGTCTATGGCATCCATGGCGTTCATTGATGAGCACAATGAAATTGCGATGCTCCAAAAGCCAAAACAATCTGAAGGTTTTCATCAGATAGTCGACTTTCTGAAGTCTAGCCACATTGCCCATGCTCTCACTATGTCTCCAACTATCTACATTGAGCACCAAAGGCAATTCTGGGCACATGCCACCATTGTTACTGAGGATGGTGTGCGAATGATCAAGACGACAGTATGTGGCAATCCATTGACAGTTACTGAAGAGATAGTTCGCATCAGTCTACATCTAGACGATGCCTCTGGTATAACGTCTATCCCTAATGATGAACTGTTTTCTTCTCTGACAAAAATGGGGTATGGAGGCCCATTGGGTGTTTTTAAGTTCTCAAAAGCTAAATTCTCACCTCAATGGCGTTTTCTTGTTCATACCTTGATGCACTGCATTTCTAAAAAGACTACTGGATGGAGTGAGTTCAGCAGTACCATTGCTTATGCTTTGGTCTGTTTGGCCACTGCCAGGAGGTACAATTTTTCACAAATGATTTTCAATGATCTTGTCTCAAACATGGGAAACAAAAAGAGCTTTTATATGTATCCCAGGTTTGTTCAAGCAGTTATCAACCATGAATTGACGGATATACCTCAACCTGTTGGGGTATATGTACCTAAACCCCCCAAAGGCAAGGTTTTCTCAAATATGAGAAGATCTGCTGGGGACTCGGAAGGAGTTGACACCCCATTGTTCTCTACAATGATGGTGGTGTCCCAAACCACTGAAGGTATGGCAGCAGGGTCAAGGCCCTCATTAGACCATCCCGCTGCTAGCCAAGCCCAACCTTCCATCTCTCAAATTTTCCCTCAGTCCTTTGCTGCTAAACCCACTCCCATAATATCCAAGACCTATGTCAAGAGAAAGGTACACAAGGCTCCTTCCCTTGTTGTACCTACTATTAACCAAGAGCCTCAAAGCCCTCTATTGGAGCATTCTCCAATAGAGAATATCCAAAGGGAATCCACTAGGGTGTCTCCCAACCCAAAGGAGGTGCTCTCTGAGGAGGAGGTAGAGCATATGGGTGATGAGGCTGCCACTACTCCTGCTAGCACAGAGGAGGAAAGTGGTAACATCAATAAGACCTCCCCCATGGCAACTTTGAATGAGCAATCATTTGAAGGTCCCTGGTGCCAAGAAACCACAGGGGTGGATAGTGCTTCTGCTAGGCAGAAGACTTCCACTATTAAAAGATCCAATGATCCTTCAATAGGGGGTAACACTCCTGGAGAAGGTGAGGACAGATATAACTATGATGAATTGATGGAGACAATGGGCAACATCAACATGGATGTACTCAAACAGGGCAAAGACATAGAAGAGCTAAAACTCATAGTCCTGTCCCAACAAGAACAAATCATCAAGTTGAAGCAAATGGTAAGGAAACTGATTTTACAAAAGAAGAAGAAACAATTTGTGCTAAGAAGGAGGAAACCAGAGACTGATGCTCCCAAAAAGGGGGAGATCAACATGGAAGAAGCATCAAGGGACGGGGAGATTGATAAAGAAAGAGTAGAAGTTGAGGGGGAGAAGGAAGCAGAAACTGTTAATGCTGCTGAAACCTCACAAGCAGCAGTAACAGAGTTAACACCAACAGAAATTGAAGTAGCTGAAGTGCTAATCAAAGCTAAGAATGACACTCCCAAAGCAAAGGGAGTGGTCATAAATGAAGGGAGAGACAAGAAATCAGAAAAGAAAGACATGGCTGCAGATATAAAAAGAAAAGGGAAAGAAAAGATGATAGAATCTGATCAACCATCTAAAAAGCAAAAGATGATTGAGTCAGATGAAGCATTAGCAAAGAAAGTGCAAGAAGAGTTAGATCTAGCAGAAAAGGAACAGGTTGAAAAAGACAGAGAAATGGCCAGAGCACTAGCAAATGAGTTAAATGAAGCATTCCAGAAAGGGTTGGAAACAGAAAAAGCCAAGCAAAGAGCAATAACCTTGAGAAAGGCTATGATGGCCAGATCAAGTGCAAAGAAGAGAAGACCTTCACAAACTTACCTTGCCACTCAGGAAAGAAACAAAATGATAACTTTCTTGAAAAGTGCAATTGGGGTAAAGAAAGAAATGTTTGTGAAGATGAATTTTGATCAAATCAAGGATCTATATGAGAAAGAAATGGAGAAGCTGAAGAGCAATGAAAAGGATAGAGTGGAGTTTGAAAAGAAGGCAAAGGAGAGACATGATATAGACATGAATCAACCATTCCCTGAAAGTGAAGAGGGAACTCCTATAAAAGAAATGGCAAGAGAAAAGGAAGAAAAGAAGAAGGAAGCTACTCTAGTACAGGTTCAAAAGACTTTGAAAAGAACCAAGATGATGGCCAAAAGAAAGAAAGATAAGAAGCCCAGAATAGAAGAAGAACAAAATGTTGCTGAAGAAGAAGGGGCACCTGAGTCATCAAGTCAACAAGGGTCATCAATCAAAGATGATGTAAGCTTATATATGGTAGTGATGGACAAAGTGCCTGAACCAATTTCTGCAGAACCTGTTGGAGTTAAGCCACCAGAGATCATTCACTGGGATGTTCTGAAAATGGATGGAAAAGATTACATCAGACTAAAGAGGAAGGGTGATAAGTATGAAATATTCAATACTTGGATCAAAATTGTCAAAACATGCTCTAGATCTGATATAGAAGAGATGTTTGACATAGGAATTAAGCTGTATGCAGACCATCTGAATACTCCAGGAATTTCTCTTACAAAACTGGTGATGGAGTATCTATGTATGATGTTCAAACCTGAAGAAGTGAACCAGATCATCAAGAGTGTGTTTAAAGAAGTTACAAGTTGGACTCTATATGAAACTAGTGGAGTATATGCAGTGACTTTGGATAGAAATCACACAGAATACTTCCTAGTGGATAGAGTATATAATCACACCAGACTAAAGGCCCATGCTATGCTAAAGAAGAAGTTGGGTTGTGCACCAAATTCAGAAATGGCCAAGTATCTCATTCAGAGGATAATCAATCAGAGTTTGGGACTGAATCCAGACTTAGCAGCATGATCTTGGAAGTTTTGGGAGCATTAAAAAGAGCATCTGGAAGAATATCTGAAGAACTTGACTTCTCTTCTAAAAGTCAAGTTAGGGGGAGATTGTTGGGAACTGAAGATTCTACTAAGTGTAGTTACTACTGCTAGCACAAGTGTAGTTACTACTGCCAGAACAAGTTGAAGTTAATACTGCTAAGTGTTACTACTGCTAGTAGAATTACTACTGCTAGTTAAAGTTAGTACTGCTTGAACAAAGTTAGTACTGCTTAGCTAGTTAGTACTGCTAGTAGTTAATACTGCTAGTAGTTAATGCTGCTACTTGAAGTTAATGCTGCTGAGCATTATTAGTGCTGCTAAAGAGATACGAATACTACAGCTGGATATACTGAAGATATACTTAGAAGATATACATGGAAGATATACTGAAGATTTGTTTATTCTTTGTATTTATCTTTTTATTAGTATATGTATAGAATGTTTAGAATAGATAAAAAGAACTTTGGATAATTGTTTTTCAAGAGAGAAATCAACCTCAAGGCATAGATCCTAATTCTAGAGAAGTAGAATTCGTATTGGTGAGCTTGTTCATCAATATTGAGGTTGAGTGTGTAATCTTGTAACTTTAAGCATTCAATACAAGTTTACTGTTTGATCATCATATACTGTGTTTGATTACTGTTTTATTAAATATCAAAGTGTTTTTCCGCAACTTCTTTGATATTAGTTTCTGAGTATTAATTCTTGTTAAGAATTCGATCCTGACACATGATTTTGATTTTAGTTTAGGGTGGAGAGCTTTTTGAAAAGATGAAATTGAAAGATTCAGTAAAAAAATTGCAGCCCAACTTGTTTGTTCGATAATAAAAGTTGTTTATTCTCCTTATTTCATGGGTGTTATGCATAGAGATTTGAAACCTGCGAATTTCTTGCTCTAAAAAAAGGAGCATTAGGGTTTCTTCCATGCTCTGCTGATTATACCCTCTTGGAACCTAAGATTTTCATGATGGAACGTTGTGCATATTGCCATCCTACCACAAAACCATCACTTGCAGCGTGTGCTCTCTATGCACTATGTTTGGTGTGCACACTATGATCACAAAATTGGTTCATGATGGTGTACGTTCACATTGTACTGTACAAAAGTTGGTTTACAATGTTGTTCCATATGGCTGTACAAATATTGGTTCACAATGGTGTTCACATTGTGCTTACAATAATTTTATATCTAGTGGTGGTTGAATGTGTTCCAGACGAAAGAGGAGAATGATAGAGGAGAGAGATTACAAAATATCCACAAATGATTTTTCTACCCCTAAAAGTTAATTATTCCTTAAAAAGTGGAGGTTGGTTTAAAACACATTAAAAATTCAATTAATTAAAATGACAAATAATTAATTAGTTTATGTAGCTTACAATGGACCTCACAGTTCCCACAAATTGCAAGGATCTCAAAAGAAGGCCCTATATATGTATATATACATGTTGTGGATCATTTTATGTTGGTTCTTATTAAATTATAATACCATCATATTTTTAATTTTCATTTATCGTTGATAGGCATTTTTTTCCTATTGTGACGTAACATGACATACTATTTCATTCATTGCCAAAAACGTTAATTCTATGTAAAAACTTCTAATCTTTTATACATATGATCTTATGATGAATGTGATTTGATCCAGAATACATAAGAAGAGAAGGAAATAAAAGAAGAGACGACATTTGAAAAGAAAGTTATTGATAAAGTTAAGCGTATGACAAATAAAACACAACATCAACAAGAACTATTTTTTGAAAACCCAATTGCTAACGTGATGAAACCGAACCATTACAAATTCTTAATTTGAGTCACAACTCAGATTACGGAACCATCAATACACAACCATTCGCCAACAAACACCTTGTTACAATTCAAATTGGGATTGATGGCATTGAAGGTGGTGATCGTGAGCTGGAACTCCTCAATAATACTTGAGCATGTGTCCCCGATTTGTGTTCCATAGATGTTGTTACACACCAAAGTTGATTGTTTTGCGAACCCTGCTAAATAAGATCAAATAACATATAAAGAAAAACATGTGGTTAAAAAATGGTTAAAATACTCATACACATTATGATAGATTAAAAAAATGATAGAGCTCACTGTTGTTGAAGGTCATTTTACTTTCTCCTAAGGATATAAGGAGAACAAATGAAAGCAAGAGAACGAAACTCGAGAACATGGAGACTTTGTTGTATGCCATTTTTATTCTCTAATTTAAGCTTTATAATAGCTACAAGATGGGTTTAGACTTAGAAATTAATTGAAGTATATATAGAAATGACAAAATGAAAACAAGGATAAGAAGATAAAAATCATTGATTACATAAAATGTTTGACGGCCTCATTGTAAACTATATGGAACAATGATGATATTTATTTTCATATATTCTTGTCTATCAACATGTTTGCTTTTTTAGATATAAAAAATGTTATAATTATTATAGAAAAATGACCAAAAAAGCTATTAAATCGAAGTTGTAAATTATATGTTTTTTACAACTGACTTCATAGTAACATTTTGCCAGAAGATTCAACCCAGCCAAACGGTATAAATTGTGTGTCGGATCAAATGCAATGAAATATAACAAAGTTTAATTTAATTATTATTTGATGTAAACATTTTTTTCTCAATTAATGTAAAAAAAGTTTTAAATTTTCTATTTAAATTTCTTATTTTTTGATCCATTATCTATATCTATACTATCTATATCTGTACTATATTATAAAGCACGGATAAAAAAGTTTTAAATACAAATTATTTGGCATAAGATACCTTCATTTTATGCAAGATTTTAAAAATCTCTTAGTTTACAAGTATCAAAGCACAAGATACATATTACTACTGTAGGCTTCTAACACCCACCAATTTGGTATGTGCAGAGCCTTCCTTTTATGCAGACATTTCCATGTATCACTATTAATTAATATATTATATTACTATAAATTTGTTTTAATTATATTTTTAAATATGTAATTGGTTATTTTTTTTAAATGTCATTAAAATATATAAGATAATCATTGAATTCTAACAAAATACTTATTTTTTATATAAAAAACATTATATTATTAAGCCTAAATTAAACGAATTTATAAAAAAAAAACATTATCATTTTCTCAAAACCATCCAAAATCGTACTGTAAATCGACAAAAAAACAAAAAATAAAATGAAACATTAAAATCGTGATGTATTTCGCTGCATTGCGAGAGTACGTTTCTAGTAAAAATAAAGTTTAAATGAAAATATGGAATAGTGAGAGTAAAGTGAATTTAACAATTACGTTGTGTTCTCGAGTTTTGGAAGAGAAGAAAAGAAAGGGAACGAAAAGAAAAGAAAAGAAAGGGAAGGGAAATAAAGAAATATTTGTATTCGTGTTCTTGAGATTGAAGGAAGAGAAAGGAAAGGGAAGAAAAGAATATAAATTTTCATGTTCTCGAGTAGGAGGGAAAGGAAATGAAACATGTTAGTTTTACCAATATACCATTATTTATTTCGTAGTGGAATATAATTAATGGGTATATGCATACGTAATTTAATAAATATTTTTAATTCTTTTTAAATTCATTTCTTTCTTTTCCTTTTGTTTCCTCCCACATTTGGGAGGAAAGTTTTAGGAGGAAAATCAGCAATATTTTCTTTCCTCTTCCTTTCCTTTTCCTCCTTAAAAAAACTCGAGAACATAACTTTTTTTCTTTTCCTCCTACTTTCCTTCCATTTCCCTTCATTTCCTTCATAAAAAAAACTCAAGAACACAGCGTAAACAACCCGTTGTTATAAAATAAGACTATTTTTTTCTCGAATTTTATTAAACCTTTTCTAATGGTAATTTAAAATAAATAAAAGTCTTTAATAAATCAATAGATAAAAAATATTAATTTTAGGAGATTTAAACTTAAAGCTTTGAAAAATATCATGTATTTATCAGTATTTTTAATGAAATTATTTGATTATTTTTATAATTAAAGTTATAATAATTATGAAAGTATACAATATAATTAATAGAAAAATAAATGTCACGTAACTTACACATTATCTTTCTTGTGTGCTGATCCGATGTGTTGAGTTCCAATAGTTGAAAGCTGCTCAGTAATGCATTCAGTCGAGGCTATTGTACATTGAATCTGGTTACAAAGTTGAAACTATGAAGACCAAAAGTTTTATTCAAGGGAGAGTTTGGAAAGACATGAAGACATGCAACACCAAAGTTCTTTAAAGATTCAAGAGGGAAAGAAGATCAAGGCCTGAAGATTTTTAGATGATAAATGCCCTATTTAACTTTAGGGGTAGATTGTTAGGACTAAAAGTCCTAGTGCGTTGAAAGTTGTATAACGCATTTATAGAGTTTAATTGTGTTATTTTAAAGCGTTGTAAAAGCCTTTATAATTGATATTGGTTTTGTTTCGTTGTAATGGGCCTTGGGCTTTTAGACCCAAGCCCTTAGTATTTAAAGTGACATTAGGGTTTAGTAAAGAAGAAGAATGGTCATTAGAAGGTTTACCTAATCCTATTGAATTTCTCTCTGTAAACCTTAAACCCTTTACTGATAAATCTAATCATATGACCAACAGTTGTGATTGAATATCTATTTGTTATTGATTATTCTCTATTATTGCACTGTTTCTGGGATCTACAAAGACTTTGTTGCTTTGACGACTTTTTGACTACATGCAGATTTTGAGGGGGGGGGGGGCTTACATGATCATATTAATCGTGACTTTGAGGATGACTTTATAAGATTTTGGATGTGCGTAAGGATAGTTCTAACCTTAATCTCATTGTCTTTGAAAGATGGACAACTTTCAAACATGAAAACAATTTTCTTAAGTGTTCAAACCACTTCTCAATTCTTAAATGTTTTCATGAATTTTAGAAGTGTGTCTTAGGGGTGAGCATCGACACCGAAAATACCGAACCGTACCGGAACCGGTACCGATTATATTTTTCGGTTCGGTACTCGGTATTTGTAATGTCGTTGATTCGGGATTCGGAAAATTCGGGATTCGGGATTCGGTACTCGGTACTAATACCGAATCGTCCCGGTAAGACCAAAGGTCATTTTAATTACTTTCGGTACCATGCTCACCCCTATGTAAAATCATCAAGCTATGCATGCTACTATAAAGGGTTAGCTAATTTAGGCTCAAACAACACAAAGAGTCAAGTGACTCAAGTCAGACTCACCATAAAGTTTAGGCTCATCGTGAACCTTGTTCGTGAGCTCCAAGAGGCTTGATTTATATTTAAATGCATTCTCAAATGTGTGGATAATTTAGTTAAACGACCATATTTGAGATTTTAATATGACTTTCTGAAAAAAAAAGTAACAAGCTTTGAATGTATATGATGTTAAACATCTCATCTATGATGTAAAAGAATATAGTCATGTAAAATTTTAAAAATACACTAATAGGACGTTTGGTTTGATGGAATGATTTTGAGATATTCGGGAAATTCGGGACGAATACCGAATACCCGATACCGGTACCGTATATGATTACTCGGTTCGGTATTCGGTACCGCCTTTAGACCACATTCGGGATTCGGTAAAATCGGTACCGGTACCGGTCGGTACCGGTCCGGTACCATGCTCACCCCTAGTATGTCTTTTTAAATGTTTTCATTTTATGTGCTTTCATGTTTAACTAACCGTGTGTTTTCAAAGATTAATACTTGTATATTATCTTTTACATATACTGCAAGTATTTATATACATCGGTTTAGTACTTTTATTGACTTTATTATTATCATGTCTCAAAATGAAACAATTTTTCGATGGTAATAAACTCCTTTTGTATATTCAATGTTTGTTGAGCATTATTTCATTCAAAGCGTTTCTTTCAAGACTTGTTTATACTTGATTCGTATCGACAACATCCAATTTTTCATGACCTATGCCTTTATTGTTAAATCATTCATATCAATTGATTTTACTTTGTTCATTCAATTTCCTTGTTTTGAGAAAATCTTCCATGTTTAAAATGCTCAAATCTTCATGATTATCTTTCTGAGCATACATATATCTAACATGTATTTCATACTATTGTGCTTTAACTGATAAAGTGTAACACCCCGAATTCTGGGAATCTCTGTAGCATTATCCTCATTTTGGAACTTTTCTTATGTTGGGATTTATTAGTTAAATATCGAGTTTTTATTGCTTCAAGCATTGTGGGTTTAAAGTACCAAGTTTTGGGAAGTGTGGGTGCTCGCGACAGTGCCCGCGAGAGTGACAGAATGTCACAATTGCGGGGCACTATTGCCCGGTTTGTACCGCGGGTGGTGGGGTCTCGCGCGACCTTGCCTGCGAGAGTGACAAATGTCACTCTCGCCGTGTCACTATCGCAGACAGTGGTCAGGGTATAAAAAGCTTAAGTCGCGAATTTAGGTCAGTATCTGATTTGGGGAGACTTCATCAGCCGATTTCTTTGGAGATTTTGGGTAAGTTCATCCTCCTAACTTCCCTCCATCATTAATGCCTTCATCTACTTCCAACCTTAACCATTTATGAACCTATTTTAGGTGTTGTGAAGCGTTAGAGTTCAAGTAATCATCTCCTAGGGTTTGGGTTTTTGGTAAAACCTAAGAAGGTGAGTTCTTACACTTTTATAAAACTTTGTACATGTCAAATGTGGGTTTTAAATGCCTAAACATCTCCTTTTTCATATACTTGATTTGTGGGATTTCATACCAAGTCTAACTTTTGGAGATTTTAGGGTTTATGATGATTTTTGGGAAATGGAGAATTATGCACTTCAATAATGTTCTTTTAGCTTACTTATACTTGGGTCATGCGTTTAAATGGATGACATTTGCTATGTAAAATTTATGGATTGGGGATATTGAACTTGTGGTTAACTGCTGATAAGTTTGCATATTGGTTTACAACATGTTTTGGGATTTGAGACATAAAAATGATTATTTATATTTTGACTAGTGATCTTTTGGTAAATGATGGAAATTGTTTTGGTGGAAAGCGCCCTTCATGTCATTTATGCATATTATCAATTGTTGGAAATACTCATTGGGCCTTATGAGCATTATTTGGCTTAATTGTTGCATTTGGGAGTTATGACCCCGTAATTTGTTATATTGTTGTTCCGGCGTTGGGATGACTAGTTTCCCACGTCGAGGCACGTTTAGGCGTCGGATTGGCTTATAAGTCCTACGTGCTCAAGTAATACGATATTGGATGAGGAGCTCGACATAAGGACCCTTCGGGGTTGAACTTGAGTTTCCGTGGGTGTACGTTTAAAGCAACTGAGCCTGACATCCCTTGCGTGTACTTTAATTGTTTATTGGCTTTACTGAATCATCAAATGGCTTACTTTTGTGTTCCGTCATTTGTGTTAGTAAGCGGGTCTCCCCCGTTAACCCAAGAGGTACTTGCTATATTTCAAGAGCATCATTAATATTACTATTGTTATTGTTGTCACAAATGAAACTCTTTTACTCTTCTTTAAGTTCGATTATTTAACTGCAAATGTTTGATCTCGCTAGGCTTTAGCCTAACACTTTTTTTTAAAATGACATGTATAACCGGTCAGGTTTCCGGTGGGATTCGTCGGGATTGAGTGGATGACCTTGAGGTCAAGAGCGGTCTTTTTGGGAGATGTATAGACCGGTATTTTGGATAGAGGATACCTTTTTGGAAGAATAGCAACACCCGACACTAATCTTTCTTAGTTAAGTTAGATTATTAGGTTGTTAGTGTATTCTTCATTTGATCAATTGTAAAGGTCGTAACTTGTTTCCACGTTTTATCGGGATGATACTTTGGGATTGTTTATAACAGGTTTGATATACCCAGGTTTACCAATTTATAGCCGTCATATTGCAAAATTTTCAAATGTTTATTTCTCTAAAATTTAAGATGTTACATAAAGTTAAATTATTGAGCAACATCGTGATTTTAGGACACATTCACGGGATCAATGTGTGAGATTAAAAGAAGTTCTATGAATTCACGATAACCAGTGTTTCCTACCCAAGAAGTTTTCCTTTAGTGATCGAGAGGTGAGGGGTCGATATCAGATTATGGGTGTGTGTTGAGATAAAATGGAAAATAGAGTTTGGTTAGAAACGTGCTTAAATGTTTAAAAGAAAGAGGGTGTGAGAACAGAATTAAAAGAATATTAAAACTGTGCACCAACAACTACTCATCTTTTTCTCAACAAAAAGATGTTTCATATTTTCTTGGGGATGCAACACACACACTATCTGATCTTCATTTGGAAGATTTGGATATTGAAACAGAAGGAAGTTTTCCCCACCTTCGCATTTCGATCATGCACATTGAGTCGTGTAATACTGTTGTTGTCTCAATAGTTTACACACTTTGAGCCTATAAAGCTAAGAAACTTCAATCCTTCTATACTAGCACGAGCACACAAGGAATAAGTTTTCTTGTCATAACGTTCATAGAAAATTCTTTGTGATTTTTTGATGATTGAATGAAAGCCCTGGGGGAGTGAACATCAAAAAGCTCCTTTCCAATGTACATTCGTTGTATAAAGTGGCTTCGTGTTGCTTACAGACATTTCTAACTGATTCATTTGTTGCTTAAGGGTTACATTTTTATTTGTCTGAATTTGAAAAGATTTGGATGAATACATTCTATTGTCAGGATCGAATTCTCAACAAGAATAAATTCTCAGAAACAATATCAAAGAAGTTGCGGAATAACACTTTGATATTCAATAAAACAGTAAATCAAAACAGTATATAATCAACAACTTGTAAACTTGTATTGAATGCTTAAAGTTACAAGATTAAACACACAACCTCAATATTGATGAACAGACTCACCAATACGAATTCTACTGCTCTAGAATTAGGATCTATGCCTTGAGGTTGATTTTCTCTCTAGAACTTAGAATGAATTATTATTTCTAAACTATTCTATATATTCTATTCATATATTGATCAAAAGATAATTACAATAAATAAACATATCTTCAGTATATCTTCCATCATTATCTTCAAGCCTTCCATGAATATCTTTATTCTTTCCAGCTGTCATCCTTTTCATTCGGATCTTCAAGTCATAAGCAGCACTAACTATGCTCAGCAGCATTAACTTCTTCAAGCAGCATTAACTTCTAAGCAGCACTAACCACTAGCAGTACTAACTAGCTAAGCAATACTAACTTTGTTCAAGCAGCACTAACTTTGACTAGCAGTATTAATTCTACTAGCAGTAGTAATACTCAGCAGTATTAACTTTGAAGTCTTCTAGCAGTAGTAATTCTGAACTAGCAGCATTAACCATACTTAAGCTTTTCTTCAGTTCCCAACAATCTCCCCCTAACTTGACTTTTAGGAAAAGAAGTCAAGTTCTTCAGATGCTCTTCAAGATGCTCCCAAAATTTCATAATGGCCTAAATTCCAGTATTTGCATCCAATCCCAAACTCTGATTGATGGTTCTCTGGATCAAATATTTAGCCATCTCTGAATCTGGAATACATCTTAGCTTTTTCTTCAGCATGGCATGAAGCTTCAATCTGCTATGATTGTACACTCTATCCACTAGGAAGTATTCAATGTGATTTAAATCCAAAGTCACTGTATATACTCCACTAGTTTCATATAGAGTCCAATTGTTGACTGACTTGAATACATTCTTGATCACATGCTCTACTTCTTCAGGTTTGAACATCATACACAGATACTCCATTACCAGTTTTGTAATTGAAATCTCTGGAGCCTTCAGTATATCTACATACAACTTTATTCCTATCTCAAACATCTCTTCAAGATCTGACCTAGAGCATGTTCTTACAATCTTTGCCCAAGTATTGAACACCTCATACTTTTCATCCTTCCTTTTTAGCCTTATGTATTCCTTTCCATCCACTGTCAATGTATCCCAGAGAATGACCTCAGGAGGCTTAACTCCTACAGGTTCTGCTGAAATTGGTTCAGGCACTTTGTCCATCACTACCATATACAACTTTACATCATCTGTGTTTGATGGCTCTTTCTGTTTAGATGACTCAGGTGCCCCTTCTTCTTCAGAAACTTTCTCATCCTCTCCTTCAGATACTCTAGGCTTCTTGGTTGACTTTCTCCTTGCCATCATCTTGGTTCTCTTTAAAGTCCTTAGACTTTCACCCAGAGTGGCTTCTTTCTTTGATGGTGTTTCCTGCTCATCTAGAAATGGCTTTTGTATCAAAAGGTCATTACTTTCTTTCATCCTCTTCTCCATCTCCACCCTTGCAGTTTCATTCCCCTGAAGCTTTAACATTTCTGAATCATACAACTCTTTAATCTTCTCAAAAGACATTTTGGAGAACATCTCCTTTTTGACTCCTACAACACCTTTGAGAAATATAATCATCTTGTTTCTCTCTTGGGTACCTAGGAATGTCTTTGAGGGTTTTCTCTTCTTTGCAGCTGTTTTTACCACCACCGATTTCTTTAGAATTGCAGCTTTCTTCTGTGCAATTTCAGTTGCCAGGCTTTGTTGATAGGCTTCATTTAGTTCAGCAGCTAGAGCCTTTGCCATCTCCCTGTCCTTTTCAACCTGAACTCTTTCTTCCTTTTCAATATCATCCTGCATCTTCCTGGATAAGGCTTCATCTGATTCAACCAACCTTTGCTTCTTGACTGGTTGATCAGATTCCACCATCTTTGCTTTTCCTTTGTCTTTGTTCATTGCCTTCTTACTGTTATCTTTCTTGATCACTTCACCTTGTTCTTTGATGATTACTCCTTTGGTCTTTGAAGTGACCTTGGGAGTATCATTCTTGGCTTTAAGTAAGGTTTCTGCAATCTCAAGATCTGTTAATACTTCTTTCACTGTTTCTGCTGCTTGTTTAATTTCAGCAGTATTAACCATTTTTGCTGCTTTATTTGAACTAGCAGTATTAATGGTTTCTACTGCTTGCTCTGTTGTTACTGCTGCTTCTTGTGTTTCTATTTGCACTGATTCTCTTTCTGTTTCTGCTTCCTGCTCCCCCTCAACATCAAATCTCTCCCCCTCATCACCATATTTCATCCCATCAAGCTCCCTCTTTTCTGTAGCTTCTTCCATGTTGATCTCCCCCTTTTTGGGAGCATCATTCCCAGATGTCCTTCTCCTTAGCACAAATTGTCTTTTCTTCTTTTTCTGTACTAGCTTCATCACCAATTTCTTGAGTTTGGTAATCTGCACTTGTTGGGACAAGATTACCAATTTCATTTCTTCAAGTTCTTTTCCTTGTTTGAGAACATCTAGGTTGATGTTGCCCATTGTTTCCATCAATTCATAGTAAGAATATCTGTCCTCACCCTCTCCAGAAGTGTTACCTTCTTTGGAAGGATCATTGGATCTTTTTGTAGTGAAAGTCTTCTGCCTAGCAGAAGCACTGTCCACCCCCTTGGTTTCTTGGCACCAGGGACCTTTGAATGATTGCTCATTCAAAGTTGCCATGGGGGAGGTCTTATTTATGTTACCACTGTCCTTCTCTGTGCTAGCAGAAGTAGTGGCAGCCTCAGTACCCATATGCTCAACCTCCTCCTCAGAGAGCACCTCCTTGGGGTTGGGAGACACCCCTGTGGTTTCCCTATGGATATTCTCTAAGGGAGAATTCTCCCTTAGAGGGCTAGTAGGCTTAGTGGTTGATGGTATAAGAAGGGAAGGAGCCTTCTTCACCTGTTTCCTTTTGTAAGTATGGGTGATTGGTGAAGTTGGTTTTTCAAGAAGAGACTGGGGAATTGATTTAGAGTGGGAAGGTTGGGATTGGCTAGCAGTGGGTTGGTCTAATGGGGGCCTTGACCCTGCTGCCATACCTTCATCAGTTTGGGACACCACCATCATTGTAGAAAACAATGGGGTGTCAACTCCTTCCGAGTCCAAAGGGGATCTTTTCATGTTTGAAAAGACCTTACCTTTGGGAATTTTTGGTACATATACCCCATCAAAATGAGGTATATCCGTCAATTCATGGTTAATTACTTCTTGGACAAACCTGGGATACATATAAAAGCTCTTTTTGTTTCCCATGTTTGAGACAAGATCATTGAAAATCATTTGTGAAAAATTATACTTTCTGGCAGTGGCTAAGCATACCAAAGCATAAGCAATGGTGCTACTGAACTCACTCCATCCAGTAGTCTTTTTGGATATACAGTGCATCAAGGTATGAACAAGAAAACGCCATTGGGGGTGAGAATTTAGCTTTTGAGAACTTGAACACCCCCAATGGGCCTCCATACCCCATTCTTGTAAGAGAAGAGAACAGTTCATTATTTGGGATAGAAGTTATACCAGAGGCATCGTCTAGACGTAGACTGATGCGAATAACTTCTTCAGTAACTGTCAAGGGTTTGTCACACACCCTTGTCTTGATCATTTGCACACCATTCTCAGTGATAATGGTGGCATTTGCCCAGAATTGCCTTTGATGCTCGATATAGATTGGAGGCGATACAGTAAGAGCATGGGCAATATGGCTTGACTTGAGGAAATCCACAATCTGATGGAACCCAGCGGCCTGTTTGGGCTTCTGTAGCATCGCAATTTCATTGTGTTCATCTAAGAATGCCATTGATGCCATTGACCTTGAAGATTCTTGCCTGAAAACTTTGAACTTGAGAGAGAAAGGGTTTAGAGCGCAAGTGAATAGTATGCAAAGAGTCGTTATGAGCTTTTGGGCGGGCAAAGAGTATTTATAGTATTCAGGATATAAGCAGTATTAACCTAGAGCAGTATTAACTACAAGCAGTATTAACTGAAAGCAGTATTAACTGAAAGCAGTATTAACTGAAAGCAGTATTAACTGAAAGCAGTATTAACTACAAGCAGTATTAACTACTAGCAGTATTAACCAACTAGCAGTATTAACCAACTAGCAGTATTAACTACTAGCAGTATTAACCAACTAGCAGTATTAACTACTAGCAGTATTAACCAACTAGCAATATTAACTGAAAGCAGTATTAACTAACTAGCAGTATTAACTACTAGCAGTAGAAACTGTGCACTGGCAGTATTAACTATACTTACTCCTTTAATCTCTGGAAACACTGAGTACTGCTATACATATCCTGAAAAGGAAGATTAGTAACACCAAGAATAGACAAGATACAGGTATAGAACCACTTTTTGAGAAGGAACTTATTCAGAGTTGATCATTCCCACACTTGTTACCAAGAAAGTGAATCTACCCACATCAAAAGCTTTGGTGAATAGATCAGCAAACTGGTTATCAGTGTGAACTTTTATAACTTGAATAAGTTTCTTTTCATTACAGTCTCTTATGAAGTGATACCTGATCTCAATGTGCTTTGTCTTTGAGTGCTTGACAGGATTATTCACAATGCTAATAGCACTGCTGTTATCAATAAAAATTGGAGTGTGTAGAAAGGTTACCCCATAGTCCAACATTTGATTTTGAATCCATAAGACTTGAGAACAGCAACTTGCAGCTGCTATATACTCTGCCTCTGTTGTAGATGTGGACACTGTGGTTTGTTTCTTGCACTGCCAAGAAACTAGTCTTGCACCCAAAAACTGACATCCTCCAGAAGTAGATTTTCTGTCCAAGTTTGCTCCACCTAGATCACTGTCTGAGTATGCAAGTAGGTCAAAGGATGAGGCATGAGGATACCAAAGTCCCAATCTGGGTTGCCCTTTGAGATATCTGAATATCCTCTTGACAGCTTGATAGTGAGATTGCTTTGGCCTAACTTGGAATCTTGCACATACACAGACTGGAAACATTATATCTGGCCTAGAGGCTGTAAGATACATGAGAGAGCCAATCATGGATCTGTAATGATGAACATCCATATCCTCCCCCTCAAGATCTGCCGTTATCTGCTTGTGTGTCTCCATAGGTGTGCTGGCAGGTTTTGAATCTGAGAAACCAAACTTGGTTAGAATGTCCTGCACATACTTGGACTGACAGATGAAAATTCCATCTGACTTCTGTTGAACTTGGAGTCCAAGGAAGAAAGTAAGTTCCCCCATGGAACTCATCTTGAACCTCTGGTGCATTAGTTCCTCAAACTCCTTTCACATGTTGTCTCTTGTTGATCCAAAGATAATATCATCAACATAGATTTGGACCAGCAAGATATCCTTCTTCTTTCTCTTGATGAATAGAGTCTTATCAATGACTCCTCTTTCAAAGCCATTTTCCAAGAGATAGGATGACAGAGTGTCATACCATGCTCTTGGAGCTTGATGTAGTCCATAAAGTGCTTTCTTCAATTTGTATACCCTGTCTGGATAGCTTGGGTTTTCAAACCCTGGTGGTTGACAGACATATACTTCTTCTTCAATTGAGCCATAAAGAAATGCACTTTTCACATCCATTTGATAGACTATGAATTTCATATAAGAAGCATAAGCCAGGAATAATCTAATTGCTTCTATCCTGGCCACAGGTGCAAATACTTCATCATAGTCTATTCCCTCTTCTTGTGTATACCCTTGAGCCACCAGCCTAACTTTATTTCTTATCACAATACCTCTTTCATCTCTCTTATTCCTGAAGACCCATTTTGTTCCTATTGCTCTTTGGCCTTTAGGAAGGTCTACCAGATCCCAAACATCTTGCAGTTTGAATTGCAATAGCTCTTCTTGCATTGCTTCTATCCAACTAGATTCTTTCATAGCATCATGTGCCTTCTTAGGCTCAAGCTGGGATAAAAAGCAAGAAAGCACTGTATGTTGTTGATCTTGCAATTCTTGTAGCCTGCTTTGATTTCTAGTCATCATAGGAGAGGATATATCTCCTATTACCAGTTGTGGAGGATGATTCTTTTGAATTCTGGTGTGATAAAAAGGTTCTTCATTGAGTACCACCTCTAGATTTGAGTCATTCACCTCAACTGAGAAGTTTTCAGCAGCTACTTCTGATTTCTTATTAACTTGATTCTCCTCATTTCTACATTCTTCTTCACTCTGACTTGGTTCAATAGATGATTCCTTTTCACAGTCTTCAACAGGATCTGCTGTGGGTATGGGAAAGATCACAGATTGAGATAAACTGTCTTGAACTTGTGTAGTTCCTGATCCTCCATTCCCTGATCCTGCATAATCATCACTACTGAAACCAAAAGAGTTAGTTAGTGAATCAATGTCAAATAGCCACTGAGGACCAGACCCAATTGGATTTGGTGTGTTCTCATTGCATTTGACATTGTCACTTTCTTCAATTATTCTAGAAGAAGAGTTAAAGAGTCTGTAAGCCTTACTCTGAGATGAGTAACCAACAAGAAAACCATCATCTGCTTTGCTATCAAACTTACCTAAGTGAGATTTGGTATTGAGAATAGTACAAGGACACCCAAAAGGTTTGAAAAATCCAATAAATGGTTTTCTTTTATTCAAAAGCTCATATGGGGTCTTGTTCTTTGGCTTGACTACTAGAACTCTGTTTTGGACATAACAAGCAGTATTAACTGCTTCAGCCCAGAAGGTAATTGGCAATTTTGAATCAGCCAACAGAGATCTGGCAGCCTCTATTAGTGTCCTATTTCTCCTCTCAGCAACTCCATTCTGTTGAGGAGCCCTGGGGGCACTATATTGTGTCTCAATGCCTTTCTCTTCACAAAAGGTGTTTAGATCAAGATTTTTAAATTCAGTCCCATTATCTGATCTAATGACTTTTACTTTTTGATTAGTTTGGTTTTCAATTCTTAGAATAAAGGATTTGAGCAGTCCACTTGTCTCATCCTTAGTCCTTAGAAAATATACCCAAGTAAATCTTGAGTAATCATCAACAATAACCAAGCAGTAAGATTTCTTGCCTATACTCATAACATTTGTAGGACCAAACAGATCCATATGCAATAACTGGAGACAAGAAGAAATAGAATTTAATTCTTTGGTCTTATGAGAAGTTTTGTGCTGTTTGCCTTTAAGACAAGCCACACAATAATCATCACATGAAAAGACTTTTGAAGGTAAACCTCTTACAAGGTTGTTTTTAACAAGTTTGTTCATAGTCTTAAAATTCATGTGACACATCCTTCTGTGCCAAAGAGAGGATTCATCCACAGAAGCTTTTGAAACAAGACAGTTCAGGGATGAATCACTATCAACATTTTCCATATCTAGACAATAAACATTGTCCTTTCTTGGAGTTCTAAGTAGTATCATGCTTTCATCAACTACCTTGAACCCTGGAGCAAGGATCATACACTCAGTATTTGTAAATAATATACTATGTTGTTTGTCACAAACCTGTGATACACTTAACAGGTTGTACTTCAACTGGTCAACATAGTAGACATCCTCAAATGTCATCTTACCTTTTGTGACATTACCTTTGCCACTTATTTTACCTCCAGTAAGATCATTTCCAAAAGCAACATGTCCTCCATTGATATGCTTGAAATCCTGAAGGCATGACATGTTACCTGTCATGTGCCTAGAGCAACCACTATCAACATGCCAAATGCTCTTTCCCTTGAGCTGTTGGTTGCCCTGCACATAGAATAAATCAGTTAGTTTGAAATAGGAACCCAAGCCAAAGTGGTCTTGGGTACCCTTTTCTCATCAAAATACTTGCATTCTTTCTTGACAAGATTTTTAAACTTAGATTCCTCATTATTGGAGTACTTTGTCACAATAATAGGCTTGGAAACATGTTTGCTAGAAGCAATACTGGTTTTAGAAGTACTGACTGCCTTAGCAGCACTTGCATGCTTAGCAGTACTAACCTTTTTAGCAGTAGTAACTGTGTTAGCAGCATTAATATTTTCAGCAGTACTAACACTGTTAGCAGTAGTAACTGTGTTAGCAGCACTAATATTTTCAGCAGTACTAACACTGTTAGTACTTCTAGGTACCCATAGTAAAACACTTTCTTTTAAAACCTTGTTTTTCATAGGGCCTTTTCTTTCAACAGATTTCTTTATCACATGTTTCTTTCCAGCCTTCATATAACCAACAGGTTTTTGCACAATTCTTTGAAAGTTTATCTGTTGATTAATAGGGTTAAAGAAGCAATATTTAGCCAAATGATTCATCTTGCCACATATGAAACAAGGTTTTGGTCTATTGATTTTATTCAGATCAACTCCTTGTTTCTGAGCCCATTGATTATTCCAGTTTCTTTGATTACCTCTTTTTATACCAGAATTTAGGCTCTTTGCTTTATTGCAAGCACACTGTTTACAAGGTCCAGGATTCACAACCGTGGTTTGTTTGTAATGGACCTTGTTATTCTTTCCTTTGGTCTTCTCTATCTCCTTGGACTTGACCCAGATTTTCCCACATCCCTCATTGGTGATAATGTTGTTTTCTAATGGTATCTTTTTACTCACAGTATTATCCCTATTCTTACTGGCTTCTTTCTCAGTCAAATCCTTAACTACTACCTCATCCAAAGGATCTATCTTAAAAGCTTCCTCAGACAAGTCCTTTTTCTCCTTGGTTTCCAACAAGTCTGAAGTAGGAGAGATATAGTTGTTATTGTAAGGAGGAGGTGTATTGTTGTATCCAATACCAGGCTTCATCTTATCATGAATCTGAGCCTTTAGAAGAGAATCCATTGCTTTTGAAGCATATGAAAACTTTTCTATGTCAAGCTTAACTTTAGACAGTTCCTCTTTCAGCCTATCATTCTCTTCTAAGGACTTAGACAGTTTGGTCTCTAACTCATTCTTTTCCCACTTCCAATAGTTTGTGTCATAAGAGTGTTGAAGTTCATTAGCTTGAAAGCCTTTGATTTGCTCTTCAAATCTCTCTACTATCAACACATAATCTCTTCTGTCCTTTTCCAATCTTTTGAGGTCATCACACATACTTTGATTGTGATCCCTGTATCTTTTGACATTGTCTATGCAAGATTTAGAGCAGAGATTAGAAATTACCTCAGAGGGGAGATCAGACACTTATGCCATAAGAGCTTGGTTCTGAATGGCTTCCTCAGCTTGATCACTCCAGTCAAATCCCATTCCTTGTTGAGAAACAAGGGCTTGAGCAGGATTTTTGTTTTGATTGTTGCCTCCATTCTGAGCTTGTTGGCCTCCATTCTGAGTTTGTTGGTGGTTGTTGTTTGTACCAGCACTCCTGCACTCTTTAGCAAAATGTCCTTTCATATGACACTTATAGCACTCCACCTTAGTCTTGTCAAAGCCAGCTCCATCTTCTCTTCTTTGAGAGAAGTTGTTCCTTCCTGTTCTTTTAATAAACTTCTTCACTCTCATAGATAACATGGCCATTTGCCATTTAATGTCCATCTCCTCCAGATCATCAGGGTGAAGTTGATCCAGATCATCATTAATCAATGAACTGTTGCTATGACTGGACAAAAAGGCTTCAAAGATAGTTCCAGTGCCTTTTTCTGAATTTACTCCACTGGCAGTACTAACTGCTTCAGGGTTGGCAGTAGTATCAGTAGATGTTGAAAGAAGTGCAGCATTGTGAATATATCCAGTGGGCTTTTTCTTGGATTCTACCTCAGTTTCAAAAACTCTTAGATCATTATATAGATCATCAAGTTCCTTCTCTTCCAGATTATCACTCTGTCTATATGAGACAGTGTACATAGTCCATTCATCCCCAAGAGATCTGAGGAATTTTCTGTTGATATCATCTTGCTCCATCTTCACTCCTACAGTAGCCAGTTCACCAATGAGTTTGTTGAACCTATCAAAAGTTTGAGTCATGGACTCATTCTTTGAAGAAGTGAAGTTCTCATACTGCTGTTTTAGAACATCTCTTTGATTTCTTTTGATGCTTTTAGTGCCAGCAAATCTTTTCTCTAAAGCATTCCAGAGAATCTGAGCATCAGTGCAGTTGCAAAATTGATGCTGGTATTCATTGGGGATGGCCAAGAGCAAAGTGCTCAAGGCCTTCATCTATGTCTGTCTTATCTTCCTCTCACCATCTGTCTTTGGTGGAGGTCTTTTCCCATCTGGTCCTATCTTTCCTGCTTCAGAAGGACCATTCTCAATGATATCCCACATTGAGTAATCAGTGAGAAGAATGTATTGTCTAATTCTGATCTTCCACATGTCAAACTCACTAGGTTTGAGCATTGGTACCTTAGAGACCAGAGTACTGTTTGAATCTGTAAGGTTTTCCATGATGAATGAATAGATATTTCTGAGAGAGTCTGGCTCTGATACCACTTGTCAGGATCGAATTCTCAACAAGAATAAATTCTCAGAAACAATATCAAAGAAGTTGCGGAATAACACTTTGATATTCAATAAAACAGTAAACCAAAACAGTATATAATCAACAACTTGTAAACTTGTATTGAATGCTTAAAGTTACAAGATTAAACACACAACCTCAATATTGATGAACAGACTCACCAATACGAATTCTACTTCTCTAGAATTAGGATCTATGCCTTGAGGTTGATTTTCTCTCTAGAACTTAGAATGAATTATTATTTCTAAACTATTCTATATATTCTATTCATATATTGATCAAAAGATAATTACAATAAATAAACATATCTTCAGTATATCTTCCATCATTATCTTCAAGCCTTCCATGAATATCTTTATTCTTTCCAGCTGTCATCCTTTTCATTCGAATCTTCAAGTCATAAGCAGCACTAACTATGCTCAGCAGCATTAACTTCTTCAAGCAACATTAACTTCTAAGCAGCACTAACCACTAGCAGTACTAACTAGCTAAGCAATACTAACTTTGTTCAAGCAGCACTAACTTTGACTAGCAGTATTAATTCTACTAGCAGTAGTAATACTCAACAGTATTAACTTTGAAGTCTTCTAGCAGTAGTAATTCTGAACTAGCAGCATTAACCATACTTAAGCTTTTCTTCAGTTCCCAACATCTATGGTTTGACAGATGGTTCAGATAGTATGAGACCAGATCAGATACTGAAAGAGGTCAGAAAATGGTTCATCACATTTCTTGAAGAAGTTTTGATTATTTATATGCTCTACATCATCCAAAAGGGAGAGAAATATTTACAAGAAATGTTGATTGGAGAATGGATTGTGATAGTTACAGGGAGATGTAATCAAGAAATGACAGAATTTGAAAGTTAAATCTCAGAGATTTGTGGAGAATGTACAGAATGAAAGAGAAAAGTTCAAGAGTTCAATAAAGATTGTTGAAGTTCACTGAAATTTTATTTGAAGATTATTTCCTGAAGCAAAGTAAGCTAAATCTGAAGATAATTTCTTTTCCGAAGACTGAAAGGAGTTATTATACATCTTTGGGGAGATTGTTTCTTCATGATGATATTCATTATGAAGATAAGTGCAAGTTTATTTAAAAGAGAGAGATGAAATACTTATCTTTGTGAAGATGTTAAAGGGGAGATTGAATTTGTTAAAGATCAAACAAGGGGGAGATTGTACGTTAGTGTTAAATTTCTTTTTGAAGATGATCTTGAATCCAAAGGGGGAGATTGTTAGTACATAAATGTTGGATCCAAGATCATTGGAATAGAGAGTCAAAAGCCCAAGTCAAAGCCTTCTATGCAAAGTCAAAGTCAATGCTTAAAGGATAAAGTCAAAGTGTTTAGTTAGTTGTTTGTTTAACTTGTTTTGTTCCTTGTAACGTTTCCTTAGTATAAATACTTTTTCAAGTTAGTAGAATCATAAGGTACAACTATATTGTAAACTTAGAGAGAGAAATATCCATCTACGAGGATTTGTATTCTGTCAATTATGAGTTTAATAGAAATGGCATCTTGATTGAAATTGTTGTTATCTTGATGTTAATTGCACAATTTGGGACTATCATTTCTAGATAGTGTATTATTCATGTTTTCAATGTTATTTTGAGTATGGCGTGTATCCATATTTTATGGTCCTGATATATTGGAACTTATCCATGTTTTGTTGTTTTAGATATTGCACCATACCCATGTTCTTTGAGTGTTTTGGATAATATAGCTTCTACCCGTTCGGTATTGGAATATTTAACCTTATTGTTGTTTGGATGAATATTGTGTTTTGGTTTCATGATAAATGAGTGTTTTGATTAATGAATTTTTATCATGAAATGGTGGGTTTTGGAAGGATGTTGTTTTTATATTAAATACATTTCATTAGAAAAACTGTGTTTTAAATAACATCTTTTTAGTTTTACCGTTTTATATTAATGATGAAAACTGCTTAATCTCACTAAGTTTAACTTTTTTTATTTGTCGACATTGCATCAGGTCCTTGTCTGCGAAAGGTACAAGATTCCCAGGCTTATTGTCTGCGAAAGGTTCAAGTTTCGCAGGTTAAGTGGTTGCGAATTCCTTAAGTTTCGCAGGCCTTTATATTGAGGATTCTCAAAGGTGTGTGGTTTGCGAAAACTAAAGGTTTCGCAGGTGTGAGGTTTGCGAAATCCTAAGAATTCGTAGAGTGTTGGTTGCGAATTCTGAAAGTGTTTTTGCGAATTTTGTGTGCTTTCTATAGCTTGCGAATTCTGAGTAATCCTCAGTGTTGCTTGCGAATTCTATGGTTGTTTCCTTATAACTTGCGAATTTTGAGTGTTTTTCATATTATTTTGCGAATTTTGTGCTATTTTTTGTGTATATTGCGAAATCTAACCTTGGTGCTTTGAGAATCTTCATTTATGATTCTTATTTTCAGTATTTTTCAATATTCATTTGATTTCATTTGGGACTAACGATCAATTTCAAGTTTTCTTATTGCATATTTTTTCAAAATCAGTATGACTTCCAGGGAAGCTCCTTCAATCAGTACAGATGAGAATCCACCAGTACTTTTTAGAGGAGAGTACGAAAAATGAAAAAATCAGTTCCTGGATTTCATTGATAAACATGAATTAAGGGATCTTATTAGACTATTTCTGAGGGAAGGGAGTATGACAACTCCAAGGAAAGTTTTTTCTGTTATAAAAAAGAATGGAGAAATAGAAAAACAAGAGCTTCCATTACCTCTTGATATGTACTCAGACGAGCAAAGAAAAAGACATCAAGCTGACTGTTTAGCCAAATCTTTTATATTGCAAGGAATTTCCAAGGAGATTTCAAAGGAGATTTCTATCAAGTTAGAATGCAAAAAGGCTACAGGAAAACGGTTGTGGGAACAAATCGAGAAGGAAGAGACATATCATATCTGCTTAATGGGAAGGATGGTGGATGAAGCTGAAGATGAAGTTGAGTCAGCTGATGAAGAAGAAACTAATGAGGTATGTGACATGACTGAATCGGATTTTGTAAATCAAATAAATGTCATGATGGTTAGACTTCAAAAGTTAGAGTCAAAGCTTAAGCGTGAAAGAGGTATCAATAAAGACAAAAACCAATCAATACAGAAACTTAGCGAGAATATTGCTGAGAATAAAGTATTGATTGGGACCTTACATAAACATATTGATACCACCGCTAAAGAAAAGACTCTCATTCTTAAAGAGTTAGTTGAAACAAATTCAAAGTATAGACTGAGTGAGTTTGAATCAAAAGAGCTTTCTAAAATGTATTCTCCGCTTTCAAAAGAAAAGAAATCTTTAACTGAAAAGGTGAATGCTTTGGAAGGGAAATTATACACTTTGGGTCAAACTGAACAAACCATTCATCTAAACAAGCCTAAAGAGAATCCTGAGTGTTGGGACTTGGTTACAAGAACCCACACCATCTCAAAAAGGGTATATCTGAAGTGCCTGCTCTTTATGATTTTGGATTTATGAGACTGGCACCTCAATACCCTGAACTCAAAGTTTTCTGGACTAGTTTGTCTGAAGAGGATAAAGCCAAGGAATATGCT
This sequence comes from Arctium minus, assembly GCA_954870635.1. Lineage (NCBI taxonomy): Eukaryota > Viridiplantae > Streptophyta > Magnoliopsida > Asterales > Asteraceae > Arctium > Arctium minus. Next base: position 80,507,082 of record OX941083.1, on the reverse strand, counting down.
AAAAGAAATAACACAACTAAAGTTCAACTTCAATTCGTTATGAGAGGTTGAATAACAGTTATAGTTCCGATAAATCAAAATCTCTTTCAAATGACTATTTTGAGAGTTATTCTGTAACAGAGATAGAGGCTAAGCCTATCGAAGGAAAGCTTTACGTTCTTCCTCTCGTTTTGGAAAGTAAAATTTCTGAACTCGAGAATACTCTCACAGAAGAAAGAATTTTGATAGACTTAGAACAAACTGTATTTTCTATTGTGTTCAAGTATACTGAGTTTTCTAAATTATCCAAGGCTTTAAAAACTAATGATAGGTCTGGTTTACTTGATAATGAGTTTGATTTTCTAAACTCTGATGGTTGTTTAGTTGACTGTGTTGGTAATTTTGACTTTAATTCTAAACTTCCTGGTCATTCATCTTTTGTTGTTAATTCTTTTGGATTACCAAGTGGGTACAACAAAGGTGAAACATCAACGAAAGTTGATAAATCAGTTCCTGTGAAAGCCAAAGTTGCCAAAGGTAAAAAGAAGAAATCTGGGCATTCACAGAAATAGATCAACACTGGTAAGTCAAAGAAGAAGCATTTGTTTGATTCTCACCATTCTAACTCTAAAGTTTCAAATGTTTCAGATTTGATAAAGAAAAAGCTTGGAGTTAAGTCGGAATGGCTACCGAAACAGAAGTTTGATGAGAAAGCTAAATCATTTTCTAATTCTGATTATAATAAGAAGACTAATAGTAAAGATGATTTGATTGCGAATATTGCTATTTCTAAACCAAAACTTGTCGATTCTCGCAAGAAATATTCCATACAACAATTATTCCAGTTATCTCCATCTACTAGAAAGTTTTCAAATTATGGTAGAAATGATTATGCTTCTCGAAAATATTCTGATGTTTGGTTCGGCACATATCATGTTTACTCTTATCGTTCTAACTCTTCATATGGTTTTAAAAGGAAAAGCGGACCAAAATACCAATGGGTACCAAAATCATGTGCTAACACTGTGGGTCCTATTTATAAGTGGGTACCTAAACCTCTTATTTCCTGATTTCTCTTGTGCAGACCCGTCATATGTGGTACTTGGATAGCGGATGTTCCAAGCATATGACCGGGCAGAAAAGTCTGTTGACTAACTTTACAGAGAAATACTGCGGAACAGTTCGATTTGGTAACGATCAGTTTTCACCAATTCTGGGGTATCGTGATGTGGTACACGACAACGTAACGATTAAGAAGGTGAGTTACGTAGAAGGATTAGGACATAAACTTTTTAGTATTGGGCAGTTCTGTGACAAAGACTTAGAGGTGAATTTCAAGGCCAAGAGGTGTTCGGTACGCACTATGGACGGGAAAGAACTCTTGGTCGGCACTCGCAAGTCAAACCTCTACACTATCAACTTGTCAAAGGTCCAGACTGACAATCAGGTGTGTCTACTCTCAAAACCTCGATGCAACAAAGCTGGCTATGGCATCAACGACTCTCTCACCTCAATTTTCGGTACATCAACAAACTGGTCAGTAGAAAGCTAGTGAAAGGACTTCCTGAGCTCAAGTATGAAAAAGAACACTTGTGTGCAGTGTGTGAAAAAGGGAAGATGAAGAGAGCTCCACACAAACCGAAGCCTGAACCGAGTACCAACGCCCCTTTAGAGCTGTTACATATGGATCTTTGTGGTCCTATGCGAACGCAAAGCTTAGGCGGAAAGAAATACGTGTTAGTTATTGTAGAAGATTATTTGTGATACACGTGGGTCAAGTTTCTACGATCAAAATATGAGACACCCAAAGTTCTCATTACATTTTAAAGACGACCCAGGTGAATCTGCAGAAACCAGTCAAGCTTCTTCGAACCGACAACGGCACAGAGTTTAAGAACAGAACAGTTGAAGAATATCTCGAATCGGTCGGGATATCACATCAATACTCAGCTGCACGAACGCCTGAACAGAATGGAGTAGTCGAAAGGCGAAACCGCACGCTAGTCGAGGTCGCTCCAACTATGCTCAGTCAATCCGACTTACCTCTATTTCTATGGGCAGAAGCTGTATCGACTGCGTGTTACACTCAAAATCGGTCCATGATACACCGCAGATTTCAAAAGACTCCGTATGCATTGATCAACAACCGAACTCCAACCATTAAATATTTTCATGTTTTTGGTTGTAAGTGTTTTGTGCTAAATGACAGAGAGAGTATGAATAAGTTCAGCGCTAAGGCGGATGAGGGCATCTTTATTGGCTATTCTTCTACATCTACTGCATATCGATTGTACTTGAAGAAGTCAAATACTGTGGTTGAGAGCGTTAACGTTACATTTGATGAAGAGATGGCTTCTAAACATGTCTGTTCAGAACCCGTGGTAACAGGAGTACTAGCTTCTGGGCAAATCGGTCCAGAACCTGTGTCTCAAGCGAACAAATCAGATGGAGCATCAACGTCTACTAATCATTTATCTGATTTAGATTTACTATTTGAACTATTTTATGATGAATTTCTTGGATCTAAAGTGACTAAATCTATTGTGGTTGACAGGATAGAAGACTTAATGATTACTCATCCAACCATTTCAGATATCTCTATTGAATCCAACTCCCCAATTTAGCAAGAAGTTCAAGTTCAAATGCCTACTCCGACAGTTGAAGCTGTGACCAACAGTGAAGAAACAGAAGTAGTTGAATCAGTAGGGTGTACTGTAAGGACAGATCAACAGACTGATCAAGCTGAACCCACTGAAACTTCTGCACCTAATACTTCAACTGAACCCCCCATTCCTCCTGAACAATCTGAAGAAGATACCAGTGGATTCAGAGATGATAATCATGATCAATATGTATCTAATCCACTCCCTCATGAACACAAGTGGACCAAAGAGCACCCGATATCTCAAGTCATTGGAGATATGTCAAAACCGGTGCAAACTAGGTCTGCAACATCAAATCAATGTATGCATGACTCCTTTCTGAGCAAGATTGAACCTACTCGCGTATTTGAGGCTCTTGCGGATTCAGATTGGGTGACTGCAATGCAAGAAGAGCTGAATCAGTTCGAAGCACTTAAAGTCTGGAGACTCGTACCCAAACCTGAAGGTAAAACCATCATTGGTACGAAATGGGTGTTCAAAAACAAGAAGGATGAAGATGGTACCATAATCCGAAATAAAGCAAGACTTGTCGCCAAGGGATATAGGCAAGTGGAAGGAATAGACTACGACGAGACATATGCTCCAGTGGAGCGTATAGAAGCAATCCACATGTTTCTTGCTTACGCTGCCCACAAGAACTTCACCGTCTATCAAATGGACGTGAAGACAACCTTTCTGAATGGCATACTCAAGGAAGAAGTCTACGTCTCGCAGCCAGAAGGCTTTGTCAATCAAGAGAAACCGAATCACATATACATTCTTGACAAAGCACTTTATGGTCTGAAACAAGCTCCTCGCGCCTGGTATGATGTCTTATCTCAGTTCTTGGTCAAGTCTGGTTTTACAAAAGGTACAGTAGATACCACTTTATTCATTAAAAAGAAAAAAAGGCGATATCATTCTTATTCAAATATATGTGGATGACATTATTTTTGTTTCTACAAATCCTAAATACTGTAAGAATTTTTCAAACCTCATGGTGTCACGTTCTCAGATGAGTATGATGGGAGAGTTAACTTTCTTTCTCGGATTACAAGTCAAACAATTTTCAACGGGGATTTTCATCAATCAATCTAAATACATTCTTGATATTCTTCGGAAGTTCAAAATGGAAAATTGTAAACCGATTGGTACCCCGATGGCACCTGGTACTAAAATTGGCACTGATCCTTCGGGAAAAGTTGTTGATGCTAGGACCTATAAAGGGATGATAGGTTCTTTGATGTATCTTACTTCCAGTAGGCCAGATATAATATTTTCTACATGCTTATGTGCTAGATATCATGCCAATCCTAAAGAATCCCATTTGTCTACAGTCAAACGTATTTTTAGGTATTTGAAGGGGACTGCAGATCTTGGTCTGTGGTATCCTAAAGTTCCTAGCTTTGAACTAACAGCATATTCAGACGCAGATCATGCTGGTTGTATGCTAGACAGGAAGAGCATGTCGGGTTATATACATTTCCTTGGTGATAAACTCGTCAGTTGGGCATCAAAGAAGCAATTATGTGTTTCCACTTCAACGGACGAAGCAGAATATGTAGTTGCTGCTAGTTGCTGTTCTCAGGTCTTTTGGATGAGAACGCAACTGCGAGACTTTGGTTATCACTACAATAAAATCCCGATCTATTGTGACTCGAAAAGCGCTATCGCGATATCAGCTAATCCTGTTCAGCATACGAAGACCAAACACATTGATGTCAGGTATCACTTTATAAAAGATAATGTCGAGAAAGGAACAATTGAACTTTACTTTGTAAAAACTGATTATCATCTTGCAGATTTGTTTACCAAACCCTTAGACGAAAAGAGATTCACTTTTCTTGTCTCTAGGCTTGGTATGCTAAATCTTAAGACATAATCAGTGGTTACCTATTAAAGTTTTTCTCATTGTGAATTTTTCATCATTTCTTTATCATTAATTCTGAAAGATACCTGCACTTTAATATTCTGTTCATGATCTCAGGGGGAGTGTGAGAAGCACTTCATAGATGATCCATGTTATTTTGAGGGGGAGCATATCTAATTTCTGCATTTACTTATCTGTCAAATTTGTAGTGATGCATGATTTTAGGGGGAACTTTTCACAGTCAAAGGAGTATGGCAATGACTTCTGATTACTTCAGATCAGAACTCATTCATTTAATTGTTTTACTGCTTTATGTCATTTAAATTTCTGTGAATAAAGTTGCTTTGACTATGACCTTAAGACTTTTGCAGTTTGCGAGATGCTTACAAGATCATATCTTTATGACTTTAAGCTTGACTTCATGAGATGGAAGATTGCACGCAAAAGGTAAAATTCTTTATCTTCATCTCATATATGGTTGAAAGAAGGACAACTTTCAATCATAGAAAACATTACTCTTAAATGTTCAAACCACTTCCCGATTCTCAAACAGATTTCATGAATTGGAAGTGTGCTTTTAAATGTTTTCAAGATCTATTTTGTGCTTTAACTGTTCAAGTTAAATCATTTGAGCAACAACATGCTTTATAGGGAAAACATGGGATATTTGTGCTAGGACTTAACTGAAACTTCTATGGATTCACGTTAACCAGTGTTTCCTACCCAAGAAGTTAATCCTTAGTGATTGAGTGTGAGGAGTCGAAAAGAAATGAGTGTGGGATTGTGCGTTGCGGTCAAATGAAAAAGAGAGTTTGGTTAGATGTGAGCTTATTGTTTAAAAGAAAGAGGGTGTGAGATCAGAGTAAAAGAATATCAAACTCTGCACCAACTACTTTCTAAGTCGGGCAGCCACATTACTAATGTTTCACAATTCTTGGTGAACGTTATTGAAACAGGCAACTAGCCCATGCCAACTCTTGACATTAACCCCACCAGCCACTCGTTTTCTTCTTAATAAGAAAATGTTTCATTTTCAAAGGGGAAACAGTACATTTACTATCTGATTTTCATTTGGAAAATCTGGATATTGAAAAGAAGGAAGTCTGCCCCACCTTCACACTTCAATCATGCACTTTGAGTTTGTGTTTATCTACTGTTGTCTTAGTGGTTTACACAATGTTGAGCCTTAAAGCAATCATTCGTGCTCAATTCTTTCTACCCCATGCACAAACACATAAGGAATTTGTTTATTTGTCATAACGTTCATAGAAATTGCCTTCGTGGTGTTTCGATGATTGGATGGAAGCCCTGGGGAGTGAACATCATACAAGCTCCTTTATAATATGTATTCGTTACACACAGTGACTTCGTGTTACTGACAGGCAATTTTAACTGATTCATCTGTTGATTCAGGGGTTACATTCCTAATTTGTCTGGATTTGAAAAGATCTAGATGAATATCTTCGCAGGTTGACGGTGAATCAGAGGCTCAGTTCAACATATCGGCATGGTCAAAGACATTTCTTGTGACAAAGTTTTGATGATATCGATGCTCAATTCATCAAAAAGGGGGAGAGCTAATCAAGAAATAGGGGAGAACACAAGATTAAAGAAATGTCCAAGATTGAAGATTTCAGTTAGTTGTGAAAGAATGCAAATCTGAAACAGCAATCATCAAAGAATGAAGATGTGCTGAATACTTTGCTAAAGCATTCTGAGCTGAAACTGGAGATAACTTCTTTCCATCATCTGAAAGAGATTTTATTTTCGTCTTTTGGGGAGATTGTTATATTTTGAAGAAAAGAGGGAGATTGCATCTTCTGAGCTTAAAGAGAAGATTGGATTGCTAAATCCTTTTAGTAATGATCTTGATCCAAATGGGAGATTGTTAGAGCACAAATTTATTGGATTCAAGATCATCAAATCTGAAGATTGCAATATGAGGTCAAAGCTGAAAAGTCAAACTCTCAAGAATAGTCTAGGTCCTTTGTAATAAAATAGTCAAAGTTATTGTTTTTTATGTATTTTTGTTTTATTTTGTTTTTCCCTATAATAGGTATATGACCAATTATAGGGTGCTAGGGTTGCTAGGAGGGGTGTGCCTAATTGAGAAAAAGCAGCCGTCATTCTGATATTCCTAGAGAGAGGCGATTCTAGAGAGAGAGCTTCAAGAGAGAAAAACCTTCAAGAGAAAACCTTGTAATCTTTGATTGAGAAATCCAAAACAGGTTTGATTAATCTCTTGATTGTGATTACTTTGTTTATGTGATAAGAACTTGATTTTACAGGGACACTCAGACACCGTCAAAAATTGAGTGCTAGTTAGATGCATGGGAAGGATTTAGTCTTTCGAAGACATCTTCCATGACTTGGAAGTAGCAACCATTGGTGGATTTTTAGTAACACACATCCCTATTATAGAAATTGTGTAATGTTTGATCTGTAATCACTAATGTTAAATCTTAACTTGTAATTTTAGGTTATTCAATTATTGGTTGCTCGTTAGAAGGGAATTTATCTTTCAATTGATGTTTAGAAAAATTTAAATTAGTCGTTTTTACATATTTGAGGGTGTTACACTCTTCTCTAGTCACGACAAACAACGAGTTCTTCTCTGTCCAAACCACCACCACAGGCGACGAGTTCTTCCCCATCAAAACCACCACCACAGGCAACGACTTCTTTTTTGTCGAAACCACCACCAAAGGCAACGACTTCTTCTCCTACCTTCTATAGTTTTTTTATTGGTTGAATCGTTTGTCGTACAAACATGTAGGGTTGATGTTGATTTTGGTTTTGTTAGAGTTTTTTATTTGGATTTTAGGTTAGGGTTCATGATTTTGATTTTAGTTTAGGGTGGAGAGCTTTTTAAAAAGATGAAATCGAAAGATTCAGTAAAAAAATTGCAGCCCAACTTGTTTGTTCGATAATAAAAGTTGTTTATTCTCCTTATTTCATGGGTGTTATGCATAGAGATTTGAAACCTGCTCTAAAAAAAGGAGCATTAGGGTTTCTTCCATGCTCTGCTGATTATACCCTCTTGGAACCTAAGATTTCATGATGGAACGTTGTGCATATTGCCATCCTACCACAAAACCATCACTTGCAGCGTGTGCTCACTATGCACTATGTTTGGTGTGCACACTGTGATCACAAAATTGGTTCATGATGGTGTTCACATTGTACTGTACAAAAGTTGGTTTACAATGTTGTTCCATATGGCTGTACAAAAATTGGTTCACAATGGTGTTCACATTGTGCTTACAATAATTTTATATCTAGTGGTGGTCGAATGTGTTCCAGGCGAAAGAGGAGAAGGATAGAGGAGAGAGATTACAAAATATCCACAAATGATTTTTCTACCCCTAAAAGTTAATCATTCCTTAAAAAGTGGAGGTTGGTTTAAAACACATTAAAAATTCAATTAATTAAAATGACAAATAATTAATTACTTTATGTAGCTTACAATGGACCTCACAGTTCCCACAAATTGCAAGGATCTCAAAAGAAGGCACTATATATGTATATATACATGTTGTGGATCATTTTATGTTGGTTCTTATTAAATTATAATACCATCATATTTTTAATTTTCATTTATCGTTGATAGGCATTTTTTTCCTATCGTGTCGTAACATGACATACTATTTCATTCATTGCCAAAAACGTTAATTCTATGTAAAAACTACTAATCTTTTATACATATGATCTTATGATGAATGTGATTTGATCCAGAATACATAAGAAGAGAAGGAAATAAAAGAAGAGACAACATTTGAAAAGAAAGTTATTGATAAAGTTAAGCGTATGAAAAATAAAGCAAAACATCAACAAGAACTATTTTTTGAAAACCCAATTGCTAACGTGATGAAACCGAACCATTACAAATTCTTAATTTGAGTCACAACTCAGATTACGGAACCATCAATACACAACCATTCGCCAACAAACACCTTGTTACAATTCAAATTGGGATTGATGGCATTGAAGGTGGTGATCGTGAGCTGGAACTCCTCAATAATACTTGAGCATGTGTCCCCGATTTGTGTTCCATAGATGTTGTTACACACCAAAGTTGATTGTTTTGCGAACCCTGCTAAATAAGATCAAATAACATATAAAGAAAAACATATGGTTAAAAAATGGTTAAAATACTCATACACATTATGCATCAAAATATAATTGTTAAATGCAAGGCATTTGAAATTCATTATGATAGATTAAAAAAATGATAGAGCTCACTGTTGTTGAAGGTCATTTTACTTTCTCCTAAGGATATAAGGAGAACAAATGAAAGCAAGAGAACGAAACTCGAGAACATGGATACTTTGTTGTATGCCATTTTTATTCTCAAATTGAAGCTTTATGAATGCTACAAGATGGGTTTAGGCTTAGAAATTAATTGAAGTATATATAGAAATGACAAAATGAAAACAAAGATAAGAAGATAAAAATCATTGGTTACATAAAATGTTTGACGGCCTCATTGTAAACTATATGGAACAATGATGGTATTTATTTTCGTATATTCTTGTCTATCAACATGTTTGCTTTTTTAGATATAAAAAATGTTATAATTATTATAGAAAAATGACCAAAAAAGCTATTAAATCGAAGTTGTAAATTATATGCTTTTTACAACTGGCTTCATAGTAACATTTTGCCAGGAGATTCAACCCAGCCAAACGGTATAAATTGTGTGTCGAATCAAATGCATTGAAATATAACAATGTTTAATTTAATTATTATTTGATGTAAACATTTTTCTCTCATTTAATGTAAAAAAGTTTTAAATTTTCTATCTAAATTTCTTATTTTTTGATCCATTATCTATATCTATATCTATACTATATTATAAAGCATGGATAAAAAACTCTTAAATACAAATTATTAGGAATAAGATACCTTCATTTTATGCAAGATTTTAAAAAGCTCTTAATTTACAAGTATCAAAGCACAAGATACATATTACTACTGTAGGATTCTAACACCCACCAATTTGGTATGTGCAGAGCCTTTTTTTTATGCAGACATTTCCATGTATCACTATTAATTAATATATTATATTATTATAAATTTGTTTTAATTATATTATTAAATATGTAATTGGTTATTTTTTTAGATGTCATTAAAATATATAAGATAATCATTGAATTCTAACAAAATACTTATTTTTTTATATAAAAAACATTATATTATTAAGCCTAAATTAAACAAATTTATAAAAAAAAACATTATCACTTTCTCAAACCATCCAAAATCGTACTGTAAATCGACAAAAAAACAAAAAATAAAATGAAACATTAAAATCGTGATGTATTCCGCTGCATTGCACGAGTACGCTTCTAGTAAAAATAAAGTTTAAATGAAAATATGGAATAGTGAGAGTAAAGTGAATTTAACAATTACGTTGTGTTCTCGAGTTTTGGAAGGAAAGAAAAGAAAGGGAATGAAAAGAAAAGAAAGGGAAGGGAAATAAAGAAATATTTGTATTTGTGTTCTTGAGATTGAAAGAAGAGAAAAGAAAGGGAAGGAAAGAAAATAAATTTTCATGTTCTCGAGTAGGAGGAAAAGGAAATGAAACATGTTAGTTTTACCAATATACCCTTATTTATTTCGTAGTGGAATATAATTAATGGGTATATGCGTAATTTTATAAATATTTTTAATTTTTTTTAAATTCATTTCTTTCTTCTTCTTTCGTTTCCTCCCACATTTGGGAGGAAAGTTTTGGGAGGGAAATCAACAATATTTTCTTTCCTCTTCCTTTACTTTTCCTCCTTAAAAAAACTCGAGAACACAACATTTTTTCCTTCTACTTTCCTTCCATTTCTCTTCCTTTCCTTCGTAAAAAAAAACTCGAGAACACAACATAAACAACCAGTTGTTATAAAATAAGACCCTTTTTTTCTCGAATTTTATTAAACTTTTTCCAATGGTAGTTTAAAATAAATAAAAATATTTAATAAATCAATAGATAAAAAATATTATTTTTAGGAGATTTAAACTTAAAGCTTTGAAAAAATATCATGTATTTATCAGTATTTTTAATGAAATTATTTGATTATTTTTATAATTAAAGGTACAATAATTATGAAAATATACAATATAATTAATAAAAAATAAATAACGAAAAAATTAAAAAAATGTAAACTAAGATAAAAATATAAAAATTTATATACCACAAAGACCAAATATGTAATTTGGTTATTCAATTTTTAAATGAATTAACACTTAATTTTAATAAAATTGAATGAAGGGACGAAATGGAATCAATTAAAAACCATATGGACTAAAAAGCAGTTTTGAAAGATCAAGGACGAAAATCATTATAAACATCAAACCACAGGGACGAAAATCGTAGTTTACTCTAAAATAAATATTTTTTCTAAAAAATATATCCTTAAAAAAATTTCGTCTAAGACAATTAAAATGACATCAAATAAAAAGTTCATGTACTTTCTAATTTTTATTTTATACATTTCTATATATTTTTATTATTAATAATTAATAAATTACATAAATTAATCAGAATCGTACAAAAATAATATTGTGAGGATAATAAAGTGAATTTAAAAAGTATAAATTACAATAAATAAAATTTAAAATGAATAATATATAACGAGGGAAGTGTATTTGATGTTTTATAAGATAATAAAGTTTCATTTTGACATTTTGAGGTTATATTAGTAAAATATAAGTTTGTTTCACCTTATTCCATAGGATGAGGGTAGAACAAGATTGTTACACTTTGTTTCATCATGTTCTTGTTACAAGTTCTACATAAAAGTCATTCTAAACGTGAAACAGTGAACCATGTTTTATTTTATTTTATCATCTCCAGTGTACTAAACACACCCTTAAAAAACAAAATCAATCTATTTTAAATATATATATATATATATATATATATTTATATATATATAATTATCATTATTATATGTTAGAAAAAAGTCCAAAAAACCTAATGAACTTTCTTATTTTGAATTATTAAACTATTTTTTGAATAAACAAACTATTAAATTTTTAAAAAGTTGGTTATTTACATTTTTTAACTCAAAAACCTAGTTTTTCAAATTTTTAATGGAAAATCATTGAACGTTTTAATTTTAAATGATTATGTCCCTAAACTTTCATTTCTGAGTAAATAGACGATCAAACTTTTAAAAATTGATTACTTACATTTTTTAACCTAAGAAAATTCTTTACAATCATTTTAAAGTAAAAAAAAAAAACTAAATTAGTTTTACCGACATTCTTCAAACCCCTAATTGCCTCATCGTCGTCATCTTCCTATCACTCCTATTTTTTATCGTTTTTTCCTGTTTCTCTATTTTTTATACGTGCTCCATTAAATTGTCATAAAAAGAGAGAAAATTAAAAGACCAAAAAAACATATAAAAAAGAACGAAATTGATGATAGGGGCCAACGACGGCGATAGACGGTATGGAGAATAGACAATAATGGGGCGACGAGAAATGGTGAGTAGAAGCGATATCATTGTGTGCAAAGGGTTTGAATGGGGTAGGTTTGGCTACGGTAAAACTGATTTAAGTTTATTTTTACTTTTAAACCTTCCTAGCTGTTTACAGATAGTTTTTTTTTAAAGAATGTAGATAACAAATTTTTAAAAGTTTGATAGTTTATTTATTAAAAAATATTTAATAACTTAATTATTCAAAATAAGAACGTTTCAATATTTTTTTCATCCAATAATAATTAAAGAATTTAATCTATCTAGTATCTATACTATATTATAAAACGGATAAAAAACTCTTAAATAAAAATTATTAGGCATAAGGTATCATCATTTTATTCAAGATTTTAAAAATCTCTTAATTTACAAGTATCAAAGCACAAGATACATATTACTACTGCAGACTTCTAACACCCACCATTTGGTATTTGTAGGACCTTCCTTTTATGCAGACTTTTCCATGTATCACTATTATTATATTACTATAAATTTGTTTTAATTATATTATTAAATATGTAATTTGTTATTTTTTCTAGATGTCATTAAAATATATAAGATAATCATTTAATTCTAACAAAATACTTAATTTTTTATATAAAAAACATTATATTATTAAGCCTAAATTAAACAAATTTATAAAAAAAACATTATCACTTTCTCATAACCATCCAAAATCGTACTGTAAATCAACAAAAAAACAAAAAATAAAATGAAACATTAAAATCGTGATGTATCTAGCTGCATTGCGCGAGTACGTTTCTAGTCTATACTATATTATAAAAACGGCATAAAAAACTCTTAATCACAACATTTTAAGCACAAATTACAACTAATTAAAACCAATTACTTAATTTACAATTTCTTAATGCTTTGGTACAACCTTTCCAAACACAGTATCTCACATAATCATCTATTTGTGGAATGGATACTCATTTATTAATATAACTATTTATTTTTTTGGTGGAGGATTTTATAAAATATATTTTATATTAGCATAATCTATTTTAAATGTAGATTTTACATTTAAATCTGTACTAATGAGATGTAATATAAAATCTTTTTTCTTCCGTATTTTTTTATATTACATCTCATAATGATTTTTCCATATTTTATTTTATAAAATCTTTTTCCATATTTTATTTTATTAACTCTTTTTTTTCCGTATTTTTTTTTGCTAATATAAAATCTATTATATTTTATAAAATCTATTATATTTTATAAAATCTACACGTATTTTATATTAGCATAATATAAAATCTACACGTATTTTTTTTGATAATATAAAATCTACACGTATTTTTTTTTCACGAGCATTAAAAGAAGAAAAAAAAAGGTTGATATGAATTAAAAATAAAAAATAACGACATACACTAATAAATTATCGTATTCTTTAAAATAAAAATATTCCGCAATACTTTCCAAATTAACCAAGTGTAAAGAAAATAAAATAGAAACGATGTAGATATAAAAATATTCTTCCATATTTTTAATATATTTACATTTAAATGTAAAATCGAAAATGAAAATAAAAGATTTTAAAATATTCTCTACATTCACTATAAATATATATAGTTTCTCTATGTATCATCCGAGTACAAGAAGAAGACGAATGGTCGGGTGTCAATGACGGAACCTGCAACTGAACAAAAGATATTCCACTATATTTTTGTTTCTTTGAAAAACTACTTTTTTATATTTTATTTTATTTACTGAGGATTTGTTTATATTTTTCAAAACCCACAATCATATTTTTCGAAGTAGGGGAATAAGATATATATATACATATCTTTATTTTTATCGATTAATACTATGAGGTCTTGAAGTCAATAGTCAGATAAATATATTGTGAGACATATCGTTTGAGTTTTAAATAATATAATACGAAACTATTACCAATATTATTGCACAAACTCGTAACAACAAACGATTAAGAATATATGCAAGTTAACCACTTATGAAAATACATTCGTTTTTCACATTGTATTTCATTAACTGTTAACAGAGAAATTACGTTTCATTTTAACTCGGTTCAATATTCCAACAAAAAAATTATCCTCCCGTGCAATGCACGGGCCCAACACTAGTATATTATAAAAGAGACATAAAAAACTCTTAATTACAACATTTTAAGCACAAAGTACAACTAATTAAAACCAATTACTTAATTTACAATTTCATAATACATTGGTATAACTTATCAAACACAATATCTCACATCATCAACTATTTGTGGAATAGATACTTATTTATTAATATAAATATTTGTTTTTTATATTTAATGGACGATTTGATCAATATTATCTATTATTATCAATATTTATTTTTTATATTTATTGGACGATTTGATTAATATTACTATTATCAATATTTATTTTTTATTTTATGATTTGCTCTTAATATATCTATATTTATATTAGTTATAATCTCATAACTAATATATCTAGACTATATTATAAAAACATGCATTGAGCTAATAAATATATTTAAAAATAAATAAAACAGGTAGTTTATCTCATAGTGTTTATCATGTATTTAATATGTTTATTTGCAGTTAGTTATACAAATAAAAACATGGGACTTTAATAAGTTATAATTATGTTTCAATAACTTGTAATTTTGAATTTTAACTAATATAACTATACTATATTATAAAGCATTTAAGCTAAACTTTTAAAAACTAATTTTTATGTATTAGGTACCACTTATTAATGCATATTACTTAAAATCCAAAAGTACAAATTGATTAAACATAAGTACAACTATTGAATTCGTGTAACTAACTGCAGATAAGTACTTATTTTTATTTTCTAAAATATCTAAAATTTTTAACTATTGATATAACTAACCGATAAATATAAGAAAATTCGAGATAAAACACCTTATTTTTATTTTTTTTATTGAAGTACGTTATCTTTTTAATTTTAAATATAAAATATCTTAAATATAGTTATCATTTAAATTAAACATTTTTTGACCCGTAACAAAAAAATTTATTTATAAAAAACCATAATTAAACTAAACTAAAATAAAATTTTGTTTTAAATCTAGGTTTCTCAAAATCGTAAGATAAAATAAAAAAGATTAACACAAAGTATGAATAATGATTGAGCGGTCAAGTTCTAAATTTCAGAAACCTGCTGCATTGCAAGGGTACATTTCTAGTCATTTAAAATAGACAAATTCGTTGAATTCTTTTAAACTTTTCTCCAATATTTTGTAACTTATTGTAGTTGTTATCTGTTTTTTTTTCCTCCAATATTGTAGTTTTTATCTAAAAACAACTATTAGAATAATTTTTAAAACTAATAATTTAATTACTATAATTTAATTTGGAGTAAATTACATATTTCATCCCTATGGTTCTATGAATTTTTAGATTGGGTCCTCCGAATAAAATAACTACATGTATGGTCACTGTGGTTTCACTTTTGTTATGGATTAAGTCCCTTATAATAACTCTGATAATTTTAACAGAGTTAAAGTAAGGGTATTTTGGTCATTTAATAGTTTTCTTCCATTCATTTTAAAAAAGAATTGAAAAACATGTAATCCTTCCCCTCCACCCAACTATTTCCTTTTCTTCTTCCCTTGCCAACTCCGGTCTCAACTTCCGCCAATCTGTAACACCTCAAATTTGATAAGAGCAACTAATTAAAAATTTTGATATAACATCAAATAAAGTACAAAACTTCATGCTACAAATCAAAACCCATTATACCTCAAATTTAAAATTCAATGTTTTAACCTCAAAATTATAAACTCTATAAATACACAACTACTAAATCAAAGTCAGGTGTTACTTAACCCAAATACAATTGCTCTTCCCGAAACAAATGCGGAAGGCTTCACTAAGATATTCACTTCTCGAGCACACAACTAACACTCCTTTCTTCACGGTGTCACTAGAACTATTCCCAGTCGGAACCTGATGCGCATGCCGACAAATAAAATGTTAGACTTAACGCCTAGTAAGCTCAAGAGTTTTCATGGTAGATATGCAAAACAATAAACTTTAAGAGTGTTATGTAAAACGTGGTCTCCCAAAATAAAATACATTAAGTCTGTAAGCAATCTCTTTTCCAACATTCATCTTCTCGTGATTAAAACCACGATACAAAACATTCATTCGAATATAAATCCAAAATCCAAAACTCACGCCAAACATAACTTATACTTTAACAACCAAATACTAAAAACGTGGATAAACTCTATCATCCAAAACATCCAAAAACATTGATAAGATTCAATATTCAAAACCTTAGAACATGGATGATAACCCATACTTAAAACGTCACCGAAAACGTGGATTATAAAACTCCATACCCAAAACAACACCTTTCGGTAGCGGGGGAGACCCGATTTCATTGCACGTGACGGAACACAAAAGTAGGTCACATAACTATGTAGAAAACCAAAACGTATGGATTATACTCATAAAACATATCGAGCTTAACTCCTCTAAGTCTGTTGCTCGAAAACATCAAGTCAGCCCCTCTGAGTCTATTCTTGAGAGTTCCAAAACGAGAACTTATGCACAGTGGAATTACACCTTACTGCTCATGGGACGATGCCAGACCATATAAGTTCACAAGTTACTTACCATGGTGACCCGATGCCTATTCCGTGCCAAAGTGGTGAACTTGTCCAAAACGGGACATTAAGAACGTCGTGCCTATGGATCCATTGCACTACAGTCTAGAACTTAGCATGACTCCAAATGAATGAACTAGTGCATCCAAAACATGTAATTCTCAAATAAAATACAATAAATGAAAATCATAACCAAAGCTCTACAGTGAGCTATTAAAACCAGACAAATGTCCCCAAAACCCGACGAGGTCCACACCGAGCCATTGGCTCAACAAATCAAAAGACCAATTGTAAGAAAATCATAAAATGAAATCGAACATAAAAATCCGCATTTATGAAAACCCATGCTCCAAAATATGGAGATAACTCCAACATAATTTAGATTGGGACAAAACATATTTCCAAATGAGTTTATAACATTTATCCTTTCAAAACGTCCCATAACACAAAATCAAACATTTCTCCAAAATACACAATGAAATTGTCAGGATCGAAACTCAAACAAGAATTTAACACAAACTCAGAAACAATGTTAAAGAAGTTGCGGAAAAACACTTTAACAGAAAATCAATGAATCAGTATATAGGACTCAAATCACAAGTTATATTAATTCAACTTGATGATTACACACAAAACCTCAATCTGTTGAACAGGCTCAACAGACGTTCTATACTTCTCTATAGAAAGGATCTAAACTATTCTTGAGGTTAATTCTCTCTAAACAAAAATATGAATAATTGTTAATTCTAACAAAGACTTCTATACTATATATACAGAGTTGATTACAAGATAATTATCAAAATAAAATTGATCTTCAGTATCAATACCATAATTATCTTCATCCTTATCTCCAACTCATCTTTATCTTCAAGTCTTCTTTATCTTTAGAAGCAGCACTAACCTTCTTTCAGCAGTATTAATCATTGAGCAGCATAAACATCCTCAGCAGTATTAATCCTTGAGCAGTACTAACCATGCTTGCAGTAGTAATTATCAACAGTACTAACTACTAGCAGTACTAACTCTCCAAGCAGTACTAACTATTCAAGTAGCAGCACTAACTTTTCAAGCAGTATTAATTCTACTAGCAGTATTAAAATTACAAGCAGTAGTAATACCTCTCAACTAGCAGTAGTATCCATCCTTGACATATTCTGACCCAACAATCTCCCCCTAACTTAACTTTTCAGAATGAGAAGTTAAGTTCTTCATTATAAGGTCTTCATGATGCTTTCAACACTTCTTCTCAGTTGCCCAGATTTGGATCCAGTCTCAGACTTTGATTGATAATTCTTCTGACTACTATCCTGGCCATTTCTGAATCCTTTGAACATATAAGCTTTGCATTCAGCATACCTTGCAACTTGGATTTGATGTGATCATAGATTTTATCCACCAGGTAGCACTCATGATAAGCTCTGTCTACAGTGATGACATAGACTCCACACCTTTCAAACAACATCCAATTTTCTATTCTTTGGAATTTATTCTCCAGATGCAGATCTCTGACCATATGTTGAACTCTGCTAGGATCAAACATCATGCACAAGTACTCCATGGCTAGTCTTATTAAGCTCATTCCTGATTTTGTCAATTCCTCTTCATACAAGCTCATTCCAACCTTAAACATTTCTTCTAGGTCTGTTCTGGAACAGCTTCTGATGATTTTGCCCCAAGTAGAGTAAGCCTCATACTTGTCTCCCATCCTTTTAATCCTGAAGTATTTCTTTCTTTGATCTTCCAGGATATCCCAATGGATAATTTCAGGAGCTTGGACTGATATTGGGTCAGCTTGTACTGAATCTTCATCTGTCACTGTCATGTACAAGTCAAACTGCTCATTTGATTGCTGATTGGACTGCTCTGGATTCTGCTCTGGCTCTGCTAAAGGTTCATCAATAGGTTATGCTTCTGCTTCTGCTCTTTCTTCTTCAATTCTTGCCCTTTTTGCCTTTGGCTTGGTGGCAATAGTTTTCTTTCTTTTGATTACTCCAATTTGATGAGCCAATGTCTCTTCTTTCTTTTCCTTGACAGGAGTTCCTTCTTCACTTTCTGGGAAGGGTTGTTGTGTATTGAGATCATGCCTCTCTTTCATCTTCCTTTCAGCTTCTTCCCTTTGAGTGGAGTCCCCTTTTAGTTTGGCCATCTCCTTCTGGTAAAGTTCTTCAAGCTTTCCAAAAGACATACTTGTAAACATTCCCTCAGGAACTCCAATAGCTCCTTTCAGGAAGTTTATCATCTTCCTTCTTTCTTGGTTTGCTAAGTATGTCTTGGAAGGTTGTCTTTGTCTAGTCTTCAGTGGTAGCCTTTGCCTTGAAGCCCTATTTGTGACTTTCTTAGCAGCAGCTGCAGACTTCAGACTCTTTTGATATTCTTCATTCAATTTTTTAGCCATATCCAATGCAAGCTCTCTGTCTTTAGCATATTGAATTTCTTCCTCCTTTTCCATCTCTTCTTGAAGCTTTTTGGCCACTTCTTCATCCAACTCAATATGTTTCTGTTTCTGTTTCTTCAATGGTTGCTTAGATTCAACCATCTTCTCCTTTCCCTTCTTCTTTGCATCATCCACACTTATCTTTTTCTTTTTCTGATCTGATCCAACATCTTTGATTACCACTCCCTTAGCCTTTGGAGTAGCTTTGGGAGTGTCAAGTTTTGCCTTCACCAATGTTTCAGCAATTTCTATCTCTTCCCTGGATAATTCTGTTTCTGCTGCTGGAGAAGTTTCTACTTCTATTGTAGTTACTGCTGCTGGTGTGGTTTCTACTTCTTTTGCTTTTTCTGTTGCTTTGCTACTTTCTGATTTTGTACCCAACTCCCCCTCAAATACAGAACTTTGTTTCTCCCCTTCAGCTTGTCTCTCCCCCTTGTTGAAAGCATCTGCCCTTTTCTTCAATATATACTGCTTTCTTTTATTTTTCTTCACCAACCTCAGAACCATTTTCTTTAGTTTGGTAATCTGCACTTGTTGAGACAGTATCACCAGTTTCATCTCCTCTATATCAGCACCCTGTTTGATGACATCAAGATTGATATTTCCCATAGTTTCCATCAATTAATCATAGTTATATCTGTCCTCACCTCCTTTGGGTGTGTTGACCACCCTTGAAGGATCCTTGGATCTTTTAGTAGAGGTCTTCTGCCTAGCAGAAGCAGCCTCTACCCCCTTGGTTTCTTAGCACCTGGGACCTTTGGATGATTGCTCACCCAAAGTTGTCGTGGGTAAGGTCTTAGGGATGTTCACACTATCCTGCTCTGCACTTTGTGCAAAGTCAGTAGTGTGAGCCTCACTGCCCACATGCTCAACCTGCTCCTTAGTGAGCACCTTCTTGGGGTTGGGGAGACACCCCTGTGGTTTCCCTATCGATATTCTCTAATGGAGATCCATTAGAGGGCTTGAAGGTTGTGGGGGTGAAGGTACAAGAATGGAAGGAACCTTCTTTACCTTTTTCCTTATATAGATTTTGGTGATGGGGGATGTGGGCTTTTCAATAGGAATCTGAGGAGGATTACTAGAAATGAGTGGTGTGGGCAGGTCATCAGTTTGGTTGTCAGATGAGGGCTTTGACACTGATGCCTCACCATGGGAATGTGACACACCCATCATTGTAGAGAACAATGGGGTGTCTTGGCCAGAAAAGTCCTTGGAGGGCCTTTTCATGTTTGAGAATGTTAGTGTATTATTGTATCCAAGATTTAATAGGAAAAGTCAAGTCAAGATTAGTCAACAAATTCAAAGTGTGTTTAGTCAATATGAGGTTACTTAGTCATTAAGCTTGTTGTTTTAGTCCTTGGTATAAATACCATGTTGCTTTGTAAATCATGTAACTAGAACATTCACTGTCATATCAATATCAGATTACTCTCTCTCTACACTCTCTCTCTAGAACTTCATATTGTCAATATCTTGATTGATTGTTTGATTGCTTGAATTCATTGGGAATACAATATCAATTGGTATCAGAGCAAACCAATCCAATCAGAAGGATCATTACATCAAAATTTGATTCAATTTTTCGAAATCTTGATTTTCAAAAATTCGTTTTCTTGACATTGTTTGATTCATGTTTTTCATGTTTTTGTACAATTAAATTAAGAAATTGATTTGATTGTGAACGTTTTATTATAAGGATCAACTTTCGTTCTGATCATATTGTCAAATTCAAACATTAGATTGATCAATTTGATCAAATTGTATTTTTCGAAAAAGTTGAACACGAGCACTGTTTCTTGAATTAATTTGTTGATTTTTGAGGTTTTAATGAAAATCTTGTGGTAGATTTGTGTTCTAATTGATAATTCGATCATATTGGTGCAAGTTCATGTTTAAATTTGCAGGTTTAAGTCGATTTGGACTGATTTTGTGAACGAACTGTCAAAACGCGCTAGATTCAGAAAACGCGCAAGTTCATCCTGAGAACGCGCAAGTTTCAAGCTGAAGAACGCGCAAGCAAAGCCTGCGAGTTCACCATCAAACGCGCAAGTCAAAGGATTTGATGTTTGGCTAGAATGCGCAAATGTCTGAAGAACGCGCAAGCAACACGTGCGAGTTTGGGTAAAACGCGCAGATAGAGACAAGCGAGTTTGATAAACGCGCAAGTCAAAGCCTGCGAGTTTGATCGAAACGTGCTAGGAGGCTTGCGAGTTTAAGCTCAGTGAAAAATTTTCTAAGTGTTAAAACGCGCACGTAGTGACAAGCGAGTTTCAGAAACGCGCAAGTGCTTACTAGCGAGTTTCAGTATGAATAGTGATTAGCGAGTTCAGTGCCTTGCGAGTTTCATCGCCGTGCGAGTTTGAGCAAACGCGCTAATATTGATCCGCGAGTTCTAGAAACACGCAAGCTACCATCTGCAAGTTTCTTAGTGAACAGTGAACAACGTGTATAGTGTCTTGCGAGTTTAAAGACTTAGATTTTTTTTTCTGAAAATTAAAATTTTTTTGTGTGATCCAAGTTTGATTTTTTAGTCAACATTTCTGAATTGGTTTGGGAACAGTCAAGCTTCAAAACAAGTTTAAGGCTTTTGAAGACAAAATATCTGCCTTGGAGATACAGAATGCTGAACTGTCAAAAAGCATCCAAGCAGATAAAGAAAAATCAAAACTGGAGACACTCTCAACTCAACAGATATCTGAATTTTCAAAGAAAACATTACAAGAGAAAAAGGATTTGGAACTAAGATGCATTAAACTTTCTAAGCAAGTGTCTGAATTTGAGAAGATTCTAATTACTGAAAGAGACACTTTTGCGAAAGAAAAACAAGTTCTTGAAGATAAAATAACTGAATTTCCCAAACAGATTTCTACTTTACAAGACTTGCTCGAAAAAGAAAGACAAATCTTCAAAGAAAACAAAAAGTCTTATGAGCTTGAAAAGAAAAACGCAGAAAAGAGAATACTGGGATTTTCAAGGAAATATCTGAAAAATCCAAGAACTTGGAAAAATATTTTGAGCTTGAACGTTTAAATTTTGAATCTGAAATATCTAAGCTCACATCCAAATTATCTGTTCTGTCATTAGATATTCTTAAAGAACAGAAGGCCGGATCTGATTTGACACACAAGTTTGACACACTAACTTCTGAAAGAAACATTTTGACTAAAAAGATAAATGACTTAGAAGCTGCAAACGTTGATTTGTCAGAAAAGATTACAGCTGATGTGATTGATCAATCACCTCTTGATAACTCAACAGAATCAGTCTGTTCTTTCAAAACAGCTTCAAGTTCTATTCATGACAAAAATGTTTTCAAAAAGAAAAGTATCAAACCACAAACTATCAAATCAAGTCAGATCAGACCATCTAATCTATTTTATGATAAATCTGTTGATGGTTCAGCGAGCTTCTATGTTAAAACTCTTGGAAAGAATTTTAAGAAAAATCAGATGGTCTGGAGAGTGAAGAGTTCTTCAGATGAAGAGAAGAAGAAGGACAAAGTATTCAAATACACAACAAATGCCAAGAAGAACAGTACGCATAAAGGTAAATCTTTTGGTAATCCTGATATATATTTATCTACTAATCATTTGATCAGGATTGCACAGAAGAAAATATGTTGTTCTTACTGTGGAGAGAATGACTTCGTTCAGAAACAATCTGCTCATAACTGGTATGGTTCTTATAGAATAACTTCTTAGAATTCTGGTTTTAAAAGATATACATCTAATGAGAAGTGGATTCTTAAATCTAACATACCAGGACCCAAATACCAGTGGGTACCAAAACCTGTTAAATTTGTTTCGCAGGTACCACAGGTTTAGGGGGAGCATGATTTTTGACTTCTGATCATGTACAGATCAGGACTTGTACTTCAAAGTACAAAATTTTGACTTCTAAGTACTACAACTTAGAACTCGGACTTCAAAGTCAAATACTATGGCTTTTGAACAAAACAGTTCAAAACCCGGATTTAAGTGTCAAGATTATGGCTTCTGATCACATGACAGATCAGGACCCGTTCTTCAATGTTCAGATAAGGATATTATGCAAAATATCCAGGGGGAGCTTATCTGACCTAAATCATTCTATAATGATTTGAGGGGGAGCTTAAATGTAAGTATCTTCTAATCTTACATCTCTGATTGTTTGAAAGAAGAACAACTTTCAAGCATGAAAAACAGTTTCTTAAATGTTCAAACCACTTCTCTATTCTCAAAAGATTTCATGAATTCAGAAGTTAGCTTTTAAATGTTTTTCATTATTAAGCTTTCATGTTTAACTGGCCATGTGTTTCCAAAGATTAATACTTGCGTATTATCTTTTCTATATACTGTCAAGTATTCATACACATCGGTTCAGTACTTCATTTGATTTTGTTATTACCATGTCTTTAAAAGAAACAATTTTTCGATGGTAATACTCCCGTTTGCTTTCAAATGTTGTTGAGCATCAGTCATCATTTCTAATCTTGTGCTTTCATTGCAAAATTGTTTATATTCGTTCATATAAACAAAATATCCAATTCTTTGATACCCTAACCATTTTATTTGATCTGATTGATACATTGTCAGATTCTCAAAACAATTCTCTTGATTTCATTTCATTCATTCAATATTCTTGTTTTGAGAGATCTTCATTGTTCAATTGCTCAAATCTCATGAGCATACATTTTGATTTTGTCATCATACATTTTTTGTGCTTAACTGCTAAAGTTAAATTGTTGAATAACCATTCTTTATAGGACTTACATGGGATTCATATGTGAGCTTATAAGAACTTCCATGAATTCATGTTTACCAGTGTTTCCTACCCAGGAAGTAATCCTAGAGTGATTGAGGGGTGAGGGGTCAAAATCAAAGAGTGGGGGAGATAACTCATCCGGTTGAGTTTTTCTCATTGAGCTGAGGTAAAATGAAAAAGAGAGTTTGGTTAGAAGTGAGCTTTAATGTTAAAAAGAAAGAGGGTGTGAGAACAGAGTTAAAAGAATATCAAAACTCTGCACCAACCACTTTCTGAGCCGGGAAGCCACAAAATCTGATTGGTTCACATTCTTTGGTGACCATCATTGAAAAAGGCAGTGAGCCCATGCCAACTCTTGCATTAACCCCACCAGCCACTCGTTTCTTTCTTAACAAAGAAATGTTTCATTTTCTTTGGGGACGCAGCATATCTGCTATCTAGTCTTCACTCGGAAGATTTAGATATTGAAAAAGAAGGAAGTTTGCCCCACCTTCGCACCTCTTTCATGCACATTGAGTTCGTGTAATACTTGTTGCTGTCTCAACAACTTACACAATTTGAGCCTTATGAAATACAATCTTTGTGCTAAATTTTGTCATACACAAGCACTAGCACACAGAAAATTTGTTTTTCTGTCAGAACATTCATAGATAAACCTTGTGTTTTTCAATGATTGAATGGAAGTCCTGGGGAGTCATCATCAAACCAGCTCCTTAAATTGTACATTTGTTGTACACAGTAACTTCATGTTACTGACAGGCACTTCTAACTGTTTCATTTGTTGAATCAGGGTTACCAAGTTCATTATATCTGAATTTGAAAAGATTCAGGTATATACAGTTCATGATTCAGCTATTCAGATCAAAGGGCAGAAAATGTCAAATGTATCTCAAGGGGGGGAGAATATTTGAAAAAGGGGGAGATTCAAAGAAAGTGCTGAAATTGAAAAGTTTTGATGATCATGAAGCTCACAATCATCAAAAAGGGGGAGAAATCTACAAAGATCAATTTCAGAGATTCAAATTTCAAAGCTGATTTGAAGAAAAGAGACTTTCTAAAGTTGAATCTGAAAGTCCAAGCCAGATGAAAAGAAATCATTCTGAGATTATTCAAAGTCAAATTAGAAGATTCATGAAAGTTCATTTTTCTGAAGACTGATCAGAGTTTACAGTGATGAAGATACAATTTTCAAAGATCCCTAGAAGTTTCAAAGAAGTTTTCAAAGATTTCAAAGTTTTCAAGACTTGTTGACTTTCCAAAGCTGTAAAGTGTTAAAGACTTTTCAAGATTCTTCAACAACTTCAGAAAGAGCTTCAAAGTTCAAAGTTGTCAGAGACAAAAGATTGAAGAATCAAGTGCTGAAGACTTATGTCAAATTTTTATTAAATCTTGAATACAAAGGGGGAGAATGTTAGTGTATTATTGTATCCAAGATTTAATAGGAAAAGTCAAGTCAAGATTAGTCAACAAAGTCAAAGTGTGTTTAGTCAATATGAGGTTACTTAGTCATTAAGCTTGTTGTTTTAGTCCTTGGTATAAATACCATGTTGCTTTGTAAATCATGTAACTAGAACATTCACTGTCATATCAATATCAGATTACTCTCTCTCTCTACACTCTCTCTCTAGAACTTCATATTGTCAATATCTTGATTGACTGTTTGATTGCTTGAATTCATTGGGAATATAATATCAGAGAATACCTTCCTTTTGGGAGGTTTTGGTACATACACCTCTTGAAAAGAGGGTAGATCCGTCAATTTCTATAGTATAATCTCTTGTACAAACCTGGGATACATATAAAAGCTTTTGGATTTGGTATCCAGGTTTGACATAAAATCATTGGAAATCATTTGTGAGAAATTAAACTTTCTAGAGGTAGCTAGGCAGACCAAAGCATATGCTAAGGTACTGCTAAACTCACTCCATCCAGTTGTTTTTCGTGAAATGCAATGTT
This sequence comes from Arctium minus, assembly GCA_954870635.1. Lineage (NCBI taxonomy): Eukaryota > Viridiplantae > Streptophyta > Magnoliopsida > Asterales > Asteraceae > Arctium > Arctium minus. The sequence continues at coordinate 80,481,390 of OX941083.1, read as the reverse complement.
GTAGGGTATGAACAAAAAATCTCCACTGTGGTGAAAATATGTTCTTGAAAAACTTGAATACATCAGTGGGACCTTCATACCCCATATTACTAAGAGTTTGGAAAAGATCTTCCTTAGGTAAAGAGGTTATACCTAAGGCATCATCTAAGCGTAGATGGATGCGAATACACTCCTCTGTGATGGTCAGGGTTTTATCACATACCCTTGTTTTGATGACCTGATTGCCCTCTTCAGATTGAATATCAGCATTGGCCCAGAACTGCCTTTGATGTTCCACATAGATTGTGGGATTGACAGTTAGAGCGTGGGCGATGTGTGAGGATTTGAGGAAATCCACTATGGCATGGAAACCTTCAGCTTGCTTTGGTTTCTGCAACATTGCGAGCTCGTTGTGTTCATCAAAGAATGCACTTCCTGCCATCGTTTTGGTTAATTCTAGCGTTCGAATCGTGAATGGGGTTGATACTGGGAAGCAAGAAATCGAGAGAGAGAGAAAAAGAAGCAATGGAAGTTCAAAGAGCCGCTTGTATTTTGGCGGTCACAAGGGGTATTTATAGGAGGAGGGTTTCAGTTAGAAGCAGTACTAAGTACCCTAGCAGTATTAACTAACTCGCAATATTGGCAGTAGTAACACATACTGGCAGTACTAACACGGACTAGCAGTATTAACACAGACTAGCAGTATTAACACATACCAGCAGTAGTAATACTGATTAGCAGTTTAAATAAGGCAAGCAGTAGTAACTTTGCACTGGTAGTATAAACCCCTAGCAGTAGTAACCATACTTGACCATTTTTGAAAAGTTATTATGAGTAATATGGCGAGCAGTATTAACTGATTTAGAAGTACCAAGTATCCATTTGAAACAATCTGAAACACTGAAACACACAAGGTTAGTAGCACCATGCCAATACAATATGAGAAAGTAGACAGGAAAGAATCTATACAGGTACATGAGACAAAAGATAATAGGCTTATTCAGAGTTTATCATGCCCACACTTGTGACCAAAAATGTGAATCTACCCACATCAAAAGCTTTAGTGAATAGATCAGCAAATTGGTTACTTGTATGAACTTTCACAACCTGAATTAGCTTCTTTTCATTACAATCTCTGATAAAATGATACCTGATTTCTATATGCTTTGTTTTGGAGTGCTTGACTGGATTATTAACAATGCTAATAGCACTGTTGTTATATATGAAGATTGGAGTGTGAAGAAAGGTCATACCATAGTCCAACATTTGATTCTGAATCCAGAGTATTTGAGAACAGCAGCTTGCAGCAACTATGTACTCTGCTTCTGTTGTAGATGTGGAATTTGTGGTTTGTTTCTTGCACTACCATGATACTAGTCTTGCACCCAAAAACTGACATCCCCCTGAAGTTGACTTTCTATCCAAATTTGCACCACCCAAGTCACTGTCTGAATAAGCAAGTAGGTCAAATGGTGAGTCATGAGGATACCAAAGACCTAATCTAGGTTGGCTTTTGAGATATCTGAATATCCTCTTGACTGCTTGCAAGTGTGATTGCTTAGGCCTTACTTGAAATCTTGCACACACACAAACAGGAAACATGATATCTGGTCTTGAAGTAGTGAGATACATGAGGGAGTCAATCATGGATCTGTAGTGATGAACATCCACATCCTCCCCCTCAAGATCTGCAGTGATCTGTTTGTGTATCTCCATGGGTGTGCTTACAGGCTTTGAGTCTGAGAAACCAAACTTATTAAGAATGTCCTGCACATATTTGGATTGACTTATAAATATCCCATCTTTCTTCTGCTTAACTTGTAGCCCTAGGAAGAAGGTAAGTTCACCCATAGAACTCATCTTGAATCTCTTGTGCATCAAATCTTCAAAATCTCTGCACATTTGATCTTTTGTGGATCCAAATATAATATCATCCACATAGATTTGCACTATTAGGATGTCCTTCTTCTTCCTCTGAATGAACAGAGTCTTGTCTATGATTCCTCTTTGAAAACCATTTTCCAAGAGATAGGTAGACAGAGTGTCATACCATGCCCTTGGTGCTTGATGTAGTCCATAGAGTGCCTTCTTCAATTTGTATACTCTGTCAGGGTAATTTGGATTCTCAAATCCTGGAGGCTGACAAACATACACTTCTTCTTCAATTCTTCCATACAGAAAATCACTCTTTACATCCATCTGGTAAACTTTGAACTTCATGAAAGAAGCATAGGCTAAAAATAGCCTGATTGCCTCTATTCTGGCCACTGGTGCAAATACTTCTTCATAATCAATACCCTCTTCTTGAGTATACCGTTGTGCCACTAGTCTGGCTTTGTTCTTTATTACTATTCCTCTCTCATCTTTCTTGTTCCTGAAGATCCATCTTGTGCCCATTGCTCTGTGTCCTTTTGGAAGATCCACCAGATCCCATACATCTTGCAGTATAAACTGCAGTAGCTCCTCTTGCATTACTTCTATCCAGCTTGGATCCTTCATTGTATCAAATGCCTTTTTGGGTTCAACCTGTGATAGAAAACAAGATAATAAACCTGATTGTAGATCTTTCAATCCCCCTATCTTGCTTTGTTGCCTTGTGATCATTGGAGAATTGATGTCACCAATCACTAATTGAGGAGAATGATTCTTCGAGTTCTTGTTGCATTTACAACCTCCTCATTAAGATTTACTTCAAGATTGGTGTCATTCTTTTCTGGAGTGCTTCCACCATACACTGAAGAATCATCATCTGTGTCTTCCTCTTCCAAAACTGGCATCTCAGGATCTTTGATTCCTGAATCTGAGGGCTGATCTTCCTTTTCACCTCTGTCCTCTTCATTCTGAGTTGGTTCAGTGTCCTTTGAATCTGAATTATCTTTCTTATCTTGGTCACAGAATTCAATAGGATCAACAGTAGGTGTTGGGAACAGCACAAACTCTTGTCTTTGTACTTGTGCCTTTTCTGTCCCTGTTCCTGCATTATGCTCATCACTGAAAACCAAAGAATTAGTCAGTGAATCAATGTCAAATAGCCAATCAGGACTTGAACCAAGTTGATTTGGTGTGTTCTCATTGCATTTGACATTGTCACTTTCCTCAATAATCCTAGAAGAGGTGTTAAAATCTCTGTAGGCCTTACTTTGAGATGAGTAACCAACAAGAAACCCATCCTCAGCTTTGCTATCAAATTTGCCTAGGTGAGTTTTGGTATTGAGAATTGTGCAAGGACACCCAAATGGTTTGAAAAATCCAATAAAAGGTTTCTTCTTTTTAAAAAGCTCATAGGGTGTCTTGTCTTGAGATTTTAGTACTAGAACTCTGTTTTGAACATAGCAGGCAGTATTAACTACTTCTGCCCAAAAATTAATTAGAAGTTTTGAATATGCCAACAGAGATCTAGCAGCTTCTATCAGAGTCCTATTTCTCCTTTCAGCAACACCATTCTATTGAGGAGTTCTATGAGCACTGTATTGTCTCTCAATGCCTTTTTCCTCACAGAAGCTGTTTAGGTCATTATTTTTGAATTCAGTTCCATAATCAGACCTAATGACTTTAACTCTTAGATTTGTTTGGTTTTCAACTCTAAGAACAAAGGATTTGATCAGTCCACTTGTCTCATCCTTTGTCCTCAGAAAATAGACCCAAGTGAATCTAGAGAAATCATCAACAATAACTAAGCAGTAGGATTTCTTACCAATACTCATCACATTTGTAGGACCAAACAGATCCATATGCAGTAAATTAAGAGGTGAAGAGATTGTATTTATCTCTTTGGACTTATGAGAAGTTTTGTGTTGTTTGCCTTTAAGACATGCAACACAATGATCATCACATGAAAATACCTTTTGTGGCAAACCTCTTACAAGGTTGTTTTTCACAAGTTTGTTCATTGTTTTAAAGTTCATGTGACACATCCTTCTGTGCCAAAGAGATGATTCATCTACTGAAGCTTTTGAAAATAAACAATTTAGAGATGAATCAGAAACTACACTCTCCAAGTCTAAACAATAAACATTGTCCTTTCTAGGAGTTCTAAGTAGTATCATACTTTCATCAACTACCTTAAACCCTGGAGCAAGGATAATACATTCAGTATCATTGAATAATATGCTATGTTTCTTGTCACAGACCTGTGATACACTTAACAGGTTGTATCTCAATTGCTCAACATAGTATACATCCTCAAAGATCATCTTACCTTTTGACACATTACCTTTTCCACTTATCTTACCACCTGCTGGATTATCACCAAATGTAACATGTCCTCCATCAATTCTTTTGAAATTTTGAAGGCATGCCATGTTACCTGTCATGTGCCTGGAACAACCACTATCAACATGCCAAATGCTCCTTCCCTTGAGCTATTGGTTTGCCCTGCACATTTAATAAAGAAGTTAGTTTTTAATAGGAACCCAAGCCAAAGTGGTCTTGGGTTTTCCTTTCTCATCAACATATTCATATTCAGATTGGATGAGATTATCACACTGAGAAATCTCATTGCTTGAATACTTTGTCACAATAATGGTCTGTTACTAGAAGCAGTACTAACTTGATTGGCAGTACTAACTTTGTTAGCAGTACTAACATCATTAGCAGTGCTAATTGGGTTAGCAGTACTAATTGGGTTAGCAGTACTAATTTTGTTAGCAGTACTAACTGAGTTAGTAGTAGTATTGCTTGCAGCAACATTATTTCTGTCATCAGTACTATTAGAAGTAGCATTACTAACAGATTTCTTTACTTTTGGAACCCACAGCTGGACAAAGTTATTTGATGTCTTTTTCTTTAAGTTACTCCTTGGCTTATTTGGAGTATTTTTCTTTGAATTAGCAAACTCATTCTGAACATGAGATTTTATAGGTGCCCTTCTCACATTCTCAACCATATGATACCTTATTTGCTTCCTATAGCCAACAGGATTTTGTATATTTCTTTGAAAATTGATCCTTTGGTTAATAGGATTGAAATAACAGTGTTTGGCTAGATGATTTAGTTTGCCACAGATAAAACAAGGTTTTGGTCTGTTAATTTTTCTCAGATCAATTCCTTGTTTTAATGCCCACTGATTATTTCTATTTCTTTGATTTCCCCGTGTTTTATCATGTTTTTGGGGCTGATTCTGTTTACAAGTACAGGGATTAACAACAGTAGTTTGCATGTAATGAACTCCCTGTGCCTTTCCCTTCCCTCTCTCAGAGGTCTCAACTTTTACATTCTTAACAGTCTCTTCCCCAGACTTTACTTTCTCACTCTTGACAAAAGGTTTACCCCCTCTTTCATTTTTCAGTATGTGGTTTTCTAAGGGAATAACTTTGTGGTCTTTCTCCTTCTTACTCTCAGAGTCCTCTTCTTCAGAATCTGCCTCAATCACTACTTTGTCTAACGGATCTACTTCAGTGGCTCCTTCAGATAATTCCTTCTTGTCCTGTCTTTCTAAGAGATCAGAGGTGGGAGGAATATAGTTATTGTTGTATGGTGGAGGTGTGGTTTTGTAGCCTATTCCTCTTCTAAGTTTGTCATGGACTTGAGTTTTTAAAAGTGAGTCCATTGCTTTAGAAGCATTGGAATATTTCTCAATGTCCAGCTTTGCTTTCTCAAAATCACTCCTTATCTTCTCACATTCCTCTTCAGACTTTTTAAGCTTAAACTCTAACTGATTTTTCTCCCACTTCCAGTAGTTTCTATCATAGGAATGTTGAAGTTCATTATCCTGGTAAGACTTAATTTGTTCTTCAAACCTCTCAACAATCAGAACATACTCTCTTCTATCTTTCTCTAACCTTTTAAGGTCATCACACATACTCTGATTGTGATCCCTGTACTTTTTAACAGTTTCAATACAGGTTTTAGAGCAAAGATTAGAAGTTACCTCTATGGGAATATCAGTGCTTGTTGACTCTGAAACTTTAGCCATTAAAGCTTGATTCTGAACTAGTTCTTCTGCTTGGTCACTCCAATCAAATCACATTCCTTCTTGGGAAACAAGAGCTTGAGAAGAGTTCCTACTGTTGAAGCTAGTGGACTGTGATGGTTGATGGTTGCTAGTATGTTGTTGAGGCATTCCACTTCTGCATTCTCTTGCAAAGTGCCCCAGCTTGTGACACTTGTAACATTCAACCTTGGATTTATCAAATCCAACCCCATCTTCTCTTTTCTGAGCAAAGTTGTTCCTTCCAGTCCTTTTAATGAATCTATTTACCCTCATAGTCAGCATAGCCATCTGCCACTTGATGTCCATCTCTTCCAGATCATCAACATTTATCTATTCTAAGTCATCATTAATTAGAGAGGAATTAGCATGGCTGGCTAGAAAAGTTTCTAAAACTGAGTCATTGGATCCATCTTGCTTTGATCCATGGGCAGTACTAACTGATTATGTATTAGCAGTAGAATCAGTAGAGGATGATAAAAGAGCAACATTGTATGAGTACCCAGAGGGCATCTTCTTTGCTTCTACCTCTGCTTCAAACACCCTAAGGTCATTATAGAGGTCATCTAATTCCTTGTCCTCCAATTGGTCATTCTGTCTGAAGGAGACAGTGTACATAGTCCATTCATCACCAAGAGATCTTAGAAATTTTCTGTTAACGTCATCTTGATCTATCTGGACACCAACAGTAGCCAATTCACCAATTAGCTTATTAAATCTATCAAAAGTTTGAGTCATGGACTCATTCTTTGTAGACATGAAGTTTTCATACTGCTGATTTAGGATGGCCTTCTGATTTCTCTTGGTACTTTTGGTACCAGAAAATCTTTTCTCCAGAGAATTCCAAAGAACTTGTGCATCTATACAGTTGCAGAATTGATGTTGGTACTCATTAGGTATAGCTAAAAGCAGAGTGCTCAAAGTTTTCATCTCTGTATGCCTCAACTTTCTCTCTCCATCTGTTTTTGGTGGAGATCTCTTTCCTTCTGCATCCATATTTCCTCCATCAGAAGGACCATTCTCAATGATGTCCCACATTGAGAAGTCTGTGAGAAGAATGTACTGCTTGATTCTAATCTTCCACATGTCAAACTCATTGGGTTTGAGCATGGGAACCTTTGATACCAAAACACTGTCGCTTGAACTGTCCATGATTAAAGGCTTCTGAATTTTCTTGCTCTGATACCACTTGTCAGGATCGAAACTCAAACAAGAATTTAACACAAACTCAGAAACAATGTTAAAGAAGTTGCGGAAAAACACTTTAACAGAAAATCAATGAAAAAGTATATAGGACTCAAATCACAAGTTATATTAATTCAACTTTGATGATTACACACAAAACCTCAATCTGTTGAACAGGCTCAACAGACGTTCTATACTTCTCTATAGAAAGGATCTAAACTATTTTTGAGGTTAATTCTCTCTAAACAAAAATATGAATAATTGTTAATTCTAACAAAGACTTCTATACTGTATATACAGAGTTTATTACAAGATAATTATCAAAATAAAATTGATTTTCAGTATCAATACCATAATTATCTTCATCCTTATCTCCAACTCATCTTTATCTTCAAGTATTCTTTATCTTTAGAAGCAACACTAACCTTCTTTCAGCAGTATTAATCATTGAGCAGCATAAACATCCTCATCAGTATTAATCCTTGAGCAGTACTAACCATGCTTGCAGTAGTAATTATCAACAGTACTAACTACTAGCAGTACTAACTCTCCAAGCAGTACTAACTATTCAAGTAGCAGCACTAACTTTTCAAGCAGTATTAATTCTACTAGCAGTATTAAAATTACAAGCAGAAGTAATACCTCTCAACTAGCAGTAGTATCCATCCTTGACATATTCTGACCCAACAGAAATACATTCATACTAAAAAATCTACTTCCACAAAATAAATCATTAAGATACCAAAATATATGATTTATTTATCAAAATGCCAAAAATCCCAAAGGTGGGTGTTTTACAAGTTTATAAACTTAGACACTTCAAATAATCAAAATTCATCAAATAAATCAACAGTTAATAATTTCATGTAAAACATATAAACACTTTAAAATAGACATTTTGGCATGTACACCGTTTTCACAAATCAACTTCAACTCACCTTGCTAGATTTAGGCTAAATATAGATTTTCCCCCAACTTGAGCTCATTTGAAGAAACTTGGATCCTTAAGCCAAAACTTCCAAAAACCTAGATCCACAAGTTTCCAACCATAAATTTACATATTCAACCATAAATTTTCTAGGGTTTGGGTGAAACCCTAGAAAAATTGGTGGTGATGAAGAAGATGAAGGTATATAAGTTCTAGCTTCCGAAACCTAGCTAAATGGTGAAGAATCACTTGAAACCTCAAATCTTGGTGTCTCCCATGCTCAAAATCACTCATGGGAGCATAAGGGTTCGGTTGGGAGGGTTTTAGGAGGAAATGGATGAAAGAATAAATGAGGAAAGTGAGAAAATCGGATTAAATGGGTGTTGCACCCCAACTGCGACCTTGCTAGGCGATAGTGCCCATGGCATTGTCGCGAGTCACTCTCGCGGTGATGGTATCGCGACTCCAGGTATCCCCGCGATTGTGCCTCGGCGAGAGTGACAATGTCACAATCGTCGGGAACTCTCGCCCCCGTGTGTACCGCAAGGCACTTCAGCCCCGCGATTGTGCCCTAGGCGACAGTGACCCTGTCACAATCGTCGGGCATAGTCGTTCCAACCATGACGGAGCCTGAGATTTCATTTTTTCTCGCACGTAGGACGCTCGATGATTAGGGAAACGTAAGTAACATTTCTTACTCTAATTTACCAATTACAAATCATTTATTTCAAGGCAAATGGAGCCTTATAACTTTCCTGAAGATACGGGTGTTACAATCCTCCCAACCTTAGAATGATTTCGTCCTCGAAATCCATTTCTCACACAAGGAATTTCATTACCATTCTCATCACTTATTGGGTTTTCTCTTTCCCCCAACAAGTAACAACCAGGCATAGACCTCAATGTGTCATTCTCATAAAACGATTGTCTCCATTTCCAAGGAATTTCCTCTAATCCATTCCATTCTTGAGCTAAAACTCGAGGATTTCCTGACGCAACTACCGAATTGATTCTCGTGAAGACCCCCACATCCAATATCCACCTTGATACATTACATCCATACTAGAGCGAACATCGAACCTTACTCTAAAGCAATCTCTAATCATACGATCTCGGTTGTCTCCCAACCTTAGGGGATACGTACTACCTTACAGGCAACTTGTGACCTCAACTTCTCATTGACTAATACGGTCCAGCCCAACACAATTTTGTATCTGCATTCCAAAGATGAACCCCGAGCCCAAAGAAATTCCAAATTCCTTAATAATTCACCCCCGATCTTGGTAGGGCCTTCCTCCCAAGGACGTAGCAATATGCTTTCCGGGGTGTTGGTTAATTCATACTAGGCTATCATGCAACTCCGATCTATCCTCAAACTTTAAACATTATGTGAATAAGATCTTTACCACATCAAGTAAATCTTACACATCAATACTTAATTTCCAACATCGAATCTCCTTATAACTCAATCGTTGTGAGGCAAACCCTATGATCAAACGATAGTACATTCAAACATACCAGAGACTCATTGACCTCAAAAGAACAAGTCGACACCTAAAATCAAAATGGTAACACTAAAAACGTGGATTTACCGTCCAATATTGCATTCCAGATGCATTGCCGAATTAAAGTTGACACTTAACATGACATTAAATTCCCAATCTTACATCTATAATATATGAACCACGATATTTTCTTGATTCCTGAATACTCCTTCGGGTGGCACACCACGCATGCATGATGTTGAACAATCAACCCATCAATCGATATCTGATTATAAGCAAACAACCACACCCTGTTCTAGCCCGTAGACTTACCGAAACAAAAGACCACCACTTAAAATACCGAGAGAATGCATAAATCTAATGCCTCGATTATTCATGCGTGCACCGTTTCATAAAACTGAAACTCAGAGTTAAAAGCTAACCACCAATCGGATCATCCGACACTTCAAATCTCAAGGACTCCTCTAGTCCCTAATTACAACTCTTCTCACGATAGGGGTATAAATATATAGCCCTAATGAGTTCAAGGTTTTTCAAACTAATATGCTAATTCGAAATTTTATAAAACTTTTAAATGAAAGAGCTCTATAACAATTAATCGTACGTGTAAAATTCACTACCATTTACTCGGTAGGCGTGCAAAGTGGTCACCAATGCCACACATGTAAAACCATTTCGAAAATTCATTTGATCATTACTCATGTTAATAATGGAAATACCAAAAGATGCGTAACAAAATTTTCAAATGGACCACTATGGTCCTAGCGTGCATCAATTTATGCTGTGTATGTAAAAATAATTTTCTGCACTAAAACGTGTGCACCAATGTTTGTACAAACTCCAAAAGAGGAGCTTCACAATTTCAAACTCCAAAATTATTTATTTTAAACCATAAAATGTCATGGAAAAAAATTTTCAACAAGACCCGCATACCTCAATTTGTTTCCCAAGTTTAGTAAAACGATAGGTGCATGCAATTTGGTCAAACTTAAAATAATTTAAATCGATTTCAAACTTTTAAACCGCATGAATAATATGCTCCTTGTCCCAAAATAGTGACTATAATGACATGCATATCGATAAACTAATATAACGCATTGCGTGAAACAATACAGTAGAATCAACAACCGAATATGGTATAAGGCAAGAGTTCTACACGGACCATTCTAGGTTTTTCATAAGCTTACTCACACCAAAAGTTTTAAATCAACTCAAATACCAAGTAGTGTACAACTAAATATATTTGTATAAGACTCAAGAAGTGCATTTATGCAATATTAAGACTCTCAAGATGTCTCTCACAGTTGCGAACAGAAATGTGCAAAACTCGTAGGAGACAAAATGTTAAACAAAAACCCGTAAGTTAACGCACACAACAATTCAAGTATACGCATTTCAAAGTTTATCTACGCGATGCAAAATGTCGTAAAATGGAACTCCATAAGACCCAACAAAATCTCCATAAAACTCAATGAAACTCACTGACATCTAAAAATCAAATGGTGCCAAGACTTTCGTTCCCAATATTCAAATAGCATAAGACAAGTGATGACTAAAACGTCATAATTCCAAAAGTTTCATTTTATTAAAATGTGATATAAAGTGAAACTCTTCAACAAAACTCGCATGAAATGAAAATCCCAATAAAATTCAAACACCAAAATAGTGGAAGATAACTCTTCGTCAAAAACCTTAACACATGTGGAGGAGTTCCGATATTAAAGTCATAAGTCGCAGTTACTTGTCCAAGATCTTAAACTACATCAAAATACGGACATCACAATATCCGAAAATAGCGCTGGACCACAATAAGAATAAAAAAAGTCTCAACAAAGATTGCAACCACATGCAATAAAATAATTTTATGCATGTTTAAAATCATGGTTTAAAATCTTGTGTGTGCTAAACATTTTTCCAAGATTTCATAGTATAATCCACATGATGATTTGGAAACATGAGACATAATTGATGCAATTTTATTTTAGAAATAAATTTCATGTATGAATTTGATCGGCACTCAACATCTCGAAATCACGCTTCCCAATTTCTAGTCAGACTATCGTCATTCAGATGTTCAAACATCTTAAGGCAATAATCGAAGATTTCTTTGGTTCACCTTACAGTTCCTCCTCGAATAATGTCGATTCCATAAATCTATGGTTCTAGTCCAACCAATATTTTTGACCCGAAACGGTCCACTTAATGCAATCATCATGCTTACTATCACCCCAAGCGACGAATATTAAAATAATCAACCTCTTCTAACGACTACTCACTTAGAAACTTCTTTGATACCCCAACGGTCGTCACATCAAAGTGTCCAAGTATATACATGTAACTTGTAGGTTCACCATAACATTGTCAGGTGCAATTAAGAACGTACGGTACATGATCATCCTTGCTACCCTTGACGTGATTCCCGTTCCTAGTGACTCCATCAACCTCAAAATATCCTATCTTAAAGTGCCTAATGGTGCAATTCCACTTTCATTTACTTAAAAGAACGCAAGTTTGAGTCTAGATATCCAAAATTCACACCTAAATCTCTCAAACTTAAGCTCTGATACCAACTTGTAACACCCTCAAATTTGGTAAGAGCAACTAATTAAAATTTTTGATATAACATCAAATAAAGTACAAAATTTCATGCTACAAATCAAAACCCAATATACCTCAAATTTAAAATTCTATGTTTTAACCTCAAAATTTTAAACTCCATAAATACACAAGTACTAAATTAAAGTCAGGTGTTACTTAACCCAAATACAAGTTGCTCTTCCCGAAAAAAATGCGGAAGGCTTCACTAAGATATTCACTTCTCGAGAACACAAATAGCACTCCTCTCTTCACAGTGTCACTAGAACTATTCCCAGTCGGAACCTGATGCACATGCCGACAAATAAAAGGTTAGACTTAACGTCTAGTAAGCTCAAGAGTTTTCATGGTAGATATGCAAAACAATAAACTTTAAGAGTGTTATTTAAAACTTGGTTTCCTAAAATAAAATGCATTAAGTCTGAAAGCAATCTCTTTTCCAACATTCATCCTCTTCGTGATTAAAACCACAATACAAAACGTGGATAAACTCTATCATAAAAAAACATCCAAAAACATGAATAAGATTCAATATTCAAAACCTTAGAACATAGATGACAACCTATACTCAAAACGTCACCGAAAACATGGATTATAAAACTCCATACCCAAAACAACACCTTTCGGTGGCGGGGGAGACTCGATTACATTGCATGTGACGGAACACAAAAGTAGGTCACATAACTATGTAGAAAACCAACACGTATGGATTATACTCATAAAACATATCGAGCTTAACTCCTATAAGTCTGTTGCTCGAAAATATCAAGTCAAACCCTCTGAGTCTATTCTTGAGAGTTCCAAAACGAGAACTCAGTTCCAAAACGGGAACTTATGCACAATGGAATTACACCTTACTGTCCATGGGACGATGCCATACCATATAGGTCCATAGCTTACTTACCATGGTGACCCGATGCCTATTCTGTGCCAAAGTGGTGAACTTGTCCAAAACGGGACATTAAGAACCGTGCCTATGGATCCATTGCACTGCAGTCTAGAACTTAGCATGACTCTAAATGAATGAACTAGTGCATCCAAAACATGTAATTCTCAAATAAAATGCAATAAATGCAAATCATAACCAAAGCTCTACAGTGAGCTATTAAAATCGGACAAATGTCCCCAAGACTCGACGAGGTCCACACCGAGCCATTGGCTCAACAAATCAAAAGACCAATTGTAAGAAAATCATAAAATGAAATCGAAAATAACAATCCGCATTTATGAAAACCCATGCTCCAAAATATGGAGATAACTCCAACATAATTTAGATTGGGACAAAACATATTTCTAAATGAGTTAATAACATTTATCCTTTCAAAACGTCCCATAACACAAAATCAAACATTTCTCCAAAATACACAATGAAATACATTCATACTCAAAAATATACTTCCACAAAATAAATCATTAAGATTCCAAAATATATGATTTATTTATCAAAATGCCCAAAATCCCAAAGGTGGGTGTTTTGCAAGTTTATAAACTTAGACACTTCAAATAATCAAAATTTCATCAAATAACTCAACAATTAATAATTTCATGTAAAACATATAAACACTTTAAAATAGACATCTTGGCATGTACACCGTTTTCACAAATCAAATTGAACTCACCTTGCTAGATTTAGGCTAAATTTAGATTTCCCCCCAACTTGAGCTTATTTGAAGAAACTTGGATCCTCAAGCCAAAACTTCCAAAAACCTAGATCCGCAAGTTTCCAACCATAAATTTACATATTCAACCACAAAGAATCGTTCCCCAAACATGAAGATCTCAACTTATGTCAAAACCCTAATTTCCATAGGTGAAGAAAAGAGAAGGTTACCTTGACCATAACTTGAATCCATCAACAATACACTTCTAGGTCACCAAAATGAGTCACAAACTCCCAATCTTCGAAATGATAAAAAGGTTTGGGTGAAACCCTAGAAAAATTGGTGGTGATGAAGAAGATGAAGGTATATAAGTTCTAGCTTCTGAAACCTAGTTAGATGGTGAAGAATCACTTGAAACATCAAATCTTGGTGTCTCCCATGCTCAAAATCACTCATGGGAGCATAAGGGCTCGGTTGGGAGGGTTTTAGGAGGAAATGGATGAAAGAATAAATGAGGAAAGTGAGAAATCGGATTAAATGAGTGTTGCACCCCGACCGCGACCTTGCTAGGCAATAGTGCCCATGGCATTATCGTGAGTCACTCTCGCGGTGATGGTACCGCGGCTCCAGGTATCCCTGCGATTGTGCCTCAGCGAGAGTGACAGTGTCACAATCGTCGGGCACTCTCGCCCCCGTGTGTACTGCAAGGCACTTCAGCCCCACGATTGTGCCCTTGGCGACAGTGACCCTGTCACAGTCGTCGGGCATAGTCGTTCCAACCATGTCGGAGCCTGAGATTTCACTTTTTTTTTCGCACGGAGGACGCTCGATGATGAGGGTAACGTAAGTAACCTTTCTTACTCTAATTTACTAATTACAAATCATTTATTTCAAGGAAAATGGAGCCTTATAACTTTCTTGGAGATACGGGTGTTACACAATCCACATAAATGAAAATAGAAACGTAAATGAATCTGTACCAATTCTATTGTTGAAACTATCTTCAACTCGTACATGCAAACATGCTTATTAAAAAATCTATAAACAAGATCTGTTAATGAATCCGTAAAATCTTTAAACTAAATATTCAATAATATATATTGAAAAATTACACGAATATGCAATTTAAATAAAAAAAACAATTCCGTAATGTAAATCAAAAACCTAATTCAACTTTGCATATGGAATCGAACGGAAAACTCAAAAACCAAGTCTGCTTTAATCAAAAACCATATCTGGAATCGAATGGAAAACTCATTTTTGTTTGATTCAATCTCTGTTTGTTCTTGAACGAACCAATCATCCCTAATCTTGATTCCTGACTGAACTTTGCACATTACTTCTAAAACCAGAGAAATAAAGTCAATTTGCAAAAGGTTCGATCCTAAAACTCATTTTCTCCTTTTGGTGGTTATGGGGTTTTAGGGAAAATAAAACTGCAAAACCATTCGATGGAAGGGAGAGTTTGTACGCCGGAATCTGGAGACGTGGGAAGGTTCATCGACGGGGAAAGATTAGGGGGGGGGGGGGTGAAAGTCCAATCCAAGCTCTATGAATACACACTAATTAAGTCGAAATCATCTTGTATTGATTCAAAACAATTATTACAATGATTTCTTAGTGTCACTAATCTCACAGTGCCATATACCTATTTCTCAGAATGTATTATCTCTCTACAATTTGTATGCGTGTGTGTTTTCTAAAACTCCCTACTCAAAACTACAAAGACAATTTCTTTATATATGGTCAACATGATCTCTCACAACTAGCTAAAGTCAAAGTCAAATACTTTGACTTACAAAGAAGATAAACAAACAAAACCTTATACAATACAACTTTACACCTTTGACCCCTCATTTAATTTTGAATACAATCTTGACTTAACAATCTCCCCCTTTGGATTCAAGATTAAAAAAAAATTGACGATAATCTTCTGGTCATCTTCTAGTTGCAAAATCTTCAATATGAAATCTTTAACAACTTGAAAACTTGAACAACTTTGTCTTTCTTCACAGACTTTGAAAACTTCAAAACTTTAACACTTTCTTCAATCTCCCCTTTTTATCACAAATATGTAACAATCTTTCAAAATAATCTTTTCAACATGATAATCATCAGACTTTGCTTTGACTTGAAATACAAATTATCTCCACTTTACGACTTTCTCTTGACTTTGCGTTCTTCAGAAATTTAACTTTGATATCATCTCCCCTTTTAGATAAGATAAGTGTAATTATGACTTTGAAACTCTTGAAATTTCTCCCCCTTTTTGATGAATTATGAGAAATTAGAATCATCAAAACATTTCAACGTCAACTATTTCTTTAATAATATCTCCCTCTTTTAGCAAAATAAGCACAATCTTCATGAGAAACAAAAATATTCTCCCCCAATCAATAAAATAATCAATCTTCCCAAAAGAGAATATGAACTTCGTCTGATCTGATATGAACATTCTGCCGTCAATTCAGAAATGTATTCATCTGAATCTTTTCAAATTCAGACAAATTATGATTGGTAACCCTGAATCAACATATGATCAATTAATATGCCTGTCAGTAGCACGGAGCCACTTGTACAACATATGCACATAGGAAAGGAGCTTTTTGATGTTCACTCCCCCAAGGCTTCCATTCAATCCTTGAAAAATCACAAAGGAATTTTCTATGAATGTTAAGACAAGAAAACTTATTCCTTGTGTGCTCGTGCATATGTAGAATGATTGAAGCATTTAAAGCTTGAACAGGCTCAAAATATGTAAACTGTTGAGACAGCAACAAGTATTACATAGACTTAATGTGCATGAATGAGGTTCGAAGGTGAGGCAACTTTTCTTCTTTTTCAATATCCAAACTTCCAAATGAAGATTTGATAGATTATGTGCTACTTTCCCTTGAAAATATGAAACATCTTTTTGTTGAGAAAAAGATGAGTAGCTGGTGGGGTTTTAATGCAAGAGTTGGCATGGGCTAGTTGCCTGTTTCAATGAAGTTCATGAAATAATTGTGAAACAACAGATAATGTGGCTGCCCGGCTCAGAAAAGATTTGGTGCAGAGTTTGGTATTCTTTTACTCTGATCTCTCACACTCTTTCTTTTAATCATATGAGCTCGCTTCTAACCAAATTCTCTTTCACATTTTACCTCAGCACACACCCATGTGTAAGAATACTTGACAGTATATAGACAAGACAATACACAAGTATTAGTCTTTAGAAACACACGGTCAGATAAACATGAAAGTATCGATATGAAAAACATTTAAAATCACACTTCGAAATTCATAAAACGTTTGAGAACACGAAGTGGTTTGAACATTTAAGAAAACATTTTTTCACATCCGAAAGTCGTTCTTCTTTCAAAATGTGGTAGAGATTAAGATTCAGAATGATATACCTTCAACATAGAAATCTTAACTCCCCCTAAAATGAATATTTGTCTTTTAAGCTCCCTTTGACAAAAACATCAGATACTCCCCCTCTGTATCTGTAAAAAGTCAAATTATTAGCAGAGAACAATATGAATATAACAATTAACACCAGTTCTCTATTCTCCCCCTTAAAAACATGGCAGTGAAAATTTTAACTCACTCCCCCTCAAACAAACAATAAAACTTCCTGGAAAAGATATATCATTTCAACTTCAGTAAGAATGAAAACATTTGAGTATGAGTTCTGAACCGAATTATCCAGAAGCCATCGTTACAAATTATTCGGTGAGAATAGTAACCCCCCCTAAGTGTAACAATTAATTTATATTTTAATCTCCTCCTAAAAAAAAATCAGAAAATGTATCAGTAAAATATAAAACATGTAAGCTCCCACTTAACATTTGCATAATCCTTAATCAATAAATCGAGTTCTGAATTACTAGGATTGAAGTAAATTCAGAAGTCAAACTTCCCTTGAAATTTTGTATGCACAAATTTATCAGAAGAAATAATAAGTACTTCCCCTTGAAGATTGAACATCTTATATGCTTCGGAGTACAAAAATTCTTTATCATTGAAGATCGGGTCTTAAATTGCTTTGTTCAAAAGCCAATGTTCTTAAACATTAAAGACCGGGTTCTGATCTGGTGTAATCAGAAACCAATGCTCTTACTCACCCTAAACTTTGGGTGCCTGCAACACAAATTGAGCTTTTGGTACCCACTGGTATTTGGGGTCCTAATTTGTTAGTTGCAGTTCGATTAGGAGTAACATAGTAACAACCATACCAGTAATTCACATAATTTTTGTTAACAAAATCATTTGCACCACAGTAAGAACAATTAATTTTCTTTTGTGCTAATCTGATTAACTGTTTGACAGTGTAGACAAGATCAGGTTTTGCCAAAAGATTTACCTTTCGGAGCATTGTTCTTCTTTGCATTCAGTGTATACACAAATGATTTCTGATCCTTCTTCTCATCTGAGGATTAATTCTTTTCTTCTCCAAATCCACTTTTCTTTGCCATTTGTCATTTTAGATTTACCAGAACCATCAACACTTCGATCATAGAAAAGGTTAGAAGGGCGAATCTGATCTTTAGATTTTACTGACCTCTTTGAAGAAACATGAGTATGATATGAACTTGAAGCTGTTTTGAATGAGCATTATGAATCAGCTAGATCTTCTCTCGGTGATTAAACAATTGTATCTATACTCTTTTGTTCAGTAAATTTCACCTTGAACATGATATCTTCAAGTTAAGTTATCTTTGCAGACAAGTTGTTTCTTTCTTTTGAGAGCAGGCCAAACTTCTTATGCAATTCAGACTTCACATTCTTCTCCTTCAGAACAGTAGTTGACAGCTCAGATAGTTTCCTTGTAATATTCTTTATCTCTATCTCAAAAACTTTTCTTTCCTCCTCAAAATCTTTCTCCACAGTCTTTTTCTTATCAGATATTTCTTTAAATACACCAATATTCTTCTGCTCAATTTTCTTATTCTATTTCTCAAATTTGTCTCTTTCCATGATGATCACTTTCTCAAAGTCTGACACTTGTTGAGAAAGCTTGGCACATTTGAGTTCAATAGCCTTATTTTCTTCAAATGATTTTCTAGAAAACTCAGAAAACTTTTGAGCAAAAGTCTTTCTTTCCTTGTCAAACTCTTATCTTTCTTTAGCAATCTGTGTTGGTCCCTAAGGTGCTTAACAAGTTTGTATAAGGGGGGGGGGGGTTGAATACAAACACATAATTTAAAATTTAATAAATTGTTTATTGATAAATCAAACACAATTTACATGTCTGTTGCGGAATAAGATTAAGTAAGACTCAATCTAAACAAACTTAAGAAAACACTAAGATGGTTGCACAAGAATTTCAGAGAATGGGGGATTTAGAATATAGAAAACAAAGGTTTCTATTTGGGGTTCAAGGATTGAGCACACCTCAGATGGAGAGGTGATCTTCCTATTTATACCCTATGCATTAAATGCATGGCAGGGCACTTTACACGTGGCGTTCACTGATTGGCTTTGGAAGTCTGACTTTGGGAGACATGCTTTCGGCCGGATCATGAACGGTGTAGTTGACAGAGTTGTTGTACGAATTATGGCAGAGGCATGTCCTGTCTGACACATCATACTGAGTTGTGCAAGGTAAGACAAATAGAAACTTGAGGTATAAGCTTTGTGATCATTCAATCGCTGAATATCTCTTTCTTCAGAGATATCAAGAGTTCAGCGATCGCTGAAGCTTTCCTCATGTTCCTTCGCGTATAAGTACAGTTGTCTTTGCTTCACTGATATCCGCATTAGGTCACTAGTAGACTTCTCTTTGTTCAGCAGCTTCGTCTTCGATTCAACTATGAACATCTGTTGACGCGAGACTTGTCTTCAGGGATTACGTTACTGTTTACATCAGAACTATCAGCGACACTGAACAAAATCAGTTAGATCACTGATAGTGAAACACTAATACATACTAAATGTTTATAAGAATACTATCAGCGATAACTGAACAGACTCAGTCTGATCGCTGATGGTGAAACACTAATACATATTAAACGTAATTTTCACTAAGTATAGAAAAGGGTCGTTATCAAATTACTGAGAGAGTTTGGATCAACAATCTCCCCTTATTTGATAATGACAAAGTAACTGAAGAAAATTACTTTATAATTCAAAATGATGGAATAA
This sequence comes from Arctium minus, assembly GCA_954870635.1. Lineage (NCBI taxonomy): Eukaryota > Viridiplantae > Streptophyta > Magnoliopsida > Asterales > Asteraceae > Arctium > Arctium minus. Next base: position 80,461,542 of record OX941083.1, on the reverse strand, counting down.
TCAGGACTCATAACATACATGTCCCAATTACTATTTTGAGGGATCTTTTACAGTATTGATAGAGTTAAGTACTTCACTGAAATTCTCATTAATTCAAGGAAATAATTACAAGGTATGAAAATTACAAGTGATGTACTAACTACTGTAAGTTAAACTAATAGATTACAAGAAAGAAAACTAATCTATCAGCTATCTAAAGAGGGTTTAGGAGGATTGATCAAATACTCAGGTATTTCTTCTCCTTTTTGCCTTCGCTCTAAAGATTCTTTGCAGATGATCGCTATGATTGGCTCAGCAGCAGGAGAGAGAGAGTACACCATAGGCACATGAGATCCTTGAGAAGAGCGAGGGGACAGATAGGGATTTCAGAGACTCTTTGAAATCTGAGTTGTTCCTCGTCATCTCTGAAGAAGATTCCAAAAGGTTCTTCAAGAACTTGTCCCGCAACGTATGGTCCGCCAGGAGGCAGAGATAGATCTAGAACTGAAAGATCAGGAGGAGGACCGAACAGAGCTTCTCTTGAGAATTTGATGGAGGTTTCATTTCTGATCACTGCGACATTATCAGATGAGGAGGAGATAGGCTTTCTCTTGATTTGCTTGGACTTTGGAGGAAGAGTAGATGGCACCTTTAGTATAGCAGCGACTCTGTTGATGAGGGCATTATTCAGCCTTTCAACATAGCCTCTGTATGTTGACTTTGATTTCTTCAGCACATCTTTGAACTCAAGCCACTCCATGTAGCCGAAGTCTTCCAGCTTTGAAATGAACATAGCCTTGCAGCTTCCATCCTCTCTGGTAATCTCCATGGTGACAGAAAGTTTATCCTTCTTCTTTCTCCCAGAGATAGCAACAGCTACGATCTTCATTGGGTCAGAGCGATAGTCAATTTTGTGCTTGCACCAATCGACTGTATTATCGCTGACCGCTTTTTCTTTGGAGCGTTCCTCTTCAATCTCTTTCAAAAGAGCTGCCTGGACTTCCATTGGTTTGCTTTTCAGCTTCTTGTCTTTGACTTGAGAGGATTGAATTTTGAGAGCCAGAGAGGCATCTCTTTGACAGTCAGCAATCAGCTTCTCAGCCCTGACGGATTCTTCGATTTCAGCTTCAGTCAGGAACTCTAGATCCGTTGATTGAGAGGGGATCTTTCAACGTTGATTATCTAGATGAGAGATCATCTCTGTTCTTTTCTTCATCTCTTCCTCTGACCAGTGAGATGGTCTAGAGGGCCTTCCATGATGTTGCAGGGACTCTTCTTCTTCTTCTTCCTCTTCATCAATCTCTCTTACAGAGATTGGGATTGGTTGGTCATCAGCTTCAGCAGCTGGGATTATTTGGAGTTCTTTACCCTTAAGCAGAGGAGAGAACTGTCTGGTCAGAAAATGAAAAGGGTTAGTTTATTTTTATGGAAGAAGAGAGATAAAGGCTAGAAAGAAACAGCGGTGGGATTTTTACAGAAGGATAAGGGAACGAGGGAAAGGCATACCTGAGAAGGATTCTCCTCAGATAGTGAAGTCTTCTTCAGGCTTCCCTCAGCAGTAGCACCTTTGCTTTGGGAAGGGGTTCCTGAAGAAGTTTCATGGCTCCCCCCTGCTTTGATAACTTCTTTCGAAGCTATCGCTGATGAAGTGACGGCTGAAGAACACCATAGCGATGGATCTTATTCATCGTCATCATCATCATCTTGATGAGGTTCTTCCTCTTGATCTTCAAGATCAAGGGCTTCATCTTCATTGTCCTCTTCTTCTTCATCATCGATTAAATCTTCGAGAGAAGGAGGGGCTTTTTCAGCAGCTATCTCCCCCTCAACCTGAGAGGGAGTTTCCTTCTGTTGGACCTCAGCAGCGACTTCAAACTCCGTATTTTCTTCAACTGCCTTCTCCCCCTCTTTGTCATTATCATTGTGGGAGAGATATTTGGAAGGAGATGAAGCTTTTGCAGCGGCCAACACCTGAACTTCAGCCTCCAAACAGTCCAGACGACCTTCAAACACAGGAAGATCTGACGTAGCCTGATGAATGAACTCCACGGCAATGTTCAGCGATGTACGATCGTTCTCTGTGAATGAGGGAGTAGGAGTCGGAGCTGGTGCCTTCAGGTGAGTCAGGATTTGCTGAAGAAGAACTTCACAGGAATCAACCTTTGTAGCCAGGGCTGCAAACTGTTGCTGTGAGTCTTCCCTGACTTTGACAATCGCTTCTTGGAGAGTAGCGATTTGAGAAACGTCAGCTTTGGAGGCGTAGTTGGCTGTCAGCGTCTTCAGTGCTTCACCAGCTGATTGAACAACATTGGTGGTGTTGTTGAGAGAGGCAGTCAGAGATTCCACCTTTGCACTCAAACTGTTGACATTGGTGTCAACAGTCGCCAAACTAGGACCTGAAATATAAGTTAGTTTTTGAGAAACAGGCTTATATGGTGAGTTGGGAGAAGTGTTTGAGGTTATAGGGATACCTGAATTATCAAACATTTTGTAGAATTGTAAAGATTCCTCAAAAGATTGATGTTCAGGTCCTATGGGTCTAAACTGTGGTTGAGTAGAAATAGATGGAGGGTTAGAGATCAAAGAAATAGAAGGACTAGAGATAGGGATAGAAGATGTAGGGATAGGGGTAGTTACCTCAGGTTGTTGTTGAACTGGGATCGTAGGTTGCGTCACTGTTGTTGTGACAGCGACCGAGATCGCTGGCACGGTTGAAGTGGGTAACGCTGAGGATGTGGAGGAGAGACCCACGAATGCATCCAAGGAAGTTTGTTGATAAACATCCTTAGGTATAGAGCTAGAGGTAGCTTTCTCCTTGGTCACCTTGGCCTTCTTCGAAGGACCAAGGGAGCCAGTTGATGGTCGTTTGGAAGGGGTAGCGGCAGGGATATCAGAAGAAGGAACCTCCTGCGTGGCCGCTGAAGAAGAAGAAGTGAGGAGAGAGAGTCGGGAGCGAAGTTCAGAGATACTTACCTCGTTGGGGAGCGTCTTGACCTCCAGGGAGCGCTGACCCACTTTTGGAAAAGATGCATCCGAGTTAGTGGGGTAAGTAGCAGGGTAGAGGAACTTCAGGTACGCGCAGATGAAGCGTACGTAGGGGACCTTGGGATCCCTCTCGGTCTTCTCTATCTTTTACTTTAGATCGTCAAAGATAGTTGTTGCATAGTCGAAGTTTCTTCCAGCGATCACTGAGTAAGCCATCTGGACCTGAATCTTGATGGCTTGGTCCAGTGACCCACTCTTCCCACTCATACACTGAATGAAGTGTGAGAAGATGTAGTTAAGCTGAGAATGCATCAGTGGCTTCTTCACAAGAGTCAGCTTCTTGTTTGGAATCGTCGTCCTTGGCTTGGGTTCCCAAGAGTATTCCATTGCATCCAGGAATTGGATGAGTTCAGCATCAGTTGGCAAGATATCGAATCCATTCCTGGGTTTGTCAGGAAAACGCAGAGCTTTCGTCAGCCCTAAGGCAGTCATCATCCCTGATCCAAGTTCAGTGCTGAAGGAGATAGCAGGAACCTGTTCACCCTTTTTGTTGGTGATAGAGGTTTATTCAGCGGTAAACCAGAATTGTTGGAGTAGAGCTTTGGAAGGAGTGGGATCCACAGTGATAGCGTAAGCAATGCAGGATTTCTTTAGAAACTTTGCGGCTTCTTTCAGATGTGGGTATTTGACACCATCAAAGTCAAGGCGAGCAAGATGATTGTTTTTGGGAAGCTCCGAGTCAGAGATGGCGAACTTGACATTCTTAGAGGCGACAAGTGTAGATTGAGACATTCTGAGAGTGAACAGATAGAAGAATAGAAGAAAGGTTTTAGTCTAAAAAATAAAGAAGATTTGCCCAGTTTCTATTTTGGGAAAGAAACATAGAAAAATCAACAATTTTGAAGATTAAAAAGGTGTTCTTAATATAAGATACAAGAACAAGAAGAAAAACCAAAGATTTTGAATGAAAAAAAATCAAAATAAAATGGTTTTTAAAGAATAAAATCAAAAATGAAAATGATTTTATGTGATAAGAATCTTATAAACCCATAAAATGGAGTTTTATGTAAAAAGATTTAAGATATGAATAAGAAAAAGATCAAGAATAACCTGTTGATCTTTGAAGAGGATGATGCAAATGCTTGAGAATGCTGGAATGTTTGAGAGAGAATTCTTGCTTAGAAAGTATTTCCAGAAAGCGTAAAATGATAAGAATGGAAAAACATTCCTTTTATACGTGAGAGAGAGAGAGAGTGTGTGTGTGAGAGGCGGGAAAACAAATGCTCATCATGACATGGACACGTCCCACGAAGTTGATTGGATGGAAGGGCAACTGACGAACGTGTCAGAAAAAAGGCATGTCGTGGATTATCGGTTCAAATGACGTCATAGAAGAGAGAGACTGTTCATTTGTCCGTTTTGAAATTATCGCTGAAGAAAAGTCAGCGATAGATTTTCTTTTTGAAAGTATCCCTGATGAGAAAGTTAGGGATGAGTTTTCTTTTTAAGAAGGATCACTGACTAGAAATATCAGTGATAAATTTATTTTTCATAAAGCTTTTAATCATTTGAAGAAAGTTCAGTGATTAAGGTTTATATTTTGAAAAACATCTTAACTGAATGAAGATTCAGTTGTAGGGATGGAGAGAACATACCTGAGAGTCAGAATTCAGAAAAAAAAATGATAAAAGGGGAACTTATGATTACTGACACAATGCATGAACGCTGAAGAATTATTCTTCGAGATTCAACATTCCAAGCTCACTGATGAGAAAGTTGAACCTTGTCTCATCGAGAGGTTTGGTAAATAAATCAGCAAGCTGAAAGTCAGTAGGGATAAAATGAAGTTCAATATCACCGTTCATCACATGATCTCTGATAAAGTGATATCTGATCTCTATGTGTTTTGTCTTTGAATGTAGCACTGGATTATTTGCTATAGCGATAGCACTAGTGCTATCGCAATAGATTGGAATCTTTGATAGCTGAAGGTCATAATCTAATAGTTGATTTCTCATCCATAAGATCCGAGAACAACAGCTTCCAGCGGCTACGTATTCAGCTTCAACTGTGGAAGTGGACACTGAATTTTGCTTTTTGCTTGTCCAGCTTACCAGCTTTCCTCCTAGGAGTTGACATCCACCAGTGGTACTCTTTCTGTCAAGTTTACAACCTGCAAATCACTATCAGAATAACCAGTTAGATCGAACCCTGAGTCTTTGGGATACCAAAGACCGAGGTTAGGAGTTCCTTTCAGATATCTGAATATGCGCTTAACAGCGATCAGATGGGATTCCTTGGGTTCAGATTGGTAGCGTGCACATAAACAAGTGGAGTACATGATGTGTCAGGTCGGCTTGCCGTAAGATACAGCAGGGAGCCTATCATTCCTCTATAGGCAATGACATTAACAGGTTTTCCAGAAGGATCTTTGTTAAGTGTCAGAGGAGGTGCCATAGGAGTTTTCATTGTTGAAGTTTGTGTTAGATCAAACTTCTTCAGCATATCTTTAACATACTTACCTTGGTTTATAAAAGTACCTTTGTCAGATTGTTTAATCTGAAGACCAAGAAAATATGTCAGCTCACCCATCATACTCATTTTGTATTCTTTCTTCATTCTTTCAGCGAAGCGAGTACATAGAGATGGGTTAGTAGAACCAAATATTATGTCATTGACATATATTTGTACAAGAATTATATGACCTTTTATTTTTCTGAAAAATAACGTATTATCAATCTTGCCACGTTCAAAATTTTCAGAGATAAGAAAAGATGAGAGAGTGCCATACCAAGCACGAGGGGCTTGTTTTAGACCATAGAGAGCCTTATCCAATTTATAAACATAATTTGGATACTTAGGGTCATAGAACCCTGGAGGTTGTTCTACATAGACTTCTTCATTCATCTTTCAATTGAGGAACGCTGATTTTACATCCATTTGATACACAATGAACTCTTTGTAAACTGCATAAGCTAAGAATAGTCGAATTGCTTCGAGCCTAGCCACAGGGGCAAAGGTTTCATCATAGTCTATGCCTTCCTCTTGTCTGTATCCCTGAGCAACAAGTCGAGCCCCTTGTTACGGGTTACAGTTCCATGTTCATCTAACTTGTTTCTAAACACCCATTTGGTGCCTATAACAGTTTTATCAGATGGTCTAGGAACGAGATTCCAAACTTTGTTGCGAGAGAACTCAGTCAGCTCTTCTTGCATAGCGCTGACCCAGTTTGGATCTCTGAGGGCATCATCAGTCTTATTTGGTTCTATTAAAGAGAGAAAGTTGATAAAGAGACAGATATTACCAGAGCTTCGTCGTGTCTGAATACCTGCATCTGGATCACCAAGAATTTGATCTATTGGATGATCTCTGGTCCATCCCTGAGAAGGAGCATGATCGCTCAACTCAGAGGTTGGATCAACAATTGGGATGTTTACTGATGAGGACGTTTGAGGTTCATCAGCAATTAACTGTTGAGTAGTGGACAGACTATTGTTATCAGAGAGATTTTCAGACAGAGGTAGATCTGATGGTAGTAAGGTGTTTAGAGGTTCAGCTGAAACCCATGAGTTGGATTCAGCGTTAGGATGTATGATGTTTGGATCATCATCAGCAGTAGGTGGATCTGTGTGCTGATGGTTTAAGAAGAAGGGTTCAGTTTCTTTGTAGTGAGAAAACATCCAAGCATTTAGCTCTTCATTGTCAGCGATTGGTTTGGAGTTCGCTGAGCGAGTTTCATCAAAAGTGACATGAATTGTTTCTTCCACAGATTGTCTTCGTTTGTTGAAAACTCTGTAGGCTTTTGAGATGGAGGAATATCCTAGAAATATTCCATCATCAGCTTTTGGGTTGAACTTTCCAAGCTGATCTTTGTTGTTTAAGATAAAGCACTGACAACCAAAGATATGAAGAAAGCTGATAGAAGGCTTCCTTCTATGAAAAAGTTCATAAGCTGTCTTTCCAAATCGCTTTACTATCAGCGATCTGTTTTGAGTAAAACATGCAGTGTTTACAGCTTCTGCCCAAAATTGAGTAGGGAGATGAGAATCGCTGAGCATTGATCTAGCAGCTTCAATGATCGTTCTGTTTCTTCTTTCAGCGACTCCGTTTTGCTGAGGTGTTCTTACTGAGGAAAAGTTATAAGAAATTCCTTTATTCTCAAAGAAATTATTCTGGGAACTGTTTTTGAATTCAGTTCCATGATCACTTCTTATTGAACGAACAGTAAGATTATTCAGTACTTCCATCTTTTTAACAAAGGATATTAGTTCTTCTGGAGTATCACTCTTACAGCGAAGAAAGATAACCCAGGTATAGAGAGAGAATTCATCTACAATGACAAGCGTATATTTCTTTCCAGCTATTGATTGGATATTGACAGGGCCAAATAGATCCATATGTAAGAGTTGAAGAGGACTTGTCACTGAAGAGACTTGTTTAGACTTGAAACTAGCTTTTGTTTGTTTTCCTTTTTCACATGCTGAGCAGAGAGATTCTTTAGCATATGAGTGCTGAGGAAGACCAGAAACCAGTTCCTTATAAGAGAGAGAATTCAGGGTTTTGAAGTTTAGATGAGAGAGCCTTTTGTGCCATAGCCAGTTGACATCAGAAGAGGCCTTAGAGAGAAAACATAAGTTTTCAGTGGTAGTAGAGTCCATATCTATTACATAGACATTTTATCTGCGATAACCACTGAGAGAAAGTTTTCCTTTCTCATCCACCACTGAACATGCTTTCTTAGAAAAGCGAACTTCGTAGTCTTTGTCACATAGCTGACTGATGCTTAGAAGGTTGTGCTTCAGTCCATCTACAAAAGCGACTCTTCGAAAGGTAGTTGTCCCATTGCTGAGGACACCAAACCCTCGGGTATATCCTTTTCCATTTCCATCGAAGGTCACAGAGGGACCTTTCTCTTCCTTGTATTCGGTGAGCAGGTCTTTTTGTCCAGTCATATGACGAGAACATCCACTATCGATATACCAGATGCCCTTTGATCCCTGCACACATAATGAAGATTAAGCGTTGTTTGGTACCCACTTTTCAATGGGTCCTTTAGAGTTAGTGGATGTGGAAGATTCAGCAGTCTTCACAGCAGATGAAGATTCAGCTTCAATGGTGATATTCACTTTGGTTAATTTCTTAACCTTAGTGGTATTCTTCACCTTGGTTGATTTTTCAACTTTGGTGACCTTCTCAGCCTTAGAGGCATTTATTTTTACTTTAGCTGTTTTATCAGCTTTGGTGGCAGTCGGACATTTGCTTGCAATATGGTCAGTAAAACCACAATGATAACATTTTATGTATTTGAAAGTGGTTTTAGGACCAGAAGTAGAAGGTTTTGCAAGTTTAAGATGAGCAGGTCCAGGTCCAAGAAGACTTTTCTCATGAGATCTGGGAGGAATTTTCATTTCTTCAGATTTCATGGGTCTAAGATCAATCTTTAGCTTTGGAGGACAGAGATCGAAGATTTCTATCATAGAGCTAGAGGATTGATTCACTGAAGGTTTAGAAGGAAATTTCAGTTTTGCTTTCTTGGTAGCCTTCTGACGACGAAGAATGGATTTTCGTTTATCCGCAGACTTAGTGTCTTTGGATTTTTCCTCAGGGATAGAATTAGAAGAAGAAGGATAAAATTGATCATAAGAAGTGTCAGAGATAGGAGTGACAAACGTTCCAAAGTTAAGCATGAAATTTTCTTCTTTAGGCTCATCCTGTGGTGTCCAAAAGCCAAGACCAGTTTTATCACTTTCAGGAGTTTGAGCATTTATTATCTCAGAGATCTTTGTTGATGATTTGCACCATTTTTCAACATGAGCTTTTCTGCTTTTAGAGCAGCGATGGCTTGTTCGCGTTCAATGCTGATGATTTCATTTATAATGACTTGATCTTTCAACTTTTCTTCTAAAAGATTTAGTTCTCTGATCTTTTCATGACATTTCTCTAGCTCTTGAGTTAAATGAACATTTTTATTCTCAGCTTGAGTTTTGTCGTTTAGAGCATTATAAAGGTCAATCGTCAGCACATCAACAGCGCGACTTCTCTCAGCTTCAGGCAGAGAGGGATTTGTAGAGATAGATACCTGAGATGATATGTAGCTCATAGAAGGTTCAGATGGTTCTTCCACTTCTTCTTTAATCTCGTCCATGAGGCAGAGATTAGCAACTTCTTCTTCATTAGAACTTGATTCTTCTGATTCAGCCCAGTCGTGTTCTTCAGCGATGAGACCTTTACCTTTTCGCTTGTAGCTTTTCAGCTTTTGATATTTGTTCTTCAGCTTTAGGTATTTGTCATCACTGGATCTTCTTGAGGTAGAAGGCTTGAAGACCTTTTTAGACCTGCACTCACTAGCAAAGTGTCCAATCTTTTCACAGTTATAGCAAGTGGCAGTAGCCTTATCAACAAGAGTTGATTTTGGATTTTCAGTAAGAGATAGAGGCTTATTTCTTCGGAAATTGCTCTTTCTTGCAAATCTCTTAAAAGAGTTTGTCAAGAGTGCTAAGGACTCATCGAACTTTGAAAGATCAGGGTCTGATAGATCCTCAGATTCAGAATCTAACTCAGTGATGGTGAGAGTAGATCGCTGAGATGGAATTATCTCTGAAGAGACTAAAGCAACAGGATTGCTTTTGGAGTCTTTAGAATCTTTTACAAGATTGCTCATAGTTGAGCAATATTCCATACAGAGTGCTTAGAGAGAGAGAATTTAAGTCTTTTGTCAGCTTAAGACATATTGAATAACTGTCCCAGCTTTCAGGAAGACATTCTAAGAATTTTGTTAAGACCTCAGAATTAGAATAGGTCCTACCAACAATTATTAGATCAATGATTAAGCAGTTAAACCGCTGATGAACGTCAGAAAGAGATTCATTCTTACCAGCGATGAAACTTTCATACTGCCTTACCAAGTTAATCTTTCGAGTCTCTTGGATTTCAGTGGTGCCCTCATATTGAACACATATGATTTCCCACATTTCTTTAGAAGTTTTCAGATGCATGATGGAATGGAAAACTTCATCAGGCAGAGCCATTGAGATAATGGTCTTTGCTCTTGCATCTATACCTACCTTCTTTTTGTCTTCATCACTCCACTATCTTATTTCCTTAACGACATAGCGTTCAGGGACAACTTCAGTGGTGGCAGTAGCGGGAACTGCAACTATAATTCTAACAGGTTCATAGGGTCCATTTTCTATATATTCAGGTATAGTAGGATCAGCACCTTCAAGAAATAGCATCATTCGATTTTTCCATAGAGAAAAGTTATCTCTGCTAAATCGAGGAGGTTTAGAAAGTGAACCATTATCATAGTAGTTTGTGTTTGTGTTAAGTGCCATTTAGAATAGCAAAGAAGAGAATAAAGCAAGATCTTGTTTATTAGATTAAACAAACTGCTCTGATACCACTTGTTGGTCCCTAAGGTGCTTAACAAGTTTGTAGAAGGGGGGGGGTTGAATACAAACACATAATTTAAAATTTAATAAATTGTTTATTGATAAATCAAACACAATTTACAAGTCTGTTGCGGAATAAGATTAAGTAAGACTCAATCTAAACAAACTTAAAGAAAACACTAAGATGGTTGCACAAGAATTTCAGAGAATGGGGGATTTAGAATATAGAAAACAAAGGTTTCTATTTGGGGTTCAAGGATTGAGCACACCTCAGATGGAGAGGTGATCTTCCTATTTATACCCTATGCATTAAATGCATGGCAGGGCACTTTACACGTGGCGTTCACTGATTGGCTTTGGAAGTCTGACTTTGGGAGACATGCTTTCGGCCGGATCATGAACGGTGTAGTTGACAGAGTTGTTGTACGAATTATGGCAGAGGCATGTCCTGTCTGACACATCATACTGAGTTGTGCAAGGTAAGACAAATAGAAACTTGAGGTATAAGCTTTGTGATCATTCAATCGCTGAATATCTCTTTCTTCAGAGATATCAAGAGTTCAGCAATCGCTGAAGCTTTCCTCATGTTCCTTCGCGTATAAGTACAGTTGTCTTTGCTTCACTGATATCCGCATTAGGTCACTAGTAGACTTCTCTTTGTTCAGCAGCTTCGTCTTCGATTCAACTATGAACATCTGTTGACGCGAGACTTGTCTTCAGGGATTACGTTACTGTTTACATCAGAACTATCAGCGACACTGAACAAAATCAGTTAGATCACTGATAGTGAAACACTAATACATACTAAATGTTTATAAGAATACTATCAGCGATAACTGAACAGACTCAGTCTGATCGCTGATGGTGAAACACTAATACATATTAAACGTAATTTTCACTAAGTATAGAAAAGGGTCGTTATCAAATCACTGAGAGAGTTTGGATCAACAATCTGCTTTTCCAAAACTGATATCTTCCTTTGTAGTTTTTCACTTGCATATTATAAACCTTTTGATATATCCTCACTCTTTTTAACTGAGTCCTCTTGTTTGAATTTGGCAATTTGAGCTTCTAATTCCAAGATCTTCTTTTTCAACTCAGTATTTGTTCTTTCTAATTTCTTTTTGTTCTCTTCACTCTTCTTTAATTCATCTTGTACACTGGAGTTGTCTTTCACTTGAGAGGCTTCCTCTTTTAGAACATTAATCTCCACCTCAAGGCTAAAAACTTTCTTTTTCAGTTTCTCTCTTTCAGCTTTAAGATCTGGGCTTCAGATTTACTTTTCAGATCTTTTATCTCGGATTCAAGAACAGAGACTTTATTTTCCAATTCAGCTTTCTCAACTTTAATCTTCGTGTTTTCTCTTGAGCAGTCATTAGCCATTCTGGTGTAAATAAACAACTGTCCAGCAAGTTGCTTAACATTCGCTTTAGCTTCAGAAATATTCATCTGTCCAAAATCATAACTATATCCATGAGACATCTTGAAATCTGTAAAATAAGAGCTTAGAATGATCGTTAGTTCGAATAAGCAACATAAAACAACTCAGAAAAATTTCTAGAAAAAATTTCCAAAAAATATCTAAGCCAGAAATCCTCACACCATTGTACTTCACAAAATTCGCACACCAACTGAATTACTTTTCGCACACCCAAGACAATTCGCACGCCAAATAGCTCGAAATTCGCACAAGGAACGAAATTTGCATGCCTCCCTATGCGAAGAGTCACTTTCCGCACGACTCTGTATGCGAATTCTCTCTTTTCGCACGCTTTGAGATGCGAGTTCTAGCTATCCGCACGCAACAGTGTGCGAATTCTTGACTTGTGTATTTTCAAACTTCAAGCTTTTCGCACAAAAATCTTATGCGAATTCTATACTTAGAAAATTTCACACACTCAACCTTTTCATATCGATACAGATTCTATACTTAGAAAAATTTCAACTTTTCTATGCGAAAACCCCAAAATCCGTATGATATGCTATGCGAAATCCTGAAATTCGTATGATGTACGATGCAAATTTCTCACTTCTCGTATCCTTCTTGATGCGAATTTTGTCCTTAGAATTCTAAAGTCTCACTTTTCGTATAGCACTGGATGCAAATACCTCCTTTTCGCATATAGGCAAATGCGAATTTGTCACTTCTCGTATATAACACCTTGCGAATTCCACACTTACACTTTTTCAGAAATCATGTTCCATGCGAATTGTTTCCAATCTTATGCGAAAAAATCAGATTTTGCGAGTTCTTCGAGATGTATGCGAGTTCTTCGAGTTTCGGCCAAAAATCACTTAAATCGATCCAAAATCCAATCATTACTTTGAATTTGAATCTGTAATTCCACCAATTTGACCAAGAACACTACTAGAATCGATTACAAACAACAAATTACAAGCAAATTGACTCGAATGTACATTGTGATCTTGATACAGTGCGTAGAACTTAATCTTTCGAAAACTACAAAAACAACAAATCAAATCCAACTTACAATACCAAAGTGCAATTGATTTACACAGGAAACATCAAAAACACTAATCGATCACCGTGTAAGCAAGAATTTGCACAAAATACCATCAAATATGCGAATTTGATCCAAAATACAGTCGACAGGATGCGAGTTCTTGATTCTGTTGATTTTTTTCGAATTAGGCTCTGATACCAATTGAAAGTCCAATCCAAGCTCTATGAACACACACTAATTAAGTTGAAATCATCTTGTATTGATTCAAAACAATTATTACAATGATTTCTTAGTGTCACAAATCTCACAGTGCCATATACCTATTTCTCACAATGTATTCTCTCTCTACAATTCGTATGTGTGTGTGTGTTCTAAAACTCCCTACTTAAAACCACAAAGACAATTTCTTTATATATGGTCAACATGACCTCTCACAACTAGCTAAAGTCAAAGTCAAATACTTTGACTTACAAAGAATATTAACAAACAAAACCTTATACAATACAACTTTACACCTTTGACCCCTCATTTAATCTTGAATCCAATCTTGACTTAACAGGGGGGGGGGTTAAGAAAACAACCCTATATGTATGTGAGGGACGAAATCGCCGGAGTTGCAAGTGTGGAGGGAGGTCAAATCTTCGTAGTTGCAATGTAAGGGATGATTTCGTTGGAAAGCTGAAGTGGGGAAAGGGGAAGATGTTCACCGGAATTTGCAGATGTGGTAAGGTTCACCAACGGGGAAGGATTTCATGGCCGAGACGATTAGGGGGGGTCTTCACTGGAAATATGGAGATAGAGAAGGTTCACGGATGAGATGGGGGTGGGGTTTCATGGAAAAATGGCCACATATGAGTGTGTGAAAAGGGAAGAAGAAAGTGAGGTAGGTTGGGTTTGTTTGAGGGTAGGACATGTGTACTAGTACCACATATAAAATCTTTAAAATATATTAATAATAACATATAAATATATTAGTTTAAAAAAATTAGATAAAAATCTGAATTGAGTAAATTGCCCATGAATTAATGAAACAAAAGTTAACGTAGTTAGGACAAGGGACCCAATCCAAAATAAAAGTGAAACCATTGTGACCATGCATGTACTTATTTCATTTAAGGGACCCAATCCAAATTTTCATATAACCACAGGAACGAAATCTGTAATTTACTCTTTAATTTGTTTTATTTTTTATTATTGTATGTTAATTATAATATTTTAATTTGTTATGTTTATTAATTAAACTAATCATTTAAATGTTCTGAAAATAGTGATATAACTTCGCATAAACACTATCCTCTATATGTTAACGATTAAAATGATGAATGAATAAAATGAAGCTCAACTTTTGGATATGGTCTTCTAAACATATTATTTATATTGAAGGTTTTTAAAATTTTATTTTTCATAACACTTGTGATCGATCAAGTTAGCACAGTTAAATTGAGGTCCGTCAATCACCTTATGTAGTCCTTACGTGAGAGCCAACTTTGTCAAGATTTAATTTGATAAATGTTCATCTTAACCCTTTTTATTTTTCATCTTATTCATTTATCTTTAAGTTCATCAACACACTTAATTATGTGTTTTCATCTTATTCATCAATAAAATTAAGAACAAACCTTGAATCATAATCTCTAAATTTAAATATACAACCTTAAATCAATTAAAAAAGTTATAAATCCAAACAAACTGATGGTGTCTCCGGTTGTCGTTGATATTGAACCCATATATGTGAAGATGGTAGATGTGCAGTGTCCAAGAAGAAGACATGTGTGCACTGTTGGAGAAGGAGGTGGAGCTGACGTCAGACAACATGATATAGAGGTGGGTGCAGGTAGATTGAGAGGGAGTTTTTTCTTTATTAAGTGGGTTTTCACCACAAGAGAACGGAAGGGAGGGCCGAAAGAGGGGGGGGGGGGGGGTCATAGCCGACGTTGATCTGTAGAAGGACAAGGGGTTGTGTTTTAGAATGACAAAGAGTAATATTAATTTTTTTTATTATATATAGTATTAATATAAGTTATTTTTTTAAAAAAATAAAGAGGTAAAATGACTAAATTGCTTTCAAAAGGAACATCCTCAACTTAACGGAAAGGGGCCGTTTACAACATGCTTACCCGGTAAGTGCTTACCGGGGAATTTACCATAGCGGATGAACATGACAAGAGGATATGATCTTACCCGGTAAGAGCGAGGATAAGGATGAAGAGTCTTACCCGGTAAGAGAGAGTGACAACTCTTACCCGGGTAAGCGCTTACCAGGTAAATTGTTGTATAAGATACCACCGTGATGATTAAAATCTTACCCGGTAAAGCAAGTTAGTGTATCGAGTTTTATTGGTAAGTGCTTACCGGGTAAGCATTTAGGTAAATGACCCTTATTTAATGATGTTAACTTAAAGAATTGTAGGTATTATGAAAATGAAAAGTTAGAAACCACCAATATAACCAATGTCCTTAAGAAATAATATCCAAATTTTGAGGAAACCATGGATCTTAAGTGAAATTTAGGGGGTGTTTGGGATTGCTTATTTAAAACAACTTATGCTTTTATATAAAATTGCTTATTAACTTATGTCGTGTCAAACCAGAATTTTATAAAAAATGTTTAGATTAGCTTATGGCAGTATCAAAACATAAAAATCTAATAAGTTATTATTTAGTGATGTTTGTGATTGCTTATACATGTAAAATAAACAAAAAACTCATAAGTTTGTTTCAAATAATTTAATAAGTTCGAATGTAATGACTTATTAAAAGCTTCTTATCAACAGTGACCAAACAGTATAAACAATTTTTTCTCATTTAAACACTGAAAACTGCTTATCAACAATCACAAAATAAAATAAATTAATAAGCCTTTTAGATAAGTGACGAATGATCGTATGAGAAGTTGAGTCAACGGTGAGAAGCGTGAAAAGTGTATTTAAACCGTTGATCTCAACCCCTAAGGGGTTGTTTGTCTTTTTATAAAAACCTCTTAAAGACTCTTAAGTCTGAATCATTCAGTCTTTTTTACACACCACCTCTTATTAATCATAACTAAAATAAGATTTCAGACTTTAGACCTTTTAAAAAACAAACGGCACCTTATAATCTCAAGTCCTCCATGAATTGCGTAATTGATCCAGTACATCTCGGTACATCTTATCACGTCCATTCTCATCCAATAATTGATAACCATTTCTCACGTTTCTCACCGTTAACCTATAAATTTCACTTAATTTCTACCCGCACGACCGCTGTATTCTACCCGTATATTCTTAAAGGTTCGGGCCGACCCGCATCAGAACGTTACTCTGTTGAAGAAACCAGCACCTGCTGTAAAACCCTAGCAAAACCTCGTCTCCCCCACAAACACACTGAAATGCACAGAACTGTTAGACGAGCAGTTATAATCGGAAATGGCTTCGCCGGAGCTGAGAATCAGTGCTATGGATTAGTCCGTGCTTTGGGCCTATCTAATCGGCATTCTTTGTATGTAAGGGTTTATCATTCCCATACTTCGTGACTTCTGTTTCTTAGCCTCAAGAAATTGAGCAAAATCTCATATTTGACTTCTCATGTTAGGACGAGATTGTTGCATTTGTTTAACCATTTGTATGTATTGCATACACATCAAGTGAATTTGATCAGTGTTTAGTATCCAACGTACTGTTTCAAGATTACTAATAGATTTTTTGTGTATTATGGTAGATTTATTAGGATTTAGATTTTAGAATAGGGTGCTATGAAAAGTAGCAGCGTAGTATCAACTACCTCTACCAAGATTTTTTTTATACATAATTGTATTAATATCTGGTATCCAGTATCCTATCTCTACTGTGAAAGTCAAAATGCATATCTAATTAGGACTTTTGTCTTCATGATTTGATTTATTTGTTTAATCGTATTGGCAACCCACAATCTACCCATGTTACATTTTAGAACCTCGCTGTTGTAGTAGTTCTTGACATTGTTAGGAGCTCTGATTTACATTTTTATACTGTTTGTTCTTATTTATTCTTACTGTTTGAACAGCGTGTTCGTAGGCCAAAAGATGGCATCAATAAATGGCTTAATTGGCTCCCTGTTTCTACACACAAAAGATTTGACCAATTAAAAAGGCAACTCTATGATCGACAATTCATATTTTCTGGTCATGGGCAGGAGGCTGCTGCAAGAATAGGTAGCATGTCTATTCATGTCCCAGATTTTTGTTATCTGTCTATAAATTACAATCAGTAAAAGATTTATGATATGGGAAAACATTTTTCTTTCTTATCAATAAGTTTCTATAGAACCACAAGGGTTGTGGCGTACTGGTTAAGGCCCTGGGGGATGTGGTGGAATATCCCATCTGCCCAGGGTTCGAATCCAGGTTTACACAACAATTGTGGCCACCGAGGTTTAATCAGGGCTGATGTCTTAAAGTCATAATATAGCAAGGGATTAGTCTAGGCATAGCCTATGACACCCTTCCCAAAAAAAAAGTTTCTATAGATAAATGTGAGGGGATAAGTGATATTGCAGGGGAACTGATGCCTCATTCTGCTGTTTATGGTGGTGCAGATCAATCAGATATCTTAGAAGCTGATGCCAAGCTAATTGCAACCAATGCTAGTGAGACTTTCGAGAAGTATTCCTTATTTACATCTCTCCATTTTCTCTTTTAAGGGCCCACCGGATCTCGTTATTAAAATCACGTTTTTAACATCCCTCACCTAATTTATGCCATTTATAGTTCAATCCATATGTTTTTCGTGGATACTAGTGTCTTTGCAATTTAGAAGGTTGTATATGCCAAATATTTTAAACAGAGTGGACCAAGGAATTAGGATGCGAATACGTAACATGCATGAAAGATTAAGTGTGAGCGACCATGCAAAAGCTTTATTTATGCATAGGACTTTAGCTTTTTACACGATAATTCCCTTAGAGCTAATTATAACCCCAATGTCTTGGCACTGTTTAGTTACATCCAGGTTTTGTCATACCATGAATGGTTAATATATATTCTTAATATCGATATATGTAAACTTCTCTAACTTCAAACAGGATTGATGGTTCTTGCTTCTTCTCATGACTCTTTAAACAAAAAATATTTTCCCTTCCCCCTTTTATTTGAATGGTGACATCTTTTTACCTCAGCCATTGGCGAGATTTGACGTTGTATAGAATGGAAGTAATTTATTACAAGTTGCTTTTCAAGTTATATTTACAGTTGTGTTTTCATGTGTAGTTTTTTTCAAGGTTGCTGAGTCTGATCATGAGCATAAGACATGTGATCCTTTCAAACACTCCCAAAGTCTTTAAATCATTGCCGGTTAACTGTAAAGCTTGCTACATGCCTCCCTATTGCTTTAGATTGAGATGTACCCATAACTCAAATGTCCATGTTTTATGCCTGCACCATTCCACTCGTTCATGCCTCTTGATCTGCATGCATCAGGAAGACCGCTTCTTAGGGAAATAGTTGTACGGATCCAAGTTGTTAATTTTTGTTTCTTTTCCTTAGAGATGGTCCATTATTGGTGATTGCGTCTGGCCGGGATACCATCTCTGTTGCAAGTTCAATTAAACGGTTAGCTCCGCAACATGTTTTCAATATACAGGTTTGAGAGGAGACTTTTTTATTTTTATGTGACTCTGATCCTTCTTACTTCTTTTGTCAGCTGTGGTAGTAGTCATATAGTGAAATGTATGACCATGAAAGGAGGTTATTTTTGCTACTTCTGCTTTTTACCCTTCATGAGGAGACATTTCATGCTTTATATATGTTTGCTTCATTCTCTTGTATCATGTTCTTATAGCTATCATTCACCAGTAAAGATATAACGCCCATCTGCTCACTAATAGTTATTAGCATCAGAAGTAAATGTCACCTGGCCGGGTTTTCTTATACATCAGTCAATATATTTGTATGTTTTGCAATCATTTTGAGAGAGAATTTTTGGGTGAAGTTCTGTGGCAATAATGCTGGTTATCATACTTGCTGCCATTTATTTACTCCCTCTGTCCCCAAAAAGAATGCAAGCTTTAACTTGACACTTAGGGGGCTTTTGGTTTCATGGAATGATTTTGAGGGATTTGGATTTCGGAGAAGGATTTGGAATTGGTGGGATTTGGATTTAGAAGGATTTGGAATCTTTGGTGTGTTTGGTTTGTAGGATTTGGTTTCTTTGTGGGTGGATTATATGGTTATGTTCTCAATTGCTTATCATGGTCGTCCATTTGATCTTCAATAGAACATAATAATGAAGGACATCTGTTGTTCTATTATGGTTGTAGATACAACACCCACGGTCACATCTGAATAGGTTTGATTTGGTGATCACCCCTTGTCACGATTATTATCCTTTGACTCCTGAAGGGAAGAAACACATTCCTTGGTTTCTTCGTGGGTGGATTACTCCTCGTCAACCTCCTGGAAGAAATGTGGTTGGTAACATCCTTGCTTGAAGTTCTCATGCGTGATTGATATTACTTTATGCAAGTGCTAACAAATATATACCATATTTTACTTGTAAATATACTTATGCCGCTGGTTTTATATACAATCCCAGGTCCTCACACTGGGAGCCCTTCATCAAGTTGATTCAGCTGCAGTACAGAGTGCAGCATCAGCCTGGCATGATGAGCTAGCATCATTGTTGAGACCCTTGCTTGTGGTCAACATTGGAGGACCAATTCGTGAGTGTATTTTCAAGTTGTCCTTTTCTTTCATTTTTTTTTCTCCCCTAAAAAAGTCTGCTAAAATTACTATCTTCACTTCTTTCCAGCAGAAATTCATTTTCAGTCTGCAGAAAAGAACCAAATAAGTACTTCTCTACTTGTGCATCCCTCTGAATTAATTAAACCGTTTGGATATTGGCTTGTATTTAGGTCACTGCAGATATAGTGCCAATCTTGCAAGGGAGTTAACAGCATCATTAATAAATGTTCTTCCAACTTGTGGGAGTGTTAGGATTTCATTTTCTAGGCGAACCCCCAAACAGGTACATATTGTTTCTAGCATTACTCCGATTGTAATAACGAGGGAGGTTCAAGAGAAAACCCCAGAAAAAAGGAAAACAAGAGAACCCCTATCAATCATTGGATCTAAAAGATAGAGGACCCATATTTGAATGCAACCACCCCTATAATTGTGGATGTATTATCCAAAAAAAAAAAGTAACCGCCCCTACTATTCAGTAATCACAACCGTTCGATTAAAATAGATGGATTGTTCTGATGGGTTCCCTTGTTCTTTTTGTCGTATTCTCTCTTGAACCCACCCTCGTAATAAAATGAAGAAAGAAATTCAATCTCTGAAGTGTTAACCAACAGGTGTCTGAGATTGTGGCAAGGGAATTTCGTAACCATCCTAAGGTTTATATCTGGGATGGTGAAGGTACCCCACCCCTCCATCTTTAATAATTTCCTAACAGTACTTCCCGAATAGGAACTTAAGACATTGATAGTGGTGAATACATGATAACATGTAGATCCAAATCCACACATGGGACATCTAGCTTGGGCTGATGCTTTTGTCATCACTGCCGATTCAGTGAGCATGCTAAGCGAGGCTTGCAGTACTGGGTAAGCATCTTGAGGATCTTCGACATTGTGGCATGGTCAGAGCATCTCCAACAGATTCTCCGAAATGGAGAAAACAAAATTTTGAAGTTCTTTAACATATTTTTTTGCGCTCCAGTAGATCCTCCAAAACTTTCTCAAAAATGGAGAAAGTAGGAGAGAAAGGATATAAATCTGCAAATTTGGAGAAATCTCCAAAATTAAATGCGAAAGAGAGAAAAATGCTTTTTTTTTTTGTTCACCAATGAAGTTGAATGCATTATTATTTCATACAAAGTTTATTTGAAAGTTTGTTGGGATCTTAAATATATTGAATACTTTAATAATATAATTAAAATTGAAATATCCAAAATATAGAAATTGTTGGGAGTTGAATGTAGTTCTTTTTGGAGATTTTAACTTTTACTTTTCAATTTTGAATAAATTATAGAGAATCTGTTGGACTGCTCTCATTTTCTTAAATACCAGATTTAATTTTCTTCTATGTATGTATATGTGTCTTTTTATGAAAGTGTCATTGTTCTTTACATTCCAGAAAGCCTGTTTATGTGATTGGAGCCGAGAGGTGCACATGGAAGTTTGCACACTTCCAGAAATGTCTGCAAGAAAGAGGGATGGTGCGACCCTTCACTGGGAATGAGAATGTAAGTTGCAGCTATTTGCATACAAGAAGCACAATATCATAACTTAAGACCATTATAGAACTTTAATAGCAAATGCAAATGAAAACTTTAGCTCCCTTGATAAATTGTACTCCCTCCGTCCCAAAATAAATGTCCACAGTTGCAACGATGCACAATTGTAGAAATATTGCATGTTTTAATTAACTAAATGACAGTTTTACCCTTAATAAGGGAATAGTGAAGTTCTCCACTTCATAGTTAAGGGATAAATTGGAAAGTACACTTTTGGAAGTTAGACACTTATTTTTGCGACTAATTAAATAGAAACGTGGACACTTATTTTGGGACAGGGACAGAGGGTGTATTTGATTTCTAATTATACATTATCTCATCTCATTTCGTATGAACCCCTTTAAGTTTGTGGTTCCTTTTAACCGATAGTCATGCCATCCATGCATTGAGAGTTTATGACATTTTCCTACGTTCTCCATTTCTGTTTTCATTTCTCAAATGGGACCAAAATCACATCTTCAGTCTCCTAACATCATGTAAATAAAACTTTTTTGGTATTCTCACATGAATATCTTTAAGCCAAAGGTTATAATGGTAGCCTGTTGTGGGAATTAATCAATTCTAAAAAAATCATTTCATGATGTTACTGTACAGATAAGTGAAACATGGGTCTATCCTCCACTACGAGACACAGCGGAGGCTGCTGAGCATGTGACCAAAGCACTTGCTGAGCGGGGATGGAAATTGCATACATGATGGGCTCATAATTGTATAGCTCAACCGGCAACAAAACATGGGTTTCTGGGCTCCTTCCCATAACTCGTCGGTTAGAGTCCCTCTAGGCTACCCGGGATTTCCCGGCTATTCTTCAAGGCCCATGAGATTAGTCGAAGTGCATGCAAGTTGGCCCAAACACCCATGGTAAAAAAACCTGTTTGCTTGGTGAGGCCGATTCAGGTCAGACCTGATGTGGGTTTTTATTTTCTGCTGCCTCGTAGTTCAAGATCTTGTACCAATGGAAGGAAAAGTGCTGTATATTTGTCTCTTGCCGTTAGGGATTTTTCATGCTGTCATTTTCAGAGCCCCATGAGATTAGTTGAACTGCACACAACCTGGTATGAACACACACGGTTACAAACATATGATGATGAGACCTTTCTTTGGCTGGGATTATGGATTCATGGCAAGTGTTTAATCTCATTTTTTGACTATTTTGGCTGTAACACATTTTTTTTGCAATTTGTGTTTTTTGTTTAGTTATTTATAAATAGCAATGATTCGTGTACACCAACTACATTATTTAGCATAATTAGATGTCTAGAGTCAAGTGGTATAAAATATATTTGACTCGAGCTTGACTTGAATTTAAATAGTTTTTTCAAAATTAGTACTCAATGCTCCTTTTAAAGTTATACATTATGACTTGTTGGTAAATAGCATTACTGTTGGATTAATACTAATGAAAAGCATCATGTTATTATGTTGCCTAATCAAATCATTTGTTAAGTCATTCACAGTTATGACTTGGTCTTTTGTGGCAATTATCCAAGATTGTGAGTTGTAGCATCGCCTTGGAACACATATGTTTTGTTTATTAAATTATATCTACAAAACATGTCATGCTTTTATTCAGGTTGTAATTGTGTTTCTATTTAGATTGTAGTGAGGGAATAAAAGTTCCTTTTGGTAAATAATATTTCAAACATGGAAATGGATTGGCATTACAAGTGTAGGCTAGAGGATTGTTTTTTTATAATGAATTTGAACATATCAATTATTGCCATGCATCGTATACTTTTTGATGTGTTTTTTGGACTGTTTATTGATATTGATCATAAAAAAAATATTTTTTTTCCTTTTCTATCTTCCCAAGAAAACACGTAGTTAAAAACTTAAATTCACTAATGTGCTGTTTGTTTTTTAAGAGTTGAAGTCTTATTTTAGTTATAATTAATAAGAGGTGGTGTATAAAAATGTCTGAACGATTAAGAAGAAAGACCAAACTGAATAGAGAAACTCAAATGTTGGTCTTTTTTGGAATTCGCAATAAGGACTAAATGAACAAATTGACATAAGCTCAGGGACTTGACGTATAATTTCCCATTATATCGTCGTGACTCAAAAGCCCTAAACAAACACCCTTTCGGTCAAGGAACACACTCAAAAAAAAAAAAAAAAAAATATACAACACAGCCTGCAGCTATGGCGGCATGTAGAAGGATACCAAAGACTATTTTCGGCAATTTCTTATCACGATCAAGTACAGGATATCATCCATCGTCATCTTCGTTTGGACTGCCTTCTGCTCTCATTTCACGAAGGGGCATAGCTTCCAAGCTTTATATCGCAGGTTTTGATTGTTTTATTCTGCTGCTTGTTTGATAATTTTTTACCTTCTCTTACGAGCGATCGTTTTCTTTGGCCATTTTGGAATATAGAATTTGCTGGAAAACTGCCTGCGCATGCGCACACATGTGATATGCTCCGTTCCATGGTTAAAATCTACTTTTGATTTGAATTTTCATATCTGATGTTGTTCAAAATTGAAATTGCTCTTCTTAAAATTTTCTAGCTCGAAGATCATTATGTTAATAGCTTTCTACAGTTTAATGTACTCGCTAGCCGTTCAATGAAAGGATTTGCCTACCGGTCAAATAGCTTTCTACAATTTAATGTGTTAGTAAATGTTGTAATGATCACTGATAGCCTAAACGGTTAGTGTCAGATTATAACTTTGGAAGCGTTTGCATTTAATTTGGTAATTCAAAGACGAAATTGGTTCATTTAATTTGAGATAGGGAGTACCAATCAGAATTTGCTTAATAACCAGGACAGTTCTTTTTAATTTTGAAGTTATAATTTGGAATTTTTAGGTACAGAGATAGCATGTAGCATCTTGAATTGGTCTATAATTTAGGGAATATAAGTATAGAACTGTGTAGCCACTCACAGCTGATGCTAAGTTTATCGTCAGAAAGTACAGTGCATTGGATGCGGTTTATGAGTTTTTAGGGTGTGAGATTTTGGAGCTATTGATAAAGTTACTCGACCAGAAAGTCACTGGTCAAGTCATACAAACAAAATGAAACAGAAATTCTGCATACGGTGACCGTGACTTCCCTCTCTAACCGTTACCCTTTTCCAAGAGCTTGGTTCAACTAGATCACCCCCTTTTTCGTGGATGACCTTAAATGAAATTGTCTATATGATGGTTCAAAATGTAATGTAGAAAGAGTAGGTTACTGTTCTCTAATCAGCTTTTGGTGAACTGAGCTTTGTGAATTGTGACTAGGGTTTGTGTGTTTTTTTTGGTAGTTGACATATATGATTTCTCAAACAAGTATCTCATCTCTTGTACTTTTTCTAGAAGCCCTCATAGAAATCTGTTTTTGAGCAACTGTTGTGCTTTTATATAGAAATGCTGGCTAGTTTTACAAAGTTACCATTGTAAATATTGCAAAAAGGGACTTAATGAAACAACATTCTTGGTTGACGGCAATTAAAATTTCCCAGATAATATTTCTGTAGATGATATATATTTCAAGTACACATACTCAAACATATATGTATGTATGTTGAGAGAACCTATTGCTCATATTGTATTGATGAATAGTCATGCTTGTATCTAGAGTTACAAGTTATTGACTTCCCGAACCATCTTACTCGGCTTTTTGTAGATGCAGAAAAACACTATAGTTTGCAAGAACATGTGACTATTGATAAGTTATGGAAATGTAAATGCAAGGAGGACCATCATACTGGGTATTTTCGGTCAAAAATTGTCCATTTTTGCATGTAGAGAATTTTTGCAAGAAAAATGGATTATTTGCTATGAAAGCTAAATACCGTTTGAAAAATGTTGATAATTCTGTGTTCATAAAAACTTGCATGGATTTTTCGTACTCCAACCTGGTTAAATTGTTCAAATCTTGACTTTAGTGGCACAAATGCTGGAGTTTGTGTTTGGTTCTTTTCTCTTTTGAAGTCTTGTAGTGCATTCTACTTGCATTGGATTTCTGGCAACAGAAAGTTAATTATGCATCTTGTATTTACATTGCAGGACTGTCGTTTTATACCACAGAAAAAGCACTGCTAGATGCTTTTTCTCAATATGGCCAAGTTGTTGAAGGTACCTTGTAGAATTCATACACTTGCACAGTTATGTTGCTTCAGTCAACTATAAGTAAAGATCGTTGCAATATGCAGCCACTGTTATGATGGATAAAGTTTCAAGCAGATCGAAAGGCTTTGGGTTCGTTACCTATGCATCTGGAGAAGAAGCTGAGAAAGCCATCACTGAAATGAATGGAAAGGTTCCATTCTAAATCTATCTCCTAAATTTAGAAATTTACGCTGTGTTCTCGAGTCTTCTTTTATGAAGGAAAAAAAAGGGAAAGGGAAGGAAGGTAAGAGGGAAAGAAAAAATGTTGTGTTCTCGAGTTTTTTGGAAGGAGGGAAAGGAAAGGAAAGGAAGGAAAATAATGTTGATTTTTCCTCCCCAGTATTATAGTTATACTTATAAAATTACACATATAACTATCAATTACATTTCACTATAAAATAAATAAGGTAAACGTGACATCTTTCCTTTCCTTACTCTCCAACTCAAGAACATGGAAATTGATTTTTTTTCCCTTCCCTTTCTTTCCCTTCAATCTCAAGAACACAAATAAAAAAATTCTTTTTTTTCTTTTCTTTTCTTCTCTTTCCTTCCAAAATTCGAGAAGACAGCGTTAGGGTTGCACCGTGTTTCTATCTTTAGAGACTATAAGATGCCCCTTGCCCCCTCCTGGAAATATTTTTGTAGGAGAGTAGATCTATGTGAACCATTAGATTTGGTACAAAGCATACAACTTTAATATGATCATATTTTCGTACTATACATGGTGAGTTTGAGGGTTGCCATAAATAGTTACCCTTTATTTACACTTGAGATAGAAATATCTATTTTGGCCAAAAAGACTGGAATCATATTGAATTGGATCTCAAAGAGATCCATTAGGGTGCCTTCGGTATGCTAACACAACGAGATGTAACAGAACAAAAACTTGTTGTCTTATGTTTGGCATGACATTAAACTTGGATAGGACGAGACTCGGTTAAAGAAAACATTTTTTTGGTGGAATAAAAATCAGATAGATGAGACAAGATGGAGAAATTACTAAACTACTCTATGTCATGTCAAATTAAACAGAATTATGTATTTATGTGTGGTCATGCAAGGAGTAATTCTGATTTCAGAATATGCAGATTAAGTAGGAACTAATAGATGGTTGGTTGCAGCCACTGCACGGACGTATCATATGCGTTGAATTGGCAAAACCACGGAGACCAAACGGTAGTGGTGTGCCAATAGCTAGAGGACCCCCTGAGCCACCTAAGGAGCAGCAGTAACCACTTGTGCATCCATCGGTATCGAGGGTCAAAGGTACAAGTAATCACAGCAGCGGGTAATCTCATCTCTTTCAAGGGGGCACCAATACTAATTATTAGTAGCAGAAGCAAAAACATTTACCATTTATCCAAGACAAAGTTTGTCAAATTTGAGGCTTACATATTTCACATTTTACCTGCATCTTTTCTTTTGTTTGACTTTGATTTTAACGTTAAAAATATAGGAGCCGATTGTTCATGTTGATGTTGCAGGCAGTATTCTGAGCTATGTATATGTATTCATTTTTAAACAATTCAAGTATACACTTCGTTTCTCGAACCAATGACGACTAATTTGAGAGTGTCCGTTGTGATATAATGCACTCATGCTTCAGCGATTTTGAAAAATCGATTTCAAATCACATCCCCAATGAACAATTAATTGATGTATCATGTACATGCAACAATTGTCATTTGACCAAACGGGCCATTGTCCCAGTGATACTTGGATTATAGGCCCGTCTAGTCTAGCCTAGCCAAATGAGTGTGTACGAGTATTTGTTGTATATAAATATTATATATTTAAAACAAATAAAAAAACTATTGTCATTTGAAAAAGGGAATGAAGCATTTTACACAATTCATTTTCTAAGAAGACAGGAAGAAGAGTTCCTGTGAAAAATGTTTAAACTTTATACAATTTGTTTAGAATTTTTGGTCTCAAATGAACTAATTCCCCAATTTAATTCATTCAAATTAATACTAGGTTTTCATATTCAACTCTTCATATTAATACTGGTGTTATATCATGTGTATATAATGTGAATGTGAAACTATACGACTTATTACATGCTTTGTCAGTCCATCCGCTAGCTATGATTATAACTTCTGTTTTATCATTTCAGTAGGATTAAATCAAGATTTTTAGTTATAACTAGAAGCGTACTCGCGCAATGCAACGAGATACATCACGATTTTAATGTTTCATTTTATTTTTCTGTCGATTTACAGTACGATTTTGGATGGTTTTGAGAAAGTGATAATGTTTTTTTTTTATAAATTTGTTTAATTTATGCTTAATAATATAATGTTTTTTATATAAAAAAATTAAGTATTTTTGTTAGAATTCAATGATTATCTTATATATTTTAATGACATCTAGAAAAAATAATCAATTACATATTTAATAATATAATTAAAACAAAATTATAGTAATATAATATATTAATTAATAGTAATACATGGAAATGTCTGTATAAAAGGAAGTTTCTGCACATACCAAATTGGTGGGTATTAGAAGCATGCAGTAGTAATATGTATCTTGTGCCATTACTCGTATGTAATTGTTTCTTTTTCTAGCTTCTTGCTAGTTTTATAAAATTCCGCCGTTCAAAAAAAAAAGTAATATGTATCTTGTCCTTTTATACTTGTAAATTAAGAGATTTTTAAAATCTTGCATAAAATGATGGTACCTTGTGCCTACTAATTTGTATTTAAGAGTTTTTTATCCGTGCTTTATAATATAGTATAGATATAATCTCATAAGTAATTCAATTTATTCCTTTTAAATTTAAACTAGAAGCGTACTCGCGCAATGCAGCGAGATACATCACGATTTTAATGTTTCATTTTATTTTTTGTTTCTTTGTTGATTTACATTACGATTTTGGATGGTTTTGAGAAAGTGATATTGTTTTTTTTTATAAATTTGTTTAATTTAGGCTTAATAATATAACGTTGTTTATATATAAAAAATTAAGTATTTTGTTAGAATTCAATGATTATCTTATATATTTTAACGACATCTAAAAAAAATAACCAATTACATATTTAATAATATAATTAAAACAAATTTATAATATTATAATATATTAATTAATAGTGATACATGGAAGAGTTTGTATAAAAGGAATGCCCTGTACATACCAAATTGATGAGTGTTAGAAGACTGCAATAGTAATATGTATCTTGTGCTTTCATACTTGTAAATTAAGAGATTTTTAAAATCTTGCATAAAATGACGGTACATTGTGCTAATAATTTGTATTTAAGAGTTTTTTATACGTGCTTTATAATATAGTATAGATATAGATATCTATATCTATATCTATACTATATAATGAAAAAACTAAAACTGTACAAACTTTTGTACAATTACATTTACCACTCTTACAATGTTACATTTATCACCCTTACAATTACTTATTTAATTTACTTTATATCCCTTACTTTCTCATTTTTCATTTTACACCATTATCATATTAACACAAGTAATCATATATTAACAAAAACAAGGCCGTGCATTAGGGTGTGCAAGTGGATACTTGGAACAGGGCCCCCAAATTGTTTGGGACCCATTTTGTAGATATATTTTAGCTTTATATTTATGATTACTCCTAATTTTTTTTCTTTATAAATGATAATTTGTTTGATTTGCTCTTATATTTGTGATGAATATGATTCTCAACAACTTTGTTACATAAACCATCACATTTTTTTCGGAAAGTTGATTACAAAAAAGTATTGAATATTTTGTTTCGAATAAAGTTGAAAGAACGATAATATTTGCTTAAACTCGTCAAGTTGGTCTATAGTCTCGGTATAGCCGGTAGGCCTGTAAATGAATTGAACGAACACGAATACAAGTTTGTTCATGTTCTTTTGTTTAAGTTAACAGAACAAATGAACGAACACAAATGGTAAACAAACGTAATTTTTTGCGTTCATGTTTGTTCATTAGAAAAATGTGTTTGTTCTTGTTCGTTCGTTAAATAAAAAAATGAATGAACGTAAACGAACTTAATGAATTTAAACAAACCTAAATGAAAATTAACGGACGAACACAAATGAACAAGAAAAAACTCCATTACTTTATTATTTTGTTCATCTAAGATAACATAACAAAATGTAAAATCTGGTGAACTTAGCTAGGAAGGATAAAAATGGAATACTAAAAACTAAAATTAATTAATCAGTTTACATAAGGTCATAATATATAAGTATATTTATATAAATAAACGATGATCAATGAACAAACAAGGCCATAGTTAATGTTTGTCCATTTAATTAAACGAACAAAAAAATGTGTTCATGTATTAAATAAATGAACTTTCAGCCGAATGGTTTATGAACAGTTTGTTAAACTTTCGTTTCGTTTACAACCTTAGGTACAAATGTAACAGGGCCTCCGAAAAGATTGGAACGGCCCTGAACAAAAATGCAATGAAAAAATACGTTCATTTTTTCTACAAATTATACCATTATAATCGTCTCGTCAATATCTTCAAAACGAGCCCAATATTGAATATTTTTTAATTTAACCCTACTATTAAATATCATGAATATTTACGAAATAACTTGTTTTCTATCCATACGTTTTTTTTTTCCGCCGTTAGCACATTAAAAATACATAATCGTAAGATACGTTTCATTCTTATTATAAATTATATCATTATAATTTTTTTTCATCAATAATTGTAATATAAACTAATTATTGAATATCTTTATGGGTTTAGGTTTCATAAGTTGTGATTCTTAGGTAATGGTTAATTGTTGATGACATGTATATAAGAAAATAACATTAATTGTTCGTTTTTTACTTACATTCCGCTGCATCGCGCGAATATATGCCTAGTAGATATAGATATTGATAATTAGTTAAAATCCAATAAATCTATGTTTACCCGTCAAATGAATTACTAATTATGTTAAAAAAGAAAGAAAACCACCCTTTAAAAAGTCAAAAATCCTACTATATAAGGTTTGAACTTTTGGGTATTCAACTCCAAGGTTACCGGTTTGAGTTCCATAAGACCACCGAGGATTTTCCTTACTATTCTTCAGGACCCCAGTAATTAGTCGAGGTATATGCAAGATGACCTTGATACCCACGACTAAAAAAACAAAATCCTACTTGAACTAGAGATGGACACATAAATGCTTTTTTTTATAAATTTGTTTAATTTAGGCTTAATAATATAATGTTTTTTATATAAAAAAATTAAGTACTTTTGTTAGAATTCAATGATTATCTTATATATTTTAATGACATCTAGAAAAAATAATCAATTACATATTTAATAATATAATTAAAACAAAATTATAGTAATATAATATATTAATTAATAGTAATACATGGAAATGTCTGTATAAAAGGAAGGTTCTGCACATACCAAATTGGTGGGTATTAGAAGCATGCAGTAGTAATATGTATCTTGTGTCATTACTCGTATGTAATTGTTTCTTTTTCTAGCTTCTTGCTAGTTTTATAAAATTCCGCCGTTCGAAAAAAAAAAGTAATATGTATCTTGTCCTTTTATACTTGTAAATTAAAAGATTTTTAAAATCTTGCATAAAATGATGGTACCTTGTGCCTACTAATTTGTATTTAAGAGTTTTTTATCCGTGCTTTATAATATAGTATAGATATAATCTCATAAGTAATTCAATTTATTCCTTTTAAATTTAAACTAGAAGCGTACTCGCGCAATGCAGCGAAATACATCACGATTTTAATGTTTCATTTTATTTTTTGTTTTTTTGTTGATTTACATTACGATTTTGGATGGTTTTGAGAAAGTGATATTGTTTTTTTTTTATAAATTTGTTTAATTTAGGCTTAATAATATAACGTTGTTTATATATAAAAAATTAAGTATTTTGTTAGAATTCAATGATTATCTTATATATTTTAATGACATCTAGAAAAAATAACCAATTACATATTTAATAATATAATTAAAACAAATTTATAATAATATAATATATTAATTAATAGTGATACATGGAAGAGTTTGTATAAAAGGAATGCCCTGTACATACCAAATTGATGAGTGTTAGAAGACTGCAATAGTAATATGTATCTTGTGCTTTCATACTTGTAAATTAAGAGATTTTTAAAATCTTGCATAAAATTAAGGTACATTGTGCTAATAATTTGTATTTAAGAGTTTTTTATACGTGCTTTATAATATAGTATAGATATAGATATCTATATCTATACTATATAATGAAAAAACTAAAACTGTACAAACTTTTGTACAATTACATTTACCACCCTTACAATGTTACATTTATCACCCTTACAATTACTTATTTAATTTACTTTATATCCCTTACTTTTTCATTTTTCATTTTACACCATTATCATATTAACACAAGTAATCATATATTAACAAAAATGCAATGAAAAAATACGTTCATTTTTTCTACAAATTATACCATTATAATCGTCTCGTCAATATCTTCAAAACGAGCCCAATATTGAATATTTTTTAATTTAACCCTACTATTAAATATCATGAATATTTACGAAATAATTTGTTTTCTATCCATACGTTTTTTTTTCCGCCGTTAGCACATTAAAAATACATAATCGTAAGATACGTTTCATTCTTATTATAAATTATATCATTATAATTTTTTTTCATCAATAATTGTAATATAAACTAATTATTGAATATCTTTATGGGTTTAGGTTTCATAAGTTGTGATTCTTAGGTAATGGTTAATTGTTGATGACATGTATATAAGAAAATAACATTAATTGTTCGTTTTTTACTTACATTCCGCTGCATCGCGCGAATATATGCCTAGTAGATATAGATATTGATAATTAGTTAAAATCCAATAAATCTATGTTTACCCGTCAAATGAATTACTAATTATGTTAAAAAAGAAAGAAAACCACCCTTTAAAAAGTCAAAAATCCTACTATATAAGGCTTGAACTTTTGGGTATTCAACTCCAAGGTTACCGGTTTGAGTTCCATAAGACCACCGAGGATTTTCCTTACTATTCTTCAGGACCCCAGTAATTAGTCGAGGTATATGCAAGATGACCTTGATACCCACGACTAAAAAAACAAAATCCTACTTGAACTAGAGATGGACACATAAATGCTTCGGTTTTTATCCACATTCCTAAAAAGATGATTTGTTTAACTTAAGTTTTGTACAAAATCAAATACTAAGAATAAACAGAAAACAATAAAAAACATTGTGTAGGATTTGTTTAATTTAAATTTTGTAAAAGAAAAAAAATCAAATACTAAGAATACAAAAAAAAAAAGAAGAAATAAAAAACAATGGGTTGTGACTTGTGAAAGGAAAATAAGCATTTGAATGGTAACCCACATCGGTAGAGAAAGTAAAGGGAGAGAGAGGGGAGTTGAATAAAAAGGGAAAGAGGCAAATGGTGGAAGATACTTACCTGGATGGGGTCAATGGGTGATCAAAAAGGCCTATGGCCTAGGTTAGTGACCTCCATTGCACTTAGGAGGGGTGCTACCCTGAGGTCGGCCCAAGTGGTCGAGCCTACATCATAATTTGTGGTAGTGAGGGCCTGCGTTCGCGCGGCCCTTGCATAAATCTTTAGACCAAAATTTTTGAACCATATACAGGTGTGTTTGCGATTAGCCGTTGGTCTTGGACACTGTGGCTGGACGCGTTATATCTGGTTCAAATATGGGTTCTGGCTTACTAATACAGATAGGCTACAACCCATTCTAGTTGGTCCTGTGCCATAAATTTTCTAAGTTTTATTTTCAACTATTACATTTTGCACGCTAATTTCCGTTGCAAGAAAAATATTTTTTTGGTTTTTTATTCTTTTTATTTATTTATTAGAAATGTAAACAGAACTTTATTTTCAGGATCTGATACGTTAATTTTGTTCAAGTTTTATCCCTTCCTACATGCCTAAGGGCCGTTTCATCAAATATTTACTAGGTAAGCGCTTATCGAGTCAATGCATTCACTTCTCGTAGAACCGTTTAAGAGATACGCAGGATGAAGTTAAAGGTGATAAGCGTGAGAAGTGGATCTGAACCGTTGATCTCTTTTAATCTCAAGTCCTCCCATAAATTGCGGCTTAGAAGGGAATTGATCTGGTACATCTCATCCTAATGTGCGTCCAATTCTCATCCAATGGTTGATAACCGCTTCTCACACTTCTCACCGTTAACTCAACTTTTCAACGGAATCCAACCCTTAAGAGATCTCCCCCTTACTTACCGGGTAAGATTCTTGAACCCTTGCTATACATATTAATAGATAAGATTCTCATTCTTTGTCATGCTCACCCGATAAGCATTTACCCGACAAACGTTTGGTAAACGATCCTTATCTCTCTTGAGAAATATGGTCAATCACAAAAAAGATTTTAAAAGTTTTATAGATTTGAAAAACTTCTTTGAATTGATGAAATTGAACCAGGAATAGTCAATAAAACTCTGCAAGACATGAAACTAAATAAGCTATCTACCTTTTTTTTAAAAAGAATTTAGTATTGCAATGGCTGGCTATAATATGTTCAATCGATAAAACCCTACCTTATGAATGCAAAATAAATCAATGTGTAATTCAATTACACACGAAGACATAAACATAACAATTGAACCCAACTACAACACAAATTTGTATACGTAAATTAATGTACTTTCTCTTTATATTCTAGTTCTATGATTTAAAAAACATAAAAAAAGGTTAGAGACCAGCAACGATCTAAGGCCCTATGCGACAGCATCACCCACATAGCGTCAGGGGCGCCTCCAGTACAAAGAATTAATCGACTAGTTATTGAAAGATATGTACCAATCATATTAGTTTGATGGTATCTGATATTGATACTTTGAAGGTTACGGATCAAATCTTCGACCCATTGCATTTTATCTAAAAAGAAAAAGAAAGGATAAGAACCATCCTCGGTGCGTGCTCGAGCCCTCAAAGTGAACCCGAGCCCACTCGGTGTGCCAATGAATCATGGCCGGCCACAATAGGAATGAATGGCAACTGACATATACCTTCACTTTTTCATTTTAATCACCATGCACCGGACAAAAGTTGAGCATAGAGAAGTTCATTCCAAGTGTCGGGCACACCCGGTAGGCACCAGTGGCTGCAATCTTGTGGAGCCTTAGCCGGAGTCCCTGGCTCGCGGTGCCTCGATGGGTGACCATCTTTCCTCATCGCGGTTAGATACGTGATGTTCAAGAATTGAACTTTTCGTTTTGCAGTTTCCATCTCTTTGACCATGTTTTTAATGATTTGATTGTTGAGGGGTTCGTTAACTTCCGGCTTCAAGTGGTCGGTTTCCGGTGCATTACTAAGATCACAACGACCACCGGTGTTCCATTCTCCACCCCTGCACCGTAACATCTTCTTAACTTTCTTAATTCACACAAAACAATTTGTCTCAAAGCGGGATAAGGAATGTTTCAACACAGCAGCAAAATTGGTTTTATTGGACACGAAAAATGTCTAAATGTTATAATAAACTGCTTTATTTATAAATTTAAGTTTATATGATCAAACAATTATACATCCTATATGTATATATATGTTGCGAAAAGTTGATTGGATGCATTCCAACCAACTAACAATGATACTTTTTAAATAAAATATTATGTTAGTTTTTTTCTTATAAATCAACACAAATGTCCCGTACAAAAATATGTTCATATGACACATTGCAAAAGCATCATATAAAAATACTAATGACACTTTATTTCAAAAGGGTCCCAAAACTTGTTATGATGTCTAAATCCGTCCTACCATCGTATTATATAAAACACATTTATATATAGGAGACATATATATATATATATATATATATTTTGTCTTGTAAATTATGGAGTCTACTAAAACATTTAAACTTATATAAAACCGATTTTATTACGGTAAATGTTAATCGGTTACCTGAAATGTACCGGAGAATAGCTACGGAAGAAAATGCGGGTGGTTTTGGGATCACAATTCTTGAAAACCCATGACTTCAAGGTCTGAAGAGACTTCCCAAATGCCTCCATGACATCCATTGTCATATTCAGTCTCCCTTCTTCCTGGAAATACCATCCCCTGGAAAACAAACAAAATTAACCATATGATTTGTATATTTAGACATATGATTTGGTTGTAGATATGATATTTATAGTTAAAAGAAAAGAAAAGTTTATATATATATATATAGTAATACCGACATCTTGTGGGTTTTGTGATGGGTCCACCAGTGACCAGCACTGAAGACAAGAACATCTGCTCCGACCCATTTGGAAGAGAATCGGTGGAGCTTGTCAACCCTAATTGCTCGCCGGACTTGTTGAGAAGCATTTTCCGGCGGATCATCGATGACGACCAGAAAAGGCACACGGTAGTATTGGATGCTCAGATTGTAATCTTGAAACCTGATGGACAGGAAGCCTTTGTGTTTGGTTATGGGGTTTCCACGCTCTTCGTATACCCTCGATCGGTTCGAGACTCCCTCACTAAGCATGCATAGCAGAGACTCCCATTGGTTTCTTCCGATCGAGTCTCCCGCGAAAACCATCCGCCGGTTTCTGCTTCTTTCCAGAAAATCTTTTGCATCAAATCTACACACACACACACATATATATATATATATAAACAAATTAATTAATTGCATAAATATTACTCATTGTATGGATTAATGATAACAACATGATTTGTTCCAATTCTAATCTGGCAGCATTACAGAGATTTAGATATGATTAGCATTGTTTGCTTCATGAATGAATCTAATAAAATTGAAATGAAATATATATTTATAGAATCGGGTTTATAGGACGTCAACTGCATATAAGTTTATAGGACCAAACAATTGTGTTTTATGTAAAAACGTGTTGCAATAAGTTTATTGGGCGCATTACAACAAATTAATCGAGTTCATAGGACATCAAAATTGTTTAGATGTCATAATAAACTACTTTATAGTAGTCAAGTTTATATGACCAAACCTATATAAAACATTTTCGGGTGTCTTAACATACTTTTTATGACACAATTCGTACAAAGTATCCTATTAGCTCTTTTATAGAATACTTTTAGTATATTATAAACAAATGTTTTTATATGGCACCTGTTTTATAAAACCTTTTCTAATATTGTCTCATAAAATGGCTACTTTATTTCAAAAGTGTACTAAAAAGGTTTTTAAGATGTCCAAAAAGCATCGTATAAACTGATTACAAATTACAATACCTTTAGATAGGACGTGTACAAATGTTTGACCCAATAAACTTAAGTCCTTTAAAATAGTCCATTAGTACATTCAGATAATTTTGCTGTCGTATGAACCTGCTTTTTTTGTACCGACACTTTTGGGTGTCTTAACAATTTTTTTGGAACATTTTTGTAATAAAATCTCCTATTAATATTATACAACATCATTTGAAAAAATTGTCTTATAAAAAGAAGTGCCCTATAAAAAGACATGTTTATAGATTTATAAAGACAATTTTCAAATGTGTCGTGTAAAAAAAACTAATACAACATTTTTTTTTGGGAAAGTGTCTTAAAAGATTTGTAAAAATGCCCACAAACATCCAATAAACTTTCTACAACGCTTTTACATATATAGGACACACATTTCTTTTTTGAAAGGAAAGCAAATATATTAACAAGCAACAAAAGTAACAAACTGAGTTTGAACGAGGGGTCTGAAAGATGCAAAACCAAACGAAGCCAAACCATCCAAAAAAGAAAGGCACAAAAGGCCCTAAACAAACAAATGACTAGGCCAAAACAATCAAACCAACAACAAAAATATACCCAAATTAAACAACCTAAACACAATGAGAAAGGATCACTAAAACACATCAACCGGAAGATAAATCTAGAACCGCAACCTTAAGTTCTATATAGGTGAGGAGGGTGTGTGAGTTATTTGTTGCATTTGCCGTATATATTTTATGACGGAGGTTCAGGGGAAAACGTCAAAAAAACGGAAAACTGAAGAACATTCTGGTAGCCTTTTATCTGGACGGTATGCACTAGTGCATACAGGTAAATTATGTTGTTTTTTTGGCTTTTTATGCACAAGTGCATGATGCACTTATGCATATGCACGTGTGCATGTTACAAATTACTTGTATAGTTGTATGCACAAGTGCATACCGTCCAGATGAAGTGTTATCAGGGTGTTCTTCAGTTTTCCCTTTTTTTAAGGTTTTTCCCTGAACCTGACCCTATATTTTATATATAGTTAAAAAAGACACTTTAGATTTTTATAGCATCATATAAACATAATTTTCTTGTATTTTAAGAAGAAACCATATTATTCACAGTATAAACCATCTGATGCCCCATGCGGCTAGACATTGGCTCTTTATGTCTAAAATGTCTTTTTGATTCACAGTCAAATATATCTTTAATTTTTATTAAAATACATTAAAAAGTAAAAAAAATAAGCTATATAGATATCAGAAAACAAAAAACAAATATATATATATATATATATGCTAACCAGGAGTCCAGGACCATAGTTTCATAAGCTTGTACTGGTTTTTGGCACAATCGAGACTCACAAAAGGCTAAAAGGGTGCTCAAAACTATATATATATATATATATATATATATATATGTATATAGATAGATGGTGTTAAGAAATTAGAATTATGAAAATTATTATATGAGTTTTTAGATGATTTGACTTTCTTTTTTATCCAACTTTATTTATTTTTTCTTCATATTTATTTTCACTTTCATAAAATTTTACATAAATTCAATCACTTCAAACCCAAAATATGTTTAAGTTTCAGTAAAATTGAAATTTATCAAGCGCTACCACGAAATTTATATTACAAAGCAATGAAAATAATTAATAAAATAAAAAAAAGCCATGCATGCAGTTTAATATTGCACAAACAATTAATTAAAAAACTGGAATTATAAATGAAAGACATATATAATATGTATATTAATTACCTGGGTAGATTACACCCATGTGGTTGCCATCGCCATTTAACATAGCCAAGATCCGGGCGGCCATTGCGGCGGCACTGGAACCCTGGATCAAGAAATGGGCAATCCTCAGTGTACTTTCGGGTCGGGTAATTTTCATCCGAAACCCATTTCCCATTGGAATAATCACATGATAGGGTTTTTGAGAAACTGAAATTAGGAAGAAGAAGAAGAGGAGGGGTTAGGAGGTTGCAGAAAACAATGGAGGTTACGAGAAGAGAGATGAAGAGGATGATGAGTGCATAGGCAACGACGTCTTTTTTGTTGGGAAAGGTGGATACACTCAAAATATGGAATACTTTTTGTGGTTGAGTTTCTTGATGAAGATCCATTAGAAAAAGGATCCACGATTGGTTCAATCACGGAAAAATTAGGTTTTTTTTTTTTTTTTTAAAATTTAATTTTGGTTAGTTTTCAAAGGCCATGAACCTAGAGAGAGAGAGAAAAAGGGAAAGAGAGAGATTGAGTTTATATATATATATATATAGGAATCTTGTTTATATATGAAGATAATTATTTGCATAATGGACCCTAGTAAAAAGCAAATAAACCTTAATTGCGCACAACTTTCAGATATAACATAATATTACCTTTTTCTTTTTTGTAACCATGGTATGCGGAGTACGGACCGGTTTCCGCACACTTCAATAAATCTTTTGGGACCAGAGTTGAAATTAACATTCACGCAAACCATCCGGTGATCCTAAGATCCGGTTTGCTTTGCAAGATTGGATTGGATTTGGAGGGATTTGAATCCCATTCCAATTTCATGTTTGGTTTAAAGGATATCGTAGATTCAAAATCCCGGGCTTTCATGGAAATCCTATAAACATAGGATTTTGAAATCCCACGAGGTGGTTGGTACGTCACGGGATTTCGTATGATTTATATGTAATAATTTTTTAAAATA
The DNA here is from genome assembly GCA_954870635.1 of Arctium minus. Taxonomy (NCBI): domain Eukaryota; kingdom Viridiplantae; phylum Streptophyta; class Magnoliopsida; order Asterales; family Asteraceae; genus Arctium; species Arctium minus. The sequence continues at coordinate 80,422,491 of OX941083.1, read as the reverse complement.
TGTTAAAGACATTTGTTTTGTAATAATCAATTAATAAAAAAACAATTTAATTAATTTATAATTTTTCATGATTTGTTTTTATATATTATTTGTAAAGAATGAAATTCTATTTCAAATTCTACAAACCAAACAGAACAAAAAAATTTAAATCCTTCCAAATCCAAATCCCTCCAATTCCAAATCGTTCCACGAAATTCAAATCCCTCAAAACCATTTCATCAAACCAAAACGCCCCTAAGATGATTTGAATTGGTGAGCTTTGGGGAGTAAAACCAAGCTAGGTCTCATCGGTTGAGTTATCCATTGAGATTAAACCATTGTTCGTTGGTGTCAATTATAGAACAATGACAATCAAGTGAAAACCAATATGCTAAACAAGAGATTATGAACACCATTGATCTCAGTCTAAAATTACAAAGGTTTTAATCGCTACTTCACTTCAGTCTAAAATTAATAAAATAGCAAATATAAAGGTAGGATCGTTCTTTTATAGTATATGGGTGGTGGAGGAAGAATCGAATCCGATTCTTTTCTAGGATGATGAGAGCAAGAGCAGTTCGTTGGAGGACACAAATACGTCAGTTCTGTCGGAATGGTCGGAGGAGGAGGAAAGGGACGAGGAGTGGTGTGTGGAAGAGAGTATTTTTGACACAAATGAGGCTGCCTTGTGGAATAAGGTAGATGGCACGGTGCAAATCGACCAGCATAATTTGCCGGAGAAGTCTTCGAACGGTAACTTTTCTTCAAATCCGGTGCATGGTGAGGGAGGCCAAAAGTCACCAAGGAGAGAGTTTGAAAAAATCACAAATCCCGATAGCAATGATGGACTCCAAGTTAATGATGATCATATATGGGAAAGGTGAGTAAAAGGACATGATATTGCTGTGGACGAGGAAAGGAAAGGCAGTAGGCGCGTGATCGATGATGGGCCAGTAATTAAGGAGAGTGGGGTGAACGATGTGGCAAGTAACAAGGTCGGCCCAGATATAATTAGGGATGAATTAATACGTGATGGGCCTTATCATGTATTTGGATCATCTTTAGTGGACCAAAAAGCAAAAGCAAAGATCAATGAATTAGTGAAAAGCCCAAGTCTGAAACAAAAACACGTTCAGGAAAATTTATGCAGCGGCTCAGGTGCAGGTTTGACAAATAAGAAATCGCAATCAATAGTAGAAGGAAAAGGGAACCAAGCAGAATCGATGGCTGGAAACGAACACAAAGTCAACCGAGAAATATTTGGGAGTCGATGGAACATATATGATGACCAACAGACCACAAGACTTCCCCAATTCCAGTGATAATCCAGAAATTGAGGTGAGAAACGTGAAGAAAGGTAAGGGAGTCGGTAGGCAAAAGAGTAAAAAAGGAGAAGGGACGAGTTTTGGGAGGGGAAAAGTTAGTTTTCATCTAATCAAGTAGATGGACAGATCAAAAGTGAAGAAAGGAAAACAAAAGAGTATTACTAAGATTAAGGATTTAGGAATGACAAAGAAGAGTATAAAGAAATCAATGACAGAAAGACCTTCTGGGAATCATTTATCGGCTTCGAACGAAATCAATAGTGTGGACGAGACAGAGAGTTTAGAAATTTTCGGAGGCAGAATCGGATTACTTTGGGGAGAAGCAGACTCGATTAAAGGCCCGCAACCTCAGAATGCGGGTAATTGATCAGGTTAATGTTCCTTTCAGAATCGATATTTTGCGTTAGATGAAGATAATTTCATTAAATGTGAGGGGCTTGGGTGCGAGTCAAAAAAGGAGAGGGGTCAAAGAGTTGTGTGTTCAAGAAAATGTGGATATGATCAGGATCTAGAAGACCAAACTGAGAAGGTGGGAAGAGAATCAAATAGCTAGATTGTGAGGTAAAGATGATTTTGATTATCTCCATTCAGATTTGGTGGGGAATTCGGTAGGGTTGATTCTCATATGGGATAAGAAATTATTTTCTTATCAATTCACTATTATTGAAAAGAATTTTGTGGGGGTGATTGGATCATGGAAAGGGAAGGAAGGAATGTTCGACTTCATTAACGTCTATGGACCGCGAGAACAAAAGGAGAGGGTAGAGGTGTGGATAAACATTGAACGATTATGCATTAAGGAGGAAATCAAATGGTGCGTGTTTGGAGATTTTAACGATGTTAGAGGTAATCATGAGAGACTAAATTCCATCACAAACGACAAAGGAGTTGAAGAATTTAATAAGTTTATCCAAGATTGTCAATTGGTTGAAATTTCAATGAGGGGTCAAAAGTTCACGAGGATAAGTGATGACGGGAGGAAACTAAGAAAATTAGATCGTTTCCTAGTCTCCACTAGTTTTTGCTTGGCATGGAGAAATATGGGAGTAAGGGCTTTGGAAAGGAAATAGCCAGATCATTATCCGATCCTTTTATCCGAATCCAAAATTGACTTTGGTCCAAAGCCGTTTAAACTATATGGTGTGTGGTTAACCCGGTGATCACACGAAAGAATTAGTGAGGGGAGTATGGAACAAGGATGTGTTGTCAAGGAAACCGGATTGTATTTTTAGAGACAAGTTGAAGAGAGTAAAAGAGGAATTTAAAAATAGAAGTGCCGAAGATTTTAAAAGATTGAAAGGTGACTTGGATAAATTCAAAGAAGAAACCAAAAAGTTGGAAAAAGAAGCCGAAGTGAGATCATTGGAGGAAGAGGATATAAATAGATGGTCGGAAGCAAGGGTTAAATGGTTTGAGGCAGAGAAAAAGAAGTTAGAAATAGAGAGACAAAAAGCCAAAGTCAAATGGGTGGAAGTTGGAGATGAGAACTCCAAACTATTCCACACGGCTATTAGTCATAGAGAGAGGAAAAATGGTATATGGGGTTTAAATGTCAACGCGATTTGGTCGGAAGATCCGGAAGAAATTAAAAACCATATTTGGGAATTTTTCAAAAATAAGTTCTCTTCAAAAAAGAAGGTAGGGCCGAGTATCAAAAGCACATTTTTGAAGAAGTTAAATCCGGAAGACGCGGTAAACTTGGAGAAACCATTTTCAGAGGATGAGATTTGGGAAGCGGTAAAGTCATGTTGTTCCAACAAGTCTCCGGGTCCGGACGGAATTTCATTCACATTTATAAAGAAATATTGGTCGATAATTAAAAGTGATCTCTTGAAGGCGATTGAGAGATTGTGGGAAATGCCGGAGATAAGTGGAGGAAGCAACGCCTCATTCTTAACTCTTATACCAAAAAACGCTAATCCGACATGCCTCAATGAGTATAGACACATAAGTTTAATTGACGTCTACTACAAAATTCTGTCCAAGGTTTTGGTGGAGAGAATGAAGAAGGTGATGGGAAGAATGATCAGGGACACTCAAGAGACTTTTATTAAAACAAGATTCATTTTGGATGAAGTGTTAATTGCAAATGAAGCAGTGGACTATATTCGGAAATCCAAAAGGAAAGGGTTAGTGTTCAAAGTGGACTTTGAAAAGGCCTACGACAGTGTGGATTGGCACTTCCTTCTTGAATTATTGAAAGAAATGGGTTTCGGGAGCAAGTGATGTAAATAAGTCAAGACTTTCTTGGAATCATCGTCGGTGTCGGTGTTGGTCAACGGGTCACCTACTAAAGAATTCTTTATGAAGAAAGGCCTTAGACAAGTTGATTCGCTAGCGCCATTCCTATTCCTCGTGGTAGCGGAAGGTCTAAACGTTTTAATGGCGGAAGCAAAAGAAAAAGGGATATTTGAAGGTATAAAGATTGGTAAAGAAGATATTGTCTTGACCCATCTACAATATGACGATGATCCGATTTTTTTTGGCAAATGGAGCATCACTAACTTAAAAAATCTAATGAAAATCCTTAAGTGTTTTCAAGTGGCATCGGAGTTAAAGATCAATATTGCAAAAAGAAAGTTATACGGCTTGGGAGTGGAGATAGAGGAGGTCCAATTATTGTCAAGGGGATTGGGATGTGGTTGTAGCAAGGTGCCCTTTACCTACCTAGGACTTCCGGTGGGAAGACCAATGAGCAAGATCGAAAGTTGGAAAGAAGTTATTACAAAGGTGAGAAACAAGCTCAGTTCGTGGAAGATAAAATTGATCTCAATCGGTGGAAGATTAACTTTGGTAAAGTCGATTTTTGGTAGCCTTCCCTTGTACTTCTTCTCGCTCTTTCGTGCTCCGATACGTGTGATTCGTGAGTTAGAGAGTGTGAAAAATCATATTTTTAGGGTGGGTGGGGGGGGGGGGGGGAGTCTTTAATCCTATAATTGGGGTCTCTTGGGCAAATGTGGTGGAGATTCAAACGGAGAAGGATGCATTATGGGTAAAAGTTATACAAAGCCTTTATGGGAGGGAGGGGGGTTTGGTTGGAATAGGTAATAGGGTGGGGGAGGGGGGTTGTTCGTTGTGGAGAAATATAATTAGAGTAGGCAAAGAGATGGATGAGTTGGGTATAAACTTCGAAGCCTATTTTGGGATTGATGTGGGTAGAGGAAGCGAGATGAATTTTTGGTCGGATAGGTGGGTCGGGGGTGAAAGATTGGAGGGTAGATTCAAAAGACTTTACCGTCTCGAATCTAATAAGGGTGGGTCGATAGCCGATAAGGGGGAGTGGTCTAGGGATAATTGGGAGTGGAAATGGAGTTGGAGGAAGGAGCCGCGAGGTAGGGAAGTAGGGGATCTAGTATGTTTAAGAGAGTTTCTTCAAGGGTGGAGCCTGAAAAAAGAGGTAGATGATAGAGTGGAGTGGTTGGATAGTGAGGAGGGGTCCTTTTCGGTGCAAGAGTTAAATTCTTTGATAGATAGGAGGGTGGAGGCGGGAGGTGAACTCTTTGAAGAAACTATTTGGTCAAAGGAGGTCCCGAAAAAATTTGTATTTACTTTTGGAAGGCCAATATTGTAAGACTTCCGTGTAGATTGGTTCTAGATAAGATGGGGTTGGACTTAGATTCCGTTTTATGTCCAATATGTAATATGGAATTGGAAACAGTGGATCACGCTTTGGCAAAATGGCAAGAAGTTCAGAAGTTGTGGCTTTTGGTGCTTCGGTGGTGGAATATTAGAAAAGATAATTTCAACTTGCTAAAGGACCTTTTGGATATTTTTTCATCTTTTACAGGTAGTTCCTCACAGCCTAATCTATGGATGGAGACGGTTTGGAGTTTTGGCAATCTCATTTGGGCACAATTGTACCAAATTGTATTCGAAGGAGACAAAAGAAAGATGGAGGACCTCTTCTTCAAATTTCAGCGCAAATGTTTTGAGTGTATAACATTTCGGGGAAGAGGGAGGAAATTAGATTCATGCAAGTGGCTATCAGACCTGGCTTCGGTTGAAGTGTTATAGTTCGATTTCTTTGGTCGTGTGTGATCCATAGGTTGTATCATTTTGGTTGGTTTTATTTTCGGCTTTGTGTGTTGATTCGTCTATTGCGAACCATTTTTGTTGGTGATTTTAGTGTCACCAGGCATTTAAGTGTAATTGGTTATAACACGAGTACTAATGGGTTTCAAACTGTGATCTAATACAAGTTAGGTGGTGCGGAATGCACACTTGTTATAAGACGAGTTTGATCCCGGACACGATGAAATGGCGGGGGGTCAAGGGGCAGCGCCCCTGGCGGTGATCCAAGAGGTAGAGCCTCTTAAGGCACATCAGAGCCTCTTAAGGAACGCCATAGCCTCTTAAGGCACGACAAATCCTCTAATGGGCGTCTTTGGACCAGAAGCTCTGGTGTCTATTTTTGGACTAAATCTGCATTTACTGAACATTTAATGCTCAGTTATTTTCTGCCCTTAATTTTTGCTAAATTGATTGTAATCGACTATAATTGATAGTAATTTGCAATCATTTCCATTTCCGTTATTTCCAATTTTACGAATGAGACTAGTATATAAACCGTATATACTTATGTTTTAAACTTACGATTTTAAACAATCTCTATATACTCTCCAACAAATTTGCTCTCGTTTTTGTGCCTAAAAATGTGAGTGTTCTTGAGTCTTATCCCATATTGGATTTCGTGCAACCTAGGCATAGGGTCGAAATACCAATTCGGAAAGTGACTTACACGATTCTCAAGAAATTCGATCATCTGATCGACTGACTTTTCCCCCGATCTCTAGCAATGAATTGGTATCTCGACATGTCGATCATGGCCGATTCTGTGAAAGAGATGACCTCAAAGTTTGGAAAGCTGGAGACGTTTGAAGGCACTGACTACAGACGTTGGCAGAAAAAGATGCACTTTCTGCTGACCGCTCTGAAGGTAGTGTATGTGCTGAGTACACCCATGCCATAAGTGATTGTAACACCCGGTTTTTCGTAAGTAAGTTTCCGCCCTTCGTTGGCAATCTATCCGCCTTTCACCTATCTTTTTGGGTGGAAAATGTTGTGCTTTCGAACCTTGAGTCGACCCATGCGAGAATCTCGAGTTTTGACCTTTTCCTGGCTTCGGTACGAGTGGCGCGATTGTGACTCGCGATAGTGACATATGTCACTATTGCATGGCACAATCGCCGGGGGTATACCACCGGCGGTACATTCTCCGCGATAGTGCCCTCGCGATAGTGAGAATGTCACTATCGCGTGGCAAGGTCGCGTGCGACGTCTGGTCTCTTAAATGTCCAAATTTTCACCCAATTCCCTCATTTTGATTTTCTAATCCCTTCCCTTTTCTCTCCCAAACCTCAAAGTCGAACCCTAACTCATTTTGAGGGGTTTTCCCCTTGAACCACATGATTCTTCATCATCTAGTTAGTGGGATCTTGAACCACCAAACCTCCATCTTCATCTTCCTCATCAACTTCAACGGGTGAGAGCTCGGGTTGAAGAGTTGGATTGGGTGTCCTCGGAAAGTCTCATAATCTAAAATGGTAAGCTTCCTTGATTTAATGTTATAGATGCTTCATTGGTGTTTCTCTAGTGTTTGGTTTGTCAAATCTCGGATTTGATAGTTTTGGAGAAACTAGGGTTTTGATCAAGTTGAGGATGTTAGTAAGTAATGTTTGGAAAATGTTTCTAAGTGGTTTGGTATGTTTGGATCTAGGTTTTGGAATTCCTCGTCTTGAGGATTCAAGCGGACTTCAAAAGAGCTCGATGGGTGAAGTCTAGATTTAGCCTAAATCTAGCAAAGTGAGTTCAAGTTGATTTGTGAAAACGGTGTACATGCCAAAATGTTTATTTTAAAGTGTTTTGTGTTTTACATGAGATGGTTAACTGCTGATAAGTTTTGTGTATCTTGAAGTAAAATATGTTTTACTTGGTTATATGTTAAAGAGTGAGTATTTTGATAAGTTTTCATAATTAGTAAACTCGGGTTGTGTTAACCTCTTAAAATGCCTATATTGGGTTTTGAACATTTCAACAACTAAATAACATGATTTACGTATTCTTGGTGATTTTGTACAAGTAAGATCTATTTCATGATTTATGCATCATTGATGATTTTGGTACAAATGAAGTATATTCCATGTTATATGCATGTTGGTGTATTTGCATTCATAAACCCCTTTGGAAAATCTTTGATTCCATTATGTGTTGAGTTTTGGGTTAAGCTCATCTTTGAGATATGTGTCTTCGTAAATGTGGTTTAAAGACATTTCATTATTTGGGGGACTGGTAATCGTTGGTCGAATGAATTTTGAGCAGTTTAGCTCTCAGTGTCGATTTAAAGAGTATTGAGGACATTTGTCCGGTTTTAATGGTTCAATTTAGAGTCCAAATTACGATTTACATCTTAATGCATTTTATTGCATATTATTGATAATTACATGCTCGAGTGCTTTAGTCATTCATGAGTAGTCGTGTAACTTTAGACTATGTTGCATTGGATCCATAGGCACGTAAGTCAGTCTTATTTGATGGTCAGTTGAGTGGTACGGGGTTGGACTCCGGGACTCATGGTTTATGACCTTGTCTTTTCGAGTAGGCACTAGGAGGGCTGAGTCCGGTTGATCTATTATGACTATGGGTAGTCCTCTGATGGGCATTTGGGACCTTCGCCATGTGGGGAAATGCCTTCGTTGTATCCCCCGTGGGCCGAGCCTTTGGCGGTAATTCAATTGGTGTTCGCTAAGGTCAGCTGTCTCTTTGGGTGAAACTTGTCAAGAGGTCATAGGGGCACTTGGGCAAACGTGTCATGAAGTGTCATACGATCAACGTTGTTTGAGTGGCATACTTTTGTGTTCCTCCGCTCTCAACGGATACGGGTATCCCCCGTTGTCGGCCCGATGTATTTTGGATATTTAATTGTCCATGCTTTAATATTTAGATTTCATTCCATTTTATGGTCGCGTGAGTATTAAGTTTCAGTTCCATGTCTAAATGGCGTATCATATTTATATGGGTTGTTTTCTGTTATTTAAGGGTCGAGTATTATGCCCCACCCGCGTTTAGGGTGTTTTGGGAAATGAAGTATTATTACATTTTCACAAATTTGAGTATCGAACTATGACCCCGCATTGGGTGAGTTACGGGTTGCATCGTTTTATAAGAAATGTGTGTTCGAGAGCATTGTCTTTAAAAGTGCATATTATGGGAAAGTTTGTCGTTTTCATTTTGAGGTATAATATTTTGAATGATCTTGCTTTAAATTGAATTCCTTTCTTTTAAAGATATATTCATTCATGTTGAAACTCTTGAGCTCACTAGGCGTTAAGCCTAACCTTTTTATTTGTCGGCATGTGCATCAGGTTCCTTTCGGGGGTTCAGTTCTAGCAGTGCTTTGAAGAGTTGAGCCTTAGCCTTACAAGAGTGAGTAGTTGGTGAAGTCTTCTGCAGGTTGGAGTTAGTAATTGTTATTGGGGATAGTAACACCCGTCCTTTTCATAGATGGTATGTATAGGATGAATGTGTGTATTGAGGTTAATTCTCAAATTATGTCTGTAGTCAAAGTAATTATTGATGTATTTAGAAATTTTTTAAAAAGTTGATATCTTCAGATTTAAGGGTGTTACAAGTTGGTATCAGAGCTTAAGTTTGAGAGAATTAAGTATCGATTGTTGGATACCTAGACTCAAACTAGCGTTCTTATAAGTGATTGTAAGTGAAGTTGCATATTAGGTACCTTAAGATAAGATAATTTGAGGTTAAGCAAGTCACTAGAAACGGGAAACTTGTCGAGAGTCACAAGGATGATCATGTTCGGTACGTTCATAATGGCACCTGGCCAGTGTTATGGTGAACCTACATGCTACATGTGTATACTTGAACTACCTTGGTATGATGATCGTTGGGGTAGTGAGAAAGTTTCTAAGCGAGTAAGCTAAGGGAGGATTGATGCTTATAGCAATGTTACTTTGGAGTGATAGTTAAGTGCGATGAATGCATTAAGTTGACCATCTTGGGTCAGAGTTATTGGTTGGAGTAGAACTATCAGTTTGACAGACCGATTCTGCTTCGAGGAAAAAATGTAAGTTAACCAATTAGTGGGATTGTTGCTCTAAGATGTTGGATACATCCGAATGACGATAGTATGTCGGAAAAATGTAGGAGTGTAGTCCTAAGATGCTGAGTGCCGACCAAATTCATGCACGGAATCTATTTCTAAAATAAGTTGCATCAATTGTTTCTCATGTATTCGAAGCATAAAGTGTGTTATAATTTGAAGTCTTGGTAAAACATTTAGCACTCATCAGATTTTAAACCGTGAGCTTAAACATGCATGGAATTGTTCTGTTGCAAGTTACTGCAATTTATATTGAAAAATCTCCCCGTCCCTGTTTTGTGTTTAACGCTATCTTTGGACATCTTAAGATCCGTGTTTTAATGCTATATGTGGTATTGGGCAAGTAACTGTAGAATTTTTAACCTTAACATTGGATCTCCTCCATGTATGTTAAGGTTTTAAAGGAAGAGTTGTCCCACTGTTCTCGAGTCGGAATTTTCTGGAGAATTTTAGTCTGTACGAGTCGTGTTTAATTTTACGGGTATAGTTCTGCAACCTCTTTGAGTTCGTGAGTGTATTTTGAGATGCGTGAATTTTAATTTTATGGCGTATAATTTACGAGCTTTTAGGGTGTCGTGTCTCATGAGAGTTTTGTTGAAAAGGGTTACTTATTCTTACGTGGTGATTTTAGAATTTTAACCTTTTTAGACTTATTGTCGTTTTACGCTTGTTATGTTGGGAAACAGAGATTTTGACACCGCTTGATTTTACCGTCAATGAGTTTATGAAAGTTTAGTTGGGTTTATGGTGTTTTATTTTATGACCAGTCGAACCGCGTAATAAAAAAAAGAAATTTTGGAACGTATAGACTTGCATTATTGTGTGCGTTAATTTACGAGTTTTGTTTAATACTTTGTTTCATGTGAGTCTTGCACCTACATTTTTGCAAACCGTAAGAGGCATCTTGAAAATCTTAATGTCACATGATTGCATCTTGAGTTTCACACGGGTATATGTGCATACTTTTGGGTTGAATCTGATTTTCACTCGCGTGAGTAAATATGTGAAATATTTATGTTGTCTCATATTAAATTTTTAATCTAAACGTGCTTTGATTGGTGTCCCTGCTGTTATAAATTTTCTGCAATGCATGAAATGAATTTTCGGATTGCATATTGTTGTAGTTACCATCTTCGTCAAATGTGTTTTATCGATGCGACTCAAGGCTTTAAACTCGATTTGAAAATTTATTTGCGTTCCCATCGTCCTACCGAGCTATGGGGAATAAACTGGTGCATATGGAGCTTGTTGAAAATTTTATGCCATAACGTTTTTGGTTAAAGAAGGAAAAGTTAAAAGTTGTGCAGTTCTCTTTTGGAGCTGTACTGACATTTATTTTAGGTGTTTGGGGTACCGAAATTTATTTTCATGGTTATAGTGTGAACTTTGCTACACACCTTTTGTTACTGTTTTATTTACGTAAATATTGATCAAAAGAATTTTGTAAATGGTTTATATGTGTAGCGCCGGTGATTAATTTTCAACCTTGAGTGACCGGTAGTGGATTTTACTGCACGACCAATTATTGTTATAAAGCGTACATATTTAAAATTTTTGTAAAAGTTTAAATTGGCATAGCGATTGAAAACCTTGAACTCATTAGGCCTATAGATTTAAACCCCTGTTGTGAGAGAAGTTGTAATTAGGGACTAATGGAGTCCTTGGGATTTGAAGCATCGGATGATCCGACTTGCGGTCAGTCTTGAATTGTGGGATGCATTTTTGATTTGGTGTGCACATGTATAATGGAAATAGTAGATTTAAGTCTTACCAGTTATTTAAGGGGTGATTTTATACTTCGGTAATTATGCGGGATAAGGTCTTAGGTGATTATCTGCGATTAGATTGGGTTCGTTTTGGTGGACTGCTCGTCGGTGTGACATCATAGTTTATGTGATGGTGTACCATCCTTGTGGACTTCGCGATCAAAGGAAATTCTTGTGGTCCGTTTGTTAGAAATGTAAGACTTGGGATTTTTAGCACTCTGTTTGGTGTCATCCTTAGTACGACCATCCGTCTGAATTGAAATTTTTGGGTGGGATGCCCACGTTTTCGAGGTCACCGTTTAGTCTTAGGTGTCGACTTGTGTCCTTGAAGTCAAAAGATCTTGGGATATTCGGAAATATCCCGGTTGGATCATGGGAAATAATGACCTTTCGGTAATGGAAAATTGAAGAAGGTTAGATGCTGTTAAGTAAGTACCGATGTGTATAAGCTTTTACATGGTGATAAAGATTGTATTAGAGGATTGTTGTGAGGTTGGGGTTGGTACGAAGTCGAGCGTTAGCCGAATCTGGGTTAACTAGTTACCTGAAGGGCACTTTGGGGCGCCTTGGAAGGACATCTTGTTCAATATTAGGAATGGATCAGTAGGAATCTGAGGATTCATGGGAGTTTGGTTGCTATCCTTGACTTTGGGTTCGAAACCGTGTAGATCCGAAGGGAGTTGGTCGGCGAGAAGTTGAGGTCACAATTGCTTGGAGATGGTAATTGTCACCCGAGGTTGGGAGACGACCGTAACCTTGTGGGTAAAGGTTACTCTGGAGAGTTAAGTGTTCACTCGGTTATGAGTGTAATGTGCCAATAAGGGGCGGTTGGCGTGTGTATCAATGCAAGGGGCATGATAGTGGTGTTGGAAGAAGGGCTAAGGGAAATCCTTCTGCGGGCAAGGATTCATGGGGATCTAGATTTCGAGGACGAAATCACTCCAAGGTTGGGAGGATTGGAACACCCGGTTTTTCGTAAGTAAGTTTCCGCCCTTCGTTGGCAATCTCTCTGCCTTTCGCCTATCTTTTTGGGTGTAAAATGTTGTGCTTTTGAACATTGAGTCGACCCATGCGAGAATCTCGAGTTTTGACCTTTTTCTGGCTTCGGTACGAGTGGCGCGATTGTGACTCGCGATAGTGACATATGTCACTATCGCGTGGCACAATTGCCGGGGGTGTACCACCCGCGGTACATTCTCCGCGATAGTGCCCTCGCGATAGTGAGAATGTCACTATCGCGTGGCAAGGTCGTGCGCGACATCTGGTCTCTTAAATGTCCTAATTTTCACCCAATTCCCTCATTTTGATTTTCTAATCCCTTCCATTTTCTCTCCCAAACCTCAAAGTCGAACCCTAACTCATTTTGAGGGTTTTCCCCCTTGAACCACATGATTCTTCATCATCTAGTTAGTGGTATCTTGAACCACCAAACCTCCATCTTCATCTTCCTCATCAAGTTCAACGGGTGGGAGCTCGGGTTGAAGAGTTGGATTAGGTGTCCTCGGAAAGTCTCATCATCTAAAATGGCAAGCTTCCTTGATTTAATGTTATAGATGATCCATTGGTGTTTCTCTAGTGTTTGGTTTGTCAAATCTCGGATTTGATAGTTTTGGAGAAACTAGGGTTTTGATTATGTTGAGGATGTTAGTGAGTAATGTTTGGAAAATGTTTCTAAGTGTTTTGGTATGTTTGGATCTAGGTTTTGGAAGTCCTCGGCTTGAGGATTCAAGCGGACTTCAAAAGAGCTCGATGGGTGAAGTTTATATTTAGCCTAAATCTAGCAAGGTGAGTTCAAGTTGATTTGTGAAAACGGTGTACATGCCAAAATGTTTATTTTAAAGTGTTTTGAGTTTTACACGAGATGGTTAACTGCTGATAAGTTTTGTGTATCTTGAAGTAAAATATGTTTTACTTGGTTATATGTCAAAGAGTGAGTATTTTGATAAGTTTTCATAATTAGTAAACTCGGGTTGTGTTAACCTCTTAAAATGCTTATATTGGGTTTTGAAGATTTCAACAACTAAATAGCATGATTTACGTATTCTTGGTGATTTTGTACAAGTAAGATCTATTTCATGATTTATGCATCATTGACGATTTTGGTATAAATGAAGTCTATTCCATGTTATATGCATGTTGGTGTATTTGCATTCATAAATCATTTGGAAAACCTTTGATTCCATTATGTGTTGAGTTTTGGGTTAAGATCGTCTTTGAGGTATGTGTCTTCTTAAATGTGGTTTAAAGACATTTCATTATTTGGGGGACCGGTAATCGTTGGTCGAATGGATTTTGAGCAGTTTAGCTCTCGGTGTCGATTTAAAGAGTATTGAGGACATTTTTCCGGTTTTAATGGCTCGATTTAGAGTCCAAATTACGATTTACATCTTAATGCATTTTATTGCATATTATTGATAATTACAGGCTTGAGTGCTTTAGTCATTCATGAGTAGTCGTGTAACTTTAGACTGTGTTGCATTGGATCCATAGGCACGTAAGTCAGTCTTATTTGATGGTCAGTTGAGTGGTACGGGGTTGGACTCCGGGACTCATGGTTTATGACCTTGTCTTTTTGAGTAGGCACTAGGAGGGCTGAGTCCGGTTGAGCTATTATGACTATGGGTAGTCCTCTGATGAGCGTTTGGGGCCCTCGCCATGTGGGGCAATGCCTTCGTTGTATCCCCCGTGGGCCGAGCTTTTGGCGGTAATTCTAGTGGTGTTCGCTAAGGTCAGCTGTCTCTTTGGGTAAAACTTGTCAAGAGGTCGTAGGGGCACTTGGGCAAACGTGTCGTGAAGTGTCATACGATCAACGTTGTTTGAGTGGCATACTTTTGTGTTCCTCCGCTCTCAACGGATACGGGTATCCCCCGTTGTCGGCCCGATGTATTTTGGATATTTAATTGTCTATGCTTTAATATTTAAATTTCATTCCATTTTATGGTCGCGTGAGTATTAAGTTTCAGTTCCATGTCTAAATGGCGTATCATATTTATATGGGTTGTTTTCCGTTATTTAAGGGTCGAGTATTATGCCCCACCCGCGTTTAGGGTGTTTTGGGAAATGAAGTATTATTACATTTTCACAAATTTGAGTATCGAACTATGACCCCGTATTGGGTGAGTTACGGGTTGCATCGTTTTATAAGAAATGTGTGTTCGGGAGCATTGTCTTTAAAAGTGCATATTATGGGAAAGTTTGTCGTTTTCATTTTGAGGTATAATATTTCGAATGATCTTGCTTTAAATTGAATTCCTTTATTTTTAAAGATATATTCATTCATGTTAAAACTCTTGAGCTCACTATGCGTTAAGCCTAACCTTTTTATTTGCCGTCATGTGCATCAGGTTCCTTTCGGGGGTTCAGTTCTAGCAGTGCTTTGAAGAGTTGAGCCTTAGCCTTACAAGAGTGAGTAGTCGGTGAAGTCTTCCGCAGGTTGGAGTTAGTAATTGTTATTGGGGATAGTAACACCCGTCCTTTTCATAGATGGTATGTATAGGATGAATGTGTGTATTGAGGTTAATTCTCAAATTATGTCTGTAGTCAAAGTAATTATTGATGTATTTAGAAATTTTTTAATAAGTTGCTATCTTCAGATTTAAGGTTGTTACAGTGATGGAGGATGAGACGCTGGAGTACACAAGGAGAAGAAGCAAGTGGGAGAATGATGACTATATCTGTAGAGGACACATTTTAAACGGTATGTGCAATTCCCTTTTTGATATCTACTAAAACGTGGCAAGTGCGAAGGAATTATGGGATTCCCTCGAGTCCAAGTACATCACTGAAGATGCTTCTAGTAAGAAGTTATTGGTTATCGATTTTAACAGTTATAAAATGGTGGACTCGAGGCCCGTAATGGAACAATATAATGAAATCCTTCATATCTTTGGTCAATTTACACTACACAACATGCATATGGATGAATCTATTGTTGTGTCGAGTGCCACCTTCTTGAAAAGATTTTAAGCATAACTTGAAACATCAAAAAGAGGAATTGTCATTGGTTCAACGTGGGAGTCATTTATGCATCGAAGAATCTCTTCGGGTGCAAGAAAATGACAAATCCAAGGGGAAAGTTGAATCTGGACAACCCTCTGTTCACATGGTTGAGGAGAAGAAAGCCAACTCTAACAACAACGGAAAAGGAAAGAATCGTAAGTTTGATGGACCCAACAAATCCGTTTAAAAGAAAAAAAGGATTTGGTGTGTTGGAGATGACAAGGTGGGTCATCACAAACGTGATTGTCGGGTGAAGTTGAACAATAATGGTGCTGGTTCGAGTGGAAGTGGATCGGGGTCTAATGATCGCGATCAAGTGAAAGGAGTTCAGTTTTTGACTAACTTTGAGAATTCCATCCAGAATTATGTTTCACTTATACCTGAGTCTATTTATGTGCAGGATGAAGACTGTGCATGGTGGATCGACTCGGGAGCGACAAGCCATATTTGCAAGGATCGTCGGTGGTTTGAGAAATTGACACCGGTTGAAGACGGTTCAGTGCTGAATATGGGAAACTAGTCGAGTGCACAAGTTTGTGGAGTTGGAGTAGTTAATTTAGAATTTTCTTCTGGAAATAATGTTAAATTGTTTGATGTTTTGTTTGTTCCTAGAATTCGTAAGAACTTAGTGAGTGGTAGTTGTTTGAATAATCTTGGATTTAAGCAAGTGTTTGAATCAAATAGGTTTATCCTATCACGAGGTGGTCATTTTATTGGTTTTGGATATTTGTGTAATCGCATGTTCCGTTTAAATGTGGTTAATAAAATTCTATGTTCTGAAAATTATGCTTTTATATCGTCATCGTCTTCTTCTAAAATTGTTGATTCAATGTTATGACTTGCTAGATTGGGTCATGTGAATTTTAGAAGGATGCATGAAATGTCAAAAGATGGATTAATTCCAGCCTTTGACATTAATGCGGAGAGGTGCCAAACTTGCATGCTCACAAAAGTTACAAAACAACATTTTCCGAACGTTAAACGGAATACAGATGTTTTGGAGCTTGTACACAGTGATTTGTGTGATTTCCACTCCACTCCTTCCTTGGGAAATAAGAAGTATGTTGTCACTTTTATTGACGACAATACTCGGTTTTGTTATGTATATCTTTTGCATGCAAAGGATGAAGCTTTAGATAATTTTAAAATTTACAAAACCGAAGTCGAACTACAATTGGGTAATTCGATTAAATGTCTTAGAACTAATAGGGGAGGGGAATATATGGATCCCTAATATTTTCAATCAGTTGGTATCATCCATGAGACAACGACACCATACACACCTCAACAAAACGGGGTTTCCAAACGTAAAAATCGAGTTTTAAAGGAAATGGTAAACTCAATGCTTTCTTACTCGGGATTGAGTGAGGGATTTTGGGGAGAGGCCATGTTAACGTCCTGTTATGTTTTGAATAGAGTTCCAAATGAAAGGAGCAAAAGAATCCCATATGAACCTTGGTTCAAGAAAACTCCGAATTTGAATTATTTTTGAATTTGGGGTTGTCGGGCTATTGTAAAACTACCCGAAACCAAAAGGAAAACTTTGGGTGAACATGGAATTGATTGTATATTCATTGGATATGCATAAAATTCCAAGGCTTATAGGTTCTACGTAATCGAACCTAATGATTCGGTGTCGATTAACACCATAATCGAGTCGCATGATGCGATTTTTGATGAGATGAGATTTTCATCAATACAAAGACCTAAGGACCTGTTTCCTAGCACCAATAAAGTGCAAAATCCAGAAAGTTTGGATGGTGTTTCAAGTCCAGAAACACAGCAGGTCCGGAGAAGCCAAAGAGGTCGAATTGCCAAAAATTTTGGTCCCGAATTCCAACTGTATTTGGTGGAAGGTTCAAGGGATTAGCTTGGACTTCAATAATCTTAATTGTTATAGTATTGAGGATGACCCAAAGACTTTCAAAGAAGCGACGGAGTCTCGAGATGTCACCTTTTGGAAAGAAGCAATTGATGACGAAATATCATCAATTCTTGCGAATAACACTTGGGTGTTATCGGATTTGCCTCCAGGTTCTAAACCACTTGGATGGAAATGGATCTTCAAAAAGAAGATGAAAGGTGATGGGACGATTGATAAATTCAAGGCCCGGTTAATAATTCAAGGGTTTAAGCAAAAACCCGCTATTGACTATTTCGATACGTATGCTCCGGTGGCACGTATTTCGACTATTAGATTGTTAATCGCCTTGGCGACAATGCACAATTTGATTATCCATCAAATGGATGTTAAAACAGTCTTCTTGAATGGTGATCTTCATAAGGAATTTTACATGAAACAACCGGAAGGTTTCGTTATGTCCGGAAACGAAGATAAGATATATAAACTTGTGAAATCCTTGTACGGGCTGAAACAAGCACCTAAACAATGGCATCAAAAGTTTGATGAAGTTATTTTGTCTTCTGGTTTTTGTAACACCCTCAAAATTTGGCAAGAGCAACTAAATAAAAATTTTGGTATTACATCAAGTAAAAGGTAAATCTCCAAAATCAGACTTTCTATTTAATCTCAAACAAATTCAAACTCTAATAATACACAAAGACTAAACCAAGTCGGGTTCTACTTAAGTCTCAAACACAAGTTGCTTTTCCCGAAACAAGTGTGGAAGACTTCACTAAGATAACCACTTCTTGAGCACACAACTAGCACTCCTCTCAACACAGTGTTACTAGAGCTATTCCCATCCGAAACCTGTTGCACATGCCGACAAATAAAAAGGTTAGGCTAACGCCTAGTGAGTTCAAGAGTTTTCAACATGAATAAAGGTATTGTTAAAAAGGAGTAATGCAATTTAAATCATAATCTTTCAAAATGATATCTCAAATATGAAAACGACTTATTTTCCAATAATATGCATTTTAGGCAAAGAGATACCGATGTAGACGTTTTCCAATCCAAATTACCTCAAGGACAAGATCCCAAAATAAAACGTTCTTTCGTAAATTAATCTCAACCCGAAACTCATTCAAAACGTGAATAGAAAATCGAACTCAATATTAGTAAAGATGCGGTTAAAACTTTATATCCTGAAACACCCAAAACACGGGTGGGGCATACTACTCAACCCATAACTCAAGAGTAAAATCCACTTATACAAGACGCCACCGAAAACTTGGATAATAAAACTCAATACCCAAAAACAACACCTTTCTGTGACGGGGGATACCCGAATTCCATCGAATGTGGCGGGCACACAAAGTTAAGCCACTTATCAATGTTCTCGAGCTTCACATAAGACCATGGTTCCCCGTATCCGGCTCCTCTGAGCTACCACCTCAAGACACCACTGATCCTAGTGTCTACTCGACCTCTAATGAGTGTCACAACCAAAGCCACAAGTCCCCGTATCCGGCTCACACTAGGCACCACCGCAAGACTTAGCTCCGTATACGGCTCTGCAGAGCACCACCGCAAGCTTCCAAAAACAAAACATGACTTGGGGACCACTCACTAGAATTCAAACGCGGACACTAAATTCCACGATGAGTAACCAGACTGGATTACAAACGGGCATCAAGTTCAACCAACCCACGATATCTACCTCGAGCCCTCAATAAAGGTTATGCGGTTATCGAGTTCAACCACCCACGATCTGTACCTCGAGCTCCCGCTAGCCATAAACAATATCCAGTCCCAAAACGGGGATAAAGTCCCCACTAACCAACTGACTCATATGCCTATGGATCCAATGCATTACAGTCTAAAACGTTACATGACTCAAAAGAATGAACTAACGCATTCAAAACATGTAACTCTCAAATAAGATGCAACTGAGTACACCATACGTCCAAGGCTCCTTAACGAGCTACCAAAACTAAACAAATGTTCCAAAGACTCATTTGAGTGTAAACCAAGCCCCAAAAGGCATAATGAACGTTTGGCTAAAAATACGAGAGCCAATGTGGTTACAAAAACCAAAATACGTCTTTCTCCAAAACTTTATTTCTCAATTCACAACTGGCCTTCCGCCCAAAACCCAAAAAGGATTATCATTTTCTAAAATGTTCTCCAAAGTTGGAAATGACCCAAAACCAAAGGACTCACACCTTCGTACTTTTCAAAATCTCTCATTTCATGAATGATGCATAAAACCCGGCAAACACTTAAAAGTGCATTTTTGACTAAACACCTATTTATGCAATAAATCACCAAAACATGTTCCTTTGTGACACATTTATCAAAATATCCCAAACTCCCAAATGTGGGGTTTTACAAGGTTTAATAAGCTAAACACTTCAAATAATCAAAAGTTACCAAATAACCCAACAGTTGATAATTTCATGTAAAACACATAAATGCTTTAAAATAAACATTTTGGCATGTACAACGTTTTCACAAATCAACTTGAACTTACCTTGCTAGATTTAGGCTAAATCTAGATTTTACCCCACTTAGAGCTTCCTTGAAGAAACTTGAATCCACAAGCACGATTCTTCCAAAACCTAGATCCACACATTTCCAACCATAAATAATCATATTCAACCCTTTTAGAAATGTTCCCCAAACATTTACATGAACTTTTCATCTTATACCAAAAAAACCCTAATTTTCCATACTTGAAGAAGGAGAAGATTACCTCAACCAATAGCTTGAATCACCAACCAAAACACTTGTAGATCTCCAAAACGAACCATAAGCTTCCAATCTTCCAATGGTGAAAAGGGTTAGATGAAACCCCCAAAAACTTGGTGATGAAGATGAAGATGAAGGTGGTTCATGATCTCAACTAGTTAGATGATGAAGATTCATGTGGTTTAAGGAGGAAAACCCTCAATATGGGCTAGGGTTCGATTTTGGGGTTAGGGGTCGGTTTGGGAGAGAAAAGGGGAAGAGAGTTAGGGTTTGGTTGAGGGAAATGAGGCTTGAGGGCTGAAAATTCGAGTTTTGACTTGACAATGTGTTTCGCGGGTTATGCTGCGACCTTAAGTCGCGGCATAAGTCACCCGATTTCCCAAAAGTCGCGGGGTTGACTCTAAGCCGCGACACAAGTCGCGTAATGCACTGTCCGTCCGCTTTTCCACTCGTTCACTGTTTTGGCCATAACTTCTTCGTTGTAGCTCCGATTTAGCTCCGGAAAGAACCGATGGACTCGTAACTGAATCCCTCATCCATCAAGACTATAAAATATAAGATTCAAGCCCAAAATCCTATATCTTATTTTTCCTCTAAAATTACCAATTTCTGAATTAACTTGAAATGATACATTTCGAAATCGGGGTGTCACAGTTTTGCTTTAAACCAATGTGACAAATGTGTTTATAGTAGATTTGATGCTACTGGTGCGGATGTGATCATCTGCTTGTATGTAGATGACATGTTAATTTTTGGGACTGACCAAAATCATGTAGA
The DNA here is from genome assembly GCA_954870635.1 of Arctium minus. NCBI lineage: Eukaryota > Viridiplantae > Streptophyta > Magnoliopsida > Asterales > Asteraceae > Arctium > Arctium minus. Next base: position 80,401,935 of record OX941083.1, on the reverse strand, counting down.
TGAGACTAAGAAATTGTTGTCATCTAAATTTTCCATGAAAGACATAGGAGAGGCTAATGTAATCCTTGGTATAAGGATTAAACGGATTAACAAAGGGATTGTTATAACACAATCACATTATATTGAGAAAATTCTCAATAAGTTTAATTACCGTGAGTGTTCTCCGGAAAGCACTCCCATGGATCCAAGTGTGAAATTAATGCCTAATACGGGCAAGGCTATTTCACAACTTGAATACTCTAAGGCTATTGGTAGCTTGATGTACGCCATGACAAGCACCAAGACCGATATAGCTTATGATGTGGGACGATTGAGCCGGTATACTAGTAATCCTAGTACTCAACATTGGCAAGCGGTTCAAAGAGTATTCAAATATCTCAAGGGAACCATGGATTATGGTTTGAGTTATTTAGGATATCCTTCGGTTTTAGAAGGTTATTCGGATGCAAGTTGGATATCCAACATGGAGGATCATTCCTAAACTAGTGGTTGGGTATTTTTGCTTGGAGGAGGTGCCATCTCTTGGGCATCTAAAAAGCAAACTTATATTACAAACTCAACAACGAAATCTGAGTTTGTTGCACTAGCCGCCGCTGGTAAAGAGGCGGAGTGGCTAAGGAATTTAATTTATGAGATTCCATTGTGGCCAAAGCCGATTGCACCTATTTCAATCCATTGTGACAGTGCGACCACTTTGGCTAAGGCTTATAGCCAAGTTTACAATGGTAAGTCTAGACACCTGGGTGTTAGACATAGTATGATTAGAGAATTAATCATGAATAGTGTAATCTCCGTTGAGTTTATTAGAACGCAACAAAATTTGGCAGATCATTTAACTAAAGGTCTGACAAGAGACTTAGTGCACAAGTCTGCGATTGGGATGAGATTAAAGTCCTTATAAATTTATAAAGGTGAAACACCCAATTCCCTTCTAATATGACATTAGAAGTTGAATTCAATGTGGAAAGCTCATACTTATAAATTGGAACACAAGTTGAATTATCCCAGGTATGTATTCAGTCATGCGGTGGTTAGGGTGAAGTTTATCTTCTTAATAATTCCTTTGATAAAGTGTATTTGCAGGTGCACGAAGTAAAGGAATTACCTATGTGATTGTGAAGTGTAGCCGCATTTCAAAAGGTTGGGGACTTGGCCTTTATACAATCATGAGAGGATTAGGACACACGACTTTATAATTGTGTCATGTTTTAATTTGTTGGACGTATAGGAAATTTATATGTATTTTATCTTCAGGTATTCAAATGAGTTGATGGGTTCAATCCTTGGGACACCTTGATTCTCGAATATTTGGAATGTGTAAAATACTAATGTGGAAATTCAATCGTTTCGATATTTTCATTTATGTGCAAGTTTGGTTTGTTTAAATTAATATGTTATTTCATGGGTTACACTAAAATGGGGGAGGATTGTTGGTGATTTTAGTGTCACCAGGCATTTAAGTGTAATTGCTTATAACACGAGTACTAATGGGTTTCAAACTGTGATCTAATACAAGTTAGGTGGTGCGGAGTGCACACTTGATATAAGACCAGTTTGATCCCGGACATGATGAAATGACGGGGGGTCAAGGGGCAGCGCCCCTGGCGGTGATCCAAGAGGCAGAGCCTCTTAAGGCACGTCAGAGCCACTTAAGGCACGTCAGAGCCTCTTAAGGCACAACAGAGTCTCTTAAGGCACTTCAGAGCCTCTTAAGGCACGTAAGAGCCTCTTAAGGCACGACTAAGCCTCTTAAGGCACGTCAGAGCCTCTTAAGGTACGACAGAGCTTCTGATGGGCGTCTCTGGACCAGAAGCTCTGGTGTCTATTTTTAGACTAAATCTGCATTTACTGAACATTTAATGCTCAGTTATTTTCTGCCCTTAATTTTAGCTAAATTGATTGTAACCGACTATAATTGATAGTAATTTGCAATCATTGCCATTTACGTTATTTCCTATTTTACGAATGAGACTAGTATTTACACCGTATATACTTATGTTTTAGACTTACGATTTTAAACAATCTCTATATATTCTCCAACAAATTTGCTCTCGTTTTGTGCCTAAAAACGTGAGTGTTCTTGAGTCTTATCCCATATTGGATTTCGTGCAACCCAGGCATAGGGTCGAAATACCAATTCGGAAAGTGATTTACACGATTCTCAAGAAATCCCGTCATCTGATCGACTGACTTTTCTCCCGATCTCTAACAATTTTGCGGGTTGTTTTTTTGGTCGTGTTCTTATTGATATTGTTCTCGGCCATTCCGGCCTTTTGCGTTTTTGTTGTCCTTGTTGACTTCGATCGGTAATAAAAATGCCTTGCCTTTCAACAAAAAAATGATTGAGCATGGATATTGGGTATAAGAAACACTCTCTCATGGGGATCCTATAGGCAACAATCGTTAATATACAATTGAAATGATTTATTGACGATAAAAGTGATGACTCATCAAACAATTGGTATCCAGTACAGGCATGTTATTGATGAGATTGTCATAACCGAAAGGAATTAGCATAAGCAATCAGAAAAAAAAACAATATACAAGTCTGTTTTAGACCTTTTATAATTGGATTTACCATCTTGAAAGCATTTTTAATGCAAGAATGGAAGTGGTTGATATGAAAGCTTAGTGAACAAATTACAAATCAGTGGAAGTACAGGGACTTGTATTTGCAATTAAAAATAGAGTTTTTTTTTTATTAATTATATAGGTTTATTGAAGATGGTAAAAATATTTGGCCTTTTGTTTGACCTCAACGTGCAACCCATGATTCCTCACTTTAAAGGACATTTGCATAAAAAATAATAATGTATTTAAATCATTTAAAATCATTCTAAAATGGTCTATTTTAATGCATTAAAGAAAACTTAGATATAGATTCATTTAATGAAACATAAGTTTCAGTAAAAAGACAAATACTATATAAAAGTCTCGAGATCGAGTCATATATTTTATCATTTTCATTAATAATGATTTTATTAATTTATATATATAACGTGAAACGTAGTTATCTTAAAGAATTAAAGGGCTGAGGGTTGTGGTGTAGTGGTTTAGGACTAAAGGATACGGTGGAATATCCTATCTGTATTGAGTTCGATTCCAGACGTCCACAACAATTTTAACCACCGAGTTTGTTAGAGCTAATGTTTTATATTCGCAATTTGTGGATGTTAGTCTGGATATAGCCTATGACACTCTTAAAAAAAAAGAATTGAGGGGTTTGGTTTGCATAATATTTTTGAAATAAATGGAAGGTGTCAAAGTAATTAATTGAAAATTAAAAAAAAATGAAATGATTAAATCAGACTTGACCATACGTTTGATTGGTAGAAAAAGAAAATAAATCTGTCAAAAAAATTTGAATCTATCTGTTTGTTTGGCAAAATATAATTTCAAAATTATAATGAAATAATGATAAATTACCAAAATACCCATTTATGACATATTTGTACTTTTTGCTTAAACTATGAATAATATATTATGATAAAATTAATAATGTGTTGTAGGATTAGTGTGTCATCGTCTAAATTAAGGTGACGATAGAGATAGAGATAGAGATAAATATATCAGAGTTAAATTAGAACTGAAATATCTCCTAACTATCTACTTGTAACTCCTCCCTATTTAAAGGGCTTATGATTAATGAGAATTATAGACTTCTTCTCTCTGTCTTATTGTTATTCTCTCCATATTGTTGTTCCATTTGTTTTTCCCTTTAACACGTTATCAGCACGTAAAGCTAAAAGCTGTTTTTCATCGTCTCTAAACGATTGGTGCACGTTGTCGTTGAACAGTTTGCCGCAAAATTGCATCGCTACTGCGTTATCTTTTGCTCATTGCCACGCATGTTAAAATAAAATTCTAGTAAGTTTTCTATCAATTTCTTCATAAGTGAATATTATGAATCATGTTTATTTTTTTTCTTAAGTTTTCTGTAGAATACTTCCGTTATTTTCGTGATTGATAATAATTGAATTAAAAAAAAAAATCGAATTCATGATTATTTATTTATTTTTATTGAAATAATTAAATAAATGAAAATTATATTGACGTAAAAAAAAACCTTTATTAAAAGATAATTATTGGAATTTATATGTGATTTTAATATGATTATGATCTAATTATCTGAATTATTAGGATAATTGAATGATTTTGTTTTTATTTTTTTTAATTATCAAAAGGAATTAAATAAATAATTTTTAAGTATCCACAAGGGATAAGTATTATTGTTTTATTTAACTAAAACAAAACTTAATTTGTTTTTTTTCCCATTAATTTATGTTTTTGTTTAATAAATATTTATTATATTAACTTTTATTTAAGTTTAATATACTTTATCTATGCGAGCAAATCTTGACTTATTTTCTGACATGTTTACTTAATTTTATTTAATTCGACCTATTAAATATATATTCTTTTAGACTAGTCCAAATAATGAATTAGACTATTAATTATTTTAATATTTGTTTCATCTTATTTATTTTAATTGTGTTAGTATAACTTTTATTGTTTTAAAATATTATTATGATTTATTAATGTTTATCAAATTAGATTAAAATATTCATATATTTAAATGATTATCCATTTAGTTACAATATTATATATTTATTTACTATTTGTTTGCGTTAATATTCAAATGTTTATCCTAATTAATAATTGTTAGTATAATTCAGATGTTTATCTTAGTTATGACTTCCTACTCATTAACCTCAATCTTATAAATTATCTTTGAAATTTACAATTTCAACCCCCATAACTTCTGTTATTTTGCCAAAAGGTTCAAAAATAACATGAAAATGTTAAATTCAAACATTTATCTTGATTGTGAGTTCATACTCATAATTTTAAACTATATAATTATTTTTTTGAAGTTACACATCCAAGCTCATATATTTTGATCTTTACCAAAAATTCCAAAAAATACTATTAAGGTATTAAAATTGTTTCATATGCCAAATTCATAGTCACTTTGGCCTCTTGCCAAAAGATCCCAAAATACCAATATGGTATGAATTTTTTTTGACCTCATGTCAAAATTTACCAAATAACAAATGTTATCTATGTATTTCATTGATGAATTAATCGCAATACATCGAAAAGATTTTGTCAAACGGGTGTAAATAGTCCTAAGGTTTGTAGAGATTTAAGAAATCCATGTGATTCCCCTACTACCTGGAAATCCAATAGATTGAGTGATTTTTTTTGCAAATTGAAATATTGATGAAGTATTATCAATAAAATTAAAGCATACAAAAATCCAATATTGTTATGATAATGAAATTTCATAACCAAAATCCATTTCCTTATCAAAAAGAAAATCATATATTATTATTTATATATGTAAATGGTTGAAACAACTCATCCCAAAATCAACGTCATAAACTCAAAAGAATATGAGTATCATAAATGAGTACATAAACCTCCTTTTGAAAAGGTACAAGAAAATACCTAAAGTCCATCAACTCCCCATTGACTCTAAAATCAACCTCTTGAAAAGGTACAAACAAATACCCTCATGCTTTGAGACGACATATAAATCCTAAGTTTCATAGGATACCTTTACTAGAAACCCCCAAAGAAATGTGGGATGTTCCGAAAGGGATAATCGGGAGTACTGATGAATATGTACTTCCCGAACTAATCGTACAGTGGAATGAAACCCACTTACTCGATTACAAAAAGGTAACTGATTTCAACAAAGAAATGTTATATCCAAAACGCGTCTCAATCTCTATGGCAAGGAGCTCACAGAAGATGACATGATTCCTAATATCATTTCCACATTTCATATATAAGTAAATATTAATGAACCAATATAAGTTGGCATGTAACATTTAGACAAACTCATCAACCTACTGCAAGTGGTTGAGAGACACAACAAGGTTCTTTCGAATAACACCACATATGTCGGGATAAAGAAAATTCCTGATATCAATAATGAAAGTGTTAGAAGTGGAAACAACTCCAAATGATTGTGAGTTAAAAACCATTTCACACATATGACATTTCTGCACCATGTGGACGAGACCCTAGAAAGGGTCAGGGTATTGGTAAGAGTCAGGAAGGATTTTTCAACACCTGGAGTAGGATACAACTACTACCCAGGTGATAATGGACAATCAAATAAGATATGCACTAAAAAGTGCTTCTATAAAAAAGGGAACACGTTGAAAATGAAATATAACATATTTGTTTTAATATTTAATATTGATTATGCATATGTTTCTTTGAAATTAATTTTAAGTACCAAAAATTAATTTCTTTGCTAAAGTAAAATCGAATATGTAACCATTATAGATGTAAAGAAATACATCAAAACAAATACAAAAAAAAAATTCAATATTCTCCGTTCCGTGTAGGAATGTATCGAGGAGAATTGATTTTTTTGACCTATCACACCCTTGAAAAAAAGATAGACTAATACGTGTTTTATAATACATCCAACCAAATTACTTAGACGATGGACTGTCACTTTCTTGTTGGTACAAAATTAATAGGAACCTTGTAAAGATATTCGTATCAAATGGAAATGGAAATGAGCATATATACATAAGTTCTAATAAATATATGAAAGTAAACATATATCATGGAAACTAATGTGTCAAACTAGTAGATTATTGGGTCATCGGAACATATTTTGTCACCAATAAAGAACTTTTGGGGGCAATAACACATATATGTTTTGGCATGACCATGCGGGACACCGTGGTTATGACATAGTGATCCGTGTATTGCAAAATACACATAGACACATTCTCTTTCGAGTGAAAGGCAGAATGAGGAAAATTGCAACTGTTGACTTCTGTAGCATAAGAAACAACATTGCTATATGCCCTCTCGAATACCTAAAACTTTTGTATATAACCTACTCCTTAGCCAAGACATGATTGAGACCATCCTAAAGCTAAGGACATAATACAAAAATATTCCATTGTTACAACGAATACAAGGTGATATTTATGGACATAAACATCCAGAATGCGGGCCATTAAAGTACTTTATGGTTCTGGTTTCGACACGATGAACGCATGTCGTATTATTGTCCACATGAAATACTGCACTCCTAGCACTAACTATATGTTTAAGGTCTCACTACCCTGATTATTTCATCATGTCTACATGACTTTGAATGCTGTAGAATTTACATCATAAGGATTTGATGTTAATTGCATATGTATTAGGATCAATGTAAATTTTCCTATACCCCATGTGTATATATAAAATGGTCTCATAGAAGTTGTTATCAAAAGAATATGATGACATATAGGGTATTAGTAATGCGCACCAATTTACCCACATCTACCTGGGGTTATGCAATTATTATATGCAGTTTTTTTTTTCGTTTTTAGACCACTACTTGCTCATGCGTACCAGTTGGTAACTAGATATAAACCTGATACTTTACATTTACGCATGTTTGATTATATGTGCCAATTGCGCCCCCACAGCGCATCAAAATGGGTCCTTAAAGACGATTTGGTATATGTTGGATATGAATCCCCAACAATTATCTGCTAATTATAATATTTGACTAGTGATCTCTTTACCGCTAGATATGCGGGTTGTCACTTTCATGAGACAGTCTTCCCGTCGTTAGGGGGAGATAGGAAAAAGGATTTTCCATGGGAACGACAGGAAGTGTCATTGAATATTCCCACTCTGTCTCATTTCGATCCCCAAAACTTCACAACGTAATGTTGAAGTCAAACGAATCAGACTTGATACCTGATATGTTTAATATTCCAAAAGTGACAAGATCACATATACGAGCTGCAAATATACTTGCAAGGTTAAAAAGTCCCCAACAGGGGCACAACGCCATTGGAAAGTGCGTTGCAATCACACATAGTGGAAGTGTGGTTGAGGTCGTAGCTCCCAAACGGAAATGGGGGAAGCTACTTGGTTCGATAAATACTCATCTAAAGGAAGAGAAGAGTAAGGCACAACTATTTGTCATCAATACATAAACCTCTCATGAGATTGTCTCTGATTAAACTATGTCTATGAATCATCACTGGAGGACGCTTCGAAGTTAATATTGATTCTAGAGATGAATATTAATCTCAAATGAACTATGAGAGCACATATGAGTCAATGGACAGATCATATATAATTATTGATGATATATTTCGCATATATTATTGTTTATGAGGTGATAGAGCACATTGACATCGAACCATGCTCAGTTGGAAAATATCAACAAAGAGCAAACTGGCCTAAATAAGCAATCCAGGAGAATCATATTATTTGACAAATGAACAGGTATTTGGTTTGGTAGTGCTAACCCACCAAGTGTAAAGCCTGTAAGACATAGATAAATCATTTTTCCTAAAGCGTAATGAGAATAATTAAGTCATAATGTATGAGACTCTCCTTTGGCGCAAGGTTTCTCACAACGCCCTGGATTGACCACGAGGAGACTTACTCTCTCATGATGGATGTTATGACATCTGTATAATTTACTAGCCTAGTAGTTTCCGAAGGACTAGAAATGCAACTCATGAATGTGGTTACCACATATCTCTACGGGGATCTAGATTTAGAGATATATAAAAGTGCTTGATGATATTACATTACCAAAATCAAGCAACTCTAAACCACGAAATGCGTTTACAATAAATTGAAACGCCCACTTTATAGATTAAAACAATATAAGTGGATGTGGTATACCCGCCTAATGGAATACTTGATTGGGAAAGGATATATAAGAACGATGAAATGTTCTCTTGCTTATTTATTATGGAAAACAAGTTCCAGATTTTCAAAGTAGCTCTATATGTCAATGTTATGAACATAATAGGCACTCTTGATGAAATGAGAGGAACCACAAGCTACTTGAAATCTGATTTTGAGAGGAAAGATCTTGGAAAAACTTGGTTTTCTCTAGATATTTGAGCTAGGACACCGAGTTTGTGAAATATTAATTCACCGATCGCATATGTCTAGAAAATAATCAAGCAATTTAATATGGACAAAGCGCATCCGGTTAGCACTCCCATGATCGGTCGAAGTGTCGGATATAAGGAAAGATTCATTTTGTCTAAAGGATGATGACGAAAGATGTTGGGAGCTGGAATTCCCTATCTAAGTACAATATGCGCATTATCGTACTTAACATAATACACTTGACCATATATTGTATTTCTCAGTGAACTTGTTAGCTAGATTTAGCTCAGCGCCAACGCAAAATCATTGGAATGATATTAAATTAATCTTTTGGAACCATTGACATGGTTTATACTTTCCATATAGAAAGAAAAATGGGATTGATAATGGAACTTCAATACCTACTTAGAATGTAAGCAACAAAAGTACTAGCTAGCTCTTATAGAAAAACACCAAATAATGTCTTGGTATGTGTTTGCTGATATTAGGTATCTGTCTGACCCATACAAATGATGTTCCCAAACTAAATAAAGAATTACCACAAGGAACACGTCGATTTCTTGGAAGTAAACTAAGCGATCATTTGTAACTACCTCCTTGAATTAATCCAATAATATTACTCTCAATGAGATAATAAAATAATGTATATGATTAAGGACTATCATTACATATATTATAGGAGTTAGTAATTCTGGGTTCAACCAGTATCCTACTTGCATATATGGAAATAATGTATCATGTATCGAAGAAATGAACATAAGATACATCAGGGGTAATAACACAAAGCATATTCTGCTTAAGTTTCTATACAATCAGCAATAAAAGACTCTCCTTTAGATTCAAGTGAATCAAGTAAGGTGTCAAAAGAATGTGACATATTTTACCAAGTCATTACCTAAAACCATATATTGGGAAACGTGTAGAAAGTAAATGGAAATGTTTTCCAAATTCCCTTGGTTAATGCACGAATCAGGGGGAGTAGTAGACAAAAGGGGGAGTCTACTATATTTGTGATATTGGTATGTTGTGCCCTTTCCTTCAACCAAGGTTTTATTTTTCCCATTGGGTTTTGTTCCTTGGTGTAAGGTTTTAGTGAGGCAACTGTTTATATACCATCATGTTTTCTTAACTCTCAAGATTAAAGTATGAATCTAAGAGAAAACTAGACAGAAGGATAAGTCTATGTAAGAAGCTAGTGCGTTGTACTCTTTCCTTCGTCATATTTTTATTTTTTCCCACTGGGTTTTATTTTGGCGTAAGGTTTTAACGAGGCAACAACTGTGCACCACCACTCCTTTAACTCGACACAAGGGGGAGTGTTGTAGGATAAGTGTGCCATCGTCTAAATTAAGGATATGACGATAGAGATAGAGATAGAGATAAGTATATCAGAGTTAGATTAGAACTGAAATATCTCCTAACTATCTACTTGTAACTCCTCCCTATTTAAAGGGCTTATGATTAATGAGAATTATAGACTTCTTCTCTCTGTCTTATTGTTATTCTCTCCATATTGTTGTTCCATTTGTTTTTCCCTTTAACATAATGTTATTAATTTGTGGTGGTGGCAGCTCATGTGGTAGGGGTGGCAAAAGTGGTGACGATTGCGGTGATAGCGACAATGGTACTGGTGGTAGAGGTGGAGGTTGTGCTGATGTCAGCGAAAGTGACAGTGGGAACAGTAGTCGTGGTGGCAATGGCAGAGGTGGTAGGGGTGGAGGTTGTCCTGAAGCATGAAATTCAGTTCTTTGACTTATGAAAAGAAATAATCAAATTCCTCAACTATCACAAAATTAGACGAAATCCGACACATTTAATCTGCTAACCAAATAAGGCCAATAAATTTGATTCAATAAATATTTCATTTCAATTATATCATATCCCTTCATATTCTAGGAATCATTAATTTAGTATGTTAGATTTGGGTAAAATTGTAATTTAAGAAGAGTCAGAAAATGAGCAATGAAATTTGGGCGATCCCATTATACTTAGGAGAGCCTATTCAGTAGAAATAGCCTCAGCTTGGTAATTCCTGTTAACACCACCCTCTTAGTCGGCCCACAATGCTTCTGTTCTGTACTAAAATATATACTACTTAAAGCAAGCGAGCGAAGGCAATCTCGTTGCACTATTAACCAAGTGGAACTATATACTATCTTGGAACCATATACCATCTTTACTAAGCCCACCACATTCTACACATCTCTTATCTATGTTCTTGTATCAATGACATTAATATCTAATAAATTTAGAAAAGGGAAAATTGCAAATGATATCAACTTGAATCATATTTCTATTTTTGGGGAATGAACTTTCAAAATCATCAATCTAGAGTTTAAACCAAAATTTTCATATATTTAAGGGTCTCATTAACCTGTTAACCTGCTAATCATGACATGATTCAATTAAATGCCAACTAAGTTTTCATGTCACATTTAAAATTGAATATAATAAATCTAAAATAATGAGATACATCAATAATAATAATAATAATAATGACCTAATACCTTTTTTTTATCGATCTTTATGTTTTTTGATAAAAAAAAAGAAAACTTGATGTATAAGTTTGATGTTAGGAAAAAAAAATGAACAACCCCGATTAAAAAAAAGAAATGATGTACAAGTCATTTAAACAATTAAACGTGGTGTACAAGTCAATAAGCAATTAAAATCACAATAAAAATAAGACAAACCCCAACTCACACTACACTTTCATCGTCGATCACCATCTTATCCGACCACTGTTCTTCGATAACTATTTCGACACCGACCTCTCCCTTGATCATTTTCTCCAACCATCACAATCATCAGTTCACCTTCAGTTTTAAAGTCCAAATCCACCAGTCCACGCAACCACCACCTTCTCCCCTTATCTGATTTTGCAAGGTGTATTATATCCATACCCCCTTCTACAGGGGGTATGTGAGTGAAATATGAGGGGTATGTGAGTGGGAAGGGGGTAGGGATAACAACACCCTTTTGCAAACCCAAAACCCTAAACAAGAACCTAAACTTCCCTCTAAGAAGAATTTTAAACCAAAAAAACTACAACCACCATAAAACAAAAATATTGAAGCTTTTAACAAGCAAATAGTTGAACTACCACTCTCTGCAAAACAGAATGTGGATGAAAACTCCTTTTTCTCCATCTCCAATAATTTACCATTGGATCCATGAAGAGATATTATGATCATAGAGCTTCAAGAACAAAAAACTTAATGACCAGAGAACATCCTATTCATTGTCCGGTAAGTTACCGCGATGGAGATGGGTATCGGCGGCAACAATTTTGGTTCTGATCAAGACAAAACCACGGGACGCAGTATGAATTTTGGTTCTAGAGAGCGAGAGGGAAACAATGGAGCAACGAAGAGAGGGGATGGCAGAGCGATGGCGAGAGAAGAATGATGGATCCACGGTGTGAGAAGGCCGGAGAAGCGATGGGGCGGAAAGGGAGGAAAGGTAGAAGCCGACAGTTTACTTTTCAATATGATTTTTAGTTTTTGGTTTTTAGATTGATTAGGTATGTACCCGTGCGCGATGTTGCATGAAGGATCTCCAAGTTGAAGTCGAGAACTATTGGTTATAAGCCAAACATCTTATATAAGCAGTTAAGATAATTCGGTTGTTAGTTGGTAGTTATGTCGGTTAAGTATCAACCGGTGCCTTGAAGGGTTGTGTTGAAGGGTTGTGTTGGTTAACTTTCTATTTATAGTTCTTGTTTTTTTTCTGTATCATGTATGTAACAAGACATCAAGTAAAATTATATGTGATATTTATGTGTGTTAATCTAAGTTTCACAACAAATTGGTATCAGAGCCATTAAAGTATGGCTTCGAGTTCGATCAATGGTCTGCAATCACAGACTCAACTTCCAAAATTAAATGGAAGGAACTACTTTCATTGGAGTATCCAAATGAAAGTGTTGTTTGAATCACAAGACTTATGGGAAGTCATTGAAGAAGGGATCATTGAACCAAAGAACCCTACGACTCTCATTACACAACAAACAAATGCCCTGAAAGAGAATAAGAGGAAAGACAAGAAAGCTTTATTTTTGATCTACCAAGCAGTAGATGAATATATATTTGAAATAATCTATTCTTCGGAATCTTCTAAGGAGGCCTGGGATACATTAACAAATCTTACAGAGGGGAAGAAAAGTAAAAATAGTAAGACCTCAAACACTAAGATGTGAGTTTGATAACTTGAAAATGAAAGAAACAGAAACCATAGAAGAATATTATACCAGGGTGATTATCCTACTTAATCAAATGCGTCTAAATGGAGAAAGTATTGATGACAGAAGAGTAGTAGAAAAAATACTGCGTAGTCTCACCAGAAAATTTGAATATGTAGTTGTGGCAATCGAGGAATCAAAGGATCTGTCTGATTTCTCTTTGGATACTCTCTTGGCTACTCTCCAATCTCATGAATTACGCATGAAGCAATTTGATACCCCTGCTGTGGATCATGCCTTTCAAGCACAATCTTCTTGGGATGCAAGTACAAGTGATAGACAAAGAAATTCAGAGTCGAGCAAAGATGATCAAACTCAAGGTTTCTTCAAGGGGAAAGGAAAAGGTAAATCTTTCTCTCAAATTAAATGTTTTTATTGTGATAAACTTGGGCATACCATCAAGTTTTGTAAGTAAAGATTAGCAGAAGAGAATAAGACCTTAAGTTTTATTCATAAGGAAGATTGTAGAGATGATGAGTCTATGTTTATGATGCTAAGTGTCCAAGACAAAACACAAAATGATTTATGGTATCTGGACAGTGGGTGTAGCAATCACATGACAGGAAATAGGACAATGTTCCTTAATTTAAGAGAATCAGAGGAAAAAAGATGTTAGGGTTGGGGATGATAGAAACTTACTGTTTTGGGTAATGGTGAGATAGTCTTTAGAATTAAAGACAAAGAGAAGAAGATCTCAAATGTATTTTATGTTCCAGGACTAAAACACAATTTGTTAAGTGTTGGTCAACTCATTTTAAAAGGTTTTTCTCTTAATTTTAAGAATGAAATCTGTGAGATAAAAGATCCCACTGATGCCTTAATTGAAGAGTAAATATGACTCCTAATAAGATGTTTCCTATAAGATTTGATGATGACAAATTCTTTTCTCTTAGTATGAGCTCTAAGGATGTTTCCTTGCTTTGGCACAATAGGTTTGGACACGTTAGTCTAAACTCTCTTAATCATATGTATAAACATGAAACGGTAAAAGGTCTGCCTGCAATAAGTAATTCAGATCAAGTTTGTGAAAGGTGTGCCTTAGGTAAGCATGCTAGAGATCCCTTTCTTCATGATAAGACTTGGAGGGCTTCTAAGCCTTTGGAACTAATTCACTCTGATATATGTGGTCCCATGGGAACCACATCAATTGGTGGAAGCAAGTATTTTCTCATTTTTATAGATGACTACAGCAGGAAAGTCTGGATATACTTTCTTAAGGAAAAATCTGAAACATACAATCACTTTGTTCTATTTAAGGCTATGGTTGAAAAACAAAGTGATCACAAAATAAAATGTCTGAGATCAGATCGTGGGGGTGAATACATTTTGCACGATTTTGATGATTTTTTGAAGCTTAAAGGTATCCACCACCAACTCACTGCCAGTTACACTCCCCAGCAGAATGGGGTGGCAGAAAGGAAGAATAGGACTCTTGTAGAAATGGTTAGATGTGTGTTAAAAAATAAACATCTTCCTAATGTATTTTGGGCTGAAGCCATTGCTTGTGATGCTTATATTATAAATAGACCAGTGACTAAAGTTTGTCCAATAAGACTCCTCAGGAAGCATGGAGTGGTTTTAAACCAAGTGTAAACCACTTGAGAACCTTTGGTTGTGATGCTTATGCTCATATTCCTAAACAAAAGAGAGGGAAGTTAGATCAAAAATCTGAAAAAGTCATATTTGTAGGCTATAGTTACAATACCAAAGCTTACAAACTCTATAATCCATGTACTAGAAAGATCATTGTAAGTAGAGATGTAATCTTTGATGAAGATAAAACTTGGAAGGGACTCTTAAGTGATGAGGGTGGTTCTTGCATTGTGATAGAAGAGAATCAAGAATAGATCGATGACATTGAAGAACCTGATAATATTGAGCCATCTTCTCCAATTAGTACCTTGAACAATAATCAAGTATCTTGAAGTCCTAAGGAAGCAAATTCAGAAAGCTTGTCCCCTTTAAATAGACAAAACAAAAAGACAAGAAGCCTAAGAGATCTATATGAAAGTACCCAATCTTTGAACATTGATGATTTTGCTGACTTTGCTCTGTTTACAGATGCAGCTCCACTAATTTATGAAGATGCATGCTTGGACATAAAGTGGAGAGATGCAATGGATAGGGAGATGAATTCAATCCTAAAGAACAACACCTGGGAACTGGTGATCTTCCAAATGGACATAAATCAATAGGAGTGGGGTGGATTTATAAGACTAAACTTAATGAAAAGGGAGAGGTGGATAAGCACAATGCAAGATTAGTGGTGAAAGGTTATAAGCAATAGTATGGTATTAACTACCAAGAAGTGTTTGCTCCAGTTATCAGATTAGAAACCATAAGGTTAGTCCTAGCCATGGTTGCACAAAACAATTGGAAGGCTCATCAAATAGATGTTAAGTCAGTTTTCCTTAATGGCTATCTTGAGGAAGGTGTATGTTGATCAACCATTTGGATACAAGAGAAAAAGAAAATAGGATAAGGTATGTCATCTAAAGAAAGCTCTGTATGGACTGAAGCAGGCTCCAAGGGCCTGGTATAGCAGGAGTGAAGGGTACTTTATGAAGCGTGGTTTCAAGAAATGCAACTATGGACATACCCTTTTCATAAAGAAAGAAAGTGACAAGCTTCTTATAGTTTGTGTGTATGTTGATGATTTGGTCTTCACAGGTAACTTTTTAGATTTAATCAATAAGTTTAAAGAATGCATGAAAACTGAGTTTGAAATGACAGGTCTTGGTTTGTTACATTATTTTCTAGGAATAGAGGCTAAACAAGGTGATCACATGATCTCATTTTCTCAGAAGAAATATGCTATGGAACTTCTTGTTAAGTTCAACATGATTAATTCTATTTCTGCTGCAACTCCTATGAAGGTTGGTTTGAAATTGACAAAGAATAACCAAGAAGAGAGTGTTGATCCTACTCTGTTCAGAAGTCTTGTGGGATGTCTTATGTATCTCACAACATCAAGGCCTAACATCATGTTTCCAGTTAGCTTGGTTAGCAGATTTCTGGAAGATCCTAAGAAAATCCATTGGGAAGCTGCTAAACGTATTCTGAGGTATGTTAAAGGAACCTTAAATCATGGTATTAAGTTTTCTCAAGTTGAAAATCCTAAATTAATTGGTTTTAGTGATAGTGATTATGGGGGAAACCTGGTTGATAGTAAGAGTACAACATGTTATGTTTTTAGCATGGGTTCAGGGGCTATTTCATGGCAATCTAAAAAGCAAAAGGTTGTTGCTTTATCATCTACAAAGGTTGAGTATATAGCTCTCTCAGCAACTGGTTGCCATGCTTTAGAAGAATTGGGTATTTCACAGAATAATGCTACTCAAATATTCTATAATAATAAGTCTGCCATTGCACTTACAATGAATCCATCTATTATAGGAAAAGCAAGCATATAAGGATTAAGTTTCATTTTATTAGAGAGCTAATTCAGAATAAGGAAGTGGAAGTTTTGTTCTGTGGATCAAAGGAGCAAGTTGCAGATATTTTCACTAAGGCCTTACAACGTGGATATTTCATAAGATTGAAGAAAGCTCTTGGTGTTGAAGATGTTTAGCTTATAGGGGAATATTAGTTATAAGCAAAACATCTTATATAAGCAATTAAGATAATTTGGTTGTTAGTTGGTAGTTATGTCGGTTAAGTGACACTGTCACTTTAGCATGACACTCTCTCGGTCGGGGTCCAGTGCTTAAATTCAATCTTTGAGCCTTTTTTTTCATTTCATCATATCTCCTTCATCTCAACTCTGATTTGAACGATTCCTTTTGCTATGTTCATGATAAGAGTAGATCAAGTGGGTTAAGGTTTATTGGAGTATCCAATAATATTTTGTTATGGTAAGATCCTCATCTCTTTCAATTTTAAGCTAGGGTTTTGATGTTCTTCATCCCCTCTCTATATCTTTCTATTTTTGATGTAACTTTGGAGACTTTTGTGATGAAGGGAACTTAGTGGAAGTATTGGATCTAAGATCCAGAAAGCTTACTTGAAGATTTTAAGTCTTCATCCATGGAAGCTACATATGGAGTTTGGAGTAAAACTTAGATTTAGCCTAAATCTAGCAAGTTGCTTTGTGAAAACTATGTACATGCCAAAAATGTGTAGTTTGATGCTTTGAAATGTTTTCCTTACTATTTATAAATGTGGTGAGTAACTGAGTATTTGAGGAAGTTCACACACTTGGTGTTTTTGGGTTAATATATCTTGAAAATGCATATACTGGGATCTTTGAGTATTTTACTAAATAAATCATATATATGGGTTCTATTGATGATTTATGTCATAAGTAGAGATTATTTGGTGACAATGCATTTATAGTGTTTTTGGTTTGGGAAAAACGTATATTATTATACCATGAGATATTTTGGAAATATAATGGGGGGTTTTAATCGGAAAATGATTTGTCCCAACCCATTAGGTGTTTTTAAGTTAATCATGCCTTTGGAGCATGTATTTGCATGAACGCCCGTTAAATACGTTTCATAGTTTTAATGACCTATATTTAATGGTCAATTGGGTTTTTGTGCTTTTGGCTCGATTTCGACTTAAAAGAGTCCTGGGGAACATTAGTCCAGTTTTAATAGCTCGATGTGGAGCCTTGGGTATGATTTTCATTTATTCCTTCTTATTTAAGAATTACATGTTTTGAGTGCGTAGGTCATTCAATTTGGAGTAATGTAATTTAGACTATAATGCAATTGATCCATAGGCATAATGTAACACCCTAAAATTTAGAGTAAATTTAAAACTCAAAAAGTTGGCAACAAGACGTATATAAATGGAGGAAACCACCCAATAAGGGGAAGGTGTAAGCGTCTACAAAACCTGTAAAACGAATATGGAAATTAACAACAAACTAATCTAAACATCATCTATCTAGATTATACCGGTTGTCATTCCAAAATTCCAAAATGTTTTAATCTATTTGTACGCCAATCTCCAAGAGAATCCTATCCCAAAAATGCCTCAATGACTCCACTCTTTCCACAAACCTTGGGCACCCACATACGAGTTTCGACATGTTTAAAGTTTAGAAAAGATAGATTGAACTCACATAGGCTTTTGCTAGAAAACCTAGAAAACCCAAGTTAGAGCTTGAGGTTGAAGATGGAGATGGTAGATCCTTGAACCCTAGCTTTCCACACCTTAAGTGATGATATAAATATTGATGAAAAGGTGGTTGAATCACTTTAATGCAACTCAGAATCGTTTCTTGCCCTAAATTATTGTTGGGAGCATTTAATAAAGAGAGAAGGAGGATTAAATGAGGTTTGGGGCTGAATTCAGCATTTTATTCACGCACAGTGGTCGTGCGCGGTTGCTGGCGCGGATGGACTCGCGCGGAGAGCCGTGCGAAGCACTGGAGTCGTGCAAGGGCAGAGACCCGCACGGATGGTGGCACAGATCGAGTCGTGTGGGGATCCGCGTGGAGCACTGTTGGCACCTTGCCAACTTTCTCAGCTGCCACACTCAACCTCTAACTAGGACAGGACTCAAGGTAACACCAATAGCAACAACTATACAACGAACGATAAGCCGATTTAAAGAATTATTTATTACCTGAAAATCGGGGCGTTACAATCCTCCCCAACTCGGAAACGATTTCGTTCTCGAAATCTGAGCTACACGAACATATGAGGGTACCTCTGCTTCATGTCTTCTTCGGCTTCCCACGTCACATTGGCCCCACAGTGATGTTTCTATTGCACCTTGACCATAGTGACTTCCTTATGGCGAAGTTTCTTGGATTTCCTCTCTAGGATCGCGTCTGGTTCCTCCACGCATCGGTTACTCTCGTCCACCCTTATCTCAGAAAGAGGAATAACGCTTTCCTCTTCCACCAAACACTTCCGAAGGTAACAAATATGAAACATGTTATGGATTCCACTAATTTCCGGTGGAAGTTACAGTTAGTAGGCCTGCAAACCCACACGCTTAAGTACCGTGAATGGTCCAAGGAAACGGGGACTCAACTTCCCGCGCTTTCTGAACCGAATAATGCCCTTTCATGGGGACACCTTGAGCATCACACCGTCATCCACTTGGAACTCCATCGGTCGCCTCTTCTTATCGGCATAGCTCTTTTGTTGATCTTGAGCCGCTTTCAGCCGATCCCGAATACCCTTTACCTTATATGCCATCTCTTGCACAATTTCTGGTCCCGTGAATTGCTTCTCTCCCGCTTCAAGCCAACACACGGGAGTTATGCACTTCCGCCCGTACAAGACCTCAAACGGTGCCATTCTAATACTCGTGTGATAGCTATTATTGTAGGCGAACTCCACCATAGGTAGGCGAGAGTCCCAACTACCCCCGAAGTCGATAATGCAAGACCTTAGCATAACTTCAAGCGTTTGGATCGTTCTCTCATTATGACCTTTGGTTTGTGGATGGTAAGTCGTACTCAACTTCACTTGCGACCAAGATCTTTCTGCAAGCCATCCCAAAAGTTCGAACTGAACCGACTATCGTAATCCGACACAATAGACAAGGGCACCCCATATCTCGAAACCACCTCATCATGTACAACTTTGCTAACTTGTCCATCAGTAGTGTCTCACGCATGGCCAGGAAGTGAGCGCTCTTAGTCAACTGATCAACTATCACCCATATGGTATCGTGACCTCGTAGAGTTTTGGGAAAATTAGTCACAAAGTCCATGGTAATATGCTCCCATTTCCATTCGGGGATCTCCAAGGATTTAAGACTCCCATACGGTCGTTGATGCTCGGCTTTCACTTGTAAGCACGTCACATAACGCTCCACGTAACGCTCCACGTAACGCTCCACGTAACGCGCCACATCGAGTTTCATTACCGGCCACCAATAATGTAGCTTCAAGTCCCTATACATCTTTGTACTTCCCGGATGGATGGAATACTTGGACTTATGGGCATCTTCGAGAAGAAGTTCCCGATTGCCTCCAACTTTAGGTACCCACACACGACCGCTGAACAATTTCACTCAACGACTATCTTTAGTTAAGAGCAAACATTGCTTTGTCATAACCTCTTCTTTGATATTATCCTCCAATAAGGATTCGACTTGAGATGCCTTGATTCTCTCAATAAGGCTCGACACAAGCTCGATTCTCGAAAGGTTAGTCGAATACTTCCGCTATAGTCCTTCCAACTCAACGCATCGGCCACCACATTTGCCTTACAGGGGTGTTAAAGCAACTCGCAATCATAATCTTTAAGTAATTCGAGCCACCTTCTTTGCCTCATGTTCAACTCATTTTGATCAAAAACGTATTTCAAACTCTTATGATTCGTGTAGAGAGTACATTTTGTGCGATAGAGGTAGTGTCGCCATAGCTTCAAGGCGAACACCACCACCGCCAACTCCAAATCATGGGTAGGATAGTTCTTCTCATGAATTTTTAGTTTTCTTGAGACGTAGGCGATTACTTTGCCCCTTTGCATCAACACGCAACCTAAACCCATCTTTGAAGCATCACTATAGACCACAAAGTCCTCCGACCCTTCGGGTAGCGATAAGATTGGAGCTTCACACAACTTCTTTTGTAAGGTCCGAAACGCCTTCTCTTGCGTTTTGGTCCAAACAAACTTCACGTTCTTTCGAGTAAAGGCCGTCAAGGAAGAAGCAATTTTGGAGAAGTCTTGAATTAATCTCCGGTAATAGCCCGCCAATCCCAAGAAACTCAGGATCTCGAACAGACTCTTGGGAGGTTCCCAATTCATCATGGCTTCAATTTTGGAGGGGTCCACCTTCACTCTGTCTTGAGTGACAACGTGACCCAAGAATTGAATCTCTTCAAACTATAGCACTTGGAAATTTTGGCATACAACCTCTCCTTCCTCAATACTTCTAAAACTTCACAGAGGTGTTGCTCATGTTCCGACTCATTCTTGGAATACACGAGTATGTCATCAATAAATACAATGACCGACTTGTCGAGGAAAGGTCGACACACTCTATTCATCAAATCCATAAACACCGTCGGTGCATTAGTTAGACCAAACGGCATTACGAGGAACTCGTAATGGCCGTAACGCGTTCTAGAGGCCGTCTTCTCCTCTCACCTTCACTTGGTGGTACCGCAAACAAAAATCGATCTTTGAGAAACACCCCGCTCCCTGGAGTTGATCGAACAAGTCGTCGATCCTCGGAAGCGGATACTTGTTCTTCACTGTTGCCTTATTCAGTTCACGGTAATCGATGCACATTTTCATTGTGTTTTCCTTCTTCTTGACAAACAAGACCAGAGCTTCCCAAGGTGACGAGCTCGGTTTTATAAAGCCCTTCTCTAGATGCTCTTGGAGTTGAGCCATCATTTCTTGCATCTCTGATGGCGCCAATCGGTAAGGGGCCCGAGCAATCGGAGCCGCCCCCGGTATAAGATCAATCCGGAACTCCACTTGACGATCGGGTGATAAACCAGGCAAGTCATCCGAAAAGACATCGAGAAACTTGCGCACCACCTTCACTTCCTTAAGATTCTTCTTCTCGAGCTTGGAGTCAATCATGTATGCCAGGAAACATGAGCATCCTTTCACCAAGCATTTTCGTGCCTTAGCCATGGTGGTGATTGCCACATCACCCTTCCTCTCCTCGCCATAAATCACCACACCACCACCACCAGGATTAGGGAGTCGGATTAGCTTCTCGGAACATACAATCTCAGCATGATTGTTCGCCAACAAATCCATCCACATCAAAACCACCAATGACCATCGGCATCAAATTAATCGGGAATTCCTTCCCTTCGATTCCAAGAGTGCACTCCCTCAAGACATCGCGGATCAACACTTGACTACCATTCACTATTTCTACCACTAACACATTCTCTAGACTATTAGTGGGCATAACAAGATTTTGAAGAAACGATTCAGACACGAAAGAAAAACTAGCACCAGAATCAAATAGCATACGAGCAGGTACGAAGTTTAGGAGAAACGTACCCGATACCACGTCGATGGATGCCTTGGCCTCATCTGTCGTCATCTGGAAAGCTCGGCCAGGAACCTTTGGAGGGTTCTCCTTCCTCTCTGGGGCACTACCCGTCTTCCATTTCGGACAATCCTTTTGGAAATGTCCCGACATATTGCATTCAAAGCAGACAACCCCCTTAATCGGGAAATCTTTAGTAGCATGATCGGGCTTCCCACACTTGGCACTAGAGGCGAGGTTGGAATTAAAATTGTCGTGGTGCTTGCTTCGGCATCTAGGGCACCATCGCGCCTCTCGGCGATTGTCAAAACTTCTTACCCCGTTCAACGGTCTTGGCCTCTTGGGAGGCCCGAGGTTGCTTTCCCATATTCTCTTGTCCCCTATCACCATCGCTTTCTCCACATTGTCTCTAGCATAGACATCTTCCATGATCTGGGCTTCCTCTATTGTCTCACGGAGATTAGAGGCTTTAGAGTTGCGGACCATAGACATCATGTCCGCCGGTAGGCCCTTGAGATAGACCTTTATCTTCTCTTTCTCCGTTGGGGCCACATGCCCCACTAACCCCAACTTCTCCATGAATTGACGGGTGTACTCCCTCACCGTCAAGTTCCCCTTCTTGAGAGACCGAAATTCTTCTTCAATGCGGTCCAAGGCCCTCTCATTACAGTACTCGTCTAGAATTTTCCTCTTGAACCCTACCCAAGTCAGTTGAGCCAAAACAGTAGGGGAGAGGGTGGACTTGGTGATATTCCACCATGTGAGTATCGTGTCCCGTAGCATTTGGGAACCGAACTTCACTCTCTGATCTTCCCCATACTCAGATGAGTCGAAGGCCTGTTTGATCCCTTGAATCCACTTCACACAAGAAATAGGGCCTTCAGAACCGGAGAACTCCAGTGGCTTGCAACATAGAAAGGACTTATACGAGCAAGCTCTCTTGCCTTACCTCGCATCAACAGTTATTGGTTCTTCAGTTCGATTCACATGACCCGTACCACCGGATCTAATCACCTCAATGTTCTCCGCACTCGTCTCATTCCTCCGGTTGCTCACATCACGGTCCTCAAACATTTTCAGAAGGGATTCTTGTTGCTTGGCCATTGCTTCATTCATCATCAACATCAGATTGGCCATCATCTTAGATTGGGGAGTCACCTCCCGAATAGCCGGGTTGGACAAAGCTAGGTCCACCCGTGGAATGATCTCAGGACCTCCGCCCAGTAATGGTTGGATAGGTGCGCATGTAGCAGCCTCAACCCTCTCCGGTTGATCAGCCGTCGAAGCGGTCGCTTCGCCTCCGTCGACACGCGAACGCGGTCTACCACGCGTACTAACCATCCTTGATCTGCCACTACAACGAGAACGGAGGTAAGAAATAGATTACACGAATTAAAACACAAGGAAACGTACTAATACATTAATTAATCATCTTAACAATAGTACATCAAACATGCTCACGTAACAATACATTCATAATAACATTAGCTAAGTGAAATTATGAACATACTATACACGAGAAGTCTCGTTACCATCATCATGATTTTCAATTAGTATACTTCCATCGACTTCTAAGACTAAACCATCTTATGATTTCTACCTAAATCTCACAAATCATTACTTAATAATCTCAGCTTGAGTCTAGACATCTTACATTCATGTTTAGTTCACTTAAACTAGGGCTCTGATACCAACTTGTAACACCCTAAAATTTAGAGTAAATTTAAAATTCAAAAATTTGGCAACAAGACGTATATAAATGGAGGAAACCACCCAATAAGGGGAAAGTGTAAGCGTCTACAAAACCTGTAAAATGAATATGGAAATTAACAACAAACTAATCTAAACATCATCTATCTAGATTATGCCGGTTGTCACTCCAAAATTCTAAAATGTTTCAATCTATTTGTATGCCAATCTCCAAGAGAATCCTATCCCAAAAATGCCTCAATGACTCCACACTCTTTCCTCAAACCTTGGGCGCCCCACCGCTAAGGGAACCTGTTATACACGTCATTTGGAAAAAGTGTTAGGCTTAACGCCTAGTGAGAACAAACAGTTTATATCCACAAGTTAGAACTGGGTTAAATACAACAAATAAATGATCTTACAATAAGTTGGATTATAAAATGAAATATTAACCACGTGAGGGCCTTTCGGTCCAAAGCACATCTTTCAATGACGGGGGAAATCGGATTTACAAGGATTGTGGCGGAACACAAAAGAAGGCCACTTTCCGAGTTATTGAGCTCACCAAACTAGGATGAAGGCCACGAACTCGTCGGCTCATACTCAGATGTGGGGGAGGGCACCCAATGATCCTAATCATACTCATTCACTAGGATTTACATTTACGACCCACGGCTAGTATCCTATCCCACATAACCGTACCAAGTTGCCTTCCTAAGGTCCAATGTCTCATCTAGTTACAAACGGGAGTTAACCCAACATTAAGACGACTCTATACCTATGGATCCACTAGTAATAGTCTAAGGCTTGTCACTATTTTGTTAATGACAAAACTATAATCACACATATAGTTCTCATGATACATTTCCAAATATAAATCATTTCCCAAGTGGATAATTTTTCCATGTTAACAATACTTCCACAATGCTCATTGTTAGTACAACATGAAGTGAAATCCAAGTATATAGTTTTCCAAATCTACCTTTAGCAAGTAAATCCCCAAAATATTGTGAAATCCACATATAACCAAGATGACATCATTTCAAGGGTTTATGACCATCAATACACAAGTTTATCACATATTGTATCACCATTTATAATACTCTTTGATATATCTCAAAATAGTAAAAACCCTAAAATCTCCAAAATGCCCAAGTTAGGTCAAAATGATTCAAATCAAGAATACGTAGAAAAATGGGAGATCAAGAGTTCAAAATACGAGTTTTGACATGTATAAAGTTTAGAAAAGATAGATTGCACTCACATAGGCTTTTGCTAGAAAACCTAGAAAATCCAACTTAAAGCTTGAGGTTGAAGATGGAGATGGTGATATGGTAGATCCTTGAACCCTAGCTTTATACACCTTAAGTGATTATACAAATCTTGATGAAAAGGTGGTTGAATCACTTTAATGCAACCCAAAATCGTTTCTTGCCCTAAATTATTATTGGGAGCATTTAAGAAAGATAGAAGGAGGATTAAATGAGGTTTGGGGCTGAATTCAGCCTTTTATACATGCATAGTGGTCGCGCGCGGTTGCTGGCGTGGATGGACTCGCGCGGAGCACTGGAGTCGTGCAAGGGCAGAGTCCCGCGCGGATGGTGGCACAAATCGAGTCGCATGGGGATCCGCACAGAGCACTGTTGGCACCTTGCCAACTTTCTCGGCTGCCACACTCAACCTCTAACTAAGACAGGACTCAAGGTAACACCAATAGCAATAACTATACAACGAACGATAAACCGATTTAAAGAATTATTGCTTACCTGAAAATCGGGGAGTTACACATAGAAGTTGGTTTTACTGTGTAAATGTGGGATGAGATCTCCAAATTGTAATTTTGAAATAGGCATTGGTTATATGATGTAATTTTTAAATGAACAAGCTTGTCTTAGATGGTGAGATCCCAATGTAAAGACCCGAATAAAGTTTAACTTGGTGATCTTTGAGTAAAGACTTGGATAGAGTTAAGTTCATTATCGTATTGGACTAAAGACCTGGATAGGGTTGATATCCACAATGACTAAAGATTCGGATATAGTTGATGTCTATCATGACAAAAGACCTGGATAGGGTTGATGCCATTACATAGATATGTGGCATACTTTTGTGTTCCCGCCACGTTCAATGGAAACGGGTCTCCCTTGTCATTGAAAGGTGTGATTTTGGATATAGAACTTATCCATGTTTTTGGTGACGTTTTGAGTATAGAATGTCATCCATGATTTGTGGTTTTGAGTATAAACCTTATCCATGTTTTTGGATGATTTGGATAATAGAGTTTTATCTATGTTTTCAGATTTGGATGTTTAACTCCTTGCTTGTTTTGGAGTGAGTGTTGGGTTTTGAGTTCATATTGAGTGGGTGTTTTGATTTAGTGTTTTCATCACGAAAATAGTGGGTTTGGAAAAATATTGTTTTTACAATAAATTTATTTCATAATGAGAAGTTATGTTTTAAATAAGCAGTATTTCGGTTTATACCATTTTATAATTATGATGAAAAATGCTTGAACTCACTAGCGTTAAGAGTAACATTTTTATTTGTCGGCATGAGCATCAGGTGTGTGTTTGGGGAATGGTACTAGCGACACCGTGAAGAGTTGAGTGCTAGTTAGATGCATGATAATGAGTAGCTATTGAGTGATGTCTTCCGCACATTTGGAGATATCAGCTATGAATGAGTTTTAGTAACACTCGACCTTTTTCTAGTCTTTATATAAGACTTGGTTTATTATTTGTTGAAGTTAAATTTAGAATTCTATTTGAGATAATCCAAGTATTGATTTCTAAAAAGAGATTTTATCCTTTATTTGATGTATTATTGAAAGTTTTAAATTAGTTGCTCTTTCCAAATTCTAGGTTGTTACAAGTTGGTATGAGAGCATAAGTTTGAGAGATTTAGGTATTGATTTAGGATGCCTACACTCAAACTAGTGTTTTTCTAAGTGGATGAAAGTGAGATTGTACAATTAGACACTTTAAGATAGGATATTTTGGGGTCTATAAAGACACTAGCAACGAGAATCATGACGATGGTAGCAAGGATCCTCATGTATGGTACGTTCATAATTGCACCTGGCCAATGTTATTGTGAATTTACAGTTACATGTGTGTGTTTGAATCGTCTTGATGTGATGAGTGATGGGGGTAGTGAGTTTTTCTCCGGTTGTAGAGCACTAACGCGTTAACGGTTGGTAGTGTTCTCACTTTATGTGATAGTTAAGTATGGTGATTATGTTAAGCCGACCATTGTGGGTCAACAATCTTTGGTTAAGATTGAACCATAGGTTTGATAAATCATCATTGGGAAAGAAATTGTAAGGTTGACTGATTTTGTTGTGAGTTACCGCCTTAAGGTTCTTGAGTTTCCCAAGGTTATTAATATGACTAGTAGACTTGGTGAGCTTGATTCTAAGACTTTGAGTCTAGACCAAATTCATGCACGTAATTTAGTTCTACAATAAATAGCATGAATTATTTCGTACTTTGCCAAATCATCGTGAGAATTGTGTACGAAATTTTGGAAAATGTTTTGGCTCACACACAAAGTTTATATATGATTATTTATGTTAACATGATAAGAGTGTAAAATGAAAAATAAAAAAGTAAATTAAATAACTAAATAAAAGGATATAAAGTGTAATTTAAAAATTAAACTTGAATTTATTTTGAAGAAGATGTGAGACCGTGGGAGGTTGTGAAGCTTTAACATTTGTACATACTGCTTTAAAAGGCGCACCTCTTAAAATTATAAAGTTAATCGTAATTTTTAAAGAAGTATAGATAGATAAGGCCATAAGGTAGCGTTTGGTACGCTGACATGATTGGACGGGACTGGACAGGACTAGACATGACAGAACAAGAGGCTTGGACAGGACTTGACAGGACAAGACAAATGTTTGTCTTGTGTTTGGTATGGCTAGGACTGGATAGGACAGGATTGGACAAATTTCCCTAAAAGTTTTTTGATGATTTTATATATCATATAATAGTTATAAATAACACAAATAAAGTATATCTTTAAATAATTTAATTAAAAAAACATTTTTATTTTTTAAACGGTTTTCATACATATAAATACATGGAAAAACAAGGGTAGGAAATTTGAATGAAGAATCTGAAATAATTGATGGTAGTTATAAAAAATCTGATTCATATAAAGAAAATATAATATTTGATTCAATTTGAAAGATCTTAATGAATTGGTGGATGCATAGTTGCAACGACAGGTAAAGATAAATGTGATGGGTGGTCCGTGAAGGACGGTAGTTGTGAAGAACGTGAAAGATAGTGGATGGTGGTGGTGCAGGTGGTTGTTATGGTTGATGTGGTGGAGGTATAGGTGGCCGATGATGGTAGTGGTGGTGGCGGTGGACAGGGATAATAGAGGTTATTGTAGTGGAGGAAGAGGCGGAGGTCACCGACGGTAGTTGGCGGTAAGCGTCGGTGGTGGCGGCGGCAATGGGTGGTGGTGATCGGTGGAGGTGGCAATAGGCGGTGGTTGTGGATGTGATGGAGGAAGAGGTTGTTATGGTGGAGAAATAGGTAGAGGTGGCCGATGGTGGCTGGTGGTGGCTACTGGTGGCCGCCGATGGTGGTAATGGCGGCGATGGGTAGTGGTGACCCTTAAGACTAATACAATATTAGGATTATACATCAAATAGCGGTAAATCAATGACTTTTAGTTTCTGTCTCACTTTTGTCCCATGTTGTTCCATCTATTTTGGTGGAACAAGAAAATACCATTTTTTGTCCCACCTTGTCTAGTCTTTGTCTCTGTCCCATGTCGCGCCAAACGTGGGACAGTGAATTTTTGTCCTGTCCCATGTCACGCCAAACGTGGGACAGTGAGTTTTTGCCCTGTCCCGTCCCATCCAGTCTGCAAACCAAACGCACCCTAAGGATGTAAATGAAAAATTAAGAATATAAACAAATTAAATAAACAACTATAAGTATAAAACATAAGTTTTAAATAATCACTACGTATTATTTTTATAAAGGATTAATCCAAAAATATTCGATAGGGGTGTAAACGAGCTGAGTCGAGTCAAGTAGTAGGTTATTCGAGCTCGGCTTGAAAAGTTAATACCAGGCTCTAGCTCTAGCTCAAATAACTTTTCAATGTAGGGCTCGAGCTCGATTATTTTTTAAGTTATCGAGCTTGAGTTTGATACTCGTTTATGGGCTCGAACTCGTGATCAATTAACTCGTTTATTAACTCAAGGTTGATAATTTTTTATATTTTGATTATATGATTTATGAACATATGAGCATGTTTGACTCGAAAAAATATATGCTTGAATGGCTCGACCCGAAAAGTTTAACTGAGTTTTTGAACGAGCCGATGGTCGAACATTGGTGTTATGAAGCTCGACTCGTTAAGTTAAACGAGTTTTATTTAGTATTCAATATCGACTCGAGCTCGTGAATTACTAAGCTCGAGCTCGTTTACATACCTAAATGAGATGATTATAATGGTATATATAATTTGTTTAAAAAACGTATTTCTTAATGTATTTTAGTTTATATACGATTATCTATGTTAATGGATATGGGTAAAATCTCTACTATATTATAAAGATTCTAAAACGGTTATTTACAATGTTTTGAAAGCCATTTCCCCCCCACGTTCCATTTATAATGTTACATTTACCACCCTTACAATTACTTATTTAATTTACTTTATATCCCTTGTTTTTACATTTTTCATTTTACACCATTATCATATTAACACAAATAATCGTATATGAACAAAAATGCAATGAAAAAATACGTTTCTTTTTTTACAAATTAAACCATTATAATCGTCTCGTCAATACCTTCAAAACGAGTCAAATATTGAATATTTTTTTAATTTAACCGTACTATTAAATATCATGAATATCTACGAATTAATTTGTTTTCTATCTATACGTTTTATTTTTTTCCACCGTTAGCACATTAAAAATACATAATCGTAAAATATATTAAAAATACGTTTCATTCTTATTATAAATTATATCATTATAATTTTTTTCGTCAATAATTTTAAAATAAACTAATTATTTAATATTTTTATGGGTTTAGGGTTTAATAAGTTGTGATTCTTGTGTCATGGTTGATTGTTGATGACATGTTTATAAGGAAGTATAATTGTTCATTCTTTATTTACATTCCGCTGCATCGTGCGGGTATATGACTAGTGAAAAATGAAAAATGAAAAACGAAAAACAAAAGGATATAAAATAAATTAAATAACTACTTATCTATACTATATTATAAAACATTTATAAAAAGCTCTTAAAACAATTGTTAAAGCTTAATGTACCGCTATTTAATACTAATTACTTAAAATCTTTTAAAAACAACAATTAAAACTTTATGTACTACATTTAATATTATTTATTAATTTTCAATCATTATCTTTAACCACTTTAACTCCCCTAAAATCACTCTCCATTTTAACTCTCTAAAATCACTCCCCGCATAACTAAATACATAATAAAAATCAAATTTTAAATCTAAAATATAATTAAGAAAATCTAACAAAATATTTAATGTTTATTTTATAAACAAGACATTATATTATCAAACCTAAAATAAATTACATTATTATTAAACCATCAAAGAAACTCTTAAAAACAAGTTTTTATGCATTAAGGGGGTGTTTACTTGGGGCTTATTGGGCTTAATGGGGTGGGTGACTTATTCGCACAGACACAAGGAGTGTTTACTTGGGGCTTAATGGCTTAATCGCGCAGCCATATTTGACTTAATCGCTCAGTTGTAAAAAGAGTGGTTGTCCCCAATAAGCCAAAAAGTTGACATTTTTACCCTTCACAAAAAACAAAAACAAAAACAAAAAACCTATCAGACCCTTTCTCACCTCCATCCACTTTCACGCCTCCATCAACCTGCAGTGCCTCCATCGACCTGCAGCGCCTCATCGCCTCCACTTTCACTTTCCGGTCGGCGCCTCCATCGACCCTGCAGCAAGCATCGCCTCCATCTCCATCGCCGGCGACCACTCTTCCGGCCTCCACGACCATCGTTTGGCAGCGCACTTTCAGGTACATCAGACCCTTTTGCTATTTCTCACTACTTCATCTTCATATCGAAATGGGAACGAGGTCAGATGATTTGTTCTTGAAATTAATCGAAAATCAGATTATTTGTTGATAATTTGTTGATAATTTGTTCTTGAAATTAATCTAAAAGCAGATTATTTGTTGATTATTTACAGATTATTTGTTCTTTAGTAGGTATGTTTTTCATAATCTTATAGTTTGTTTATGTTGTTAGATTGATTATAGCTTGATTATAGATTCAATCTTAATTTTCTTTCTTTTATTGGTTTGTTTCAAATTAGTTTGGTATGTGTTTCATAATATCTTATCGTTTGTTTATTGGTTAATTATTATATATGTATTTGTGTTCACAATTTTGGTGTGTATCTATATATCTATGCATTATATCAATGAATTTATGAAACAACTTAAAATTTATAAAAAATAAACAACAATTTATAAAACAGCTTAAAATTCATATTCAGGGGTAAATTGGTCATTTCTGTTATTCAGACTGTTCATTCAGATAAAAAAGTAAACAACAACATCAATTTATCCAGACAGACACATTTATCCAGACAGACACATTTATCCATACAGGACTTAATGGAAGATTTGGTAAACAGACCCTAAATATTGTTTATTGATACACATTACTTTAAATTCAAATTTACAAGTCATGATGCATGAGTACAAATTTCTAAAGTTATATGTTTGAATTCATAACTAACTGATAAACATAATCAAAACAGGATAAACATCTCAATTTAAATATAAAGAATTTAAAATATATAAGATAATCATTGAATTAATCTAACAAAATACTAATTTTTTTTATATAAAAAGCATTATATTATTAAGCCTAAATTACACAAATTTATAAAAAAAAAACCATTATCACTTTCTCAAAACCATCCAAAATCGTACTGTAAATCGATAAAAAACAAAAAATAAAAGGAAACATTAAAATCGTGATGTATCTCGCTGCATTGCGCGAGTACGCTTCTAGTAAATATATAAAGTGTAATTTAAAAATAATTTAATTTTCAAGAAGACGTGGGAAGTGGGAGTTTTGAAGCTTTAGCATTTGTACATTAAGCATATAATATGGTACCTCTTAAAAATTCAAGAATAATCATAATAGAATTTTTATAAAAGAGTATAGATATAGATTAGAGTAAACTACAAATTTGGTCTTTGTAGTTTGATGTTTGTAACACTTTGGTCCCTAAAATTTTGAAATTACAGTTTTACAACTGTAGTATGCAAATATGACCGTTTTTAGTCCCTCCCTCTAACGGTTGTTAGAAGATCCCATTAAGTAAGGGATAATTTAGGGGTTGTTTACTAACTCTTTCCGGGTAAGTGCTGTCCGGGTAAGAGTGTTGTCCCGGGTAAGTGTTGTCCATGGTAAGTGTTGTCCGGGTAAGAATGTTTATCGAGTGTTTTGTGGTAAGCACTTACCGGTAAAAAAATGACCATTTTAACCTTTTTTATTATTATAATTATATGCTAAATAAAATGATTTTAATTCAATGATTTTAATAAACTCTCCACATTAGTTTGTCTTCAACCCACAACTATAATATCAGATTGGGGAGGGGATTAGAAGTTTATGATTATACAAGTGGCCATCACTTCTTCCACCCTCAAGTCAAACAACATGATGACACCTTTAAGAACCCAAACTACCAATTTTCATCATCTCCTTCCAGGTACAAAAATTGGAGAAATCCCAAATCCAGGTTCAAAAACTACCAATTTTCTGCATATTTCGTCCTTACGTGAGATTAGGGAAGTTGCAACAGTTGGGTACCAATTATTTGCTCTTCAACCTTTTCCCCTCTTTTTGGAAAAATCCCAAATCAAGAAACACATAAACACAACCACTTGTTCATCTACGAAAATGGGGTTTTGTTTGAATCAACCCCTCTCTATCTTGTTTGTCTCCAAAAAACAAACACACAAACACAATAAAGACGAAATATTAGACAGGATGATAGACCAAATGTTTTCAAAATGAAATCAAAACAATCACCGGTTTAAACAAAATCGGAAAAAAAATGTTTTCAGAATGTACCTTTTTGAGCAGTTGGAGTGAGGAGGGACTGAACAACGAGGGAGAAGGGAGGAGGGTCGAGAGAGACGATGGAGGACCGGAGTGACCGAACGATGGCCGGAGGCGAGCCAAGAACGACGAGGGAGGAGCATCGATGGAAAACCCTAATCGCAAATGGGCAAAGAGTGGAAAAACAAAATCTGACCTGGGTAAGCATTATTTTCGTGCTGTCTCGGTAAGATCTCGATCAGTTTTTCGGTCAGGTCTCGGTCAGATTCGGGATTTGGTAAACGCGTTGACCGCTGACCGAGTCAGTCTGGTCAGTAGTTAGTAAACAACCCCTTAGTCTTTTTCCATTTTTATCTCATTTTCTTATTAAAAATAAAAAATCATTTTACATGGTCCACTAGAATTATACCACGTGTCCTGCTCATCTACCACCTACTTCCTTCACTTCCCCTTGAAACCTTCCTCACCTGCCAGTGAAGCTCCGGTCTCGGTCATCATCCTCGGTCACACTTCCGGTTATAGTCTCCAAACCCAAAAAGTTCAAAACCAAAATCTAAATCTAAACTTTAAAAGAGCAAAATCAAAAAACAAAAGCAAAATAAAAATCCAACAAAACTTAAAAAGAGAGGTTGAAGGGAGTGGGTTGGCATAGATTATAGTCTCATGAAGCCCATCAAAAAAATCTCCAAAAACAGAAAGCAGTCAAAGCACATCCCTTGGTGAAGATGGAGAGAGGTTGCAGGTGAGTAGTATAAAAAAAATAATCTCCAAAAAAAATAATCCCAACGGTTGAGGTTTTATGAAGAGAGGTTGCAGGTGGGTTATAGAGAAGGAAAAGAGAAAATGGTTAAAGAGAAGAAGAATCAGAAAAGGGTCAAAGGAGGGGTGGTCGTGGGGCTAGTCAGTGATGGAGAAGAGGGAAAGGTGAGTGTTATCGGTAGGGCTGTAAACGAACCGAACGTTCAGCGAACCGTTCGACGGGAAATTCGTTTATGTTCATTTATTTAATAAATGAACAAACATGAACACATTTTTTGTTCGTTTAGTTAAATGAACGAACATGAACAATGGTCTCGTTCATTCATTTACGTTCGTGAACGTTCGTTCATTTATGTTCGTTAATGTTCGTTCATTTATGTTCGTTTACGTTCGTTTATGTTTGTTTATATATATAAATATATTTATATATATTATGATATTAATGTGTCAAAGCATTAATTAAATTGATTTTTTAGAATTCATTTTTTATACCTCCTAAGTTTATCCCTTTTTTTATTTTGTTATGTTATTTTTTACGAACGTGTCGGTCCCTTATATTTGAACACGATCTTACCAGACAATCAAACATTTATAAACATATACGATTTACCAACCTGTTTGATTAATAACCAAGGATTACAAAGATTGATCTGATTTATCTTGAAGCTCTCCCTCTGTTTTCTCTCTGAGATGAACAGTGTTCTTGGTTGTTGTTTTTAATATAAGATCAGATTGTATGAGTTGTGAGAGATAATCTAATATCTCACCTAACAATTCTAACATAATAATATCTAAACTAATAATATCCTAAAATATCTAATAATAGATATTTAGGATTAATAATAAAATACTAAAAACAAACTTTGACATTTTATTACAAACTAACATTAGACTTATATTGAGAGTGACTTTTCAGCTTTAGCTTCAGATTCCAGTCTTCAGATTGGATGATCTTGAATCAATAAATATGAGATCTAACAATCTCCCCCTTTGGATCAAGATCATTACTAAAATGATTTAGCAATTCAGTCTTCTCTTTCAGCTCAGAAGATGCAATCTTCTTCTTTGTCTTCAATATATAACAATCTCCAGTTTTAGCTCTGAATGCTTTAGCAAAGTATCTTCAAATAAAATTTATTTAAAATCAGAATGTCTTCAGAATACTTTGTCTTTGAAGAATTCGATCTTGGACATTTCTCTAAACTTTTGTTCTCTCCCATTTCTTCTCCTATTTCCTGATTAGCTCTTCTCCCCCTTTTTGATGGAAAAAGCAACAATTTCATCAAAACTTTTAGTAAGAAATGGTTATCATACGGAGCCTCTGATTCGTCAATTCAAAAGATATTCATCCAGATATTTGCAAATCCAGACAAAATAATCGTGTAACACCTGAATCAACAAATGAATCAGTTATTATGCCTGTCAGTAACACTAAGTCACTGTGTGTAACGAGTACACATATGAAAAGGAGTTTTTTGATGTTCACTCCCCCAGGGCTTCCATTCAATCATCGAAACACCACAAAGGGTAAATTCTATGAACATTATGACAAAGAAACAAATTCCTCGTGTGTTCGTGCATGTGATAGAAAGAATTAAGCACGGATGATTGCTTATAGGCTCAAAATTGTGTAAACCACTGAGACAACATTAAGTTAAACACAGACTCAATGTGCATGATTGAAGTGTGAAGGTGGGGCAAACTTCCTTCTTGTCAATATCCAGATTTTCCAAATGAAAATCAGATAGCAAATGTGTTGCGTCCCCTTTGAAAATGTGAAACACTTTCCTGTTAAGAAGAAAATGAGTAGCTGGTGGGGTAATTGCAAGAGTTGGCATGGGCTAGTTGCCTATTTCAATAATGATCACCAAAGAGTTGTGAAACATTAGAATTGTGGCTGCCCGACTCAGAAAAAGTTGGTGCAGAGTTCTGATATTCTTTTTAACTCTGTTCTCACACCCTTTTTCTTTTAAACATTAAACTTACTCTAACCAAACTCTCTTTTTCATTATACCTCATCACACAATCCACACTCATTTCTTTTCGACTTCTCACACTCAATCACTATGGATTAACCTCTTGGGTAGGAAACACTAGTTAACGTGTATCCGTAGAAGTTGTATTAAGTCCTAGCACAATGAAATCATGTTTTCCTAGAAAGCATGTGATGCTCAAAATGGTTTAACTATATTAGTTAAAGCACAAAGTAGATCTTGAAAACATTTAAAATTACACTTCCAATTCATGAAATCTGTTTTGAGAATCAGGAAGTGGTTTGAACATTTAAGAACAATGTTTTCAATGATTGAAAGTTGTTCTTCTTTCAACCATGTATGTGATTAAGATAAAGAATTATACCTTTTGAGTGCAATCTTACATCTCATGAAGTTAAGCTTAAATTCATAACAATATGATCTTGTAAGCATCTCTCAAACTGCTAAAGTCTTATGTCATAGTCAAAGCAAATTTATTCACTGAAATTAAAATGACAAAAAGCAGTAAAACAATGAAAGTACGAGTTTTGATCAGAAATAATCAGAAGTCATATCCATACTCCTTTGTCTTGAAGAGCTCCCCCTAAAATCATGCATTACAAAAATTTGACAGAAAAGGTAAATGCAGAAATTAGGTATGCTCCCCCTCTAAATAACATTGATTATCTATGAATTTCTTCTCACACTCCCCCTAAGATCATGAACATACTTTTTAAGTTTCAGATATCTTGCGGACATGAAGATAAAGAAATGATGAAAAATTTACAATAAGAAACTTTAATAGGTAACCACCGATTAGGTCTTAAGATTTAGCATACCAAGCTTAGAGATAAGAAAATTGAATCTATTTTCGTCCAAAAGTTTGGTAAACAAATCTGCAAGCTGATAATCAGTTTTTACAAAGTAAAGTTCAATTGTTCCTTTTTCGACATTATCTTTTATAAAATGATACCTGACATCGATGTGTTTGGTCTTTGTATGTTGAACAGGATTAGTTGTTATAGCTATAGCGCTCTTCGAGTCACAGTAGATCGGGATTTTGTTGAAGTGAAAACCGTAGTCTCGCAGTTGCATTCTCATCCACAAGACCTGAGAACAGCAGCTAGCAGCAACCACATATTCTGCTTCGACCGTTGAAGTTGAGACACATAATTGTTTCTTCGATGCCTAACTGACGAGTTTATCACCGAGGAACTGTATATGACCTGACGTGCTCTTCCTGTCGAGCATGCAACCAACATGATCTGCGTCTATATATGTTGTTAGTTCAAAAGTAGTATCTTTAGGATACCATAGACCAAGATCTGCAGTCCCCTTCAGATACCTAAAAATGCGTTTAACTGCAGACACATGGGATTCTTTTAGGATTAGCCTGATATCTAGCACATAAACATGTAGAAAACATTATATCCGGCCTACTTAAAGTAAGATACATCAAAGAGCCTATCATTCCTCTATAAGTCCTAACATCAACAGTCTTTCCCGAAGGATCGGTGCCAATCTTAGTACCAGGTGCCATTGGGGTACCAATCGGTTTACAATTTTCCATTTTGAACTTCCGAAGAATATCAAGAATGTACTTACATTGATTGATGAAAATCCCCGATGAAAATTGTTTGACTTGTAATCCGAGAAAGAAATTCATCTCTCCCATCATATTCATCTGAAAACGTAACACCATAAGGTTTGAAAAATTCTTACAGTATTTAGGATTTGTAGAGCCAAAAATAATATCATCCACATATATTTGAATTAGAATGATATCGGCTTTCTCCCGTTTAAGAAATAAAGTGGTATCAACTGTACCTTTTGTAAAACCTGACTTGACCAAAAACTTAGATAAGACATCATACCAGGCGCGAGGAGCTTGTTTCAGTCCATAAAGAGCTTTGTCGCAAACGTATACATGATTCGGTTTCTCTTGATTAACAAAGCCTTCTGGCTGCGAGACGTAGACTTCCTCCTTGAGAATGGCATTCAGAAATGCTGTATTCTTGTCCATTTGAAAGACCGTGAAGTTCTTGTGGGCTGCGTAGGCTAGAAACATCCTAATTGCCTCTAAACGTGCCACTGGAGCATAAGTCTCGTTGTAATCTATTCCTTCCTCTTGCCTATATCCCTTGGCAAAAAGTCTTGATTTATTTCTGATAACAGTACCATCTTCATCTTTCTTGATTTTGAAAACCCATTTCGTACCAATTATGGTTTTACCTTGAGGTTTGGGTATGAGTCTCCAGACTTTAAGTGCTTCAAACTGATTCAGCTCTTCATGCATTGCAGTCACCCAATCGGAATCAGTAAGGGCCTCAGATACGCGAGTAGGCTCGATCTTTCTTAGAAAGGATTCATGCATACACATATTCATAGAAGCAGACATAGTTTGCACCGGTTTTGTTGGATCTCCAATGATTTGGCTTATCGGGTGCGCTTTGGTCCATTTGTGTTCATGAGGGAGTAGATTATATGTAGATAGATCAATATCATCATATATGATTCCACTGTTGTCTTCTTTAGGATGTTCAGTAGGAATGGGGGGTTCAGTTGAAGTAGTAGGTGCAGAAGTCTCAGTAGGTACAGCTTGGTCAGCAACTTCTGTCTCTTCATTATTGGTCACAACTTCAACTGTCGGAGTAGTTATTTGAAATTGTTGAACTTCTTGTTGAATCGTGGAGTCGGATTCAGAAGAAATATCTGAAATGGTTGGATGAGTAGTCATTGAGTCTTCTATCCTGTCAACCACAACAGATTTGGTTATTTTAGATCCAAGAAATTCATCATAAAATAGTTCAAATAATAAATCTAAATCAGATAAATGATTAGTAGACGTTGATGCCCCATCTGATTTGTTCGCTTGAGACACAAGTTCTGGACTGATTTGCCTAGAAGCTAGTACTCCTGTTATCACAGGTTCTGAACAGACGTGTTCAGAAGCCATCTCTTCATCAAATGTAACGTTGACGCTTTCAACAACGTTCTTTGACTTCTTCAAGTATACATGGTATGCAGTAGATGTAGATGAATAGCCAATAAAGATGCGTTCATCCGCTTTAGCATTGAACTTGTTCAGACTCTCTCTGTCGTTTAGAACATAACACTTACACCCAAATATATGAAAATATTTGATTGTCGGTGTTCGGGTGTTGATTAACGAATACGGAGTCTTCTTAAATCTGCGGTGTATCATGGAACGATTCTGAGTGTAGCACGCAGTCGATACAACTTCGGCCCATAGAAATAGAGGTAAGTCAGATTGGCTTAGCATAGTTCGAGCAGCCTCGACTAGCGTACGATTTCGCCTTTCGACAACTCCATTCTGTTGAGGCGTACGTGCAGCAGAGTATTGATGTGAAATCCCGACCGATTCGAGATATACTTCGACTGTTTTGTTCTTAAACTCTGTGCCGTTGTCAGTTCTGAGAAGCTTGACTGGTTTCTGCAGATTCACCTGGGTCGTCTTCAGGAATGTAATGAGAACGTCGGGTGTCTCATCTTTTGAACGTAGAAATTTGACCCACGTGTATCGCGAATAATCGTCCATGATAACTAACACGTATTTATTTCCGCCTAAGCTTTGCGTTCGCATAGGACCACAGAGATCCATATGCAACAACTCTAAAGGAGAGCTGGTACTCGGTTCAGACTTTGGTTTGTGTGGAGCTCTCTTCATCTTACCTTTTTCACACGCTGCACACAGATGTTCTTTGACAAACTTTAGCTCAGTAAGTCCGTTCACTAACTTCCCACTGACCAGTTTATTGATGTACCGAAAATTGAGGTGAGAGAGCCGTCGATGCCATAACCAGCTTTGTTGCATCGAGGATTTTGAGAGTAGACATACCTGCTTGTCAGTATGGACGTTTGACAAATTAATTGTGTAGAGGTTGGACTTTCGAGTGCCGACCAAGAGATTCCTTGCCATCTTCAGTGCGAACAGAACACCTCTAGGCCTTGAAATTTACCTCTAAGCCTTTGTCACAGAACTGGCCTATACTGAAAAGGTTGTGTCCTAAGCCTTCAACATAGCTCACCTTCTTAATCGTGACTTTGTCGTGTACCATATCACCATACCCCAGAATTGGTGAAAACTGATCGTTACCAAATCGAACTGTTCCGCAATATTTCTCTGTATAGTTGGTCAACATTCCTTTCTGCCCGATCATATGCTTGGAACACCCCCTATCCAAGTACCACATATGACGGGTCTGCACAAGAGAAATTACGAAACAAGAGATTTAGGTACCCACTTATAAATGGGACCTAAGGTGTTAGTACATGATTTTGGCACCCATTGAAATTTGGGTCCTCTTTGCTTTTGAGAATCAAATGAAGAATTAGAATTATAAGAGTCAACATGATATGTGCCATACCAAATATCAGAATCTTGACAAGAAGCATAATCATGTCTATCATAATTTGAAAACTTTCTAGCAGACAGACGTAACTGGAATAATTGCTTCATAGAATATTTCTTGCTATAAACAACAAGATTAGGTTTAGAAACAACAATATTCTCAATCAAAACATCTTTACTAGTCGTAGTCTTATTACAATCAACACTATAAAGAACAGTCTCGTCAATCTCCTGTTTTGGTTGCCACTTAGAATGCTGAGATTTCTTCTTTGGCTTACCAGTAGTGATCGGTTTCTGTGAATGCTGAGATTTCTTCTTACCTTTCACAGAGACTGATTCATCAACTTTCGTTGATGATTTACCTTTCTTATACATACTGGATAATCCAAAGGAATTCACAACAAAAGACGAATGATTAGGAAGTTTGGCACTAAAATCAAATTGATCAATACAATCATCTAAAACACCATTAGAGTTTAGAAAATCAAACCTGTTGATCCAAACTCTCTCAGTGATTTGATAACGACCCTCTTTTATACTTAGTGAAAGTTACGTTATTATATGTATTAGTGTTTCATCATCAGCGATCAGACTGAGTCTGTTCAGTTATCGCTGATGACCTTTCTGTAAACATTAATATGTATGTGTTTCACTTTCAGCGATCAAACTGAGTCTGTTCAGTTATCACTGATCGTTTCCTATGTAACACAGTTAACGTAATCCCTGAAGACAAGTCTCGCGTCAACATAGTTCATAACTGAATCGAAGACGAAGCCACTGAACAATAGATAAGTCTACTAGTGACCTGATGCGGATATCAGCGAAGACCAGACAAATCTACTTACGCGAAGAAGCCTGAGGAAAAGCTTCAGCGATAGCTGAACTTCTTTATCTCTGGAAGAAGAGATACTCAGCGATCAACGATCACAAAGCTTATGCCTCAAGTTTTCTTTTGTCTTACCTTGCACAACCAGTACGATGTGTCAGAACGGACAAGTCTCTGCCACAAATCGTACACCAACTCTGTCAACTACACTGTTCATAAAGTGGCCAAAAGCATGTCTCCAAAAGTGAGACTACCAAAGCCAATCTATGAATGCCACGTGTAAAGTACCCTGCCATGCATTTAATGCATAGGGTATAAATAGGAAGCTCACTCCTTCATCTGAAGGTGTGCTCAATCCTTGAACTCCAAAAAAATAGAAACCCTTGTTTTCTATCTCTCTAAAAATCCCCCATTCTCTAAATTTCTTGTGCAACCATCTTAGTGTTTCTTAAGTTTGTTTAGATTGAGTCTGTCTTAATCTTATTCCGCAACAAACTTGTAAATTGTATTTTGATTTATCAATAAACAATTTATTAAACTGTAATTTCTGTGTTTGTATTCAACCCCCCCCCCCTTCTACAAACTTGTTAAGCACCTTCGGGACCAACAAGTGGTATCAGAGCAGTTTGTTTAATCAAATAAACAAGATCTTGCTGTATACTCTTCCTTGCTATTCTAAAATGGCACTAAACACAAACACAAACTACTATGATAATGGTTCACTGACAGGATCGAATTCTTAACAAGAATTAATACTCAGAAACTAATATCAAAGAAGTTGCGGAAAAACACTTTGATATTTAATAACACAGTAATCAAACACAGTATATAATGATCAAACAGTAAACTTGTATTGAATGCTTAAAGTTACAAGATTACACTCTCAACCTCAATATTGATGAACAGGCTCACCAATACGAATTCTACTTCTCTAGAATTAGGATCTATGCCTTGAGGTCGATTTTTCTCTTGAAAAACAATTATCAAAAAGTTCTTTCTATCTATTCTACACATTCTATACATATACTGATAAAAAGATAATTACAAAGAATAAACAAATCTTCAGTATATCTTCCATGTATATCTTCTAAGTATATCTTCAGTATATCCAGCTGTAGTATTCGTATCTCTTTAGCAGCACTAATAATGCTCAGCAGCATTAACTTCAAGTAGCAGCATTAACTACTAGCAGTATTAACTACTAGCAGTACTAACTAGCTAAGCAGTACTAACTTTGTTCAAGCAGTACTAACTTTAACTAGCAGTAGTAATTCTACTAGCAGTAGTAACACTTAGTAGTATTAATCTTCAACTTGTTCTGGCAGTAGTAACTACACTTGTACTAGCAGTAGTAACTACACTTAGTAGAATCTTCAGTTCCCAACAATCTCCCCCTAACTTGGCTTTTAGAAGAGAAGTCAAGTTCTTCAGATATTCTTCCAGATGCTCTTTTAATGCTCCCAAAACTTCCAAGATCATGCTGCTAAGTCTGGATTCAGTCCCAAACTCTGATTGATTATCCTCTGAATGAGATACTTGGCCATTTCTGAATTTGGTGCACAACCCAACTTCTTCTTTAACATAGCATGGACCTTTAGTCTGGTGTGATTATATACTCTATCCACTAGGAAGTATTCTGTGTGATTTCTATCCAAAGTCACTGCATATACTCCACTAGTTTCATATAGAGTCCAACTTGTAACTTCTTTAAACACACTCTTGATGACCTGGTTCACTTCTTCAGGTTTGAACATCATGCATAAATACTCCATCACCAGTTTTGTAAGAGAAATTCCTGGAGTATTCAGATGGTCTGCATACAGCTTAATTCCTATGTCAAACATCTCTTCTATATCAGATCTAGAGCATGTTTTGACAATTTTGATCCAAGTATTGAATATTTCATACTTATCACCCTTCCTCTTTAATCTGATGTAATCTTTTCCATCCATTTTCAGAACATCCCAGTGAATGATCTCTGGTGGCTTAACTCCAACAGGTTCTGCAGAAATTGGTTCAGGCACTTTGTCCATCACTACCATATATAAGCTTACATCATCTTTGATTGATGACCCTTGTTGACTTGATGACTCAGGTGCCCCTTCTTCTTCAGCAACATTTTGTTCTTCTTCTATTCTGAGCTTCTTATCTCTCTTTCTTTTGGCCATCATCTTGGTTCTTTTCAAAGTCTTTTGAACCTGTACTAAAGTATCTTCCTTCTTCTTTTCTTCCTTTTCCCTTTCCATTTCTTTTATAGGAGTTCCCTCTTCACTTTCAGGGAATGGTTGATTCATGTCTATATCATGTCTCTCCTTTGCCTTCTTTTCAAACTCCACTCTGTCCTTCTCATTGCTCTTCAGCTTCTCCATTTCTTTCTCATATAGATCCTTGATTTGATCAAAATTCATCTTCACAAACATTTCTTTCTTTACCCCAATTGCACTTTTCAAGAAAGTTATCATTTTGTTTCTTTCCTGAGTGGCAAGGTAAGTTTGTGAAGGTCTTCTCTTCTTTGCACTTGATCTGGCCATCATAGCCTTTCTCAAGGTTATTGCTCTTTGCTTGGCTTTCTCTGTTTCCAACCCTTTCTGGAATGCTTCATTTAACTCATTTGCTAGTGCTCTGGCCATTTCTCTGTCTTTTTCAACCTGTTCCTTTTCTGCTAGATCCAACTCTTCTTGTACTTTCTTTGCTAATGCTTCATCTGACTCAATCATCTTTTGCTTTTTAGATGGTTGATCAGATTCTATCATCTTTTCTTTCCCTTTTCTTTTTATATCTGCAGCCATGTCTTTCATTTCTGATTTCTTGTCTCTCCCTTCATTTATGACCACTCCCTTTGCTTTGGGAGTGTCATTCTTAGCTTTTATTAGCACTTCAGCTACTTCAATTTCTGTTGGTGTTAACTCTGTTACTGCTGCTTGTGAGGTTTCAGCAGCATTAACAGTTTCTGCTTCCTTCTCCCCCTCAACTTCAACTTTTTCTTTATCAAACTCCCTTTCACTTGATGCTT
This sequence comes from Arctium minus, assembly GCA_954870635.1. NCBI lineage: Eukaryota > Viridiplantae > Streptophyta > Magnoliopsida > Asterales > Asteraceae > Arctium > Arctium minus. The sequence continues at coordinate 80,358,127 of OX941083.1, read as the reverse complement.
CTTCCATGTTGATCTCCCCCTTTTTGGGAGCATCAGTCTCTGGTTTCCTCCTTTTGAGCACAAATTGTTTCTTTCTTTTCTTTTGAACCAGCCTGGTCACCATCTTCTTTAATTTTTCAATCTGGACTTGTTGTGACAGGATCACCAGCTTCATCTCCTCTATTTCTTTTCCTTGCTTGATGACATCCTGGTTGATGTTTCCCATGGTCTCCATCAATTCATCATAGTTATATCTGTCCTCAACTTCTCCAGGAGTGTTACCCCCTATTGAAGGATCATTGGATCTTTTAGTAGTGGAAGTCTTCTGCCTAGCAGAAGCACTATCCACCCCTGTGGTTTCTTGGCACCAGGGTCCTTCAAATGATTGCTCATTCAAAGTTGCCATGGGGGAGGTCTTATTGATGTTACCACTTTCCTCCTCTGTGCTAGCAGGAGTAGTGGCAGCCTCATCACCCATATGCTCTACCTCCTCCTCAGAGAGCACCTCCTTTGGGTTGGGAGACACCCTTGTGGTTTCCCTTTGGATATTCTCTAAGGGAGAATTCTCCCTTAGAGGGCTTAAAGGCTTAGTGGGTGATGGTACAAGAAGGGAAGGAGCCTTCTTTACCTGTTTTCGTTGATAAGTTTGGGTAATTGGAGAAGTGGGCTTATTTAGTAGGGACTGTGGGATAGATATAGAGTGGGACGGTTGGGCTTGGCTAGCAGTGGATTGATCTATTGAGGTCCTTGACCCTGTTGCCATACCTTCATTGGGTTGGGACACCACCATCATTGTAGAGAACAATGGGGTGTCAACTCCTTCCGAGTCCCCAGCAGATCTTCTCATATTTGAGAAAACCTTGCCTTTGGGGGGTTTAGGTACATATACCCCAACAGGTTGAGGTATATCCGTCAATTCATGGTTGATAACTGCTTGAACAAACCTGGGATACATATAAAAGCTCTTTTTGTTTCCCATGTTTGAGACAAGATCATTGAAAATCATTTGTGAAAAATTGTACCTTCTGGCAGTGGCCAAACAGACCAAAGCATAAGCAATGGTACTGCTGAACTCACTCCATCCAGTAGTCTTTTTAGAAATGCAGTGCATCAAGGTATGAACAAGAAAACGCCATTGGGGTGAAAATTTAGCTTTTGAGAACTTAAAAATACCCAATGGGCCTCCATACCCCATTCTTGTCAGAGTAGAAAACAGTTCATCATTAGGGATAGACGTTATACCAGAGGCATCGTCTAGACGTAGACTGATGCGAACTATCTCTTCAGTAACTGTCAATGGATTGCCACATACTGTCGACTTGATCATACGCACACCATCCTCAGTAACAATGGTGGCATGTGCCCAGAATTGCCTTTGGTGCTCAATGTAGATAGTTGGAGACATAGTGAGAGCATGGGCAATGTGGCTCGACTTCAGAAAGTCGACTATCTGATGAAAACCTTCAGATTGTTTTGGCTTTTGGAGCATCGCAATTTCATTGTGCTCATCAATGAACGCCATGGATGCCATAGACCTTGAAGATTTTTGCCTGAAAACTTTGAACTTTGAGAGAGAAAGGGTTTAGAGCGCAGGTGAATAGTATGCAAAGAGTCGTTATAAGACTTTAGGCGGGCAAAGAGTATTTATAGTATTCGGAATAGAAGCAGTATTAACCAAGAGCAGTATTAACCGCGAGCAGTATTAACTGAACTAGCAGTATTAACTGCGAGCAGTATTAACTGAACTAGCAGTATTAACTACTAGCAGTATTAACTGAAAGCAGTATTAACCACTAGCAGTATTAACTGAACTAGCAGTATTAACTACTAGCAGTATTAACTGAAAGCAGTATTAACTGAACTAGCAGTATTAACTAACTAGCAGTATTAACCGCGAGCAGTATTAACTAGACTTACTCCTTTTAAACTTGCTAAATACTGGGTACTGCTATGCATATCCTGAAAAGAAGATTAGTAACCCCAAGAATAACAATATACAGGTATGAACTCACTTTTTGAGAAGAAGATTATTCAAAGTTTATCATTCCCACACTTGTTACCAAGAAAGTGAATCTACTCACATCAAAAGCTTTAGTGAATAGATCAGCAAACTGATTATCAGTGTGAACTTTGATAACTTGAATAAGTTTCTTTTCATTACAATCTCTTATAAAGTGATACCTGATTTCAATGTGCTTTGTCTTTGAGTGCTTGACTGGATTATTTACAATGCTAATAGCACTGCTGTTGTCAATAAAGATTGGAGTGTGTAGAAAGGTTACCCCATAATCCAGCATTTGATTCTGAATCCATAAGACTTGAGAACAGCAACTTGCAGCTGCTATGTACTCTGCCTCTGTTGTAGATGTGGATACTGTGGTTTGTTTCTTGCACTGCCATGAAACTAGTCTAGCACCCAAAAACTGACATCCTCCAGAAGTAGATTTTCTGTCCAAGTTTGCCCCACCTAGATCACTGTCTGAGTATGCTATTAGGTCAAAAGGTGAGTTATGAGGATACCAAAGTCCCAATCTGGGTTGCCCTTTGAGATATCTGAATATCCTCTTAACAGCTTGAAAGTGAGATTGCTTTGGCCTAACTTGAAATCTTGCACATACACAGACTGGAAACATAATATCTGGCCTTGATGCTGTGAGATACATGAGAGAGCCAATCATGGATCTATAAAGATGTACATCCATATCCTCCCCCTCAAGATCTGCTGTGATCTGCTTGTGTGTTTCCATAGGTGTGCTGGCAGGTTTTGATTCTGAGAAACCAAACTTGGTTAGAATATCCTGCACATACTTGGATTGACATATAAAAATCCCATCTGACTTCTGTTGAACTTGGAGTCCAAGGAAGAAAGTAAGTTCCCCCATGGAACTCATTTTGAACCTTTGATGCATTAAATCCTCAAACTCTTTGCACATGATGTTTCTTGTAGAACCAAAAATAATGTCATCAACATATATTTGGACCAGCAAGATATCCTTCTTCTTTCTTTTGATAAATAGAGTCTTATCAATGACTCCTCTTTCAAAGTCATTTTCCAAGAGATAGGATGACAGAGTGTCATACCATGCTCTTGGGGCTTGATGTAGTCCATAAAGTGCTTTCTTTAGTTTGTATACCCTGTCTGGATAGCTTGGGTTTTCAAACCCTGGTGGTTGGCAGACATATACTTCTTCTTCAATTGATCCATAGAGAAAAGCACTTTTTACATCCATTTGGTAGACTTTGAAGTTCATGTAAGAAGCATAGGCTAGGAATAGTCTGATTGCTTCTATCCTAGCTACAGGTGCAAAGACTTCTTCATAATCTATACCCTCTTCTTGAGTATAGCCTTGAGCCACCAGCCTTGCTTTGTTCCTTATAACAATACCTCTTTCATCTCTCTTGTTTCTGAAGATCCATTTTGTGCCAATTGCTCTGTGACCTTTAGGAAGGTCTACTAGATCCCACACATCTTGTAGCTTGAACTGTAACAATTCTTCTTGCATTGCTTCTATCCAGCTAGATTCTTTCATAGCATCATGTGCCTTTTTAGGCTCAAGCTGGGATAGAAAACATGAGAGCACTGTATGCTGTTGATCTTGCATTTCCTGAAGCCTGCTTTGATGTCTAGTCATCATGGGAGAAGAGATATCTCCTATTACCAGCTGTGGAGGATGATTCTTTTGAACTCTGGTGTTATGACTAGGTTCTTCATTCAGTCCAGCCTCTAGATTAGAGTCATGCAACTCAACTGAAGTGGTTTCAGATGTCACTTCTGATTCTTGAGTCTCCTCATCTCTAGTGTCTTCTTCACTCTGACTTGGTTCAGTAAATGATTCCTTTTCACAGTCTGCATTTACTGTGGGTATGGGAAAAATCACAGATTTAGATATACTTTCTTGAACTTGTGTGATCTCTGATTCTCCACCATCTGTTCCTGTATACTCATTACTGAAGCCAAAAGAGTTAGTTAGTGAATCAATGTCAAATAGCCATTGAGGTCCAGATCCAACAGGATTTGGTGTGTTCTCATTGCATTTGACATTGTCACTTTCTTCAATTATTTTAGAAGAAGAGTTAAAAACTCTGTAGGCCTTACTCTGAGATGAGTATCCAACAAGAAATCCATCATCTGCTTTGCTATCAAACTTACCTAAGTGAGATTTGGTATTTAGAATTGTACAAGGACACCCAAAAGATTTGAAGAAACCAATAAAAGGTTTTCTTTGATTTAAAAGCTCATATGGGGTCTTGTTCTTTTGCTTGACCACTAGAACTCTGTTTTGGACATAACAAGCAGTATTAACTGCTTCAGCCCAGAATGTAATTGGCAATTTTGAATCAGCCAACAGAGATCTAGCAGCCTCTATTAGTGTCCTATTTCTCCTTTCAGCAACACCATTCTGTTGAGGAGTTCTAGGAGCACTATATTGTCTCTCAATACCTTTTCCTTCACAAAAAGTGTTTAAATCATGATTTTTAAATTCAGTTCCATTATCTGATCTAATGACTTTTACTCTTTGATTAGTTTGGTTTTCAATTCTTAGAATAAAGGATTTGATAAGATCACTTGTTTCATCCTTAGTCCTTAGAAAATATACCCAAGTAAACCTGGAGTAATCATCAACAATAACCAAGCAGTAAGATTTCTTGCCTATACTCCTAACATTTGTAGGACCAAACAGATCCATATGCAATAACTGGAGACAAGAAGAAACAGAATTTAACTCTTTGGTCTTATGAGAAGTTTTGTGTTGTTTGCCTTTGAGACAAGCAACACAATGATCATCACATGAAAAGACTTTTGAAGGTAAACCTCTTACAAGGTTATTTTTATCAAGATTGTTCATAGTCTTGTAATTCATGTGACACATCCTTCTGTGCCAAAGGGAGGATTCATCTATAGAAGCTTTTGAAACAAGACAATTTAAAGATGAATCACTATCAACATTGTCCAAATTAAGACAGTAAACATTGTCCTTCCTTGGAGTTCTAAGTAGTATCATGCTTTCATCAACTATCTTGAACCCTGGAGCAAGAATCATACACTCAGTATTAGTAAATAATATACTATGTTGTTTGTCACAAACCTGTGATACACTTAACAGGTTGTACTTTAATTGATCAACATAGTAGACATCCTCAAATGTCATCTTACCTTTGGTGACATTACCTTTTCCACTTATCTTACCACCAGTAAGATTGTCTCCAAATGCAACATGTCCTCCATTAATTTGCTTAAAATCCTGAAGGCAAGACATGTTGCCAGTCATGTGCCTAGAGCAACCACTATCAACATGCCATATGCTCTTTCCCTTGAGCTGTTGGTTGCCCTGCACATTAAATAAATCAATTAGTATGATTGGGGACCCAAGCCAAAGTGATCTTGGGTCTGCCATTCTCATCAAAGTATTTACATTCCTTTTTAATGAGGTTTTTAAACTCAGAGCACTCTTTATTAGAGTACTTTGTCAATATGATTGGCTTAGCAGAATCAATACTGGAAGCAGTACTAACCTTAGAAGTACTAACAAAGTTAGCAGTACTAACAGGTGTAGCAGTACTAACAGGTGTAGCAGTACTAACAAGTTTAGCAGTACTAACCTTGTTAGCAGCATTAACATTGTTAGCAGTAGTATTACTTCTAGCAGCACTATCATTGTCAGCAGCACTATTTGTGGTAGCAGTACTAACAGTTTTAGTGCTTTTAGGAATCCACATATTGACCCTTTCTATAACAGAATACTTTTTCTTCATGTGGCTTTTAATTTTAACATTTTTCTTAGCCACATGATTCTTTTCAATTTTCTTATAACCAAAGGGTTTTTGCATGGATCTTTGGAAACTCATTCTTTGGTTCATCGGATTGAAATAACAGAATTTTGCAAGATGATTCAATTTGCCACAGATAAAGCAAGGTTTTGGTCTATTGATTTTACTCAGATCAACCCCTTGTTTATGTGCCCATTGATTATTCCAGTTTCTTTGATTTCCCCTCTTTTTGTCCTGTTTTTGAGGTTTATTCTTCTTACAAGTACACTGTTTGCAAGGACCTGGATTCACAACTGTGGTCTGTTTATAATGGACCTTACCAGACTTTTCCTCTGTCTTCTCTATGTTCTTGGATTTGATCCAAGCCCTTCCACAATCCTCATTGGTGATAATGTTGTTTTCTATAGAAGTCTCACCACTCACCTTGTTCTTCTTACTCTTGCCAATCTCTTTCTCAGTCTTATCCTCAACAATTACCACATCTAAGGGATCTATTTCAGTGGCTCCCTCAGGCAAGTCCTTCCTATCTTTGGTGTCTAACAGATCTGAAGTAGGGGGAATGTAATTGTTGTTATATGGTGGAGGTGTGGCATTATACCCAATTCCTCTTCTTAATTTATCATGAATCTGATTTTGCAGTAAGGAGTCCATTGCTTTAGAAGCATTGGAAAACTTTTCTACATCAAGCTTAACCTTGTTTAACTCCTCTTTCAGTTTTTCACTCTCCTCTTTAGATTTGGTCAGTTTAAGTTCTAGATCCTTTTTCTCCCACTTCCAGTAATTAGTGTCATATGAGTGTTGTAGTTCATTGGCTTGAAAACCTTTGATTTGATCTTCAAATCTCTCTACTATCCTCACATAGTCTTTTATATCCTTTTCTAGTCTCTTCAGGTCATCACTCATCTTCTGATTGTGATCCCTGTACCTTTTAACAGTGTCTATGCAAGTTTTAGAGCAGAGATTAGAACTTACCTCAGATGGGAGATCAGATACTTTTGCCATAAGAGCTTGATTCTGAATGGCTTCTTCTGCATGATCACTCCAATCAAACCCCATTCCTTGTTGAGAAACAAGGGCTTGAGCAGAGTTTCTATTGTTATTGAAGCTTCCAGATTGAGCTTGTTGATGGTTGTTGTTGTGAGACATTCCACTTTTGCACTCTCTAGCAAAATGTCCCTTAAGATGACATTTGTAGCATTCTACCTTTGATTTATCAAACCCTGCTCCATCTTCTCTTCTTTGTGAGAAGTTGTTTCTTCCAGTCCTCTTTATAAACTTCTTAACCCTCATGGAGAGCATGGCCATTTGCCATTTAATATCCATCTCTTCCAGATCATCAGGATGAAGTTGTTCTAAGTCATCATTGATCAAAGAAGAATTTCCATGATTAGAAAGAAGAGCTTCAAATGCATAATCAGTGCCTTTATCTAGATTTGATCCATTAGTAGCATTAACTGATTCAGAGTTAGCAGTAGAATCAATTGATGCTGATAGGAGTGCAGCATTATGAACATATCCAGAAGGCTTCTTCTTTGCCTCCACCTCAGCTTCAAAAACTCTAAGATCATTGTACAGATCATCAAGTTCTTTGTCTTCCAACTGATCATTCTGTCTGAATGACACAGTGTACATGGTCCATTCATCTCCAAGGGACCTTAAGAACTTTCTGTTCACATCATCTTGATCAATCTGTACTCCCATAGTAGCTAGTTCACCAATTAGTTTATTAAACCTGTCAAAAGTTTGAGTCATGGACTCATTCTTAGTTGAGATGAAGTTTTCATACTGTTGTTTTAAGATTGCCTTTTGATTTCTCTTTGTACTTTTAGTACCTGAGAATCTCTTCTCTAGAGCATTCCAGAGCATCTGTGCATCAGTACAATTGCAGAATTGGTGTTGATACTCATTTGGAATGGCCAAGAGCAGTGTGCTCAAGGCTTTCATCTCTGTCTGTCTTGATTTCCTATCTGTATCTGTCTTTGGAGGAGTTCTTTTGCCATCTTCACCAATTTTTCCTCCTTCAGATGGGCCATTCTCAATGATGTCCCACATAGAGTAATCTGTGAGGAGAATATATTGCTTGATTCTGATTTTCCACATGTCAAATTCATTGGATCTGAGCATTGGAACTTTTGAGACCAAAGTACTGCTTGATTCTGTAAGATTTTCCATGATGAATAACTGTTTCTGAGAGAATTAGCTCTGATACCACTTGACAGGATCGAATTCTTAACAAGAATTAATACTCAGAAACTAATATCAAAGAAGTTGCGGAAAAACACTTTGATATTTAATAACACAGTAATCAAACACAGTATATAATGATCAAACAGTAAACTTGTATTGAATGCTTAAAGTTACAAGATTACACTCTCAACCTCAATATTGATGAACAGGCTCACCAATACGAATTCTACTTCTCTAGAATTAGGATCTATGCCTTGAGGTCGATTTTTCTCTTGAAAAACAATTATCAAAAAGTTCTTTCTATCTATTCTACACATTCTATACATATACTGATAAAAAGATAATTACAAAGAATAAACAAATCTTCAGTATATCTTCCATGTATATCTTCTAAGTATATCTTCAGTATATCCAGCTGTAGTATTCGTATCTCTTTAGCAGCACTAATAATGCTCAGCAGCATTAACTTCAAGTAGCAGCATTAACTACTAGCAGTATTAACTACTAGCAGTACTAACTAGCTAAGCAGTACTAACTTTGTTCAAGCAGTACTAACTTTAACTAGCAGTAGTAATTCTACTAGCAGTAGTAACACTTAGTAGTATTAATCTTCAACTTGTTCTGGCAGTAGTAACTACACTTGTACTAGCAGTAGTAACTACACTTAGTAGAATCTTCAGTTCCCAACATTCACTTTCTAAACCTCCTCGATTTAGCAGAGATAACTTTTCTCTATGGAAAAATCGAATGATGCTATTTCTTGAAGGTGCGGATCCTACTATACCTGAATATATAGAAAACGGACCCTATGAACCTGTTAGAATTATAGCTGCGGTTCCCGCTACTGCCACCACTGAAGCTGTCCCTGAACGATATGTCGTTAAGGAAATAAGACAGTGGAGTGATGAAGATAAAAAGAAGGTAGGCATAGATGCAAGAGCAAAGACCATTATATCAATGGCTCTGCCTGATGAAGTTTTCCATTCCATCATGCATCTAAAAACTTCTAAAGAAATGTGGGAAACCATATGTGTTCAATATGAGGGCACCACTGAAATCCAAGAGACCCGAAAGATTAACTTGGTAAGACAGTATGAAAGTTTTATCGCTGGTAAGAATGAATCTCTTTCTGACATTCATCAGCGGTTTAACTGCCTGATCATTGACCTAAGAACTGTTGGAAGGACCTATTCTAATTCTGAGGTCCTAACAAAATTCTTGGAAAGTCTTCCTGAAAGCTGGGACAGTTATTCAATATGTCTTAAGCTGACAAAGGACTTACATACTCTCTCTCTAAGCACTCTGTATGGAATATTGCTCAACTATGAGCAATCTAATCTCCTGAAGAAGAATCTTGTAAAAGATTCTAAAGACTCCAAAAGCACTGCTGTTGCTTTAGTCTCATCAGAGATAATTCCATCCCAGCGATCTACTCTCACCATCACTGAGTTAGATTCTGAATCTGAGGATTTATCAGACCCTGATCTTTCAGAGTTTAATGAGTCCTTAGCACTCTTGACAAACTCTTTTAAGAGATTTGCAAGAAAGAGTAACTTCCGAAGAAGTAAACCTCTCTCTCTTACTGAAAAGCCAAAATCAACTCCGGTTGATAAGGCTACAGCCACTTGCTATAACTGCGAAAAAATTGGACATTTTGCTAGTGAGTGCAGGTCTAAGAAGGTCTTCAAACCTTCTACCTCAAGAAGATCCAGTGATGACAAATACCATAAGCTGAAAAACAAATATCAAAAGCTGAAAAGCTATCAGCAAAAAGGTAAAGGTCTCATCGCTGAAGAACATGACTGGGCTGAATCAGAAGAATCATCTTCTGATGAAGAAGAAGTCGCTAATCTTTGCCTCATGGCTGAGATTAAGGAAGAAGTAGAAGAACCATCTGAACCTTCTATGAGCTACATATCATCTCAGGTATCTATCTCTACAAATCCCTCTCTGCCTGAAGCTGAGAGAAGTCGCGCTGTTGATGTGCTGACGATTGACCTTTATAATGCTCTAAACGACAAAACTCAAGCTGAAAATAAAAATGTTTATTTAACACAAGAGCTAGAGAAATGTCATGAAAAGATCAGTGAACTAAATCTTTTAGAAGAAAAGCTAAAAGATCAAGTCATTATAAATGAAATCATCAGCATTGAACGCGAACAAGCCATCGCTGCTCTAAAAGCAGAAAAGGCTCATGTTGAAAAATGGTGCAAATCATCAACAAAGATCTCTGAGATAATAAATGCTCAAACTCCTGAAAGTGATAAAACTGGTCTTGGTTTTTGGACACCACAGGATGATCCTAAAGAAGAAAGTTCCTCGCTTAAGTTTGGAACTTTTGTCACATCTTTCTTTGACACTTCTTATAATCAATTCTATCCCTGTTCTTCTTCTAATCCCATCCCTGAGGAGATATCTGCAAAATCTAAGCCTGCAGATAAAGGAAAGTCTATTCTCTCTCAGAAGGCTTCCAAGAAAACCAAACTGAAAGTTCCCTCCAAACCTTCAGTGGATAAACCTTTTAGCTCAGTGACAGAAATCTTTGATATCTGTCCTCCAAAGCTGAAGGTTGATCTAAAGCCCGTGAAATCTGAAGAAATGAAAATTCCTCCCAGATCTCGTGCTAAAGGCATTCTTGGAGCTGGACCTGCTCATCTTAAGTTTTCAAAACCTTTTGGTTATAAATCCACCATCAGATATAGAAAATGTTATCACTGTGGATTCACTGACCATATTGCGAGCAAGTGTCCAAATACCACCGAAGCTGATAAAACAGCCAAAGTGAAGAAAAATGCCTCTAAGGCAAATAAAGTCACCAAAGTGAAAAATACCACTAAGGTTAAGAAATTAACCAAAGTGAAGATTACCACTGAAGCTGAATCTTCCTTATCCACTAACTCTGAAGGACCCATTGAAAAGTGGGTACCAAACAAAGCTTAATCTTCCTTATGTATGCAGGGATCAAAGGGCATCTGGTATCTCGATAGCGGATGTTCTCGTCATATGACTGGACAAAGAGACCTGCTCACTGAATACAAGGAAGAGAAAGGTCCCTCTGTGACCTTTGGTGGAAATGGAAAAGGATTTACCCGTGGGTTTGGTGTCCTCAGCAATGGGACAACTACCTTTCGAAGAGTCGCTTATGTAGATGGACTGAAGCACAATCTTCTAAGCATCAGTCAGCTATGTGACAAAGACTACGAAGTTCGCTTTTCTAAGAAAGCATGTTCAGTGGTAGATGAAAAAGGAAAACTTGCTCTCAGTGGTTATAGAAGAGAAAATGTCTATGTAATAGATATGGACTCTACTATCACTGATAACTTATGTTTTCTCTCTAAGGCCTCTTCTGATGTCAACTGGCTATGGCATAAAAGGCTCTCTCATCTAAACTTCAAAACCCTGAATTCTCTCTCATCTAAGGAACTGGTTTCTGGTCTTCCTCAGCACTCATATGCTAAAGAATCTCTCTGCTCAGCATGTGAAAAAGGAAAACAAACAAGAGCTAGTTTCAAGTCGAAACAAGTTTCCTCAGTAACAAGTCCTCTTCAGCTCTTGCATATGGATCTATTTGGCCCTGTCAATATCCAATCAATAGCTGGAAAGAAATATACGCTTGTCATTGTAGATGAATATTCTCGCTACACCTGGGTTATTTTTCTTCGCTGCAAGAATGATACTCCAGAAGAACTAATATCTTTTGTCAAAAAGATGGAAGTGCTGAATAATCTTACTGTTCGATCAATAAGGAGTGATCATGGAACTGAATTCAAAAATAGTTCCCTGAACAATTTCTTTGAGAACAAGGGAATCTCTCACAACTTCTCTTCAGTAAGAACACCTCAGCAAAATGGAGTCGCTGAAAGAAGAAACAGAACGATCATAGAAGCTGCTAGATCAATGCTCAGCGATTCTCACCTCCCTACTCAATTTTGGGCAGAAGCTGTAAACACTGCATGTTTTACTCAAAACAGATCGCTGATAATAAAGCGATTTGGGAAGACAGCTTATGAACTCTTTCTTGGAAGGAAGCCTTCTATCAGCTTTCTTCATATCTTTGGTTGTCAATGTTTTATCTTAAACAACAAAGATCAACTTGGAAAGTTCGACCCAAAAGCCGATGATGGAATATTTTTAGGATATTCCTCCATCTCAAAAGCCTACAGAGTTTTCAACAAAAGAAGACAAACCGTAGAAGAAACCATTCATGTCACGTTTGATGAAACGCGCTCAGCGAACTCTAAACCAATCGCTGACAATGAAGAACTGAATACGTGGATGATCTCTCACTATAAAGGAACTGAACCTTTCTTCTCAAACCAACAGCACACTGAAACTCCAGCTGCTGATGAAGAACCAAGTATCATACCTCCCACCGCTGAATCCAACTCATGGATTTCAGCTGAACCTCTAAACACACTTCTACCATCAAATCCATCTACGTCTGAAAACCCTTCTGAAAGTATTGGTGTATCTAATGTTCAACAATTACTAGCTGATGAACCTCAAGCATCTTCATCAGTGACTGCTCCTATTGTTGATCCTATCACTGAAATAAGCAATCTTGCTCCTGCTCAGAGATGGACCAGAGATCACCCCATAGATCAAATTCTTGGTAATCCAGATGCAGGTATTCAGACACGACGAAGCTCAGGTAATATCTGTCTCTTTGTAAATTTTCTCTCCTTAATAGAACCAAAGAAGACTGATGATGCCCTCAGAGATCCAAACTGGGTCAGCGCTATGCAAGAAGAGCTGACTGAATTCTCTCGAAACAAAGTTTGGAATCTCGTTCCTAGACCATCTGATAAAACTGTAATAGGCACCAAATGGGTGTTTAGAAACAAGTTAGATGAACATGGAATTGTAACCCGCAACAAGGCTCGACTTGTTGCTCAGGGATACAGACAAGAGGAAGGCATAGACTATGATGAAACCTTTGCCCCTGTGGCCAGGCTCGAAGCAATTCGACTATTCTTAGCTTATGCAGTCTATAAAGACTTCATCGTTTATCAAATGGACGTAAAATCAGCTTTTCTGAATGGAAAACTGAATGAAGAAGTTTATGTAGAACAACCACCAGGGTTCTATGACCCTAAGCATCCAAATTATGTTTATAAATTGGATAAGGCTCTCTATGGTTTAAAACAAGCCCCTCGTGCTTGGTATGACACTCTCTCATCTTTTCTTATCTCTGAAAATTTTGAACGTGGCAAGATTGATAATACGTTATTTTTCAGGAAGATAAAAGGTCATATAATTCTTGTACAAATATATGTCGATGACATAATATTTGGTTCTACTAACCCATCTCTATGTACTCGCTTCGCTGAAAGAATGAAGAAAGAATATAAAATGAGTATGATGGGTGAGCTGACATATTTTCTTGGTCTTCAGATTAAACAATCTGACAAAGGTACTTTTATCTGCCAAGGTAAGTATGTTAAAGACATGCTGAAGAAGTTTGATTTAACACAAACTTCAGCGATGAAAACTCCTATGGCACCACCACTGACACTTAACAAGGATCCATCTGGAAAACTTGTTAATGTCACTGCCTATAGAGGAATGATAGGCTCATTGCTGTATCTTACAGCAAGCCGACCTGACATCATGTACTCTACTTGTTTATGTGCACGCTATCAATCTGAACCCAAGGAATCCCATCTGATCGCTGTAAAGCGAATTTTCAGATATCTGAAAGGAACTCCTAACCTAGGTCTTTGGTATCCCAAAGACTCAGGGTTCGATCTAACTGGTTATTCTGATAGTGATTTTGCAGGCTGTAAACTTGACAGAAAAAGTACCACTGGTGGATGTCAACTCTTGGGAGGAAAGCTGGTAAGCTGGACAAGCAAGAAGCAAAATTTTGTGTCCACTTCCACAGCTGAAGCTGAATACGTAGCCGCTGGAAGCTGTTGTTCACAAATCTTATGGATGAGAAATCAACTATTAGATTATGACCTTCAGCTGTCAAAGATTCCTATCTATTGCGACAGCACTAGTGTTATCGCTATAGCAAATAATCCAGTGCTACATTCAAAGACAAAACACATAGAGATCAGATATCACTTTATCAGAGATCATGTGATGAATGGTGATATTGAACTTCACTTTATCCCTACTGACTTTCAGCTTGCTGATATATTCACCAAACCTCTTGATGAGACAAGGTTCAACTTTCTCATCAGTGAGCTTGGAATGCTGAACCTCGAAGAATAATTCTTCAGCGTTCATGTATTGTGTCAGTAATCAAAAGTTCCCCTCTCATCATTCTCTCTGATAAACATTCTGACTCTCAGGTATGTTCTCTCTTCCTCAAAGATGTTTTTCTTCAAAATATAAACTTTAATCACTGAACTTTCTTCAAATGATTAAAAGCTTTTTGAAAAATACATTAATCACTGATATTTCCAGTCAGTGATCCTTTAAAAGGAAAATCTATCCCTATCTTTACAATCAGGGATACTTTTAAAAAGGAAAATCTATCGCTGATTTTTCTTCAGTGATCATTTCAACGGACAAATGAACAGTCTCTCTCCTCTATGACGTCATTTGAACCGACAATCCACGACATGCCTTTTCTGACACGTTCGTCCGTTGCCCTCCTAACCAATCAACTTCGTGGAACGTGTCAATGTCATGATGATTTCTTTTCCCGCTTCATTCTCTCTCTTATCTCTCTTCTCTCTCTTCGTATAAAAGGAATTCTTCTCTCCTTTATACGGTTTACGCTTTCAAAACTTTCAAAGCAAGAAACATTCTCTCAAGAACACTCAAGCAAGTAAACCCAGAATATTGAATCTGCAACTCTTTTTCTTCAAGATACACAGGTTTATTTCATGTTTATATGCTTTGTTCATATGCTTTTTATTCTTTTAAAATCCTACTCGCTTTCTATGGATTTTATAAAACGTTTTTTTTTAAAAACTAAAGATCATTCCTTCTGATTTTATGTTTTTAAATAAAAACCTTTTGGTTTTAAAGTGTTCTTCATTCTTTCTACCCAGAACACTATTTTTTCTCTTAAAAATAACTTGATAATTTTCCAGTTTCCCTTCTTCTATGGAAACTGGTAATCATATTATTTTTAATTTAAATCATTTCTTCTATTATGCCTCTTTCCATAACAGAAATGACACAGTCTTCAATCGTTGCTTCCAAGCATGTACGATTCGCCATCACTGAAGTTGAGATTACTAAATGTAATCATTTGGCCAAGACTCGACTTCAAAGCTGACAAATACCCACATCTGGTGGAAGCTGCTGAATTCCTCAAGCAGTCATGCATAGCTTACGCGATCACTGTGGATCCTAAGCCCTCCAAGACTCTACTTCAGCAGTTCTGGTTCACTGCTGATGCAACTGAACTTACCAACAGGAAAGGCGAACGAGTCCCTGCTATCTCGTTCAGCACGGAATTAGGGCCAGGGAGCATGACCGCTCTTAGCCTCAGGAAATCTTTAAGATTCCCTGACAAACCAAAGAGTGGATTCGACGCACTCCCCACTGATGATGAGCTGATATTCTTCCTGGACGCAATGGGCTATTGTTGGGAAAACAAACCAAGATCTTCTATTCCTAACAAGAAGCTCACCAAGATTCTTAAAGCTCAGATGCCATCACAACTGAACTTTATCTTCTCGCACATAATTCAGTGCATGAGTGGGAAGAGTGGTTCGCTGGATCAAGCCAGCAAAACACAACTGCAGATGGCATACTCCGTTATCGCTGGTCAAAACTTTGACTACGCCACAGCCATCTATGAAGATCTGAGGTCGAGATTAGAGAAGCCTGAACGAGATCCCAAGATCTCATATGTACGTTTCATATGTACGTATATCAAGTTCCTCTATCCCAACACCTATCCCACCAAAGATGATGGCACCTTTGCCAGGGTTGGTCAAAGATCACTGGAGGTCAAGCCACTCGCCGACGAGGTAAGTATCTCTCTCCTTCGCTCTCGTCTCTCTCTCCATTCTTCTTCATCTTCAGCGACCACGCAGACGGTTCCTTCGTCTGCTATCCCTGTCGCTACCACTACTTCTAAAAGACCATCAGCTAGTCCGATTGGTCCTTCCAAAAAGGCCAAAAAGACTAAGGAAAGTACACCTTCTAGTACTATACCTGAGGGAGCTTCTCAACAAGCTACCTTAGATGTTTTTGTGGGTCTTTCCTCCACAACTTCAGCAGTCACTCATACTGCCGTGTCAGCGATCTCACTCGCTGTCACATCATCAGTAACCCCACCTACTATCTCATTCCCTGAGATTAACCCCATCCCTACTTCTATTCCCAAAACTCTTCCCTTCTCTTCTCATTTGGTCTCTGAACCCGCCACCTCCTCTTTCCCTATAGGACCTGAGCATCAAACTTTTGAGGAATCTATGCAGTTCTACAAAATGTTTGATACGTCAGGTACACCTATACTCCTAAACACTTCTCTCCCCCCCTATCCAAATAAGCCCATATCTGAACTAACATTATTTTCAGGTCCTAGCTTGGCGACTGTTGACACGCATGTCAACAGTCTAGGAGAAAAGGTGGATGCACTCACCAACACCATCAATGAAACCACCAACGCCGTCAATCAGGCTGGTGAGGAGCTGAAGAAGTTGACCGCCACTTGCTCATCTAAAGCTGAGAACTCTCAACTTTCAGCTCTTGAAGAACAAGTCGTCCAACTCAGAGAATCCTCTCGACTCTTTCAAGGACGATTTGAGTCTCTTACAGCTGAAGTTCAGGGTCTCTCTTCCAAGGTTGACCTCTGCACGTCCCTTCTTCAGCAAATTCTACAGAAAGTCAATGCACCAGCTCCAGCGCTGCCTCCCTCATTCACTGAAGATGATCGTACCAACCTCAACATCGCTGTGGAATTCATTCATGATGCCACATGCGACATACCTGCGGTTGAAGACCGAGTTAAGCGTCTGGAGGCTGACGTTCAAGTGCTAAAAGCTTCAACAGCTACTCCAGCAGCTGAACAATCCCCTACCGCTGATAATGACAAAGTGGGGGAGAAAACTGAAGAAACCTCTATTGCTGCTGGGGAAGCTAAGGAACCTCCCTCTCAATCTGAGGGGGAGAAGGCAAAAGAATCCTCATCGATTCACTCCATTCTCTTTGAAGAGGATGATGAAGAAGATGATGAAGAGGAAGATGATCTAGATCTTGTTGATCAAGAAAAGGATCAGCCCTCCGATGACGACGACGACGATGAAGACCAATCTATGTGGTTCTCTAAGCCGAACGTCGTATCAGGGACAACTTCGCAAGAGGTTGTCAAAACAGGGGTGAGAGGTGATACATCTTCAAGAATGCTTCAGGACTGGATCACAATCTGAGGGGGAGCATCCTTCTCAGACAGTTCTCACCCCTGCTTAAGGGTTCTGAACTACAAATAATACCAGCGGCTATCGCTGAAGAAATAATCCCAATCTCTATCGCTGAGATTGATGAAGAAGAAGAAGATTCCCTGGTCCATCCAGGAAGGCCCTCTCGACCATCTCATTGGTCAGAGGAAGTGATGAAGAAAAGAGTTGAAATGATCGCTCAACTAGAAAGTCAACGGCTGAAAATCCCTCTTCAAACATCCACAGAGCTCGACTTCCTCACTGAAGCTGAAAGAGAAGAATCTGCCAAAGCTGAGAAGCTGATCGCTGAATGCAAACGAGATGCCCAACTCGCTTTAAAGATTCAATCCTCTCAAGTTAGGGACAAAAAGCTGAAAAGCAAACCTGTGGAAGTTCAAGCAGCACTACTGAAAGAAATTGAAGAGGAACGCTTCAAAGAACAAGAGATCAACGATAAGTCTATCGAATGGTGCAAACAAAAGATGGATTATCGTTCTGATCTTCTTCCAATATCAGCCGTGACTATCTCTGGTCGCAAGAAGAAAGATCAACTCTCAGTGACCATGGAGATTACCAGAGAGGATGGAACCCAAAAAGCAATGTACGTATCAAAACTTGAAAGCTTCGGATTTACGGAATGGTTAGAGTTCTGGGATGCGCTGAAGAAATCCAAATCTACATACAGAGGCTACGTTGAAGGACTCCTTGAAGCCCTCATACATAGAGTCGTTTCTGTACTAAAGCTGCCATCTCCTCTTCCTCCCAAATCTTTGAAACTCAAGAGAAAAATTGGGTCCTCCTCCTCTGAAGATGTCGCCATCATCAGGAATGAAACTTCTATCAAATTTTCAAGAGATGCACTGTTTGGTCCTCCTCCTGATCTTTCAGTTCTGGACTTATCTCTGCCTCCTGGTGGTCCCTTCCAAGCTGGTCAAGTAATCGACAAGCCTTATGGAATATTCTTCAGAGATGATGATGAGGAACTCAGATTTCAAAGAATCTCTGAGATTCCTATCTGTCCTCTGAATCATCTCAAGGATCTCTTATGCTTATGGTGTGACTTCTTCCCTGCTGCTGACAAAATTAAAGAAATTATCAGTCAAGAATCTTTGGAACGAAGACAAAAAGGAGAAGAAATACCTGAGTATATGATCAATCCTCCCAAATCTTCTTATAGCTGATAGATTAGTTTTCTTATCTGCAATCTGTTAGTTATACTTACAGTAGTTAGTGTCACTTGTACTTATGATTTTCATATCTTGTAATTCTATCCCTGAATTAAATGAAAATTGCAGTGATGGACTTAACCCTATCAGTACTGTAAAAGATCCCTCAAAATAATAATTGGGACATGCATTCTATGAGTCCTTTTTATTCCTATATTTTGAATTAAAAAGTAATTTTCTTTTGTTACTTTGTCATTATCAAATAGGGGGAGATTGTTGATCCAAACTCTCTCAGTGATTTGATAACGACCCTCTTTTATACTTAGTGAAAGTTACGTTATTATATGTATTAGTGTTTCATCATCAGCGATCAGACTGAGTCTGTTCAGTTATCGCTGATGACCTTTCTGTAAACATTAATATGTATGTGTTTCACTTTCAGCGATCAAACTGAGTCTGTTCAGTTATCACTGATCGTTTCCTATGTAACACAGTTAACGTAATCCCTGAAGACAAGTCTCGCGTCAACATAGTTCATAACTGAATCGAAGACGAAGCCACTGAACAATAGATAAGTCTACTAGTGACCTGATGCGGATATCAGCGAAGACCAGACAAATCTACTTACGCGAAGAAGCCTGAGGAAAAGCTTCAGCGATAGCTGAACTTCTTTATCTCTGGAAGAAGAGATACTCAGCGATCAACGATCACAAAGCTTATGCCTCAAGTTTTCTTTTGTCTTACCTTGCACAACCAGTACGATGTGTCAGAACGGACAAGTCTCTGCCACAAATCGTACACCAACTCTGTCAACTACACTGTTCATAAAGTGGCCAAAAGCATGTCTCCAAAAGTGAGACTACCAAAGCCAATCTATGAATGCCACGTGTAAAGTACCCTGCCATGCATTTAATGCATAGGGTATAAATAGGAAGCTCACTCCTTCATCTGAAGGTGTGCTCAATCCTTGAACTCCAAAAAAATAGAAACCCTTGTTTTCTATCTCTCTAAAAATCCCCCATTCTCTAAATTTCTTGTGCAACCATCTTAGTGTTTCTTAAGTTTGTTTAGATTGAGTCTGTCTTAATCTTATTCCGCAACAAACTTGTAAATTGTATTTTGATTTATCAATAAACAATTTATTAAACTGTAATTTCTGTGTTTGTATTCAACCCCCCCCCCCCCTTCTACAAACTTGTTAAGCACCTTCGGGACCAACAAAACCCTCCTTCAGTTAAACCAAACATATCATCAGATTTTGAAGCCTTAGTTGATTTAGAAAGTTCAGTATTCTTAAGCACAGTTGAAAACACTTGTTGTTCAACATTAATCAAAAGTCTTTCATCTGCTAAAGATGTTGGGAACTGAAGAATAACTCAAGTGATTAATGCTGCTGGTTGAGATTTACTACTGCTAGAAAACTTCAAAGTTAATACTGCTGAGTATTACTACTGCTAGTAGAATTAATACTGCTAGTCAAAGTTAGTGCTGCTTGAACAAAGTTAGTACTGCTTAGCTAGTTAGTATTGCTAGTAGTTAGTGCTGCTTAGTAGTTAATACTGCCAAGACTTAATGTTGCTTATAAGGTAATGTGAAGATAATGATGAAGAGATCGTGATTAAAGATAAACAAGGATATTCTGAAGATATTCATGGAAGATATACTGAAGATATTTTATTTATTTGTAATTATCTTTTTGTTCAGTATATGTATAGATTTGACAGAATAGTTTAGAAATAGTTTTACAGATTTAATTCAAAAGTTTTTTGTTCTAGAGAGAATCAACCTCAAGGCATAGTTCCTAATTCTAGAGAAGTAGAATTCGTCTTGAAAGAGCTTGTTCTTCAAGATTGAGGTTGAGTGTGTAATCTTGTGATTTTAATACAAGTTTGCAAAGTGTTTATCATATACTGTTTGTTTACTGTTTCATAGAATATCAAAGTGTTATTCCGCAACTTCTTTGATATTGTTTCTGAGACTTTATTCTTGTTAAGAATTCGATCCTGACAAGTGGTATCAGAGCCTGTTCTCTCAGAAACATCTATTCACTCATCATGGAAAACTTTGCAGAATCAAACAGTACTCTAGTCTCAAAGGTTCCAATGCTCAGACCCAATGAATTCGATATGTGGAAGATCAGAATCAAGCAGTACATACTCCTCACTGACTATTCTATGTGGGACATAATTGAGAATGGTCCTTCTGAAGAAGGAAAGATTGGTACAGATGGAAAGAGAACTCCACCAAAAACTGATGCTGAAAGAAAGACTAGACAGACAGAGATGAAAGCCCTGAGCACTTTGCTCTTGGCTATCCCCAATGAATATCAACATCAGTTCTGCAACTGCACTGATGCAGAGATGCTCTGGAATGCTCTAGAGAAGAGATTCTCAGGTACCAAAAGTACCAAGAGAAATCAGAAAGCCATTCTGAAGCAACAATATGAGAACTTTATGTCAACCAAGAATGAGTCCATGACTCAAACTTTTGACAGGTTCAATAAACTTATTGGTGAACTTGCTACAGTGGGAGTACAAATTGATCAAGATGATCTGAACAAAAAGTTTCTAAGGTCCCTAAGTGATGAATGGACCATGTATACTGTGTCTTTCAGACAGAATGATCAACTGGAAGAAAAGGAACTTGATGATCTATATAATGATCTAAGAGTTTTTGAATCTGAGGTAGAGGCTAAGAAAAGGCCTTCTGGGTATGTTCACAATGCTGCACTTCTCTCAGCATCAACTGATTCTACTTCCATCCCTGAATCAGTTAATGCTGCCAATGGAGCTTCTCAAGAGAAAGGCAATGAAACTGTATTTGAAGCCTTTCTAGCAAGTCATGGAAACTCTTCTCTCATTAATGATGACTTAGAACAACTCCATCCAGATGATCTTGAAGAGATGGACATTAAATGGCAGATGGCCATGCTCTCTATGAGAGTTAAAAAGTTCATCAAAAGAACTGGAAGAAACAACTTCTCACAAAGAAGAGAAGATGGAGCAGGTTTTGACAATACAAAGGTGGAATGCTATCAATGCCATCAGAAGGGACACTTTGCTAGAGAATGCAGAAGTGGAATGCCTCAAAACAATAACCACCAACAAGCTCAAGCTGGAAGCTTCAATAGTAACAGAAACTCTGCACAAGCCCTTGTCTCTCAACAAGGCATGGGGTTTGATTGGAGTGATCAAGCTGAAGAGGCAATTCAGAACCAAGCTCTAATGGCAGAGGTGTCTGATCTCCCAACAGAGGTAACTTCCAATCTTTGTTCTCAAAATTGCATTAACACTGTTAAGAGGTATAGGGATCACAATCAGAACATGAGTGATAACCTTAAGAGATTGGAAAAGGACATAAAAGATTATGTCAGGATAGTTGAGAGATTTGAAGAGCAGATTAAGGGTTTTCAAGCCAATGAGCTTCAACACTCTTATGACACAAACTACTGGAAATGGGAGAAGAATGACTTAGAACTTCAATTGACCAGATCCAAAGAGGAGAATGAGAAGATAAAGAGGGAGTTTGAGAAAGCCAAGCTGGATATTGAGAAATTCTCCAATGCTTCTAAAGCAATGGACTCTTTGCTCCAAACTCAAATCCATGACAAACTCAGAAGAGGAATAGGGTACAATACCACACCTCCACCCTATAACAACAACTACATCCCTCCTAGTTCAGATTTGTTAGAAACAAAGGATAGAAAGGACCTACCTAAGGGAGCCACTGAGATAGATCCCTTAGATGAAGTAGTTGTTAAGGATAAAACTGAGAAAGAAGTTGTCAAGGATAAAGACAACACTGTGAGTGGTGAGATTCCTATAGAAAACCACATAATCACCAATGAGGGATGTGGAAAGCAATGGATCAAGTCCAATGAGATAAAGAAGACTGAGGGAAAGAAAGAGAAGGTTTATTATAAGTAGACCACTGTTGTGAACCCTATCCCTTGCAAACAGTGTGCATGCAATAAATTTAAGCCCCAAAAACATGATAAACCAAGGGGAAATCAAAGAAACTGGAACAACCAATGGGCACAAAAACAAGGCATTGATCTAAGTAAAATCAATAGACCAAAGCCTTGTTTCATATGTGTAAAGTTAAACCATTTGGCTAAGTACTGTTACTTTAACCCTATTAACCAACAGATGAGCTTTCAAAGATTTGTGCAAAAACCTGTTGGTTATAGGAAGGCTGGAAAGAAACATGTGGTGAAGAAACCTGTTGAAAACAAAAGCCCCATGAAGAAAAAGGTTTTGAATGAAAGTATTAAAATGTGGGTGCCTAAAAGCACTAAAACTGTTAGTGCTGCTGACAGAGATAGTGCTGCTAGAAGCATTACTGCTGCTACCAGTGTTAGTACTGCTGAAAATTTTAATGCTGCTAATACTGTTAGTACTTATTCAAAGATGAATACTGCTAACACAGTTACTGCTGCTAAAACAGTTACTACTTCTAATAAGGTTAGTACTGCTAAGCATGCAAGTGCTGCTATTACTTCTAAAAACAGTACTACTTCTAGCAAATGTGTTTCCAAGCCTATCATTGTGACAAAGTACTCCAGAAATGAGGAGTCAAAGTTTAAAAATCTTATCAAGAAAGAATGCAAGTATTTTGATGAGAAAGGGGTACCCAAGACCACTTTGGCTTGGGTTCCTAATTCAAACTAACTGATTTATCTAATGTGCAGGGCAACCAACGGCTCAAGGGAAAGAGTATTTGGCATGTTGATAGTGGTTGCTCTAGGCACATGACAGGCAATATGTCATGCCTTCAGGATTTTAAGCATATCAATGGAGGACATGTTGCTTTTGGAAATGATCTTACTGGTGGTAAAATAAGTGGCAAAGGTAATGTCACAAAAGGTAAGATGACATTTGAGGATGTCTACTATGTTGATCAATTGAAGTACAACCTGTTAAGTGTATCACAGGTTTGTGACAAACAACATAGTATATTATTTACTAACACAGAGTGTATGATCCTTGCTCCAGGGTTCAAGGTAGTTGATGAAAGCATGATACTACTTAGAACTCCAAGAAAGGACAATGTTTATTGTCTAGATATGGACAATGTTGATAGTGATTCATCCCTGAACTGTCTTGTTTCAAAAGCTTCTGTGGATGAATCCTCTCTTTGGCACAGAAGGATGTGTCACATGAATTTCAAGACTATGAACTATCTTGTTAAAAACAACCTTGTAAGAGGGTTACCTTCAAAAGTCTTTTCATGTGATGATCATTGTGTTGCTTGTCTTAAAGGCAAACAGCACAAAAATTCTCATAAGACCAAAGAGTTAAATTCTATTTCTTCTTGTCTCCAGTTATTGCATATGGATATGTTTGGTCCTACAAATGTTATGAGTATAGGCAAGAAATCTTATTGCTTGGTTATTGTTGATGATTACTCCAGATTTACTTGGGTATATTTTCTAAGGACTAAGGATGAGACAAGTGGACTGATCAAATCCTTTATCCTAAGAATTGAAAACCAAACTAATCAAAAAGTAAAAGTCATTAGATCAGATAATGGGACTGAATTTAAAAATCTTGATCTAAACACCTTTTGTGAAGAGAAAGGCATTGAGAGACAATATAGTGCCCCTAGGACTCCTCAACAGAATGGAGTTGCTGAGAGGAGAAATAGGACACTAATAGAGGCTGCTAGATCTCTGTTGGCTGATTCAAAATTGCCAATTACCTTCTGGGCTGAAGCAGTTAATACTGCTTGTTATTTCCAAAACAGAGTTCTAGTAGTCAAGCCAAAGAACAAGACCCCATATGAGCTCTTAAATAAAAGAAAACCTTTTATTGGATTTTTCAAACCTTTTGGGTGTCCTTGTACTATTCTCAATACCAAATCTCACTTAGGTAAGTTTGATAGCAAAGCAGATGATGGATTTCTTGTTGGTTACTCATCTCAGAGTAAGGCTTACAGAGTCTTTAACTCTTCTTCTAGAATAATTGAAGAAAGTGACAATGTCAAATGCAATGAGAACACACCAAATCCAATTGGGTCTGGTCCTCAGTGGCTATTTGACATTGATTCACTAACTAACTCTTTTGGTGTCAGTAGTAATGATTATGCAGGTTCAGGGAGTGGAGGATCAGGAACTACACAAGTTCAAGACAGCTTATCTCAATCTGTGATCTTTCCCATACCCACAGTGGATCCTGTTGAAGACTGTGAAAAGGAACCATCTACTGAACCAAGTCAGAGTGAAGAAGAAAGTAGAGATGAGGAGATTCAAGTCAATAAGGAATCAGAAGTAGCTGCTGAAAATACCTCAGTAGAGTTGAATGACTCAAATCTAGAGGTGGCACTCAATGAAGAACCTAATCATCACACCAGAATTCAAAAGAATCATCCTCCACAACTGGTAATAGGAGATATATCCTCTCCTATGATGACTAGAAATCAAAGCATGCTGCAAGAATTGCAAGATCAACAGAATACAGTGCTTTCTTGCTTTCTATCCCAGCTTGAGCCCAAGAAGGCACATGATGCTATGAAAGAATCTAGTTGGATAGAAGCCATGCAAAAAGAGCTACTGCAATTCAAACTGCAAGATGTTTGGGATCTGGTAGACCTTCCTAAAGGCCAAAGAGCAATAGGTACAAAATGGGTCTTCAGGAATAAGAGAGATGAAAGAGGTATTGTGATAAGAAATAAAGCAAGGCTGGTGGCTCAAGGGTATACACAAGAAGAGGGAATAGACTATGATGAAGTATTTGCACCTGTGGCCAGGATAGAAGCAATTAGATTATTCCTGGCTTATGCTTCTTATATGAAATTCAAAGTCTATCAAATGGATGTGAAAAGTGCATTTCTTTATGGCTCAATTGAAGAAGAAGTATATGTCTGTCAACCACCAGGGTTTGAAAACCCAAGCTATCCAGACAGGGTATACAAATTGAAGAAAGCACTTTATGGATTGCATCAAGCTCCAAGAGCATGGTATGACACTCTGTCATCCTATCTCTTGGAAAATGGTTTTGAAAGAGGAGTCATTGATAAGACTCTATTTATCAAAAGAAAGAAGAAGGATATCTTGCTGGTCCAAATCTATGTTGATGATATCATTTTTGGATCCACAAGAGACAACATGTACAAGGAGTTTGAGGAACTAATGCATCAAAGGTTCAAAATGAGTTCCATGGGGGAACTTACTTTTTTCCTTGGACTTCAAGTTCAACAGAAGTCAGATGGAATCTTTATCTGTCAGTCTAAGTATGTGCAGGACATTCTAACCAAGTTTGGTTTCTCAGATTCAAAACCTGCCAGCACACCTATGGAGACACACAAGCAGATAACAACAGATCTTGAGGGGGAGGATATGGATGTTCATCATTATAGATCCATGATTGGCTCTCTCATGTATCTTACAGCCTCTAGGCCAGATATAATGTTTCCAGTCTGTGTATGTGCAAGATTCCAAGTTAGGCCAAAGCAATCTCACTATCAAGTTGTCAAGAGGATATTCAGATATCTCAAAGGGCAACCCAGATTAGGACTCTGGTATCCTCATGACTCATCCTTTGACCTACTTGCATACTCAGATAGTGATCTAGGTGGAGCAAACTTGGACAGAAAATCTACTTCTGGAGGATGTCAGTTTTTAGGTGCAAGACTAGTTTCTTGGCAGTGCAAGAAACAAACCACAGTGTCCACATCTACAACAGAGGCAGAGTATATAGCAGCTGCAAGTTGCTGTTCTCAAGTCTTATGGATTCAAAATCAAATGTTGGACTATGGGGTAACCTTTCTACACACTCCAATTTTTATTGATAACAGCAGTGCTATTAGCATTGTGAATAATCCTGTCAAGCACTCAAAGACAAAGCACATTGAGATCAGGTATCACTTCATAAGAGACTGTAATGAAAAGAAACTTATTCAAGTTGTAAAGGTTCATACTGACAACCAGTTTGCTAATCTATTCACCAAAGCATTTGATGTGGGTAGATTCACTTTCTTGGTAACAAGTGTGGGAATGATCAACTCTGAATAAACTCCTTCTCAAAAAGTGGTTCAATACCTGTATATTGTGTATTCTTGGTGGTCCTAATCTTTCTTTTCAGGGAATACATAGCAGTCCTCAGTTCATCATAAGTTGAAAAGAGTAAGCATGGTTAATACTGCCAGTGCATTATTAATACTGCCAGTGCATTGTTAATACTGCCAGTGCATTGTTACTACTGCCAGTGCATTATTAATACTGCCAGTGAATTATTAATACTGCCAGTGCATTGTTAATACTGCTAGTGGTTAATACTGCTTTCAGTTAATACTGCTAGTGGTTAATACTGCTTTCAGTTAATACTGCTAGTGGTTAATACTGCTAGTGGTTAATACTGCTTTCAGTTAATACTGCTAGTGGTTAATACTGCTTTCAGTTAATACTGCTAGTGGTTAATACTGCTTTCAGTTAATACTGCTAGTGGTTAATACTGCTTTCAGTTAATACTGCTAGTGGTTAATACTGCTTTCAGTTAATACTGCTCTCAGTTAATACTGCTCTAGGTTAATACTGCTTATGTCTCGAATACTATAAATACTCTTTGCCCGCCCAAAAGTTCATAACGACTCTTTGCATACTGTTCACTTGCGCTCTAAACCCTTTCTCTCTCAAGTTCAAAGTTTTCAGGCAAGAATCTTCAAGGTCAATGGCATCCATGGCATTCATAGACGAACACAATGAAATAGCGATGCTCCAAAAGCCAAAACAAGCTGAAGGTTTTCACCAGATAGTCGACTTTCTGAAGTCAAGTCATATTGCCCATGCTCTCACTCTATCTCCTACAATCTTCATAGAGCATCAGAGGCAATTCTGGGCAAATGCCACCATTGTTACTGAGAATGGTGCGCAAATGATCAAAACAAGGGTGTGTGACAAACCCTTGACAGTTACTGAAGAGGTACTTCGCATCAGTCTACGTCTAGACGATGCCTCAGGTATAACTTCTATCTCTAATGATGAACTGTTTTCTACTCTTACAAGAATGGGGTATGGAGGCCCATTGGGGGTGTTCAAGTTCTCAAAACCCAAATTTTCACCCCAATGGCGTTTCTTTGTCCATATCCTCATGCACTGTATATCCAAAAAGACTACTGGATGGAGTGAGTTCAGTAGCACCATTGCTTATGCTTTGGTATGCTTAGCCACTGCCAGAAAGTATAATTTTTCACAAATGATTTTTACTGATCTTGCCTCAAACCTGGGAAGTAAAAAGAGCTTTTATATGTACCCCAAGTTTGTTCAAGAAGTTATTAACCATGAATTGACGGATATACCTCATTTTGATGGGGTATATGTACCCAAAATTCCCAATGGTAAGGTATTTTCAAACATGAAAAGATCCCCTCTGGACTCGGAAGGAGTTGACACCTCATTGTTCTCTACAATGATGGTGGTGTCCCAAACTAATGAAGGTATGGCAGCAGGGTCAAGGCCCCCATTAGACCAACCCACTGCTAGCCAATCCCAACCTTCCCACTATAAATCAATTCCACAGTCTCTTCTTGAAAAACCAACTTCACCAATCACCCATACTTACAAAAGGAAACAGGTAAAGAAGGCTCCTTCCCTTCTTGTACCATCAACCACTAAGCCTACTAGCCCTCTAAGGGAGAATTCTCCCTTAGAGAATATACATAGGGAAACCACAGGGGTGTCTCCCAACCCCAAGGAGGTGCTCTCTGAGGAGGAGGTTGAGCATATGGGTACTGAGGCTGCCACTACTTCTGCTAGCACAGAGAAGGACAATGGTAACATAAATAAGACCTCCCCCATGGCAACTTTGAATGAGCAATCATTCAAAGGTCCCTGGTGCCAAGAAACCAAGGGGGTGGACAGTGCTTCTGCTAGGCAGAAGACTTCCACTACAAAAAGATCCAATGATCCTTCAAAAGAAGGTAACACTTCTGGAGAGGGTGAGGGCAGATATTCTTACTATGAATTGATGGAAACAATGGGCAACATCAACCTAGATGTTCTCAAACAAGGGAAAGAAATTGAAGAAATGAAATTGGTAGTCTTGTCCCAACAAGTGCAGATTACCAAACTCAAGAAATTGGTTATGAAGCTAGTACAGAAAAAGAAGAAAAGACAATTTGTGCTAAGGAGAAGAAAGTCTGAGAATGATGCTCCCAAAAAGGGGGAGATCAACATGGAAGAAGCTACAGAAAAGAGGGAGCTTGATGGTATGAAATATGGTGGTGAGGGGGAGAAATTTGATGTTGAGGGGGAGCAGGAAGCAGAAACTGAAAGAGAATCAGTGCAAATAGAAACACAAGAAGCAGCAGTAACAACAGAGCAAGCAGTAGAAATCATTAATACTGCTAGTTCAAGTAAAGCAGTAGAGATAGTGAAAGAAGTATTAACAGATCTTGAGATTGCAGAAACCTTACTTAAAGCCAAGAATGATACTCCCAAGGTCACTTCAAAGACCAAAGGAGTAATCATCAAAGAACAAGGTGAAGTGATCAAGAAAGATAATAGTAAGAAGGCAATGAACAAAGACAAAGGAAAAGCAAAGATGGTGGAATCTGATCAACCAATCAAAAAGCAAAGGTTGGTTGAATCAGATGAAGCCTTAGCCAGGAAGATGCAGGATGACATTGAAAAGGAAGAAAGAGTTCAGGTTGAAAAGGACAGGGAAATGGCAAAGGCTCTAGCTGCTGAACTAAATGAAGCCTATCAACAAAGCCTGGCAACTGAAATTGCACAGAAGAAAGCTGAAATTCTGAAGAAATCAGTGGTAGTAAAAACAGCTGCAAAGAAGAGAAAACCCTCAAAGACATTCTTAGGTACCTAAGAGAGAAACAAGATGATTATATTTCTCAAAGGTGTTGTAGGAGTCAGAAAGGAGATGTTCTCCAAGATGTCTTTTGAGAAGATTAAAGAGCTGTATGATTCAGAGATGTTAAAGCTTCAGGGGAATGAAACTGCAAGGGTGGAGATGGAGAAGAGGATGAAAGAAAGTAATGACTTTCTGATACAAAAGCCCTTTCCAGATGAGCAGGAAACACCATCAAAGAAAGAAGCCACTCTGGGTGAAAGTCTAAGGACTTTAAAGAGAACCAAGATGATGGCAAGGAGAAAGTCAATCAAGAAGCCTAGAATAGCTGAAGGAGAGGCTGAGAAGGTTGCTGAAGAAGAAGGGGCGCCTGAGTCATCTGAAAAGAAAGAATCTTCAAGTACTGATGATTTAAAGATGTACATGGTAGTGATGGACAAAGTTCCTGAACCAATTTCAGCAGAACCTGTTGGTATAAAGCCTCCTGAAGTTATTCACTGGGATACATTGACATTGGATGGAAAGGAGTACATTAGACTCAAGAGGAAGCATGATAAGTATGAGGTATTCAACACTTGGGTCAAGATTGTCAGAACATGCTCTAGGTCAGATCTTGAAGAAATGTTTGAGATAGGAATGAAGTTGTATGCAGATATACTGAAGGCTTCAGGGATTTCAATTACAAAACTGGTGATGGAGTATCTGTATATGATGTTCAAGCCTGATGAAGTAGAGCATGTGATCAAGAATGTGTTCAAATCAGTCAACAAGTGGACTCTATATGAAACTAATGGAGTATATGCAGTGACTTTGGATTTAAACCACACTGAATACTTTCTAGTGGATAGAGTATATAACCATAGCAGATTAAAGCTTCATGCCATGCTGAAGAAGAAGCTAGGATGTGTTCCAGATTCAGAAATGGCTAAATACTTGATCCAAAGAACAATTAATCAGAGTTTGGGGTTGGATGCAAACACTGGAATTTAGGCCATGATAGAGTTTTGGGAGCATCTTGAAGAAAATCTGAAGAACTTGACTTCTCTTTCTAAAAGTCAAGTTAGGGGGAGATTGTTGGGAACTGAAGAATAACTCAAGTGATTAATGCTGTTGGTTGAGATTTACTACTGCTAGAAAACTTCAAAGTTAATACTGCTGAGTATTACTACTGCTAGTAGAATTAATACTGTTAGTCAAAGTTAGTGTTGCTTGAACAAAGTTAGTACTGCTTAGCTAGTTAGTACTGCTAGTAGTTAGTGCTGCTTAGTAGTTAATACTGCCAAGACTTAATGTTGCTTATAAGGTAATGTGAAGATAATGATGAAGAGATCGTGATTAAAGATAAACAAGGATATTCTGAAGATATTCATGGAAGATATATTGAAGATATTTTATTTATTTGTAATTATCTTTTTGTTCAGTATATGTATAGATTTGACAGAATAGTTTAGAAATAGTTTTACAAATTTAATTCAAAAGTTTTTTGTTCTAGAGAGAATCAACCTCAAGGCATAGTTCCTAATTCTAGAGAAGTAGAATTCGTCTTGAAAGAGCTTGTTCTTCAAGATTGAGGTTGAGTGTGTAATCTTGTGATTTTAATACAAGTTTGCAAAGTGTTTATCATATACTGTTTGTTTACTGTTTCATAGAATATCAAAGTGTTATTCCGCAACTTCTTTGATATTGTTTCTGAGACTTTATTCTTGTTAAGAATTCGATCCTGACAAAAGAGTTCTCAAGTTCAGAAATTTTACTTTCCAAAATGAGAGGAGGGACGTAAAGTTTATCTTCAATAGGCTTCGCCTCCATTTCTTTTACAGAATAACTCTCAAAAAAATCATTTGAAAGAGATTTTGATTGAACAGAATCATAGCTTTGATTCAACTTCCCATAAAGAAATGGAAGTTGAAATTTGGATTTGATCTTTCGTTTTTCTGTTTCCTTGGCTTCATCCTCTTTAGACAGTCCAGTCCATAAAACTTTAAGTTCAGGGAATCGATGAGAAAGTCTTAAGAATGTAAAATCATAAAGTGATGGCACTTCAGATATACCCTTTTAAGGTAGTTAGGATTCTCATAACCTATTCCCCAACTCTCTTTATTCTCCTTGGGTTTGTTTAGATGAATGGTTTGTTCAGTTTGACCCAATGAGTATAACTTCACGTCTAAGGCATTTAATTTTGCAAGTAAAGATTTGTTTTCTTCGGAACGCGAAGAATACATTCTCGTAAGCTCTTTGAAATCAAACTCAGATTTTCTCAGTTTAGAATTTGTTTCAGCAATCTCTTTAAGAATTATGGTCTTTTCTTTTGCGCTGGTGTCAATGTTTTTATGTAAAATCTCAATCAATACTTTCTTCCCAGCAATATCATCGCTAAGTTTCTGTATTGATTGGTTTTGGTCATGAATAACACCCTTTTCACATTTAAGTTTAGACTCTAATTCTTGGAGTTTTGTCATCATGGCATGCATTTGATTTAAGAAATCCGATTCAGTTAAATCACATACCTCTTCATTGTCCTCTTCATCGGAATCAGCTTCAGCTTCTATTTCCAGCTTGCCCATGAAGCATAGATGTGTTGTCTCGTCCTTTTCTTCATTTTCATCTTCTTGGTCTAACTGATCTACCCATAACTCATCTTCTGCCATCAATGCTTTTCCAGCTTCCTGTTGCTTGGCTAGAAGCATTTTGTTCTTGTAGTAGTCGGAGTTCCGAACTTTGGGTCTTCGGCAGTCTTTGGCAAAATGTCCAAGTCTACCACAGTTGTAGCACTTTGGAGGTTCTTGCTGATTGGTCTCTTCAGCTTTATACCTTTTCTCTTCTGGCTTCCTTTCCTCTAACCTCCTTCCTTTAAATCTCTCCTTGTGAACATAGTTGCTTGAACCAGATGAATACCCTTGACTGTTCGAGCTAGGCTTTTTGTAGAACTTCTTTTGAAAAGCCATGGTCAACATAAGCATAATCTGCTTTAGTTTTTCACAGTCGTCAGAGTCAGAGTTTGCTTCACTTTCAACCTCTTCTGATTCAGACACAAACATCTTCTTCTTCTTCTTCTTCTTCTTCTTCTTCACAACAAGAGCAATATAATCAGCAACTGTCTTCTCACCCTGTCTCTTTTCATCTATGATCTCATCCACCTCTTCCTCATTCTGCTTGAGGGTTTCATATACCTCGTGAAGTGGAATATCGTTCAGATCTTTTATTTGCTTCATCTGCCTTGTAAACCTTTTCCATTCAAGCTGAAGGATGCTTAGGAATTTGACATTCAGTTCTATTTGTGTTTTATTGACCTTGTTCTTGCTTAACTCATTCAGCAAGGTCACAAATCTGTCATATGTTTCTTCTAGAGATTCTCCAACTCTGCCTTTGAACTCTTCATAGTTTTTGAGGCAGTTGGATATCTTGAACTGGTTCCCAACTTTTGAACCAAGCATCATTTTCTCCAGTTGATCCCACATCTGTTTGCATGTAGCTTTATAGCTGTCAATCTTCACATATATTTCATTAGTAATGCCTTGAAGAATGAAAGACTTTGCTAATCTATCAGCTTTTGCTCTCTTTAGGTCTTCACCATCGAGTTCATCAAACCGAAGTTGAAATGGTTCTTCCTCAGTCCCAACCATACGAGTCTTCATAACAGGTGGCATAACTCCTTCTTCTAAAGATTTCCTGATTAATGCACCCAAATCATGTCTTTCTATGAATTCCATGAACCGATCTTTCCACTGCTCATACTCTCCCCTGAAGAGTACTGGTGGCTTTGTGTCAGTTCTGATAGCTAGAGATTCTCTTGATGTCATCCTTTCAGAAAGACCAAGTCAGGAACTGGAGCAAAAAGCACAATTTGCGCTAAAGGAGGTTGGCGCAACAGTCAACTTTGCGCTAAGAGGGGTTGGCGCAAAATAGAACTTTGCGTTTCAAGGAGTTGGTGCAAAACGGGACTTCGCGCTAAGTGAAGTTGGCACAAAAGAAAACTTGCGCTAATAGAGGGTGGCGCAAAAGCAGACTTTGCGCTAATAGTAGCTGGCACAAAAGTCAGTTGTCACCCTTGAGGAGTTTTGCGCGAGAAGAGTATGGCGCAAAATAGAGGTTTGCTCGAGAAGTTGGTCGCGCGAAATGAGGTTTGCGCGAGTAGTTGGTCGCGCGAATTGGAAGTTTGCGCGAGATGTTGATGGCGCAAAATGTTCGTTCGTTTACGTTCGTATATTGTTCATTTATGTTCGTTCGTTCGTTTACGTTCGTTTATGTTAATTTACGTTCGTTCGTTTACGTTCGTTTAGCTCTTAATGAACGAACATAAACGAACACGAACAAACATATTTTCTTAACGAACGAACATGAACACAAAAAAGTTCGTTCGTTTACCGTTCGTGTTCGTTCGTTTGTTCGGTTAAGTTAAACGAACGAACACGAACAAACCTGTGTTCATGTTCATTCGGTTCGTTTACAGCCCTAGTTATCGGGGTTTGAAAGAGGGAGTTGTTGTCGGAGCGTGAGGTCAGTGTCGTCGGAGTTTGGAGGTGGGTGGAGGCCGGATGGTGAGGCGAGTGATGTTGGAGTCTAGAAGCGGGAGTGGATCTGGGTGGTCATTAGAGTAACAAGGTGAGGGTTAGCGATCTGGTTGGTCTAGGTGAGAAATGGTTCATCGAAGTAACAAGGGGGTCATCACGGTAACAAGGTGATATTTAGCGATCTGGGTGGTCTAGGTGAGAGATGGGTCGTCGTAGTAATAAGAGGTCATCGGAGTAACAAGGTGAGGTGGTGGGGTTAATCAAGTGGTGGGAGGATATATAGATATATGTGTGTGTGTGAGAGAGAGAGAGAGAGAATTACACTTTTGGTTCCTAACGTTTGTTGATTTCTTTGAAGGTATAGGACCTGTACTTCATTAAGTCAAGTTGTAGTCCTTGGGATTTGGATTTTGCTTTGAAAGTGGGACATGGCCACTAACTCCGTCAAAAAACTCCAATAGAGCCTGGGTTATTTTCGTCCAACCGTGTTTTCCTTCCCTTTTTACAACTTTTTTTTGTTTTTCTTGTATTTGTAAAATCCATCAAAGTTACGGGACCAAATATGTAAATACCTCTAATATTATATGTATATATATATACATCCTAATCGTCCTTGTAACCATGAATGTAAACCTTATTGCATGCCAAAAAAAAAATACATGAGACCAATTCTGACGATCTTTCCCTCTCTTCTCGTCATTCCTTTTCTTTCCTCTCTCCAACGATACCGTTGTTCAGATTATAACCCACCATCTGCTGAAGCTCTAAGGTAGATCAATGGATTGTTTTAGGTAGCTCTAATGGGTGTTGATGAGGATGGAGTAACCGAAGCAAGGTTGGATCCTTCTTTTTTTGCAAAAAAAAAAAAATGGTCAATGGTCCCTATAAACGATGATTGATGGTCCCTATAAAAGATGGTCCTGCTTTTCTGTCTAGCTCTCCAACCAACCCACCACCGCCGTTTGAATGGCCATCCAACACTCACTGTATCTTAACTCCACCGTAATTTGCACCTCTATTAGGGGAGGTTTGGTCATCTATATCGCCTTAGGGTGAGTTGATATCGTTGAGCATCCACATCAGCTGTTGTAGGCGACAACTATTCTTTTTTTTTTGGGTGGGGGGGGGGGGGAAGGGTGTCCTAGGCTATGCCTAGACTAATCCCTTGGCAAATTATTGACTGTAATACATCAACTCTGATTAAACCTCAGTGGCCACAATTGTTGTGTACGCCTGGATTCGAACCATAGGCAGATGGGATATTCCACCACATCCCCCAGGGCCTTAACCAGTACGCCACAACCCTTGTGGTTGCGGCAACTATTCTTGGCGGCCACCGCACGTGCCGCCTTCAGTAACACGTGAGATGCCCAGCCATTGGCAGAGATTGAATCGGAGAATTCCATAGCGACATCATGGGCAGTGATGGTGGTGGTGGGAGTTGGAAGTTGGTGGTTGAAGTGGGGTTGTTGTTGGATTTAGGAGGAAGAAGAAGCTTCTTCGATGAAGCATTGTTGATGATGGTGGTTGGTGGTGGTTTGATGATGATTAATAGATGATCCAGAACTGCCGGAACTTGTGAGGGTGGAGTTGAAAGATTGATGATCGGAGATGAATTATTGTTGGTGTTTAGGGGTGGTGACATTGATAAACATGGTATCCAAGAATCAAAGATGTTTTGTTAATTGAAACAAGGTTTTTTGTGTGTTTTAATTTGCCTTAAAATAGGATGATGGATCACAGGTGTTTATGTTTTTGGTGGCCAAAGATGGTTGTGAGATGGTGGAGGTGGGAGATCGGCAACCAGTTTTGTCCCTATGGTTGGGGACGATGGTCCCTATGATATAATATATATATATATATATATATATATATATATATATATAGAGAGAGAGAGAGAGAGAGAGTGTGTGTGTGTTAATACCTAACAGGTCCGTATAATTTGATGGTTTTTATGTAAATAAGAAAAAAAAACAAAATACCTCTGGCTCTAATGGAGTTTTTTAATGGAGTTAGTGGTCAGGTCCCACTTTTAAAGCAAAATTCAAACTTTAGGGACTACAACTTGACTTATTGAAGTACTTATCCCACTTTCAAAGAAATCAACAAATGTTAGGGACCAAAAGTGTAATTTTCTCTCTCTCTCTCTCTCTCTCTCTCTCTATATATATATATATATATATATATATATATAGTGTTTGGTTCATTTGAGAAATGGTAAATATATGAGAAATAGAGAAGTAATCCTAGCCATTCATATGGTCAAGATCGGATTTGACTAGTCAAATATTGCGGCTTTGACCGGTCAAAAGTTGCGGCTATCCCAAAAATAGAAGGACAATTTCGTAAATTTTACAAAACACACGGGTTGTATTCATATATGAACATGTATAATTCACATATGAACTATATGTTCATATATGAACCAGTGCAATTCACAACTGAACTCTTTTAACTGATTCATATATGAACCTTTGTGATTCATATATGAATCAGTTGAACTAACTAACAGATTCATATATTAACCTTTGTGATTCATATATGAATTTGTATGAATCACAAAGATTCATATATGAACCTTTGTGAATCACAAAGATTCATATATGAATCAGTTGAACTAATTAACAGATTCATATATGAATCTTTGTGATTCATACAGATTCATATATGAACTCATCCCGTGTATTTTACGAAATTACCCCTCTACCTTTTATAGACCACACAAGGAATTATCCGGTGCTTCGCGGTCAAAGCCGCAAATTTTGACCAGATGAATGGCTAAGATTACTTCTCTATTTCTCATATATTTACCATTTCTCAAATGAACCTCTCCCTATATATATATATATATATATATATATATATGAGTAAACTACAAATTTGGTCCCTGAGGTTTACCAAAAAATAGGAAAGTGGTCCCTGAACTTCAATAAGTGCAGATTTCATCCCTGAGGTTTTAATTTCGCTATGAAAGTGGTCCCTCCGGCTAACGACGTCAACTAAGCTGCCGTTAAAGGCCCCATGTGCGTAACACGTGATGGGCATTTTTGTCATTTTGTATATTCCCTCCCATTTAAATGCCTTTTGGTTAAACCGATTTTACATTTTCAAGAAAACCCTCCTCAATCATCATCCTCACGTCACCCTAGCATGCCATTGTTAACCTGAACCAAAAATTTTTGAGCTTCGATTGTTCATCTTTTAAGTTTATTGAAAGTAAGATCTCGATTATGGGCTCCTGGATGATTAGAAACGAGGAAGCTGATGAGCTTTATCCCGTTTTTGTGTATGGTAAGTGTCCCTGTTTTTTTTATTATTTACATTTGGAGTAGAGTAAACTACAATTTTGGTCTATTTATTTGATGTTAACTCTTTATCTTTTTATACATAACACTATCCTACCCTTTTCACAATAAGGATAAACCATGGAGGTTTCTTTACAAAGTTTCCTGGCAGAAGATATGTTAGAGGTAAGAGTGCATTTGTTGATTTGATGGACACTGATAAGTTATCAGTACATGAGATACATGCAGTTATGCTAGAGTTAGGTTACAAGGAAGATGAAATCATGTATTACCACTTCTTAACTCCTGGGAGTGACTTGGATTTTGGCTTAGAAGCTCTAGGGAATGACAGTGATGTGCTAAAGCTTCTGAAGTATGTTCCTAGATTGAAATTTGTTGATGTGTATATAGAGCATGGTATGACAATGTTAGACACATACAATTCACCACCACTCAAGAGGAGAATGGTAATAGAGGAAATAAATGAACCTGGTGGATTGGTAACAAAGGTTAACAGAAGTAAGGTGAACATATGTAAGAAAAAATTGTTTCTTGAATGGATTGATAACAAAGGTGAACAAGTTCTGGATAAAATATCCCAAACAGAGAATACTTTTGATCTAAATGAAAATGTAGATGGACAGACAACTGATGTGGCAACTGATATGGACAAGCCACTTGATGTTAATGAAATGTTAAATGAACAGGGGCATAATGTGAATTGCCTTTTGATTTGAATGAAGTGTTCCCTGAAAATGACATTGATAATGAGAAGGGTGAGGGACTTGATAAGGGGAAGGGAGTTGGTAATGAGAAGGGGGAGGGACTTGACAAGGGGAAGGGAGTTAGTAATGAGAAGGGGGGGACTTGATTACTTTGAATACTTGAACGAGTGGGATGAACTTTTTGACATTCAATCTGCCACACAATTTGAAAATAAGGGTGAGGGACTTGATAAGGGGAAGGGAGTTGCTAATGTAAATGAAGTTGAAGACAATATAGCTGAAGATGAGGATGACAGTGGCACAGAAGAGGATGATAGTGAAGACTTAGATTATGTTGATGAAGGCAACATCTTAGAAGAAGTTGACATTGATATGGGTGACTATGTTGATGGCAGTGTAGAGTTTATGGGACAGGAGGACAAAGTAGTTGATGACAATGACATTGATATTGATGATTGTGCACAAGTTATACACTCTGATGAATTTTCAACTGAAGATGAGGATGACAGGGAAGGAGCTGGTGGATCAAAGGTGAAGAGATCAAGGGAGGTACAATTTATTTTTTATCTGGGGCAAAGGTTTGGGAGCAAAACAAAGGTGATAAAAATAATAAAAGATCATGCAGTGGAGACTAGGAGAGACATTATATTGGTTAAAAATGACCAACATCGTATTAGGGCCATATGTAGAGGCACAATACCAGAGTTCAAAGATGTTGGATCTAGTGGGCCACTAAAAGGTAGAAAGCCCAAGTATAGAAAGGGTGGTACAACTTGTCCATGGGTTTTACACATCTCAACTAGCCAACATGTTGAAACCTGGACAGTGAAAACCTATGAGGCTACACACAAGTGCCTCCAATCCAGAGATATATCTGTGGCCACAACATCTTTTCTTGCAGAGAAGATACAGGAGGATATCATATCTAATCCAACTATTCCTATTTCTGCTCTTCAAACCCAATTACAGCAGAAGTATGAGACAAATGTCTTAGGAATGAAAGCATTGAGGGCTAAAACAATGGCACATCAGAAGATTTGTGGTGATTATGAAGAACAGTTCCACTGTCTTAGAGATTACATTTATGAGCTGAAGAGATGCAACCTAGGAACCACGGTGAAATTGGATGTTGAGCCTGAACCAAACCCAAATGTCACTACAAGGAAGTTTAGGAGGATCAATATTTGTTTGGGGCCATTGAAGGAAGGGTTTAAGGCTGGGAAAAGAGACTTGTTAGGTCTAGATGGCACATTTATGAAGGGTCCTTTCCCAGGACAGGTGTTGACAGCTGTGGGCATTGATCCTAATAATGGCACATACCCACTTGCTTATGGGATAGTAAAAGTTGAGTCATATGCATCATGGAGCTGGTTCTTTCAGAATCTTGGAGAGGATCTTGATCTTTATGTGAATTCCAACTTCACATTCATAAGTGATAGGCAAAAGGTAATTACTTTATGCTAATTAGTTTATGGTAATTGATTTATGTTCATTACTCTATGTTAAATACTTCAATTTTCTTTTACAGGGAATACTTCCAGCAATTGAAAAATTGTTCCCATGTGCAGAACATAGATTCTGCATGAGACACATTCATGAGAACATGAAACAACAGTGGAAGGGGAAAGCTTACAAAGACCTTATTTGGAAATGTGCAACAACTACAACTGTACCCCAGTTCCAAACTGCAATGGATGAGTTAAAAAACTTTAATCAGGACTGTTATGCATGGTTAAATCAGATCCCTCCTCAACACTGGAGTAGGTCACATTTCACAGGTAAACTTATCTTAATATACTTACTCTTATATTGATTAAAGTAAGTTTAAGAATGTTTCACATAAAGAACACTATGCTTTTGTTTTCCTTCAGGTAGGTGTCATTCTAATGTACTGCTGAACAACATGTGTGAAGTATTCAACAAGCAGATTGTAGAGGCTAGAGATAAACCAATTATATCAGCCTTGGAGTACATTAGACACTACCTTATGAAAAGGATTGTACATGTTCTAAAGGTAATAGAGAAATGTGAGGGACCACTCACTCCAACAACAACAAAGACAATGGAAAAAATAAAGCATGAAGCAGCCCAATACAGAGTGATATGGAATGGAGGAAACAAGTATGAGGTATGTGGTCCTTGGAATGATCAGGTGATTGTTGATGTCTATGCAAGAAGTTGTTCATGTAGGAGGTGGGAACTAACTGGAATCGCCTGTAAGCATGTTGTTGCTACAAACTGGAATATAGCCCTAAATGGAGCAAATGTTGACCTGCCTAAAAAATGGGCTGATAGAACCTATTGGATTGAAACTTGGAAAACCATGTACATGTTCAAGGTAGAGCCTATCAATGGCAAAGCATATTGGCCTAGATATGACTGTCCAACAAAATTGATTGCACCAACCTATCATATGCAGATTGGGAGGCCAAAGAAGAAGAGAAAGAAGGGTGTTGATGAGAAGTCCACAGAGGGGAAGAGCAAGCTGAGGAGGGGTGGAAAGTCTGTCACATGTGCAAAGTGAAAGAAACAAGGTCATAATTCAAGGACTTACAAAGGAAATTAGATTTGGTTTGTATGTTGGCAGTTTATGAAACAAGTTTATGTTTATGTAGTATTTTGGGTGTGTTTGAATCAAAACAATATGGTCTGTATTTTGTATGTGTTTGTTTTGAACTTATTGGCAGATGTGGTTTGTAGTTTAACAAACTTGTTCCCTTTTGTTGTCAATTAATGCAAATGTATGTCAAGGATATTGAATAACTTAACAAAATTGTTCCCTTTGGTGTACTTAACAAAGTTGTTCCATTTTGTGTACTTAACAAAATTGTTCCCTTTTGTGTACTCTGTTCTATTACAAATGGGAAATACATAACATTACAGCTCCATTATTCAATTAGTCTTGCAAAACACTTCCCATGTGCAATTGTTCTGTAATAGAACACTACACATCACACATAACATTGCAATTAAGATGAATGTTGATGAAACAAGAAACTTTTTCATTGATTTTGTTCAGCATTACAAACATTACAGCTCCATTCTACTCAATTAGGTCAACAAGAAGATTGTACAAATAAACATAACCCAGCTACAAACCAATAAAAATTTTAAAATCTTGACTTCCTTTTCTTTTGCTTTGAGGGAAGCTTCAACTCTGTTCTTTGATCTTAGCAATCCAGGGATGACCTCAATGGATCGATTACACAACTGTTGATCATACCAAGAAAAAAATCACATCTTGAAACCTTCCTTGGACACCCATAAAACCTACGCCCAGGGTTTTTAGTGGTCCATGATGTTCTAATCGTTGCAGGTAAACCACAGTGACAAACCACCATTGTCGTTGTTGGGAAGGAGAATAACAGAAAGAAGAAGAAAGAAAAAGAGGGAAGATGTGAGTAACAAAGAAGAAGAAAACGATCTGGAAGAGGAACAGAAAAGGGGTTTAAATGGGAGGGAATAGACGAAATGACAAAAATACCCATCACGTGTTACGCACATGGGGCCTCTAACGACACTTTTTTTTGACATCCTTAGTCGGAGGGACCACTTTTCATAGCGAAATTAAAACCTCAGGGATGAAATCTACACTTATTGAAGTTCAGGGACCACTTTCGTATTTTTTGGTAAACCTCAGGGACCAAATTTGTAGTTTACTCTATATATATATAGACTTGGGATCACGCGAGTTACATTTTTAGTCCCTATATTTACATATTATTCATTTATTAAAGAAAAAGTAGATAAAGGTGGAAAATACTAATATACTCCTGACATAAAGAATTCTTTGAACGACC
Organism: Arctium minus; assembly: GCA_954870635.1. Taxonomy (NCBI): domain Eukaryota; kingdom Viridiplantae; phylum Streptophyta; class Magnoliopsida; order Asterales; family Asteraceae; genus Arctium; species Arctium minus. Next base: position 80,316,557 of record OX941083.1, on the reverse strand, counting down.
GTTAAAGGCAAGGACCAAATGCGGTCGTTTTTGCCTACCACAATGGTGAAACTGTAGGGACCAAAAGTGTTACAAACAACAAACCACAGGGACCAAATTTATAGTTTACTCTATAGATTATTTAGTATGTATTTGTATTTTTATTTAATGATGATATGGAGTTTCTAATATCTACATAATACTTTTTTTTATTCATTATTTGCCAAATCAGATCGAGGTAACCAATTACCTATTGAATAAGTAACAAGAGACCTTAAATATATGAAATATTTGGTTGAAACCTTAAAATTATAATTTTAAAGTTGGTTCCCTAAAATAGTAATTAAGTTTGAGGCTTTTTCCTGAAATTCTATTTTTTACATGGGAAAAATTCAAAACAACCTAAATGAATAATTAAGTCCTAAACTTTTTTTTGAATGAATAAATCATTAAACTTTCTCATTTTGAATGATTAAATCTATGAACAATTCTTTTGAATAAATAAACCATCGAACTTTTAGAAATTGGTTAATTACATTATTTTAACCCAAAAAATTTACGTATAACCGACTAAAAAAGGTTTTAAAGTAGAAAAAATATAAATCAATTTTACCTTTCCAAACTTTACGTTCATTCAAAACTCTCGCCGCCCCATCGCCATCCGTTCTCTATCACTGCCATCAATTTTTTAAAATTCGAAGTTTATTTATTAAAAAAATGTTCAGAAACTTAATAATTGAAAATGAAAAAATTCAATGGTTTATTCACTTAAAAAACAACTTAGGAACTTATTCATTCAAAAAAGAGAAATTTTGTAGTTGTTTTTTTTTTTTAATTAAATTTTTCCTTTTTATATTCATTAAAGGTTTCTTTCTTTTCTATTTTTTTTTTGGTAGTACCTATTCATTAAAGTTTCGTTTAATATAAGATAATAAGAAGGGAATATAAATAGTAATATCACGGACACAAAAAGGAAGAAAAGAGGTTTAATGGCCCAACCCAACATAATGAATATGGCCCATCCTTTAACACCTATTTATGCAATTTCTAAAATAGAGGAATTGTTATGCAACCTTTTACATAATACAACCCTGCAACCCCTTTATCTATCATATATTTTACTTTTAGTTTTGTTCTTTTTTTTAATTACATAAAATGTGTGATGAATAGAGGGGTTGCAAAGATTACACCATGTAAACGGGTTGAATTTGAATGGCCCTCTTCTAAAACACTTCACACATATAATATTTACAATTTATAATCTATACATACAATCATATAAAACATTTATGCATACTCTTAACTATAATATTTACAAATCACTAATAGATGAAAAGTTACTATTTGTTGAGAATTTTTGTTTGAAAAAATATCCTACTTAAGGTCAACAATAAAAAGTAGAGTGAATTTCATGACTATAAAAAGAAAAGAATCCGGTACTCAAAGCCCCATTCAAATGCATTTTCAGTGTTTGATTAATCTTTATTTTATTTTTTCTTTCTTTGGAAAGGGTATCCTGGGCCAGACTAATCCCTTGACAAAGAAACCGACTACGAAAGCATGCAACCCTGAGGTTAAACCCAGTGGTCACAAAGTTGCGAATGCAGGGAATTGAACCCGGGTTGAGCGCTATAAACTCCTCAGGTGATTATCACTACACCACAAGCCTTGTGGTTAATCTTTATTGTTTTCTTATTATAAAGTGTAGAAATATGAGTCAAAATTTTGGAATGTGTGGGTATAATCGAGTGGTGGCATGGAACGTCTATTTGTATGAATGTGATTATAATTATTTTTTACATAGTAGATTTCCTCTTTTAATGCCCGTACTTCCAAAAATAATAATAAATAAATAAATAAATAAAAGAGGGTCCATGGAAATACATAATGAATGAGTTGGAAATCTTTGAAAATTGATGGGTGAGAGAAAAAGGGGAGTTTGCATGAGATGTGATTATGGCAGCTTTTATGATATTTGGGATCCAACATTTTAAAGATTTGTGTGGCCCAACACTTTCAGAAATAAAACATCAAATCGAACACACATAAAATCATACTTATCACATGATCAAAATATTAAAACTCTATTATCAGTATATCCGTAACATTTAATTACAAAAAAAAAAAATTAAAACGTCGTATTTTGAATACAATTTTTTATTTTTTTTTATTTTAAATAACAAACATACGTATCCAATTAATTAATATATGTGGTCTAAAGAGTTTTTATATTTTATATCCTATTTTAATATGAAACATCATAGTGTTGTTTCACATTGTAAAACTTTACAATGTTGCTAATGTGAAATACTTAGGTGGCGTTTGTTTTTTAAGAGGTCTGAAGTCTTAAGTCTTATTTCACTTCTGATTAACAAGAGGCGGTGCTAAAGTCTGAAATCTGAATCAATAAGATTGTTTGTTTTTGTAACGTCTGAAATCTAAATCTGAATCATTTTGTTTTATAAATTGAAACAAATCTGAATCAAAAACATATAATTCTATCTCACTCCTCCATTACTCTAATCTTTCTCATCAATCCCCAATTTTCAATTTTCAACTTTCAACAACAATCCATTACATGCCCTTTTGAAGAACACCATCATCATCATCTTCCATGGTTTCTGTTCAAGAATGAAGAATGAGACGATTCCAATCTGGGTCGATTCCATATGAGCCGACCCTATTACACCCCACCTCCCTCCTCTGCTGCTTCTTCACCATCCAGTACCAGAAGCACCTCGTTCTAATCTGGGTCGTTCTTCACCTCCTCTGTTGCTTCTTCCAATTTGGGTCGTTCCATGAGAGTTGTTCGCTCTAATCTCTACCACTCCGAATACACCTGTTCCTTCGCCTCCATCCAACAACACCCCACCACAACCACTACTTCTTCTCTTCTTTCAACCCAAAACCTAACTGATTGAATCGAGATATAGAGATCATACCGTTGAGGAGCAGTAGCTTCTTGAGAGATCGACGGATTTGGCGAAAAACCCAACTCAGTTCACGGAGATGTACCTTGAGAGAGCTCGATCGATTTGGCAAAAACCCAACTCTAAACACGAAGGTAACGATAGACATGGTTTCTACATCGATTTGGCAAAAACCCAACTCAATCGACTTGAAAGGTAGATTCGCTTGAGAGTTCAAATCGACAGGAAGGAGGCGATCGATGTTGAGGAGTAGCTTCAAGAGGGAGGCGATCGATGGATGGAGCAGAGGCTTCAGGAGGGAGGCGATCGACAGGAGGGAGCTCGATCGATGTTGAGCACCGACTTGTTCATGAACTGAGAGGGAGGCGGCGATGTTTAGACTTTAGAGAGGAATTCAGTGTTTTATCTACCACTTGTCAAATAAGAGGAATTCAGAGCTTTTCAGCTCTTTTTTTATAAAAAAACAAACACTCTTAATGGGCCAAGATCTGACCGAATCTGATTTCAGATGTGTTCAGACATTTTTTTAAAAAAACAAACAGGCCCTTAGTGTTGTTTCATATTATAAAACAACACACAAATTAAATCATTCGAATGTTTCATTTGGAAATTGCAACTGCCATAATGTTGTTTCACATTGTGAAACAACAAAACACTGATGATGTGAAACATATAGTATTGGTTCACACTAACACAACACTGTTTGTGTTAAATAATGTTGTGACCATATGTTAACACAAGTGTTATTTCACATTTGAAAACAACACAATGACGTTAATATCATATAATGTAGTGTTATTTCATATTGTGAAACAACACATAGGTTGAATGAGTTGCAATGTTTCATGTGATAATTGCAACCAACATAATGTTGTTTCACCCAGTGGAAAAACAGATGAATTAAAAAATGTAGTACTTTCTCACATTGTGAAACAACATGATACCGTCAAAAAAATCTCAAAAAATATAATGAATACTAATTTGAAATTAAAAAAATGCTCATGATTTCGTATAACTTTTTTAATAGTTTTTTGTGGTCATTTAATTATTTTAGATTGAAAAACCCAACATTTCATTTTAGTTTAAAAATTATATTTCAATAATTCAAGAAAGAAGAAGACACTCATGGATCTCAAGCATTAAACTAAAGTTCTTTTGCGAAGTTCTATTTTTACCAACAATCTAAATGACGTGAGGCGTGGTATTGAGACCAAACCTCAAGTCTTAAGAGCCATGACAAGGTTATAACATTTTTTCAAGGCATGACTTATGACAGCAAATCTCTATATCAAATATATAATTATATATAAAAACATATGTTTTGTATTATTAATCAATGATAATAAATAAGCTAAATTATATTATATATTAAAAACTAGCAAATAAAACATGAAAGAACGTAAAGAAAATTTCGTTTTACAAAAATCGTGCATTAGATCATAGTATGCCACAGGCTTAAAGTGACGTTAGACACAAGCCTTGAGCCATGACATGCTATGGCTGCTGTTGCAACGAGTTTTTTAGAACAATGATTTTTACCTTTTAAGCATTCCTTAAATGTTGGATTTGGTTGAAATTTGTTATATATTATAAAAATGTTACACTATTCCATAGTATTTGATCAAAATCTTTAAATGGTTAAGATTGGTTTTCACAATCTTTAACTTTTTTATGATTTTTCATTTGATTACAATCCTGTAATTATATACATGATATATTTTATGCTTTATAAAATAATATCATAATTTCTAGGATTAAGGTTTGACCTTCCATGACGTTAAATCTGAATTTAGGACGATGAAAAAAAAGGAAAAAACAAATAATATAATGTTAGAAGTGGGTACAGAAAATAGGGAGAAAAAGGTAGTTAGTAGCATTGGTTTCATCCATAGTGCAGCAGAGGGCAGAATGGTACTATCACCAAGTACTACAAACGCAGCAAAAATCTATCATACAGAATCACTACAGTTGCCCAATACCTAAATGGGTCCCATCATAAACCTCTATTTCCCTTTCTACCCCTAACCTTTTTTCCATTTTCTTTTCCTTCAAACCAATGGTCTTTGCCGATTCCTGGGTCGACGATCCAGCAACTCTTGTTGTCTTCGAATCTTGGTTCGCCTTCAGTTTTCCATTTTTCTGAGGTTTTTATGTACTATTAATTAATTATTTTGGTTTTGGGAAGGGTTAATGTTGTTGCTGTTGTTATTTAAGGATTTCCTCCAATTGGTTTGGGGGACAACAGCGCGCAGCATCCAATGGGAAATAATTTGATGTCACATTCCTCAGATATTATCCTATCCTTGGTGTTGCTGGTACCTCATCTGGCTGAAATTGATGTTCTGTTTACACAGTACTACCCACAATTAATTAATAACTTATTTCAAAAACATATATAAAACCCTCAAAACTTAAGAACTGGTATAAAACATTTATAAGGGTGTGACAAACAATTTGCCAAACGACTGATGTAACTTTAGTCTTTTATATCGTATTAATTCATTTTAAATCAAAAAGATTCGAATTGATAACTTTTCTTTTGAATAAATCTTTTTGGTTAGACGCATAATAAGAAATGAATGTTGGTTAGGACGTAACCAAAATGGTTGGATTTGTATTAATTTAAAGTCCAAATATTGGACCACATCCCCAGATTCATTTCAAATCTTTGTCATGCAGCCTGCAATTTTATTTGCCTTCACACCATTCCCTCACTTTTTCAATCAATGGACATTAATTATTTTCAAATATTAGTTCTCTAATTTATATTTTTATTGTATTTTTCTTTTGAATACTTTTAACAATTAAAGGAAAAACAAACCTATACATCAAAAGAGTTACTATATTAATTTTATCAAAAAAACATTCTGGATAACTTAAATGAGTGATGAAAATCAATTTATAAAATCTATAATTTAAATGCAATTAAATAATCTTTAAAATTCTTTCACCATAATATTCAAAAATAAATTCATGGTTTTCTGTTAAGTTATCAGATTAATTAAACATAAAATTAATTTAATGTAATTAAAAATTAAAAAAAGATTGTGTGCATATATTAACCTAGGAAATATGCATGTACTTAGGTTAATAATACTCCAATTAATGAATAAAAAATTGGAGTGTATGACCCAAGGGAGGTTTGACCGGTCTAAAATATAAGTATGATTATGATTAATTAATTACATGAAAATATATGTTTCATTAGAGGAGGCAGCAAAATCATTACTGGCGATCCCACATCTTTCAACTTAATTTATATACAAATATTGAACCTAAACACTAAGCATCCATGGAATATTATTTAATTTCAAAATCAAAAAAAAAAAAACATAAAAGTTTATTTAAAATATAGATAATCATTTTTGGACATAGTAGTCCAGCAAAACAACACATGGGGCATTTAATATTCGTCAAGATAATGCTATAAAAAATATTTTAAATTATCAATTTGTCTTATTTTTCGTTATTTATATATATATATATATTAATGATTAAAACCGAACATGAACAAATTAATAAAAAAATGTTAAAGGTTTAGTTTTACATTTAAAAAAATAATAAAAAGTTGGTGGAGATATATATAGTAGTTACACTGTTAATCATATTTGACTAAATGTAACATGACTATTTTCCGAAATGATTATAATTTAGATTTTTGAAGACAAATTCAATCGTATCTTGGATAGATATCGTTAATTAAATTGCATAAACTTAAACCTTTTTTTTCTTAAGAATTGTAAAATACGGATCCAATTATTATTAAACCAATTAACCTCTTGAATTTAATTAATTAACAGACCAATTAATTATATATGGTTGAAATTAATTAATTAATTAATGATATATGGGGAAGGAAATTAATTAAAATTTAAACGTGCGTACCATATCGTGATTGAGATTGAGATTGAGATTGTTGTGATATTGGTAGTGGGGTTGGCTCGAACCATCCGGGGTGGATGGCTCAGATTCATCGGGGCATTCAAGGTTCACACCGAACAGTCTTACCCTTCTTGGGTTCCCACTTGTAGCCACCATATCTCTTTGCTTCTTTTCCACATTATCATTTACACCTCCTGCATTTTCCCATTATAATTATATCAATATTTTATTCATTTATTATATAATATATATTATTTCTACATCAAACCCAAACAAAATATCTACTCTAGAATCTAGATATATACGTATATTTTTTTTCTAAAATTGAAAACATATATACTAGCTTGTTTTAATATATAATAATAATAATAATAATAATAATATAAATCTAATATCCTTTATGAATAAATAAATAAAGATGTATGGAATTTAGGTAATGAAATGCAGATATTTGTTGAAAAGGGGAAGGCAATTATGTGAAGAACTCCAAAAATATTGGTGGGGAAGTGTGACGATTGATAATTAATGTGGAAATGTACACGTATATATACAACAAAATATATATATATATATATATATATATATATATAAAATATTACCTGCATGAAGACAGTCAGGTTGGTATGGATGAGGAAGAGATAGAGGTAGGTGGTGCGAAGGATAATTATAGTGCGCATCATAAGACCCCCTGCTCGTCCACCCATTCATCTGACCACCACCGCCTGCGGCTGGATGAGCCACCGCCGCCACACTATCTAGCATGGGCACGGCGGTAGGCCTCCGTCTCCAGCCGATAAACAGGCGGTCACAATCGAACCTATGGCGCTCAAACAAAACGACGTCACCCGCATCTAAACGCTTTTCCTTTACGAAACGGCTCCAGCCTTTGGTCAACACGTAGCTTTGACTGCTGTTCCAATACGAGTAGCGGAAACGCCACGGCTTTCCGGTCTCATCCTCGAAACTCAGCAACAAGCCTTTCTGTTGGTCAACGGCCACCGAATCGCCACCGCCACCGCCGCCGCCAAGAGGGAAGTATTTCTCGGCGTGTTGTTTGGGAATGACGAGACGGTTGAGTTTGCCGACGTCGCTGGGAGTTAATGGTTTCTCGAACATGGGTTCTTTGGAATTAATGGAATTATGATCATCAGCTTGTTGTTGTTGTTGATGTTGATTGAGATTATTATTATCATCGACGTAATGGGAGTTTATGTCGAAATTGAAGGTGGAGGTGGGTGGGTAGGAGTCCATAATAGGGTATGGAAACCAGAGTAGATGATTAGAAGAGAAATGAGTGAGGGACATATGTGTATGTGTGTGGGGGCAGTGAGAGAGAGAGAGAGAAATAGAGAGGCGTGAGGAATATGGTTTTTGATGTGGAAACTATTTGAGATATGTATATGTAGCTGAGACTTGGGGGTGGCCGGTGGGGGGTGGGGTTTTTTTTCCTTCATATTTTTATTAATTCTTTTTGTATGAATAGAAATTAAATTAAAGAGGGTTTTATGGATAGAAATTAAATTAAAGAGAATGCATGTCAAATTGGTTATAAAAAGTCCCAAAAGCAAAAATTCAGGAATTGATTTCACAATTATTATAAAGTGACCTTTCTTTTTAATTAATAAAAAGGCACTTTAATTAAATCGCATGTTATTTGTTATATTTAAAATGGAAAAAAATATTGAGTTATATAGGCTATGTTCTAGCTTTTTTTTTCTGGTACGTGTTTGGATGATCATAAGTTATCTTATAAGCTAGCTTATTGAAACGCTACTCAAAGTAGCGTTTTGAAAAGTAGCTTATAAGCTAGTTTGTCAAGAAAAACATATAAAATGGTTCATGATATATTTACGACACGTTTTTCCATTACTAACGGGTGCTATTACAAAAAATATTTAGAAAATAAATATATGAAAATACAACGATTGTTTAATTTTATTAATTTGTTTAGAATTATTGTGTATTATAACCTTTTTCATCGTCGTATTTTAATTATCATCATCTTTTTTGTATTTTAATTTATTATTGTTGTTATATAAAAGATCTTGTCATTTGAATTTATTTAAAACAAATTGTTGTGTTATTTTTAATAAAATTAGTAGTTTTTATAATCGACCTTCCTAACTTTAAAAATTAGTTATTTCAATTATTTGTATATTAACTATAATTATCATTATGATTATATTTTAATTTATTATTCTCACTATAAAAACGGATAAGTATTTATATATTATTTTAATTATTTGGATTTAGTTTGTTAAGTTAAATAGTTGATTAATTAATTATGTTCAGTTTATTTACTTCGTCTTCTCTTGTTTCTAGCTTTCTACATTAATGGAGTTTGAGGTATTTTGGGGTTTTGGTGTGGTGATAATCTAAAGTGAGAAATAAATGGAGGATTACTAATGAAACCTTTATTTGCTTAAAACTCTGGTGACTAAAAGTTGTAATGATATAACTCTATGAATTCCTTGAGTTTCAATCCGATCTTTAACTCTTTTAGCCGTTCTTCGTTGTAAAGGGTTAATTCATGGAATAGATTGAGGGAAATGAGTCTAAAGCCTCCACGATAATTGATTATGGTTTTAGAACATTTTTGGCTTGGAACATGTTGGTTTTGGTGAAGAATTGTTTTACAACCGAAGTAGTTGTGCGTGGAGCTGAATTCCTTGGTTTATTTTGGTTTCAACAAAAGTTCAGATTGGAAGAAAGTTCCACGACTAGCCCCGCGACTTGAAGTCACGAGACAAGTCACATGAATGAGTTCAGAAAGTTGCATGACTAGGGCCACTGACCTGAAACCATGGGCCAAGTCACGTAACTTTCTAGTTTGAGGAATTTTTATGTTTGCCTAAGTTGTAGTTGGAATTAATTTGGGGCATCAATTAGGACCATTATTGTGGAATAAAAGAGAATATCTATATGGTAATCAATGTGGGTTAAACAACTATTTGATCCAATTAATTCAGGTGTTCGGTTGTGAGATTTATATCCTTTAGAGCTTGTCTTAAGGTTTAGAGATCAGATGAATTTCCCTATACGGTTTTCACTGGAATGCAAGATATGTTTGTAGTTTAATTGCTTTCAATTCTTTATAGTGGATGTGCAAGCATGTATAATATTTCACCACATATTGGTACTTGTTTTGGTGTCATATAAGTTGCGTAAGGGATAGATGACTTACACAACAAGAGTTGTGCATGTAGGATTATAATGGTCCACATGAGAATGGTATTTGAACGTTACATGAATTCGTTTCATGTAGTTCCACTGCTGGAATCAATTGCGATCATGTTAGATTGATCACCCAATGGTGATTTTAGTTACGACTGTTGTGGCTAGTTATCTAAGTGGGGATGTAGCCTTCTGAGCCTACATTCATTTTATTAGTAACGTCATGTTTTCATTCTTTGAATGTGATTTCTTGAATTACTGTAGTCACAAGGAAATTGACTAGACCTTTCAGTCTAATCCTCGTTTTAAAATAAAAACATTTCGGGGCATAACCTCGTTGAGGATTCGAGCAAGGGTAAAGGTAAGAAGTGACTCGCCAAGCTTGGAGAGTTGCATTTGTGATGGCAAGTAGTTAGATGATTTTTTTTAACGACAAGCAAGAAAATATATTAAAAGAAAAAACACACAATAGTACAGAAAGAAATGGAATTTTTTGCAAGAGGAAGAATAAAACCACCTAAAACGCAAACTAAGCAGGGAATGAACACGGGAGAAAAGCAAAAAAAGGCCAGCACCCAGCAGGAAGGCAAAAACCAAACACAAAAGATAAAACGTGTCAGCAAAACAACGAATAAACCAAGACCGAAACTCATTTCAGCAAAAAAAAATTAGAGACTAAGCCAAATACCAGTAGTGAAAGCACATAGTCCTTTCCAACAACAATCATGAACCGACTCTACCCATTGAGACCTTGACCTCCATACCAATCTGCCCACGAATCTTGAACCCATTGGTTCGTTTAGAAATCCAATAAAACGTAAGAAGTTGGAGCTCGAACAAATGATCAATATGAGTGTTTCCCCGATTAGAAAATACCTTATTATTACGATGATTCCAGATCAAGTAAAGAGTCGGCCATATTACTGTATTCCAAATAAGTTGTCGTGAATTTGGGATGGCAAGAGAAGTCGTACACGGGACCAAGTCTTCAAGCGAAGTTGTCGATGAAAAATTCAAGCCTCACCAACAGAATCTTGTACCATACTTGGGGGTTGATAGAAGACGTTGTTGGATTACGGGATCTCAAGCACAACGGAAAATAAAACCGTCACCCTCCAAGGATCCATACGAACCGGAATAAATCAGGTGTTTCGAAATTATACCTCACAATTTACGAGACTTTGAATCATAGTAACAAACGAAGCTTGATGCCTCCACGGTATCCACGCGAACATTCCGAATCATTTGCCTTCTCGTGATGCTAGTCATAGTTTCAAAACTTAGAAAGGAAAGAGATAAATAGTTGTAGGTGATTTTGATAGAGAATTGCAAGACTAACTCTTGCATAAAATGTCATACATTTTTACATGGATATAAGAGGCATGTCATGAAAGCACCACCATCCCTACACCTTACTTGAGTGTAGAAGTATCAATACACCATAACTCATCTTTTCAAGACCATACCTAGCTATCTTTATTAACATTAATAATATCTGATTTTATTTAATCAAATCAATACAAACCAGATATAATAATTAAATGTTTTAATTATTAAAACTCCTTATTCGAATATGTTCAATACGTGTGACCCAATGGGTTCTCGACATGTTGGTAATAAATATAAATATCGTATTTATAGTTATAAACAATGAGCGGTATCTAGCAATACATCATCATCACCCAAATGATGAGAATTGGTGATAAAACAAATTATCGATTTGTAGTCAATTTTAGTTTACATATTTAATTCTTTTGTCCTTGTTGTCCAGATTGAACACGAGACATTGAATGTGTCATTCTCGTTATGTCCAATCTCTAGTTTCTTGATTCCCTAATATATATACTAACACTACAAAAATGATCGTTATTAGCGAGGGAAAAATTTGTCGCAAATCCCTAACTAAAGCTCGAATCCGTCGCTGATAGTTCGTCTCCCAAATAGGCGTAGTTGATGCTATCAGCGACGGATATCAGCGACGGATTAGCGAGGGACAAGTATCAGCGAGGGATTATCGAGGGACTTGTATCAGCGAGGGATTAGTATCAGCGATAGATTAGTGAGGGCCCTTATTAGCGACCGATTTGTGAGGGCCCTTATTAGCTACGGATTAGCGAGGGCCCTTATTACCGACGGATTAGCGAGGGCCCTTATTACCAACGGATTAGCGAGGGCCCTTAATAGCGACAGATTAGCGAGGGAACTCATTATTTTTAGCGACGGATTTCCATCACTAATCCATCGCAAATATTTGATTTTTTATTAAAAAAATATTTATTTTTCTTTACATTGATTGTATCACATATATAAAATACATATTAGATAAGAAGTTCAATTTTCTAAAATTAGTATTCGATCAAAAAATTAATGTCGGTACATAACAATAACTAGCTAGAAGGGGGCGGGGATAATCTAGCAATCATCTCCGCAAAGCTCTGTAGTCGAGAATTCCAGAAAGATCGCCCTCGTTACTCTTTTGAACCTGAATCATGATGAAGAAAGGATGAACACAAAACTATAAACTCCATATGTTGCATCAAACAAACTCTCGGACAACATTCAATTTATGCACGTGTTGCGTAAGGTATCAACTTAGACAATATTCTATTTGTATATGTTGCCTTACACACACTTATTAAAATAATATTGAAATTTCTTATTAATTAGAATTTTACCCAATAATAAAATCAAAAAATCTAATGTGAGACAACGTTTTGATGCATCACGAAATCTAAGAACAAGAGGGCATATGTTTGTTACCGCAACTTCCACATTAGCAAGAGATTCGATTCCATCAGGTTCACTCTAGGGATTAACTCCACGGTCACCTCCCCATGATCCAACCTCTACTTGACTAGCCTGCATATGGATCAAAAATACAGAATTAATGAAAAGTGAAGTGGTGCATATGGACTAAACTAAGGTCAAATGTCAAGATAAAGCCCAATTCTTATGAAGATAGCAGCAACCAAATTAAAAACCAACCAATTTGAACAAAATGAAAGGTCCAAGAGCAATAACTATATTGAGCATTTATGAAAAGCCATGGATTTCAAGATTGCATTGGTTCTTCTATCCTTCATCAAGTGGTGTTCGCTACAAGTTGCTTAGTAGGCCTTCATGGGCTATATTGTATTAATGAACTATATTGATCATTTATGAACTTCAATGGCTCTTCATGAGCTATTAGACTTCATGGGCTTGAGTCCAACAAAACCGATTAAAGGTCAGTAGATCCATTAAGGCCCAATGAAATCCTTTAAAACCCAATAGAACCTTTTAAAGTCCGATAGATTCATTAAGACCCAATGAAACCCTTTAAAAGCCAATAGAACCGATTAAAGTCCAGTATAAGTAATTAAAGCCCAATAAATCCATTAAGGCCCAATGAAACCATTTGAAGCACAATAGAACCCTTTAAAGTCCAATAGATTCATTAAGACCCAATGAAACCCTTTAAAAGCCAATAGAACCGATTAATACGTGTTTGTATGCATAAGAACCTAATAAAAGATCCTTTATGACTTATTAAGACCCAATAACACCATGGTGACTTAATATATGATTACATGGCATGTAGGTGTGTTTAATCATATATGATTAAAGGTCTATGTATTGCCAATATAACATGTGTTTAATCATATATGATTAAACACTTCTCGCCTTCTCGCAAAATGTTTAGTTTCTCGTTTGAACCTGCCCCCATACAAATATGCATATATATATATGTATATATATGTATATATATATGTATATATATATAACATATATATACATAATATGTGGCAACCAAACAACACAAAAACATTGTTTATACGTTCACATATACACATGCATATAAATCTATATACAACACATATACACCATAATATATACATAGATTCAATTGTCGTTATCAACCAACAGACACATCATGTATACAAATAAAGAACATGGAGCGAAGGATACACAAAACACATACACAAATATACATATATCATATAAATGTCTAAATATAACCCATACAAATGAGAAAACATGAAAAAAAACCAATCTCTCGCTAATCCCTCACTAATTAGCGATGGATGCCAAGTGTCCCTCCCTAATCCCTCGTTAATTAGTGAGGAATTAGCGACGGAAAGGGTTTGTGGTCAATCCCTTGCTAATCCGTCGCTAATTAGTGAGGGATTAGCGAGGGATTGTGTTTGTGGTCAATCCCTCGCTAATCCCTCAGGGTACGTTTGGTACGTAGAACAGGGTGGAACAAGACATAATAGAACAGGCTTGTCCCATGTTTGGCGTGACCATATGTGGGATACGCTAGAACTAAGTGGAACAAGGATGGGACACACTTATCCCACTCCACCCCCATGGAACTAAGTAGAACAACAATATTTTGACTAATATACCCTTTGTTAAAAACCAAAACCCAATCCGAAACCCGACATTTGGGAGGATATCTGGGTTCGGATTGGGTTTGATCGTTGGCCACCCGACCCGTCCGAAAACCCGAAATAACATACATCTATATTTTAAATATTATATATATATATATATATATATATATATATATATATATTTATTTATCTAATTATCTTTTGAAAATCGTAAATTATATTCTGTTGAAATATTTTCTAAATTTTAAACTTGCTATCAATTTCATTAATCTTTCAATCGATTATATTCATCCTAAACACGATTGAATTTATATATAACTTTTGCATTATATAATACCCGAACCCGACTGACATCAATCCAAAACCCGACCAACCCAAACCCGAAACAACATAAAATCCGAAACATAATTTGGGTTTTGATTTCCATATCCAAAATCCAATCGTGATAAATTAGTTTTATGTTTTTGATAATCCATTACACTATGTATTAGTGATGTAAATTAGTTTTATTTGATATAACCTATGATTTTTCATCAAGGGTAAATTCGTCATTTAACCAGTCTAGTCCTGTTCTGTCCAGTTCTGTCATGTCTTGCCAAATGTTGGACAGTCCTGTTCTGTTATGTCCTGTCTGCGTACCAAACATACCCTCACTAATTTAGCGAGGGATTAGCGAGGGATTGACCACAAACTCATTCCGTCACTAATCCCTCACTAATTAGCGAGGGATTGGGTTTGTGGTCAATCTCTCGCTATTCCCTCGCTAATTAGTGAGGGATTGACCACGAAACCAATCCATCACTAATTTGTCGCTAATTAGTGAGGGATTGGTTTTGTGGTCAATCCCTCGCTAATTAGCGAGTGATTTTTTCCCTAGCTAATTTTCCTCGCCAATACCTAGTTTTCTTGTAGTGTAATAAAAACAGAAATTGATATCTCATATCATTTATCTGAGCATGCATGCATTTCCTTAGTATATATTTATCAAGGGGCCCAGAGACATCACTCCCGTCATAAAGGAGAGACAAATCCTATCTCGATACATGCTGATTCTACCATGTGATTTATAACATACCTAACAATAATTCTATCACCCAGTTACGGAATGATTAGAACAAATGTCAAAATATATTACTCACAAATAACAAACTCCATATTTCTCAAGTCAAAGAATTACATGTACATTGATCACATGAGAAACACTTATGACACTCACATGACATCCAATGAAGTGTTCTCATAGCGAGTCACGTCTGATACACAAAATCTCCATTTTGTACCCATATGCAGATTCAATATCTCTATATAAATCCCTACATATGCTAGTCATTATCATATTACTTCAACCTTAAAACCCAAAATAATATTTAACTAGGGATATTTAGAATAAATTATTCTAAGGTTATTTATTATGAATAATTAAAAACACAGAATATAACATAGACATAGTAAATTGGGCAATGCCTTTTATTTATTTTTTAATTTCATGAAACAAAACTCAAAATTACAATCATCGTATGATTAGCTTTTGGGCATTCACTAACAATATCCCACTTGCACTAAAGCCAATCATACATGCATCGTACACTAATGGATCTACAGTGGCCATCATGCTTCTACTGTGTTAACGGCTTGGTTAGTGGATCAACAACATTGATGTCAATTGACACTCTGCTTATACTAACATCGCCTCTTTCAATGATCTCTCTAATGAGATGGTATCTTCTAAGAATATGTTTGGATCTTTGGTGAGATCTAGGTTCCTTGGTCTGTGCTATAGCTCCATTGTTTTCGCATAACAACTCTATAGGATAATCACAGCTAGGAACAACTCCAAGTTGAAAAATAAATTTCTTGATCCAAACGTCTTCCTTGGCTGCATCTGATGCTACGATGTACTCAGCTTCCGTTGTAGAATCAACTATTGTTGCTTGCTTGGAACTCTTCTAGCTCACAGCACCACCATTAAGACAAAACACAAAACCCGACTGCGATCGAAAATCATATTTATTCGTTTGGAAACTTGCATCAGTGTAACCCTTCTCCAAAAGACTCAAAGAAACGTTGTTGAGACAATATCTCAATTCCTCTAACTCACTCCCCCTAGGCTAACTAAGCCATCCCCATGACCCACACCACGAATCGTCGATCCACATCACACGATTTTGCACCAAATTTCTTTCTCCCTTTCTAGATGAAAATCTCTTGGAAACTTGTCGCACAACCTAATATCCCCGATCCATTTGTCCCACGAAAAATAAGTGTCCCCCTCATTACCAACCTTTTCCCCAAAAGAATCCTATAAAGGAATACCCCGCTTCTCAATATCCTTAACCCTTCTAAGAATCCCGTTCCACGATCCCGACAAATCAACCCTCCTACAATTAAAACTCGAAATCCCCAAGCTACTAATCTACGTCCTCCCTAAAAATACTTTTTATAACCCGAATGCATAACGCATCCGAGCTAGACTGAAACCACCACCACCATTTTTCGATAAGACTCCAATTTGCAGCCTAAAGGCTACCCACCCCATGCCTCCTAGTTTGGAACATTTGAAAACTGTATTCAATTTTACTCTAGCCTATTTAGGGTGAGAGTCAGACCCCCGCCCAAAAGAAGTCCCTCCTCAAATTCTTAAGAATATGCATGACCCAAGCTCGAGTGTGAGAGAGAGAAGAAAAGAATAGGGCTAGGCTTCCCAAAGCCGATTTAATTAGCGTTAATCATTCCCCTGGCGAAAGACAAAGAATCTTCCACGCAAAAAGTTTTGACTTGAACTTCTCGATAATTTGGATCCAACTATCAACTTTGTTCATGTTTTTGCCCACTGGAAACCCGAGATATCTAAACGACAAATGACCATGGCTACATCCCATGTCCTTAACCATATTCGAGATCTCTCAGGCACCCCACACCATAAAACCTACTTTTTTCCACATTTATGTTTAACCCCGAAGCCAATTGGAAACCCTTTAAGTTCTCATCAAATTTTGAATACTAGTGGTACTCCAATCACCAAAGGAAATTGTGTCGTTGTCAAATTGAAATGAGAAAGGCGAATTTCATTACGTCCAACCACTAAGCCTTTGAACAACCTACAGAGGAAGGTTTCATGCATTACTACGTTAATACCTTCCACCGCAATTAAAAACATAAAAGGAGATAGAGGGTCCCCTTGCCGAACTCCCTTTTGCATATTAAACTCCATCGTTGGTAAGCCATTGATAAGAACTGAGATGGTCACATAACTCAAACAAGCCCAAATCCATCAGATCCATTTTCCTCCAAAACCCATTCATTTTCCATGGTGTCGCAAAGATATGACCAGTTTAAAAAGTCAAAAGCTTTTTGGAAGTCAACTTTAAATATAGTCATCTTCTTTGCATTTCTTTTCGTAAATAATAAGCTAGCATCCGCAATAAGCACTCCATCTAAAATAAATCTTCCTTCTATGAAGGCATTTTGGACCTCCCCAGTTAACTTTTTAATAACCTTTTTGAGCCTTTTCTGTGGCTTCTGCGAACATTTTTGGGAGAATTTTGTATAAGCATCCGATCAAGCTAATAGGCCTAAAGTCGTCGAAGTTGATAGGATCCAAGACCTTAGAGATTAAAGCTAGGAACGAAGCATTACAACCTTTATTTATTGCTTCTTGATCCCAAAACCTCTCCATAACTTCCATACTCACACATTTTCAAATGGAAAACTAAAAGCTCGAATGAATAAATAATCAAAAATATGGTTTGCCCCATAATGATCAAAGTTAAATCCTGAGCCTTCGGCATATTTTGATTCCTATATATCTACCCATGTGGTACTTCGTTATACCATATATAGCTTTTAATAATATGCCAAAATTTATTTAGGAACTTGATATTGAGTCATCCGATCCCAGAGCTTTTGATGAACCACATTGATTTACCGCACCTCAAACTTCTGATTCTGTGAACTTTACTTCCAGAAAGTCTTCTTATTTACATAATCTAGGTGCTAAAAATAAAGATTTAGAGATCCTCGTCTCTTCAAACTTTGCTCTAAAGTACGCATGAGCCGCTTGCTTGATCGAAATGGGATCCTCACACAATATATCATCCACGACTTCCCAGGAAACATTGCATTTGTAGAATTTCTTTTTAAGGAAGAGTGAAAGAATTTCGAATTTTCATCACCGTTCAAAATCCTTTTGTCTCCTGATTTTTGTCTAAGTACACTAGATCTCTTAGCTTCCAAATCATCCCTTATAGTTCGAGCTTCTTTCCAGCCCACCAATTCATCGGCGGAGAGTTGTCTTGTTTCAACATCTGATTCTAATTTATTAGCCATTGTTTCGAATTAATCAACTCAGAACCCACGTTTCCAAACTTTATTTTTCTCCAAGATGTTAAGTCCTTTTTCACATGCTTCAACTTATCTCTAAACACTTTATCCAACTCCCTAGGCTTGACCTGCTTTACCCACACTCTTTTGACCACCTCTTCAAAATCTGAATCAACCAAAATGTCGAACACGCAAAAGGGTTTAGAACCAAAGTCCCTCACCATATCCTTTAATACGATGGGACATTGGTCCGAGAATTTCCTTTCAAGTGCTACCACGAAAAGTTTGTCCAGAATGAGCGAAATTTCTTCGAGATAAGAAACTTGTCTAACTTGCTAAACTTTAGACCGTCCTCGATGACTTAAGTAAATTTGCTTCCACCAAGAGGAATTTCGAATAATTTTTCTTTATTTATGAATCCATTGAAGTCCGATGAGGTCCTCGTGTTAAGAATTGAATTCAATCTTTCGGCAGAACCTGACTTCGTTGGAATCCCCAAAAAGACACCAAGGAGCTTTTATGAGCCTATAATCACGGAGAGGGTTTGCCACAACACCAATTTATTATCCATGTCATGAGGACCATAAACGTTTAGCAAGTCGATAAGATCGTCTTTACCCTTCCAAATTTCTTGTAACAAGGAGTCCATCCCCTCCCCACGCAGTAGTTAGATGATTTTGATATTTAAACTATGACGAATGTACTCTATTTGGTGTAATAAACTCATTAGCGGGTTGCTACAACATTTGAGATAATATACTCGACTTGATACCTGGGACCATGTTATCGCATTGCATATGCTATTTTATTTAATAATGACTTTATGGAAATTGGGTCATTTCAAATGAGTTTTTTGGAAATTTCGGGTTAATTTTTTTTACTCTAACAGCTTCCAAAACTATCTCTAAAATGGAGAAAATAAGAAAGATATGGTAATATTAACTGAATTTGGAGAGCTCCTTAAGTTGATTTTTTTATTAATCCCACTAATAAAAACTTTAGAAATGAAGAAACCGTTGAAATTGAATATAACTTTTTTAGATAGTATGATTTTTAATTCTCCATTTATCTTAAGTCAAATTAATCTTCCATAAAGGGAAGCTTCACGCAATTCATATGTGTGTGGCAATTTATCAAGCCTGATAGATTTAACCAATCAAATTGCGAATACGAAGGACTGGCTGCGAGCTACCTCCTTGCGGGCTCCGAAAGAGCACCCACCTCCTCGGGTTGTTAGCAATATTGCCATACTCCACCCATCAACTTTCTTAAGTGCAACTCTGATGCGGTTCTTCCACATGAACATTGGGAAATTACAGGGGTTGTCATCTATGACGAACATTTGGGGTGAGCAAAGGCGGGTACCCGACCAAAATTCATAGAACCGGAACCGACGGTTCCTAGAATGAAGGAACCGAAACCAGAATCGGTTACACCAGTTCTTTATATTTGGGAACTGTTATCCCAGTTTAATCTAGTTGGTAAATAATCAAGTAATCAAGCAACACAATAATAATCAAGAGATATATAAATCAGAGTAACATACCAATCCCTTAAATAAACAATGAAACCCTTGAGTGTTCTTGATACCCTTTGAATACAGAGAAAACTTACGTCTATTAACTAGAATATTATCAGAGTTAACCTAAAACTAAACTAAACATAACTTTAAATACCCAGGCTTTTAGGCCTAATGGGCTTATGGGCTTTCTAACAGGCTTGAGGCCCATTTACAAATAACTATTAACATATTACAATTTAAACCCCAAACTTTAACTATCAAGTAAATACAGTTTAGACCCTTTAATTTAACTTTCATCTTGAATACAATTATTTGATCCAACAATCTCCCCCTTTGGATTCAAGATTAAAAAAAAAATTGCAATTGTCTTCGGGTCTTCACTTGTATTCTCTTTTCTTCAGATATGTCGTTGATCGCTTCAAAACTTGATATCTCTAAAATCTTTGAAATCTTCAGATCTTCAGATTTTATTCTCCCCCTTAATATATTCTCCCTCTTTTTGATATATTCTCCCCCTTTTTGATGAGTGGTGAGAAGCATCATCATCAAAACATATCAAAACATTCTCCCCCTTTTCAAGACAATCTCCCCCATTATGTATGATCATGTAAGCACAGTCTTCATGTAACGAGCCCTGTATGGAAATAAGAACAGTCTCCCCAGATGGAAAGAGTGATTATTTCAATCTTTTCAGATTAAAATAGAAAGTAGTAACCATTCGAATCTTTTCAAATTCAAACAGTTTAATAAGTGTAACCCTGAATCAACAAATGACTCAGTTAGAATGCCTGTCAATGACACAAAGTCACTGAGTAACACAAAGTTACTATATAAGGAGTTGGTTTGATGTAGACTCCCCAGGTCTTCCATTCAATCATCGAATAACACATGGTTATCTATGAACGTTCTGACAGAAAACAAATTTCTGTGTGCTCGTGCATGTGTTAGAAAAAAAATTAAGCATAGATGATTGCTTTTTCAATATAGGCTCAAAGTATGTAAACTTGTTGAGACAGCAACAAATTGTACAAAGACTCAATGTGCATGAGAAAGGGTTCGAAGGTGGGGCAACTTTCCTTCTTTTTCAATATTAGTATCTTCCAAATGAAGAACCAATAGCGTATGTGCTGCGTCCCCAGAAAATGTGAAACATTCTCTTTTTGAGAAAGGAATGAGTAGCTGGTGGGGTTGTATGCAGGAGATGGCATGGGCTAGTTGCCTATTTCAATGATGGTCACCAAAGAATGTGATCCAATCAGATTATGTGTCTGCCCGGCTCAGAAAGAAGTTTGGTGCAGAGTTTAATATTCTTTTACTCTGTTCTCTTACCCTCTTTCTTTTAATGCTCACGTCTAACCAATCTCTCTTTTTCATTTTACCTCTTCACACACCATCACTCAATTCTTTTGACCCTTCTCCCCTCAATCACTCAGGGAATACTTCCTGGGTAGGAAACACTGGTTATCGTGAATCCATGGAAGTTCTGTTAAGTTCTCACACTGAATCCCATGTATTTTCCTAAAAGAACATGCTGTTCAACAGGCGTTTTGTACATGTAAGCACAAATACCACTTGTTACTTGAAGAATAAAAATTTTGGAGAAGTCAAAACAGTTGAATTTGACGATGCAATTCTCCCCTCAACCTAAAAGTGGTTGGCAATAAGCTCATATCAATTTGTCATGAAGAATAATATGCTGGAGAATCAAAAACGAATGTTGTTTATATGAACAATATATAAACATATTTTCAATGAAAGCACATGAAATGATGTTTGATTCAATCAACAGTGAATACAAATAACGTGAGTATTACCATAGAAAGATTTTACTTTTGATACATGGTAATAACAAAGTCAAATAGAATGTGCTGAATCGTTATGTGTATGAATACTTGAGAAAGTATATTGACAAGATAAAACACAAGTATTTATCTTTAAGAACACACGGTCAGATAAGCATTTAAGTATCCAAAAATTTGTTAGCATCACAGATATTCTCCCCCTTAACTGAAAGATTTTTTTTTAAAGCTTAAGAAAAAACAGAAAAAAATAAGGCACTGAAGTGCGGGTTCTAATCCGATGTGATTAGAAGCCATCGTTACTTGAACAAACCTGCATAAAGAAAATTATGGTAATCATTTGTGAAAATGATTCCTCTTTCATTAGCAACAGTTAAAGAATAAAAATGAACACAACAGCAAGACTTGGAATACTCCCCTTGAATCATGAGTAAGGTCTAAGACATGTTCAACATACCAAGTTTGCTGATTAGAAATTGAAATCGCTTTTCATCCAATGGCTTGGTGAAAAGATCAGCTAACTGGAAGTCAATTTGAACAAAGTGCATTTCAATATTACCTTTTTCTACATGATCCTTGATGAAATGATAGCGTACATCTATATGCTTGGTCTTTGAATGCTGTATCGGGTTAGCAGTTATAGATATGGCACTCTTGGAATCACAATAAATAGGAACACGCTTGTAGTTGTACCCAAAGTCCCTTAACTGTGTCGTCATCCAAAGGACTTGAGAACAACAGCTAGCAGCGGCTACATACTCAGCCTCGGCAGTGGATGTTGAAACACAGTTTTGTTTCTTTGAAGTCCAACTTACAAGTTTGTCACCTATAAATTGACATGACCCAGAGGTTCTCTTCCGGTCAAGCTTACATCCTACATGATCAGCATCTGTAAAGGCAGTTAGATCAAAACGAGAATCCTTTGGATACCAAAGGCCTAGATTAGGTGAGCCTTTGAGATATCTAAGGATTCGCTTAACAGCAGATAAGTGCGACTCTTTAGGATTAGACTGATATCTCGCACAAAAACATGTGGCAAACATTATATCCGGGCGACTGGCAGTCAGATAAAGTAAAGAACCAATCATGCTACGATACACCTTTTGATCAACAGGTTTCCCGGAGGGATCCGCATCTAAGAGTGTACCAGTAGCCATTGGTGTTTTCATGACTGAACTATCTGACATATTGAACTTTTTCAAAATATCGTTTATATATTTAGCTTGATTAATAAATATGCCTTCGGGTAATTGCTTTACTTGTAGACCAAGAAAGAAATTCAATTCACCCATCATCGACATTTCAAACTTTGTTTCCATTATCTTTGAAAAGTTCTTGCAAAATTTTGGATTTGTCGACCCAAATATTATGTCGTCAACATAAATCTGAATAAGAATCAAGTCCTCACCTTGCCTTTTAAGAAATAAGGTTGTATCAACAGTACCTTTCTTGAAACCAGAAGCAAGTAGAAATTTAGTGAGAGTTTCATACCAGGCTCGCAGTGCTTGTTTAAGACCATAAAGCGCTTTGTCTAAAACATAGACATGATCAGGGTGATGAGGATCAACGAAACCTTTAGGTTGAGCCACGTAGACCTCCTCATGCAGAACGCCGTTCAGGAAAGCCGACTTTACATCCATCTGATATACTATAAAGTTTATGTGCGCTGCATAGGCTAGAAAGATTCTGATGGCTTCGATCCTTGCAACCGGGGCGAATGTTTCATCATAGTCAATGCCCTCTTGTTGACAGTACCCTTTGGCGACCAATCGAGCTTTGTTTCTCACGACTACTCCAGCTTCATCTTTCTTATTTCTGAACACCCACTTTGTTCCAATAACGGATTTACCGTTAGGTAGTGGGATCAAGCGCCATACCTTGTTCATTTCGAATTGTAGAAGCTCGTCTTGCATAGCAGAAATCCAGAATGGATCACGTAGAGCTTCAGCCGCTTTCTTTGGCTCTAAGGAACTGAGGAAGCTTGAAAACATGCAGAAGTTAGCTGTTGTAGATCTTGTTGTGACACCAGATTGTACGTCACCTATCACGTTTTCCAGGGGATGATCCTTAGTCCAACGATGTGTGCTTGGTAGAGCTTCAACTGTTTGTTGCGTATTTGACGCATCATTCTCATCTTGCACGACAGGTTGCTCCATAGATGTACTCGGGACATCTTGTACTGGTGTTTCTGATACTGAGGCTTTTGGGCTGGCAATTGAAGTGCTCGGGACTTCGTTTCCAGAAGAACTATCTGTAGAGACAGACTAAGCATTAGTAGAGTCATAAACTAACTTTGTAGTTGTACCTGATGGAGATGAAGTTTCAGTGACTTCTTCGGAAGGTCCAGATATGTCTTCAGATATAGTAGGGACCTCCGAGCCTGTACTACTTGTTATTGATGTTGATATGCCTTTTTCAAAATCTGCACATATATCATCAAAGGCATCAATAAACAGTAAATCTAACTCAGATGAAGTAGAGTTATAGTTAGTAGAAGTGGATCCTTGAGAAGCTGGTTCTATTAGAGATTGAATAGAAGCTTTGTCCTTAATTACGAGTTCTGAACTGTTATGTCCAGAAGTCCTTGTAGAATTCTCATCAAAGGAGACATTCATGCTCTCAACAACCGTCTTGGTTTGAATAATGTAAATTCGATAAGCTTTGGATGTCAGAGAGTATCCAACGAGATATCCTTCATCCGCTTTCTTATCAAACTTTGATAATCCTTGACGCTCTTTTAGAATGTAACACCTACAACCAAATACATAAAGGAACTTGATGTTAGGTGTACGATTGTTGATCAACTCATATGCTGTCTTATTAAAGCGCTTGACCACAATGGTACGGTTCTGTGTAAAACATGTTGTAGCAACTGCCTCAGCCCAAAGGTACATGGGTAGATCTGAGTAAGCAAGCATAGTCCGAGCTGCTTCAACCAGAGTGCGGTTCTTCCGTTCAACAATGCCATTTTGCTGCGGAGTGTAGGCGGTGGAGAAATTATGTGAAATACCCACGGAAGTAAGATAACTCTTCAGGGTGTCATTCTTGAACTCCGTGCCATTATCACTATGAATGGTTCTGACTGGCAGTTGAAGTCGTACTTGAATGCGCTTGATGAAAGCGATAATCAACTCTGGCGCATCTGACTTGTTGCGAAGAAACTCGAGCCATGTATACCTTGGTAGTCATCTATCATTACCAACACATATTTCTTTCCGTTGATAGATGTTGTGCGCATTGGGCCACAAAGGTCCATATGAAGAAGTTCCAGTGCAGATGAGGTCGATGATTCAACTTTGGACTTGAAGGAGCTTCGCTTCATTTTGCCCAACTCACATGCGGGACATAGTGAGTCTGTTTCGAACCTCATTTCTGGTAGACCTTTGACCAGACCTTGTCTCTGTAGCTTCACTATAGATCTGAAATTTTGATGAGACAAGCGTCGATGCCACGTCCACGATTGTGCTTTGGAAGCTTTGGCTAGTAGTCATATTGGACGTGTGGCAGACAGTGTAGGAAAATCTACATAGTATAGATTTCCATGACGCTCAGCTTTGAAGACTTCGTAACCATCGGGATCCTCTAGATAGCAATGAGTGGTTGTGAAGCGGACTTGATATTTCATGTCACAGAAGTGACTGGTACTGAACAGGTTGTGATCAAGTCCTTCAACATATAACACTTTTTGAATCTTCACAACACCGTTATCGAGCATTCCATATCCTCTGACGTGGCCTTCGGCTTCAGAATTGGCAAATCTAACTGCTCCGGCAGGCTCCTCCACATAGTTATGCAAGAGGTGCTTGAATCCTGTCATGTGGCGTGAACATCCGGAATCTATTACCCACAATCGACAGGCCTGCAAAAGAGACAATTAGTTTTGCTTAGGTACCCATATCAGGATGGGTCCTTCGCGGTTAGCATCAAGCAACTCAAGAATATCATCTGGTTTGACTTTCACTCTCCATTCATAACGCGGTTTTGGAACCCATTTCCAAACCATGTTAACATTCAGTTCCTGAAAGTGCTTTTTAGAAGTAGGATTGGCAACCTTAGCTCGATACACTTTGGGTTGTGCAGAAGAATTAGAATTGGAATTAGACTTAAAGCTCAGTTTAGCTTTTCTCTTATTTTGTTTGGACTTTGGAGGGGAGTAGTATGTGAATGAGTTATCCCAACAGTGTTTGCAATATAGATTCTTTCGAGCAAAATTCATAAATTTAGATTTATCAGAACAAATCTTACATCCATGTTTATCAAAAGAATTACTTTTCAAAATAACACTGTCAGAAGTACAACTGTTTGAAGCAAAAGTTTTACTAGATAACCTATCATTCTTATTCAAACTACTATCTTTATTCTTCTTACTCCTCCCAACTCCACTTCCTTTTATATCTGAAACAGAAACAGGAACCTTGTTAGTCTCTAACTTAGAAGGTGGTTCTTTTCTTGTGCTGTTTGAAGTCTCACCCTTTTCAAAAATACTCGGCGGATATTCAGGACAATCAGAGTAAACAACTGAAGGTTTTGTAGGAGCATCAAATTCTGGATTGGTTCTTACCTTCCAACTTGGATCATTGAACACCTGTTTATCATTTGAAGCATTTTTAAACAGAGTAGTTTTCAAATCATTGATCTCAGTGCAAAGCTCTTGATTTACTTTTAAAGACTTTTCAAGTTTATATTTGAGATCAAAGTTTTCATCTTCAACCTCATCAAGAGACTGTTGCAACAAGTCAATTTGCTTCATCAATTCAGATGTATTATTATTCACAGAATTTGAACCCTTTAAATCAGAAACCGGATCAGAGTCTGAAGCATTCATCATTTCAGAGAATATCTCTTCAGTCATGGACTCAATAAACTCCAGTTTTTCATTTTGAGAACAAGAGCCATTCGTGATAGCATGTTCTTCTTCAACCTCTTCAACAAGTAAAGGTTTAGAAGCAATGGGATTTGAGACTGATGGCCTAGTAGATGGATCAACATCCGATTCATACTCATCATATTTGCATGCAGTCTCAGGTGGAACTGTGTTGGTGCTTACTGATTCTTTGGAAGGTGTGGTAAATAGTGATTCAAATTCAGTAAATTCGATCTTTCGAGTCTCATAGCTTTTATTCAAATCACCATATGTAAAACCAACTGATTTAAAAAGATTTTGAGAATCAGTGTCACCAGACTTGTTCTTTCCCATTTCTTCTCGACCTTTGGTCTCTTTAGAAGGTTTAGGAGTACTTGCTTCAACAAAAGTTGCACGAATGTCAGGAATGGGTTTGATTGCGGAGCCGAATTTATCAAAATTATATAGATGCTCCGGTGCCTTTTTCAAAATTTCATTAGTTGGCACACCCAAACCTGGTTTTAGTTTATAAAACCTTTCGTCTTGGAGTTTATTGGTCAACAAATTTAATGTTTGCTCAGTCTGACCTCGTTTCATATTAATGTCCTCCAGTTGCTTAATTTTGGTGTAAGCTTCATTTCTTTCTTTATAACAAACTTCAAATTTTATTTGAAACTCACCCTTTTCAGCATTAAGATTCACAAGATCTGTTTCTAAACCAGCTATTTTTTCTTTTAAAGACGCTTTTTCAGCTTTTAAATCGTCTTTTTCCTTTTCTTTTTCTTCCACAACAACTTTTAAAATGGCATTTTCATCACGAAGGCTTGATGCAGATTGATGTGCAGAGCTAAGTTTTCCTTTCAGTAAAGCAAATTCATCTTTCATACCATGTATTTGGGCCATTAAAGATTCAATAAGTTCAGAATTGTCACTTACCTCAGAGTTTGCATCTTCGGATTGTGTCTCAGAGTCTTTATCGTCACCTTCCAGCTCTGCCATATAGGATACTTGGGTGAAGTGAGCTTGCTCCTCGTCATCGGAACTTTGATACAACCAGTTCTCTTCTTCAGCCATTAGCACTTTTCCTTCTTCAACTTTCTTGGCAATAAGTGACTTTCTTGCGTAGTACTCTGAGTTCTTTACTTTCTTGAATTTGCAGTCCCTTGAGAAATGCCCAAATTTGCCACAGTTGTAGCATCTTCCTGGTTCATCCTTTCGTTCTTCTCGTTTATCCTCTCTCTTTCCTTCTCGTCTATCTTCCTTTCTGTCTTCTCGTCCTTCCTCTCTCTTTCCATGCCTCGGCTTATATCGCATCTCAAACTTCTCTTTCCTGTATCCATCATACTTTGGCTTTGAGTAGAATCCTTTCTTGCCAAAGCTCTTCTTGAATTGTCGCGTAATGAGAGCCAAGTCTTCAGAGAACTTTTGAATATCCGGATCTGAATCAACTTCCAGTTCTTCATCACTCGAATCAGAGTCAGAGTCAGTAACTTCGGTAACTAGAGCTTTAGACACCTTTTTATTTGACCTTGCAGAGGATACAGAACCTTTTCCGGCTATGAGAGCCACAAAATCCTTCAGATGATTAGACTCATTATTGATTGATCTCACCTCATCCTCATGTTGAGCAAGAGTAGAGAAGATATCAGTGACATTTTCTCGAGCCATATTCTTGGACATCTGGAGGTTGATAGCAAATTTCTTCCATTCTGGATTCAGATTCTTGATGAACTTGTAATTTATCTCAGAAGCAGATTTAGAGATATTGTTCCTCCGCAAGTCATTGAGGATGATGTTGTATCTGTTGTAGGTATCTAATAGCAACTCTCCTTCTTTTGCATGAAATCCCTCGTATGAATTTATGCATAGATTCTGCTTAGCTTGTATGGAGGCTTCACTTCCTTCAAACTGCCTGGCTAGTTCATCCCAGATGCCTTTAGCAGTACTCTGACTGTCGACACGATTGTAGATGTCGCTTGGAATTGCCATTGTCAGATAGATTAGAGCCTCTTCTTCTGTATTATACTGTTCTTTCTGCTTTTCATTAAAGAACTGATAAGGTTTAGGAATCTCTCTGTCAAGGATTTCTGGAGAGGACTCTGTAGCAGGTTGACCCTTTACTGTGATCATTGGAGTTTGTCGACCTTCAATGATTGCTTTCATGAAGTCTCTGTTCTTGTGATTCAGAATTTGGATCATTCTGATCTTCCATTGCTGATACTCGTTAGCCATGAGGACAGGAGGTTTGACTTGAGAACCCATTGAGAGAAGCTGATTCGACATCTTAGTTGTACGGTTAGTAAACAGATTTTTCTGTATCAAGACAACCAACTAGATGAGATCGTTAGAATCAAAATAAAAACCACACTAAAAAATTTTCAGAAAACAAATTTCCAAAAATAATTAAGTGCAGTCCTTTTAATCAGTATAAAGCTTCAAATAATACTAAACAAAAAGAAAATGTTGATCTCGAACAGAACTTTGTCCCCCTTCGCAGACTTATATGAGATCGACCGGGGATGTGCTTCGACCGGTAACTTGTTCGACCGGGAGGTTGCTTAGACCGGTAAAGTGCTTAGACCGATAGAATGCTAAGGACCGATATAGTGTTCGACCGGTAACTTGTAAATACCGGTGGAGTGCTTAGACCGATAGTGATGCTTTGACCGATAGAACTCGATCGATATACTCTTAGACCGGTGGACTGTGAGTGTACCGGTTGAATGATAAACTGAGTTCGACCGATAATATGCAAGACCGATATTCTCTATGACCGATAGACTATGTTCGACCGAAATAATGCTATGACCGGTATGTTCTTAACCAGCCCAAAAGTCGATGAACAGATGCAATAATTGACCCAGAAATCAATTACGAACTCAAAATCAGATTCAAAAATCAGTCCTTTGTACTCAGAAACATAAACCAATCACAATACAATCAAACTCATAGATCAATTTCAACTTTTAGGCATTCGATTTGATAAGCACAGTAACAACCGATAGTTAGCTTTTATCGAACCTAGAAAACTTAAAATCACAAATTCACTCACTTTGTTAATTCTCAATGCAATTAATCAATCAGATGGTATTTAGAAGCATAAATCTCAACTAATCAGATCATCTTTAAGCATAAAAGCACATAAATTCACGAAATCAGAAAAAAAAATTCGATGAACAGTATTCTAGATGAACAGTAATTTTCGTGAATAGTGAAATCAAAAAAAATTTGATCCTTTTGGCTCTGATACCACTTGTTATCCCAGTTTAATATAGTTGGTAAATAATCAAGTAATCAAGCAACACAATAATAATCAAGAGATATATAAATCAGAGTAACATACCAATCCCTTGAATAAACAATGAAACCCTTGAGTGTTCTTGATACCCTTTGAATACAGAGAAAACTTACGTCTATTAACTAGAATATTATCAGAGTTAACCTAAAACTAAACTAAACATAACTTTAAATACCCAGGCTTTTAGGCCTAATGGGCTTATGGGCTTTCTAACAGGCTTTAGGCCCATTTACAAATAACTATTAACATATTACAATTTAAACCCCAAACTTTAACTATCAAGTAAATGCAGTTTAGACCCTTTAATTTAACTTTAATCTTGAATACAATTATTTGATCCAACAGGAACCGGTCCCGGTCGGTACCCAGCGGTTAACGGTTCCAAAAAGATGAGAGCCGGAACTAGTCCCGATCGGTTCCGTATTTTCGGAACTGGCAGTTCTGGAGAGGTTCCGGTTCCAAAGGAAGGTACCCAGTTCTGATGCTTACCCCTAACGAACATAACAACTTCTTCACGACTCGATCATATATTATTCATGGGTTACCTCCAATCCGAGATTGTTTAACTCTAGGCCTCCTTGGTTCTATGGAATGGGATGTGGAATATGGGTTACAACGAGTGATTTTTAGACAGATGTAAAGCTTGTAGCTGATGTGATCAACTCCTCGGAAGATGATCAATCGGAGTTTAGTGGCATTATTTCCCGATGTAGTGCCATTTTGGTCGTCATGACTTATTGTTAGTTCAGTCGGTTAGGAGACAAACTAATAGGGTGGCTCAAGCTCTCACACAACAATCTCGCTTTAACTCTTGTCTTGTTATGTATTTTGAAGTTCCTACTTTGCTTGCGCCTTGTATGAACAATATTTGCTCCTTGGTAGTTTATTATTTCAAGTCCCCTTTTCTTCAGAAAATATGTATATATCAAATACAAGGTGGTTGACTTAATAGCTAAAATCTACATAGATTAGTTTAATGGATTTAAGTTTAGCATCTGGCATGTAGCTCAGTTGACAATGAGGCAGTACTACTTACTCAAAAACAAGATAGGTCCCGAGTTCGATTCTAGACCTCTCCCCCTCCGCTAACCTCTGTAACACCCCGATTTTAGGAAGATATAATTTTCAAGTTAATACAAATGGGTATTTTAAGGGAAAAAGAAGAAATAGGATTTTGGACTTGAATCCTATATTTTATAGTCTTTTTGGATGAATGATTCAATTACGAGTCCAACGGTTCTTTCTGGAGCAAAATCGGAGCCAAAACGAATAAGTAAACCAAAACAGTCATCGGGCAAGAAAAATGAAAAAAATCGGGCCAGCAGTGTTCGACACGACTTTCGGCATGACTTTGGGTCACCCGTGCGACTTTAGGGCACGCGGGCGGGTTTTGGTGCGGGTTTGGCCCTCATGGAAACCCACGCGAAGCCCTGTCGAGCATAAAACTCGATTTACAACCCTCAATCTTCATTTCTTCATAACTTTTGCATCTCAACTCTGTTTTTGGTGATTCAAGTTTCTATGGTTTCGTTTTTGAGAGATCGTCAAGGATAGATCAAGAGATTTTAAGTGTATTGGAAGATACCAGAGTATTTTGTGGTGGTAAGTTCCTCATCTCTCTTAATATTAAGCTAAAGTTTGATGGTTTCATCCTTTTCCCTTTCATCTTTCAACTTGGGTGTGATTTTGATGACTTATGTGGTGAAGGAAACCTGGTTGATGTGTTAGATCTAAGATCTATGGAGATTTCTTGGAGATTTCAATCCTTCATCAAAGGAGATTCAAGGTATGGGGGTAAAACCTATATTTAGCCTAAATCTAGCAAAGTGAGTTCAAGTTGATATGTGAAAACGGTGTACATGACAAAATGTCAATCTTTAAAGGTTTATATGTTTTACATGAAATAATTAACTGTTGAGTTATTTGATGAGTTTTGATTATTTGAAATGTCTAACTTTATAAACATGTAAAACATCCACATTTGAGATTTTGGGCATTTTGATAAATAAATCATAAATATTGGTATTTTAATGATTTGTTTTATGGAAGTAGATATTTGAGTATCAATGTATTTTTATTTTTTGTTTTGGAGAAATGCTTGATTTTGTGTTATGGGACGTTTTTGAAAGAATAAAATGGTATAAACTCACTTGGAAAATGATTTGTCCCAATCTGAATTATGTTGGAGTTATTTATATATTTTGGAGCATGGGTTTGTATAAATGCGTGTTGTTTACGTTTTATTTCATTTTATGATTTTAACAATTGGTCTTTTGATTAGTTAAGCCTATGGCTCGGTTTGGACCTTATTGGGTCTTGGGGACAATTGTTCGATTTTAATAGCTCAATGTAGAGCATTTGGTTATGATTTGCATTTACTGCATCTTATTTGAGAATTACATGTTTTGAATGCACTAGTTCATTCGTTTGGAGTCATGTAATGTTTTTTACTGTAATGCAATTGATCCATAGGCACTTGAGTCTTTACGTTCAATGTTGGGACGATTAGTTTCCCTCATTGTAGCACGAATAGGCATCGGGACTCATGGTAAGTAAGATGTGGACCCGCGTGGTTAGGCATTGTCCCATGAGCAGTAAGGTGTAATCTCAATGTGCTTGTATGTTTGGTATGGGTTTGGTTACCTCAAAGTATAGACCTAGAGGGGTTTGTTAAATCATGTTTTGAGTCAATTTGTATAGTTAGTTTGACCTTTGAATGTTTGACTTTTTGATGTAAACTTGTGTAGTGGTCAAGGCTTGTTTGACCCTATATATAGTCTTTCCTTGTCTTGTTTTGTGTAAGCATGTGAGTAAGTCTCTTGTAAGCTTTTGTGTCATTTTGCATTCTACGTATTGTAAACTTTTCTCTAAGAGATATATGACTACAATCTTTGAGCCCATCTTTGATTCTTTGTTTTGATTGTTATTGCTTAAATTCTGGGATCACAGGGTTGAATTTGAGTCTCCACGGGCAAGAGATCTAGATAGGTTGAGATCGATATGTCTTATGAGTATAATCCATGCGTTTTGGTTTTACTACATAGTCATGTGACCTACTTTTGTGTTCCGTTACGTGCAATGTAATCGGGTCTCCCCCGTCACCGAAAGGTGTTGTTTTATGTATGGAGTTTTATAATTCATGTTTTCGGTGACGTTTTGAGTATGGGTTGTTACCCATGTTCTATGGTTTTGGATATTGAACCTTATCCATGTTTTGGATATTTTGGAAGATAGAGTTTATACACGTTTTCAGTATTTGATTATTAAAGTATCAGTTATGTTTTACGTGAGTTTTGGGTTTTGGATTTATATTCGAAGGAACGTTTTGTACTGTGGTTTCAATCACGAAGATGGTGAATGTTGAAAAGAGGTTGCTTTCAGACTTAATGTATTTCATTTTAGAAATCACGATTTAAATAACATTCTTAAAGTTTATTGTTTTATATGTTTATAATGAAAACTCTTGAGTTCACTAGGCGTTAAGCATAAACCTTTTTATTTGTCGGCATGTGTATCAGGTTCTGGTTGGGAATATTCCTAGTAACACTATGAAAAGAGGAGTGCTAGTAGTGTGCTCGAGAAGCGAGTAGCATTGGCGAAGTCTTCCGCCTTTTGGTTTTGTAAAGAGCAACTTGTATTGGGGTTAAGTAGCACCCGACTTCGGTTTAGTCCTTGTTTAATGTTGGAGTTTATAATTGTTGAGGTTAATTATAGAGTTTTATATTTGAGGTATGATGAATTTTGATTTATAGGAGGAAGCATTGTCCTCCATTTGATATTATATCGAGATTTTTAATTAGTTGCTCTTACCAAATTTGAGGGTTTT
This sequence comes from Arctium minus, assembly GCA_954870635.1. Classification (NCBI taxonomy): domain Eukaryota; kingdom Viridiplantae; phylum Streptophyta; class Magnoliopsida; order Asterales; family Asteraceae; genus Arctium; species Arctium minus. The sequence continues at coordinate 80,282,608 of OX941083.1, read as the reverse complement.
ACAACCTCAGCCGTCGAGTGAGCCAAACCCCCCCTCTCACATTGGTGCCCCTGGAGGAGGGTTTCATATAAGGTCAGTTGGAGTTGCCGGTAATCAATTTCTTTGCCAAATAGATTTAAGTTTAACTCTTACTTATAATATCCTTTTGAAAAAGAAAAACTACATCTTTTGGCAATAAGGTTAAAAGTTCACTCTACTAATGTGCAATGAGACTTTTACATAGACAACATTAACAAGTTCGGTGGAAGTGACAAATCTCAAAGTATTAGAATGGAAATTTGAATGGTTTGTTTAACGAGTAAGGTTTGGGAACATGGTTTCACATGTTTAATGATGAACCTTACCATGTGGCATCAACTTCTTAGATCATCTATTCAAAATGCATAGATTTTACCGGTAGAGAGGTTTTCTATAGGGTTATTGACGTCATAAGAAAATCACAAAAAAAAAAGAAAAAAAAAAAGAAACCACTTTTTTGTTTGTGGCTTTTTTTACATCGTTGACATTTCAAGTTTCGTAAAAATTATGGGTTAGTATCATTGTTCGTGGTTAATAATGATGATAATGAAAAACTAATTGTAATTGGTTCTTGATTTTAACATACTATGAGTTGTAGGTTATGTTTTGCTCCACTATAAATAGAGGAGAGTAGTCCTCATTTGGATACACTCCAGAAAACTGAACGCTCTCTTTTGCTCTCTCAAACCCTGTTGTATTACTGTTCTTCTGAAGTACAGTCAGTTTTATGTCATCACCACGACATTGTAATGGTGCGTTTTCACTGCATCTTACAACTCGTTCAACTACATCAAATCCTAGGTCTATCACGCTTGGAGGCTCATCTTTTACTAATATTGTTTTTTTTTCCTAAACAAACAAACAAACTAAAATGCAAATATATGATAGGGAGAGTTTAACAATATATATTTTTTTAATTCTAAAACTTATCATAATTTTCTTAAAAAAATAAGAAAATCAAATTAATGTAATTTTTTTAAAAACAATAAAAATTGTAATTCTTTTTCTTTATTAAAAAAATGACCATAAAATTTGTAAAACTATTTAGATGATTGTAATTTTTGTAATTCTTTACTAAAAAAATACCATAAAACAAAAATATTACAAGAATTACAATCATCTAAATAGTTTTACAAATTTTGTGGTCATTTTTTTAATAAAAAAAGAATTACAAATTTTATTGATTTAAAAAAAATTACGCTAATTTGATTTTCTTAGTTTTTAAGAAAATTGTGATAAGTTTTAAGAATTAAAAAAATATATATGAAATTTTCTTCTTAAGTAAAAAAAATATAAATTTTACATTTTAAAAAATGATGAAATGGAATTTATATTCTTAGTTGGCGTTAAAAAATAATAATAATGCCATGTCAAAAAAACCCTAATCCTAGTAATAAACATTTGTATATTTGTATGACATTAGGTAAACTATGTACTCAAAAGTTTGAGATTTCACATCTCAGTTATCAAAATAAAAGTTTTAAAAGTACGTTACCTAAAACAGGAATCAACCTAAAGTACGTTACATTTTAATGCAATTTGCCCTATACAAAACAATAATAATAAAATAAATGTATTATGTAATTGATTTGATATTTGATGCTTTTGATTAAATTTCATGTCCCAATGCATTCAACACCTTTGGTAGGGGGTGCCAATATTATTGCCCTTTTGAAAAACCTCATTTTGAGATTTTTCAGATAGTGGGGAGTTTTTTGAATATGGTTTTTGGTGAGATTTTTCTTCATAGGTCGTAATTGTAAGACCTTTTATTTTTTCAGAGATTTTTCGTATTTAACCAAGTTTAATTTTATAGAATTTTATAAAAGCTTTGTATTTAATCAATTTTATTTATTAATATTATTAAAGTAATAATGATCATTAAATAAATAATGTAAATTAAATACATAAATAATAGCTTCACAAATAAATTAATTATAATTTTATATATTTAAATTAATGTCTCAAGTTTAACATATTTTTATATAACTTTTACAGATTTCTTAATAACCTATTTTTTATTTTTTTTATTGTACATACTTTTAAATTAACTTTTTTTTAATTTTATTATATATACATATATTATACAATTTATACAGCTTTCTGGATAACCCAATTTTATAAATTTTAGGGTTTTTTAAGAATAATTTTTGTACACTTTTTACTATAAATAAATAGCAACTTAGCTAGCTAGACTTCAATATTGTATAATTTATTCTAAGTAGTGTAATATAAAGTTTGGGACATTGAAAAGTTAAAAAAAACTATAAAAAAATGTTTAAGTAAGGTTTTTAACATAGAGGAAGTATGAAAAATGCTTAAGTGAGGTTTTCAAGTTATAAAGTTAGTGATGAAAATTGTTTTAAAAAAAAATTAGTGATAGAAATAAAATAAAAAGGTGTACGTGAAAAACTTTTATGAAAAACCTCTTAACATATTATGGATGGTTTTAAAAGTAATAACAGTAGGGAGATGGGATGGGTGACCCCTCATGAAGGAGATGAGATGACCACTGAAAGTCATGGTGCTACGATGCCATGCCATGCCATACATAACATATATATATATATATATATATAGTCACAGACTTAGATTACTCTAGTAATAAAGAAAGTCTAGACAACAATGATGATGATGATTTGTAATCACTGGATTGAAATTCAGTGAAAATCCAACCTTGGGTTGGGACCAAACCAACCCCCCCTCCCCTCACTGTGCCAGGTGGCCCCATACTCCTTTCATTCCTAGCTATCACCCATCAACATTCCCTCCCTCCCTCCCTCCCTCCTTTCTCTCTCTCTTTCTCTTTTTTTACTTTCTTTTTCTTTTTCACCTTTTCATATATCATTTGATCAAGATTTTTGTAGTATATTGGAAGAATGAATATTGGAGTTGAAACAGCAATAAAGGGAAATTAATTAGTGATTAAGCATATATATATATATATATATTAATAAGAAAAAATGGCAAACGGAGGTAGTTATAGTGGATCAGAACATGTTTCGCTAGCGATGATGAAGAAAATGGTGAATACATGTAACACGTTATATTAGATAAGTAAATTTTTACAAATAATTTGGGGTTTTAAGTGAATGAGATGAATGTTAGTTGTGTAGGAAAGAGGATGTCGTTGATTTTTGTCTTATCAATCGATTTTTGGTATGATTGTGATTTACTTGAGATTGATTAGACGATAAGTCTAACACAATGTTGTTTCTACTACCTTAGATCGCCATAAGGTGGTGGTCAACGGGGTTGTGCCCCTTGCGGGATCCAAGGTGCAACACTCAAAACCTTTATAGATTCTAAGAAAAGGTTTAGTAGGAATTTTAAGTTTCAGGTGCTCTTGAACGAATTTCAGAAGGTTGGAAACCTTCTTGAAATGGTTCTGAAACATGATAGAAATTTGCCTAAGTATGTATAAGAGGCTTTGGACCAGAGCCTCTGGTCTTATGAACAGAGCCTCTGATGCTTATGATCGTGGTTCCTATTATGGGTGTGATACTTCTGACTCAAAGCTACTGAAGCAATTTCAACTATCACCCAATGTTATCCATAAATTGTTATCAATGCATAAAATGAAGGTCCTGCACATACCAAATTGGTGGGTGTTAGAAGCATCCAGTTAGAGGTGCTCACGGGTTGGGTTGATCGAGTTGAAGGTTTTTTAACAACTCAACCCAATATAGGCGGTTTGAAAATTTTACAACCCAACCCAACTCAATCAAAAGTACAACCCAACCCAACCCAAACCGTTCGGGTTGGTCGGGTTGTGTTTAAAAAAGATGAAATCAAATTTAGAAATATAAACATAAAGGAAACATTTCTTTGAAATACAACCGAATGACCGATAATTCATGAGAGCATGTAAGTTCATCAAAAATATTACGATATTACATATAAAAATGTCTAAACCAAATGATAATATGTCAATCAACAACAATCGTTTTAGACGTCTCCAACCCCGATGCTTTCTTTCTTGGCCTTGAGGTTGGTCGTGCCGTCATCAGCCATTTGGTACAACTTATTCATACTCTTAAATCTTAAATATATCTCATTTAGTTAATTTTTTAGTTTGCATATATATATATGTGTGTGTGTGTGTGTGTGTGTGTACATTTATTAAACATATATACAAAGGGGTTATATAGAGATGAATAATAGATTGAAAATATATGTAAATGAAGAGGGTACACAATAGTATAATTGTCTAATTTACATATTAATAGAGACTTAATAATCATATTAAATTCACAAAATAAAAGGATCGGGTTCATCGGGTTGTGTTTGGTTCAAAGAAAAGTAACCCGATATCAACCCAATACCTACGGTTTGAAGATTTTACAACTTGATTAGACATCGGGTTGCTTCGGTTTGAGTTATTTCGCGTTGGGTTGGGTTGGGTTGATCGGGTTGATCGGATTTTTGAGCACCCTACATCCAGTAGCAATATGTATCTTGTGCTTTGATACTTGTAAATTAAGAGATTTTTAAAATCTTGCATAAAATGATGGTACCTTGTGTTTAATAATTTATATTTAAGAGTTTTTTATCTGTGCTTTATAATATAGTATAAATATATATTATCTCTTATATATGTTATATATTATTTGTATTATTGTTATTATTATTATAACATATATTTTATATATTATGATTTTTAAATATATTAATATTATCATATATTGTGATATATATATATATATACATCGTGATATCCAATAACATCTGTAATACCGTTGTCCTCTTTCTGGCAAACCTTAATTACTCTGGTCAAACTTATTTCGGCATACACCACCGTGGTATATATTGTGATACTCATACTTTCATATCGTTACTACTTTCCCATGGTGAATAGTCATGTATTCTATGTACAAAGAAACTCTTCGATAAAAACAAATCCGGTGAAATTATCTCCACTCTATTGATAACCACTCATCTTAGATTGATAATTGTTGAAAAAATAATTAATATTTAAATTATAGTTAATCAAATTACTAATACACCCTATCTATTAAATAAATAAATAAAATTAATATAATAAAATGGTTGGCTATATAAAATTCATTATAAATAACAGAAACACAAAAGACAAAAAACAAAAAAGAAGAAAACAACATAAAAAGGGTAATGATGAACTAGGCGGTTAAGGGGTGTCTCTATTAATGGTTAGGGGTGCCATTAGCCCACCCATTTTTCAAAAATCCTCCTAAAAAGCACATAGTGGATGCTCTATGAGGTTGTTTGTAAAACCATCCACTGCAATGATTTCTTAAGGGTTTCTTAAAGATTTCTTATTGCCATGTAGGATTTTTGTTTTATTAAGGTATTATGATGGTTGCGAGTATGATTTTTAATAGGAAATTGGTTTTTAAGTAATTGTTAATACATAAGTACTTCTTGCGGATGTAGTAGTAAATAGTATAATTTTTTAATAAGATATTGTTTTATGTCACATCATATGTTTTGTAAAGTATGTTTATAAAAAATGTATAAATAATTTATTAAACTAGATTTTGGTTAAAGAAATACAAATAGTCTCATCATTAATTAATATTGATATAATTTTTTTATTTATTAAGTTATAACTTTAAACTTATATTCAATTTCTTTTATAAATTTAACATTAAAATTCGTCAAAAGATAATTTTAGAAATAATGAGAGCATATATTGTAACACCCGTATTTTTGGTATGTCAGATTTCTGTTACCTTTTTCGGTCACATAAGTTTTCCATTTTGGTTTTAATATGGATTACGGACAACTTTCGTTAGCTAAAAGAATCAAATTTCGGAGCGACGGACGGGGTGAGCGACCTTGCCAGGCGACTGGGACAGTGTCACTGTCGCCAAGGCATAGTCGCGGGGGCCTTAGTGCTCTCGGTACATAGTTGGCGAGAATGACTCGTAAGAGTGACAGTGGCATTGTCGCCCTGTCACAGTCGCGGGGAAAGACTGGCTTATGGTACCTCTTGGGCTACTATGCCATGCGAGAGTGCCATTGGCACAATCGCATGACACTGTCGCATGCGGGGCCAGAGGCTTAAATGTCTGATTTGGTCCATCCCTTCTCATTTAACATTTCACCTACCAAAAACTCTCTTATTATCTCTCGTTTTCTCTCATATTCCAATCCCTAGCTTCATCTAAGGCATTAAATACTTAGATTTCAAGAAGATACTCCATCATCTTCATCAAGATTGTTAATCTATGGTTCAAGGTCAAAGTTTGCTACCATTTTTGAATATTTCTTGGTTTCTAGGGTTTACCTAAACCAAACATTGTGAGTTCATCCTACTTCTTTAAAACTTTATACATGTCAAAATATTACCATTTCAAATACTTGTACTCCTTCTATCAATATTCTTGATGTTGGTGAGTTTTGACCTAACTTTCAAATTTTAAGAAGTTTTAGGGTTTCATAGTATGTGCTACAAAAGATGATTTAAGTTCATAAATGTATTTGGGAAGTTGAGATATTCATTTTGAGTATATTTGTAATATTACTTCCTTTGAGAGTGGGTTTTGAAGAATGGTTACTTGGAAATATTCGTTATGAAAGTAAATGACTTTAAAAAAGGTAAAGATCAATCAAGAGACACATTTTTATGGTCATGCTTGTGTTGAAACTATATGTTTGATTATAGTTGGTCACAAATGTAATTGTGACAAATCTGGACTATTACTAATGGATCCATAGGAATAGAGTCGGCTTAATTTTGGGTTAATTCCCGTTTGTAGCTAGTTGAGACATTGGACCCTAGAAAGGCAACTTGGTACGGTTATGTGGGACCGGATACTAGTTGTGAGTCGTAAATGTAAATCCTAGTGAATGAGCATGATTAGGATCATTGGGTGCCCTCCCCCATATCTGAGTACGAGCCGACGAGCTCGTGGCCTTGATCCTACTATGGTGAGCTCAATAACTCGAAAAATGACTTACTTTTGTGTTCCGCCACGATCCTTAGAAATCGGGTCCCCCCGTCATCGTAAGATGTATTTTGGACCGAAGGGTCCTTATGTGGTTATTGTTACAATTTATAAACCCAACTCTTTGAAAGATTTCTTATCTGTTTCATTTAAATAAATTCTAAATCATTGATATAAAATGTTTGTTCTCACTAGGCGTTAAGCCTAACACTTTTTCTCAAATGATGTGTATAACAAGTTCCTTTAACGGTGGGTCGCCCAAGGTTTAAGAGACGAATGTTGGGATGTTTGAGGCATTTTTAGGTGATAGATACTTTGGAGTCGAGGCGTGCAAAAGTTAGCATTTTGGGATTTTGGGTTGACAACCAATATAATCTAGATGTAAAATGTTTAGATTAGTTTGTTGTCAAATTTAATATTCATTCACAAGTTTTTGTAAACACTATTATACATTTGCCCGTTTGGGTGACTTCATCCAATTATAGACTTTATATTGTCGAATTTTCGAATTTTTTAATTTACTCTAAACTTTAGGGTGTTACATATATATTCATGCACAACATGATCATCGAAGATGGACTTCATGTTTATATTCGTCAATTTGTTAATATAGACAATGATGTTAATTTTACTATAATTATATGTGCCTCAAATATATAATAGCATACTTTCTGAGTACGAAAACTATCCCTAAAATCATATCCAAGCACGTAATAGATCAATGAGTAATTGTTTACAATCAGATTTGGTTTACGAGATTTGGCAAAGATTCAGAGAATAAGAAAATGACGATTAATATAATGTTTTTACTTTGTATTTTAATTTAATATTTTAACATTTAATAAACGTTATACATTCAAATTAATGTTTTAACATTTATTATATGTCGTATGTATAATATAATTTTTTGATTTTTGTTAACTAAATTAAATTAATATACGTAAATAGATTAAAAAAAAACTATGTGAAACATTAAAAAAATTCATTCTAAATGTATAATTATTAACATTTATTTATTGAATAAAAACATTTTATAAATGCAAATAATTTTTTTATTTACTTAAATGATTTTAATTTATAAGAATTACTAATTAATAAATTCTTTGGTATTAAGTTATAGTAAATAATATTTAATTGCAATTTTGTTGTAATTTGATTAAAATATATTTCTTATGATAAGGTGTCACTTAAGAGAGAAAGCATTCAATTCATATGTAAAACTCTAGATTTCTCAAGATTAATGAATATGGAGTTTGATTCTATGTTGATTACCTGATAGATCTGGTTCTAACAAAAATGATACAAGATGCATCCTAAAAAGCTAAGTCGTTCATGAGTCTCTAACTAGCACTTAACTCTTCTCAAGTGTTGCTAGTACCGCCCCCACAAAGACCTGATGCATATATCGACAAGAAAAAATGCGTCCCTAAATTACACCATGGACACTTAAGTTAGAATTCCACCACTTTTTACCCTTACATTTCCATAAATAACAAGTAGTGAAAATTGGGTTATTACAATCTCTCACCCTTAATTGATTTTTGTTCTCGGAATTCGCTCGATTAACAAGATACAATGACCGACATAACAAGATCAAACTCCCAAGATACTTCATAAATTGGATCATTTCAAATTTCTTTCAAGCTACATCCTTAACATATAACCATTTACATCAAATTGGTTCCACGTTACCCCTACCTAGAATTTAATATCCACACTAATGAGGATTTCACAAGCAACTTCAATTCTTTAGAGAAAGAACTTTAATGAATTTTATACCCCAACAACCTGAACCCCAACTATTCATGGCAATCACTCAATTTCCATTTGAACACAAAGGTCATTCTTGAGTTTCACAACGGACTCATAATTATAAATTTCTTTATCGACCAAATAGTAGCTCTCAGTAACACCCATCAACAAGAATTTCATCCAATGCAGACAATACTTTACCACCTAATACGCTATTGATTACTAAGTCATCAACGTTAAACACTTCATTTGAACCTCACATATATCATCCACAACTTTATCACTACTTTTGCATACATATAAATACATACATTCTTTCCACAACCTATTACCTGAATCACCCACTGATCATAATTGATCCAATACTAAAACTTTTCAAATTATGCATGCAAAAACAATTAGCAGTCAGAGTTTCACTGCATCAACCAATTGCCCAAATGCTATAACCAAATTGCCTTTGCAAAACTAAACCTCATCAAACAAGTGAACGAAGTTAATCAACTCCTATCTACACATGGTCATCATGACCCAATTCTTAATGTTCCTAACTTCTCAATTTCTAATCTGGAGTTAACCGAACCATTTGTATTGCTTTACACACAAGGAGAGTTTCAACCTTTCAATTTAAAACCACAAATTAGACACTAAACACCATTAACCAACCAAATATGACATTTTCAACAATGTCTAATCGAAATAAATTCTAAATCAGTGATGATTCCAAACTGGTTAAGCTACTACATGAATGCTTCAATTAAGAAGTCAAAAAATACCACCCAAGCATTCTACACTCAAAATAACTAAAGCATAACACTGACTAAAATTAATACACCTCATTTAGTCATACATATCACTTTAGGATACCTCTCAAAAACAATATCAACACAAAATCACCTTATCATAAAATCGCAACACGATTTCAACACAACACCATTAAGATACTCCATAAACGTGCTTGCTACACACCAACCATAACACCAAAATTTATTAATTAAAGTCATATCACGACTTAGTTTCTCAATCCAGGCGAAGTACTAAATATGCCTAACTCCCTTAACCACTTTTCAATACACTAAGAAAAGTTCATTAAATCAACCTCTTATAAGTTACATCACTGACATAATCAACTAATACTGCCCCTCAGTTAGAGAACAAAAATATAATACCTTAAATGTCGTGATACCGCAACAAAAAATCACAGTTAGATAATAGGAAGAGAACAAAAATATAATACCTTAAATGTAACACCCTCAAATTTGGAGAGAACAACTAATTTAAAATTTTCAACAATACATCGAATAAAAGATAAAATCCCTTTCTACAAATCAATACTTGAAATAACTCAAATAGAATTCTAAGTTTAATTTCAACAAATAATAAACAAAGTCTCATATAAAGAGTAAATAAAGGTTGGGTGTTACTAATCCCATAAACAATTGCTATCTCCAAATATGTGGAAGACATCACCCAATTGTTACACCCTTATTGTGCATCTAACTAGCAATCAACTCTTCACGATGTCGCTAGAACCATTCCCCAACTAGGACCTGATGCACATGCCGACAAATAAAAGGGGTTAAGCTTAACGCTTAGTGCGTTCAAGAGTTTTATCAATTATATAAGATGGAAAAACGGGAAGAATATTATTTAAATCACAATTCTCAATATGCAAAGTAATTAGATTAGAAAGTGATATCTTTCCCAAACTCCATTTTTGTGATAAAATAATTGAATATAGACACTCCATAATCATAGAACCGAACCCAATACTCACACAAATACAATAGGATTAAAATCCAATTACCAAAACATGGGAATAATTCCTTTATTTAAAACCTTGATATATGGAGGGGATCCAATAAGTAAAAATCATAGAATGCGGTTACTTGCCAAAACCCAAACAATATTAAAGCATGGATATTACAGTATCCGAAGAATAGTGTTTGACATCCACGGGGGGAGATCCGTATCTGTTGAGAATGAAGGGAACACATGAGTATGCCACTTCGCGACAAGATGTCCAAATGTTCTTACGACTCCTTAATAAGTTTCACCTCAAGAGTCGGTTGACCTTAGTGTCTATTCCTATGAATTCCACCTCAAGGCCGACACACTTAAGGACTACTTCCATGGCATTACCTTCAAGCGGCGGAGGTCCTAGTGCCTACCTCTAAGGTAGCACCTCTAGACTCAACCCTCCTAATGCCTACTTGAAAAGTGAAAGGTCACAAAATATGGGTCCCAGAGTCCAACCCCGCAATACCCATTCCACCATCAAATAAAGAGTGACTTACGTGCCTATGGATCCAATGCAACACAGTCTAAAATTACATGACTCCAAAAGAATGCCCAACATCCTCAAAACATGTAATTTACAAATAAACATACCTCAAATGCACGTAGTTCCAAAAGAATGTCCAACACTCTCAAAATATATAATTAACAATAAATATGCCTCAAGAGCATACAACTTCAAAATCCCATCATTGAGCAAAATAAAGTGGACTAATGTCTCCAAGACTCTTTTAAGTCAACACCGAGCCAAAAGCTCAAAAACTCAATTGACCATCAAATAAAGGTCCTCAAACAATAAAACACATTTAATCGGTGTTTATGCAAATACATATCTCAAAGATATGATTAACTCAAAAACTCGTCATTGGTTGAGACAAACAATTTTCCAAATGAAATCATACCCTTATATTTCCAAAATGTCTCATAATACGATAATGTGCATTTTCCAAACGATGTGTAAAACCAAATACACCAAAAATGCATAAATCATCAAATAGACTCCATTTGTACAATAAATCATCAAAAGAACACATTTTTGAGATTTTACTCATCAAAATATTCAAAAAACAAATATAGGCATTTTACAAAGTTTATCAACTCAAATTTACCAAATACAAAAATCCCATCAAATACTCAACACCTTTGATATTTATCAAGTAAACACATTATTACTTCAAATTACACATTTTGGCATTACATAGTTTTCACAAAGCAACTTGAACTCACCTTGCTAGATGTGAATCCCAGATTGAACAAGTAACAATGAATTGAAGGATAATCTTTATTGAATATTGGAGAGTGTTACACATATGATTGAAACACAAACTCTCTCTTAACTCTGAAGCGCATAAACTAATCTTGCTAATCTTAACCTAATGACTAACAAAACAACTTTAAATACTAAGGGCTTAGGCTATAAAGCCCAAAGCCCATTAACACAAACTAAGCCCATTTAACACAATAAGGATTTTACAATAATAAATAACACTCTATAAATACTTTATATAACTTTCTATTAAATAGGACTTTTATAGTCCTAACAATCTCCCCCTAAAGTTATATAAAGAAAAAATGATCTTGAAATATTTAGATCTTGATCTCCTCTCCCTCTTTAATCTTTGAAAAACTTTCCTATTTCTTTTCTTCATGCCAATACAAGTTCCCCCTTGAACAAAACTCTGATTCTTCATAGTTTCAACCTTATAACTAGAATCTATGTGCAATAACTCCGACTGAATGCACTAAAAGCAGCTTTGAACTGTAGAAACTTAGCATATCAGATAAGCTCACAAGAAAGATAATGTGCGAGCTACATGACATTCCACATTGCAACTTCAGTTTAAAACAAAGAATTTGTCTCTGAACAGCGAGTTGAATATGCTTTCAGCTTAAGAACTTGTAGAACCAATATGCTCAAAAGAGGAAACAACTTGTAGCAACACACAACTTGATAAGGGATAGAAGAACCAATCAAGTAAAACTTTAATCTTTTTTTCTCAGCTGCAATCTTTGAATCTAATGGATTTTCAACCTTAGATTTAAGAAAATAAGAAGATTCTGATACTCCCCCTCAACTTTTTCTAACTCTCCCTCAACATGATAATATGTATCCTTGAATCTTGTATCTTTTTCATTTCTCCCCCTCATGATGATTAGGAGCATCCTGAGCATCATGTATCATCAAAGACATAACGGATAAGTAGCAAAAGTACCAGATAAAACATTTTAGTAACCAAGGTGGGTAATCAGCTAACACATAAACACATTAGTAACTGTTATCACAACAATTAAAAATAATTGTGTGGCCTATTTTCAGAGTTGGCATCGGTGTATCTCTGATAGGACTTCCAGTTATCATTGAAGTAAAATATTAAAAATTACTTCTCAAACTGTTCCAGCAATATCACAAAGATATGCAATTGGAATCACACAGATTCGTGCATGTGTGAAAGAAAATAATCATAAAGATTTTGGCTCAAAGATTGATTTAACCTCGGACGCAAGTTAAAATCAGTAGACACAGTGAGTAGAATATGAAGTTCAGAGACCGGAGCTGATGTCTTCCTTTTCCAGTATCTAAGATCTCCGAGTGAGGAATAGATAGATTATGTGCTAAATCTTCGTGAATATATGAAACAAGCATCTGTTATGAGATACTTGAGTGACTAGGTGGGGTGGCACGAGTTATCGACACTTGGTCCATGTCTGTTTCAATATTCATCTCCAAAGAACAAAAATGAATAGATTATGTGGTAACTCGGACCAATAATTCTTTTAAGTCATGTCACACTCTAAGCATATTCTTTTCACCCTGAACTCATATAATATTCTAGACCCCTCACTGATATCTATGAAAAAAAATGTTTTTCTTGGGTAGGTTCTTCCGGTTCTTGATTGACCATAGAAACTTTATAAGCCCTAACACTCATTTAACTCACCAAAATAAAACATTGAAGTAAACATTGAAGTACGAGTTCTGATTTGAGGTAATCATAAGTCAAAAATGAAGATTTAAAAATCATGGTACTCCCCCTCAAAAGTTGGTATAACCTTTGATTGCAGTCATGTGAAAAGAATATTTTGAACTGATCACACATGACATTCCGACAAAACATATTAGAAAGATTTTGGTATCCATGTTCTGATGGATCTTTGACGGATAGATGCCTTAGCTTTGAAGTGATAAAAATAAGGACTGAGGATACTATAAGTACCATACCAGTTATTAGCGTACATTTGATTCACAAAATTATTATTTCCACAGTTAGTGCAACAGATCTTTGCTTGACTCAGACTGATCAACTTCGCGGTAGAATAGACATAAGTAGGTGAAACATTCTTGGAAATAAATGACATTGTATCAACTACAAGAGATTTGTAAGACGTGTTTCCATAACTGGCTTCTGTAGTTGATTTCTTTTTCCAAACCATCTTTACGTTTCGAAACACTTGATTATTTGTATTACTCCCTCCGTCCCAAAATAAATGTCCACAATGAAAAATGCACACTATTTTAGGAGTGTATAATTATTACACTTTTTAATTAACCAAAGTACAATTTTACCCTTAATTATAGAGAGATAAACTTTCTCCATCACATAATCAAAGGTATAATGGGAAAGTGTAAATTTACTTTTGAAAGTGGACAATTATTTTGGGACAACAAAATAGTAATGTAGACACTTATTTTGGGACGAAGGGAGTATCAACAAGAGAATTATAGAAAATATTGGAAGGGCGAATCTGATCTTGTGAAAATTCATTTGATTTGATAAAACTCTTCGAAGAAATAGTTGTAGAAGTTGAATTTGAAGAATAAGGAGACTGACCAACAATATCGAGACTAGCTTGTTTAGATGAATCAACTTTGAAATTGACTTCTTCAAGTTTCTTGACTTCGCGGATAAAACATTTCTTTCTTCGAAAATTAAATCAAATTGCTTTTGTAAATCAGATTTTATCTACTCCTCATTTAAAATCTCTGTTGCTAATCCAGATAATTTCTGTGAAAACTTACGAATTTCTATTTCGAAAATCTTCCTTTCATTTTCAAAGTCTTTTTCAATATTGTTACGTTTATCAGATATTTCTTTGAAAACGGAACATTTTTCTTTTCAAGTACTTTTTTTCTTCTTCAAAAGATTTTCTTTCTTTCTCAAAATTATCTCGCTCAATCATCAAAACTTTTTCAAAATCAGAAATCTGTTTTGAAAGTTTAGCATTTTAAAGCTCAAACGTTTTTCTATCATCAAAAACTTTCTTTGAAAGATCAATAATCTTTCTTTCCAATCCTTTCCCCTCATTATAAAATTCACTTCTTTCTTTTTCAAAAACATAAAGCTTTTTCTTGAGATCCAGATTTTCATTCTCCAACACGTTTCCTCTTTCTTCAAGCGCCACGTTCTTCTCTTCTTTGACTTCAAGATCTGCAAATTTTCGTTCAAGTGCAAATATTTTCTCTGTGACTTCAGCACTTGTCGAATTACTTCTTTTCATATTCGCTTCTTTCAGACTCTCAATCAACTCCTTCAGTTCTGCAATAATTGAATTATAGTTACGAACATAATTTAGATCATAAGCATCACTCTCACTCTGTGATTTTCAAACTTTTCGAGAGGTCAGATAATTAATTTCTCAAAAAATCATTTTTCTTCAATGAGTTTTTCTTTTTCTCTTTTTAAACCTTGTGCCCAACTCAGATTTTCAGCATTTTGCAAAAACATTTTTTGATTGTTTTCCAATCTTGCTTCAAGAAATGTAATCTTGGATTCGGGATCAAAAATTTCTCGTTGAGAATCAGAATAACACACTGTTCTTTGAACAAAGTGATGATTAATCGGTATTGATTTGAAAAATATTTGACAATTCCATCAAAAATCAACTTATCAAATAACCAAACTTTGAAAAATCAGATAAAATCTATGCGAGAGAAAAAATACTTCTGAAAAACAAATTTAAAATTTGTTTCCCAAAAATAATTATGAAAAATGAATCCGAAAGATCAATCATTGAAAAATCAAACTTGTACGATAAACAAAACGAGTTAGATCAAGAACGTGAGAGGAAAAAAAATCACATAAAATGATAACCATCTAAAAAGAGGACTAAAAAGTAAAATTTCAAGTCTAAGGATTAAAAGTGACAATAAGGAAACTTAAAGTACAGGGACCAAAAATGACCAAAATTTAAGCTAAACTAACTTATATAACGAAAAAGGACTAAAAACGTAATAAAAACTAATGACTCTAACATACACTTAACAGAACTAACACTAAACGGACTTAACCAAAACTTAACGAAAAAAGGACTAAAAATGTCAGAAAACTAACGGATACTTAACGAAACTGTTAATTCACTATTCATCGTCTTCTTCCTTGCGTTCAAACCTGCAAAATCAAGTGTGAGTTAGATTTTTACGATCAAAGCTCATTGTTTTCGTTCCCTTAACATCCCATAATCAGTTAGAACTTGAAACACCTTCTCAAACCCACGGTTAGAACATAAAATCGAGTGTGAGTTATATTTTTAGGCTAAATCTAGATTTTACCCCGATCTTGAGTTTCCTTGAACAAACTTGAATCCACAAGCAATCCTTCCAAATCCTAGATCCACATGCTCCCAAAACATAAACAAACAAACTCATGTGTTTAGAATCATTCTCCAAACATCTCTTATCAAAATATCCACTTTGACCAAAGCCCTAATTTTGACCTAACTTTTCCAAAATCATCTAAACTGAAATTTGAGAAATAAAAACACTTGGAAGTCGTAAATGGAGCATTTATAGTTCAAATAAAGATTTAGAAAAGAGGAGGATGAACTCACCACTTAGGTTTTGAGCAAAACCCCCAAAACCTAAAAATCTCGAGAAATTGCGATGAACACTTGACTCTAGCTCATGAGGTTAAAATCGCAAACTTTGATGATGAAAGAATACTTTGATTTCCAAGAGAAAAGCCCCAAAATCAGTTAGGGTTCGTAATGGGTGCTGGGGGAATAATTTGAGAGAGAAATGAATGAGGTGGGTGAAGTAAAAATTGAGATTGAGGAGGAAAATCGCAACATTTAACACTTTGGGGCCGACCGTGACTACGCCCGACGAGAGTTATAGGGTGTCACAATCGCTAGCATAGTCGCCAGACTTGTACCGTGGCTTTCCTCCAGCCCGTGACGTTTCCAGTGATTGTGACACCATGTCACTGCCGCGTGGCAAAATCGCCCCATACGTACCGACCCTCGAAAATCCATTTTTCTCACCCGAAATGCCCTCGATTCTCTTAGGGACTAAAAGCAATAAATTCCTAACTCAAAACCAAAACCTAGAAACCACAGAACGCACGAGCTGACCTTTACTTACAGAAAATTACGAGTGTTACATTAAATTTCACTTGAGAACGGACATTCTATGCTGAAGTTCCAAAGTCACACTATGAACATAACCCATCATCTGACAATTCTCAACTTTCAAGGCCTTTCCTCTCTTTTAGTTGCAATATGCCTCAAATGAGGGTTAGACCTATAGTTCCAATGAGTTCAAGATTTTCAAGTATGATGATTCCACAAATAGAATGGTTTTTATTTTAAAGGATTTTCTAAATATAAAATCTTATTAACAATTGCATGCACATGCAATAAAATACTACTACCGATAGGTAGTCATGTGTTGTAGCCATATTTCCACACACATAAACCAAACGGTAAGCATGCATTTCCGTTGATCCAAAACGATGATGACAACTAGCAAAAATTCATACACTAAAATTTCAAGCGGGCCACCATAGTCCCATGATACATTTACTCACGCCAAATAAGTTAATCAACACTCATATATCAAAATAAAGTGTATGGTCATGCGGAACCTGAAGCAAAATTGCACAACAATGTGCTTTAAAAAGTTTCTCATTTAACAACAAACTAACATTAAATAAAATTCCCAATAAAATTTACATGCAAACTTATAAAATAAAATAGTTTCATGCATTTCAAAACTTGACCTAAAACTAACATGCATCAATTCATTTCTCAAAACTTTTAACTCAATCTACATATGCACTTTGAGTAAACATGGATTGATTAATTCTGATTTCATGTTTAAAGTCACCTAATAGTATGCTTTCAACCTTCCACGATGTTGGCAAAATTAAGATGGAGAAACTTCCAATAAAAATTACATGCAAATCCTATGCAACAAAGTAATTCATGTATTTCAAAAGATGAGCTATACATCTATGTGTGCCAAAACATTCTCCAAAATTGGAAACACGTCAACACGAATGATTTGACAAAACATGGATGAGTTTGTGCAATTTATTGTAAGAGCATATCTCGTACATGAATTTGGTCGAGACCTACGGCCTTAGAACCATTCTCACCAAGTCCACTAGTCACATTACCAACACTAGTATAATTGAACATATTAAGGCGATAATCCATAATCCTACTGATCAACTTTACAATTTCTCCAAATCATTAGTGATTCCACAAGTCTAAGCCTCAAACTTAACAAATCTCCATGACCCATGATGGTCAGTTTAAAATGATCAACATACTTAACTGTCACACATGGTGACAACGCTACAATACGTCAACACTTTATTACTCTATAACAGAAAAAGCACTCACACTACAAGAAAAGTGAGTTTCAGCGATGAACCTTTGTGGTGTTACTACCCCCATTGGTCATCACATCAAGGCGACTCAAGTACACATATGTAATTCTGAATTCATAATAATAACACGGGTCATGTGAAACTATGAACGTACCATACATGAGGATCCTTGATACCATCATCATAACTTTCGATGCAAGTGTTATCGACCTCAAAATATCTGATCTTAAAGTGCCTAATCGTATATTTTCACTTTCATTCACTTAGAAAAACGTTAGTTTGAGTAGAGGCTTCCTAAATAAATACATAAATCTCTCAAACTTATGCTCCGATACCAACTTGTATCACCCCCAAAATCTGTAAAATGGCGACTAATTTAAAATTCTACAATACATCGAATGAAGGATAAATTCCCTTCTAATGGATAACACTCGAATTACCTAAAATGGCAATTTAAGTATTTACATCAGTAGTTTCAAACCAAATCTTTCACCAGGTCTAGGATAAAGGCATGAGTTACAAAAACAATAGTTGTTATCTCCAAAACAATACAGGATGCGTCCCAAAAAGTTAAGTCTTTCACAAGTCTCTAACTAGCACTTAACTCTTCTCAAGTGTTGCTAGTACCGCCCCACAAGGACCGGATGCATATTTCGACAAGAAAAATGTAACACCCGTAAAATTTATGGTACGTTAGGGGTCTTTCTTATGAGTCTAATTGTTAACCTCAGGGATTTTGCTAATATAGATTCATTTGGAACTTTGAAGATTAGAATCGTGCCTTGGTCTTGGAATAGAGTTTTGGGACTTGTCTGAAAGACAGCGAGTTATGCGGGTAGGGCGCGACCTTAAATATGCGGTCAAATCGCAACTCGCTCAACGCTTGGATCTCTAAAGCACGCACGGGTTAGGGTGCGGCCCCAAGCCGCAACCAAAGCCGTTGGAAACTCCTGCAGATCTAAAAGTCAGGATTTCATCTTTTTCCCCATTTACTCCTCACCAACACCCACCCTCTTCATAAATTCGATTTTAAGGAAATCCTAGGTGGTTACCTTCAAGTTTGGAAGAGCATTAATATCATCTAGAGCCTCAAGATTTAAGGAGCTAGCTTGGATAGTCGAAATCTTCATCCTCCTCTCACCATACTTGGTTTTCTAGATTTTCACCAAAAACCTTACATTTGAGTTCATTTTCTTTTATAAACTTTATACATGTTAAAATGTGGATTTTAACCTTCTCAACACCTCCATTTTGATTTATTTGAGTTGGGTGAGTTTTCACTAAACCCTAATTTTGGAGATTTTGGAGGTTATATGGAAGGGTATGATTTTAAGGTCAAGAGTTTACATTTTGTTAGTTGTGGATTTTGCACATGAGAAACATGTTTTCTATAACCTTGTGATTAAATACTTGGAAATTAAGATTTGGGTTTTGAAATATGGTTATGTGATATTGAATGAGGATTTAGGTAAAATGATTTGGTGTGTGTGGAAGTACCATTTAACAATTTAGAACGGAACCTCTTGGAAACTTGGGAGTAACTATTTGGATTTATGATTTTGCATATATGGTGACATTTTAATTGTTGGAAGGTATTGATTGGTTTTGTGGACATTGAATAGATAATGTGGTTGCATTTGGGCGTCATGAACCCACTTATATATATATATATAATCTTTGATCCGATGATGGAACGCTAGTTTCCCACATCGAGGAACGCTTAGGCATCAGATGGGGTATAAGCCCTACGTGCTATTACGCGATATTGGGTGAGGTTCTCAACGTAAGGACCCTATGTGATTGAATTTGACTTTCCGCGGTTGTACGTTTAAAGCTACTGATCTTAACATCCATTGCAGGTACTTTTATGTGTTTAGTTTTACTAATACGTCAAGTGGCTTACTCTTATCTTCCGTCACTTGTGTTTGTAAGCAGGGCTCCCCCGTTAACCCAAGAGATATTTGTATCAAAATTGAGATTTATCTATATGAATTCCATTGACACTTCTTAAATTATTTCATTTGAATGCACTGATTTTCCCATTGCAAATGTTTGATCTCACTAGGTTTTAGCCTAACACTTTTTCTTAAAATGACATGTGTAACAAGTCATTCTAACGGTGGGATTCCTCGGGCTTGACTGGTGGGTCGTTGAAGGATAATAGCATTTTTAAAGATTGTAGAGGTGTACATTGACATAGAACTAGTATACTTTTGGAAGTGAGATGTCGAGACCCGTTCGTAATCTAGAACTAGTCGGTCTAGATTAGTAGGTTGTTAAATTCAATTTCACTGGATTATTTTATTGTAAACGTCATGCAGTTATTCACCTTTCTAGGGTGATCCTTTTATGATAGACTCGTTATTCCGTATTTAATTTAGGCTTAAATTAACCCCTATTTTTAGGGTGTTTCAAGTTGGTATCAGAGCAGTAGTTTAAGTGAACTAGGTATGAAAGTGAGGTACCTAGACTTAAGCTTAGATCAGATAAGTTATGAATTGTGAGATTTGGGTAGAACTCTTAAGATAAGATGGTCATAGAACCAACGGAACTATATGTTAATAAGTGTGACGGTGGTAGTAAGGATTGTTATGTGTGACGTGTTCATAATTTTAATTAGCTATTGCTATTATGAATGTGTTGTTACGTGAGCATGCTTAGATTACTACTGTTATGATGATTGATGAATGTGGTAGTACGTTTCCTTATGTTTAAACCCTCTAGTCTATTTCTCATCTCCATTCTCGTATATATGTGGCAGACTAAATGGTAAACACTCGTAATAGGACGGATGGTCATGATGCGACGACATCCACGACCGACCAACCAAGGGTGACAACGGTTGAATTGCCCCCACCCCAGCATAACGTGTTGGGTGGAGGGCCTGAGCATATACCCCGCCGCAACATAGCCACATCCGAGCCAATAATGGAAGAAGTAACTCCACAGACAAGAAAGATGGACCGTATGATGCAAACCATGAATTCGGCTATGGCTCAACAATAAGAGATGTTTCTGAAGTTGCTCGAGGACATGGACACTAACAACCACAGACACGAGACGGTTGCAGAAAATATGATTGCAGTGGGATCTGGGGGAATTGGAAATGAAATTCCCACGGACGGAGTGGAAACTATGGAAGCACGACAACCAACGAAGTCATACTCTTTCAAGACCTTCTTGAGCTGCAGACCACCCGAGTTCAAGGGAAACGACGATCCAATAGTGTGTATGAATTGGATTCGTGAAATAGAGCAAACATTCCGAACAAGTGGATGTGGAGAAGGCCAAAAAGCGACCTTCGTCTCTCAAATGCTAAGAGGGGCGGCTCTTACATGGTGGAACATTTACTCCGTCTTTAGAGGCTTCAATGTTATATAAGTTGGACTAGGGAAATTTCAAGCGGAAGGTGCTTGAAGAGTATTGCAATGAGAGTTCTATGGACCGGATCATCGACGAGTTCCGGATTTTGAAGAAAGGGATTTTGACCGTGAAAGAGTACAACAAATTGTTCATGGTCAAGTTGGGTTTGGTGGGACATCTAGTCCCTACTGAGAAGGAAAAGATCAAGGCATACATCAAAGGTTTACCGACGGAAATGATGAACATGGTGCGTGTATCCAAAGCCTCCACCCTTCGAGAGGTGATCGAAGAGGCACAATTGGTGGAAGATTCTTATGGCCTTGAGAAGGTGGAAAGAGGTGGAGGAACCGAGAAAAGGAGATGGGAGGGAAGTTTAGTACCCTCCAAGAGGCCAAGACAGTTCAATAACAACCAGCGAGGGACCGGTCCTAGAACAGAGGTCCCATATTACTCCAAGTGCCGGAGCAAACACTTCGGTCTGTGTTATTTTGGGTCCAAACCCTATTTCAAGTGTGGCAAATCGGGCCACAATTACATAGACTGTCCGATTAGGGGACAAATTTGTTTTGGATGCAAGGAACTGGGCCATGTCAGAAGCGAGTACCTGAAATTGAAGACTAGGAGTGGCGGTGGAAAGAAGATGGACCCTCCAAGAGCTATGGGAAGAACCTTTCAGATGACCACCGAGGAGGCGAAGGCTTCGACTGATGTAGTGTCGGGTACGTTTCTTCTAAACTCTGTACCTACATGTATATTGTTTGATTCCAGTGCAAGTTTTTCGTTTATGTCGAGTCCTTTCAGTCAAAAGTTATCCGTACCCACTGGTAGCTTAGATGATGCCGTAGTGGTAGAGCTAGCGGATGGTGACCGAGTAGTGATTCGTGATATTTTCAGAAATTGCGAATAGGAAATCGAAGGAAAGAAATTTCCGGTTGGAGGATTTGATCTTGTCATAGGAATGGACTGGTTAGCAAAGAACCGTGTTGAGATTCTTTGTGCAAATAAAATGATTCGAATTCCAGTTTCGTATGATGAGACGGTGACCGTGTACGGCGAAAGACGGAAGGGCGATGTAGCGATTATTAACATGGTTAAAGCACGGAAAATGCTTATCGAAGGGATGCTCATCTTTTCTAGCATATTGTAACGCCCGTAATTTTCGGTAAGTAAATGTCACCCGGACATTTCTGTGACTTGTAAACAGTGGGGTTTTGTTGGGAAATGTATTGTTTAAAGTCCCTCGGAGTATCGGGAGTTTGGGCGTTGAAAAGTCGGATTTTTTGAGTTCGGGGACACCCGGGCGACCATGCCAGCGATTGTGCCAGAGGGCACAATAGCCTCGCACTATCGCCGAAGCTGAGGAGCTCACGGTACATGCTTGGCGATTGTGCCAGCGATTGTGCCACTGGCATAATCGCCTGACGCTATAGCCTGCATGTACCAGTGGGTTAAATGTGCGATTTTTCACCCATTTCCCTCATTTCTCATTTCTATCTTCTCCCCTTTTCTCTCTGAAACCCCAAAACCAAACCCTAACTTATTTTGGGGGTTTTTCCTCCCCAAACCACATGATTACTCACCATCTAGCTAGTTGGGAGCTTGAGTCACAAAACCTCCATCTTCATCTTCCTCATCAAGTTCAACGGTTGGGAGCTCGGGATGAAGTGTTGGATTGGGTGTTCTCGGAAAGTCTCGTCATCTTTAATGGTAAGCTTCTTTGATTTAAGGTTATATATGTTCTTTGGGTGTTTCCCTAGTGTTTGGTTTATCAAATCTCGGATTTGTTAGTTTTGGAGAAACTAGGGTTTTGACCTCGTTGTGGGATTTTAGTATATTATGTTGGGGAATGTTTCTATGTGGTTGGTTATGGATATTTATGGTTCGGTATGTATGGATCTAGGTTTTGGAAGTTCTCGGCTTGAGGATTCAAGCGGCCTTCAAAAGAGCTCGTTGGGTGAAATCTAGATTTAGCCTAAATCTAGCAAGGTGAGTTCAAGTTGAGTTGTGAAAACGGTGTACATGCCAAAATGTTTATTTTAAGGTGTTTCATATGAAATTGTTAACTGTTGATAAGTTTTAGTTATTTTGAAATGTTTAGTTTTATAACATGTTGAGACACCCATTTTGGGATTTTGTGCATTTTAATAAATAATCATATATTTTGGGTATCTAAATGATTTATTTCATGGAGTATAATTTCAAGTATAAATGCATTTTATTGGGTGTCATAGGATGATTTGAAAGGATAAATGGTTTAAACTCACCTGGAAAATGTTTCGTCCCGACCTAAATCATGTTAAAGTTATTCGGGTGTGTTGAAGCATGGGTTGCATTATTTCGGGTCGTTTACGTTTGATTTCATTTTATGATTTTCAACGTTGGGTCTTTGGGTTTGTTGAGCTTATGGCTCGTTTGGATTTTGTCGGGTTTTGAGGACGCTTGTCCGGTTTTGATAGCTCAATGTAGAGCGTTTGGTTATGATTTGCATTTATTGCATCTTATTTGGGAATTACATGTTTGGAATGCGTTAGTTCATTCGTTTTGAGTCATGTAATGTTTCAGCCCCCGTCTGCTATGGATCCATGAGCACTTTTGTATTTTATCCGGTGTTGGGACGACTAGTTTTCCACATCGAGGCACGTTCGGCATTGGATGTGATGTAAGTCATTCGTGCTCGTATCAATGGGTGTATGTTGAAAGATGCCGAGCTCGATACATTTATTGCTTTATCCGATGGTGGAACGATTAGTTTTCCCCATTGAGGCGCGATTGGCTTCTTTGGTATGGTGTAAGTCCTCCGTGCTAGTATCTATGGGTGTATTCTGAAAGATGTTGAGCCCGATACTTATACCACTTTAACGTAATGTGTGGCTTACTCTGTGCACGTCACATTATGCGGAATCTGGTTTTCCCCCGTCACCGAAATGTGTTATTTTTGGGCTGAGTCGTTTATTATTTGTTTTCGATGACATTTTCATAATGAATTTATTCCATGTTTTACGGGTTGAGTATTAATCCCTATCCGTGTTTTAGGATGTTTTGGGATATAAAGTATTATTTACATTATCATAAATTGGGAGTCATTTTACATCCATGTTTTGAGTTTGGGTTATCTCCCTTATGCTATAATTTTGGAGACTTGAGTTTAATCATATTTTGGTCGTTTGTTTTATAAAGCTTACTCAAAATTTCATTAATTGAGCATTACCATTATTCCCGTTTCAATTAAGTGTTGGATTGCATCATTTCATGAAAGAGTGTTTTGGCGTTTAGGCGACCATCTATAAAATGCAGATTATTGGTAAATGAGTTGTCCCATTATTTTAAAGTAAATCATTTTAAAGGATCATGATTATAAGTTACAATATTTCCATTTTACGATTTCTTTATAATCATGATATAAACTCTTGAACTCACTAGGCGTTAAGCCTAACCTTTTTATTTGTCGGCATGTGCATCAGGTTCCAGATGGGGGTTTGGTCCTAGCTGTCCCAAGAAGAGATGTGCTTAGTTCTCCCGAGTGTAAGTTAGTGAAGACTTCCACAGTTTGGAGATAGTGACTTTTATTGGGTTTTAGTAGCACCCGTCCTTATTATAAAACGTATGTATAGAATGAATGTGTGTGTCGAGGTTAAATATTAAATTGTGGTTGTAGATGATTCTTTTATTGGTGTATTTAGAAAACTTTAAATTAGTTGCTATTTCCAGATTTCAGGGTGTTACACATATGTTATAGACACCAAACTCGAGAAGAAAAGGCTTGAAGATGTGAAACTGGTAAATGAATTCCCCGATGTCTTCCCGGATGACTTACCAAGACTACCACCCGACGGCCAAGTAGAGTTCAAGATTGACCTAGCACCGGGAGCGGCTCCAATAGCGAGAGCTTCGTATTGTTTGGCCCCATCAGAGATGAAAGAGATGATGGGACAGCTACAAGACCTTCTCGAGAAGGCATTCGTGAGACCGAGCTCGTCACCATGGGGAGCACCGGTCTTGTTCGTGAAGAAGAAGGATGGTACTATGCGGATGTGCATAGATTATAGGGAGTTGAATAAGATGACTGTGAAAAATAAGTATCCACTCCCTCGGATTGACGACTTATTTAACCAAGTTCAAGGAGCGGGATGCTTCTCGAAGATCGATCTACGTTCGGGCTACCACCAAGTAAAAGTCAAGGAAGGAGACATCCCAAAGACGGCTTTTAGGACGCGCTACGGTCATTATGAATTATTGGTGATGCCATTCGGTTTAACGAACGCCCCGACGGTGTTCATGGATTTGATGAACCGAGTGTGTTGACCGTTCCTTGATAAGTCGGTAATCGTGTTCATTGATGATATCCTAATCTACTCCAAGGACGAATCCGATCAAGTGCGGCACCTTCGAGAAGTATTAGAAGTTTTGAGGTAAGAGAAATTATACGCCAAATTCTCCAAGTGTGAATTTTGGCTGAAAGAGGTGCAGTTCTTAGGGCACGTGGTGACGAAAGACGGTGTGAAGGTCGACCCCACTAAGATAGAAGCTATGATGAATTGGGAACCGCCCAAGAGTCCATCTGAAATTCGAAGCTTCTTGGGTTTAGCGGGTTATTATCGAAGATTCATCCTGGACTTCTCCAAGATTGCTTCTTCGTTGACGACTCTGACCAAAAGGAACGTGAAATTCGAGTGAACCGAAACCCAAGAGAAGGCTTTTCGGACTCTGCAAAAGAAGTTGTGTGAAGCCCCGGTCCTATCCTTGCCGGAGGGATCAGAGGATTTCGTGGTTTATAGCGATGCCTTCAAGATGGGTCTTGGGTACGTGCTCATGTAAAGAGGGAAGGTGATCGCCTACGTGTCGAGGTAACTAAAGGTGGACGAGAAAATTTACCCCACTCATGATTTGGAACTAGCGGCGGTAGTGTTCACGTTAAAGTTGTGGCGATACTATCTCTATGGCACTAACTGTACCTTGTATATGGATAATAAGAGTTTGAAGTATGTCTTCGATCAGAAGGTGGTAAATATGAGGCAAAGGCGATGGTTGGAATTGCTTAAAGATTACGACTATGAGTTGCTTTACCATCCGGGTAAAGCGAACGTCATGGCCGATGCGTTGAGTTGGAAAGAGTATAGTGGGAGACTTCAAGCCACACTCTCAAAGATTGAATTGGTGTCAAGTCTCATGAACTGAATTAATGAAGCTCAAGCCGAAGCGTTATTGGAAGAAAACCTCAAGGAAGAAGTGATGACCAAGCAACGACTACTCTTGACGGACGATAGCCGTGGGATCAAATGCTTAAACGGGCGTCTGTGGGTGCCAAAGATTGGAGGAAATCGAGAGCTAGTTTTAGAGGACGCTCATAAATCCAAATACTCCATTCACCCGGGAAGCACCAAGATGTATAGGGACTTAAAGTTACACTATTGGTGGCCGGTTATGAAGTTGGACGTGGCGTATTACGTGGAGAGGTATGTGACTTGTTTGCAAGAAAAGGCCGAGCATCAACGACCGTATGGGAGCTTACAATCTTTGGAAATACCCGAGTGGAAATGTGTAACACCCTCGAAAATGAATAGAGCAACTAATTTAAAACTTCCAAATTAAACAACAAAAAGAATATAATCTATTTTACAATCATCACTTGTGACACCTCAAAAGAATATTGGATTTAACTTTAACAACTAAAATGTCAAGTCTCGCAGAAAGACAAATCAAAGTTGGGTGTTACTAAAACCCCAAAGAAACAGTTGCTCTTATCAACGACTAACGCGGAAGACTTTATCAAGCTACTCACCCTTGCACAAACTCTAAGCACTCAACGCTTCACCCAAAAGCTAGAACCTCTTCCCCCATCCGGAACCTGATGCACATGCCGACAAATAAAAAGGTTAGGCTAACGCCTAGTGAGTTCAAGCGTTTACAACATGAAATAAATGTATTTGAAAAAGGGAAATAAAGTAGTTTAAATCACAGACTCTCTAACAGATTTATTTTAAATAACAAACGACACCATTTTCAAAAGTATATCTTTAGAGCAAAGAACCCAACATGAACCTTCTCTCGTAAAGACCACTTTAATCCCAAACTCAACCAAAACGTGAATAATAAGCAAAGCTCTTAATTTATAAAAATATGAAATAAAACTTTACTTCTCGAAATCCTTCAAACGTGGATGTCATAAAACACAACCCATAAATCTTGAGTAAACAATTCCCTATAAGTAAAACATCACCGAAAACATGGATAATAAGATGACACAATTAAATACCCAAAAAGCACCTTCCGGTGACGGGGGATACCTGATTCCATTGTACGTGGCGGAACACAAAGTTAAACCACATAACTATGTTGTCGAACTACAGCTCAGATCGTGACCGTATTGCCTGCTCTACCGAGCTACACCTCCAGTCATGACTATATTTCAAGTCTCCACCACACTGTATCCCATATTGCCTGATCTGCCGAGCTACACCTCAAGGATAAGCGATCTTAGTGCCTGTTCGGTCTCCAGGGAGTTTCATCCTCAGGGTGCCCACTTGACCCTTAGTGCCTACTCCCAATCAGTCAAGATAGGAGCCTCAACCCCTTACTTGATAACACTCGATGTCTAACCCTCGTGCACAAGAATTAGACATCTAAACACCAGACCCAAAGGTCTCGATGTACAACCCATAACGGTTCCTCTTCGCAAAACAACCGGGATAACACCAATGCCAACGTGACATATATCCCAAGGTGAGAATCTCAAGAGTCCTCACCGATACATACCACTGACTCACGTGCCTATGGATCCAATACAACACTGTCTAGAATACATGACTCCAACTGAATGACTCACGCACCCAAAACATGTATTCTCCAAAATAAAATGCAATAAATGCAACTCACGCCACAAAGTTCCACTTAGGTTATAAAACCAGACCAAAGTCCCAAAATCCTGACAAGGCCGAAACCCAACATAAAGACCCAACAATTTACGTAAATCTCCAATGGGTGCCAATATGAACATCAAAATACGTTTGACCAACATTTATGAAAATACTCCGACTCAAGAGTACATAACCCAAAACTTCTCATTGGTTGAAACAAACGTTTTCCAAAAGAACTTATTCTCTTCGCGTTACCCAAAATGACTCATAGTACCATTACATGCATTTTCCCACAGTTTATAAAATCGTATGCACCAAAAGGACAATTATATAAAATGACCTCTATTTATATATTGTAATATCAAGGAAACATATCAAAATAATTTATTTATCAACATTTCCAAAAATCCCAAAGATATGGGTTATATAAGTTTATAAAGCTAAACATTTCCAAATAGCCAACTTATCAGCAGTTAACAAATTTAGTGTAAAACACAAAAACTTTAAAATAAACATTTTGGCATGTACACCGTTTTCACAAATCAATTTGAACTCACCTTGCTAGATTTAGGCTAAATCTAGATTTTACCCCGCTATAAGCTTCCTTGAAGAAATCCGAGTCCACAAGCAAAATTCTTCAAAAACCTAGATCCATAGATTTCCAACCATAAATAAACATATTCAACCTTCTAGAATCCTTCCCTAAACATTTAAACATAAAACCCCTAACTTGCACCCAAACCCTTATTCCTTATATGAAGAAAACGAGACATTACCTTACCATAGGTTGAATCTATCAACTATACATCTCTTGGTCACCCACGGAAGACACCACCACAACCTTTGAGAGAATGGAGAGGGTCATAAGGAG
Organism: Arctium minus; assembly: GCA_954870635.1. NCBI lineage: Eukaryota > Viridiplantae > Streptophyta > Magnoliopsida > Asterales > Asteraceae > Arctium > Arctium minus. Next base: position 80,253,417 of record OX941083.1, on the reverse strand, counting down.
GGTTTGATAAAACCCTAGTAAGTTGAAGGTGAAGATGATAAAGTGGATACATTGAGCTTAAGCTTCCATAACCTTGCTAGATGGTGAAATAACACTTGAAATACCGAGATATTGAGTATCAAAAGCTCAAAATCAACAATGGTGGTCAAGAGGTTCGGTTTAGAGAGAAAAAAGAGGGTCGGGTTGAAGGAGGTTGAAACAAATGGAATGAGATAGACAAAATTCGAGCCTTAAAGGCCCCTGCCCCCGACCGCGACAATGACTGGCGACTATGCCCTTGGCATAGTCGCGTGGCATTGTCGCCTGCGTCCAGGCACTCGCGGTACCATCCCCGCGATTGTGCCACGCGATAGTGACATATGTCACTATCGCCGGGCACTGTCGCCCAAGCTGTACAGAGTTCTGAATTCCTTCCTTTTTCGCGTTCGAAAGCTCCCGATACTCCAAGGGACTTTAAATAATGATTTCCCACCAAACACCCCATCATTTACAAGATACAGAACTTCCGGGTGGCCACTACTTACCGAAATTACGGGTGTTACAAAATAGGACAAAATCACCATGGACTTCGTGACCAAGTTACCAAAGACGTTGAGAGGTAATGACACCATTTGGGTAATTGTTGATCGATTGACGAAGAGCGCTCATTTCCTAGCAATGCGAGAAACCTTACCGATAGATAAGCTGGCGAAACTTTACATTGACGAAGTGGTCTCTAGGTATGGTATACCCTTGTCTATAGTTTCCGATCGTGATAGTCGTTTCACATCAAGATTTTAGGGAGCCTTGCAACAAGAGTTGGGGACACGAGTGAATTTGAGTACGACATACCTCCCACATACATACTGACAAAGCGAAAGGACAATTCAGACTTTGGAAGACATGCTTAGATCGTGCGTGATCGATTTTGGTGGAAATTGGGATGCTCATTTACCTTTAGTAGAATTTACATACAATAATAGTTACCACTTTAGCCTTGGTGTGGCACCATTTGAGGCTTTGTACGGGAGGAAATGTAGGACCCCTGTATGTTGGCTAGAGGCAGGTGAAAAGCAGTTTGCCAGGCCAGAAATTGTGCAAGAGACGACCGACAAAGTTCGGGCTATAAGGGAACGTATGAACGCGACACAAGATACAAAAAAGTTATGCCGACAAGAAGAGGCGACCAGTAAAAGTTCAAGTGGGGGTTCGGACGATGCTAAAGGTGTCCCTATGGAAAGGTTTGATACGGTTTGGAAAGCACGGGAAGTTGAGTCCCCGTTTTCTCGGACCGTTCACCGTGATCGAAGATGGACGGAATCCACCCTACGTTCCATGTTTGTTATCTTCGGAAGTGTTTGGTGGAAGAAGAAAGTGTGATATCGTTATCAGAGATTCAGGTGGACGACAACCGTTGTGTCAAAGAACCCGAAGCCATAATGGGGAGAGAGACCAAAAGACCTGGGCATAAAAAGGTCACAATGGTTAAAGTGCAATGGAAGCACCATCGCGGTGCCAATGTGACTTGGGAAGCCGAAGAGGATATGAAGCGAAGATACCCTCACCTATTCGCATAATTCTCTTCAAGTTGGGGAGGATTGTAACACCCGTAAAAGTTATGGTACGTTAGGGGTCTTTCTTATGAGTCTAATTGTTAACCTCAGGGATTTTGCTAATATAGATTCGTTTGGAACTTTGAAGATTAGAATCGTGCCTTGTTCTTTGAATAGAGTTTTGGGACTTGGCTGAAAGACAGCGAGTTACGCGGGCTAGGGCGCGGCCTTAAAGCCGCGGACAAAGCCGCACAACTCGCTGAGTGTTTGGATCACTGAAGCATGCACGGTTTAGGGCGTGACCAAAGCCGCGGGAAACCCCTGCAGATCTAAAAGTCGGGATTTCACTTTTTTCCCCATTTACTCCTCACCAACACCCACCCTCTTCATAAATTCGATTTTAAGGAAACCCTAGGTGGTTACCTTCAAGTTTGGAAGAGCATTAATATCATCTAGAGCCTCAAGATTTAAGGAGCTAGCTTGGATAGTCGGAATCTTCATCCTCCCCTCACCATACTTGGTTTTCTATGTTTTCACCAAAAACCTAACTTGTGAGTTCATTCTCTTTTATAAACTTTATACATGTTAAAATGTGGATTTTAACCTTCTAAACACCTCCATTTTGATTTATTTGAGTTGGGTGAGTTTTCACTAAAACCTAATTTTGGAGATTTTGGGGGTTATGTGGAAGGTATGATTTTAAGGTCAAGAGTTTACATTTTGTTAGTTGTGGATTTTGCACATGAGAAACATGTTTTCTATAACCTTGTGATTAAATATATGGAAATCAAGATTTGGGTTTTGAAATATGGTTATGTGTTATTGAATGAGGATTTGGGTAAAATGATTTGGTGTGTGTGGAAGTGTCATTTAACAATTTGGAACGGAACCTCTTGGAAACTTGAGAGTAACTATTTAGATTCATGATTTTGCACATATGGTGGCATTTTAATTGTTGGAAGTTATTGATTGGTTTTGTGGACATTGAATGGATAATGTGGTTTCATTTGGGCGTCATGAACCCACTTATATATATAATATTTGATCCGATGAAGGAACGCTAGTTTTCCACATCGAGACATGCTTAGGCATCGGATGGGGTATAAGCCCTACGTTCTAGTACGCGATATTGGATGAGGATCTCAATGTAAGGACCCTATGTGGTTGAAGTTGACTTTCCGTAGGTGTACTTGTAAAGCTACTGAGTCTAACATCCATTGCGGGTAATTTTATGTGTTTGGTTTTACTAATACGTCAAGTGACTTACTCTTGTGTTCCGTCACTTGTGTTAGTAAGCGGGCCTCCCCCGTCAACCCAAGAGGTATTTGTATTAAAGTTGAGATTTATCTATATGAATTCCATCGACACTTCTTAAATTATTTCATTTGAAAGTACTGGTTTTCCAATTGCAAATGTTTGATCCCACTAGGCTTTAGCCTAACATTTTTTCTTAAAATAACATGTATAACAGGTCATTCTAATTCTAACACCCTAAAATCTGCGGAATAAAAATTCGAAATTTCTGCAATATGACGGCTATAAATAGATATAAAACCTGGGTATATAACCTACTATAATCAATCCCAAAGTATCATCCCGATAGAACGGGGAAACAATTCAATAAACATTACAAATTAAGCAAATGAAGAATACACTAACAACCTGATAATCTAACTCCAATAAGAAAGATTAGTATCGGGTGTTGCTATTTTTTCAACAGGTATGTTCACTATTTGAAAACGCCGGTCTATACATCTCCCAAAAAGACCGCTCTTGACCCCAAATCTATTCGCTCAATCCCGACGAACCCCACCGGAAAGCTGACCTGATATACATGTCATTTTAAGAAAAAGTGTTAGGCTAAAGCCTAGTGAGATCAAACATTTGCAATTTAAGAAATAAAACATAAAAATGAGTAAAAGAGTTTCCTTTTTTAAACAACAACAATAATGGTAATAATAACAATAATGATCTTTAAAATATAGAAATTACCTCTTGGGTTAACGGGGGAGACCCGCTTACTAACCCGAGTGACGGAACACAAAAGTAAGCCATTCGATGGGTCAGTAAAGCCAGTAAACACATAAAGTACACGCAAGGGATGTCAGGCTCAGTAGCTTTAAACGTACACCCACGGAAACTCGAGTTCAACCCCGTCGGGTTCCTATGTCGAACTCCTCATCCAATATCGTAATACTTGAGCACGAAGGACTTATACCTCATCCGGTACCTAACGTGCCTCGACGTGGAAAACTAGTCGTCCCAACGCCGGAACAATAATAAATCAAATACGGGGTCATGACTCCCAATTCATCAAATAAGCCAAATAATGCGCATAAGGCCCAACTAGTAATCCCAATCATGATTAACTATTGTTGTACGCTTCCGCCCGTACAAAGCTTCAAATGGCGCCATTCCAATACTTGAATGGTAACTATTGTTGTACGCAAATTCCACCAAAGGTAGATGGGTATCCCAACTACCGCCAAAGTCGATCACGCATGATCTAAGCATGTCTTCAAGCGTTTGAATAGTCCGTTCACTTTGGCCGTCCGTCTGTGGGTGATAAGTCGTGCTCAAATTCACCCGCGTACGCAACTCTTGGTGTACAGCTCCCCAAAATCTCAAGGTGAACCAACTATCACGATCGGAAACTGTCGACAAGGGTATACCGTATCTAGAGACTACCTCGTCTATGTAAAGCTTTGCCAACTTATCCATCGGCAAGGTTTCCCGCATCGGTATAAAATGAGCACTCTTAGTCAAACGGTCAACAATAACCCAAATAATGTCGTTCCCTCTCAAGGTCTTCGGTAGTTTGGTCACGAAGTCCATGGTAATCTTGTCCCATTTCCACTCGGGTATTTTCAAGCGATTGAAGGCTCCCATAGGGTCGTTGGTGTTCGGCCTTCACTTGCGAACACGTTACGCATCGCTCCACATAATGCGCCACGTCCAACTTCATAATTGGCCACAAAAAATGCAATTTCAAATCCCGATACATCTTGGTGCTTCCCGGGTGGATAGAATACTTGGATTTATGCGCGTCCTCCAAAAGTAGCTCTCGGCAACCGCCAAACTTTGGTACCCAAACTCACCCATTGAAGCACTTGATCCCTCGGTTATCTTCGGTCAACAATAACCGTTGCTTGGTCATCACTTCATCCTTGAGGTTCTCTTCTTTTAATGCTTCGATTTGTGCCCCTTTAATCCTTTTCATGAGGCTTGATACTAGCTCGATCCTTGTAAGTTTGGCTTGAAGTCTCCCTCTATACTCTTTCCGAATCAAAGCGTCGGCCACCACGTTTGCTTTACCTGGGTGATAGAGTAATTCACAGTCGTAATCCTTAAGTAACTCCAACCACCTTCGTTGCCTCATGTTGAGCTCCTTCTGATCGAAAACGTACTTCAAGCTCTTATAATCCGTGTACAAGGTACACTTCGTGCCGTAGAGGTAATGTCGCCATAACTTTAATGCAAACACTACCGCCGCCAATTCCAAGTCATGAGTGGGGTAGTTCTTCTCATGCACCTTCAATTGTCTAGATGTGTACGCGATCACCTTTCCTCTTTGCATCAGTACACATCCAAGCCCCATTTTGGACGCGTCGCTAAAGAACACAAAATCCTCCTATCCCTCCGGCAAGGATAAGATCGGAGCTTTGCATAACTTCCTTTGCAAGGTCCTAAATCCCTTCTCTTGCTCCTCGGTCCATACAAACTTTATATTCTTCTTGGTCAACATTGTCAACGAAGAAGCAATCTTGGAGAAGTCTTGTATGAATCTTCGGTAATACCCCGCCAAGCCTAGAAAACTTCGAATCTCGGATGGGATTTTGGGAGGTTTCCAATTCATCATAGCTTCAATCTTGGCCGGATCCACCTTCACTCCATCTTTCGAAACTACGTGCCCCAAAATTTGCACTTTCTTCAACCAAAACTCGCACATGGAAAACTTTGCATAAAACTTCTCTTTCCTCAAGATCTCTAAGACGTCCCGAAGGTGTCGAGCATGATCGATTTCATCCTTTGAGTAGATAAGAATGTCATCAATGAACACGATGACAAATTTATCTAAGAAGGGTCGGCACACGCGATTCATTAAATCCATAAACACCGTTGGGGCGTTCGTCACTCCAAAGGGAATCACTAAGAATTCATAATGACCGTAGCGCGTCCTAAATGCGGTTTTAGGAATGTCTTCCTCTTTGACTTTCATTTGGTGGTAACCCGAACGGAGATCGATCTTCGAAAAGCAACCCACTCCTTGAAGTTGGTCGAATAAATCATCGATTCTAGGGAGTGGGTATTTGTTCTTCACGGTCACCTTATTCAATTCCCTATAGTCGATACACATTCGCATAGTACCATCCTTCTTCTTCACGAATAAGACCGGTGCTCCCCAAGGCGAGGAAATCGGACTTACGAATCCCTTCTCCAGAAGATCTTGCAATTGGCTCATCATCTCCTTCATCTCGGATGGAGCTAAACGGTATGGAGCTCGAGCTATAGGAGTCGCTCCCGGCGTCAAATCTTTTTGAACTCCACTTGACGATCGGGTGGTAAAATAGGCAAGTCATCCGGAAAAACGTCGGAAAACTATCTTACCACATCGACATATTCTAGCTTCTTCTTCTCAAGTTTGGCATCTATCACATATGCCAAAAAGGATGAATATCCTTTAGTCAAACACTTTCGTGCCTTCGCCATGCTAATGATTGCAACTTCACCCCTTCGCCTCTCACCATATACGGTCACCGCATGACCATCCGAACCCAGAATTCGGATCAACTTCTTTGCGCAAAGAATTTCAGCGTGATTAGTTGACAACCAATCCATACCGACTACAACATCAAATCCCCCGATGACCATAGGCATTAGATCAATCGGAAATTCTCTTCCTTCGATTTCAAGCTTGCAATTTCTTAGGATATCCCGAACTACTAGTTGATCACCATCAGCTAGCTCTACTACTAATGCATCTTCTAAACTAGTAGTGGGCATGGATAGTTTTGGGCAAAACGAACTGGATACAAACGAAAAACTAGCCCCCGAATCAAATAGAACACACGTAGGTACAGAGTTTAGAAGAAACGTACCCGACACTACATCTGTTGACGCCTTCGCCTCTTCGGTGGTCATCTGAAAGGCTCTCCCTGTTGCTTTAAGAGTGTCCACCTTTTTGCCTCTGCTAAAGTTCGCCGTTGCTTTCGGACATTCACTTCTAATATGGCCCGTCTCTTTACACCCGAAAAAAATTCGCTCTTTGATGGGACAGTCACTGAAACGATGGTTGGGTTTTCGACATTTAAAACACGGATTGGACCCCGAGTTGCAAGGACCGGTGTGTTTACTTCGACATTTTGAACACCACGAGGAATCCCGTCTTGGACCATTCCCTCGTTGACTGTTGTTGAAGTGGTTCAACTTCTTCGAAAATGTGGGACCCCCTTCCCACTTCCTTTTCTCAACTGCTCCACCTCTCTCCGCCTTACCCAAACCGTAAGAGTCCTCCACAAGTTGCGTCTCTTCTATAGCCTCTCAAAGGGTAGAGGCCTTGGACACTCGAACCATATTCATCATTTTCGTAGGCAAACCCTTGATGTACGCCTTGATCTTCTCTCTCTCGGTGGGGACCAGATGTCCCACCAAGCCCAACTTGTCCATGAATAGCTTGTTGTAATCCTTCACTAATAAATTTCCCTTATTCAAATTCCGGAACTCATCGATGATCCGGTCCATAGCTCGTTCGTTGCAAAATTCTTCCATAACCTTCTTCTTGAAGGTCTCCCAGCTTAGTTGAGCCAATACGGTGGCCTCAATAGAAGCGGAATATACATTACACCACGTGAGGGCCGCCCTTCTAAGCATTTGAGATCCAAATACGGCTTTTTGGTTCTCCCCGTACTCGCTCGATCAGAAGGCTTGCTCCATTTCTCTAATCCAGTTCATGCATTCCACCGGGTCGTCAGTGCCTTTGAACTCCGGCGGTCGGCATCCGAGGAATGCCTTGAAGGTATAAGTCTTAGGTAGACCGGGAGGAGGAGTTTCATTAGAAGGGACAACGGGCTCCGAACCTCCGGATCCCGCCACAATCACGTTTTCCGCTACCACCTCAGGCCTACGGTGGTTGGCATCTCGGTCATCCAAAAGCTTCAAGAATGCCTCTTGTTGTTGATCCATGGCTGCATTCATTGCTTGCATCATCTGCTCCATCATTCTAGTTTCCGGAGTTACCTCTTCCATAATCGGATGAGTTGCAGCTATATTACGCCGAGGTATAAACTCCGGTCCTCCACCCAACGCGTTTATAAGAGGCGGGGGTAAATCGTTATTCGTTACCCTCGGTTGATCGGCCGTCAATGCCGTCGTATCCTGCCCTTCCGGACGATTACGCATAGTAACCATAGTCTGCCACACACGCGATAATATAGATAAGATAATACTATACCGCTATAAGCAAGGAAACATACTACTACATTCATCAATTATCATAACAACGGAAAACAAGCATAATCACGTAAGACATCTTCATAATAATGTTAGCTAGGCGAAATTATGAACATGCGATACATAAAAAATTTCATTCCCATTACCAAAACTCTTAACTTGTGTAGCTTCCGTCGACTCTGAGACTATCTTATCTTAAGAGTTCTACCCATTCTCAAAAAATATCCTAGATCCACAGCTTAAGTCTAAGTACCCTACATCCATACCTAGTTCACTTAAACTAAAGCTCTGATACCAACTTGTAACACCCTAAAATCTGCGGAATAAAAATTCGAATTTTCTGCAATATGACGGCTATAAATAGATATAAAACCTGGGTATATAACCTACAATAATCAATCCCAAAGTATCATCCCGATAGAACGAGGAAACAATACTATAAACATTACAAATTAAGCAAATGAAGAATACACTAACAACCTAATAATCTAACTCCAATAAGAAAGATTATTATCGGGTGTTGCTATTCTTCCAAAAGGTATGTTCACTATTCGAAAACGCCGGTCTATACATCTCCCAAAAAGACCGCTCTTGACCCCAAAGCTATCCGCTCAGTCCTGATGAACCCCACTGGAAACCTGACCTAATATACATGTCATTTTAAGAAAAAGTGTTAGGCTAAAGCCTAGTGAGATCAAACATTTGCAGTTTAAGAAATAAAACATAAAAATGAGTAAAAGAGTTTCCTTTTTAAACAACAACAATAATGGTAATAATAACAATAATGATCTTTAAAATATAGCAATTACCTCTTGGGTTAACGGGGGAGACCCGCTTACTAACCCGAATGACGGAACACAAAAGTAAGTCATTCGATGGGTCAGTAAAGCCAGTAAACACATAAAGTACATGCAAGGGATGTCAGGCTCAATGGCTTTAAACGTACACCCACGGAAACTCGAGTTCAACCCCGTCGAGTTCCTATGTCGAGCTCCTCATCCAATATCGTAATACTTGAGCACGAAGTACTTATACCTCATCCGGTACCTAACGTGCAGCTCGAAGGACTTATACCTCATCCGGTACCTAACGTGCCTCGACGTGGAAAACTAGTCGTCCCAACGCCAGAACAATAATAAATCAAATACGGGGTAATGACTCCCAATGCATCAAATAAGCCAAATAATGCGCATAAGGACCAACGAGTAATCCCAATCATGATTAATATGCAATAAATGATTTGAAGGTGTTTCCACCAAAACCGCTTCCATTGTTTACCAAGAGACCACTAGTCAAAATATAGATGGTTCCTTTTATATTCCAAATCCCCAAAATATGAAGTGGGTAAATATGCAAACTTATCAGCAGTTAACCACGATACCAAAATATCCAAGTCTATGAGTTTTTGTATAACAATGCCATCCACATAAAAGGCATAACCCAAGTAAAAACGAGCTAAGAACATTATTAGAGTTCATAAATCACCATTTCTCCAAAGATCACCACAAACACTAATATCCCCAAAGGTTAGGTTTAGCACAATATTCTACCATTCAAATATATGAAAGAGGAGATATTAGGTATTCAAAATCCACCTTTTGACATGTATAAGGTTTGATAAAATGTGTAAGAACTCACCTTGGTAGTTTCCTTAAGAAAGAAACCAAACCCTAGAAATGGAGGAGATGAAAACCACTTGAGAGCTCACCAACAACACTTCCTAAATGCATTAAGGACCACCATTAATGACTTAGGAACCACCATAGATGAAGAAAGAAGTCTAGGAGGACATACCTACTGATTTTCGGCCGAGAGGATCGTACACCAAACCCTAAAATCAGATAAAAAGACTGAAAATCGCGACCTGCCTAATTTATACCCAGAAGGGTTCGACGAGAGTGACATAGCGATAGTGACATTTGTCACTATCGCAGGGCATAATCGCCCAAAATGTATTGCGGCTCAAACGAGTCTTCTGTGAGAGTGCCTTGGCGAGAGTGACAATTGTCACAATCGCCGGGCACTTTCGCCCAAAATGTACCGAGACCAAAACGTCCTTCAGCGATTGTGCCTTCGCGAGAGTGACACCCTGTCACTCTCGCGGGCACTATCGCGAGCAACCCAAATTTCCCAAAATTCGACATTTTAACTCCCACGAAGATTAAATCCGAAAGGCTCGATAATAACTAATAAACCCATATAATTAGGAGGTTCCAAAATGAGAAAGAATACATAGGTTATCAGAATTTGGGGTGTTACACTAATGGTGAGATTCCTCGGGCTTGAGTGGAGAGTCGTTGAAGGATAATAGCATTTTTGAAGATTGTAGAGGCGTACATTGACATAGAACTGGTATACTTTTGGAAGTGAGATATTGACACTCGTTCAATTTCACTCGATTATTTTATTGTAAACTCCATGCAATTATTCACCTTTTTGGGATGATCCTTTTATGATAGACTCGTTATTCCGCATTTAATTTAGGCTTAAATTAACCCCTATTTTTAGGGTGTTACAAAAAATGTTTCCCTAAATTACACCATGACCCGTCAAAGAATTAGGATTCCACCACTTTCTACCCTTACACTTCCATGAATAACAAGAAGTAAAAATAGGGTTATTAGACTCGTTCTCCCCCTCTCACCGAAGTTTTGTTGCTTGATACCTTCTTAATTCCCTTCGTCCCTCCCTTTTCCCCTGTTCTTGAGGATGATGGTTCAGTCGAAGAAGATTAACATGGTGAAGATATACAACGGTTTCGTTGAAGAAGATGAACACAACCAGGATGGCAGTTTTGTTGGATTTTAATTTTGGTTTTGATTTTGATTTTGATTTTGATTTTGGTATTCATTTTTAAAATGTTATTTTCTACCGAGAAAAAAAGTAAATACATAAAGTTCAATAAAGGTTAAAATGACGAAACTACCCCCTGAGTTAACTTATTTAACAGATTTTCTAAAGATGTGTGAAGGAGTGGCCCAGAGCGTTACCGTTAAAAATATAAAACATCATGCCCTTTTTCCATAATTATTTCATTTTAGACATACACAGTATTAAAACATGTATACCATAGGGAGCAAACATGTAATTGAGTCAATTAAATATCTTAAGACTACATTTGCATCCCAAAACCTAGATATTGTCAAGGCATGACTCATGGGATTATGGATTTAATTACTTATTTCTATTAGATTAGACCAATCTACTCGCTACATACAAATCATACACTTCTTTAAATATCTTCGACTCCTTTTGAAGCGGAGAAAGGGTTGAGAGGGTTTGAGGTTTCAATATCCTTCGTCGACTGGGGCGGTCCGGCGATACGTAGATGACTTTTGGCTGGTACAACCACTCGATTGTCCACTTCTAATAAACGCCTAAACGACGAGCAAACACTCAAACGTGAGAGCACTACGAATGAATTACCTTCTTTGCAAGAGCCTAATTCCGCAATTAACATAAAAACTCTATTCCATTTATGATACAGTCTTGTATGTATATGTGTATGTATATATTAATTGCTCATGAGATCAAGTGAAATTTAAAGAACACTATAAAAAAAGTAACATAGATATATATGACAAAAACTCACATATACTCTTCTACTTTGGTAAGATCTAAACTCTTGACATTTTAGAAAGTTGGATTCACTGCCCGAATACCGCTGGCCAAATGACAATTTGGTTATATATATATATATATATATATATATATATATATATGGTTGGGTTTCGGTGAGAAGTTGAAGTTATCGCGAGAAGCGTGAGAAGTGGTTATCAACCGTTGGATGAGAAATGGATACACATTCGGATGAGATGAACCGAGATAATATGCATCGAGATGCACCGGATCAATTCCCTTTTAAGCCGCAATTCATGGGAGGACATTTGATTAAAAGTGATCAACGGTTCAGATCCACTTCTCACGTTAACCTCAACTTCTCACACGATTCTTCACCTATATATATATATATAGAGAGAGAGAGAGGTAGGTCCAAACGAGAACGCTAACTATTTAAGAAAACAAGAAAACAACAAATCATGTACAAAATCATATGTGATTTTACATTAACCCGAAAAAAAGGACACGGACGACTTTGGGCGCGGCCTAAAGTCGCATTAATCATATATGATTTTGTATGTATTCGACTGTTCTCGTGTTTTGTTAAATAGATGTTATTCTCGTATGAATTCACCTTCCCCCCTCTCTCTCTCTCTCTATATATATATATTAATTCATATCATGAAGTGTATATCGACCAACTTCCTTACTCCAAGAATAAAAGCTCTTGGTACTAAAATGTAATTTTGTTATCTTGATGGGGGTGATATTGTAAGTTGAGAGAAAATATGGAGGGCCACGTGCATGACAACCAGCTGGGTATATATAGTTTTTGCATAATGTTGACCATTTCTGGATTATAATGAGACGCAGCAAATAAGTGGTTCAATCATTTTGTTGAGAAAATAATAAACTACAAATATATTAAATACTACCAAGATTGTTTTCATTTCCCATAACTAGTTAAGCAGACTGATGTGATAATATATATTGAATGCTGTCTTTCCTGCTTTCGTGTTTCAATCCCCTCCTCATACTCCAATCTTGGACCCTCACCCCACCTCCCCCCTCTCTATACATATACATGCCTGCATATATATATATATATATATATATAATATGAGTGTGTATATATATGTATATGTATAAGAATCGTTCATACAATACTGATCGAATATTTGATTCATTCAATTCCATGCCTGCTTAATTGAAATCTCATGATGTAAAAAGGTAAAATGTAAGTATGATCGGTTTCTATATGTAAACGGGGAATTTGATATTGAGTTTTAGAATGGTCCAAATCGCTTATAATTAAGTAGTCATGTTCAAGTAAATTAACGAAGAAAATGTATAAATATCTTGGTAGCATGGAGTCATGGCTGGGTGACAATTTTGATAAAGAAAAATTCATAAATATTGCAAAATTAAAGAGCAAATGTTTTGAATGATTAAGACATATATACACATATTTATAAATCATCAAAAGGCAAGCAAATTGAACTTTTTGAATATTAAAAAAGTGTGTCAAGACCTCATAAATACACATGCATGCACGTCTTTTTCTTGACGAGATAGATTCGTGTGTATTATGTAATGAGTTAAGACAAAAACCACCTCCAATTCCAGGTAGATTCAGGCACCCTTTGCCCTATCTCTCTCTCTAAATATGTGTATATATATAAATGTTGGAATTGAAGTTATGAGCTTTGTTGGGAATCATATGATGCTGCAGGTTTCTTTCGAATAAACTAAATGCATGCCTCCTACGTTATAAATATATACATAAACCATACTTACATGTCCCCTAACGTGCATCCTATTACCTTATACCACTCCAACAATCAATTATAAACTAATGTACAAATGTAAATACAATTAATGCACCACACTAGAAAATTAGGGTTATCACCGATCAAAATTACCGACGGCTAGTATCCGTTAGTGATCACCATCGGATCATGGACCAAAATCCGACTAGGTGTAATTTTTCTAGACTAAGTTACAATCTTGTTTTATCACAAACTTTTTGGAATTTAACTAACATATTCTTGGTAATATTGAACACTAAAAAATACAATAACTTAATTTTAGTTAGATTTTTTTCATAGACTTAAGAAAAAAAGTTAGCAAGTATGCGATGGACTCAAACACCAATAAAGAATTAATTCGGAAATATATTGCAAGAAAAAATCGACCCTTTACAATACTTTATATATTGAAAAAGAGGGATATATATTAACTAATATTTCCATATTTGGAAGGGCACGGTTCCCAAGGCAAATACCTGCAGTGCCTAACAATAAAGACTCGTCGTGAGACTTTAATTTCACAACCCCATGCATGTGAATTATAAGATTAATAAACAAAATACTTTTAAAAGGTGAAAAAAACACACACATATATATATATATATATACTATAATATATATATATATATATAGAGAGAGAGAGAGAGAGGGCGAGAGCTCAAATACCAACCAAGTCATTTCATTGTTTAATTTAAGAGTTAATTACATGTTTGGTCCATATGGTTTATTGGTTTTAACACTCTGGATCCTTACTTTGAAATATCTATGGATTGTATCATCGTGGTTTGTATTTTAAAAAGCATTGGGTCCCTAAAACTGACTTTGTTTAAAAAATTCTGTTAACTCAGTTAGTTTAAAGAGTATTTTAGTCATTTCATATATTATTTATTTTCTATTAAAACCACAAAGACCAAAAAAATGTAATTTACTCTAATTAATACTATATTCATTTATGAGATGCTGTGTGGCCCTTCTTCATTCTCACACCGGCCAAGTCGTCGACCTTCTTCCATGTCGATCACTGCCGCTCACCGCCTCTAGCGCCACCACAACTCTCTCCTCCGGTGAAACCTCACACCATGACTCCCCTTCTCCTCCTTCCACGCAGACACAACTCTCTTTCCCCAACCTCTTGTTGTGAACCACCACCGATATCAAGCCCTTGAACAACAACCATCTCCGACGAACATAGATCCAGATCCAAAATACTCCCCCATCTCCGGCGAACATAGATACAGATCTAAAATACCTTTGCAGATCTAATCTTGAGACCCGTCGATCCATCCTATTCACCCACGACTCCCTCTACAGCACAGATTCTCACGTGGTTTTCCGATGGATTAGATATGGGTTTTGTCAACTTAAATTGGTTGCTCAACTCCATCTTCATCCCCTAAATAGGTGGGTTTCAATTATGGGTTTGGTTTGCATGTGGCCTCCAATCATCAACATCTCCTTCCCTTAAATCGGTTGCTCAACTCCAGATCTAAAAGGGGTTGTTTCTGATTCTTGAAGATGTGGTAATTATGAAGATTAGGAGGATTTAAATTTGATTACAATTTTGTACAAATTTTGGATTTCAATTTTTGTTTGCAGTGCAAGTTTGATTTTCTCTTGGGTTTCATTGATTTAGGGTTTTGATATTTGGTTTCGTAATGTTAATAATCTTGCTATTTTTGTATGATGTTCTTGGTGTGTATGTAATGATGATTAAATGTAATGTTGATCATTATGATGTCTTGGGAGCTTGAATCTCAATTTTTTTTGAAAAACTTGATGAGAACAACTGATTTAGGACTTTGTGTTTTTTTTTCTGTTTCTTAGAGTAGATTCGATTCCTCATTAACTTCGATTTCTTATACCCTTCAATGATGTATATTTTTCTGGTTGTTTTTCAATGATGGTTGTTGAAGAATGGAAGTTGCTGATCGGAATAGTTGCCGGAAAATGGAAGGGAGGAGGGAGAGGAATGAGGGACACATGCCAAGTTCTTATTGGAGTTTCTTCTTTTAGTTTTTATTTTTTTAATGTAAAATGAGAAAAATGTGTAAAATGACCAAACTATCCATCATGTGCCTTGCACATGACCACTTTAACAGAAAAAAATTAATGGAGTTAGTTTTAGGGACCCAATGCGTTATAAAATGCAAACCATGAGAATGCAATCCATAGATATTTCAAAGTAGGGACCCAGAGTGTTAAAACCAATAAACCACATGACCAAATATGTATTTAACTCTTAATTTAATGAACTTCTTTCATAAAAGTGTTTAATATGATGAAATTGTTTCATATATTCTTTGTTTAATTTAAAAATGAGAAAAATGAAATAATTTTATTTTTACATAGAAAAAAAAAATATATGAAACATTTTCATCAAGAAATAATTATATGAAATAATTTCATCATATTAAACACTTTCATGAAAAAATTTCATTAAATTAAAAAAAATAAAATCGTCCACTTATACAAATGACTTGGTTTGCAAAGTAAACCAACCATATATACATATAATCAAGATTCAAGAAGTCCTTGAATAAATAAAATTTTATGGAGTAATATTGATATGTCAATGCATATTTTTATCATTGTTTTTTGAACGATTGTTAATCAAACTAGTTTTTTTTGAACGGCAAGTTATAACACACACACGTTCCCGGGGTATTCGGGATCCCACTTAAGGGTGCCATCCGATTAATCCCCGGCGACCACGGCCCAAAGGCCCATGATCTAGATATCGCCACATGCTCTCTACGGGGTTCGGACCTGGGTAGTCAGGGATACCATCCACTGACCCCCAAAAATGTTACCAAACCACTCAGCTAGACATGCTTTTATTAATCAAACGAGTTTACTTTAAATTCAAGCCTAATATGTATTTTGTAGCTATAAGAATGTGTTTATTTAAGTAATTATTATATATGGTCATTGTGTAAGAATGGTTGCATATAATACGTAATATAAATTTTAAAATACCGTAATCTAATCCCAAAAAAAGAGGGCATGAAACAATATCATACGTAAAGATTTAATTTAGAGAAAAAACTAGGGTCCCTATATCAACTTCATCAACAAAAATACATCAAAATTAGATTTATATAGTTAAAATTAACACAAAAGAATTAATAAAAGAAAGAAAATGACTAATCTTAATAATAATACAATACAATATCAACAATTTATATAACTAAATTCAATTATGGATTTGGTTAACTTTTACATAAAAGTTACAAAGATAATGCAAATACACTTATTTGCTTAAGTATATACTTCTTTATTTTAATGATCGTCATATACTAGGTTGAATTTTAGTCATAATAAAATGTCACATTTTGTTTTCTTATTTGTTAAAAAAAGCTTGAACCTGATTGTTGACAAATAAAATAAAAAGTTCATTTGGTTAAAGTTAACAATATTTAATTCATAGAATTAAATGTGAACTTTGTTTGATAAGTATTTGTTAGGCCACTTTTGGCGTGGTATTTCCATACACGTGAAACATTTGTGACCAAGTATCTTTCACAAATTTAATGTCCAAAATATGATGTGTTCTTTTGTCTCTATATGAATAAAATCTATGATATTTATAGCAATAATCATTTTTTTTTATTACAACTATGATATCTAAAATGTTTTATAAATAATTTTTAGTGTATACAAACCAAAGTAAAATTGAAGTCTTTTAATTAACATGTGTGGCTTAGAAAAATCTAGATATAACCTTTAATAAGAATTAGATTTTAATCACTACAAAAGAGAGGGCTATCACCGACGGTTGAAACCGTCGGAAATCCGTCGGTGAAAGGCCGATCCGTCGGCAAAAGACCCTCGGAAAGTAGGTGGTCGGCGATCAAATTTACGACGGATCACCGACGGCAGGGGTTATTACCGACGGCATAGCATAATAGGGATCCTGACTGGTCCCCCATCCAAACAGAGGACCTTTACGCCGTCCTCCGACACTGCGCTCCCACAACTCGGCGTCATTGGGAGGTACAGTCGGGATCTAAGTCCGGGTACTCCTCCTCCCTAATCCGTCGGTAGTTACCCTACAATTTACCAAATTAAACATTGTCAACTAACCTATAGAAAATTCGGTAGCATTTCAATTGTAATTTGAATATATATATCCATGACCTGTTTTTATCAAAACAATTCTATCGTCTGCCCAACAGTGGCAACCCAAACTAAGTTTGCTATAATTTCTATCTATCTTATAAAACAAACAAAAATCTAAACATACATAATTGAACTTACCACCATATCTGCCGCCATTGGGTAAACGTAGATCAGAGGATCTGTGGGCGAACCAGTCGCACCCGGAACAAGCTTCCTGTTGGTGCAGTGTGTAGCCTCCCAAACCTCCCCACCAGTAGGCTCACGACCCCATGTATCTCTCTACAATAGACAACTTAAATTGTTAGTAGGTAACAAAATCATGTATATATATATATATATATATTCATCAACTATATACATTTAGTCTAGTGGATGATAAATTACCAAGCGGTCCCGATGCATAGCGGTACTAATAGATCCGCATGTGTGTCTGGATGTCATCCCCTCATACTTGGTGGCCCGATTGGCCGTATTGGCCTTAGATATATGCCTGAACGCATTGGTGTTCCATACCTGTTAAAAACAAGACATAAATCAATAAAAATCCTAGTACAACCAGATACAAGTATTCAAAACAAACCTGATCAAATATCTGGACCTAAATATCATGCGAGATCCACTTTGGATTATGTGTGCTAAGAGCCGTGTAGTCAAGTCCATTGAACTGTACACCATCAATAGCTAAAGCCCTCTGCCTGGCCCACATACGGGCATCTCTCATCATGTCCGAGTACCTATTCGTCAGGGTACGCCGGAATGCAAGTAATACGTCGGCCTCCATCTCAAGGGGCCAACTATAATACAACTGCATACACATTGTTTGGATTAAGTAAAAATAAACCCACTCAATTAGTTGAATAGAGTAAAATACATACCCGTAAATGATCCATCATCCGTGCATATTTCTCCTCAGGGATATCCCCAACATGAGCCCATGGACCAGCGAACATGGATTGAAAAATGCTAGTAGCCCTTCGGATCACTTCCTGCCTCTTAAACCTTCACAATTGCAAAATATACAACATAAAAAACATTAGGATCGGTTTATTATGTACTAGAATAAATAATATATCACATCTACTTATCCGCCGGCAGACAACTCAATCGTCGGTCGCTGACTCGGATGACGAGGCATCTCTGATGCAATATTGGGGCCTCTAACCCTCGAGTCCGCTCCAGGTGACAACGTCGCAAGCCCGTCCTCAGTCTGGATCTGATCTAGTCCCTCGTCGGTAGCTGCAACGAACTCGGAATCGTCCCTAGGCTCGTCGACGCGGGGATCACCATGCCCGACGGAGCTGCTACTGCCCCTGCTAGAGCCTCTACCCCTACCCCTATTGTCGCTTCTCCCCATCTAAAAATAGAGAATGGTTCACACACAATGATATAAGTTTACATAAATCATAAGACACAAAAATATGAGTGTACAAACATATAAGGATACAATTATTATGAATAATGTCTACATAAGAAAAACACACTAGTCATCAGACGAGTGATCAGATAACATAAGTTCGTCTTTGTTATCTGCATCATCGCCCACATCTTCAAGTTCTTCTTCCTCGTCGCTAGATTCATCATTTGTGGCGACTACATTGACCTCCCCAATGACAAAAGGGACGAAATCGAGGTCCTCATTTACCCAATTGTTTGTATTATGAGTTACCCATTCGTTGATTTGAAAGAACGGTTCTCCATCCACGTTATCATCATCCTACTAATCGATAGCCATTTCTGCAACTTCATATATTCCATGGGCTTTGGTCTTCACAACTGCCCACCAATCCTTTAAATCCTTACTGCATGAAGGATAGGGTGTGTAATACACTTGTTCCGCTTGTGATGCTAGGACGTAATATCTTCACCTCCAAGTCTGGACTTGTATTTGATATCAACCAACCCATGTTTAGGGTCGACTCTATCTCCCCCTGGACTATCAAACCATGCACACTTGAACAAAACTACAACACAATAGCCAACATTGTAATACCCCACCTCTAACACTCGTCTAACAATCCATAATAGTCAGACTCGGAGTAGTCATAACAAGATCCTCTCACACATACGCCACTATTATGTGTGACACGTCCAACAACATATGTTACCATATGAAACTTGTAACCATTGACAAAATATCCCTTATGCGACCAAGCATATCGGCCTGGTCCATGTGCTAGGGATTTCAATTGATCGGAGAAGTTGGCTGATCCGAGCATGACCTATAAAACCACAAATAAGAAATAAATTACATATGTGTAACATTACATACGTAAATTTCATATTTCGGTACTCACATGTTGTTCAAACCAAGTAGAAAACCTTTCATCCCGAGCTTTATCTCTTGCAACTGCATCAAGATGAGGTTGTCTTTGTCGTATCCACTCATTAATGGTCCATTGAAAAGGTCGAACTTCTTCACAATTCAACAAAACATATGTGTGGATCTTGTCGTATCCACTCATTAACAGTCCTCTTCAACGACCCAAGTTTCCTAAACAACGATTGAAATACGTATTAGAAAGTAAATGGGTGAGTATTTGAATGAAAAGTATTTGAATGAAAAAGTTCATTTACCTCTCATAAAGATACATCCACCTATATTGGACCGACCCACTAGTTTTGGCTTCTCGTGTCAAATGTGTCACTAAGTGTTCCATAGAATCAGAGAATCCGGGCGGGAATACTTTTTCCAACTTACAAATTGTTTGAACGATACTTGTTTGCAATTGAATCAAGTCTTCTAAGTGTAACACCCTTGAGTAGATTACACGAAAGAATGTGCATAACTCTGTTATCCCAGTTAAATCTAGTTGATTAACAATCACAGAACACAATATAGATCAAGAGATATAAGATCAACATAACATACCAATCCCTTGAATAAACAGTTAAACCTTGTGTGTTCTTGATACCCTTGAATACAGAGAAAACAGTTACCTCACTATAGGATTATAATTATGAATATGAGGATTAACCTAAAACCTAAACTAATTAAAACATTAAATACCTAGGCTTTTAAGGCCTAATGGGCTTGGGCCCAACAACTAATAACTATTAGCTTATTACAAAATAAACCCTCTAACTTTAACTATCAAACAAATACAGCTTAGACCCTTTAATCTTGAATACAATTATTTGATCCAACAATATCCCCCTTTGGATTCAAGATTAAAAAATTTGCAATAGTCTTCAGGTCTTCATTTGTCTTCACTTTTCTTGAAAACTTCAGATATTTACTTCAAAAATTCTTGTAATCTTCTTGTCTTCTCCCTCTTTGAATATTCTCCCCCTTTTTGATGAGTGGTGAGAATCATCATCATCAAAACTTATCAAAACAATCTACCCCTTTGAGTATGATCATCAGTAAGCACTGTCTTCATGTATGAGCCCTGTGTGAAATAAGAGCAATCTCTCCGAATGGAAAGAGTGATTATTTCAATCTTTTCAGATGAAAATAGAAAGTAGTAACCATTCGAATCTTTTCAAATTCAAACAGTGTAATAGGTGTAACCCTGAATCAACAAATGACTCAGTTAGAATGTCTGTCAATGACACAAAGTCACCAAGTAACACAAAGTTACTATATAAGGAGCTGGTTTTGATGTTGGCTCCCCAGGTCTTCCGTTCAATCATCGAATAACACATGGTTATCTATGAACGTTCTGACAGAAAACAAATTTTTGTGTCCTCGTGCATGTGTATGAAAGAATTAAGCATCGATGATTGCTTTTTCAGATAGGCTCAAAGTATGTAAACTCGTTGAGACAACAACAAATTATACAAAGACTCAATGTGCATGAGAAAGGGTTCGAAGGTGGGGCAACTTTTCTTCTTTTTCAATATTAGTATCTTCCAAATGAAGAACTAATAACATATGTGCTGCTTCCCCAGAAAATGTGAAACATTCTCTTTTTGAGAAAAAGAATAAGTAGCTAGTGGGGTTGTATGCAAGAGATGGCATGGGCTAGTTTCCTTTTTCAATGATGGTCACCAAAGAATGTGAACCAATCAGTAGATGTGGCTGCCTGACTCAGAAAGAAGTTTGGTGCAGAGTTTAATATTCTTTTACTCTGAGCTCTCACCCTCTTTCTTTTAATGCTCACTTATAACCAATCTCTCTTTTCCATTTTACCTTTTCACACACCATCACTCAATTCTTTAGACCCCTCTCCCCTTAATCACTCAGGGAATACTTCATGGGTAGGAAACACTGGTTATCGTGAAACCATGGAAGTTTTGTTAAGGTCACACACTGAATCCCATGTAATTTCCTAACAAGAACTTGTTGTTCAACAGGCTATTGTACATGAAAGCACAAATAAGCACAGAGTTACATGAAGAATAAGAAATTTCGGAGAAGTCAAAACAGTTGTGTTTGACGATGCAATTCTCCCCCTCAAACTAAAAGGAGTTTGACAATGTAAGCTCTTAAGGAGTTTTTCAATTAAGCTTATAGACGATTAAGCTCTTTTTCTATGAAGCTCCCCCTTAACTGAAGATTTTTTTTTAAACAACGGGTTCTAAGCTGATTTACTTAGAAGCCTTTGTTCTTTCTCCCCCTTAAACCTTGGGTGCCTGCAACACAGATTTAGCTTTTGGTACCCACTAGTATTTGGGTCCTAATGGGTTAGTTGCAGTTCTAGTGGGAGAGATGAAGTAAGAACCATACCAGTTATTAACGTAATCTTTTATGACAAAATCATTTGAGCCACAATAGGAACAACTAATTTTCTTTTGTGCTAACCTGATCAGTTGATTGATAGTGTAAACCAGATCAGGTTTGCCAAAAGTTTTACCTTTTGAGACATAGTTCCATTTTGCATTTGATGTATGCACAAATGATTTTTATTTCTTCTTTTCCTCTGAAGATCCTTTAACTTTCCAGATCCAATTTCCTCTATCTCTCTCATCAACTCTTCTCCAGAAGCTTTTCTTTTGAGACTTGGTCTTCTTGAAGTTACTTGAACCATCAACATTTTTGTCATAGAAAAGGTTAGAAGGACGAATCTGATCAGTAGATTTAGAAGTAAGACTATCATCTGAATTACAGAAAGGATTATAGAAAACATTTGAAACATGTGAACTTGAAGCTGTTTTTAATGAACTATTTGAATCAGCTAGATCATCTCTCGGGTGATTGAGCTATTGACTCTGGCGTCTTGTGCTCAGTCAGCTTCACCTTGAATACGATCTCTTCAAGTTCCTTTATCTTTGAAGACAAACCGTTTCTTTCCTTTTCAATCAGATCAAACTTCTTATGCAACTCGGATTTTGCATTCTTCTCCTTCATGATGTTTGTTGACAATTCAGATAGCTTTCCTGTCAACTTGGCTATCTCGGTCTCAAATATTTTCTTTTCTTTAGAAAAGTCTATATTTGCTTTCTTCAGCTCACCTTTCTTCTTCTCATTCTCAGCTTTTCTCTCTCTAGAATGATAACCTTCTCAAAGTCTGAAACTTGTTGAGAAAACTTAACACATCTAAGCTCTAATGATTTCTTCTCTTCAAAGGCTTTTCTGGAGAATTCAGAGAATTTCTTGGCAAATTCTTTTCTTTCTTTCTCAATCTTCAACATTTCATCTTGAGCTATTGCATTGTCTCTGTCTTGGATTGCCTTTTCTTTCAGCATTTTAATCTCAACCTCAAGACTGAGAACTTTATCTTTCAGTTTATCTCTTTCCGCAAAGACTTGAGAATTTGTCTTTTTAAGCTCTTGAGATGTCTGAATAGCAATGTTTTCTCTTCTTCTAAGCTCATCAAGCTCTTTTTGCATTAACTCCTTCTTAGACCATGTAGAGCTGGAGTTAAGACTTTTTACTTCAGCTTGAAGATTTAAAATCTCTTTCTCGTTCGATTCAATAATTCCTGCAAAATCAATTTTAGAATCAGTAATACAGATTAAATCTTTCTTTGAATCTTTTGAATTTTCTTTTAAAACATTGATCTGAGAAAGAAGAGATGAGTTCTGAATCTTTAGATTTTCATTCTCAGCTTCAAGAGGTAACATCTTGGATTTGAGCTTTTTAATCTCCTTTTCACAATCATAAGCCATGTCTGTATATCTTGACAACTGTCTAGCAAGACGTTTAGCATTTGTGTTGGGAACTGAAGATGTGACTAAGTTATTAATGCTGCTAGTTCAGAATTAGTACTGCCAGAGGATTTCAAAGTTAATACTGCTAGGTATTACTACTTCTAGTAGAATTAATACTGCTAGTCAAAGTTAGTGCTGCTTGAACAAAGTTAGTACTGCTTAGCTAGTTAGTACTGCTAGTGGTTAGTGCTGCTTAGTAGTTAATACTGCCAAGACTCAGTTAATGCTTCCAAGGTGATTAATGTTGCTTCTGAGATAATGTGAAGATAATGTTGAAGAGATCGCGTCTAGAGATAAACATGGAAAGCTTGAAGATTATTTTGAAGATCTTTTTATGTTTAGTAATTATCTTTTATCTTCAATATATGTATAGATTTGTTTAGAATAGTAAAAAAAAAACTTTTGTGAAAATAATTCTAAGTTTTTGTTCCAGAGAGAGAATCAACCTCAAGGCATCGTTCCTAATTCTAGAGAAGTAGAATTCGTCTTGAAAGAGCCTGTTCTTCAAGATTGAGGTCGTGAGTGAAAAGCTTGTAACTTGAATCATTAAGTAAAGTTTGCAAGTTGTGATTCATACTGTTTTTATGTTTATCGAATATTAAAGTGTTTTTCCGCAACTTCTTTAATATTGTTTCTGAGTGTTTATAATTCTTGTTGAGAATTCGATCCTGACAAGTGGTATCAGAGCTTGTTCTCTCAGAAACATTCATTCATTCATCATGGAAAACTTTACAGAATCAAACAGTACTCTTGTCTCTAAGGTTCCAATGCTCAAACCCAATGAGTTTGACATGTGGAAGATCAGAATCAGACAATACATTCTCCTCACTGACTACTCAATGTGGGATGTCATTCAGAATGACCCCTCTACTGAAGGTCAGATTGGACCAAATGGGAAAAGATCTCCACCAAAGACAGATGGTGAGAGGAAGATCCGACAGACAGATATGAAGGCCTTGAGCACTCTGCTCTTGGCCATCCCCAATGAATATCAGCATCAATTCTGCAACTGCACTGATGCTCAGATTCTCTGGAATGCTCTAGAGAAAAGATTTGCTGGAACTAAGAGCACCAAAAGAAATCAAAGGGATGTTCTGAAGCAGCAGTATGAGAACTTCACTTCTTCAAAGAATGAGTCTATGACTCAAACTTTTGACAGGTTCAACAAGCTTATTGGTGAACTGGCTACTGTTGGAGTGAAGATGGAGCAAGATGATATCAACAGGAAGTTCCTCAGATCTCTTGGGGATGAATGGACTATGTACACTGTCTCATACAGACAGAGTGACAATCTGGAAGAGAAGGAACTAGATGATCTGTATAATGATCTAAGAGTCTTTGAATCAGAGGTAGAAGCTAAGAAAAAGCCCACTGGGTATATTCATAATGTTGCACTTCTATCAGCATCCACTGATACTACTGCCAACCCTGAAGCAGTTAGTGCTGCTAGTGGGGTGAATTCAGAAAAAGGCACTGAAACTGTCTTTGAAGCCTTTTTGTCCAGTCACAGCAACAACTCCTTGATTAATGATGATCTGGAACAACTTCACCCTGATGATCTGGAGGAGATGGACATTAAATGGCAGATGGCTATGTTATCTATGAGGGTGAATAAGTTTATTAAAAGAACTGGGAGGAACAACTTCTCTCAAAGAAGAGAAGATGGAGCTGGTTTTGACAAG
The DNA here is from genome assembly GCA_954870635.1 of Arctium minus. NCBI lineage: Eukaryota > Viridiplantae > Streptophyta > Magnoliopsida > Asterales > Asteraceae > Arctium > Arctium minus. The sequence goes on along the minus strand of OX941083.1, from coordinate 80,228,172 downwards.
ACAAAGGTGGAATGCTATAAGTGCCACATGAAGGGACACTTTGCTAGAGAATGCAGAAGTGGTGTGCCAAATAACAACCACCAACAAGCTCAGAATGGAGGCCACAATCAAAACAAGAACTCTGCTCAAGCCCTTGTTTCTCAACAAGGAATGGGGTTTGATTGGAGTGACCAAACTGAGGAAGCCATTCAGAATCAAGCTCTTATGGCAGAGGTGTCTGATCTCCCCTCTGAGGTAAGTTCTAATCTTTGTACTCAATCTTGCATAAACACTGTCAAAAGGTACAGGGATCACAACCAAAACATGTGTGATGACCTCAAAAGATTAGAAAAGGACAGAAGGGATTATGTGTTGATAGTTGAGAGGTTTGAAGAACAAATCAAAGGCTTCCAATCCAATGAACTTCAACACTCTTACGACACAAACTACTGGAAGTGGGAAAAGAATGAGTTAGAGACCAAACTGTCTAAGTCCAAAGAAGAGAATGATAAGTTGAAAGAAGAACTTGCTAAGATTAAGCTTGATGTAGAAAAGTTTTCATATGCTTCAAAAGCAATGGATTCTCTTCTAAAGGCTCAGATTCATGATAAGATAAAGTCTGGTGTTGGATACAACAACACACCTCCTCCTTACAACAATAACTACATCCCTCCTACATCAGACTTATTAGAGACCAAGGAGAAAAAGGACTTGTCAGAGGAAGCCTTTAAGATAGATCCTTTGGATGAGGTGGTTGTTGAGGATATGACTGAGAGAGAAGCCAGTGAGAATAGGAACAATGCTTTGAGTAAAGAGATACCCTTAGAAAACAACATTATCACCAATGAGGGATGTGGAAAAACTTGGGTCAAGTCTAAAGAGATAGAGAAGACCAAAGGAAAGGCCAACAAGGTCCATTACAAACAGACCACTGTTGTGAATTCTGGCCCTTATAAACAGTGTGCTTGCAATAAAACTGAGAGCCTAAAGTCTGGTACAAAGAGAGGAAATAAAAAAAAATGGAATAATCAATGGGATCAGAAACAAGGAGTTGATCTGAGAAAAATAATCAGACCAAAACCTTGTTTCATATGTGGCAAGTTGAATCATTTGGCTAAGCACTGTTTCTTTAACCCTATTAACCGAAAGATGAACTTTCAAAGATTTGTGCAAAAACCTGTTGGTTATAGGAAGGCTGGAAAGAAACATGTGGCTAAGAAATCTGTTGAAACCAAAGGCCACATGAAGAAAAAGGTTTTAAAAGAGAGTATTAAAATGTGGGTGCCTAGAAGCACTAAAACTGTTAGTACTGCTACATCAAATAGTACTGCTGCTTCCAGTGTTAGTACTGCTGAGAATTTTAATGCTTCTAACACTGTTAGTATTTCTTCAAAGGTTACTACTGCTAACACAGTTACTGCTGCTGATACAGTTACTACTTCTAACAAGGTTAGTACTGCTAAGCATGCAAGTGCTGCTAATGCAGTTAGTACTTCTAAAACCAGCACTGCTTCTAGCAAATATGCATCCAAACCCATTATTGTGACAAAGTACTCCAGAAATGAGGAGTCAAAGTTTAAAAATCTTGTCAAGAAGGAATGTAAATATTTTGATGAGAAAGGGGTACCCAAGACCACTTTGGCTTGGGTTCCTAATCAATACTAACTGATTTATCTTATGTGCAGGGCAACCAACAGCTTAAGGGGAAGAGCATATGGCATGTTGATAGTGGTTGCTCTAGGCACATGACAGGCAACATGTCATGCCTTCAGGATTTCAAGCATATCAATGGAGGACATGTTGCATTTGGAGACAATCTTGCAGGTGGAAAAATAAGTGGAAAAGGTAATGTTACAAAAGGTAAAATGACATTTGAGAATGTCTACTATGTTGATCAGTTAAAGTACAACCTGTTAAGTGTATCACAGGTTTGTGACAAACAACATAGTATATTATTTACCAATACAGAATGTATGATCCTTGCTCCAGAATTCAAGGTAGTTGATGAAAACATGATACTACTTAGAACTCCAAGAAAGGACAATGTTTATTGTCTCGATATGGACAATGTTTCAAGTGATTCATCCCTGAACTGTCTTGTTTCAAAAGCTTCTGTGGATGAATCCTCTCTTTGGCATAGAAGGATGTGTCAAATGAACTTCAAGACAATGAACAAACTTGTTAAAAACAACCTTGTAAGAGGTTTACCATCAAAAGTCTTTTCATGTGATGATCATTGTGTTGCTTGTCTTAAAGGCAAATAGCACAAAACTTCTCATAAGTCCAAAGAGTTAAATACAATTTCTTCTTGTCTCCAGTAATTACATATGGATCTGTTTGGTCCTACAAATGTTATGAGCATAGGGAAGAAATCATACTGCCTAGTTATTGTTGATGATTACTCTAGATTTACTTGGGTATATTTTCTAAGGACTAAGGATGAGACAAGTGGACTGATCAAATCCTTGATTCTAAGAATTGAAAACCAAACAAATCAAAAAGTAAAAGTCATTAGATCAGACAATGAATCTGAATTTAAAAATCTTGATCTAAACACCTTTTGTGAAGAAAAAGGCATTGAGAGACAATATAGTGCTCCTAGGACTCCACAACAAAATGGTGTTGCTGAGAGAAGGAATAGGACACTAATAGAGGCTGCTAGATCTCTGTTGGCTGATTCAAAACTGCCAATTACTTTCTGGGCTGAAGCAGTTAATACTGTCTGTTATGTCCAAAACAGAGTTCTAGTGGTCAAGCCAAAGAACAAGACACCTTATGAGCTCTTAAATAAAAGAAAACCCTTTATTGGATTTTTTAAACCATTTGGGTGTCCTTGCACAATTCTCAATACCAAATCTCACTTAGGTAAGTTTGATAGCAAGGCAGATGATGGATTTCTTGTGGGTTACTCATCTCAAAGTAAGGCCTACAGGGTTTTTAACACTTCTTCTAGAATAATTGAGGAAAGTGACAATGTCAAATGCAATGAGAACACACCAAATCCTATTGGGTCTGGTCCTCAGTGGCTGTTTGACATTGATTCACTAACTAACTCTTTTGGTTTCAGTAGTGATGATTATGCAGGTTCAAGTAGTGGAGGATCAGGGACTACACAAGTTCAAGACAACATACCTCAGTCTGTGATTTTTCCCATACCTACAGTGGATCCTGTTGAAGACTGTGAAAAGGAGCCATCTACTGAACCAAATCAGAGTGAAGAAGAAAGAAGAGATGAGGAGAGTCAAGAAAATAAAGAACCAGAAGTAGCTGCTGAAATCACTTCAGTTGAGTTGAATGACACCAATCTAGAGGTGGGACTCAATGAAGAACCTAGTCATCAAACAAGAACACAAAATAATCATCCTCCTCAGCTGGTAATAGGAGATATCTCTTCTCCTATGATGATTAGAAATCAAAGCAGGCTGCAAGATATGCAAGACCAACAGCATACAGTGCTTTCTTGCTTTCTATCCCAGCTTGAGCCTAAGAAGGCTTGTGATGCTATGAAAGATTCCAGTTGGATAGAAGCCATGCAAGAAGAGCTGCTACAATTCAAGCTGCAAGATGTTTAGGATCTGGTAGACCTTCCTAAAGGTCAAAGAGCAATAGGCACAAAATGGGTCTTCAGGAATAAGAGAGATGAGAGAGGAATAGTAATAAAGAACAAAGCAAGGTTGGTGGCACAAGGGTATACACAAGAAGAAGGAATAGATTATGAAGAAGTATTTGCACCAGTGGCTAGGATAGAAGCAATTAGATTGTTCCTGGCCTATGCTTCTTATATGAAGTTCAAAGTCTATCAAATGGATGTAAAAAGTGCATTTTTATATGGCTCAATTGAAGAAGAAGTATATGTCTGTCAACCACCAGGGTTTGAAAACCCAAGCTATCCAGACAGAGTATACAAACTGAAGAAAACACTTTATGGACTGCATCAAGCACCAAGAGCATGGTATGACACTCTGTCATCCTATCTCTTGGAAAATTGCTTTGAAAGAGGAGTCATTGATAAGACTCTGTTTATCAAGAGAAAGAAGAAGGACATCTTGCTGGTCCAAATCTATGTGGATGATATCATCTTTGGATCCACAAGAGACAAAATGTGCAAGGAGTTTGAGGATCTAATGCATCAAAGGTTTAAAATGAGTTCCATGGGGGAACTTACTTTCTTCCTTGGACTCCAAGTTCAACAGAAGTCAGATGGTATATTTATCTGTCAGTCCAAATATGTGCAGGACATTCTAACCAAGTTTGGTTTCTCAGACTCAAAGCCTGCCAGCACACCTATGGAGACACACAAGCAGATAACAGTAGATCTTGAGGGGGAGGATATGGATGTTCATCACTATAGATCCATGATTGACTCTCTCATGTATCTTACAGCCTCTAGGCCAGATATAATGTTTCCAGTCTGTGTGTGTGCAAGATTTCAAGTTAGGCCAAAACAATCACACTATCAAGCTGTTAAGAGGATATTCAGATATCTCAAAGGGCAACCTAGATTGGGACTTTGGTATCCTTATGACTCATCATTTGACCTACTTGCATACTCAGACAGTGACCTAGGTGGAGCAAACTTGGACAGAAAATCTACTTCTGGAGGATGCCAGTTTTTGGGTGCAAGACTAGTATCATGGCAGTGCAAGAAACAAACCACAGTGTCCACATCTACCACAGAAGCAGAGTACATAGCAGCTGCAAGTTGCTGTTCTCAAGTCTTATGGATTCAAAATCAAATGTTGGACTATGGGGTAACCTTTCTACACACTCCAATCTTTATTGATAATAGCAGTGCTATCAGCATTGTTAATAATCCTGTCAAGCACTCAAAGACAAAGCACATTGAGATCAGGTATCACTTTATAAGAGACTGCAATGAAAAGAAGCTTATTCAAGTTGTAAAAGTTCATACTGATAACCAGTTTGCTGATCTATTCACCAAAGCCTTTGATGTGGGTAGATTCACTTTCTTGGTAACAAGTGTGGGAATGATCAACTCTGAATAAGCTCCTACTTAAAAAGTGGTTCAATACTTGTATATAGTTTATTCTTGGTGTTACTAATCTTCTCTCTCAGGAAATGTATAGCAGTACTCAGTTCATCATAAGCTTAAAAGTGTAAGTATGGTTAATACTGCCAGTACAGTTTTAGTACTGCCAGTACAATTTTACTACTGCCAGTGCTCAGTTAATACTGCTTTCAGTTAATACTGCTCTCAGTTAATACTGCTCTCAGTTAATACTGCTCTCAGTTAATACTGCTTTCAGTTAATACTGCTCTCAGTTAAATACTGCTTTCAGTTAATACTGCTCTCAGTTAATGCTGCTTCCAGTTAATACTGCTCTCAGTTAATACTGCTTTCAGTTAATACTGCTCTCAGTTAATACTGCTCTCAGTTAATACTGCTCTCAGTTAATACTGCTTTCAGTTAATACTGCTCACTGTTAATACTGCTTTCACTAAATTTTTAGAGTTAATACTGCTTATAATCCGCAAGCTATAAATACCCTTTCCCCGCCTAAAAGATCATAACGACTCTTTGTCTACTGTTCATCTTCTCTCTCACTCTTTTCTCTCAAGTATCCAGTGCTCGCTAGTGAAGAATCCTTGCGCACAGATGGCTTCAATGGTGTTTATTGATGAGCACAACGAGATTGCCATGCTCCAAAAGCCAAAACAAGCCGATGGTTTTCACCAGATAGTCGATTTTCTGAGGTCAAGCCACATCGCTCATGCTCTCACTGTGTCTCCTACCATCTACGTAGAGCATCAAAGGCAATTCCGGGCCAATGCCACTACTAGCACAGAAAATGGAATGCCGTGCATCAAAACAAGGGTTTGTGACAAACCCTGACAGTTACTGAGGAGACCATTCGCATCTGTCTACGTCTAGACGATGCTTCAGGTATATCTTCTATTCCAAATGAGGATTTGTTTTCAAACCTCACCAGAATGGGGTATGAAGGCCAAATGGGGATTTTCAAGTTTTTCAAAGCTCAATTTTCACCCCAATGGAGGTTCTTTGTTCATACCCTAATGCACTGTATTTCCAAGAAAACTACTGGCTGGAGCCAATTTAGCAGTCCCATTGCCTATGCTTTGGTATGTTTATCTACTGCTCAAAAATATAACTTTTCACTGATGATCTTCAATGATCATGTCTCAAACTTGGACAACAAGAAGAGTTTCTTCATGTATCCCAGGTTTGTACAGGCAGTTATAACAAATGAATTGACGGATATACCTCACTTTGATGAGGTATATGTACCTAAACCCCCTAAAGGCAAGGTCTTCTCAAACATGAGAAGATCTGCTAGGGACTCGGAAGGAGTTGACACCCCATTGTTCTCAACAATGATGGTGGTGTCCCAACCACAAGAAGGTATGGCCTCAGGGTCAAGGCCCTCATTAGACCAACCCACTGAGAGCCAATCCCAACCTTCCCTCTCTCAAATTTTTCCTCAGTCCTTTGCTGCTAAACCCACTCCTATGATATCCAAGACTTATGTCAAGAGAAAGGTACACAAGGCTCCTTCCCTTGTTGTACCTACTACTATTACCCAAGAGCCTCATAGCCCTCTATTGGAGCATTCTCCAATAGAGAATATCCAAAGGGAATCCACTAGGGTGTCTCCCAACCCTGAGGAGGTGCTCTCTAAGGAGATGAATGAGCATATGGGTGAGAAGGCTGCCACTACTTCTGCTAGCACAGAAAAGGACAGTGGTAACATCTCTAAGACCTTCCCCATGGCAACTTTGGGTGAGAAATCAACCAAAGGACCCCGGTGCCAAGAAACCAAGGGGGTAGTTGGTGCTTCTGCTAGGCAGAAGACCATTACTAAAAGATCCAAGGATCCCTCAAGGATGGGTAAAACATCCAAAAAGGGTGAGGACAGAACTGAAACTGATGAATTGATGGCAAAAGATTCCAATGATCCTTCAAGGGTGGGTAAAACACCTAAAGAAGGTGAGGATAGCTATACTTACTTGGAATTGATGGAAACAATTGCCAACATCAATGTTGATGTGGTTAATCAAGGAAAGGAAATCAAGGCATTGCAGCAAGTGGTCATCTCCCAACAAGAGCAGATTTCAAAACTCAAGCAATTGGTGGGAAAACTCATTGCCAGGAAAAGAAGAAAGCAGTTTGTTCTAAGGAGGAGAAAGGGGGCAAACAAAATGGAGGAGGAGAATGCTTCCAAAAAGGGGGAGAGTTCAAGCTCAGAAAAGATGGATCAACAGTTTGAGGTGGAGAATGTTGAAGCACAGGGAGAGTTTGTTGAAGAGAGGGCTGAAGAAAAAGCTGAAGGTGTGATAGAAACATAAATTGGCAAAGCAGCAGAAACAACACCAGCAGCACAAATAAGCCCAGCAGTAGAAACTGTTACTACTGCTGAGCCAAAAGGAGCAGCAGAAGCTGTTAGTGCTGCTGAAACTACACAAGCAGCAGTAACAGGGTTAACACCTGAAGAGGTTGAAATAGCAGAGATGCTGGTAAAAGCAAAGAATGACACCCCCAAAGCAAAGGGAGTGGTCATAAATGAAGGGGGAGCAAAGAGAACAGAAAAGAAAGACATGGCTGCAGATGCAAAGAGAAAAGGGAAAGAAAAGATGATAGAATCTGATCAACCAACCAAAAAGCAAAAGATGGTTGAGTCAGATGAAGCATTAGCCAATAAACTGGAAGAAGAAATAAATCAAGCAGAGAAAGAACAGGTTGAGAAAGACAGAGAGATAGCCAGAGTACTAGCTAATGAGTTAAATGAAGCATTTCAGAAAGGATTGGAAACAGAGAAAGCAAAGCAAAGGGCAATAATGCTGAGAAAGGCTATGATGGCCAGATCAAGTGCAAAGAAGAGAAAGCCTTCACAAACTTACCTTGCAACTCAGGAAAGAAACAAGATGATAACTTTCTTGAGGAGTGCAATTGGTGTGAAGAAAGAAATGTTTATAAAGATGACTTTTGATCAAGTCAACGGCTTATATGAGAAAGAATGGGAAAACTGAAGAGTAATGAAAAGGCCAGAGTGGAGTTTGAAAGGAAAGCCAAGGAGAGGCATGATGTGAACATTAATGAACCCTTCCCTGAAAGTGAAGAGGGAACTCCAACAAAAGAAAAGGCAGAGATTAAGGAAGAAGAGACTTTAGCTCAGAAGATCAAGAAAATAAAAAGAGTTAAGTCTATTGCTTCTAAAGGTCCTAGATCAGAGGAAAGGAAAAAGGAAGAAAAGAAGAAGGAAGCTACTTTAGGGCAAAGTCAAAGGATTCTGAAGAGAACCAAGATGATGTCCAAAAGAAAGAAAATTGACAAGAAGCCTAGAGTAGAAGAAGAGAAAAAGGTTGCTGAAGAAGAAGAGGCATCTAAGAATGAAGAAAAGAGAGCTGAATCTCAGGAAGTACCACAGAGTTAAGATGTAAATATGTACATGGTGGTAATGGATAAAATTCCAAAGCCTATCACAGCTGAACCTGTTGGATTCAAACCTCCTGAAGTTATCTATTGGATGAGAAGGTGGATGGTAAGGAGTATATCAGTCTGAAAAGAAAGGATGAGAAGTATTATGTGTTTTCAACATGGAAGAAAATTGTCAGAGAATGTTCAAGATCTGATTTAGAAGAGATGTTTGAAGTTGGTATGAAATTACATGCAGATCAGTTGAAAGCTCCAGGGTTACCAATTGTGAAGCTGGTTATGGAGTATTTGTGTATGTTATTCAATCTAGAAGCAGTAAAGCATTTAATCAGAGATGTGTTTGAAACTGTTAGAGGATGGACTTTGTATGAAAAGAGTGGAGTCTATGAATTGGTCATGGATACTTTTCACATGGAGTATTACTTGGTGGATGGGATCTATAATCACACAAATCTGAAGCTTCATGCCATGTTAAAAAAGAAGCTAGGTTGTGCACCAAATTCAGAAATGGCAAAGTATTTAATTTAGAGAACTATCAATCAGAGTATGGGATTGGATCCTAACATTGGACTGAATCAATGAAAGTTTTGGAAGCATCTGAAGAACTTGACTTCTCTTTCTAAAAGTCAAGTTAGGGGGAGATTGTTGGGAACTGAAGATGTGACTAAGTTATTAATGCTGCTAGTTCAGAATTAGTACTGTCAGAGGATTTCAAAGTTAATACTCCTAGGTATTACTACTTCTAGTAGAATTAATACTGCTAGTCAAAGTTAGTGCTGCTTGAACAAAGTTAGTACTGCTTAGCTAGTTAGTACTGCTAGTGGTTAGTGCTGCTTAGTAGTTAATACTGCCAAGACTCAGTTAATGCTTCCAAGGTGATTAATGCTGCTTTTGAGATAATGTGAAGATAATGTTGAAGAGATCGCGTCTAGAGATAAACATGGAAAGCTTGAATATTATTTTGAAGATCTTTTTATGTTTAGTAATTATCTTTTATCTTCAATATATGTATAGATTTGTTTAGAATAGTAAAAAAAAAAACTTTTGTGAAAATAATTCTAAGTTTTTGTTCCAGAGAGAGAATCAACCTCAAGGCATCGTTCCTAATTCTAGAGAAGTAGAATTCGTCTTGAAAGAGCCTGTTCTTCAAGATTGAGGTCGTGAGTGAAAAGCTTGTAACTTGAATCATTAAGTAAAGTTTGCAAGTTGTGATTCATACTGTTTTTATGTTTATCGAATATTAAAGTGTTTTTCCGCAACTTCTTTAATATTGTTACTGAGTGTTTATAATTCTTGTTGAGAATTCGATCCTGACAATTTGCTTTTGCTTCAGAATGTGTCATCTTTTCAAAATCAAGGCTGTAACCTTCAGACATCTTTAGCTGTATGGTTAGTAAGCATACTTTTCTGTATCAAGACAACCAACTAGATGAGATCGTTAGAATCAAGATAAAAATCACACTAAAATTTTTTCAGAAAAATAAATTTCCAAAAATAATTAAATGCAGTCCTCTCACACAGTATAATGCTTCAAATCGAACTGTGAAAATCTGAAAAAAAAAATTCACAAAGTGAAAAGTGAATAGTGAACAGTACTCGCGTGAACAGTGATTTGCGTGAACCGGTGCTGGTGCAAAATGAGGTTTGCGCGATGTGTGGGTCGCGTAAAGTGAGGTTTGCGTGACTAAGCACTGGCGCAAAGTAGCAGTTCTCGTGAGTAGGCAATCGCGCAAATAGAGATTCTCGTGACCAGGGACTAGCGCAAAGTGGTAGGTTCTCGCTAGTAACGGGTGGCGCAAAGAAGGGGTTCTCGCGAGCAGTGTGTCACGCAAAGTAAGGTTTGAGTGAGCCTTGGGTCGCACAAAGTGGGGTTTGCGCGAGACGGCACTGGCGCAAAGTTGGTCTTGCGCGAATAAGCTCTAGCGCAAAGTGACTGTCTACCGGTAACTCGATTTACAGCCCAGAAAATCAACCCAGAAACACTCAAGAACACAAATTCAGATGTAAAAATCAGACTATAGCATCTATTAACATATATCGATCAAAGTGCAATCAAAATCAAAGATTAAAATTAACTTTTAAGCATTCAATTTTATGAACACAGTGTCGACATGTATACGAACCCAGTAATCAGAAATTAACCAAAAACCAATCGATTTGAGATATTAAATGCAATTAACTAATCAGATAACTTTCAATATCATAAAACTCATCTAATCAAATCGATTTTACGCAGAAAAACACATTAATTCATGAACTCAATTTCACACAGTACGTATCGATGAACAGTAAAAACGATGAATAATGAATCGATGAATAGTAAAATCGCAAAACACATATTTAATCCTAAAACTTGATTCTTTAGGCTCTGATACCACTTGTTATCCCAGTTAAATCTAGTTGATTTACAATCACAGAACACAATATAGATCAAGAGATATAAGATCAGAATAACATATCAATCTCTTGAATAAACAGTTAAACCTTGTGTGTTCTTGATACCCTTGAATATAGAGAAAACGGTTACCTCACTATAGGATTATAATTATGAATATGAGGATTAACCTAAAACCTAAACTAATTAAAACATTAAATACCTAGGCTTTTAAGGCCTAATGGGCTTGGGTCCAACAACTAATAACTATTAGCTTATTACAAAATAAACCCTCTAACTTTAACTATCAAACAAATACAGTTTAGACCCTTTAATCTTGAATACAATTATTTGATCCAACAAACTCCGTTATCGCATCCCATATGGGAGTCGGTATTATCCCTCGTAAGGCAATAGGGAGCAATCGTTGCTTAAACACATGACAATCATGACTCTTGAAGCTATAAAAGTTGTAGTCTGCCATGTTTACACACCCCCCAATATTCGAAACATACCCGTCCGGAAACTTCAGTCTCTTCAACCATTCACATACTTGTTGTACTTGTTATTTGGTTAAAGTGTACGACTACTTCGGCTTCACTACTTTATTGCCTGACGTGGCAATGTGCAACTGCAATCGGTTGCAATAAATCTCTACATCCCTCCTTGTTTTTATATTGTCTTTCGTTTTTGACGTGTCCATGACAGTGTTAAAGAGATTCTTAGAGACGTTTTACTCAATGTGCATGACATCCAGGTTGTGTCGGATTAACAACGTCTTCCAATATGGAAACTCCCAAAAGATGATTCTCTTCACCCAATTACGAGTGATTCTGAAGCCGGTAATTTTTCTATTGGTGGATCGAAACGGGGAGCATTCGTAAATAGTTGGAAGATGACTGACTTGCTCCCATATTTCGTCACCGGTTAACTCGGGTGGTGGACCGGCTAACACCCTTGATCCGTCAAAAAATCTTGTTCGATCATGTTGGAAGGGGTGTGCACTAGGTAACCATCTTCGATTACAGTCAAACCAACAAGATTTACCTCCATTTTTTAACTGAAACGTATCTACTGTACCCATGCAGTACGGGCATGCTAGCTTGTTGTGCGTGCTCCAACCTGACAACATTGCGTAGGCAGGGAAGTCGCTGACGGTCCATAGGAGTATAACTCTCATCTCAAAATTATTCTTACAATAAGCATCATACATATGAACGCCCACTGTATACAACATCTTAAGATCATCTATTAGCGGCCTAAGAAATACATCAAAATTCTGACCGGGCTCTTTCTACCGGGAATGACCAATGCAAGTTTAACATATGAATCTTTTAAACTCAACCAATGAGGTAAATTGTAGATGGTAAGAAACACTGGCCATAGTGAATACGGATTTGAATTTGAATTATTCAGGTTGAAACCGTCGGTGCATAAGCCAAGACGCATATTTCGGACCTCAGAAGCGAAGTCAGGATGTACCATGTCGAAATGCTTCCAAGACGCACCATCACTTGGATGTACCATCACACCCGGTTCTGTCTGATGATCCTTGTGCCAAGTCAGCTCTTTAGATGTCTTCTTTGACATATACAATCTTTGAAGTCTAGGAACAATAGGCAAGTACGTCAACACCAAGTTTGGGACCTTGCTTCGTCCACTAGTCTTGTAATGACTTTCATTGCAATACCTACGATAGGTCAACTCAGAATCATGCTTGTATAATAGCATGCAATGGTTTTTGCAAGCGTCAATCTTTACTTTCGGTAGAGCAAGCTTTTTCAAACTATTCTTCATCTCGTAGAAGTTACAGGGTAGTTTGTCACCCTCGGGTAGCATCTCTTTAATAATTGGAACAACTCAATTATAAGTCGTCTCGGGTACATTACATTCTGCCTTCCAATTCAACAATCTCGTCGTAGCTCCTAATTTCGAGTAATTTGGACACCCGTCCCATAATGGCTCGTCAACAACTTGTAACATGTCATAAAATCCTTGGGCAGAAGGATTAGGGGTTTCTTCTTCCCATGTCATGAAATCATGTATCATGTGATCGTTCACCATTTCACATACCCTTCGTTATGATCTAATACCGGAGTAGAAGATTGACCCACGTCTTCATGCGGTGCATGGTAATAGGTTTCAAGATGTGCCCACCATGTGGTATAATCAGGCATGAAACCGTGTTTCATCAAATGCAGCCTCACATCATCCCTTTATTTATAGCGTAAGTTTTGACACTTCTTACAAGGGCATCTGATACGAAGCACTATCCTATCACGTGTAGTTTTCCTTTCATTGACATAGGCATAGTCCAAAAAACTGTCCATTGCAACAATATAGTCGACGCTAAGAAACCCCCAACTGTCGTTCTTTCTATACATCCATCATCTATCCGTCGACATATTCAACAACTACAACAAAGAAAGAAGTAGTTAGTCGACATAATCAAGATTTAGGTGGTGTAATGGTTTGACTATTTAAAAGTCAAACCGTAGGTGTCAACGAAGTTAGAAGTCTATTGAACACTATATGTAATGGTTTGCCTACTTGAAAGTCAAACCGTAGGTTTAGAGGAACTTTGGATGACTTTAAAACTCTAAGTGTAAGGGTTTGACTATTGGAAAGTCAAAACCGTAGGTTACAATCAAAGAAAGGTGTTTTGGAATGTTTAAAACACTACATGTAATGGTTTGACTATTTAAAAGTCAAAATCGTAGGTGTCAACGAAGTTAGAAGTCTATTGAACACTACATGTAATGATTTGCCTACTTGAAAGTCAAACCGTAGGTTTAGAGGAGCTTTGGATGACTTTAAAACTCTAAGTGTAATGGTTTGACTATGGGAAAGTCAAAACCGTAGGTTACAATCAAAGAAAGGTGCTTTGGAAAGTTTAAAACCCTACGTGTAATGGTTTGACTATTTAAAAGTCAAACCATAGGTGTCAATAAAGTTAGAAGTCTATTGAACACTACATGTAATGGTTTGCCTACTTGAAAGTCAAACCGTAGGTTTAGAGGAGCTTTGGATGTCTTTAAAACTCTAAGTGTAATGGTTTGACTATTGAAAAGTCAAAATCGTAGGTTAGAATCAAAGAAAGATGTTTTGGAAAGTTTAAAACCCTATTTGTAATGGTTTGACTTTTTAAAAGTCAAACCGTAGGTGTCAACGAAGTTAGAAGTCTATTGAACACTACATATAATGGTTTGTGTTAGAGCACAAATTTATTGGATTCAAGATCATAAAGATTGAAGACCAAAGTTCAAGAAGTCAAAGCTGGAAAAGTCAACTCTCACTGAAAGTCAAAGTCTTTTGTTAATAAAGTCAAAGTCAATGTATTTGTATTTGTTTGTTTTCCTTTGTAATTGTCAAGGGTATAAATACCTTTGTTTGTCTTTGTAATCTGTAGTATCAATTAGACGTGTGAATCAGAGAGAGAGAGCGTATTAGAGAAGAGCATAATTCATATCATTCTAGAGAGAGAGTATCTTGTAGAGTGAGAAAGTTGTAAGTTTGTAATATTTGAGATTGAAATCAATGACATATGAATTCGATTCTCATCTTGATGTTTGTAGCATTTAGAACTTGAATATTGGGAATAACAATTGGTATCAGAGCAGAAGAAATTCAGAAACAAGGATCGAATTCATGAAATTTTGGTCGACATTTTCAAGAACTTGCAAGGAACTATTGAGATTTGATTTTTTCGATTTTTTATTGTTTTGGTCATGTAATTGCTTGTTTTAGATTCGATTTGGTGTTTAGAACACATTGTGTTTGATTCTTTTTGTCTAATTCACATTGTTTAGACATGAATTTTGAATTTTTGTTGGATTTGAGTTCGAGTTTGTATACGAACTGTTCTCAGATCGAATTGTATTTTTAGTGTTTTAATCTGAGATTGTTCTATTGTAACTTGATCGAGTGATGAAATAGAAGATTCGTATAAAGTTTCGAGATCAAATTCGAAGGTTTTGATGGATTTCAGTGGCAAAATCGATTTTTTGTTCGAAGATCCCAAGAACGTGCAAGATCTATGAAACGCGCAAGTTCATCGAAAGAACGCGCAAGCTTCATCTGGAAGAACGCGCAAGTCGAAGGAAATTGATTTTTGGACAAAACGCGCAAGTCGTTATCTGCGAGTTCTAGAAACGCGCAGATCGAAGCCTGCGAGTTTGAACTTTGGGAAAAATTTTCTAAGTGTTGGAACGCGCAAGCCATGGTTAGCGAGTTTACTCAAACGCGCAAGTAGTGCCTAGCGAGTTTTGGAAACGCGCACGTCTCTATTAGCGCGTTTCATTGTGAATAGTTACTTGTGTGTTTCAGGCACTAGCGAGTTTCTTCGAGAACAGTCTCTAGCGAGTTTCAGGGACTAGCGAGTTTTTCAAAACGCGCAAGTCTTTGCGTGCGAGTTTCTGAAACGCGCACACCTCAGCCTGCGAGTTTATCTGTGAATAGTGATCTGCGAGTTTTAGGCGTCTGCGAGTTTCATATTTTTAATAGTGACTTGAGAGTTTCTATACTTACAATTTTTCTGAGAAATTTTCAAAATTGTAATATGGACCCCCGTGCTAAGTCTGCGGAGGGGGACAAAGTTCTTATTGTGATCTACTGTTTTTGAATTTCTAACGATCATTTCAAGTTTCTTTGTGTAACAGATAATTCAAGATGAGTTTTTCAGCAGAAGAGGTAAAGGATTTCACTGTAAATGATTTCACTGTAAATGATTTCATGACTACAATGGAAGCTATGATGGTTAAAGTTGAAGATCTTCAAGATAAATTGGTAAAGGAAAAAAACTGAGTTACTAGAAGAAATGAGAAGATCTTTGAGCTTAATAAGACTATAATTGAAAACAAATATCAGATTGATTCTCTACGAAAATCTGCATCAGTTTTTAAACATGAAAAAGATTGTTTTGAAAAGAAGATTTTTGATGTTGAATCTAAATTTTCAAAGTCTGATTTAGAAAAGAAAAAATCTGTACTAACCGTTTATAAATTGCAGGTTGAGAACGAGAGTCTAACGAAAAAGGTAAATGATTTGGAAGCTAAACTTCATGTGATTGGTCAAACAGATCATACCATTTTTCTAAATACACCCATTGAAGAGTCTGATCTTAAAGAGAAATGGGGACTCGGTTATGATAACCCCCATTACTTAAGGAAAGCCATCAGAAAGCAACCAGGGTTATATAACATTGTTTATCTTGTTGCAGCTGCTTATCATCCTCATTTAAAACCCAAATTTGTTACCAAAACATTAGAAGAAGTTGAGGCAAGAGAAGATGACAATAGAAAGAATTTAAAGAAAATGCAACTACCATTTCGCTATGAAAAGCTGAATGATAGTTATCTTTCTGACACACCTAAAGTTCTTTCAAATGATTATTTTGCTACATATTCTATTTCTGAGATGGAGGTAAATCCTACAACTGCAAAAATTTATGTTCCTCCACTCATTTTAGAAAGCAAAATAGTTGAGCTTGAAAATGTTTTATCTGATGAAAGAATTTTGGCCGACATTGACCAAAGTGTGTTTTCTATTGTCATAAAGAACACGATTGTTCAAAATAAATCTATAATGTGTTCTAAAGTTTCGAAGGCACCTCAAACTTCGACTGATAACTTTGATGACTTATTTGAGTCTTCAAATGATTTTCTAAATTCTGATGCGGGAAGTATAGAGGAAATTGATATGTTTGATTTCAATGCTCCACTTCCAGATCATCCTCTTTTTGTCATAAATGGTGAAGGCATTGAAGACAAGGAGCAGAGTCTGATAACTGAGAACTCTGAGCTTAAGAAGAAAATATCAGAATTGGAGATAAAAATGGCTAAGGACAAAGATGAGTTTCAAAAGAAGTTCTCAGAGCTTTCCAGGCAGAGTTGTGAAGAGAAGAAGGTGATTGTGCTTAAATGTTCTAAGCTTTCTCAACAGATTTCTGATTTTGAGAAAGTGATCATTTTAGAAAGAGAAAAATTTGCCAAGGAAAAGAAGGCTATTAAGCAAAAGAATGTTGGATTCTTTAAGGAGATATCAGTTGGAAGAAAGGATGCTGAGAAGGGTTTTGAAGATGAAAGAAGTATTTTTGAGGAGGAGATAAGGAAATTAACTGCAAAGCTATCTGAGCTATCTATAAATGCATTGAAAGAGCAAAAAGCGAAGTCTGAGTTCAAGACGAAGATTGACCTACTCATTGAAGAAAGAGATAGTTATTCTTCAAAGATAAAACAGCTTGAGAAAGTTATTTCTAAGATGGTGGTGGTAACTGAGTTGAAGACTCCAGAGTCAATTATCCACACACCTAGAGATGATTCAGCTGATTCAGAATGCTCATTCAAGACAGTTGCAAGCTCATTTCATAAGTCTGTTTCTTCCAAAAGGTCAGTTAAATCTTCTGATCAGATTCGTACAACTAACATTTTCTATGATTGGAAAATAGATGGTTCAGGTACACATAGAAGGAGAAGAAAAAGATATAAAAAAGAGAAGCAGGTTTGGAAGGTAAAACCAGTTGAAGATGAGAAGAAAGGAAAGAAACCATGTGTACATGAGACGAAAGCAAAGAAGAACAAAGCGCGTAAAGGTAAACCTGATTATATCTACACGAGAGATTAATTAATCAGGTTGTCAGGTAAGAAACACTATTGTTCTTATTGTCGTACACATGATCATGTTCATAAAACAAATGATCATTACTGGTATGGTTCTTACTCAGTTACTCCCAATAGAACTGCAACTAAAAATTATGGACCCAAATACCAGTGGGTACCAAAGCCGAAAAGTGAATCTGTGTTGCAGGCACCTACGGTAAAGGGGGAGTAAGAGAACCAAGGCTTCTAAGTACATCAACTTAGAACCCGTACTTCAACGTAGTGTGGCTTCTGAATACTACAGTTCAGGACCCGGACTTCAATGCTTAAAGAAAGATACTCCCGGGCTGATATAAGAGATTGTACTCCGATACTCCAACGAGGATATCAACCTTCAAGGGGGAGTACATATTTTTCTGAAATTTTTGCATCCGATAGATATGACGAACTACATTCCAAAAGGAGTTGTAGAACTTTATAATGTGCTTTATAATTGACATATTTTAGATGCATAATTTCAGGGGGAGTAAAAGGATTATGATTTCTGATTATTTCAGATCAAAACTCGTACTTTAATCGTTTTACTGCTTTATATCTTTTAATTTTGAACAAATTTTTGTGAATAAAAGTTTTTTTTACTATACTTTGAGACTCATGCAGGATGAGAAAGGATGACACGATCATATCTTATTGACTACAACTGACTTTATGAGAATTAAGGTTGAGCGACAAGGTAAAATTCTTATATTAATCTCAAATGTATCTGAAAGAAGTTTACTTTCAGGTATAGAAAACATGTTCTGAAATGTTCAAACCACTTCCCGATTCTTAAACAAATTTCATGATTTGGAAGTGTGATTTTAAATGTTTTCATTTTTCATTTTTGAGCTTCAATGATTAATAAACCGTGTGTTTCCAAAGATATATACTTATGTATTGTCTTTTCTATATACTTTCAAGTATTCACACACACCGGTTTGACTTTTTGTTCACATTGTTCTTACCATGTCTCATATTGAAACATATTTTCGATGGTAAGACACCCCGCTTGTACTTCAATGAATTTTGAGCGTCATTTCATTTCGAAACGGTTTTTCAAGAATGTCTATATTTTTGTTTCGTATAGACAATATCCATTATTCTTGACCTTAAGCTTTGATTGTTATATCATTTTATTTTTGATCATTTTCATACAATGTCAGATTTTCAAACAAGTCTTTTGCATTCATGATCATTCATTCAGTATACTTGTTTGAAAATACTTCAATGTCTAAAAATGTTCAAATCTTCATGATTATATTTTATAAGCTTACATTCATCTGACATTTGTATATGAGCTTTAACTGCTAAAGTTAAATCATCTGAGCAAAACGTTCTTCTAGGATCATACATGTGTTCTTTGTGCTAGGAATTAACTGAACTTCAATGATATCACGTTAACCAGTGATTTCTACCCAAGAAGTTAATCCATAATGATTGAGTGTGAGGAGTCTAAAAGAAATGAGTGTGGGATGTGTGATGAGGTAAAATGGAAAAGAGAGTTTGGTTAGATGTGAGCTTATAATGATTAAAAGAAAGAGGGTGTGAGAACAGAGTAAAAGAATATTAAACTCTGCACCAACTACTTTCTGAGTCGGGCAGCCACATTACTAGCGTTTCACAATTCTTTGGTGAACGTTATTGAAACAGGCAAATAGCCCATGCCAACTCTTGCTTAAACCCCACCAACCACTCATTTTCTTCTAAAAAAGAAAATGTTACACATTTTCAAGGGGACACAACATATAATCTATCTGGTTTTTCATTTGGAAAATCTGGATATTGAAAAAGAAGGAAGTCTGCCCCACCTTCGCACTTCAATCATACACATTGAGTCTGTGTTTATCTACTGTTGTCTCAGTGGTTTACACTATGTTGAGCCTTAAAAAGCAATCTTTCATGCTTAATTCTTTCTACACTTGCACGAACACACAAAGAATTTGTTTCTTGTTATAACATTCATAGAAATTTCCTTTGTGGTGTTTCGATGATTGGATGGAAGCCCTGGGGGAGTGAACATCAAAAGGCTCCTTTCCAATGTGTATTCGTTACACACAGTGACTTCATGTGACTGACAGGCATGTTAACTTATTCATTTGTTGATTCAGGTGTTATCTTCCTATTTTGTCTGGATTTGAAAAGATCTAGATGGTGACTTGATAAGTGAATCAGAGGCTCTTGACAGATCAGAATGGTCAAAGACATTTCTTGGGAAAGTTTTGATGATATTGATGCTCTAATCATCAAAAAGGGGGAGAAGATAAAGTTTGAAGAAATGTCCATTACAAGTATTTGTTTCAAGAGATGTTTGAAAAGGAAAGTTTAATTCAAGATATGGGAGAGATGTTCCAGATTTGATTGAACTGAAAGACTTTGAAGATTATTTGCTGAAGCAAGTCGTGCTAAATCTGAAGATAATTTATTTCTGAAGTTTGAAAGAGTATTGTGATAGTTCTGAAGAGATTATTGAAGATTGTTTCTACCATCTTTGGGAGAGAATTTTTCTGAGACTTATCAAAGAGGAATTTCATAGTGTTAAGGGGGAGATTGTAAGTCATGTTTGTATCAAAGGGGAGATTACAAGAGAAGATAAAGGTTGATCAAAGGGGGAGTTATTTCAATTGAGCTTAAAGAGAGAAGATCGCACTGCTAAATCTTTTAGTAATGATCTTGATCCAAAGGGGGAGATTGTTAGAGCACAAATTTATTGGATTCAAGATCATAAAGATTGAAGACCAAAGTTCAAGAAGTCAAAGCTGGAAAAGTCAACTCTCACTGAAAGTCAAAGTCTTTTGTTAATAAAGTCAAAGTCAATGTATTTGTATTTGTTTGTTTTCCTTTGTAATTGTCAAGGGTATAAATACCTTTGTTTGTCTTTGTAATCTGTAGTATCAATTAGACGTGTGAATCAGAGAGAGAGCGTATTAGAGAAGAGCATAATTCATATCATTCTAGAGAGAGAGTATCTTGTAGAGTGAGAAAGTTGTAAGTTTGTAATATTTGAGATTGAAATCAATGACATATGAATTCGATTCTCATCTTGATGTTTGTAGCATTTAGAACTTGAATATTGGGAATAACAGTTTGCCTACTTGAAAGTCAAACTGTAGGTTTAGAGGAGCTTTGGATGAGTTTAAAACTCTAAGCTTAATGGTTTGACTATTGGAAAGTTAAAACCGTAGGTTACAATCAAAGAAAGGTGTTTTGGAAAGTTTAAAACTCTACTTGTAATGGTTTGACTATTTAAAAGTCAAACCGTAGGTTTAATCAAAGATAGGTGTTTTGGAATGAACGAAACGAGTTTAAAACACAAACATATGTTTTTTAAAGTTTCGGCGGCATAACGAATATAAAATGAATATTTCCATTTATCAACCTAATGTTTGCCCAACAATTGGCAACCCAACTAATTAATATCACAAGTATAACACCCCTAAAATTCGAAAATAACAAACAAATTAAAACTTTCAAATACTCTAAAATTCAAAGCTTTGAAATATCAAATATCTAAAGTTACAAGGAAGAATCACTACAACAATGTATCAGAGTTCTAACGGAACTATCTAGTCCCATAAACAGGGACAACATTAGTCGGGTGTTACTAAAATCACCAAAGCTGCTATCTTCACCAAACCGGATGACGTCATTAAAGCCATCCTACCGGAACTTCTACCAAGCTCCACTCGCCACTCAGATCCATCTAAGACCCGATATACATGCCGAAAAGAAAAAGTGTTAGGCTTAACGCCTAGTGAGTTAAAGCAGTTTCATCATATAAATCATAAAACATTTAAAATGGACATTTTACTCTAAGTAAGGCCATTCTAGAAACACTGACGATAAAGAGATTTATTTTCAAATCAAGTTACTTCTAATTTCAAACACCCAATTTAAATAATTAATCGACGCCCAAATTTCCCCAAAACGCACCCACACGGTATTTCTCCAAAAGACTCTTTGTGTAAATAAAATGGTACGTTTCAACACCGAAGGCATGGGTAAGGGAATACCCAAAATAACACCTTTCGGTGACGGGGGAGACCCGATTCCATCGAATGTGGCAGGCACACAAAGTTTAGCCACTTATCAACGTTCTCGAGTTTCACATAGACCATGGATCCCCGTATCCGGCTCCTCTGAGCTACCACCACAAGATACCCAAATGAACCTAGCGACTACTCGACCTCTAGATGAGTCGCACCACAAAGTCACAAGTCCACTTATCCGGCTCACCATGGGCACCACCACAAGACTTAGCTTCGTATACGACTCTCCAAGAGCACCACCGCAAGCTTATATAACAACATGAATTGGGACTACTCACTAGACTCAAACATGGACATCAAAACTCCATGATGAACATAACGACTCATATGCATAAGGATCCAATGCATTACAGTCTAAACATTACATGACTCCATATGAATGAACTAACGCATCTAAAACATGTAATAACCAACATTTGTATAATAATTGCATTTCCACAAAACACTCCATACGGAGACATTTAAACCGGACAACGTCCCAAAACTCGTTAGTGTACAAATCAAGCCGTAAGGCGTCATAAAACATTTGATACTTGAATAGAGCCAATATGGCTACGTAAGCCGATGTACAACTTTATCAAACCTTCCCAATTAAAAAGGTATCCGTTCCAACAAACTCACAATTTTGAACTCAAAGAACTCAGAGTTTTAAAATATAAAACCTGTAGATTAAGTAAAACCCCAAAATGACCATATTTCCATGATCGTTCTTAAAATCCCCAACTCACACTAAAATTCCATTTGAAATCATTTGTACTCCAAATCTTCCCATATTAGGGACCCAAACATCATAATACCCAACTTCTTCAAATATTCAAGATACATGAATGGTAGATCAAAATCCCCTTTTTGGTGACTCAAACACCTCGTAAAATATTGTGACTCGTTTCCAAGGATTTATAACTCGTAAATATGTAGTGTACAAATATTCACAAAACTTATCAAAATGAAGTAAACTCATGGATATACTTTTAAACCCAAAATAAGTGCATTTTTATATGTATATATTTTCCAAAGCAACTAGAACTTACCTTGCTAGATTTAGTCTAAATCTAGGTTTTACCCACAAACTGGAGTTCCTTTGAAGAGGAGATCTTGGATCCTGTCACTAGATCCAAAGCTTTCTACAGATCCACTACCACAAACATTCACCAAGTTATACCAAACCCTGAGAATGCAAAACAAGATGAAGAACACTAAACCCTAACTTTTTAGATGGAAAGATGGGTAGATTACCTTGATCACAAACCCTTGGATCCACCCAATATCTTCAATATCCTTTCTTCTCTACTTGAAAATCTCCAAAAGACGAGACTATGAGTTTAAGAATTACTCAAATCGGATTTGGGAGGATGAAGTTATGAGAATGAAGTTTGGTTCCAAAAATTGAGCTTAGAAATCACTCATAGAACCCCGCGGCCTTGCCCGCGAATTGCAAGTTGCGGGGCAAGTCGCCCGCATCCCAAAACTCAACTCAAGTGAGTTGCGAGGCCTAGGCCTAGGCCCAGGGTCGCGCACCAACCCGTGGCCCTCAAAAAGCCCGGTTTCTCGCGTTCTTCGCGTCCGATTCGATTCCCGATGGTTCCGTTGTAAGACTCACCTGATTTCTCGATACCTTTACGCTCCAAGAGTCAAACGACACCCATATTACCATCGATGTGGAATTCTAAAATTACGGGTGTTACAATCCTCCCCACCTTGAAAATGATTTCTTCCTCGAAATCTTGACCCTGGATCCCTAAAATTCCACGGGGCACGGGGCATTACTAACGAATCCCAATCTACCAAAAATGCGTCACATTCAGACATTTGGCTCCTTAGCCGAAAAACATAACTCTCGCTCTTACTAACAATCCTTACCAACGGGCAAGCATTGGTCAAGGGGTACCACACCCTTTTTACTTCGCAACACATTCTCACACACACATATCAGGGTTACGAGAAGTGGTTCCACCACGTTATTGACAATGACAAATCTTCCCATAGTCTTTCACCTGAAAGACTTGGGCGAATTTCCTGATCTCCAAACCTTCAACTATTCCTTGTTCCACGAGGTTTTGTGAAGAGTCGCCGACCTACCGATCCACATATGCTCGAAAGATGCACCCTTGATTCGCGCCTCCTGGTAGATTCCCTTAGAACCCCCAATTAAGAGTCCGGGTTAAGAACAACCTTACGGATGGCCCTTGCGACAAGACTCTCTAACGAGGACCCAAACCTAGGGATACCTCTCACAAATCTAAGATCATTCCTATGACCACCACTGATATCAACTTAGCTCTCACCCAACAACCTGCAAGGAAGGCCTAGCACACTAACAAAAGATAAAATCACTATCAAATAAAAGGCAAGATCCTACACATGAGCCACCAACAAGATCATTAAGGTTCCCAACTTTTCTTAGAGTCGACAATCCTCCAAAATTCCCACAATACTCATGGCGCTTACAACTTAGTTCTATCCCTTGACTAGAAGGTTTCGCTAGGCTCCTAATTGACTGCACTCCAACAACCATTTACTTGGTCACACCAGACCGAGTATCGTTACCACTTGAAAGTTGATTCCACTTATATTAATAGAGGGTGTCCTATCTTACAATACACCCAAAATCTTAAGTCTAGGATTTGGTTGGGTCTGCAATTCCGCGATAGCCTCGAGTCGACCAACTCATGGATTCATTAACTTTTAAAAGTCTCACTTAGCGGGGTCTTCCAAAACGTCATGCATATCTTCCTTGCGTTCTATGACCAAATACTATCTACCGCTTATCTTATTAGCTCCTATAGACAACATCTCGAATTCTTTGCGGTCGTTTGCTAACGACTCCTTCTACGGTTATGGGTGGAAACATTTTCTTGATCTTTCTAAGCAAATCGACACTCGTCGCCTCAAGAAATCTCCTCTAACAGCGGTACTATATAACTCCAAATACCAAAGTCTTCAATTTAAAATTCTTATGTTGGTTGTCAATTAAAACAACCACATCAATCGGTCACCAACCCCGGAACTTACCTCTTAAAACTCCTACTCTTTCCTATTACCGATTCAAGCCTCGACTACATGACTTAACACCCAAATCCCCTTACCTGCCCCTATATATAGGGCTCCCAGAAATGTTATCAACATCGGTCTCTAGCATCCACTACCAGAAGCGGTACATCCTACCTGACGGGAGAGGTAGAGGCAAACCATCTAACAAAGACTCAAACATGACAACTTAACTATCTTATGAAACGAAACGAATGGAAAATGCACTTGTCTTCACTGACATGTCATTCTAGTCTGGGTGCACTGTGCTCGCTTCCCGATCCTTCTCTGACCCTGCACGAGGGCAGTCCTTCTTGACATGGTCCGACTCTCTACACACAAAACAGATAGTGCCCTTGATGGGTTTCGGTATCCATCCCTTGAGACACATTAAAGGGTTGGGGCTGTGTAACACTCGTGTTTTTGTGTAAGTCTAGATTCCCAACTTGTTGAAATTGTGAACTTTAATCATTTTGTTTTACTCCTAATCGTGGTATCTATCCCTTTTCTCGTCACGTAAGTCGCGGGTTCGAAATCTTGGGTTTTTGGGTTTCGGTACTTGTGGCGCGATTGTGCCACGCGATAGTGACAATGTCACTATCGCCAGGGCACTCTCTTGGGGGACATACCAGTCGCGATACAATCTGCACGATTGTGCCCACGATAGTGACTAGTGTCACTGTCGCAAGGCACTATCGCTGGAGATGTACCAAGAGTTCCATGGAGCGGGCGATAGTGCCCCGCGATTGTGACATTTGTCACTATCGCCGGGCAAGGTCACGGTCGGGGATCTGAGGTATAAAATCGACCCAAACTGATTCATTTCTCATTTATTGCAAGTATAGAGCTTTGGTGGTGCGATTTTCAGGCGATTTTGTGCCCTAGGTGAGTTCCTCCTCACCTCTCTCTTCATTTACTCCTAGTTGTTGTGTCCTAAGATCATTTACTCCTCTTCTAGGTTCTTAAGTGATCATTGTGAAGATCTCGAGGTTCTTAAGTGCTAGTTCTCCCCAACTATAAATTCTAGGGTTTCGATATTTAACCCATTGTGAGTACATACTTCCTTTTTATTAAACTTTATACACATCAAAATGCATTTTTAACTTCTAAATATCTCCTGGTTTATATTTCCATTGTTGATGAGATTTTGACCTAACTTGTTGTTTTGGGAGATTTTAGGGTTTCTTACCATTTTGTAAAATATAGATGCAACCCATGTCTTGGAACTACAAATATGATTGTTGTCACATTTGGATGAGTAAATGTTTAACTTATGGCTTTTTAGCCAAGTTTATGTTTTAAACATATTATGGGTATTTTGGTTGAAAGTAGTATTTCGGGAAAATGAAATAAATGGTTTAAAATGAAGTAGTCCATGTTTACATTAAAATGGTTTTACATATATTTGGAAATGAGAAAATAGCTTATGATTCATGTTTGAGATTTGTATTTTCTTATCAGCAGTTAACCATAAAAATGTGATTTGGGAACTAAATGGTATTACGAACTATATGTTTGATTATAGTTGGTCACAAGTGTTATTGTGACAAGTCTAGACTACTACTAGTGGATCCATAGGTATAGAGTCGACTTATTATTTGGGGGTAATTCCCGTATGTTGCTAGTTGAGACATTGGGCCCTAGGGTGGCAACTTGGTACGGTTATATGGGACCGGATATTAGCAGTGGGTCGTAAATGTAAATCCTAGCGAATGAGCATGACTAGCGATCATTGGGTGCCCTCCCCCACATCTTAGTACGAGCCGGCGTGTTCGTGGCCTTAATCCTAGTATGGTGAGCTCAAAACTTGGAAAGTGGCTTACTTTGTGTTTCGCCGAAATCCTTAGAATTCGGGTTTATCCCGTCATCGCAAGATGAAGTCTAGGCCGGAAGGTCACTATGTGTTTATCAAACCATTTACAAAGACGGTTGTCGAAAACAATATATTCATATTGCATTTTATTCTTCTTTCTATCTTTCATATAAACTGTATGTTCTCACTAGGTTTTAAGCCTAACACTTTTTCTCAAATGATGTGTATAATAGGTTCTCTTAGCGGCGGGTCGTCAAGGGGTTGAAAGAAGAGCGTGGTCTCTTGAGGGAAATTTTTGGTTGATTAGATATTTTGGAGTTATGGCGTTGGAACAATTTATTCATATTTTTGGTATTGGGATGACAACCTATGTAATCTAGATATAATTGGTTTAGATTAGTTTGTTGTCAATTTCCCATGCATATTATACAGGTTTTGTAAACGCATACTCTTTTACCCTTTTTGGGTGGTTCACTCCAATTACGAATGTTATATTGCCAAATTTTCAATTTTCAAAATTACCTTAATTTTTAGGGTATTACAAGTTGGTATCAAAGCTCTAGTTTAAGTGAACTAGGCATGAATGTAAGATGTCTAGACTTAGACTGAGGATGTTAGGCAATGATTTGTGAGATGGGTAGAACTTCTAAGATGGGTTAGTCTTAGAGTCAACGGAAGTTATGTTCGTCAAGCGTTGTGATGTTGGTTACAAGAACTCTTATGTGTTATATGTTCATAATCTCATTTATCTAATGTTATTATGAGGATATTTTACGTGAGTGTACTTGGTTTGCTAATGTTATGACAATTGGTAGACGTAGTAGTACGTTTCCTTCGTGTTTAATTCAATTAATCTTTTCTTACTCTTTCTCGTGCTTGTGTGGCAACCATTATTCTAGTATGGTGAACACTCTCAGTCGACCGTTAGCAGATGGGAATGTACGTGAAGATAGCTCATCCGAGCGGAATCTAGTAGTTAGGGCAGCGACCGTCGTTCCTCCGGGTATGCCGCCTATATTCACAGGAGAAGTGGAGCAAGTGCCAAGAGTGGAGTTGGCATCCACGAACCCGGTTGTGCAAGAGGCGAACCCTCAAGCCGACATGATGGACAACATTATGCAGATGGTGTCATCGGCTATGGAGAAGCAACATGAAGCATTCCTGAAGATGTTAGAAGACCGCGATGCCAGCCTCAAGAGAAATGAGGCGATTGCAGAGAACGTCGTGGTGGGTTCTGGTGGCACCGGTTAGGGTGTTAGAACGGAAGAGCACAGTATTGCGGGTGCTCAGAAAAGTGGAAGGGGTTGCACCTATAAATCCTTTCTGGGTTGCGGGCCACCGGAATTACCCGGTTCTGACGACTCGATTGTATGTGTTATGTGGGTTCAGGCTGTCGAGCAGGATTTTGGCTCGTCCGAGTGTGGGGACAACGAGAGAGTGAGGTTTGGTACCCAGTTGCTTAAAGATTCGACACTCACTTGGTGGAATGTCACCCAGGCCACTCTCTCTCCTACCGTTTTGGCTCAGTTGTCTTGGGCCGAGTTTAAGAAGAAGATATTGGAAGAGTTCTGCAGCGAAAGATCTATGGACCGTATCGAAGCTGAGTTTCATTCCCTAGTGAAATAAAACTTGACGGTGAGGGAGTACAGCGGCAGTTTATGGAAAAGCTGGGATTGGTGGGGCACGTGGCCCCAACGGAGAAAGAGAAGATAAAGGCTTATCTCAATGGCCTACCGACGAACATGATGTCAATGGTCCGTAAATCTAAAGCTTCTAACCTTCGGGAGACGATTAAGGAAACTCAATTCATGGAGGAAGTCTATGCAAGAGGCAAACCAAAGAAGGTGGCGGCGGTAGTAGAGAAGAGAAAATGGGAAAGCAATTCTGTACCTCCTAGGAAGAATCGGCCTTTTGTTGGGAACCGAAATTTCAACAACTGTCAAGAGGCACGGTGGTGCCAGAGATGCTGAAGTAAGCACCATGGCAACTGTAATCCCAATTTCACCGCTTATGTCAAGTGCGGTAAGACCAATCATCTTACCAAATATTGTCCGATCAAGGGGATTGTCTGTTTTGAGTGCAAGATGCCGGGACATTTTCGAAAAGATTGTCCGGAGTGGAAGATGGGGAGTGCCCCGAAGAAGAAAGAGAACACTCCCAGAGTTCCTGGAAGATCTTTCCAGATGACGGCCGAAGAGGCCAAGGCATCCACCGACATGGTATCGGGTACGTTTCTCCTAAACTCAAAACCTGCTCGTATGCTATTTGATTCGGATACCAACTTCTCTTTCATATCTGTTTTGTTTCGTGAAAAACTTGCCATGCCCACTAATAGTCTAGAGAATGCTTGAGTGGTCGAGATAGCTAATGGTAGTCAAGTGTTAATCCATGACGTCTTGAAAGATTGTATCCTTTGCATTGACGGGAAGAGATTCTTAATCAATTTGATGCCAATGATCATTAGTGGGTTCGACGTGGTGGTCGGCATGGATTGGTTGGCGTACAATCATGCCAAAATCCTATGCTCCAAGAAACTAATCCGACTCCATATGCCGAATGACGAGATGGTGTTAGTGTATGGAGAAAGAAGGAAAGGTGATGTGGCGGTTATCACCATGGCTAAAGCGCGAAAGTGTTTGGTGAAAGGGTGTTCATCCTTTCTAGATTATGTGATAGACGCGAAACTCGAGAAGAAGAAGCTCGAGGACGTGAAGGTGGTGCGCAAATTTCCCGATGTCTTTTCGAACGATCTGACTGGTCTGCCACCCGATCGTCAAGTGGAGTTCCGGATCGATCTTATACGGAGGGGCTCCAATTGCGCGAGCTCCTTACCGGTTAGCGCCATCGGAGATGCAAGAGATGATGGCTCAACTCCAAGAACTCCTAGAGAAGGGATTTATAAGACTGAGCTCGTCGCCTTGGGGAGCTCCGGTCTTGTTCATCAAGAAGAAGGATGGCACGATGAGAATGTGCATCGATTATCGTGAACTAAATAAGGCTACCGTGAAGAATAAGTATCCACTCCCGAGGATCGACGACTTATTCGACCAGCTCCAAGGAGCGGGTTGTTTCTCGAAGATCGATTTGCGCTCGGGATATCACCAAGTGAAGGTGAGAGAGGAAGACGTTCCGAAGACGACTTTTAGAACGCGTTACGGCTATTATGAATTCCTTGTGATGCCGTTTGGTCTAACTAACGCACCGACGGTGTTTATGGACCTGATGAATAGAGTGTGTCGGCCATTCCTCGACAAGTCGGTCATTGTGTTCATTGATGACATACTCGTGTATTACAAGAGCGAGTCAGAACACGAGCAGCACCTACGTGATGTTCTAGAAGTGTTGAGGAAAGAGAGGTTGTATGCCAAATTTTCCAAATGCGGCTTTTGGCTTGATGAAGTTCAGTTCTTGGGCCACGTTGTCACTCGAGACGGAGTGAAGGTGGACCCCTCAAAGATTGAAGCAATGATGAATTGGGAACCTCCCAAGAGTCCGTCCGAAATCCGAAGTTTCTTGGGTTTGGCAGGCTACTATCGGAGATTCATACAAGACTTCTCCAAGATCGCTTCTTCCTTGACGACCTTGACTAGGAAGAATGTGAAGTTCGTCTGGACAGAAACGCAAGAGAAGGCGTTCTGGACACTGCAGAAAAAATTGTGTGAATCCCCAATTTTATCGTTGCCCGAAGGATCGAAAGACTTCGTGGTTTATAGTGATGCTTCAAAAATGAGTTTGGGTTGTGTGTTGATGCAAAGAGTCAAGGTGATCGCCTACGCATCGAGACAACTCAAGATTCACGAAAAGAACTACCCTACCCATGATCTAGAGTTGGTGGCGGTGGTGTTCGCTTTGAAACTTTGGCGACACTACCTTTACGGCACGAAATGTACTCTCTACACGGATCATAAGAGTTTGAAGTACGTTTTTGATCAAAAGGATTTGAACATGAGGCAACGAAGGTGGCTCGAGTTACTCAAAGATTACGATTGTGAGCTGCTTTACCATCCCGGTAAGGCAAACGTGGTGACCGATGCTTTGAGTCGGAAGGACTATAGCGGGAGCATTCGATCTACCCTCTCAAGTGGAATCCTTGTTGGAAGAAAACCTCAAGGAAGAAGTCATGACAAAACAACGTTTGCTCTTAATGGAAGATAGCCGTGGAGTGAAATTGTTCAACGGTCGTGTGTGGGTGCCCAAGGTTGGGGGCAATCGGGAACTTCTTCTTGAGGATGCTCACAAGTCCAAGTATTCCATTCATCCGGGAAGTACAAAGATATACCAGGACTTGAAGCTACATTATTGGTGGCCGGTGATGAAGCTTGACAAGGCACGTTACGTAGAGCGTTGTGTGACATGTTTTAAAGTGAAAGTCGGGCACCAACGACCGTACGGAAGCCTCCAATCCTTGGATATCCCTGAGTGGAAATGGGAACATATTACCATGGACTTCATGACGAAGTTGCCTAAAACTCTTCGAGGTCATGATTCCATTTGGGTAGTATTTGATCGGTTGACTAAGAACGCTCAATTTTTGGCTATGCATGAGACTTTACCGATGGAAAAGTTAGCAAAACTCTACATTGACGAGGTGGTCTCGAGGCATGGAGTACCCTTATCGATCGTGTCTGATCGCGATAGTCGGTTTACTTCGATCTTTTGGGATGGCTTGCAGAAGGATCTTGGTACGCGCGTGAAGTTTAGTACGAATTACCATCCTCAAACCGACGGTCAAAGTGAGAGAACGATCCAAATGCTTGAAGACATGCTAAGGTAATTGGGACTCTCACCTACCTTTGGTGGAGTTTTCTTACAAAAATAGCTACCACTCGAGTATCGGAATGGATCCGTTCGAGGCCTTATACGGGTGGAAGTGTAGAACTCCCGTATGTTGGCTTGAAGCGGGAGAGAAATAATTTGCCGGACCTGAAATCGTGCAAGAGACGGCCGATAAGGTCAAAGGCATTCGGGAAAGATTGAAAGCGGCTCAAGATCGACAAAAGAGCTATGCCGATAAGAAAAGGCAACCGATGGAATTCCAAGTAGGCGACTGTGTGATGCTAACTATGAGTTAAGCAACTAATGGACAGACCAGACCGCATAAGACTAAGGTGTCGCCATGGAAAGGCATCATCCGATGGAATTCCAAGTAGGTTATGGGTGGAACATTTTCTTGATCTTTCTAAGCAAACCGACACTCGACTCGCCTCAAGACATCTCCTCTAACACCGATACTATATAACTCCAATTACCAAAGTCTTCGATTTAAAATTCTTATGTTGGTTCTCAATTAAAACAACTACATCAATTGGTCACCAACCCCGGAGCTTACCTCTTAAAACTCCTACTCTCTCCCTATTATCGATTCAAGCCTCGATTACATGACTTAACACCCAAAGCCCCCTTACCTGCCCCTATATATAGGGCTCCCAAAAATGTTATCAACATCGGTTTCTAGCATCCACTACCCGAAGCGGTACATCCTACCTGATGGACGAGGTAGAGGCAAACCATCTAAAAAAGACTCAAACACGACAGCTTAACTATCTTATGAAACGAAACGAATGGAAAACGCACATGTCGTCACTGACGTGTCATTCCAGTTTGGGCGCACTGTGCCCTCTTCCCGATCCTT
Organism: Arctium minus; assembly: GCA_954870635.1. Classification (NCBI taxonomy): domain Eukaryota; kingdom Viridiplantae; phylum Streptophyta; class Magnoliopsida; order Asterales; family Asteraceae; genus Arctium; species Arctium minus. The sequence continues at coordinate 80,196,253 of OX941083.1, read as the reverse complement.
CTCTTATCCCTGCATAAGGGCAGTCCTTCTTGACATGGTCCGACTCTATACACACAAAACAGATAGTGCCCTTGATGGAACAATCACGGTGGGAGTGGCCTATCATGCCACACTTGAGACACGTTAAAGGGTTGGGGTTATGTTACAACCATGTTTTTGTGTAAGTCTAGATTCCCAACTTGTTGAAATTGTGACCTTTAATCGTTTTGTTTTACTCCTAATCGTGGTATCCATACCTTTTGTCGTCACGTAAGTCGCGGGTTCGAAGTCTCGGGTTTTTGGGTTTCGGTACCTGTGGCGCGATTGTGCCACGCGATAGTGACAAGGTCACTATCGCCAGGGCACTCTCACGGGGGACATACCACTCGCGGTACAATCTGCACGATTGTGCCCGCGATAGTGACAAGTGTCACTGTCGCAGGGCACTATCGCTGGAGACGTACCGAGAGTTCCATGGAGCGGGCGATAGTGCCCCGCGATTGTGACATTTGTCACTATCACCGGGCAAGGTCTTGGTCGTGGATCTGAGGTATAAAATCGACCCAAACTGATTCATTTCTCATTTATTGCAAGTGTGGAGCTTGGGTGGTGCGATTTTCAGGCGATTTTATGCCCTAGGTGAGTTCCTCCTCACTTCTCTCTTCATTTACTCCTAGTTGTTGTGTCCTAAGATCATTTACTCCTCTTCTAGGTTGTCAAGTGATCATTGTGAAGGTCTCGAGGTTCTCAAGTGCTAGTTCTCTCCAACTAAAAATTCTAGGGTTTCGATATTTAACCCATTGTGAGTACATACTTCCTTTTTATTAAACTTTATACACATCAAAATGCATTTTTAACTTCTAAATATCTCCTTGTTTATATTTCCATTGTTGATGAGATTTTGACCTAACTTGTTGTTTTGGGAGATTTTAGGGTTTCTTAACATTTTGTAAAATATAGATACAACCCATGTCTTGGAACTACAAATATGATTGTTGTCACATTTGGATGAGTAAATGTTCAACTTATGGCTTTTTAGCCAAGTTTATGTTTTAAACATATTATGGGTATTTTGGTTGAAAGTAGTATTTCGGGAAAAGGAAATAAATGGTTTAAAATGAGGTAGTCCATGTTTACATTAAAATGGTTTTACATATATTTGGAAATGAGAAAATAGCTTATGATTCATGTTTGAGATTTGTATTTTCTTATCAGCAGTTAACCATAAAAATGTGATTTGGGAACTAAATGGTATTACGAACTATATGTTTGATTATAGTTGGTCACAAGTGTTATTGTGACAAGTCTAGACTACTACTAGTGGATCCATAGGTATAGAGTCGACTTATTATTTGGGGGTAATTCCCGTATGTAGCTAGTTGGGACATTAGGCCCTAGGGTGGCAACTTGGTACGGTTATGTGGGACCAGATACTAGTCGTGGGTCGTAAATGTAAATCCTAGCGAATGAGCATGACTAGCGATCATTGGGTGCCCTCCCCCACATCTTAGTACGAGCCGACGTGTTTGTGGCCTTGATCCTAGTATGGTGAGCTCAAAACAAGGAAAGTGGCTTACTTTGTGTTTCGCCGAAATCCTTAGAATTCGGGTTTATCCCATCATCGCAAGATGAAGTCCGGGCCGGAAGGTCACTATGTGTTTATCAAACCATTTACAAAGACGATTGTCGAAAACAGTTTATTCATGTTGCATTTTAGTCTTCTTTCTATCTTTCATATAAACTGAATGTTCTCACTAGACTTTAAGCCTAACACTTTTTCTCAAATGATGTGTATAACATGTTCCCTTTGCGGAGGGTCGTCAAGGGGTTGAGAGAAGAGTGTGGTCTCTTGACGGCAATTTTTGGTTGATTAGATATTTTGGAGTTTTGGCGTTGGAACAATTTATTCATATTTTTGGTATTGGGATGACAACCTATGTAATCTAGATATAATTGGTTTAGATTAGTTTGTTGTCGATCTCCCATGCATATTATACAGGTTTTGTAAACGCATACTCTTTTACCCTTTTTGGGTGGTTCATTCCAATTACAAATGTTATATTGTCAAATTTTCAATTTTCAAAATTATCTCAATTTTTAGGGTGTTACAGGTTGCACCTCCCTGCATGTTTGGCTCGACACTCATGACACCACTTTGACTTCCTGCGATGGTTAATTTTCTTCCCTTCTTCATAATTTTGGTATTTATGGGGTGGACTCCTCCAGTCCTCCCGCTTCCTCTTTTTTGAGAACTCTGCCTCTTCTTCTTCACCCCGGGAATAAGCGTCTTCCATAAACTGCGATTCTTTTATCGCTTCCCGAAGAGTGGAGGCCTTGGAACATTGGACCATCGCCTTCATGTGGGCTGGCAGTCCGTTCATGTAAGCCTTGACTCTGTCCTTCTCACTCGGAACGATATGTCCTACTAGATCCAATTTCTCCATGAAGAGATTGGAGTATTCTGTCACCGACATATCTCCTTTCTTCAGGGCTCGGAATTCATCTTCTATTATGTCTATCGCCCTTTTGTTACAATATTCCTCCAACACTTCCTTCTTGAATGCATCCCACGTTAGTGACGAAGCAACAGCAGTTCCCATAATGGTTTTGGGGACGTTCCACCAAGTAAGAGCTCGACCCCTCATCATGCGAGAGGCAAATTTCACCTTCTGCCCCTCCTCACACTCGTTAGTGTCAAATGCTTGTTCCATCTCTTGGATCCAATTCAAGCACGCCACCGGACTGTCCGTCCCTGAAAACTCTTGTGGCTTGCTGCACATAAATTCTTGTATGCGCGGGCCCTCTCGTTATATTTCATATTAGCAGCAACAAGGTCCTCCATCCGGATCACATTCCCGGTGTCACCGAGACTCCTCACATCAAGCTCGTTAATTACATCACGTCTCCGGTCATTGGCATCTCTGACCTCTAACGCCTTCATTATCCTTTCCTCTTGTTGCTCCATAGCCGACTTCATCAATTGAACCACGTTATCCAACAACTCGCCTTGAGGATTTGCCTCTTGAGTTTGTGTTTCTCTTCCTGCATCCGCCTTTCTTTTCTGACACACACGAGAATGAGATTAAGAATCTTAGACCAATACTATAGTCGCAACTTATGACATACTAATACACATCTCAAGCATTGTAATAATGGTAGAGTCAAGCACGCTCACGTAACAGTTTATTCATAATAGTAGTACCTAAGTGAAATTATGAACATATTATACATAAGGATCCTCGTCACCATAACCATGACCCATAACTAGTGCATTTCTGTCGACCACCGCAACCCACACTCATCTTAAAAGTTCTACCCATAACGAACAAGTCATAACTTAAAGTCTTAGCTTAAGTCTAGGCATCTAAGATACATACTTAGTTCACTTAAACAAGAGCTCTGATACCAACTTGTAACACCCCTAAAATTCGAAAATAGCAGACAAATTAAAACTTCCAAAAACTCTAAAATACAAAGCTTTGAAATATCAAATATCTAAAGTTACAAAGAAGAATCACTACAACAACGTATTAGAGTTCTAACAGAACTATCTAGTCCCACAAACGGGGACAATATTAGTCGGGTGTTACTAAAATCACCAAAGCTGCTATCTTCACCAAACCGGATGACGTCACTAAAGCCATCTTATCGGAACTTCTACCAAGCTCCACTCGCCACTCAGATCCATCTAAGACCTGATATACATGCCGAAAAGAAAAAGTGTTAGGCTTAACGCCTAGTGAGTTAAAGCAGTTTCATCATATAAATCATAAAACATTTAAAATGGACATTTTACTCTGAATAAGGCCATTCTAGAAACACTGACGATAAAGGGCTTTATTTGCAAATCAAGTTATTTCTTATTTCCAAACACCCAATTTAAATAATTAATCGACGTCCAAATTTCATCAAAACGCACCCACACGGTATTTCTCCAAAAGACTCTTTGTGTAAATAAAATGGTACGTTTCAACACCGCAGGCATGGGTAAGGGAATACCCAAAATAACACCTTTCGGTAACGGGGGAGACCCGATTCCATCGAATGTGGGAGGCACACAAAGTTTAGCCACTTATCAACGTTCTCGAGTTTCACATAGACCATGGATCCCCATATCCGGCTCCTCTGAGCTACCACCGCAAGATACCCAAATGAACCTAGCGACTACTCGACCTCTAGATGATTCTCACCACAAAGTCACAAGTCCCCGTATCCGGCTCACCATGGGCACCACCGCAAGACTTAGCTCCGTATACGACTCTCCAAGAGCACCACCACAAGCTTATATAACAACATGACTTGGGGACCACTCACTAGACTCAAACATGGACATCAAAACTCCATGATGAACATAACGACTCATATGCCTATGGATCCAATGCATTAAAATCTAAACATTACATGACTCCATATGAATGAACTAACGCATCCAAAGCATGTAATAACCAATATTTGTATAATAATTGCATTTCCACAAAACACTCCATAAGGAGCAATTTAAACCGGACAACGTCCCAAAACTCGTTAGTGTACAAATCAAGCCGTAAGGCGTCATAAAACATTTGATACTCGAATAGATCCAATATGGCTACGTAAGCCGATGTACAAATTTATCAAACCTTCCCAATTAAAAAGGTATCCGTTCCAACAAACTCACACTTTTGAACTCAAAGAACTCAAAGTTTTAAACTATAAAACCTATAGATTAAGTAAAACCCCAAAATGACCATATTTCCATGATCGTTTTTAAAATCTCCAACTCACACTAAAATTCCCTTTGAAATTATTTGTACTCCAAATCTTCCCATATTAGGGATCCAAACATCATAATACCCAACTTCTTCAAATATTCAAGAAACATCAATGGTAGATCAAAATCCCCTTTTTGGTGACTCAAACACCTCGTAAAATATTGTGACTCGTTTCCAAGGATTTATAACTCGTAAATATGTAGTGTACAAATATTCACAAAACTTATCAAAATGAGGTAAACTCATGAATATACTTTTAAACCCAAAATAAGTGCATTTTGACATGTATATAGTTTTTCAAAGCAACTAGAACTCACCTTGCTAGATTTAGTCTAAATCTAGGTTTTACCTACAAACTTTAGTTCCTTTGAAGAGGAGATCTTGGATCCTTTCACTAGCTCCAATGCTTTCTACAAATCCACTACCACAAACATTCACCAAGTCATACCAAACCCTAAGAATGCAAAACAAGATGAAGAACACTAAACCCTAACTTTTTAGATGGAAAGATGGGTAGATTACCTTGATCACAAACCCTTGGATCCACCCAATATCTTCAATATCCTTCCTTCTCTACTTGAAAAGCTCCAAAAGACGAGACTATGAGTTTAAGAATTACTCAAATCGGATTTGGAAGGAAATTATGAGAAAATGAAATGTGGTTCCAAAAATCGAGCTTAAAACTCACTGATAAACCCCGCGACCTTGCCTGCGACTTGCAAGTTGCGGAGCAAGTCGCCCGCGTCCTAAAACTCTATTCAAGTGAGTTGCACGGCCTGGGCCGCGTCCAAGGGTCGCGCACCAATCCACGACCCTCAAAAAGCCAGGTTTCTCGCGTTCTTCGCGCCTGATTCGATTCTCGATGGTTCCGTTGTAAGACTCACCTGATCTCTCGATACCTTTACGCTCCAAGAGTCAAACGACTCCCGTATTACCATTGATGTGGAATTCTAAAATTATGGGTGTTACAAAAAGTTTATCAAATCGTCATCAATTTTATCATAATCAAAATCAAACCAAAATGGAAAAGAAGAACAAGAATCATCCAAAACCAAAGTTTCTTGACAAAGTTCTAATGGTACAAACTGGAGCTTAAGTGTACTAGCCGTTAGAATCACAAAATTTTGGAACATATCAAGAAAGCAATATGGAATCACAAAGGAGAAAATACGGGAATAGAACAACTATCCAGACCTAATTGGTTCTTTTGCCAATTCCGCAAGAACAGAAACCTCATATTCCTAATACACAAAACACATCCACACACTAATACACACTTGCAGCATCACATTTATACAAATGAATATCTAAACCAACTTAAACATGATTAAGTTTCAGTGATATACACCTATCAATACAAGTACCACCTATCATTACAAACCTGTATGCAAATCCTAGAAATACAATCCCCAATATTCCCCAAACTAGAAGTAAGCAAATTGCATATATATCAAAGAAATCCAAAAACAAAGGAACATATATATCAAAGAAAAATATTGAGCAGATTGCATATATATTGAACATATTAAACACATATATTGAACATATAAACAAGAATAAACATGTTGAACATATTGAACATATTGCATCACTGATTTACATATATATCATCAGATTGCATCAAAGAAACATATTGAACAGATTGCATCACCGATTGAACATATATATCAAATAAACAAAAATGATTTTCAAAGAACCGTAGGTTTAGAGGGAGCACAGATTACCGACGTTAATAGGATGGAGATGGTGGTCGGCTGGAGTTCACTCTAGAAGGATGGGGGCGTCGGTCGGCAGAGTGGAGTGCCGGCGTTCGTGAGCGAGAGAAATGAGAGGTTGAAGGGTTCAAGAGGGATGAGAGGTCGCCGAAGTGGAGCGCCGAAGTGGTAGCCGATGGTGAGAGGAATCGATGGCGCCGACTTGAAGTGGTGGTCGATGGTTTGGTCGAGGGTGAGTGACGAGAGGGAGAGTGACCGTGGTGAGCGATCGAGAGGGAGAGGGATTGTGGTCGTCGGAGATCGAGAGTGAAGTGGTGGTTGATGGTCTGTTCCTCGATGAGTTCAGAGGAGAAGTGAGAGGGAAGAAGTGAAAATTAGGGCTTTATTTGCCCGCTATTTTTTTTAGAAAATTCAGATGATCACCGACAGATTTCCGACGGCATATCCGTCGGTAATTACCGACGGCAATTATCCGTCGGTGATTACCGACGGATTTCCAACGGATGTCAATTTTTTAAAATTAAAATAACTTTACATTTAATCTAATAATAATTATTAAATTATATTGTTTTTAAAATTATTAATAGTTATTAAATATATTATTATATATTATTTAATATTAAAATTATTAAATAAATTATTAATTTATCATATTATATTTAAATTGACTAAAATACCCTGAAGTAACTAGACTTAACGGAAACAGTTAACAGCCATTTTCCATTAATTCCATTTAGATCAGGGACCAAAAGTGTTATACATACATACATACATACACAGGGGCGGAGCCAGGCCTGGCCTAGAGCCAGCACCGACCCACCCTCAACTTCTAAAAAATATTAGGAATAAAAAATTTAAGCCCAAATTTATTAAATTAAGTATACTTTCAGGCTTCACATTCCAGCCCAATAAAAAGTTTGCAAAATGGAACGGACTCTCTCATCTCTCTCGCTTTAGTCGCTTAAAATTGAAATTCGATGTCTGGACGTTCTCGTACGATGACAGAATTGACGACACAACACCAACCATCATCGATTCATCGACTATCGCTTCTCTTCTCCTACGAATTCGATCGAATGCTTCTCGTATGACTCTCGATTTCACTTTCTTGTTTCTTGATTGTGACTTGTGAGTTTCATTTTTCTAGGGTTTCATTTCACTTGGACATTCTGTTCCAGTTCTATATAAGAAATAGAAATACATAATGTTTTGTATTGATTTTGTTTATTTAGTTATTCATTTGAATTTGATTATTGAGTTTTTTATTTCTATGTCACTTTCACAGTTCAGTGTTCACATTTTGTTTGTTACTTTGTTATGTAATTTTTGTATGTAATTTTTGTATCTGATGACTGATTATGATTCATGAGAAATAGAAATTTGATATTTGATTATTGAGATATTAAAGTATTTGAATTTGATTATTGAGTATTTGGCACAAATGGGCAAAATTAAACATTATATTGAATATTGATACTTGACTGTATTTGAAAATTGTTTAGTATATTTGACTACCATGGATAAGTTTTTAACAAAAAGAAAATCAACTGTTGATTCAGAGCCGAGTAATCCTGATAATTCTAAACAAAGTCGTATGGAAGTTAACTTAGCAGATCTTCCTTTAGACCCTGGAATGCGGATTAGGATTTTGGATTACAATCCTAATATTAGAGATGAGTTCGGAGATCGTATCTCTTAAAAGGGCCTTGCCAACCTCGCAACCACGAATTTCCTAACACTTTTTTTGGGAGTAAACAATGAAGATTTAACCCTGCTTGGTTTGCTGAATATCCTTCTTGGTTGGAATATAGTGTAAATCAGAATGTTGCATATTGTTTGTGTTGCTATATCTTCAAACAAAATGTAAGAGCTCAAGCAGGCGGGGACTCATTTGTTGGTTTAAGATTTAAGAATTGGTCGAGGAAAGAGAAGTTAAGGATTCATGTTGGAAATGTTAATGGTGCTCACAACCAAGCAAAGTAATGGTTGGCCAAGTGTGTTGCTTTATTCTGCAACAAACAACACATTGAAAATGTGATCATCAAAAATCCTGAGCAAAGTAAGACAGACTATAAGATACGATTGAATGCGTCAATTGATTGTGTTCGGTTTCTCTTAAGACAGGGCCTTACATTTAGGGGACACGATGAGGGTGAGACTTCAAAGAACAGAGGGAACTTCATAGAGTTATTGCAATTTCTTACAGATCATAATAAAAGCATTGAAGCTGTTACTTTTAAGAATGCACCTGAGAATCTCAAGTTGACTTCACCTGATATCCAAAAGGACATTGTCAATGCTACAACAACTGAAACAACAAAGCTCATTGTAAGTTATCTTGGTGATGATTTTTTCTCGGTCCTTGCCGATGAATCTCATGACGTTTCAATCAAAGAACAAATAAGTGTTGTGGTGTGTTATGTAGATACAAAAGGACATATTATTGAGTGTTTTCTTGGTATTGAACATGTCCCGAATACTACATCTATTTCACTCAAAGCAACACTTGATGATTTGTTTTCAAAACATGGATTGAGTATCTCAAATTTGCGTGGGCAAGGTTATGACGGGGCTAGTAATATGCAAAACACTAATTTTGACTTGGTGGTCTCAAAACACTAATTTTGAATGAAAACGCCAGTGCGTATTATGTTCATTGTCTTGCACATCAACTTCAACTTACTCTTGTAGCTATGGCGAAAAAGCATATGAAAATCGTTAGTCTGTTTTTGTTACTAACCAATGTTGTCAATGTTGTTGAAGGTTCATGCAAGCATCGTGACCGTCTTCGAGAACAACAAGCTGCCAAAGTTATCGAGGTACTCAATGTAGGCGAAATCCCTAGTGGTCGAGGTCTCAATCAAGAAACTTCTCTCGTTAGAGCGGGTGACACACATTGGGGATCACATTATGGAACTATGGTGAGTATGATTTTTTTGTTTCCATCTATGATAGATGTGCTTGAAATGATAGAAGAAGACGGATTAACACAAGAACAAAAATGTGAAGCTCTTCATCTATCTACATCCTTGCAGTCTTTTGATTTTGTATTTTGTCTGCACTTGATGAAGACTTTATTAGGTATAACTAATGATTTATCTCAAGCATTGCAAAGAAAAGAACAAGATAATGTAAATGCAATGAACTTGGTTGGACTTTGCAAAAAGCAACTACAAACTTTGAGGGATGGTGGTTGGGATTCTATGCTTAATCAAGCTACATTGTTTTGTGAGAAACATGATATCGATGTTTGCAACATGAATGATATGTTCTTACTTCCCGGACGGTCACGCCGAAAAGGTCCACGGATGTCAAACTTACACCACTACCGTGTGGAGTTGATTTATGGAGTTATTGATCTGCAACTTATGGAATTGGAGAACCGTTTTAGTGAGACTAGCACTGAGTTGCTTCTTTGCATGGCATGTCTCAATCTGAGCAACTCTTTTTTAGCTTTTGATAAAAGAAAATTGATTCGTCTTGCCCATTTCTATCCAAATGATTATTCTGAGATGGAGATTATGATACTTGAAGATCAACTTGAAATCTATAATCTTGATATGAAGACTTCATCAGATTTTTCAAATCTAAAAGGAATTGGTGATCTTGCACGGAAAATGGTTGAAACAAAAAGAGATAAGGTGTTCCCGTTGGTTTACTTGCTTATAAAGTTGACATTGACATTACCTGTTGCAACTGCAACGGTTGATAGGGCATTTTCTACTATGCATATTGTAAAAAACAGGTTGCGCAATAGAATGGGAGATCAATGGATGAACGATAACTTGGTAGCGTATATTGAAAAAGATGTGTTTGCGGACGTTGAGAATGAAGATATCATTGATATGTTCCAGAAAATGAAAACTCGTCGGGGTCATTGTTGAATCGGTAAGTTTAGTGCACCACTTTTGTTATATATATACATGTGTTTTTTGACTGAACGTTGCTATCAATATAATGTTATTTTATATTTATTTTATGTTCTATTAATGAGGACCACCCTTAACAAAATTCCTGGCTCTGTCCTTGTATATACATATATAGACATGTACATGACATACACACATGTATATGCATACGACATATACATATACATATACATACAAGCAATACATATGTATATAATACACCTATAGACATACATACATACACATGATATATATATATATATGCATACGACATATACATAAACATGATATACATATACAATACATCTATAGACATAGATACATATATAAATACATACACACATACATAGACTTGGTATAGCTAGACATATGTGCTATATACATGCAAGCAATACATATGTATACAATATATCCATAGACATACATACATACATACACACATACACACATACATAGACATGATATAGACGTATGTGCTATATACATACAAGCAATACATATGTATACAATACATCTATAGACATACATACATACACATATACATAGACACGCTCTATAGACATATATACATACATACACACACATACATAGCTAGACATGATATAGACATATGTGCTATATGCATACAAACAATACATATGTATACAATACATCTATAGACATACATACATACACACATACATACATAGACATGATCTATAGACATACATACATAGACATGATCTATAGGCATACATACATAGACATGATCTATAGACATATATAAATATATACACACATACATAGCTAGACATGATATAGACATATCTTCTATATGCATACAAACAATACATATGTATACAATACATGATCTAGACATACACATACACACACTTATATGTATACGACATACACATATATACATGATATACATATATATATACTATATACATACAAGCAATACATACATACCTACATATATATATATACTATATATACATATATACATACGTACATGACACACACACACACACACTAATTAATATGCATACGACACACATATACATACATACATAGATACATACATACATCAAATGGTCTTGGAAAAAAATAAATTATGTTCCGACGGAATACCGACGGATTTCCTAATGGTCGTCGGAAATCCGTCAGTAAATTACGACGGATTACCAACGGAGTGTTGAAAAAAAAATAATTAAATTATTAAGTTTACCGACGGAGTGCAATATTTAAAAAAATCAAAAATAAAATAATTTTATATCCGTCGGTGATCCGTCATAAATGTTTTTATTTACCGACGGATAGTGTATCCATTTCAAATATCTTATTTCCGTCGGTGTGCCGTTGGTAATTACCGACGGCTAAAGTCTGTCGGTAATATTTGGTCGGTATTAAGCATTTTTCTAGTAGTGAATCTTATGTTATATTTGATACAAGACTAACAAGCAAAAATACAATTAGTCAATCATTCAAAATTTTAATTAAATTTAAATTATAATCGTAAAATATATATGGTTCTATAAATGAACATAAATATTTCAAAATCGTTCGATCATACTATTACCGGTTAATATGCTTTTGGCCAACGGCAACATAACACTAAGCCTAGCGTAATAATATAAATGTAATTAATTTAAAATAATGTTAACTTAATTAATTGGTTTAAAGAAATTGAAAATTAATTTACGTGCATGCATTATTTATATAATTACTAGAAGCGTACTCGCGCAATACAGCGAGATACATCACGATTTTAATGTTTATTTTTATTTTTTGTTTTTTATTGATTTACAGTACGATTTTGAATGGTTTTTATTGTTTTTTTTGGAGAGGGTATCCCAGACCACATTGGGCCCAGACTAATCCATGGCAATATGGGCCGAAGCCCGACTGCTAAAGCATGCAGCCCGGGGTCGAAGCCCCCGTACCTCCAGGATGCGTCCCCCAGGGTTCGAACATGAGACCGCTACTAGCTAGTCCACATGCCTTACCACTAGGCTAACACCCTTTTGGTAATGATTTTTATTGTTTGATAATGGTTTTTTTATCTATAAATTTGTTTAATTTAGGCTTAACAATATATTGTTTTTTATATAAAAAAAATTAAGTAGTTTGTTAAAATTCATTAATTATCTTATATATTTTAAATTTTTTATATTTAAATTGAAATGTTTATTCTGTTTTGATTATGTTTATCAGAATTCAAATTTCATAATTTTAGGGTTTGAGGATTAGAGATAAGGATTTTGGGGGATAAGGATGAAATATATTAATTAGGGTTAAAAGCTTTACAGGTAGTACATTAGGCTTTCGTAGTTATTTTTAAGAGATTTTAAGTAGATAACTTTAAATGATAGTACATAAAGCTTAGTGAGTTGTAATTAAGAGTTTTTTATGCCATCTTTATAATATAGTATAGATTATATAAAGAATGCCCTAAGACTACAAACATTGCATCATAATCCATATGTAGATACGCATCTCTGCATCGTACAGGTGAAATGATAAAAGGACTAATAATGCACTAAATAAATATATATAACTAATATGGTACCTAACATATATTATTAATATCGAGATATATTCTCTTTTGATATCTGTATTATTTAATTAACTACTTTAACTTGCTTGTTTCCCGAATGAGTTAGAAGATGCTTAAATTATTATACAGCTAAAAGTATATTAAAAAATTAAAACTAAACGACATTAGTTGAACAAGTGTGTAAGTACAGTTATAATTATCCCAATTAGGATCATATAAAAAAAATAATATTAAATTTTACTTATGACAGTTAATTATGGTTTTGTACTATTTGTTTAAGACTTAAGAAAGATTCTAAAAAAACGTCAATCAAATACATGCATCATGTTAGTGGCAACTAGACAATCAAACGACAAAAAGTTATACATTGAATCAAGGGTGTTTTTCATTTAAGTATCGGGAAAGTGTATCAAGGGGTTATATTTTTCCCCTACATTTATATATATATATAGTGTTTGGTTCATTTAAGAAATGGTAAATATATGAGAAATATAGAAGTAATCCTAGCCATTAATATGGTCAAGATCGGATTTGACCAGTCAAATATTGCGGCTTTGACCGGTCAAAAGTTGCGGCTATCCCAAAAATAGAAGGACAATTTCGTAAATTTTACAAAACACACGGAGCCGTGTTCATATATGAACATGTATAATTCACATATGAACTATATGTTTATATATGAACCAGTACAATTCACAACTGAACTCTTTTAACTGATTCATATATGAACCTTTGTGATTCATATATGAATCAGTTGAACTAACTAACAAATTCATATATGAATCTGTATGAATCACAAAGATTCATATATGAATCAGTTGAATAGTTCAACTGATTCATATATGAATCTTTGTGATTCATACAAATTCATATATGAACTCATCCCGTGTATTTTACGAAATTATCCCTCTACCTTCTATAGACCACACAAGAAATTATCCGGTGCTTCGCGGTCAAAGCCGCAAATGTTGACCAGATGAATGACTAAGATTACTTCTCTATTTCTCATATATTTACCATTTATCAAATGAACCTCTCCCTATATATATATATATATATGTATTTGAATGACAAGTTAACACACACACACGTTTCCGGGATATCCGGGCTCCCACTTAAGGGTGTCACCCGACTAATCCCCGTCGACCACGAATCCAGGCGTACACAACAATTGTGGTCACTGAGGTTTAATCAGAACTGATGTTTTACAGTCATAATTTGCCATAACACAACCTAAACTTTGTGTAAAATACATTATGTGAAGGAAAAAAAGAACTATTATTCTTAAATGCCAAGACTCAACCGTTTTACGTACTACTTTTAATTTGGAGTATATGTTTGGACTATAAAAAGAGATGGGTCCCAAAAAAAACACATAAATCTTTTATATATTTTGCACACGCCTAATATATAAAAAAGAACATTGCTTTAATTTTTTTTTCTCCAAAAAACGTATTCATGATATTTCCAATTGACTGACTCTAATCTTATGCTCCTCCACCACTACCTTTATATATATATATATATAAAGGGTCAGGTTCACGTGAGACCAAGCTGTTTCCGTGAGATCGCGTGAGATCAAGCCTTAAAACATGAAACTTCACACCGAAACACTGTGAAGGTAAAAAACATTCGAACCTTCATAATGTAATCACACTATGAAGGTAAAAAAACCTAAACCAAGTTAAAAAAAAAATCAAACATTCACAGATAAAAGACTGTGAAGATATATCTGAACCTTCACAGTGAAGACGTTGTGCAGGTAAAAAAAAAGAACATTCATAGCGAAAAACACCGTGAACGTAACATTTACGGTGTTTTCCCTATGAAAAGTTCGATTTTTTTACATTCACAGTTTTTTGGTGTGAAGTTTCATACTTTAAAGTTTGGTCTCACCGGTCTCACGGAAACTGTTTGGTCTCACGCGAACTTAAGTGTATATATATATATATATATATATATATATAGACAGAGGTTCAAGGGAAAACCTCAAATAAATGAAAAACTAAAAAACACCTTATCAATCGTTAGATTAGATGATCTAATGAATGTGATTAAATGGGCGGTTACAATAATATTTTTTGAATTAAAAAACTCTAGCCCCCTATTTTTTTATTCGAAAAAAGAGAAAAAATAAACAAAATTCGAGCGAAATAAATTACACCAAAAAAACAATCATATTTTTCTATTTATTTAGGGTTTTCTCCTGAACCTGACCCTATATATATATATATATATATATGTGTGTGTGGGTTCATACGAGAACGGTATCTATTTAAGAAAACAAGAAAAAAGTCGGTATATACAAAATCAAATGTGATCCCGCGACTTCGCACGCGACTTGAAGCCGTGGGAAAAGTCGCCCGTGTCACATTTTTCCTAGTTAATGCCGAATCACATGTGATTTTGTACATGATTGTTGTTTTTCTTATTTTTTTAAATAGTTAGCGTCATCGGTTGTACCTTTCTCTCTCTATATATATATATTGGGAAGAATGTCCTAGCTAAGCTACCACTACCTTATATTTGATGGTGGTTGTTATATTTTTTACCATATAGAACAAAAAAACGTAAATCAAACAGAAATTGTTGTCTAAAAAATATTATAAAATAATTGGTTTTATAGTACGTATAAAATGTCTAAGCGTCTTAATAAAATACTTTATAGGACTTAAGTTTATAAAATTAAACTAAAAAACGTCATATCTAAAAATGTTGCAATAGGTTTATAGGACTTTTTTAGGCGTTTCTAAAAGTTTTTACATCGTTTTTAAAATAAAGTATCCTATCAGCTATTTTATAAGACACTATTCGAAAAATGTCTCATAAACACAAATGTCCTATAAAAAGATTAGTTTACAGTTACTTTTCAAAATTGTTTTATAGAATAGTTAATATGACACCTTATTTTAAAAGTGTCCTACAAAACTTGTTAAAACATCCAAAATCGTCCTATAAATCTATTGTAACATTTTTAGATTGGACGTTTTATAGTTTCGTCCTATTGTTGGTCCCACAAAGTAATGACAAAGGTAAACAAGTATTGTAGAAGGGGGGGGGGGGAGGATTGAATACAATACACAAAATTTTCACTTAATTTAATTCTTTATTTATATAAAATCAATAATTACACATAGAAAGCTTTTAAGATTGTTGCGGAAAGAACAAGTAAAACTATTCTAACAATTTTTCACAAGAAACAAGAACACAAAGATTAAAACTATGGAAAAAGGAGAGAACATGTTTGCCTACTTTTTGTTTGAGTGCACTGAGATCTCTTTTAAAAAACGTAACTTTGCATGGGAGGAGTCTTCACCTTTATATACCACCATGTGCATTAAATATTTGAGGACACTTGTCATCTTGGGATTGAATGTTAGAGATGTCATTCAAGAAGACAAGTATCATTTTTGTCTTAATATGGAACATAGTTGACCTAGGACCTTGTTGTAGACAACACATGAAAATGATGTAAACGACAAACATCATTTTTCTGAACCTTTGGAGAATATCCCCATCATTCCATGATTTGGTGAAGATCTTCTGTGCAAGAAGATAAAGGTGTCTACTTTTTGTCAGAAGGAAATTTGCAGGAAAAGGACCAGCTGATTTGTGAAGGTGAAATCGGCAGGAGATGGTCTAGCCGATTTGACAAGAACAAATCAGCTAGAAGAGGTCCTGCCGATTTAGAGACCTACATTTTGGCAGGTGGATAGCTCTAAGTAAGTGAAAGTTAGATTATACTATTAGGCATTTTAAGATAGGATACTTTGAGGTCGATAGAGTCGCTAGAATCGGGAATCATGACAAGGGCAACAAGGATAAGCATGTACGACACGTTCATAATTGCACATGGCCAGTGTCCTGGTGAACTTACATGTTACATGTGCGTGCTTGAATCACCTTTATGTGATGACCGATGGGGTAGTGGATGAATGAGGAGTAGTAGTTAGAAGAAGTTGATGTTTATAGCATTGTTACTTGGAGTGACGGTTAAGCATGATGAATACATTAAGTTGGCCAATTTGGGTCGGGGAAATTGGTTGAAGTAGATCCATAGGCCTATTGAATCAACTTTATTTCAAGAAGAAATCGTGAGGTTAACCGGTTTAGTTGTCCATCATCACCTTAAAATGTGGATCATCCGGATGTCGATAGTGAGATCGTTGAACTTGGTGAGTTTGGTCCTAAGATTTTGGGGTCTTGACCAAAATTTATGCACGAAACCTACTTTCAAAATAATTTGCATAAAGTATTTCATACTTTCCCAAATTATCATACGGGTCGTATTTTGGATCCGTGGAAAGACGTTTAACACACACAAGATTTTAAAACATGAGTTTAAACATGCATAAAATTGTTTTATTGCATATGGTTGCAAACCTTGTTGAAATTTTCTTTATCCCTGTTTTTGTCGAACTCTATATTCAGACATTGGAGTATTTAAGTTTTACCTTGTTTAGGGTCTCGGGGAAGTAACTGCGATTTATGACCTTGACATTGGATCTCCTCCACATATGTTAAGGTTTTAAAGGGAAAAGTTATTCCCATGTTTTGGTGTTTGAGTTTTATTGGAAATTTTATTCCGTGTGGGTTTTGTTGAGTTTTATGGAGTATTATTTTACGACGTCTTGCAACGCAGGAACGAACATTGAAATGCGTAGTCTAGATTCATTGTGTGTGTTGGTTAATAGTTTATTGAGAAATTTATTTCAAGAGAGTTTTGTTGGTGAATGTTACCCCATATGCTATTTTTGGAGTTTCAATATCATGTGATTTCTCTTTTGAGTTTTATGCGAGTAAATTTTGTTATACACTACTTCGTATTTGAATATATTTATACTTTTAGTGTGAGTAAGCATACAAAGGACCTATGATGGTTCATGTTGAACTGTTGCTTTTAGCATTATTCGGTTGTTGATTTTACCGTTATTGTTTCACGCAATGCATTATATTGATTTTCTAGTATGCATGACTTTGTAGCCACTCTTTTTGGACAAGAGCATTTTATTCGTGCGGCCTAAAGTTTGAAATCGATTTAAATTATTTTACGTTTGACCAGATTGCATGCACCTATCGTTTTACTAAATTTGGGAAATAAACTGATGTATGTGGGTCTTGTTGGAAATTTTATTCCATATCATTTTATGGTTAAGAGAGAGAATTTTAGAACTTGAAATTGTAATGTTTCCTTATTTTGAGGATGTACAAACACTTGTTGCACATTGTTTTAGTGCAGAAAATTATTTCACATACACGGCATAAATTGATGCATGTTGGGACCATAGTGTTCCATTTGAAAATTTGT
Source organism: Arctium minus (assembly GCA_954870635.1). Taxonomy (NCBI): domain Eukaryota; kingdom Viridiplantae; phylum Streptophyta; class Magnoliopsida; order Asterales; family Asteraceae; genus Arctium; species Arctium minus. The sequence goes on along the minus strand of OX941083.1, from coordinate 80,178,053 downwards.
TGCACCTATTTTGTTATTGTCACTATTAGAGTGAGCAATGATCAAATTCTTTTCGAAATGGTTTTATATGTGTGACGTTTGTGACCACTTTTCACACCTACCGAGTAAACGATAGTGGATTTTTACACGTACGATTAATTGTTATAAAGCTTTTGAGTTTGGAAGTTTTATAAAAATTTCAAATTGGTATATTAGTTTGAAAAACTTTGAACTCATTAGAGCTATAGATTTAAACCTCTATCGTGAAAGGAGTTGTAATTAGGGACTAGATAAGTCCTTGGGATTTGAAGCATCGGATGATCCGACTTGTGGCCAACTTTGAGTTATGGAGTTCAGCCTTATGAGTAGGTTCATGTATGAATAATTGAGGCACTAGATTTATGTATTATCCCAGTTATTTAAGTCGTGATCTTCTCGTTTCGGTAAATCGTTGGGTTAATGCCTGGTGTGGTCACTTGCATAGGAGTGGATTTGAGTTGGTGGATCATTTGTCCGTCAGCATGTTTTGTGTTGGTGGTATGCCATCTTTATGAGCCTTTGTGAATAAAGGAAATGTGATAGTTTGTTTGTTAAGCTGTAAGATTTGGGGTTTTACTTCCATATCGGGTGTCAACTTTAATTCTTTATCTGGGGCTCGACACAATGCAACCAAGAATGAAGTTCTTCTTGGCATACCCATGTTCCCGATATGGCCATTTTGAATTTACGGATGAATTGGGATAGAGACACATCCTTGGAGGAAAAAGAATTGGCCGTTTTGCGAAAATGATGTTATTTGAGGTTTATATCTTTAGAATGTTAGCCTTTTGGAAGGAGTAGATGACAAGAAAATTATCGGAGTCGTGCTTAGTATTGTGTAATATTAAAAAAAAATTATGTATGAACTAGATTTCGAGGACGAAATCTCTTTTAAGGTTGGGAGGATTTTTATCTCAATTGAGGAAAAGTGTTAAACTGGTGAATCAGTAAAGGAAGAACCAAGTATGGAGTATGGCTATAGTGCCATGTGGTTGTGACATTTGTCACAATAGCACCGATGGTACTAAGAGTATGGTCGTCTCGACTATAGTGCCATGTGGTTGTGACATCTGTCATAATATCACCGATGGTACTAAGAGTATGGTCTTCTCGACTATAGTGCCATGTGGTTGTGGCATCTGTCATAATAGCACCAAAGGTACTAAGGGTCGTCCCAACTATAGTGCCATGCAGTTGTAACATATGTCACATTTGCACCGGCGTTACCGAGTGTTTGGTTGTCCCAAAGAATGTACTAGGAAGTTATGAAAATGGCACGATAACTGGCATAATAGCATCTAATGTACCAAGAATACAATCGAGGAACGACCGAGAAAACGGTCGAGGAACGACCGAGAAAACGATCGAGGAACGACCGAGAAAACCGACGAAAAGGGCTCCGGTACCTTTTGGGCAAAAGTGCAATGCGAAAGTGACACTAGCACTTTAGTCGGGCACTTTCGCAGAGAAAAATGAGCCCACGGTACATTTGGGGCGAAAGTGACAGCTAAAGTGACAATGTCACTTTCGCTTGTCACTCTCGCGGGCAGGTGCAGTGCATAAAATCCGATTTTCAGCCTCTTTCTTCATTCGGTCATATCTTTCTCATCTTAACTCCGATTTTGACAATTTTTTTGCTATGGTTTGCTTTTGAGAGCTTTTCAAGTATATATTGTTAGTTTTGGGAATATTCAAGAGTATTTGGTAGTGTATTGGAAGCAAAGGTCAAGAGTTCATCATCATCACCTCCAACCTCAAGAAATTTAGGGTTTTCTAGGTTTTCACCAAAACCTAAGTGGTGAGTTCATCCTCCTAGTTTCTAAACTTTATTATGAGTCATAAATTCTCCATTGATAACTTCCTAGTGTTTATGTTTCTCGAATTTCGGTTTGGAGGATTTTGGAGAAGTTAGGTCAAAAGTAGGGTTTTGGTCAAAATGAAGATTTTGATATAAGATGTTTGGGGAATGATTCTAAGTGATTGGATATGTGTATTTATGTTTAGTACTTGTGGATCTAGGTTGTTTTGGAAGGATTACTTGTGGATTCAAGTTTCTTCAAGGAAACTCAAATTGGGGTAAAATCTAGATTTATCCTAAATCTAGCAAGGCGAGTTCAAGTTTCTTTGTGAAAACTATGTACGTGCCAAAATGTATATTTTAAAGTAATAATGTGTTTAATTGGTATTTATCAACGTGTTGAGTATTTGACAAAGTTTTCATATTCGGTAAATTTGGGTGATAAGTCTTGTAAAATGCTTACCTATGGGTTTTTGAATGTTTTAATGAGTAAACCGCAAGAATATGTTCTTTTGGTGATTTGTTGTACAAATGGAGCTTGTTTGACGATTTATACAGTTTGGTGTATTTGGGTTTTATAAACTGTTTGGAAGATGGACGTTATTGGGTTAGGAGACATTTTGGAAACTTTATGAACAATATTTCATTTAGAAAATGGTTCGTCCAAACCAACGATGGGTTTTGAGTTAATCATTTTTTTAGAGCATGTGTTTGCATAAACGTGGGTCAATTGCATCTTATTGCATTTTATGACTTTTAACAATTGGTCAATCGATTTATGAAGCTTTTGGCTCGATTGTGACTGCAAGGAGTCTTGGGTGCATTTGCCCAGTTTTACTAGCTCGATGAGGAGATTTGGACATAAAATACATTGAATTGTCTTTTGATGTAAATTACATGCTTGAGTGCGTTAGTCATTGATGGCACTAATTATTTAGTGCCATTAGGCTCTTTTATTTTGCTTTTTAGAATAGTTTTTACTTTCTAATCCCAACATTTGAGTCCTTTTATTACTTATTTATCATTTATTTGTTTCTTGGAGCTAGAGTTAGTGGATAACCTGTTTTATTGCTTTGAATGGCTAATTTTGTGTGTTTTGACAGATTTTGAATAGAACAGATCCAGTGCTGCAGCATTTCTGTAGCATCTGCAGCTGTCAATAAACTTTTAGGAGAACGCGTAGGGACTTATTGTGGGAGGACATGAGCTGGATTTTGGACTGTCACGGGAAGCTTCTAGATGCAGAAGAGGCTGGATAATTAGCCTTTGGTCTTTATCTTTTTGTTATTTTGTTACCCTTGGGTATTAACCATTGGATATTAAGCTTTTTGTACTTGTAAGTACTTTTAGGTACTTTGTTTGGTTAATTACTCTTTTGTGCCACTCCCTTTATCTATAAAAAGGGAGCTTGGGGTTTAGTTTTAAGCATCTAATTCTCTCTCATCTTAGTGAAAATCAAAGGTTGGCACCAATAACCTTGTGATTTTAGTTTACTTTATTAATTCCAAGTAATCTTTTGAAGTCATCATCCCTTGTCTTTTATGCTTTATTATTTCTAGTATTATTTACTTTCCTTGCAATTTACATTTAAGTCATTTATATTTGTTGTAATTTACATTGCCGTCATTTAAATTCATGTCTTTAATTTATGTAATTTATTGCTTTATGTCTTTACATTTAAGTATGAGAAGCTAAATCCATTAGCTTGGGTGTAAGATAGATAGGTGAGATTTCAAACCAAAGAAAGGTGGACATTGTTTCGCAATAACAATGCTCCATCATTTCATTCGAGTTTTATAAAGCCAATGACACTTCTTGACGAGTTAATCACTTTAAAAGTGTGAAAGTGCTATGGCCTAGAGATAAGACATAATATGCACGTCAACTTGAATGATATGAGAAGCCTACTTGAGAGAGTGACTGATAAAGAGATTTATCGCCTCTATTTTTCATCTTGATTTATTCTTGACGGGTTGGTCGCTTGTTAAAAGTGTTAAAGTGTAGAGGATTCAGAGATGAATCCCTTCGAACACTCCAACTTGGATGATATGGGAATTAACTCGAGAGAGTAGTTTTTTTTACGAAGAGATTTGTAAACCCATATATTTTGAGGACTCTACTTTTCACTATCAATAGTTGGAAACTGCATAGAGATATGTTCAGTTGAATCTAAACAGTAGTGGGAGTATTGAAGTCCGAGAGGAATACCCTCAAAATAGATGGTGGATCTGGTTATGCGGAACTCATGTTGCAACATACCTGCAACATAGTCTGCTGGAATTTGTGTTTGAGTCTCACCTAAAAGTCTTACACCCTTGCTACCTTTATTATTCTGTATCTTAATCTACTGTTCACAAACCAAACCAATTCAAGTCTTCAAATTCTCCATCTGAAATCATCTCTTTTCTTACACTTTTATTATACTTTTACGACAATCTCTGTGGGACGATATCTGGTACTTTACCGTTTTATTACTTGAAAGACGATATTAGATCTCATTGTATACTTGCTTTGAGGTTTAATTAGCACACGTCTATAGGTGTATTCCACGCACTATCAAGTTTTTGGCGCCGTTGCCGGGGATTGGCACGCTAAAAGTGTATAAAAGTATTTTAAAAGATTTGATTTTTCTAACACCTTTTGGATCTCATTTTGGAAGTGGTGTAGGCCAGGAATACCACGTGGGGAATTATTTGAATTGACCCGGACATTGAAAGAACATTCTGAATTAGAAGAAGGTCACAAAGAATTTCATTAATTTTAGACTCTCCCATCATGGAACCACCACCACTAGGTTTTGAAAATAGGAGACCTAGACCACCACCGCTTCTAGAGAACCATTTAAGACAACCAATCTTTCACGATGCACCACCGATTTTTGGAAATCCACCAGAGCAACAATTCCAACAAAATGGGCCAAATCATAATAACAATAATCACATAAATGTTGAAGATGATGTGGAATCTCAAGGTAACAATGAAAATAGGGATAGAGCTCCGAACATAATTAATCTTGCAAATTCTAAAGAGGGAAAAATTATGGACTATGCAATCCCCGATTTTGAGCAATTAAATTCAGGGATAGTTAGACCCCATATTGCAACCCTCCATTTTGAGCTAAAACCCATCATGTTTCAAATGTTGCAAACAAACGGACAATTTGACGGAATGCCATCAGAGGATCCACATTCTCATTTAAAATCTTTTATGGAGATCACTGATGCATTCCTGATCCCTGGGGTATCTAACGATGCTCTAAGACTCACTTTATTTCCTTTTTCTCTAAGGGATCGGGCAAAATCTTGGTTTAATTCTTTGGTCCTAGTTCTGTACCATCATGGAGCAACATGGCTGAAAATTTGTTGCGAAAATATTTTCCACCTACCCGTAATGCTAAGTCCAGAAACGAAATTTGCATGTTTAGACAATTGGACGATGAAGCAATTCCCGATGCTTGGGAAATGTTTAAAGAGTTGTTAAGGAAATGCCCTCACCATGTCATTCCCTACTGTATTCAACTCGAGACGTTTTACAATGGGTTAAACCCCATGGCTAAACAAATGCTCGATGCGACATCAGGAGGGGCCTTTACAGCTATTACCTATAATGACGGGTATGAAATTCTTGAAAAGATTTCAGCAAACCATGGACATTGGGCTGATCCACGTGCCCAAACGCAAAAGAGGACTACTGGAATTCATGATGTAGACACATATACTGCTTTAACAGCTCAACTCACTTCTATGGCCACTATGCTTAAAAGCATCACTTCAGGCCAAGGAGCACAATCAGCTACCATTACACCTATTCTAGCAGTACTCTCGGTGCAATGTGTTTGTTGTGGTGGAGAACACTCTTATGAACATTGTCCTCATAATTCTGAATCTGTAACTATGTTCATAACAGATCTGGTCCTTACAACAACACTTACAATGCCAGTTGGAAACAACACCCGAACTTTTCTTGGAACAGTCCATGTTTAAATCCACCCGCACAAAAACAACAAGGAATTTCAAATTTTCAACCACAACAGCAAGCAAGTACCTCTCAGAATCATCACCAAAGTTTTCAAACTACTCAACCATCTTTTCAAAACAACCCGCCTTCACAAGCTGATTCATCATCTTCTTTGGAAGCAATGATGAAAGGGTTTATGACCCAAACACAAGCTTTCTTAACCCAACAACAATCCCAAAATCAAGCTCAACAGCAACAAAATCAATCTATGTTTAATCAACACAGTGCGATTCTTAGGAACATGGAAACCCAGATCAGTCAACTCGCACTCAACCAGACCAATAGGGCCATAGGCACTTTGCCCAGTAACACGGAAGTCCCAAGAGCCTTAGGAAAGGAGCATGTGAAAGCAGTGACCCTTAGGAGTGGTAAGAAACTGACAGGGTTGTGCAAAAAAAATTTGGACCAATGACTAAATCAGATTTTGAAAAAGACATGAGGTCAGAACCCAATGCTACAACATTTACCCCTGTTGATGAAATACCCCCCAAGTCACTAGGAGACCAAAGGCCTGATATTACCAATCATATCCCTCTTAGGAATGATTACCCTTTATTATTTCCAGAAGAAGACCCTAGAAGAAAGACATTAGAGAGTAGTGTTCCAACCATCCCACAAGAGAGTACACCTAAAGGCATAAAGGACCCATCTTGCTCAACACAGTCAAGCAAAGTTATCATAAAACCAGTTCCTCCCTATGTACCTTTTCCCCAGAGGTTAAGGAATCAGAAGGAATAATTGCACTTTAAGAAATTTTTGGATGTGTTTAAAGAATTGCATATCAACATACCCCTTGTTGAAGCAATTGAGCAGATGCCCAGTTATGCCAAATTCCTCAAAGACATTTTAAGTAAAAAGAAAAGGTTGAATGAATATGAAACTGTTTCTCTTACTGAAGGATGTAGTGCTCTCTTGACCAATAGAATACCCCCTAAGCTGAAAGATCCAGGGAGTTTTACCATTCCTTGTTCAATAGGTGGGAAGGATATTGGGAAGGCCTTGTGTGATTTGGGAGCTAGCATCAATCTCATGCCTTTATCCGTCTTCAACAACTTAGGAATAGGACAGGCTAGACCCACCACTGTTACACTCCAATTGGCCGACAAGACCATTGCTTACCCAAAAGGAAAAATTGAGGATGTCTTAGTTGAGGTTGATAAGTTCATCTTTCCGGCAAATTTCATCATTTTAGACTTTGAGGCTGATAATGATATTCCTATCATTTTAGGAAGACCATTCTTAGCCACCGGAAGAACTTTGATAGACGTTCAAAAAGGAGAGTTGACCATGAGACTCCAAGACCAAAAAGTCACATTTAATGTTTTCAATTCCTTAAAATACCCTGATGATGTTGAGGATTGTTCAAACTTAAGGGTGATTGAATCATTGTGTCATAAGGAGGGAGTTAGAAAATCCTTTAAGTTGGAAGAAGGGGATGATGAGGAATTAGCCTTAGAAGAAGAAAATGAGGTTGAGGATTTTGCCTTAAGAACAGAGGAGACTGTCCCACTGCATGCTACAACATTTGAGCTGTTGGAAAATACTGAGCAAAAACCTTTCACATCATCCATTGTTTCATTACATGACCTGGAGTTAAAACAACTCCCCTCTCATTTGAAATATGTTTTTCTAAAACAAGAAGGCAAATTTCCTGTCATCATATCATCTACACTAGATTTTAATCAAGAAAAGAAATTGGTGGACAAATTGATGTTTCACATAAAAGCCTTAGGAGGGACCACCACTAACCAAGGTGTGATGACCATGATGCAAGATTTGTTTGCACAAAACAGCAGGTACATGAATAGGTTGTTTGGTCAAAAAGGAGAGCTCAGGGACAAAGTAGAGATAATGAAGACTGAATTGGTGGACAAAGGGCAAAAGAAAGTCAAAACAAATGTGAAGAAAATCAAGGTTGTGTTGATGGAGAGGTATGAGTTCAAGATCAGGAAAGTGGGGAGGAAACTGAAAGCTCTCAAAGAAGAATGTTTATGTTGGGAGGCCAAAGAAGAATTGAAGGCTCTCAAAGAGCAGATGACTACTTCTGCTGCTACACCACCACCACAGGATGCACAACCTACTCTTCAAGAGTAGGACAGGTTTATTCACCTACCCTTTAGCTCCATTTTCTTTGTTCATTTTTTATTTTTGAGTCTGGGATGTGTCTTTGCTGATTTTAGGATTTATTTTATTGCAATTGGGCATTGGTGATCAGTTTAAGCATGCATACATATCCGTAATAAATTCTTACAGTCATGGTCTATATCTCACCGTGTAGTTCTTGCTAGAACTAGAATTGTTTTACTTGGGACGCAATTTGGTCCACATCTCACATAAGAAATGATTTAGTCCATCAGTTGACACTCAAAATTAGCCACTTGCACCCACTCCATATTATCCATACACTTTCACACTATTACAATGAGGACATTGTAAATCTCAAAGTTTGGGGTTGGGAAAGTCCACCATGGCAAAAGCATAAACATAGAAAAAGGCATAACTCTTCCAAATCTGCCATGATTGGACTTAGGCACTAAAAAGTCCCATAGGGGCTAAGTGCATTGCATTCACCAAAGAAAAGAGCACAAAAAGTGCCAAATCTGAAAATTTTGAAATGATGCAAAGGGTGAATATAAGAGGCAAAGTGAGAAAGAAAAATCCATAAAGAGTGATCTAGTTCTTTAAAAAGTCCTTTTAATCTTAATTTTGAGATGTGGGTACCATAACAAAAAGAAAATCTTGCTAGCATATGGTTCATACTCATGGTATATAGAAATCATGGACACTTTGGATTTATGAAGAGCTATGCCATGCATTCTTGGATTGATCATCTACATGTGTGCACTTAATGCATCCATCTTGCAAATATTACCAACTTGAGTCCTTTTTTTTTCTTTTCTTTTCTTTCCTTTCCTTTTCTTTTCTTTTCTTTTCTTTTTGTGTCTTAATTGCTTGGGGACAAGCAATATTTCAAGTTTGGGGTTGTGATGGCACTAATTATTTAGTGCCATTAGGCTCTTTTATTTTGCTTTTTAGAATAGTTTTTACTTTCTAATCCCAACATTTGAGTCCTTTTATTACTTATTTATCATTTATTTGTTTCTTGGAGCTAGAGTTAGTGGATAACCTGTTTTATTGCTTTGAATGGCTAATTTTGTGTGTTTTGACAGATTTTGAATAGAACAGATCCAGTGCTGCAGCATTTCTGTAGCATCTGCAGCTATCAACAAACTTTTGGGAGAACGCGTAGGGACTTATTGTGGGAGGACATGAGCTGGATTTTGGACTGTCATGAGAAGCTTCTAGATGCAGAAGAGGCTGGATAATTAGCCTTTGGTCTTTATCTTTTTGTTATTTTGTTACCCTTGGGTATTAACCATTGGATATTAAGTTTTTTGTACTTGTAAGTACTTTTAGGTACTTTGTTTGGTTAATTACTCTTTTGTGCCACTCCCTTTATCTATAAAAAGGGAGCTTGGGGTTTAGTTTTAAGCATCTAATTCTCTCTCATCTTAGTGAAAATCAAAGGTTGGCACCAATAACCTTGTGATTTTAGTTTACTTTATTAATTCCAAGTAATCTTTTGAAGTCATCATCCCTTGTCTTTTATGCTTTATTATTTCTAGTATTATTTACTTAATTATTTACTTTCCTTGCAATTTACATTTAAGTCATTTATATTTGTTGTAATTTACATTACCGTCATTAAATTCATGTCTTTAATTTATGTAATTTATTGCTTTATGTCTTTACATTTAAGTATGAGTAGCTAAATCCATTTGCTTGGGTGTAAGATAGATAGGTGAGATTTCAAACCAAAGAAAGGTGGACATTGTTTCTCAATAAGAATGCTCCATCATTTCATTCGAGTTTGATAAAGCCAATGACACTTCTTGACGAGTTGATCACTTTAAAACTGTGAAAGTGCTATGGCCTAGAGATAAGCCATAATATGCACGTCAACTTGAATGATATGAGAAGCCGACTTGAGAGAGTGACTGATAAAGAGATTTATCGCCTCTATTTTTCATCTTGATTTATTCTTGACGGGTTGGTCGCTTGTTAAAAGTGTTAAAGTGTAGAGGATTCAGAGATGAACCCCTTCGAACACTCCAACTTGGATGATATGGGAATTAACTCGAGAGAGTAGTTTTTTTTTACGAAGAGATTTGTAAACCCATATATTTTGAGGACTCTACTTTTCACTATCAATAGTTAGAAACTGCATAGAGATATGTTCAGTTGAATCTAAACAGTAGTGGGAGTATTGAAGTCCGAGAGGAAAACCCTCAAAATAGATGGTGGATCTGGTTATGCGGAACTCATGCTGCAGCATACCTGCAACATAGTCTGCTGGAATTTGTGTTTGAGTCTCACCTAAAAGTCTTACACCCTTGCTACCTTTATTATTTTGTATCTTAATCTACTGTTAACAAACCAAACCAATTCAAGTCTTCAAATTCGCCATCTGAAATCATCTCTTTTCTTACACTTTTATTATACTTTTACGACAATCTCTGTGGGACGATATCTGGTACTTTACCGTTTTATTACTTGAAAGACGATATTAGATCTCATTGTATACTTGCTTTGAGGTTTAATTAGCACATGTCTATATGTGTATTCCACGCACTATCAGTCATTCATTTGAGTCATGTAATGTTTTAGATTGTAATGCATTGGATCCTGATACAGGTCGGGTTTACACCCTTCCCAAATGGACCGCAAGTGTACGGTGTCGTATCAAGTAATACGTACGGAAGTACGAGTATCGAACCGTAGGAACTTGGTATTAAGTACCACAAAACTATATTGACTATTAACTAGACTTTAAGAAAAATGGCTTGTTTAATTGAACATTGACTTAGATTAACACTACTGAAAACCAGTTGAAGGAAAGGATGAAGTTTCAGATTATGAGGAGCAGTTAAGGGTTGGAATCCTCTTGGGTTTAATTGAATCAAACAATGAATAGATTAAACATTTTCAGGTCATTAATCAATGAAATTAATCACTCAGAAAATTGCTACTATACTCTCTCAAGCCATAGTAACGTTGGTAATTCGGATAATTGTTTCATCTTTCGATATCAACAATTTAATTCCAAATTACGCATAAGAACAGGATTAAAAACAACTCCAAGGTTGACTCGGTATATCTCTATCCAATTCAAACCTTGGGCTTATAACAATAGCATCTAATCTTTGAACACTTTTCTCAAAGGATAAAAAGATCAAGAAATAATTCATTAGATGATCAGACTAATGAATTTATTAGAACATATCATAAGCTTCATTGAATTACTAGATAGAAAATATAAAACCCAATCATTTGTTTGGGGTTATGTAAAACATCACATTCATAAACGAAATCAAAAGATTGAACATATTTGTTAAAATAAATTCAAAAGTATTAAACTCCCTGAGATGTGATTTTCCAAGCACAAGAATCGAAATATAGACCAATCACTTAATCAGTTATCGCTTCCCCCGGATCTTACTTCAAAATCGTCGTTCTTTCGTCTTCAAATTCGTCCTCCTTCCTTTTTCTCTTCAGCCAATGTGTCCCCTCCAAGATGACGGCCATAGACCTAGCTGGAGAAAGATAAATGCCAGATTTGGGTCGAATGCGGGTTCCATGCGGGTAAACCCGTATGGAAGTCGCCCGCTACTGAAATCCTTACAAACAGAGTCTAATGCAGGTTTGATGCGACTTTACCTGCATTGAAACCGCATTAGCCTCTGGAATATTTTCGAAAAACAAAACCCATTGCGGGTTTTTTGCGGCTGAACCTGCGTAGAATCCACATTTTACTCTGATTGTCCACTTCTCAGCACCAAAAACTTGAACTTAAAGCCTTTTCATTTAAGACTCTTCATCGGTTTCTTGTCTAACTCTGATCCCTGACCGAAATAAGTCATGTTTCTCTCTTTTCTTCAATATTTATCGACATGTACTAACTTTCGCTCAATGGTCAAAATAAATCTCTATTTTCCTCTAAAACTCACAACTCTACTCGTTTTTAGATCTTTAATAAGGTCAAAATCCGACCTTATCAGATCCATAGGCATAGGAGTCAGTTTGAGTGGGATGAACATCCCCGTTTGAAACGTGGAATAGGCATGGGGTCTTAATGGGTAATAGTTGTAGACTTTAAAGTCGGGCAACGACCAATGACCAATAATTTGTAATTCCCATAACGTACCAAGAAATAGACATGGGGTCAAGATGGGTAATAATTGTGGACTTCAAATTCGGGCAATGGCCAACGACCAGTAATTGTAATTTCTTGTGAATGAGTGAAATCTAGAATTAATGGAATGACTATTGATTCGTAGTGGGGCTCTTGAACATGTATATGTGACTTACTTTTGTGTTCTGTCACATTCAATGGAATCGGGTCTCCCCCGTCACCGAAAGGTGTTGATTTGGATATTGAGTTTTAGTATCCATGTTTTCGGTGACGTTATATATATATATATAGATTATTATCCATAATTTATGGGTTGAGTATTATGTCTCACCCGTGTTTTGGGTGTTTCGGGAAATAAAGTTTTATCCGTATTTTTATAAACTGGGAGTTTGATTTCTATTCACGTTTTGAGTGAGTTTTGGGTTGCATCATGTCATGAAGGAATGTTACGTATTGGGGCGTTCATCTTTAAAAATGTGTATTATTGGAAAACGGGTCGTTTTCATATTAATGTAAATCATTTTGAAATAATATGATTTAAGTTGCATTCTTTTCTTTTAATGATATATTTATTAATGTTGAAAACTCTTAAACTTACTAGGCGTTAGCCTAACCTTTTTATTTGTCGGCATGTGCATCAGGTTCCGGTTTGGGAATGGTTCTAGCAACACTGTGAAGAGGTGAGTGCTAGTTTTATGTACGAAAGAGTAGCTTGGGTGAAGTCTTCCGCACCTTGGGAATAGCAATGATTGATGGGTTTAGTAACACCCGACCTTTAATTAGTCTTTATGTAAGACTCTATTCATTTTGTTGATGGTTTAATCTAGGATCGTATTAAGTATAGACTTGTCGTAAGATATTTTATCCTTTGTTGGGGTATTATTGAAAATTTTAAATTAGTTACCCTTTCCAAATTTGAGGGTGTTACACTCTTCTTTGACTCGCTTCCGAATGAGTTTTTGGTTGTCGTCGTACGCCCTTTGAGCGAGTTCGGCAGCCTTGATCTCTTTAGCGGACATCCCTAGCCAGGATACAATCTTTGGGGGCGGTTGAAGCCTTAAGACATCCAACCTCGAAGCCCGTTTGTTCCGTTCTTCTTTTCTTCGTTCTAAGTCGGTTGCCTCTTCTTCGGGAGTCATTGGCAACTTTCCTTTATCTTTCAGAGCTCCTTTCGCAGATTCTTTGGCCCGACCAGTAAGAGTCGATCGACCGGTGCCTTCCATTTCACTTCGGACGATGGAGATGATAACTTGAGGGGTCGACTTCTCCCCTCAATAGGTTTCTCCCCCTCAGCGGTCGAAGGGGAAGAAACGCCAAGATGGGTCAACATACGACCCATCCGCCGATCCACTCGGCGGAGGCAATCTTGATCATCGTCACCGAACACCATATCTCCAAGATCAATGTTCCACTCCTCCATCCCAGATTTGGAGATAGAAGCATGGAGACCATCAATCTTTTGATAAAAGTTGTTGAGAGAATCCAAGGTCTTAGAATTTACCAAGTCCTGGGAGAGGACCTTGGCCTTTAAGAACTAAAGCTCCTTATCCCTTTAATCTGAAGAAGCCTTGAGGGCAGCAAAGGATAGGGTGAGGTTGAGGTGGGAAGAAAGAAGTTGTTCTAGCCGAGTATTCACAGCACCTACTGAAGAAAGTAGAGGCTCGACCATATTAGAGACCTATTTTGCTCATTGATGATTTGAAGTAGATCATCAATTGAGGTGTTGTTGTGGGCGAGATCTCAGGAAAACTAATCTTCCCGAATAGCATTTTGCTCTATAATGGTTACCCGGTGACTAGTGGCAGCAGTGAATCGGTCGAACTCAGTTTGAAGGAAGGCCAACTGAGCACCAAGTAGTTGGTGTTGCCGATTGGTGTCAAGAATATCGGCTAGTACATCACCAGGAATGGTGATTGGAGTTTGGGAGACAGAGAGGGAAGGGGTAGCCGATGAGGTGGAGGGATGGATTGAGGTTGGGGTCGGGGGTGGTGAGGCAGGGTTCGGCTAGGGTGAAGGGGTCGGCGGGTAGGGGGATATCGGCGGTGGAGTTGGAGGAAGAGGTATCGGATGGTGAGGCTTTTGGGGTAGGTTTCGGTGAGTGTTTGGGTGAGGATTTTGGTGTGTATGGGGAATGTATCGGCTGGGGGGAAGTCTTCGGTGGGGGGAGGGGATGGGGTTTTGTTTGGGGTGGGATTCGATTCGAGGGATGTTTTCAGTTGGGGGGAGTTTTCGGCTGGGGGAGGGAGTTTTCTTTGGGGTGGTTTTTGGGAGGTGGAAGGAGAAACCTCTTTGGTTTTAGCCGGGGAGGGATCCCCTTCTTCATGAAAGCGCAGGGCAAGCTTGGAGGAGGGCTTGGAGCCTGTATCAAAGAGAAAAAAGTTCAAAAAATGTTCCAGATCCTCCAAATCGGCCCCTGGAATGTCCGATCCTTCCTTGGATCGTGCAAAGTCATCAGGACTATGAGTCCCGGGTGTTAGGCTGTGCGGTGGTGAAGAGGGGCCCTGGACTAGGGAGGTATATAGGTCATCCTCATCGACTAAGGAATAAGTCGAGGAAGGTTTGGTGAGGGTCCCCATTTTTACAATTGCACCCTTTTGAGAGGGTATGAAGGAGGTGGCTCCGGGCTTAGTAGATTCCCCTGGCCCGGTGGGGACAATTTCAACACCTACCGATTTTTCATAATCGGTTGGTGGAGTGGAATGCTTGTCCACGAAAGGTTTCCTAAGTTTCTTTAGATGAGACTTATGAAGGGACGAGGAGCTCCTCCGCTTTTGGGAGGGGATTTGACTTGGGTAGCCACCGAAGGTTTTTTCGGTGGCATAGTCATTGAAGCAAGGGTTGAGGTACCGACGACCTTGGATTTCTTTTTCTTTTTGGTTGCCGATTTAGCTCAGGGAGGGGAGGAAGGGTCCACCAAAGGGGTAACATCCGAAGAACCCTACAACTTGGTAGCCGATTAGCTTTAAGCATGCCCTCACTTTGAATTGGGAGCAAGACTGAAAGAAACCATACTTGGCTAGAGCGGCCAATCGGTAGACGAGGGTCCCTTTTTCAGAATTTGCTTCCCAACTTTGGGAGCATAAAAATCGAAGATGATCTTCGGCTCGGGCAATTGGGAATTGGACAGTAGGGCATCTTTCAACTTGTAGTTGATGATCAAGAAGAGATGCCGAGGAAGAGGAATTTGTGGTCGAAAAGCAAAGTCGATTTTTCATTGGAACATCAGAGCATGAGCCAGTTGGATGATGTATGAGGGAGATTGAGACTCTCCCTAACATCCTCACAACCAAAGGTGAGGTATTGATCCTCCGTATCAGAAAGAATGGAGGCCGAGACGAAGTCGTTTTTGTGGTTGTAAACACAAGTGAGCCAAAAATTCCCAAGGAACAGTTTGCTCATTTTAGGAGTGAAAGTAAAGGCATACTGATCGTTGGAGGAAGATCGATACCTGGTTAAACTCGGGATTAGACGGGTCGAGCTCGAACCTAGCCATATGGTTTCAAGGGTGGAACACCAACGAGTCCCGTGTACGAGACTCACCTTTGCTCAACTTGGATGCCTTGGTAAGAGTGGTTGAGGTCATTGATAACTTATGAAAGCTTGAGAGTAGTTGCAGGTTCAGAGAGAGAGAGAGAGAGAGAGAGTCGTGAGGTTGAAGATGGATGGAAAAGTGAAAATGAGGAGGGTAAGGTTGGTTTTTATATCTGAGGAATGGAAAAGGTCGATAAGGGTGATAGGGGTATAGGGTGCATGGGAAAAGAAAAAAATCATAATGAGGGTAGATGAAGGGATGTGAGGTGGCTGCTCGTTATAGAGATCGTGGGGAAGTGGGACGGTCATGTCACTGACACATGACGTGGCATTCATCATGATTTAACCCCAAAATGATAAGGACAAAAGGAATGAGGAACTATTCGATCAAGAGTAGCCGAAAGGTCGTAGTGACTAGCCGAAAAGAGAGCATCCAAATAGTGGTCAATTCGAGAAGTAGCCGAAAGAAGACTATCCGAAGAAGAAGTTCGGCAAGAAGGAGTAGCTGAAGGAAAGTGGCCAAAAGAAGTTTTGCTGAAAGAAGACTTCTTGAAAAGTGGCCGATAGAGAGAGTAACCGAATAAGGAAGTGGCCGACTGAACCATCGAACAATCGGTTAGCAAGGACTAGCCTATTGGTGGTGGCCGAAAGAATGACGAAACGAAGGTAAGGAAAAGACTAGTCGAAATGGAAGATCGGATAGAGTGGAATAGTGGTCGAAAGAGAGGGTGGTCGAAAGAGCCATCCGAAGAGTAGCCGAATTGAGAGGTTTCAGCCGGAGAATAACTTTTTTTAGAAGTACCCAGTGCTCCGATCAGAAAGTTGAATCGAGCTTCATCAAAAGGTTTTATGAAAAGGTCGGCTAACTGAAGATTAGTGGGGATGAAGTGTAGCTCAATATCACCTTTGGAAATGTGGTCATTGATGAAGTGATACCGGATATCAATGTGCTTAGATCGAGAGTGAAACACATGATTGTTGGCAATGGCTATTGTACGTCAGTTGTCACATAGTATGGGTACTTTGGAGTAGTGTTGATTGTAATCTTGAAGTTGATTCTTCATCCACAAAATTTGAGCAAATCAACTCCCAGCAGCAACATATTCAACTTCAACAGTAGATGTGGAAACTGAATGTTGTTTCTTACTGGACCAGCTGACCAAGTTTTCACCAAGTAGTTGGTAGCTTCCTGTTATGCTCTTCCTAAGAACCTTAGATCCTGCAAAGTCAGAATCTGAATACCGAATTAGATCAAAACCTGAGTCTTTGGGATTCCAAAGACCCAGATTCATGGTATCTTTGAGATACCGAAAAATACGTTTTACAGCAGCCAAATGAGATTCCTTAGGATTGGTTTGATAACGCGCACACAGGCAAGTAGCAAACATGATATCAGGTCTACTAGTAGTAAGATAGAGAAGAGATCCTATCATCTCTCTAAAATTTGTGACATCAATCGATTTTCCATCGGGGTCAGCATGAATTTTCGGAGGTGGTGCCATTAGAGTTTTCATGGGAGAACAATTTTCAAAATTAAATTTTTTTAGGAGATCACGAATATATTTGCTTTGATTTATGAAGATCCCCTCAGAAGTTTGTTTGATTTGAAGACCTAAGAAAAATGTGAGTTCTCCCATCATGCTCATCTCATATTTACTTTTCACGAGAGAGGCAAACTCCCGACAAAGAGATTCATCGGTGGTACCAAAGATGATATCATCCACATATATTTGAACAAGAATGATGTTACCTTTTGTCTTCTTGAGGAAAAAAGTGTTGTCAATTTTACCTCTTGAGTACTTGTTGGCAAGTAAGAAGTCTGACAAAGTGTCATACCAGGCATGAGGAGCCTGTTTGAGACCATATAGAGATTTGTCAAGCTTATACACATAGTCGGTATGAGTGGAGTCTTCAAAACCATGAGGTTGTTTCACATAGAGCTCCCCAGCAAGCTCTCCATTGAGAAAAAAACACTCTTAACAACCATCTGGAAGACTTTGAAGTTCTTGTGAGCAGCATAGGCAAGGAAGATACTTATTGCTTCAAGTCTAGCAACTGGAGCAAAGGTTTCATCATAGTCAATCCATTCCTCTTGTCGATATCCATAAGCAACAAGTCTAGTTTTGTTGCGGATCACCGTACCTTCTTCATCCATCTTGTTTCTGAAGACCCATTTGGTTCCAATAATGGTCTTCCAAGGAGGACGTGGAACAAGTCTACATACTTTGTTTCTTTCAAATTGAGAAAGTTCTTGTTGCATGGCAGTTATCCAACATGGATCGGCCAGAGCCTCCTCAGTTTTCTTTGGTTCAATAATGGAGAGAAAGTTCATATAGAGGCAAATGTTACCTACTCCTCTTCTAGTTTGAACTCCAGCTTGTTGATCACCGATAACTTGATCAATGGGATGGTCTTTTGTCCACTTAGTAGCTGGTGGAAGAGGAGGTGCAAGAAGCATTTTGTGAGGTTGAGAAAACGAGGGATCAACTGGCATTATAGGAGTTGGTTCAGGAGAGGTATTGAGAAGAGAAATAGGATCAGCTGGCTCTTCAGATATGATTATTTGAAGATTTAGGTTTGAAGGTGATGAAGTAGATGGGTCATTAATTTGAGAAGATGACTCAGGCATGAAGGGAACAGAAGGGTTATTGTTGGATGAATGATTTTGAGAATCTTCACCCACACATGAGGTGATCCATTGATTTAGTTCATCATCATCACATGAGAGAGAAGATGATTTGTGGTCATCAAATATAACATGGATAGAATCATTAATGCATTTCCTCCGAAGATTGTAGACTCGGTAGGCCTTTGAAGTAAGAGAATATACCATGAATATTCATTCATCAGCCTTGTGATCAAAATTCCTAAGGTTTTCCCGATCATTGAAAATGAAGCACACACAGCCAAACACATGAAGAAAACTATGTTTGGTTTTCGGCCATAAAAGACTTCATAGGGATTTTTGTTGTGCCTTTTCAAAACTACCGACCGATTTTGAGTGAAGCAAGTTGTATTGATTGCTTCAGCCCAAAAATAGGTGGGTAAGTTGGACTCACTTAGCATGGATCGGGCTGCCTCACATAGAGTTCTATTCTTTCTTTCCACAACACCATTTTGTTAAGTAGTTCTGACAGCTGAAAAGTTTTGAGAGATTACCTTGTCATTGAAGAAGGCTTCTAGGGTGGCATTTCTTAATTATCTGTCATTGTCACTTCTTACAGTTCTCACTAGTTGCCCGTTTAGCACCTCAGATTTCTTGATGATTTCTTCAGTAGTGTCACTTTTGTACCTAAGAAAAGATACCCAAGTGTAACGTGAAAATTCATCAACAATTACAATAATGTACCTTTTTCCACCAAGACTTGGAGTGCTGACTGGTCTACATAGGTCCATGTGAATCATTTGAAGAGGATTTGAGATGGAAAAACACTACTTGAATTTAAAGGAGGATTTGGTCAGTTTTCCCTTCTCGCAAGCTGCGTGTAGCTTTTCTTTCACAAAGGATAGCTTGGGCATTCCAACAACAAGATCTTTGTTGGAAAGAGTATTCAATGTCTTGAAGATGAGATGAGATAGACGTTTTTACCAAAACCAGTTTTTTTTAGCAGAATGTTCTATATGAAATAGATACTTCCTTCAACTAACATTTAACTCATGTTGATGACGTACACATTGTCCTTTCTAACACCAGATAAAACAATATGATTGTTTCTATCTATGATGGTGCATACACTAAGCTTGAAAGTGACAATGTATCCTAAATCACACAACTGACTAATGCTTAAGAGGTTCTGCATTAGTCTTTCAGCATAGGCTACTTTATTGAAGGTGATGGAACCATTTGAGCGAGTTCCATACCCTCTAGTGGAACCTCTAGAGTTGTCTCCAAAGGTTACAGAAGGTCCCTTTTTGGTCACATAGATGAGAAGAAGAGATTTTTTGCCAGACATATGCCTTGCACACCCACTATCTAGATACTAGATTTGTTGATGATTAAATACCTGCAATCACAGAAAAAATAGTCCTTTGGTATTTTAAGGTAGGTTCTTTAGGGTTATAGGAGGAAGAAGAAGAATCATCAAGGTTCTTTCTTTCAATTCGATCTTTGGGACAATCCTTTGATAAGTGAAAAGTTTCCCCACAATTATAGCATTATCTACAAATAAATATTTTCTTTGATTTCTGACCCAAATCTTTGTCTTTGTCCTTAACATTAATTTTAATAGGTTTAGAAGAGGAAGATAAAGGGCTAGGCTTTGGTCCAAGGATTCCTTTTTCAGAGATAGGGAATGATGAGTTAGAGATACCCTTGGATTTTGATTTCTTCAAGTTCACAGGTCTAGGAATGAACTTGGTGGAAGAACAGGAGGTTCGTTTTTGGAAGAAGAGGGCGTTTTTCTCTTTAAGGGTAAATCGGATACTTCTAATTTTCCTTTGTCAGAGATGGAGAACTTCTTTGAGGAAGGTTGAGATTTTTTTTTGGAAATTTTGAAGGTTTTAGAGAAGGAGAAGAGGCTTCATCAAGATTTAAGGATTTTAGAAGATCATGAATGGGTTTGGCAATATCATTTGATCCTTGAACTTCCTCATATTAAGATTGAGAAGTAGAATCTTTAGCCTTGACAAACATGCCAAATCTAAGGAATGCACAGAGTGGAAGTCACCAGAGTCAGAAGAAGTGAGTTTACAAGAAAAAGAGGGAAGTTTTGCAGAAGACTAATGAACTTGAGTGGAAGAAAAATCAACTTCCATTTTTCCAAAACCTAGACCAGATTTTTCATTACAAAACATCTGATCTTGAAAAATCTTTTCTAGATTTTTGGAAGAACTTGTCCATTTGTTCATGATTTCTTGCTCTCTTTTAAGATGTTTGAACATTTTGTTTTTCTCTTTAGCAAGAATGTAGTTAATGGTTTTCATGTCTTCAAGCTCAACTTTGATTTTGTCAAAATATTTAAGTTGAGAAAGATAGATCTGAAGTTGAGAGGAAATATATTTGATTTGAGCATTGGCCTTTTTCTTGTCATCTTTTTCATTATAGAAATCAATTTTTAAGGAGTTAAAGGCTTCGATCTTTTTAGAATCAGTGAGAGAGTGAAAGGGATGTACCTGAGATAAGGAGGTGGAACACTCGGTAGAGACAAGTGCAACTGTCATGTCATGCTCTTCAGGTTCGTATATGTCATTTATATTAGCCATCAGAAACTTGTTAGAAGTGTCATTGTCACTCTCAGAGGTTGGATTATCAGTCCAGTCATGGGTTTCGGCCATAAGGCCTTTTCCCTTTCTGAGGATGCCTTCATTTCTCTCCTTTTCCCTCTTGTATTTAGCCTTATACTTTTCAGTCCGATCAGTGCTTTCTTTTAGAGAGTATTTTTGGGAGGGAGACATGTTCGCAAAGTCAAGTCTCATTCTTCTAGATTTAGAAGAATTTTTCTTAGGAGAGGTGGTTTTGGATCTTCCTAAGGACTTGCTCCCACACTCAGAAGCAAAGTGGCCTTTATTAATCCTAAGATTCAAGTTCTAATCACAGTTTTTAATAGCAATGACAATATGAGAATCAAACAAACAATTAACCTGTTTTCCAATTCAAATCATGAATTCGTATACAAGGTTCTGTGAATGTTTCTCTCTATAAAACTTATCTGTGCACACCAATTACAATTCACTTACCACTACTTACAACACAATAAGCCATATCCCTATTTATACACACACAAAACACTTTAAACACTAACTATTACAACACTTTGACTTTGACATTTATTACAAAAGACTTTGACCATAGCATGAGAGTTTGACTTGAGCTTTGACTTTCTTTGACTTCAGTCTTCTGTCTTTATGGTCTTGTATCCAACATATTTATGTTCTAACAGCCTTTCTTGCCTCAATTATAGCACTCCTCATTTGACTTGTCAAAGGATCTTTTAGAAAGAGAGTAAGAAGATTCTCCCCCTTTGGATCAAGATCATCTTCAAAAAGATTTTGCAATTCAATATCCCTCTTTGACATATCATTCAGCAAATCAGCATTAAAGCACAAAATTACAATCTCCCTTTTTTCATAATCAAACTTCAATCATTCTGTAATCTCTCCAAAGTCTTTGTACAACATCTTTTGCAATCAACTTTAACATTCTCTCCCAAGATAATAAGAACCTCTTTCAGACATCGGAAAGAAATTATCTTCAGGTTCAGCTCGGTTTGCTTCAGCAAATTAATCTTCAAAGAAAATTTCAGTAAAATCCAGCTCGCTATCAGAATTCTTTGAATTTGCTCTCTCAAACTTGTACAATCTTTTCACAACTTGCACTTCTTTGACTGAATCTTGTAAAGAACTTTATTCAAATCATCTTTTGTAACAAAATTTCTCCACAACTTTTACACAAACTTTCTTTCAACCAACATTTCTACATCAAATTTTCAAACATTTCTTGAATCTCTCCCCCTTTTTGATGATTGTGACATTGAAATCATCAAAACTTTCACAAGAAATGTCATGAACCAATCTGACCATTGATCTTTTACAATAGCCTCTGACTATTTATCGATCCAAAAGATATTCATCCGAATCTTTGTAAATTCAGACAAATTATGAGTGTAACACCTGAATCAACAAATGAATCAGTTAAAGTGCCTGTTAGTAACACAAAGTCACTGTGTGTAACGAATACACATTGGAAATGAGCTTTTTGATGTTTACTCCCCCAGGTCTTCCATTCAATCATCGAATAACACAAGGTTAAACTATGAACGTTATGACAGAAAAATGAATTTCCTGTGTACTCGTGCTTGTGTTTGCAAGAATTAAGCACATGATGATTGCTTTTAATAATAGGCTCAAAATGTGTAAACCATTGAGACAACAACAGTAATACACAGACTCAATTGAAACATCTTCTGTTTCAATATCCAGATTTTCCAATTGAAAACCAAATAGCATATGTACTGCATCCCCAGAAAGTATTGAAACATCTTCTTTTAAAGAAAAAGATGAGTAGCTGGTGGGGTTTTAAATAAGAGTTGGCATGGGCTAGTTTCCTGTTTCAATGATGTTGACGAAGAATTGTGAAACAACAGAAATGTGGCTGTCTGGATCAGAAAAAGTTGGTGCAGAGTTTGATATTCTTTTACTCTGTTCTCTCACCCTCTTTCTTTTTATCATTGAGCTCGCTTCTAACCAAACTCTCTTTTCATTTTACCTCATC
Organism: Arctium minus; assembly: GCA_954870635.1. Lineage (NCBI taxonomy): Eukaryota > Viridiplantae > Streptophyta > Magnoliopsida > Asterales > Asteraceae > Arctium > Arctium minus. The sequence continues at coordinate 80,155,286 of OX941083.1, read as the reverse complement.
ACACCCACACTCATATATTGACTTCTCACACTCGATCACTCAAGGATTAACTTCTTGGGTAGGAAACACTAGTTAACGTGAATCCATAGAAGCTTTGTTAAGTTCTCACACAATGATCCCATGTTTTCCTAAAAGTACCATGTTGCTCAAACGGTTTAACTTTGCAGTTAAAGCACAATGTGAAATACAAGTCAGATGTCTGTATGCTCATAAAGATAATCTTGAAGATTTGAGTATTTTTAATCATGAAGATATTTCAAAACAAGTATATTAAATGAATGAAAGGAATACAAAAAACTTGTTTGAAAATCTGACACTGTATGAAAAGATCAAATATGAATGATTTAGCAATCAAGGCTTAGGTCATGAAAAATTGGATGTTGTCTATAGGAATCAAATATAGACATTCTTGAAAGAAACGTTTGAATGAAATCGTGCTCAATATCAATGAAGTACAAACGGGGTGTATCACCATCGAAAAATTAGTTAATTTGAGACATGGTGATAACATAAACAACAAAATACTAAACTGGTGTGTGTGAATACTTGAAAGTATATGGAAAAGATAATACACAAGTATTTATCTTTGGAAACACACGGTTCTTAGTAAAGAATAATAATATAGCTTTCATAGCGTCTCTTCAAATTATGTTAAACAAACCGTGTAGGAAAACATTTAAAATCACACTTCTTAATTCATGAAATTTGTTTAAGAATCGAAAGTGGTTTGAACGTTTAAGAACATGTTTTCCATATCTGAAAGTCGTTCTTCTTTCAGACATGTATGAGATTAAGTTTAGAATGAACCTTATGCTCAACTTAAATCTCATGAAGTCAGCTCAAAAGTCATATAAGATATGATCGTTTAAGTTCCCTCTCAAATCTACAAACAGTCACAAAGTTATCAAAATACAAAGCCTTATTCACAAAATTAATTGAAAAATAAAGACATAAAGCAATAAAACATGTTAAGAACGAGTTCTGATCAGATGTAATCAGAAATCATTTACTCCCCCTGAAATATTGCATTCACAATATTTAACAATCAGGAAAAATATGTACTCCCCCTTGAAGGTTAATCATCTCTTTTATGCATCGGAGTACAATCTCATATATGCACTAGAGTATAATCTCTTTTGATCATTGAAGTACGAGTCCTAAACTGTTTTGTTTAGAAGTCGAACTTGATCTTTGAAGAGCGGGTCTTGAACTGTGTTATCCAAGAGCCATTATTCGTTGAAGCACGGATTCTGAACTGATGTATTCAGAAGCCTAGGTTCTTTTACTCCCCCTTGACTTGAGGTGCCTGCAACACAGATGAATCTTTTGGCTTTGGTACCCACTGGTATTTGGGTCCATGTTTATTAGTTGCAGTTCTATTAGGAGTAATTGAATAAGAACCATACCAGTAATGATCTGATGCTTTATGAACAAAATCATTTGTACGACAGTAAGAACAATAACTCTTTTTATGAGCTAACCTGAGTAATTGATTTCTCGAATAAACATGATCAGGTTTACCTTTTCGCACATTGTTCTTCTTGGGATTTGATGTATGCACAAATGATTTCTTACCATTCTTCTCATCAGAAGTTGGTTTCACTTTCCAGACCAACTTTTCTTTTCCAATCCTTCTTCTAAACGTACCTGAACCATCCACATTTCTATCATAGAAAATGTTAGTAGTACGAATCTGATCTTTTGAATTAACTGACCTCTTTGTAGAAACAGTTGTATGATGTGAACTTGCTGCTGTTTTGAATGAACATTCAGAAATAGTTGAATCATCTCTAGGTGTTTGGAGACTTAAATTTGAAGTCTTCTGCTCAGTCACAACCACCTTAGATACAACTTCTTCAAGCTCATTTATCTTGGAAGATAAATTGTCCCTTTCTGCAGTGAGTAAGTCAATCTTCTTCTGGAATTCAGACTTCGTATTTTGCTCTTTCATTGGACTTGTTGATAGTTTAGATAGTTTCTATGTAAGCTTCCTAATATCAAACTCAAAGATCTTTCTTTCTTCTTTAAAGTCTTTCTCAACATTGATTCTCTGATCAGATATTTCTTTGAAGAATCCAACGTTTTTATGCTCAATCATCTTCTTCTCTTTTGCAAACTTGTCTCTTTCTAAGATGATCACTTTCTCAAAATCAGTCACCTGTTGAGAAAGTTTGGAACATTTAAGATCTATTGCTTTCTTCTCTTCAAATGTTTTTCTTGAAAACTCAGAGAATTTCATTGCAAACATTTGCTTTTCCATTTCAGACTCAGTTCTTTCTTTGGCAATCTTTTGTTCCAGCTCAAAAATCTTCTTTTTCAGCTCTTCATTAGCTTTTTCTAAAGCCTTTTCAGTTTCCTTATTCTTCTTGATACAGACTTCTTCCTTGAGTTCATCAATCTGAGCTTCCAGATCTGAGATCTTACTTTTCAACTAAATATTTTCTTTTTCCAAAACATTTATTGTCTCTTCATTGCTTTCACCATCTTTCAGTTGATGATAATCAGAGGTCTGCTTCAGAAGATCCTAATTAATCTTCTACAATGCATTGAATTCTTTCCTTAGTATTCTCTTTTTATCATGATATTTCTTTCACCTCTTTGAGTAGTAATCAACAGATGAAAAGAGATTTTTATTCTCAGTTTTCAGTTTAAAAATCTGACCATCTTCATCATTTGAATATCCCATCTTGATTTACATTATTTTCAATTAGAACTTGAAATGATCGTTAGTTCAAGTGAAATCAAAATACAGAAAAGCTTAGAAATTTCAGAAATTAAAAATATTCAAAAATCTCCTAAATATGGAATTCGCACACCATACTTGGACAAAAACAATTCGCACACAGATAGAATTCGCAGACAACAATTCGTACGAACACCAAACTCCAGAATTCGCACACACACAAACTTCAGAATTCGCACACCAACAAAAGCTACATGCGAGTTCTAGGAATTCACACACAACACTATGCGAAAACTATACTTAAAAAAATTTGAATATTAAACTTTTCGCATAATCTTTTCGCATACTAGAATAATACGAATTCAGTACTTAGAAAATATTCCTATTTTTCATACAAAGTCTTAGCAATTCGCATATACCCTAATGCGAATTCTGAGGGATTCGCATAAAGCACAATGCGAATTCTTAGGAATTCGTATGTAACTATATGCGAGTTCTTCACTTCTCGCACGCAAGCATTATGCAGATTCTTTCCTTGGAAAATTTTTCACAAAACTTTTCGTATAATGTACTTATGCGAATTCTGACTTTTCGCATACAAGCTTGTACGAATTCTGAGGATTTCTTATAACACACACATGCGAATTCAGCACATTTCGCATATCACTATCATGCGAATTCTATACTTGTGAAATTTCAGATACAAAATATGCAAAATCTTTTGATCTGCGAGTTCTTGATGCGAGTTCTTGAGGTTCTATGCGAGTTCTTCAGATCTCGACTTAAACACACTCTGATCTTCTCAAAAATCCATCAAATCTTCAACTTTCGATCTGTAATTTCAACAATTCGATCACTAATACATCTAGAATCGAATACAACCAATGAATTTCGAAACTAATACATCTAGAATCGAATTTAATCAATCATACAAATTGATCTAATACAGTGTATATGAACTCGTGAACTTCGAAACTAACAAAATCTCAATATTAATTGAGAATTACAGTGCAAATCTACTACAAACCAATACAAGATTTGTCTAAAACAACAGACGAACTCAATTGACTCAATTAGACTAGCAATTACACTGAAAAATTCGAAATTCGATCAAATGTCAGAAACCAGTGCGAACATCCATTTCTTTGATTGATTTTGATTTGAACTCTGCTCTGATACCAATTATTAATCCTAAGATTCAAGTTCTAATCACAGTTTTTAATAGCAATGATAATATGAGAATCAAACAAACAATTAACCTGTTTTCCAATTCAAATCAAGAATTCGTATACAAGGTTATGTGAATGTTTCTCTCTTTAAAACCTGTCTGATCATTCGTATACAAGGTTATGTGAATGTTTCTCTCTTTAAAACCTGTCTGCGAACACCAATTACAATTCACTTACCACTACATACAACACAATAAGCCATATCCCTATTTATACGCACACAAAACACTTTAAACACTAACTATTACAACACTTTGACTTTGACATTTATTACAAAAGACTTTGACCATAACATGAGAGTTTTACTTGAGCTTTGACTTGCTTTGACTTCAGTCTTCTGTCTTTATGGTCTTGTATCCAACATATTTATGCTCTAACAGCCTTTCTTGCCTCAATTATAGCACTCCTCATTTGACTTGTCAAAGGATCTTTTAGAAAGAGAGTAAGAAGATTTTCGGCCAAACTTGGATCGGCTGGAAGGAAATTGAGATTTAAATTTTGAAAATCCAGCAAGCATGGCCATTTCATCAGACAACTGATCAGCCGAAGTTTCTTCACCTTCATCATCGGCCTTACTAAGATATGCCTCCGAATGGTGATTTGAATCCTCTTAACTTTCATGATCAGAGTCCTCAGAAGGATCAGTGATTCTAGGGATACACATAGATTTCTTAGAAGTGTCACCAATAAGAGCTAAAGAGGAGCTTTTTATTTCTTTTATGACAGACTTCCTTTGGATCTTAATTTGCTCATAGTTGAACAAAGATCCATAAAGAACAGTAAAAGGCATATGATCAAGATCCTTGGTAGTCTTCATACAAGTACATATGGTTTCCCAAAAATCAGGAAGATCATCCATGAACTTGCATAAAACTTCTTCATTGTCATATACTCTCAAGACCGCTGTATAGGGCCTCCGATCGTCGGGGGCCTCCGTTTTTTTTAATTATCTTACTATAATATAATTAGTATATAAGAAAGAAAGTTACTAATTAATAACAAGTTGCTTCTGGTGTAGTTGGTTAGCGCTCTTCTTTGTTTAGAAGAACCCCAGGTTCAAATTCTACTATCTATCATTGCATTTTTAATTGATTTTAAATATTTTTTAATTCTAATAAATTTCACGGTTTATTTACTTGTATTTTAAGATTACTTAATTATAAACTTATTTTAACATCACTTATAAGTTCAAAAAATAAAGATAATTATATAAAATTTCATAACTTCTAAAATAAAAGTTTTGATCTTTATTTCCTATTATCTATTCATTTTTTGTGATTTCCTTCTCTAATGTTTAAAAACTTTTAAAAATCATTTATGATCGAGTATGTTTTAAGATAAATTAAATGTTTTAAGTTTGATTCTGATTATGAAAGTATAATAGATGATTTTGCTTTTATAAATGTTAGAAAATTTATGTTCAAAAAATAGTAATGCTTAGTTATTTGTCTTCTTTTTTTAAAAATGTACCTAGTAGTGCCCATTTATTATTAGAGTATTAAACTATTTGTGTTATGTTTTGTACATTTTACTTATCATGTGATTATTTCTTAATTTTTCTTAATAATTAACCTTTTACTCTTATCTTGAGAATAATCATAGGAGATTTATGGACATCATTTAACGTGATAAATGTTGGTTTGGTTTTTATTTGAATCTTGTTTGTAATTATTTTATATTTTCATGTATATTCTAAACTGAAAGGATTTATTTTTTAATTTAGTGATAAAAATAATATAATTGTAAACAAATATAAGGCCACATTTAGGTTCTTACACAGGGCCTCCAAAATGTCAGGATCGGCCCTGTATACTCTTCCCAACAACTTTAGGTCGTTGAGAAAGCTGTTAAAACGGTTGTAGTAGTCAGAGAGAGATTCTCCTTTTTCATGAGAAAAGAGTTCATACTTTCTGACGAGAGCAATCATTTTGATCTTCTCTACTTCATCTGTCCCCTCATACAAAATACATAAGGTTGACCACATTTCATGTGCAGTAGAAAATTTGGCCAAGGAGTGATAAACCTCATCAGGGAGGGAGAGAGCAATTATAGCTCTGACTTTAGTGTAAGTGCTACAAGACGTCTGTCATCGTCATTATATTTGATAAGTTTCTTAAGGATGTATCTACCGGTTGCAGCAGATCGTTCTTCATCATAGGAATAATAAGAACCATCACCAACAACAGATATTTGAGGATCAATACGAGTCTTTTAGGTTACGAGCCCTGACTCTAGGGAGAATATAACCCTCACGAAGAAAAGTAATATATCTACGGAAAGAATCAATAATTACGCATAGAAAACTTTTAAGATTGTTGCGGAAAGAACAGGTAAAACTATTCTAACAATCTTTCACAAAGAAACAAGAACACAACTTAAAACACAAAGATTAAACTTATGGAAAAGGGAGAGAACAGGTTTGCCAACTTTTTGCTTGAGTGCACTAAGATCTCTTTTCAAAAGTATAACCTTACATGGGAGGAGTCTTCACCTTTATATACCACCATGTGCATTAAATGCTTGAGGACACTTGTCATCTTGGGATTGAATGTGAGAGATGTCATTCAAAAAGACAAGTATCCTTTTTGTCTTAATATGGAACATAGTTGACCTTACGACCTTTTTGTAGACAACACCTGAAAATGATGTAAACAACAAACATCTTTTTATGAACCTTTGGAGAATGTCCCCATTATTCCATGATTTGGTGAAGATCTTCTGTGCAAGAAGAAAAAGATGTCTACCTTTTTTTAGAAGGAAATTTGTAGAAGGAGTACCAGCCGATTTGTGAAGGTGAAATCGGCATGAGAGGGTCTAGCCGATTTGATAAGAGCAAATCAGTTAGAGGAGGGTCTTGCCGAATTGGAGAGCTACAATTTGGCAGGTGGATAACTTAGTGAGGTTGGAAATTTATCTTGATACGCATCTGAAGATTTACTTCTTGTTGATTTCGGTTCGTCTTTGACTTCACCGATCTTTTGAAGCATGACTAAGCTATTACAAAGAACCTTAAATAATCTAAGTGTAAAAGATGTTCAAATAATACAAGTAGGAGTTGATGATCCGAAAAGGAGGCCATCTTCAAATCCTTGATAACCCAACACATATAAACTTAAGTTCTATGAGTATAGAACATTTAGACGTTCTAGACGTCCTCTAAATATGTAAAACCCGTGATTTTTTTAGGATTTCGTTTAGGTTTGTTGTTTTCTTTTGGTTTATGGTGGTCGTTTGACCATTAAGATGGAAATTCAATATGGTTTAATATCATATAGGAACTATCGATGATCTAATCGGACACGAAGAACGGGAGAAAATCGTGAAAATTGGATCCTCGTAACTTGGCAGCGACCCTAGGTCACGGCCCAGGCCGCATAAATCACTGTAGAAGACACGTGCCACCTGCCACGCGACATCAGGTCGTGTGGGCAAGGTCGTGGGAACCTATTAGGGGTTTTAAAAGTTGTGATTTTTTGGGAATTTCTCACTTTCTTTTCTCCAACTTTCTCCTGCACCTTTCCCTATATAGATTTGGTGTTTTGGGAAGCTTTAGGTCCGATATTTAGGACCATTGGAAGCATGTCTTGATGATTTAGGAGCTATCAAGTTGAAGGTAATATTTCTCTTCTCCAACCAATAGCTATGGTCTGTGTTTTCTTTATCCCCTTTCCATTTCTTCCCCATTCTGGCGTAACTTTGGGAGTATTTGTGGTAGAAGAACCTTGTAGAAGCTTTGGAATTAAGATTTAGAAGGCTTGCTAGGAGATCTCACGTCTTCACCATGAAGCTCAAATTTTGTTGTTAAAACCAAGATTTAGCATAAATGTAGCAATGTGAATTCTAGTTGTTTTTACAAAATTATATACATGTCAAAATATCTTTATTTGGGATTTGAACACACCCCTATGGGTTATTCCACTTTTGATGAATTTTGTGAATATTTGTGTAATTGGGCATATTTGGGTTATGAAATCGTTAAAGATTATTTGTAAGGTGTTCATTGGGTGTTTTGAGACACCAAATCATTTTTATTGCATCAAATGAGGCTTATTGAATATTTTGATATTTTAGGTAAGTTATGAATTTCATTCCTAAAAATGCACCTTTGGATTATTATTGATTTAGTTGGATTTGGTTAATAAGTTGAAGGGTTTACCGACTTTGTTTTGGGTTAAGCATTGTTTTAGGATTTTACCCAACTTATGAGACTTATGAGCTTTTTATAGTGGCACGTTAGCCCTTTTGGTTATAAGTTCATAAATCTTTGATGAACGCCTATTATTGGCCTTGTGGGAAACTAGAAAAATATAGACCATGCGGTTTTGGACCTTTTGCTATTATACTTCATCAAAGTGTTGATTAGGCTTATTCATGTTATAAGTGTCATGTATTTCTTAAACATTTGGAAAACAAGCCTTTTTGGGTTATGTGGTTAACATTGACTTTATTTAAATTGTCAATTGTTGTAGGTCCTATTAGCTTGATTTCAACTCAAATGAGTTTTGGGGACACTTATTTGGTTTAAATAGCTTATTTTGTAACTTTGGACGTGAATTGTATTTATTGCATATTTGTTTGAATATTACATATTTTGATTGCATTAGTCATTCAATTAGAGTCATATAATTGAAATTGTAATCCATTGATCTAAGGATAGGAGTTTGTCGTATTGTTAAGTGTGGAGTTTTGATGTCCATACTTAAGTCTAGTGAGTGGTCACCAAGCCATGGTTTTAAGAGCTTGTGGTGATACCCTATTGGGTCGTATATTGCAGCTAGTAGCTTTCAATGGTATTTTATTGAGTCATATATGAAGCTAGGTCTTGCAGTGGTGCTCGTTGGATCTGTACACGGGGACCGATGACTTTTGTGGTAGAACTCATATAGAGGTCGAGTAGACACTAGGGTCATTGTGGGTATCTTGTGGTGGTACTCAATTGAGTCTACAAGGGGATCCATGGTCTGAGGTGAAACTTAAGAATGTTGATAGGTGGCTTACTTTTGTGTTCCCACCACATTCGATAGAAACGCATCTCCCCCGTCACCGAAAGTTGTTGTTTTTTAGTGCTTTGCAACTTAAGATTTCGGTGTTTTGGATATAGAGTTTTATCCGTGTGTTTGATGTTTTGAAGTGTGAGTCTTATGCTCATGTTGGGAAGAGTTTGTGTAACACCCGCATTTCGGTAAGTACCCTTTGTGTATCTTTTGCTTCCCAAATTGCCCTATTGATGGTAGATGGTCAAGCCTCATCTTATTTCAAACGATTAGGGCCAACCATGAGTTTCGTTTTTCGTTCGAGTGAAGTCGCAGAGTGGAATCGAGGTCGAACTCAAGCACGGTACAGAGCCGCGCGACAATGCCAACGACTGTGATACCTGTCACTATCGCTTGGCAAAGTCGCCAAGGACGTACCGTGAGCTGGGGGAGGTTGGCAACAATGCCAGCGAATGTGACACCTTCTCACTGCCGCATGGAAAAGTCGACAAGTTGGTACCGAGAGGAGGGTGTAGAGGGCGACAATGCCAGCGACTATGAAATTTGTCATAGTCTCCAGGCACAGTCGCTGTCGTGCTCCAACCCCTCTAAAACTTCAGCAATCCCATTCTAACTCATTATATTGATACTAGAACTTCTTGGGAGCGATTTTTGCTTGGAGAAAAGGTCGGTTTACTCCCTCTCATCATTCAATGCATTAAGGGAGTCCATTAAATGTTAATCTTGTGGTTGATAGGGATTGTTGGCATTTATTGAAGGTCCTAGTGATTCAAGGCTTCAAGCATTCTTTCTCCATCTCTCTCTCAAGATATCATCATCTAGGGTTTGTATACAAACTTTGCAAGGTGAGTACATTCACATTTTTAAACACCATACATATTAACTTTCTTGCATTTGAGTTCTTGCATACTCCCAAACTATGGGGTTTTGGATTTTGGTAAACTTTTTACCTAAAATTGATTTTTAGAGATTTTAAGGTTTTGGGTGTGGATAAAAATGTTTGAAAACGTAGTTGGTCTATGAATAAAGGATGTTTATGGTATTTACATATTCCATTATCACCATCTTTTCTTTTATGGATCGTTGATGAACCCAAGTAAAATTAAGGTTTTGGGAAGGTTTGGATCTTGATTCAAAGGCATGTGTTGTGGTTTTATTATTGAGACGAGCTTTATATTGGCATATAGTGTATTTGGTTTTTATGTGAACCTCCATCCATTAATTCGGTAAGTTGACTATGGATGCTTTGGTATGAAATTGCTATACATAGACCAATATTATTGTATTGGAATGTGTCTTGGTCTTGGTTTTAGTGCAATGGATCCATAGGCACGGTGGACTTAATGTTGTGGTTTGACATTGAGTCCATCATTTTGGCACGAAATAGGCATCGAGTCACCATGGTACGTAAGGTGTAAGCCTATATGACCGGGCAGCGTCCCATGGGCAGTAAGATGTAATTCCTTGGTGCATAAATTCCCGTTTTGGTGCTTCCCGAGAATAGACCTAGAGGGGTTGACTTGGTGTTTTCTCGAGCAATAGACTTAGAGGAGTTGAGCTCATAAAGACAATTGTTATTGAATTGATTATGGTATGATTGTGAATGATTTTTATACTTGTTTTGACTTGGTTTCCGGTTATTAAATAAATCACTTTCCAAACGGCTTTATAATTGTCGCTATTAGATGTTTGTTCTCACTAGGCGTTAGCCTAACACTTATTCTTAAATATCATGTATGGCAGGTCATCTTAGCGGCGGGGCTTTTCGAGATTGAGCGTTCGACTAAGTGGTCGAGAGTGGTCATTTTTTGAGGCTTGTAGATCGGCGTGATTTATTTTGTGGAGTACCATTTTGGAAGAATAGCGACACCCCACTATAATCTAATTTAGACTAACTTAGATTATTAGGTTTCCGATTTATATTCTTCATTTCATTTGAAATTGTAAATGACATACTTTATTCCCCTATTTTAGGGTGACACACTTTAATTTTAGAATGAAATTTCCGCATTTATTCAGGTTTAAATTGACCCCTATTTTTAGGGTATTACAGTTTGATATTGTTATTATTCTAAAACGGGTATTGGATTTGAAAATGTAACACCCTCAAAATTTGGAAAAAGCGACTAAATTAAAACTTTCAATAACACCTCAAAGAGGGATAAAATCTCTTACTACAAATACGTAAATGCAATACATTTCTAGATTGAACCATCAACGAGAAAATAAAGTCTTACAAAAAGACTAACTAAAGTCGGGTGTTACTATAACCCAATACCAATCGCTATCTCCAATATAAGTGCGGAAGACTTCAACAAGCTAATCACCTTTTCGAGAACACCACTAGCACTCATCTCTTCACAGTCTCACTAGAACTATTCCCAACCGGAACCTGTTGCACATGCCGACAAATAAAAAGGGTTAGGCTAACGCCTAGTGAGTTCAAGAGTTTTCATCAAGAATATAAAAACCATTAAATGGAAATAATGCAACTTAAATCATGATCCTTTAAAATGAATTACTTCAAATATGAGAACGACTCATTTTCCAATAATTAAGCAATTTATAAATGAACGCCTCAACGCCAACCATTATTTCATGAAGTAATGCAATCCAACACTTACTCAAAACGTGAATAGTTGTAAATGCCCCAATGATGATGTTTGAATAAAACTTTATAAACCAAACGACCAAAATTAAAGCATAAGAGGAAAGACCCAAACTCAAAGCGTCACCGAAAACAAGGATAAATTTAAATACCCAAAACAACACCTTTCGATGACGGGGGAAACCCGAATTCCATGGCTAGTGGCGGAACACAGAGTAAGCCACATTCCAAGTTATTGAGCTCACCATATTAGGAACCCATGGCCACGAGCTCTCCGACTCGTACTAAGATGTGTGGGTGGGCCCTCGAGGATTCCCAATCATGCACATTCGCTAGGATTTAATTTACGGTCCATGACTAGTAACCGGTCCCACATAACCGTACCAAGTTGCCCCGGAGGACCCAATGTCTCAACTAGCTACAAATGGGAAGTGACTATCCCATAAAAACAGACACATAAATTAACTCGCGGATGCAGGTCCGGTTATTGGACTTCACGAGCCCTCACCGTATTATCCTCGAGATCCCAAGACTAATTCTGGCCAATATATAAATAATAACTCATTTTCTTTTTACATAATAAGGACCGACTCATATGCCTATGGATCCACTGCATTACAGTCTAAAACATTACATGACTCCAAATGAATGACCAACGCACTCAAAACATGTAACTCTCAAATGACACGTAATAAACGCCATTGTACTAAAAGCTTCCACCCCGGGCTAGTCAACCGGTCAATTGAATTAAAAGCTTCCACCCCGGGCTAGTCAACCGGTCAATTGTACTAAAAGCTTCCACCACGGGCTAATCAACCGGTCAATTGCATTAAAAATCGTTTTAGTCAAAATCGAGCCAAGGCTCATCAGTTTACTTAAATCTCCAAATGAAAGTCAGTGTAAACATTAAAACACGTTTGACCAACGGATATGCAAACACAACGACCAAAAGTAAGATTAGTTCAAAACTCAACATTAGTTGAGGCAACCCACTTTCCAAATGAACTTATACCCTTATATTTTCCAAATGCCTCATAATACAATAATATGCATTTTCCAAACGATTTATAAAATCGCATGCACAAAAGGACATTTACATCAAAGGAACTCCATTTATATATATAAAATCATCTAGGGAGTGTATTAACATGATTTATTCACCAAGCGGGTTACGGGGAGACCTAAGTCGCGCCACAACTCGCCCCATGCATTGTTTGTCCGGTTTCTTCATTATTCACTGTTTTGGCCGTAACTTCTTCGTTATAGCTCCGATTTTGCTCCGGAAAGAACCGTTGGACTCGTAATTGAATCCTTCATCAACCAAGAATATAAAATCTAGGATTCAAGTCCAAAATCATATATCTTATTTTTCCCTTTAAAGCTACTGATTTCTGTATTAACTTGAAGTGATGCTTTTCGAAATTCGGGGTGTTACAGAAAATAACGAGTTTTGGAAAGATGTTACTTTGATGATTTATGATTTAAATAAATGATTCGTTATTTAAAGGAAATTTTTTGATTTAACCATTTAATGTTTATATGATAAAACTTCTTTAATTCACTAGGCGTTATTCCTAACAATTTTTCTTATCGACATGTATATTAGGTCTTAGTGAGATCTGAGTGACGTTTCGAGATTTGTAGAGGCTCCAGTAGGATGGCTTTAGAGGCGTCATCCGATTTTTGAAGATAGCAGACTTGATGTTTTAGTAACCCCCTACCTATTTTAATTCTGTCAAGGATTAGATTGTCCGTTTAGAACTCTAATGCATATCTTGCCTTCCTTCTTTTATAAATTCTAAGTTTTATGTTATTAAATTTTTTTATTTCACTACAAAACAAACAAGTTTTTTCGACGGAAAAATCCGTCGGAAATCCATCCGAAACGAGTGTTTTCGGCGGATTTGGCAGGACGAAAATCAAGGCGCGGCAAACTTAATTTTTCGGCGGACTTTTCGGCAGACAGACAATTTTCGACAGAATATTCCGCCGAAATCGTACCCGAAATGTTTTTTGATTTATTAAACGATTTAATCGATTTTTTAATTAAGGAAATAATTATTTTATATTTTCGGCGGATTTTCGGCAGAATATTACGCCGAAAGTAATTAATTTATTTATTAAATTCTTTTTTTTTATATTTTAAAGGAAAAAAATTGTGTTTTCGGCGAAAGGTTTTGGTGGATTTTCGGCGAAAAAATCCGCCGAAAATAATTAATTTGTTAAATTATTTAATTATTTTATTTAATTATTTAAACATTACCGACAAATTATCCATCGGTAATCCGTCGGTAATTTTTATTTTAATTTAAAAAAATAATTAAAATACAGAAAAAACTATACAAAAACACTACAAAACCACTACTTCGGTAATTTGAACCTTTTATTAAAAAAATGAAAATTATTATTCAATTTATTCGAATTTTTGTTATACAAATGCACATTTTACAATCGAAAAATCAAACGAGCTGTTGTAGATCTTGCTTACATCGCACCGTAAAAGACAAAAAAATAGTCGTTTTCTGGAGTTGTCTCTCGTAACCCATTGTAGAAATGGGTGACGATGGTGGTGTCGGTGTTGATGATTGGATTTCCACAAACTTTCTTAAACATCTCCATTTCTTCCCATCTGTTCTCCTACACCTCCATGGCTCTAGATCTGACCCACATCATTTCAGCATTCTTCATTTGTCAATCAGTATAAAGCATGAAGTCAACCCAACATTTATTGGCTACAGGTTGTAAAATTCATGGAAGATAGTTAGGAGGCACACAGGTCAAATCATTATTTCTAAGACATTGTTGGGAAATTCAGAAATGCTCAAGTATGGTTAATGTTGCTTCAACATAATTACTACTGCCAGTTGAAGTTAATGCTGCAGATACAACTTAATGCTGCTCATCAAGAATTACTACTGCCAGTACATCATGATTACTACTGCTAGTAGATTTTACTACTGCTAGTAGTTAGTACTGCTGGAGTTAGTACTGCTAGAACAAAGTTAATACTGCTGAGCATGGTTAGTACTGCTTAGAGTATTAATGCTGCTTATAAGATGAAGATTCGTATGGAATGGATGACAGCTGGTTTGAAGATATCTATGGAAGCTTAGAGATAATGATGGAAGATTATACTGAAGATCTTTTATTATTGTGTAATTATCTTTATATTCAGTATATGTATAGAATAGTTTGTTTTTCTTTAGAAGTAACATTCATTCTGAGTTTTTAGCTTTGATACAGAGAATCAACCTCAAGGTTAGAACCCTAATTCTAGAGAAGTAGAATTCGTATTGGTGAGTCTGTTCATCAATATTGAGGTTGTGTGTAAAAGCTTGTGACTTTCAATCATTAAATAAAGTTTGCAAGTTGTTCATCAGATTTACTGTTTTGTTTACTGTTTTATTGAATATCAAAGTGTTATTCCGCAAACTTCTTTGATATTGTTTTCTGAGAGTGTATTCTTGTTAAGAATTAAGATCCTGACAAGTGGTATCAGAGCCTGTACTCTCAGAAAACTTATTCATCATGGAAAACGTTGTTGAATCAAACAGTACCCTGGTCTCAAAGGTCCCAATGCTTAGATCCAATGAATTCGACATGTGGAAGATTAGAATAAAGCAATACATTCTTCTCACTGATTACTCTATGTGGGACATCATTGAGAATGGCCCATCTGATGCAGGAAAGATTGGTGCAGATGGAAAGAGAACTCCACCAAAGACAGATGCAGAAAGAAAGACAAGGCAGACAGAGATGAAAGCCTTAAGCACTCTACTCTTGGCCATTCCCAATGAATATCAACACCAATTCTGCAGTTGCACTGATGCACAGATGCTCTGGAATGCTCTAGAGAAGAGATTCTCAGGTACCAAAAGTACCAAGAGAAATCAGAAGGCCATACTGAAGCAACAGTATGAGAACTTTATGTCAACCAAGAATGAGTCCATGACTCAAACTTTTGACAGGTTCAACAAGCTAATTGGTGAACTGGCTACAGTTGGAGTACAAATTGATCAAGATGATCTAAACAGGAAGTTCTTAAGGTCCCTGGGTGATGAATGGACCATGTATACTGTCTCTTTCAGACAGAATGATCAACTGGAAGAAAAGGAACTTGATGATCTATACAATGATCTAAGAGTTTTTGAATCTGAGGTAGAGGCTAAGAAGAAGCCTTCTGGATATGTTCACAATGCTGCACTCCTATCTGCATCAATTGATTCTACTTCCAACCCTGAATCAGTTAGTGCTGCTAATGGAGCAAATAAAGAGAAAAGCACTGAATCTGTGTTTGAAGCCTTTATATCCAGTCATGGAAACTCTTCTCTAATTAATGATGACTTGGAACAACTCCATCCAGATGATCTTGAAGAGATGGACATTAAATGGCAGATGGCCATGCTCTCTATGAGAGTAAAGAAGTTCATCAAGAGATCTGGGAGGAACAACTTCTCCCAAAGAAGAGAAGATGGAGCAGGTTTTGACAAGTCAAAGGTGGAATGTTATAAATGTCATCAAAAGGGACACTTTGCTAGGGAATGCAGAAGTGGAGTGTCTCACAACAACAACCACCAACAAGCACAGTCTGGAAGCTTCAATAATAACAGAAACTCTGCACAAGCCCTAGTCTCTCAACAAGGTATGGGGTTTGATTGGAGTGATCAAGCTGAAGAGGCTATCCAAAACTAAGCTCTAATGGCAGAGGTGTCTGATCTCCCAACAGAGGTAATTTCTAATCTTTGTTCTCAAAATTGCATTAACACTGTTAAAAGGTACAGGGATCACAATCAGAACATGAGTGATGACCTTAAAAGATTAGAAAAGGACATAAAAGATTATGTAAGGATTGTTGAGAGGTTTGAAGATCAGATTAAGAGTTTTCAAGCTAATGAGCTTCAACATTCTTATGACACAAACTACTGGAAGTGGGAGAAGAATGACCTAGAACTCCAACTGACCAAATCTAAAGAGGAGAATGATAAGTTAAGAGGAAAGTTAGCTAAAGTCAAGCTAGATGTAGAAAAGTTTTCCAATGCTTCTAAAGCAATGGACTCTTTACTACAAACTCAGATTCATGATAGACTGAGAAGAGGAATAGGGTATAATACCACACCACCACCCTACAACAATAACTACATCCCTCCTAGTTCAGACTTGTTAGAGAGAAAGGATAGGAAGGACCTGCCTGAGGGAGCCACTGAGAAAGATCCCTTAGATGAAGTAGTTGTTAAGGATAAAACTGAGAAAGAAACTGTCAAGAATAAGGACAACACTGTGAGTGGTGAGATTCCTATAGAAAATCACATAGTTACCAATGAGGGATGTGGAAAGAATTGGGTCAAGTCCAATGAGATAGAGAAGACTGAGGGAAAGAATAAGAAGGTTCATTATAAGCAGACCACTATTGTGAACCCTATCCCTTGCAACAAGTGTTCACGCAATAAATCTGAGCCCCAACAACATGATAAAAAGAGGGTAATCAAAGAAACTGGAATAATATGTGGGCACAAAAACAAGGGATTGATCTGAGTAAAATCAATAGACCAAAACCCTGTTTTATTTGTGGAAAGCTTAATCACATTGCCAAATACTGCTATTTCAATCATATGAACCAAAGGCTGAATTTTCAGAGACCTACTCAAAAACCCTTTGGTTATAGGAAGAAAGAAAAGAACCTTATGGCTAAGAAAGTTGTCAAATCTAAAAGCCACATAAAGAAAAAGAATGTGGAGGACAGTGTCAAGATCTGGATACCTAAAAGCACTAAAATTGTTAGTACTGTTACCACAAATAGTGCTGCTGACAGTGATAGTGCTGCTAGAAGCAATAGTACTGCCAACAAGGTTAGTACTGCCAAACCTGTTAGTACTGCTAACTCTGTTAGTACTT
The DNA here is from genome assembly GCA_954870635.1 of Arctium minus. Classification (NCBI taxonomy): domain Eukaryota; kingdom Viridiplantae; phylum Streptophyta; class Magnoliopsida; order Asterales; family Asteraceae; genus Arctium; species Arctium minus. The sequence continues at coordinate 80,137,880 of OX941083.1, read as the reverse complement.
CTAAAGATAGTGTTGCTTCTAGTATTAGTGCTGCTAGACCAATAATCTTGACAAAGTACTCAAATACTAAGTGTTCTGATTTTAAAAACCTCATCAAAAAGGAATGTAAGTATTTTGATGAGAAAGGGAGACCCAAGACCACTTTGGCTTGGGTTCCCAATCAATACTAATTGTCTAATCTTATGTGCAGGGCAACCAACAGCTCAAGGGGAAGAGCATCTGGCATGTTGATAGTGGTTGCTCTAGGCACATGACAGGGAACATGTCTTGCCTCAAGAACTTCAAGAAGATTGATGGTGGGCATGTTGCTTTTGGGAATACTCCAGATGGAGGTAAAATCAGTGGTAAAGGTGATGTGACCAAAGGTAAAATGACCTTTGAAGATGTTTTCTATGTTGAACAGTTAAGGTACAACCTGTTAAGTGTATCACAGGTTTGTGACAAACAACATAGTATACTGTTTACAGAAAGGTAGTTGATGAAAAGATGATACTACTAAGAACCCCCAGAAAGGACAATGTATATTGTTTAGATATGGAAAGTGTTCCATCTGATTCATCCCTAAATTGTCTTGTTTCAAAAGCTTCTCTGGATGAATCATCACTTTGGCACAGAAGGATGTGTCACATGAACTTCAAAACAATAAATAAGCTGGTTAAAAACAACCTTGTAAGAGGTTTACCTTCTAAAGTCTATTCATGTGATGATCATTCTGTTGCTTGTCTTAAAGGCAAACAACACAAAACTTCTCATAAGTCCAAAGAGGTGAACACAATCTCTAATTCTCTTCATTTATTACATATGGATCTGTTTAGCCCTACAAATGTTATGAGTATAGGTAAGAAATCATACTGCCTAGTTATTGTTGATGATTACTCTAGATTTACTTGGGTATATTTTCTATGAAATAAGGATGAGACAAGTGGACTGATCAAATCCTTTATTCTAAGAATTGAAAACCAAACTAATCAAAAAGTAAAAGTCATTAGGTCAGACAATGGTACTGAATTTAAAAATATTGACCTAAACACCTTTTGTGAGGAAAAAGGAATTGAGAGACAATACAGTGCTCCTAGGACTCCACAACAAAATGGTGTTGCTGAGAGAAGGAATAGGACACTGATTGAGGCTGCTAGATCTTTGTTAGCGGATTCTAAGCTTCCAATAACTTTCTGGGCAGAAGCAGTTAATACTGCTTGCTATGTCCAAAACAGAGTACTAGTAGTCAAGCCTAAGAACAAGACACCTTATGAGCTTTTTAATAAAAGAAAACCCTTTATTGGATTTTTCAAACCTTTTGGGTGTCCTTGTACTATTTTCAATACTAAATCTCACCTGGGAAAGTTTGATAGCAAGGCTGATGATGGTTTTATTGTTGGTTACTCATCTCAAAGTAAGGCCTACAGAGTTTTTAATACTTCTTCTAGAATAATTGAGGAAAGTGACAATGTCAAATGCAATGAGAACACACCAAATCCTATTGGGTCTGGTCCTCAGTGGCTGTTTGACATTGATTCACTAACTAATTCTTTTGGTTTCAGTAGTGATGATTATGTAGGTTCAGGAAGTGGAGGATCAGGGGCTACACAAGTTCAAGACATTATACCTCAGTCTGTGATCTTTCCTATGCCTATAAAAGAACCTGTTGAATTCTGTGAAAAAGAGACTATAACTGAGCCAATACAGAGTGAAGAAGAAAGAAGAGTAGAGGAATCTTCAGTGCATAAAGAGCTAGAAGTAGTTGAGGTGATCCCCTCAGCTGACTTAAATGATTCCAATCTAAAGGAGGGAATCCATGAAGAACCTAGTTTTCAGACTAGAACACAAAAGAATCATCCTCCAGAGCTAGTAATAGGAGACATATCTTGTCCTATGATTACAAGGAATCAAAGCAGACTTCAAGAGATGCAGGATCAACAACACACAGTACTCTCCTGCTTTCTATCCCAGATTGAGCCTAAGAAAGCCTATGATGCAATGAAGGATTCAAGTTGGATAGAAGCCATGCAAGAAGAGTTACTTCAATTCAATCTACAGGATGTTTGGGACTTGGTGGACCTTCCAAAAGGTCATAGAGCTATAGGCACCAAGTGGATTTTCAGGAACAAAAAGGATGAGAGAGGTATTGTGATCAGGAACAAAGCAAGGCTTGTGGCACAAGGGTACACCCAAGAAGAGGGCATAGATTATGATGAAGTGTTTGCTCCAGTGGCAAGGGTAGAGGCAATTAGGCTGTTCTTAGCCTATGCCTCATACATGAAGTTCAAGGTCTATCAAATGGATGTAAAGAGTGCCTTTCTATATGGTACAATTGATGAAGAAGTATATGTCTGTCAGCCACCTGGTTTTGAAAATCCTTCATATCCTGACAGAGTATACAAGCTGAAGAAAGCACTCTATGGTCTACATCAAGCCCCAAGAGCATGGTATGACACTCTGTCTACCTATCTCTTGGAGAATGGGTTTGAAAGGGGCATCATTGACAAGAACCTTTTCATTAAAAGAAGTAAGAAGGACATCCTATTAGTTCAGATCTATGTGGATGATATCATCTTTGGATCCACAAAAGATCAGATGTGTAGAGACTTTGAAGAGTTGATGCACAAGAGCTTTAAAATGAGTTCAATGGGTGAACTTACCTTCTTCCTTGGATTTCAGGTGAAACAGCAGTCATATGGGATCTTTATCAGTCAATCAAAGTATGTGCAAGACATCCTGGAGAAATATGGTTTAAAAGACTCAAAGCCGGCAAGCACGCCAATGTAAACTCACAAACAGATCACTGCTGATCTTGAGGGGGAGGATGTTGATGTCCATCTATATAGATCAATGATTGGATATCTAATGTATCTCACAGCCTCAAGACCAGATATCATGTTTCCAGTATGTGTATGTGCCAGATTCCAAGTCAAGCCAAAACAATCACATCTTCAAGCTGTGAAGAGGATTTTCAGATACTTAAGAGGGCAACCTAGATTAGGTCTTTGCTATCCATATGAATCTTCATTCGACTTGATTGCATATTCAGATAGTGACTTGGGTGGTGCTAACATGGACGGAAAGTCTACTTCAGGGGGATGTCAACTTTTGGGTGCAAGACTAGTATCCTGGAAGTGCAAGAAACAAACCACAGTGTCCTTATCAACAACAGAAACTGAGTATATTGCTGCTGCAAGTTGCTGTTCTCAGGTTCTATGGATTCAAAATCAGATGCTGGACTATGGGGTAACATTTCTTCACACTCCAATCTTTATTGACAATAACAGTGCTATAAGCATTGTTAACAATCCAGTCAAGCACTCCAAAACAAAGCACATTGAGATCAGGTATCACTTTATCAGATATTGCAATGAAATGAAGCTCATTCAAGTTGCCAAAGTTCATATTGACAACCAGTTTGCAGATCTATTCACTAAAGCTTTTGATGTGGTTAGATTCACTTTCTTGGTCTCAAGTGTGGGCATGATCAACTCTGAATGATCTCATGTTTTTAAAAGTGTTCCTATACCTGCTATTTTGGTTATTTGTGTGCTGCTAATCATCTTTCACAGGAAGTTATTGCCTTGATCAGACCTTCATAAGCTTCAAAAAGAGTAAGTATAGTTAATACTGCCAGTGCAGTTTTAATACTGCCAGTGCTCAGTTAATACTGCTAATGGTTAATACTGCTAGTTAGTTAATACTGCTTTCAGTTAATACTGCTAGTTAGTTAATACTGCTAGTTGGTTAATACTGATCTCAGTTAATACTGCTAGTTAGTTAATACTGCTATTAGTTAATACTGCTCTAGGTTAATACTACTTATGTCCCATACACTATAAATACCCTTTGCCCGCCTAAAACTTCATAACGACTCTTTGCATACTGATCACTTGGTCTCTAACCCTTTTCTCTCAAGTATCAAGTATTTCAGGCAAGAACATTCAAGTTCAATGGCATCCATGGCATTCATCGACGAGCACAATGAAATCGCGATGCTCCAAAAGCCAAAGCAAGATGCAGGATTTCATCAGATAGTGGATTTTCTAAAGAATAGCCATATTGCCAATGCTCTAACTGTGTCGCCAACAATATACATAGAGCATCAAAGGCAATTCTGGGCGAATGCTACCATAATCACAGAGAATGGTGTGCAGATTCTGAAAACAAGGGTGTGTGACAAACCCTTGTCTGTTACTGAAGAGGTGATACGCATCTGTCTACGTCTAGACGATGTTGAAGGTATTACTTCTCTTCCTAATGAGGACCTGTTCTCAAATTTATCAAGAATGGGGTATGGAGGCCAGTTGGGTGGTTTTAAATTCTCAAAAGCAAAATTTTATACCCAATGGCATTTTCTTGTTCATACCCTTATGCATTGCATCTCTAAAAAGACTACTGGATGGAGTGAGTTTAGCAGTACCATTGCTTATGCCTTGGTCTGCTTGGCCACTGCCAGAAAGTACAATTTTTCTAAAATGATTTTCAGTGATCTTGTCTCAAACCTGGGAAGTAAAAAGAGTTTTTATATGTACCCTAGGTTTGTACAAGAAGTTATAACACACGAATTGACGGATATGCCTCACTTTGATGAGGTATATGTACCAAAAATTCCCAAAGGTAAGGTCTTTTCAAACATGAAGAGATCCCCTTTGGACTCGGAAGGAGTTGACACCCCATTGTTCTCTACAATGATGGTGGTGTCCCACACTGAAGAAGGTATGGCAGCAGGGTCAAGGCCCTCATTAGACCATCCCACTGCTAGCCAATCCCAACCTTCCCACTCTATATCAATCCCCCAGTCCCTAATTCATAAGCCAACTTCTCCTATCACCCAAACTTATATCAGGAAAAAGGTAAAGAAGGCTCCTTCCCTTCTTGTACCATCACCCACTGAGCCTTTAAGCCCTCTAAGGGAGAATTCTCCTTTAGAGAATATCTACAGGGAAACCACAGGGGTGTCTCCCAACCCCAAGGAGGTGCTCACTGAGAAGATGGTTGAGCATATGGGTGAGCAGGCTGCCACTACTCCTGCTAACACAGAGGAGGACAGTGGTAACATAAATAAGACCTCCCCCATGGAAACTTTGAATGAGCAATCATTCAAAGGTCCCTAGTGCCAAGAAACCAAGGGGGTGGATAGTGCTTCTGCTAGGCAGAAGAATTCCACTCCTAAAAGATCCAATGATCCTTCAAAAGGGGGTAACACTCCTGGAGAAGGTGAGGACAGATATAACTATCAAGAATTGATGGATACTATGGGAAACATCAACCTGGATGTTATCAAACAAGGAGCTGACATAGAAGAAATGAAGCTGGTAATCTTGTCCCAACAAATGCAAATTACCAAACTCAAGAAATTGGTGATGAAACTAGTCCAGAAAAAGAAGAAGAAACAATTTGTGCTAAGGAGAAGGAAATCAGGGGATGATGCTCCCAAAAAGGGGGAGTCAGAAGCTGAGTTCACAATGGAAGAAGCTACAGATAAGGGGGAGAAACAAGGAGTTGAGGGGGAGCTTGATGGAATAAGTACAGAAAGGGTACAAGCAGTGGAAAAAGATTCAGAGGGTGTACAAGAAGCAGAAACTGTTAATGCTGCTGAACTAAGTGAAGCAGCAGAAATGGTGAAAGAAGTATTAAGTGATCTTCAAAGTAGAAATTTGGAAGAACTTGAGACAGCAGAAGCATTAATCAAAGCCAAGCATGATACTCCCAAGGTCAATTCAAAGGCCAAAGGAGTTATCATCAAAGACAATGTTGAAGCTGTCAAGAAAGTTAGTATTCAGAAAATTATGAGTAAAGAAAAAGGCAAAGCAAAGCTAGTGGAATCTGATCAACCAATGAAAAAGCAAAAGTTGATTGAGTCAGATGAAGCTCTGGCTAGAAAGATACAAGCTGAACTTGAAGAAGCAGAAAATGTGCAAGTGGAAAAGGATAGAGAGATAGCAAAAGCAATGGCTGCAGAACTGAATAAAGCCTATCAACAAAGTCTTGCAACAGAACTAGCCAAGAAGAAAGCCACATCTCTGAGGAAGAATGCTGGAAAGATCAAAATGGCTGCAAAGAAAAGACAAAGACAACCTTCAAAAACATACCTTGGTGCTCAAGAGATAAAGAAAATGATTACTTTCCTCAAGGGTGCGGTAGGTGTCAAAGTGGAAATGTTCTCAAAGATGTCTTTTGAGAAAATCAAAGGGTTGTATGATGCAGAAATGATCAAGCTTCAAGGGAATGAAACGTCAAGGGTAGAAATGGAGAAAAGGATGAAAGAGAGCAATGACTTGTTGATACAAAAACCTTTTCCAGATAAGCAAGAAACTCCAAAGAAGGAGGCCACTCTTGGTGAAAATCTAAGGACTCTTAAAAGAACCAAGATGGTGGCAAGAAGAAAGATAACCAAGTAGCCTAGAATAACTGAAGGAGAGGCTGAGAAGGTTGATGAAGAAGAAGGGGCACCTGAGTCATCTGAAAAGAAAGAGCCTTCAAGTACTGATGATGTAAAGATGTACATGGTAGTGATGGACAAAGTGCCTGAACCAATTTCAGCAGAACCTGTTGGTGTAAAGCCTCCTGAAGTTATTCACTGGGATACATTGACAGTGGATGGAAAGGAATACATAAGGCTCAAGAGGAAGGATGAAAAGTATGAGGTATTCAATACTTGGACCAAGATTGTCAGAACATGCTCCAGGTCTGATATAGAAGAAATGTTTGAAATAGGGATGAAGTTGTATGTAGATCAGTTAAAAGCTCCAGGGATTTCAATTACAAAACTGGTGATGGAGTATATGTGTATGATGTTCAAACCTGAAGAAGTGGAGCATGTGATAAGAAGTGTGTTTCAAACAGTCAACAATTGGACTCTATATGAAACTAGTGGAGTATATGCAGTGACTTTGGATAGAAATCACATAGAATACTTCCTAGTGGATAGAGTATACAACCACAGCAGACTGAAGCTTCATGCAATGTTGAAGAAGAAGCTTGGATGTGTTGAAAACTCAGAAATGGCCAAGTATCTGATTCAGAGAATGATCAATCAAAGTTTAGGGCTAAATGTTGATACAGGGATCTGAAGAATGGTATTTTGGGAGCATCTGAAGAACTTGACTTCTCTTCCTAAAAGTCAAGTTAGGGGGAGATTGTTGGGAAATTCAGAAATGCTCAAGTATGGTTAATGCTGCTTCAACATAATTACTACTGCCAGTTGAAGTTAATGCTGCTGATACAACTTAATGCTGCTCATCAAGAATTATTACTGCCAGTACATCATGATTACTACTGCTAGTAGATTTTACTACTGCTAGTAGTTAGTACTGCTGGAGCTAGTACTGCTAGAACAAAGTTAATACTGCTGAGCATGGTTTGTACTGCTCAGAGTATTAATGTTGCTTATAAGATGAAGATTCGTATGGCATGGATGACAGCTGGTTTGAAGATATCTATGGAAGCTTAGAGATAATGATGGAAGATTATACTGAAGATCTTTTATTATTGTGTAATTATCTTTATATTCAGTATATGTATAGAATAGTTTATTTTTCTTTAGAAGTAACATTCATTCTGAGTTTTTAGCTTTGATAGAGAGAATCAACCTCAAGGTTAGAACCCTAATTCTAGAGAAGTAGAATTCGTATTGGTGAGTCTGTTCATCAATATTGAGGTTGTGTGTAAAAGCTTGTGACTTTCAATCATTAAATAAAGTTTGCAAGTTGTTCATCAGATTTACTGTTTTGTTTACTGTTTTATTGAATATCAAAGTGTTATTCCGCAAACTTCTTTGATATTGTTTTCTGAGAGTGTATTCTTGTTAAGAATTAAGATCCTGACGACATGTTTCTCTTAATAGCAAGAACACCAAACACATTGTCTCTTACAAAACTCTGCTATCTTATGGAAAAGAAATGCCAATTGTAAATCCTTATAGGAGCTTGAAGATTAATCTATTTCCCAACAGACCCCAATTAATTCAAAAATAGCATAAAATAATATATAATTCAAAATTCTTCATAAAAAGAACAGGTTCTCTATTTTTGAGCCAAAAACTTATCCAAAATCTTTAATTTTAAAATATGTTATTGGAGATACTCCAATGAGATTATGAGACTAGTTATACCAGCACATGCAAAAACATAAAAACAAAGCATACATACATAAACAAAATACACATATATTTGTATGTGATATCTTATTCTTAGCAAATTAACCAATTTCGGGATTGGAATACAAAAATTCAAAATTTGAAATAATACTCAGTCATATCTACAGGGCTTCGATGGGGGAGTTGCGGGAAGAAACCCACTCTACTCTGTGTTGCTGCCATTTTTTTCCTATTAGAAATCACAGAAGGAAACCCAGTAGAGAAACATTAAAATCACCATAATCATCAAAGAAAGGAAGTAGAGGAAGAAAAAACAGAGATGAAAGCTCCGATAGAACTCAATCCCGAGCAAACCCAAATCAAAAACCAAAATTACAAGACAAACAACAAAACCCAAATAAAAAATTTCAGTCCACAACCACTCGATGGGGGAGGCTCCGTGTATTAAAAGAATAAAATAAATTACGTTTCTGCAACACATATTGATACATGTTTTTCTTCCACCATCTTGAACACCTTCCCTCCCCATCATGGCGAGAAGAGAATAGAGGGGGACGAGAGGCTTTTTTTCAGGTGAGGGAGGCGACGGGAGAAAGAGGGAGGCGACGGGAGAAAGAGGGGAGAAAGAGTTTAGGATTATCAAGAGAGTGGAGAGGGCTCTCTTTTTTTTTAAAGAGAAAGGGAAAGAATTTCTTAATATAATATTAGAGAAAATAAATTGGGGGGAATGTTTGGTGCCGGTGGGGAAAAGGGGGAAAATCAAAAATTGAGTGAAAATTAGAAACGAGAATCAAATTTTAATTTTGATTTATGTAAATCTAGTGATTTAAATAATAGATATATTATTATAAATAATAATAATTTAATTTAAGTTAGATTTTATTGAATTTTATATTTGTCGTCTAAAAATAGGCCGATGTATGAATGCATTTGATGAATAAAAATTCATATAAAAGATATTTCTAAATCAGTTCTCACGAGATTGTAACATAATGAAAAACATTCAGTAATCGTACATAATGATCGTGAGTTTTTTTATTCAAAATTCCTTCATTTTAGTATGTTTTTTCAAAATTTTCTTCATGTCATTTATAGTTTCAAAAAACAACCACTCAGAGAAGTCTGATTACTCCATTAATGTTTTTGTTTTGACATCAATTTTTTTGGATTCAACGTTAAATGAAAATTTATTATTATTATTATGTGTAACACCCGTGAATTGGAGTTTTCCTTTAGTAATAATTCGGGATCCGTTTGACTATTAGAACGAAAAGGTGCCAAGAAATCAGGTGAGTTTTACTATGGAATCATCGAGGATCGAACCAAACGCGAAGACGCGAGAAAACGGAGTTTTGGGCTGCCGCGAGTTGTGGCACAACTTGGAGTCGCGGCACAAGCCGCGTAACTCACTGGAAGTGAGGTCTGGGGAAACGGGCGACTTATGTCGCGATTTAAGGTCGCGGCATAACCCGCGTGGCACACTGTCAAGCTAAAAGCCGATTTTTCAGCCTTTAGCCTCATTTCTCTCAATCCCAAACCCTAAATCTTCTTCCCTTTTCTCTCCCAAACCGGACCCCAAACCCCCAAAGTCGAACCTAACCTATTCTGAGGGTTTTTCCCCTTGAACCACATGATCCTTCATCATCTAGCTAGTGGGATCTTGAACCACAAAACCTCCATCTTCATCTTCCTCATCAAGTTCAAAGTGTGGGAGCTCGGGTTGAAGAGTTGGTTTGGGTGTCCTCGGAAAGTTTCGTCATCTTTAATGGTAAGCTTCTTTGATTTAAGGTTATAAATGTTCTTTGGATGTTTCCCTAGTGTTGGTTTATCAGATCTCGGACTTGTTAGTTTTGGAGAAACTAGGGTTTTGATCTCGTTTAGGGATTTTGGTATATAATGTTGGGAAATGTTTCTATGTGGTTGATTGTGGATATTTATGGTTTGGAGTGTTTGGATCTAGGTTTTGGAAGTTTTCGGCTTGAGGATTCAAGCGTCCTTCAAAAGAGCTCGTTGGGTGAAATCTAGATTTAGGCTAAATCTAGCAAAGTGAGTTCAAGTTGATTTGTGAAAACGGTGTACATGCCAAAATGTTTATTTTAAAGTGTTTTACATGAAATGGTTAACTGCTGATAAGTTTTTGGGTATTTTGAAGTAAAATATGTTTTACTTGGTTATTCGTCAAAGTGTGAGTATTTTGATAAGTTTTCATATTTGGTAAACTTGGGTTGTGTTAACCTCTTAAAATGCTTATATTGGGTTTGAACATTTTAGCAACTAAATAACATGATTTACGTATTCTTGGTGACTTTGTACAAGTAAGATCTATTTCATGATTCATGCATCTTTGATGATTTTGTACAAATGAAGTCTATTTCATGTTATATTTATTTTGGTGTATTTGCATTCATAAACCCTTTGGAAAATCTTTAGTCCCATCTCGTGTGGAGTTTTGGGTTAATCTCGTCTTTGAGACATGTGTCTTCATAAACGTTGTTTAAAGACATTTCATTATTTGGGGGACCAATAATTATTAGCCAAATGGATTTTGAGCATTTTAGCTCGGTGTTGGCTTAAAAGAGTCTTGAGGACATTTCTCCGGTTTTAATGGCTCGATGTAGAGTCCAATTCACGATTTACATCTAAATGCATTTTATTGCATATTTATAATATTTACAGGCTCGAGTGCTGTTGTCATTCATGTGTAGTCGTGTATTTTTAGACTGTGTTGTATTGGATCCATAGGCACATAAGTCAGTCTTATTTTATGGTCAATTGGGTGGTACGGGTTTGGACTCCGGGACTCATGTTTTATGACCAATACTTGACAATTAGGCACTGGAGGAGGTAGTCTTGGGCGCCACTGTGTGGGTGTGTGCCTAGATCTCCGCCGTCGGGGTAATGCCATGGTTGTAGTCCTCGGGTGTGTCGGGCTTTTCAGGTGTCTTTTTGGCATCAAGGTACCTCGTCTCTTTGGGTGAAACTTCTCAAGGATTCGTAGGAACACTTTGGCTTTCATTGCGTTAGGTGTCATGCGATGAACGTTGGTTGAGTGGCATACTTTTGTGTTCCTCCGCTCTCCACGGATACGGGTATCCCCCGTTGTCGGCCCGATGTATTTTGGATATCTAATTGTCCATGTTTTTATGTTTGGATTTCATTCCATTTTATGGTCGCGTGAGTATGAAGTTTCAGTTCCATGTTTTAATGGTGTATCTTATTTATATGGATTGTTTTCCGTTATTTAAAGGTCGAGTATTATATTCCACCCGAGTTCGAGTGTTTTGGGATAAGAAGTATTATTTACATTTTCACAAATGTGAGTGTCGAACTATGACCCTGTTTTGGGTGAGTTACGGGTTGCATCATTTTCTAACAAATGCATGTTTGGGAAGCATTGTCTTTATAAGTGTATATTATGGGAAAATGTGTCGTTTCCATTTTGAAGTATAATATTTCGAAGGATCTTGCTTTAAACTGATTTCCTTTCTTTTAAAGATATATTCATTCATGTTAAAACTCTTGAGCTCACTAGGCGTTAAGCCTAACCTTTTTATTTGTCGGCATGTGCATCAGGTTCCAGTTGGGGTTTCGGTTCTAGCAAGTGCAATGAGGATTGAACCTTAGCTTTATACAAGAGTGAGTAGTCGGTGAAGTCTTCCGCAGGTTGGAGTTAGAAACTGTTATTGGGTTCAGTAACACCCGTCCTTTTCATAGAGTGTATGTATAGGACGAACGTGAGCGTTGAAGTTAATTCTCAATTTATGTTGTAGTTCGAAGTATTTATTGATGTATTTAGAAAAATTTTAATAAGTTGCTAACTTCAGATTTTAGGGTGTTACAAGTTGGTATCAGAGCTTAAGTTTGAGAGAATTAGGTATTGATTTTGGATGCCTAGACTCAAAATAGCGTTCTTATAAGTGATTGTAAGTGAAGTTGCACATTAGGTACCTTAAGATAAGGTATCCTGAGATTGAGCGAGTCGCTAGAAACGGGAAACTTGTCGAGGGTCGCAAGGATGATCATGTGCGGTACGTTCATATTGGCACCTGGCCAGTGTCATGGTGAACCTACATGCTACATGTGTATACTTGAACTACCTTGGTAGGATTACCGTTGGGATAGTGAGAAAGTTTCTAAGCGAGTGATCTAAGGAAATGTTGATGTTTATAGCAATGTCGCTTGGGAGCGATAGGTAAGTGCTGATAATCCCAAAATCACTAAATCTTTAGAGAGAGAAAGTAGAGAGAGTGAGATTGAAGCGCAAAGTAAGAAATCCTATTGAGTATGTGTGAAGTTCCCTCTTACAACACAAAACCACAAGGGACTTAAATACCCTTGGCTAATACAATACAGAATAAGCCTCTAAACACAGTATTAGACCAAGCCTATAATTACAATGATTACTATAAAATCAGACTTAACAATCTCCCCCTTAGTAATCATTGGCGCTGTGGTCTTCAAAATTAATCTTCTAAATCAACACGGACCATCTAAGAGACTTATCGAAGAAGCTTCTTTCTTGACAAAAAAAAATTTCTTCTCAGCATCTTTTAATCTCAGTTGCTTTTGCTGCCTTGACAAGACTGGACCAGTATGTAATAAGCTTGAAAGAACAGTTGGTTCATCAGCTTGTGCTCTTGACGACACACCTCTTTTAAATATACTTGAATGAACTGTGGTGGTCGGAGCAGGAACAGCAAAAAAACAAGTATAGTTGAAGAAATAGAATCTTGAACGAATCTTGATCAGCAAATAAACGTTTGAACTCTTTGTCTCTTTAACTTCTCCTTAACTTCTCCCCCTCATGACCTTGATGGTCTGGATCAACTTGGTCATGAAAATGTTAGAGACGAGACAGCTTAAGATCTGCAAAATCAGATTTAAGGAGAAAGAGGGAAGATTTGCGCTAACTGTTTGTGGCGCAAACTTAGTTTTGCGCTAGCAGAAGGAAGCGCAAAGTTAGTTTTGCGCTAGCTGAAGGATGCGCAAAGCTTGTTTTGTGCTAGAAACTGTTGGCACAAATCTAAGTTTTGCTCTACCAACTGTTGGTGCAAATATGACTTGGAACCTCAGAAAAAATTTTACCTGTTAAACACATTGACTCCGCCTACACAAATGCACTAAATATGACAATTCAAGTTAGCATTCATATAGAGAATCAGATACTCCCCCTCGAAAACATATATGATCTTTCAGATACTCCCCATATTTTCATTACGATCCATAATTCAGACTTTTTAGGATTTCCAAGCATTGTAAACTATACATATTCCGAATCACATAACTTTAAAGCAGAATCAAAAGCTTCAAACATGTTGCTGACTTTTCGACTTTTTTTAGACTTGAAATTTGAACATATAAAACTTTAATATTAACAAAGCAACTTGAAAATTTATCCTAGACACACATTTTATTTAAAGGAAAGGAAAACTGTAAAACTTTTACTTTATAGAATAAAATTTGTAAAGATTTAAACTTTTAAATTCAAATATGCCAAGTTTGAAAATTTTTAAGACAAATGTAAAAAATTCGGCAAATTGATATTTAGTTGGAACAAAATAAATTTCAATAAAACGTTCTTTCACATAATGTGTAATAAATTTGTGTCTCATATGAAAAAAAAATTATTTGGGTTGTCCAAATTCAGGTTTTGGATGAACTTGCTCAGATTCTTTTAAAAACACATGAGAAAACTGAAATAACATCATTGACAGAGATAAATGCAGTGGAATTAAGTAGATGTACTCACAGTTTCTCATTAGTACAGAAGCGATATACATTGAAGAACGGGTCCTAAACTAACATGTTTAGAATTCGTAGTCCATTGAAGTACGGGTTCTAAGCTGATGTACTTAGAAGCCAACTTTCTCTTACTCCCCCTTGACATTAGATGCCTGCAACTTAGAATCAATCTGTGATTTTGGTACCCACTTGTATTTGGGTCCATGAAAGTTAGTTGCAATTCTTGTGGGAAAAAACTTGTTAGATTTAACATTGAAAGCATGAGAGAAATAATCAGAATGATGAACATAAGAATCAGTAGAAGAGAAAGCATAATCATCTGAACTAGAATCAGAAGAAGAATACGAGACATCTTTTAAAATTTGAATCATTTGCTTTATTGAGTATTTTGAAATTTTATTACAAGAAGCAAATGAATCACTTTTATAGTGTTTGTCTACATATCTATCCTCATCAGTCGTAGAATCATCTGATGTCTGCTTGACTCTCCATATCTGCTTTGAAGATGTGCTCAAAGTCCTATCTAAAATATTCGAATCAGAAGAATTAGTATTTTCAGAAATAACAGTATCTTGATTCTTAGACTTCTTTGACCTTCTTTTACGTTTTGGTTTATAATAATCATCATTTAGCGTAAAAGATTCATCAAGAATTTTCGATTTAATATTCGAATCAGAAGAAGCAATTTTACCTAAGAGACCCAATTGATCAACCAATAAATCTGAACTTACCTCGGAGTCAGAAAATTTTTGAGAAAAGATTTCAGATTTTAGAAATTCCTTTTTGTTTACTTGAAAATCAGAAGAAATGCCAGAAATAAAATCTTGTTTTTGATAAAATAATTTTTCTTCAAGACTTGATGTCATGAAAGAAAGAAATACATCTGATTCAATTTCTTTTTGAATATTTTGATCTTCCATTTTATCTTCAAGGTCAATGATTTTGCATTCTAATACTAATGAAGGAGTATATCTCTTAGAATTATGAAAGATTGGAGAGATATTTTCCTTATCAGATTTAGTGGCATATATATCAACATAATCATCAGACACTGAAGACTTAATGGGAGATATTTCATTTAAACTTTTTCTACCTTTCTTTGATTTGTCAGGAAAATATTTGGCATTTTCGCTTGTGTAAACAAAAGAAATTTTCTTTTTCTTATTATTCATCTTTTTCTCATTTTCGATATCTAACACTTGTTTTTCATTCATCCAATCAATTTTAAATTGAGGAGCATATTTAGCAAGAGTTAGATAATCGTATTTGTATAAAGTACGGGATTTTTCTATCGCATTGTTTAAACAATGTGGATTTTCAAAACCAAGTCCCCATTTTTCTTTTATAGACTCATAACTCCGTGGGTTGTTCAAATAAATAGTTTGTTCAGATTGATTCCTTCGATATAATTTTTCTTCCAACTCATTTATTTTATCTGAAAAATTATCTTTTAATTTGGTCATTTCAGTCAAAGAATCAAGATAAGTCATATTTTATTTTTCTAAATCATCTAATTTCTTTTGAAAGATGTCTTTTATATGAGCCAAAATAGATTTTTCATCTTTCAAAGAAATTTGTAATTTATCAATCAAATTTGACTTTTCTGAATTTAAATTCTTTTCAGATAATAACTTCAAGCGTAAATCATGTAAAGCAGTTATAATAATGTTCATTTGTGAAGAAATGAAAGTGTAATAAAAAACAGAAGTTACCTCATCATCATCAGTGTCATCATCAGCACTTTGATCATCTCCGATGAAGCACATATGAGCAGTCTCGATATTATCAGCTTCATCATCAAAGTGATCCAGCCAAAATTCTTCTTCAGCAAGAAGAGCGGTTCCATTCTCTCTCTTTTCGGCCAGTTCCAATTTCTTCCGATAATATACCGAATCCCGAACCTTCTTCACTCGACACTCTTTAGCAATGTGACCCGACTTTCCACAGTTGAAGCCTGCATCATGTTTCTTAGCCTCGGGCATTTGAACATTCTTGGACCCAGAAGTGAAGCGAATAGTGTTGGAACTCGAACGTGGTTGGAACTTCTTCTGATAGTGTTGAGAGAGAAGAACCATTGCTTTCTGAAGTGCCTCACCATCATCTTCAGTGGCCCCGTTATATGCATTATCAGACAATGCTTGATCAACCAGACGGCTCGTTAGAAGTGCAACCGGGTCCACTGTTTTCTTATTCTTCTTGTCAAGTTTGGCCTTTTTCTATGTGACTATGCACTCATCTGTCATCAGAATTTCGTAAAGCTCTTGGATTTGCATCGAAGATATCCTGACATCATTCCTCAATCGATGACAAGATTTGTTCCATTCCGGTTGAAGTGCATTGAGAAATTTCAGATTTGTCTCCAGCTCAGTCTTTTCCACTTTTATCTTGCGTAGATCATTCAGCACAGTGCAAAACCTGTCAAAGATAACCTTTAGAGACTAGGCATGGAAATGGGCCCCGACCCGTCGGGGAACCCGATCTACCCGCCCCGATCGGGGATGGGGATTCCCCACTAAACCGGGGATGGGGATGGGGACGGAGATCCCCGTTTGTCTCAAAGCGGGGATGGGGACGGGGACGGGTATCGCACTCCCCGCCCCGTCCCGTCCCCGTTATATATTTTAATTAATATTTAATATATATTATTTATTTAAACTAAATCGGTAATTCATAATTTTCTATTTCCTAACTAAGTTTATAATATAAAATTGTTATTTTTTTGATGTTAGTATGTATTTTGGATGTCAATCAAAATATAATTACTCGACATGGTTTTGAATATTACTCGATATCTTTTGGTACGTGTGAAGTTAAGTTTTTTTTTTCGAATTCGGTTGAATTTCTGTTGGTTTTAAGTTATTAATTATTATATGATGTTGTGATTTTTTTATACTAAATTAAATTTCTTTCGATTTTAGGTTTATTGGAAATATGTGATATTTAAACATGTGCGGTGTCTCATATATTTGATTTAAATAGCTTACATAAACGGAAAAGAAAATCCCCGTTTCCCCGATGGGGATCCCCGTTCCCCGTTGGGGATGGGGATTTGATCATATTCCCTGGCGGGGACGGGGATGGGGACGGGGATGGGGATTGAGGTCCCCGCCCCATTTCCATGCTTATCAGAGACTCATCGTCCTTTGCCTTAAATTCCTCAAAACTATTCATGAAGCGTGTCTGGCGTATTTGTGTAGCAACTGATGACCCAAGCATGATCTTTTCTAATTGAGTCCACATCATCTTTCGATCATGCTTGAAACAATCAATTCGATTGTAAATTGAGTTAGGTAGTGCTAGCATCAAATTGGACTTTGCTTCTCGATCGGCTTTTTCACGTTTGACCTCTTCAGCAGTCAAGGGAGTGTCATTTTTAGGTCTAATGAGTGGTCCTTCAGTGAATGACTTCATCATATTCTCTCTGTTAGCTTGACGCTCAACGAAGTTAATGAACCGATCTTGCCACTGTGTGAACTCATTTTCATTGATTAAAACGGGTGGACGAGTATCTGTTCCCAATTGCATCATAAGATCATTCTTGTAGAACTGATCTTGAAACGCAAACTTTGCATAATCCATAAATGAACAATCTTCAGAAAATGCTAAGTCTGAAAGTAGAAGATATGGCGTAAACTTGAGATTTGCGTGAACAGGGAATGGCGTAAACTTTCTTTTGCGTGAGTAGAAGATGGCGAGAATCTGACTTTGCGTGAAGCGATGAAGACGCAAACTATATTTGCACGAAACAAACTTTGCGTGAACCAAACTTTGCGTGAAACGCTTGTGGCGCAAACTTGATTAGCGCGAGGAAGATGTGGCGCAAAGTTTAACATGCGTGAAACGTCTTGGCGCAAACTTGACTTGCGCTAAACAAAGGTGACGCAAACTTTTCTTCGCGTGACAAGTAAGTGGCGCAAAAGTAATTTTGCGCGAAGCACTTATGACGAAAAACAGAACTTTTCCGAAGCACTTGGTTCTTATACTTGGCGCAAGCTTGAGAATCCGGATGAACTAGCGCAAAGTTCCAGATGAACTCGCGCAAACCTGATGAACTCGCGCAAAATATGGATCTGGCGCAAAACGATGAGAAACTCAGATTTCTTCTAAAAATCGATTACAAAACAGAATTTGATGAAATTTTCTTGCACAGAAGTGTTCGAAAACAGATTTCTAACAACTTCCAAATAACCAACTCGATCAAAAACCACAAAATAGAAGATTTATGAATTGAACAGTACGTGAAAAACTTTTTCCAGAAAACCAAAAAAAAACTCAAAATTGAAGATCAAAACCAGAATTTCTTGCAATTTGATGTGAATCAAAAGTATTTTACTACTAAAAGCGGATCCAACAAACCATATTTCAAGAAAATTCAATCAAAAACCAGTCCGAATTTTAAGAAAAATCAAAATATGAGATTTTCTTGAAAAAAGTTCAAGAAAATCGATCAAATATCCTGATTCAAACACAAAATCAGATTTGAAAAATGATTCTCTCAATTCTCTCAGATTTAGAATAGCTCTGATACCAATTGATAATCCCAAAATCGCTAAATCTTTAGAGAGAGAAAGTAGAGAGGGTGAGATTGAAGCGCAAAGTAAGAAATCCTATTGAGTATGCGTAAAGTTCCCTTTTACAACACAAAACCACAAGGGACTTAAATACCTTTGGCTAATACAATATAGAATAAGCCTCTAAACACAATATTAGACCAAGCCTATAATTACAATGATTACTATAAAATCAGACTTAACAATTGTATTTTGTGTTGTGAAATGTTTTGAAAATACCAATGTACGATTCATTAGAGTTTGGTCATTCCCAATCCTGTTTACCTTTCGGTTATTGTAAATCTCTGTCGTTTTTAGGAAATATGTATTTCAAATAAATTGTTCAGTAAATCTTTAATAAGGATGTCTTAACGATCTATCGTACGCTTGTTAATTCTTTGGAGTGATTGTACATTTAATGTGTGTTATGAAAAATGCCTACCTTGTGCATTGGGACGTTTGAGATAGCCAATGGGGTTATAAAATTGTTTAGAGAATGACTTGGTTAAAATCTAAATGGTGTTTGAGTGTATTCGTGCATTTTTGGGGCATGTGTTTGCATAAACGTGGTCGGTTGCATTTTAATGCATATTGTGGATTGGCTGAGCTTAAGGCTCGTTTTTTTGGCTTTGTCGGGCATTGGGAACTTTTGTCCGGTTTTAATAACTTAAAGTGGAGCTTTAGGTGTGAGTTGCATTTATTGCACTTTATGGAGAATACATGTTTTGAGTGCGTGTATCATTCATTAGGAGTCATGTATTTTAGACTGTAATTCATTTGGATCCATAGGCATGTGAGTCAATCATATTTAAGGATGAGGAATCTTGATATTCTCACCTAGGGAATTATGTCGTGTTGGCATCGTTGTTGTCCCAGTTGTTTGGCGAAGAGGAACCTTCATGGGTTGTACTTTGGGACCATGGGTCTTGGGATTGGATGTCTAATTCTTGTACACGAGGGTTAGACATCATGAGTTATCAACTGAGGACTTGAGGCTCCTATCTTTAATATTAGGGAGTAGGCACTAGGGGTCGAATGAGTACCCTGAGGATGAAACTCCACTAGAGACCAAATAGGCAATAAGATTGTCTATCCTTGAGGAGTCGCTCGGTGGAGCAGACAATGGGGGATACGTTGTTTTAGGACTTGAAATAAAGTTCGACTGGAGGTGTAGCTCTGCAGAGCAGGCAATACAGTTACGATCTGAGGTGTAGTTTGACAACGTGGCTAGGTGGCTTAACTTTGTGTTCCGCCACATACCACGGAATCAGGTCTCCCCCGTCACCGGAAAGTGTTATTTGGGTATTAAATGATATTATTTTATTATCCATGTTTTCGGTGACGTTTTGTATATTCGGTTTTTATTCGTGATTTATGGGCCGAGTATATTATGCCCTCCCGTGTTTGGGTATTTTGAGAAATAAAGTTTTGTCCGCAATTTTATAAAATGGGGAGTTTAATTACTATTCATGTTTTGGGTGAATTTGGGGTTGAAGTTGTTTTACGAAAGAATGTTCATGTTGGATTGCTTGTTTTTAAAGGTGTGTGTTATTGGAAAATGAGTCGTTTAATATTTATAGTAAATCATTTTTGAAAGATAATGATTTAAACTGCATTCTTACCTTTAACAAATATATTTGTTTCATGATTGAAAACTCTTGAACTCACTTAGGCGTTAGCCTAACCTTTTTTATTTGTTGGCATGTGCATCAGGTTCCGGTGGGGGAAATGGTTCTAGCGTTTCTACGAAGTGATGAGTGCTAGATGTATTTGCAAGAGTGAGTGGCTTGGTGAAGTCTTCCGCATTAGTGTTGAGAAGAGCAACTTGTATTTGGGTTTAGTAACACCCGACCTTGAGTTAGTCTCTATGTAAGATTTCATTTGTTATGTTGACGGAAAATTCTAGAATCGTATTTTAAGTATGGACTTGTCGCATGAAGTTTTATCCATTCCTTGAGGCATATTTATAAATTTTTATATTAGATGCTCTTTACAAATTGAGAGTGTTACAAGTTGGTATCATATCTTAAGTTTGAGAGAATTAGTTATTGATTTTGGATGCCTAGACTCAAACTAGCGTTCCTATAAGTGATTGAAAGTGAAATTGAACATTAGGTATCTTAAGGTAAGATATTCGGGGTTGATAGAGTCGCTAGAAACGGGAAATTTGTCGAGGATAACATAGATGATCATGTACGGTATGTTCATAATGGCACCTGGCCAGTGTTATGGTGAACCTACATGCTACAAGTGTATACTTGAACTATCTTGGTATGATGACCGTTGGGGTAGTGAGAAAGTTTTAAAGGAGTAGTCGAAAGAAGAGTTGATGTTTATAGCATTGTCACCTTGGAGTGATGGTTAAGCGCGATGAATGCATTAAGTTGACCATCTTGGGTCGAAATTATTGGTTGGATTAGAACCATAAGTTTGTTAGATTGATTCTATTTCAAGGAGAAATTGTAAGTTAACCAAATTAGTGTGATTGTTGCTTTAAGATGTTTGATGCATCCGGATAACAATAGTATGACGGGAAATTGAGAAGCGTATAAGATGTTGAGTGTCGACCAAATTCATGCACGAAATTTATTTCTAAAATAAGTTTGCATCAATTGTTTCTCATGTTTTTGAAGCATAAAGTGAGTTATATTATGAATTCTTGGTAAAGCATTTAGCACTCACCAAATTTTAAACCGTGAGTTTAAGCATGCATGAAATTGTTTTGTTGCACGTGGTTGCAAATCTTATTGAAAACCTCTTCATTCTCGTTTCGTGTCTAATGCTAATTTCGGATGTTGTAATACTCGTGTTTTAATGTCATTTATGGTACTGGGCAAGTAACTGTGAAAGTCTAACCTTGACATTGGATCTCCTCCACGTATGTTAAGGTTTTAAAGGAAAAGTTATTCTCGTATTTTCGCGTCGGAGTTTCTTGGAAATTTTATTTCGTGTGAGTTCTGTCGAGTTTTATGAAATATTATTTTATGACGTTTTTCTACGTGTGAGTGAACTTGAAATGCGTAAGTTTTAATTTTGTTATGTGTAAATTGCGAGGTTGTTAGGCGTCGTGTCCCATGCAAGTGTTGTTGAAAAAGGGGTCACTTTATCTTACGTTGCGGTCTTAAGATTTTAACATTTTTAGACCATTTGTCGTCTTATGCTTTTATGTCGGGAAAGGAAAATTTTGACGTCGTTTGATTTTAGCATTAGAGAGTTTTATGAAAATTCAGTTGGGTTTTATGGTGTTTGAAAGTCCAAGAATCACTAAATATTTAGAGAGAGAAAGTAGAGAGAGAAAGTATATGCTCCAAAGTAAACTGATATTCAAAAGTGTGTTTCCAAAATTACAAAACAAAGACTAGAAAGGGACTTAAATACCCCTAGTCTTAACACAACAGAAAAAACCACTAAACACAGTTTAGACAAGGAAAATAAATACAATGATTACTACAAAATTAGACTTAACAATCTCCCCCTTAGTAATCATTGGCGCAGTGGTCTTCAAAAATAATCTTCTGAATCAGCATTGACCGACTAAGCGACTTTGGTGAATCATTGATGCTCTTCTCTTTGACGAAGTCTATTCAGTCCAATTAACACTTCCAAACGTCGCAGAGTGGAGCGGAAATTCAATCTCTCTTGAATAGAATCCAACGTCTTCTTGAGGAGACGAATTTCATCATTATCAACTAGAAATTCATTACTTCTTGTTTCCAAAAGTCTTCTTTTAGCCTCTTTCAGATGTTGCTCCAACTGAAGCTTGATCACCTTTAATGTTCCATCAGAATAATGAGAAATTTCTTCAAATCTGAAAAAGCATTTTTCATTTGAGCCATTTTTGTAGACAATTCCATAAGGATCTTGAACAATGGTGAGAAGAGGATAAGACTCTAAGTTTGGCAAGCTTCGATTTGGCCTTTGAAGATTTACAACCGGCTGAAAACTTTCAACGGCCATCTGGAAATCAAAAACTCTGAAGAATCGGATTTGTCGTCGAATGAATCTTTTTATTAAGAACAATGCTTGAGAAACATCCTGATTTCTATGATAGAGATTCCTGAAATGATCATATAAGAACTCAATATCATCAATGGAAAGATCAGTAAAATCTGCCTCTGAGAATTTGTACCGCTTGCAATCTCTTCTTTCAACTTCAAAGTCAGGATACCAGATATTCACAAACTTGTTGATCGTGACACTGATGACTCGAACAATCAAGTGTGGAGAAGAAACGGTATTATTCCTTTTGCGTTGGTACTTAATGAACATTAAGTATTCATACTGATAGGCATCTGACTCTTTCTCAACTCCAAGAATAGCATAAATGTTGATCGGTCTTCTTCTAGAAACAAAGATGTTACTCTGGGTATCTTCTAGAAAAGTTGATCTTTGCCTGGAAGCCAAATATCTACGTTGCAAACTTCTTTGTCTCTGCTGCCTAGACAAAGTTGGACCCTCTTCTAAGATAAATGGAGGAATGACAGGTTCAGAAGGAGTAGCATCAGCTTGAGCTCTAGACGACTGAACAGCTTCAAATGAGCTTGAAGGAATAGTGGTAGTCGGAGCTGAACTAGTAGCAGGAGTAGATATAGCTTTAGTAGTTTCAGGAACCTCATCATGAGCAGGAAGATCACTGTATAACAATTATGTCTCTTCTTCATCTTTTGCATCCATAAACATCTTCTGTATCAGAGATGATAATGATGTCATCACAGTCTTCTTCTTTGACTTGGCTTATTTTCTCAAATCTGACATCTTCATCATCGTCTGAATTAATCTCTATGAAATTCGCAAAGAATTATCTCATGTCATTTGCCGCTTCTGAGTCTTCAATTTCATGAGCACTTGTAGAAACATTTGGATCCACATACACCACAATTTGCATATTATTGACAATATTACGCTCAGAAATATTCAGTTCATTAGGCAAAGAAGACAAGTCAACATTTTCAATCATGACGTTCACGAGATCTTGAATGCTACAGTCTTGAACGTTGTCACCATTCTTTTTTGTACCACCAGCCACCTCTTCTTAAGATTGATCTTCTCTAGCTGAAGAAGATCCTTCCACTCTCGGTCTCTTTACCATCTCCCCCTCATGGCCTTGATGATCTGGATCATCTTGGTCATGTCTGCGTTTAAGAGACGGACTGGCCTCAGTTCTGCAACTCTGTTCATGAACATCAAACCTGTTAGATAGTTCAGAGAAAGCTTGAGACATGAAAGACTTAAGATCATCAAAACTTGTTCGAACTTCAGATCTGAAAGCATGAAACTCGTCAGATAAAGCAGTAATTCTCTCAGAATCAGACGAAGGAACTGGAGGAGGTGTAGGCTGAAAATTCCTTAGAAGAGAGATCAAATACTGATCTTGATGTTCTGGAGGTGACATCGAAAGAAGGCGAGCGTAGAGGAGATCTGTCAACTCTGTAACCAGAAGATCATGAAGAGAAGATCGTGAAGATGTACCAGTAGGAACTGAGGTAGAAATACCCGCAGACATAGTAAATAATGGAGGAATCGGAAGATATACGATTGGTGGAGCAGAAGATGATACATGAACAGAAGACTGTTCTCTAATAATAACCCCAGATGGGCGTCTGAATGGAATCACTTCATGGATAGAAGATGTATCAATTTCCGGCATTTTTCCCTTGAAGAAAGCACGCAATTTCTGAATTTCCACTTGTTTGTGCTCTTCAAACTGATCACTCATCTTTTGAATCAAGTCATTCAAATAGAGAATTTAGTAGAAGAAACCTGAGCTTGAACAGAAGAAAGCTCTACAGCTGAAATGGTTGTAGACTGAATAGCTGCAAGAGAAGTTGCTGGAGCTTGACTCTGTAACTGAGCTGAGGCTTGATCAAATGTTAGATCCAATTCATCCACTTGAAGACGAGCAGCTGAAGGATTGATAGATACAGATTCATCTTCAGATACAGCCTCTTCTGATACATGCACTTCAGGTTCCTTAAATTGCCTTGAATATACTCGAAGACTTGGTTGATCAGCATCATTACCATCATCTCCATCACCATCAGAATCATCATCATTCACATCTTCATCTCTAACAAAATCATCACCAATATCGACATCTCTATCACCATCACCAGCAGAAGTATCAACAGCAGCATCAGAAGTATCAAAAATATCATGGACAGAAGCAGCAGGTTCAGAATGAATAGAAGCAAGTACATCATCAATATGTTGAGTAGCAACAGCTGCTTGAACCTGTTGATCTGCAACTTCTACTTCAACTTCTTGTTCAACAGTTGTGTTGACTTCAACCTCTTGATCAACAGGTTTTTCGATTTCTTGAGTAGCAGCATTTGTATCATGAGATGGTTCATAGTGTGTAGCTTCCACAAAGTCATTTTCCATGCAATACTCTATGATGCTATCATCAGTCATGTCGGCGTAGTTGGCGATTAGAGCATATGGGATAGTCATGGAGTAGTTGAACGACTGCTTCTGTTTCTGAATGTAGAGCATCTCTGTGTCTGGAACCTGCGGCCAAGATAATCTGCGAGGAATAGCTGAATTGCTTCTCAACATACTTCGAATAATCAGCTTCAGGAATCTGATGAATGGAATGAACTTGCGTTTCTTGTTGGTAAGCTTGTCATGCACCACCTCCGAGGTTTCGGTCCAGAAAATATATGTGAAGTCGACATGCAAGTCATAGACAATTGCATGGAACAATCGGAGATAAAGTAGACTTGCACTGTCTGTGCCAGAGTGTTTCGATGTAAGGCACCTGATAATAACAGAGAAGAGAGCATACCAAACTGGAGGAAGATTAGACTTATCAAAATCACGAACTCTGTTCAATGTACCAACATAGCCAAGATTTCTTATTCCTTCAAAAACTTCCTCTTCAGACGGAAAGCTGTCATATGAAGTTCGGCCCGGTCTGGAGTTGGGTTCAGGAAGCTCCAGTATCAGTCGTAGACGCTTGTATGAAAGAAATGAATCATACTGGTCAATTTGTAGATCAAATCGGTGCGGACGAGCCAGCTCATTCTTTGTAATAGTGTGCCAAGCCTGCTGAATATATACCTCCGGAACTTCAGCACATGAAGAAAGAGCCTGTGCAAGTGGATGACCTCTGAGAATCGCTCGAATCACCGGATGTATCTTGATTCTATCAAAATCCACAAAATAGTTGTTTGGCTTGTATGGAAGAATGAATAGCATACTCGGAAAGACATCGTTCGGCGTTCGACGAGATGCAGTAGATTAACCCCTACTGAAGGAATAAACGGCATCGGCGTCTCATGTGAAGCTTGATCAGACGGATCCTCGAGAATGACATTCTCATCTTGTATCATTGGATCAGTATGAGTATGAGAAGACATTTGAAGACCTGGAAAATAAAAACGAAGAAGAATTAGACAAAATAAGAAAAACTGAAAATTAAAAAATTTTCTAAGTCTGGTTTGCGCATCAAGTTAGACGCGCAAAGTGATGTTTGCGCAATGAACGTGATATGCAAAGGTAAGTTTGCGTGTCAGGCATTATACGCAAAGGTAAATTTGCGTGTCAGGTATGATACGCGAACTGAAGTTTGTGTATTCCATTTATATCACAAACTGAGGTTTGCGAGACTAACATGGTCCGAAAACATGACCTGAAAGATTTTTCAACACACAAAAAAAAACAACACAAAAACTCTGAGGTTTGCGTATCAAGTAGGATACGCAAAGTACACTTTGCGTGTCCAACGGGATACGCAAACTGGACTTTGCGTGTCCTGTTGGTTACAACCACTTGATACGAAAGGTTTGCGTATCAAGTAGGATACGCAAAGTACACTTTGCGTGTCCAACGGGATACGCAAACTGGACTTTGCGTGTCCCGTTGGTTGCGCAAAGTACACTTTGCGTACAACCACTTGATACGAAAACCCTAGGAATTCGAGAGAACGAAACGATAAAACACAAAAACAAAAGATAAGCGATATGAGTTTGATGCGCAAAGTAGACTTTGCGTAAACCCAAACGATGAAACGAAAACCCTAGTTTTCGTGAGTTCTAAAACGCAAAACACTAAAAACAAAAATTAAAGCTATAAAAGAACAAAATAATAGGTAAAAACACATACCTTGAGTTCGAAATTACGAACTAAACAAAACCCAATACCCAATTTTGAGCAAATAAGCTCGAATCTGAGGTTTGAAGAACAATGAACAGTAAAAACGTGAAAAACGCACAGTAAGAAAATCGAACTATTAAAATCAAAAACAAACAAAGTAATACTAAACTAACCAATCTACAAAACGAATAACAAAATAAGAACACATACCTGATCGAAATGCAAGGCTGAAATCTCAAAAGAAATCAGCGTACAGTGATGGAATGAAGTGAGGAAGATGAACAGTGCAAAGAGGCTTTCAAAAGTGAAAATGAGCGAAAAAGAGAAATGAAACACAAATAACCTATTTATACTACTTAAAAAAAAATACTAAAGAACACATAAAAAAATAACACTTCTAAAAAAATTAACACTAAAAAAATTAATACTACTAAAAAAAAATAGACAACATACCTGTCGAACTCTGTTACTCCCCTTACACAAATGCATAAAATTTATCAAATCAAATCAGCATTTGCACAAAAATATCATAAATACTTACCTGATTAAATTCTGATCAGCACTTGAAGTAATTTATCAACTATTTTCACTCCCCCTCAAAAACAGACTGTTGTTCAAATAGGCAGTTAGATGTTCTCTCCCCCTTGAAAATCGCACAGACCAGATTTGACAAAAATATGGATACACAACCATATAAACATCAGTGTAAAAAGAAAAATAATACTGAAAATAAATTTTGAAACAACTGAACATATAAAATTTTAAACACTAAACAAATTAAAGTCTACTCAGTAAAATTTCACAGATTTATCAATCAGTTGAAATCAAGCATATGTTGTTGAATACAAGAACAAGTTTCATTGCATATCAAGTTAAGACATGTTCAGTTTCAAACACTTCCAGCTATCTATTCAGTGTGCTCGCATGGGAACTTCGATTAGCTTCAAGAAAAATGCAATTCTAAAAATATTATAGAGAACTTTGCATGTACTAACACTAAGTCATCAAAAATTAAGACTTTCACAAATTTACAGGTTTATCGCAACTCAAACATATCACCAAGTATCATGAGATGTGTGCTCATTGGCATCTTTTTAGCAGTGTGCACATTGGCATCTTCACATGAGTGTGCTCTTTGGCATCTTTTAAGCATTGTGCACTTTGGCATCTTTTAACCAAAAAGTTTGGTAAGTAAAGAACATGCCGTAAACGTAACTTTCTATCTGACCCTATTGCAGGATTTGGGTCAGTCGCTCCCAGATCAGTTGGCCTTAGGGGACTAGGTGTCAAGCACCCCTTGGAACTTACTTTCCCGAATCAGAAAGGCTACATCGACATATTGTCAGGATCGAATTCTTAACAAGAATTAATACTCAGAAACTAATATCAAAGAAGTTGCGGAAAAACACTTTGATATTTGATAAAACAGTAATCAAAAACAGTATATAATTATCAAACTGTAAGCTTTTATTGAATGCTTAAAACTACAAGATTACACACTCAACCTCAATATTGATGAACAGGCTCACCAATACGAATTCTACTTCTCTAGAATTAGGATCTATGCCTTGAGGTTGATTTTTCTCTCTTGAAAAACGATTATCAAAAAAGTTATTTCTATCTATTCTAAACATTCTATACATATACTGATAAAAAGATAATTACAAAGAATAAACAAATCTTCAGTATATCTTCCATGTATATCTTCTAAGTATATCTTCAGTATATCCAGCTGTAGTACATTCCATCTGGATCTCTTTAGCAGCACTAATAATGCTCAGCAGCATTAACTTCAACTAGCAGCATTAACTTCAAGCAGTACTAACTACTAGCAGTACTAACTAGCTAAGCAGTACTAACTTTGTTCAAGCAGTACTAACTTTAACTAGCAGTAGTAATTCTACTAGCAGTAGTAACACTTAGCAGTATTAATCTTCAACTTGTTCTGGCAGTAGTAACTACACTTGTACTAGCAGTAGTAACTACACTTAGTAGAATCTTCAGTTCCCAACAATCTCCCCCTAACTTGACTTTTAGAAGAGAAGTCAAGTTCTTCAGATATTCTTCCAGATGCTCTTTTTGATGCTCCCAAAACTTCCAAGATCATGCTCCTAAGTCTGGATTCAGTCCCAAACTCTGATTGATTATCCTCTGAATTAGATACTTGGCCATTTCTGAATTTGGGGCACAACCCAACTTCTTCTTTAGCATGGCATGAACCTTCAGTCTGGTGTGATTATATACTCTATCCACTAGGAAGTATTCTGTGTGATTTCTATCCAAAGTCACTGCATATACTCCACTAGTTTCATATAGAGTCCAACTTGTGATTTCTTTAAACACACTCTTGATGACCTGGTCCACTTCTTCAGGTTTGAACATCATGCATAGATACTCCATCACCAGTTTTGTAAGAGAAATTCCTGGAGTATTCAGATGATCTGCATACAGCTTAATTCCTATGTCAAACATCTCTTCTATATCAGATCTAGAGCATGTTCTGACAATCTTGACCCAAGTGTTGAATACTTCATACTTATCACCCTTCCTCTTGAGTCTGATGTAATCTTTCCCATCCATTGTCAGTACATCCCAGTGAATGATCTCAGGTGGCTT
Source organism: Arctium minus (assembly GCA_954870635.1). Lineage (NCBI taxonomy): Eukaryota > Viridiplantae > Streptophyta > Magnoliopsida > Asterales > Asteraceae > Arctium > Arctium minus. The sequence continues at coordinate 80,108,798 of OX941083.1, read as the reverse complement.
AACTCCAACAGGTTCTGCAGAAATTGGTTCAGGCACTTTGTCCATCACTACCATATATAAGCTTACATCATCTTTGATTGATGACCCTTGCTGGCTTGATGACTCAGGTGCCACTTCTTCTTCAGCAACATTTTGTTCTTCTTCTACTCTAGGCTTCTTATCTTTCTTTCTTTTGGCCATCATCTTGGTTCTTTTCAAAGTCTTTTGAACCTGTACTAGAGTAACTTCCTTCTTCTTTTCTTCCTTTTCCCTTGCCATCTCTTTGATAGGAGTTCCCTCTTCACTTTCAGGGAATGGTTGATTCATATCTATATCATTACTCTCCTTGGCCTTCTTTTCAAACTCTACTCTTTTCTTTTCATTGCTCTTCAGATTCCCCATTTCTTTTTCATAGAGCTCTCTGATTTGATCAAAACTCATCTTCACAAACATTTCTTTCTTTACCCCAATTGCACTCCTCAAGAAAGTTACCATTTTGTTTCTTTCCTGAATGGCAAGGTAAGTTTTTGAAGGTCTTCTTTTCTTTGCACTTGTATTAGCCATCATAGCCTTTCTCAGACTTATAGCCCTTTGTTTAGCCTTTTCAGTTTCAAGCCCCTTTTGATAGGCTTTATTTAGCTCAGCAGCTAAAGCCTTTGCCATTTCCCTGTCCTTCTCCACCTGAGCTCTTTCTTCTTTTTCCATCTCCTTCTGCATTTTCCTTGCTAAAGCTTCATCTGATTCAACCAACCTTTGCTTCTTGATTGGTTGATCAGATTCCACTATCTTTTCTTTTCCCTTATTCTTTGATTCTGCATCTTTGTCTTTCTGTTCTGATTTTCTGTCTCTCCCTTCATTTATGACCACTCCCTTTGCTTTGAGAGTGTCATTCTTAGCTTTGATTAGCACTTCAGCTACTTCAATTTCTGTTGGTGTTAACTCTGTTACTGCTGCTTGTGAGGTTTCAGCAGCATTAACAGTTTCTGCTTCTTTTTGTACTGAACCTCTTTCTGTTTCTGCTTCCTTCTCCCCCTCAACTTCAACTCTCTCTTTATCAATCTCCCCTTTCCTTGATGCTTCTTCCATGTTGATCTCCCCCTTTTTGGGAGCATCAGTCACTGGTTTCCTCCTTCTGAGCACAAATTGTTTCTTCTTCTTTTGCAGAATCAGTTTCCTTACCATTTGCTTCAACTTGATGATTTGTTCTTGTTGTGACAGTACTATGAGTTTTAGCTCTTCTATATCTTTGCCCTGTTTGAGTACATCCATGTTGATGTTGCCCATTGCCTCCATCAATTCATCATAGTTATATCTGTCCTCACCTTCTCCAGGAGTGTTACCCCCTATTGAAGGATCATTGGATCTTTTAGTAGTGGAAGTCTTCTGCCTAGCAGAAGCACTATCCACCCCTGTGGTTTCTTGGCACCAGGGACCTTCAAATGATTGCTCATTCAAAGTTGCCATGGGGGAGGTCATATTGATGTTACCACTTTCCTCCTCTGTGCTAGCAGGAGTAGTGGCAGCCTCATCACCCATATGCTCTACCTCCTCCTCAGAGAGCACCTCCTTTGGGTTGGGAGATACCCTTGTGGTTTCCCTTTGGATATTCTCTAGGGGAGAATTCTCCCTTAGAGGGCTTAAAGGCTTAGTTGGTGATGGTACAAGAAGGGAAGGAGCCTTCTTTACCTGTTTTCTTTGATAAGTTTGGGTAATTGTAGAAGTGGGCTTATTCAGAAGGGACTGTGGAATTGATTTTGAGAGGGAAGGTTGGGCTTGGCTAGCAGTGGGATGGTCTAATGAGGGCCTTGACCCTGCTGCCATACCTTCAGTGTTTTGGGACACCACCATCATTGTAGAGAACAATGGGGTGTCAACTCCTTCCGAGTCCCCAGCAGATCTTCTCATATTTGAGAAAACCTTGCCTTTTGGGGGTTTAGGTACATATACCCCAACAGGTTGAGGTATATCCGTCAATTCATGGTTAATTACTTCCTGAACAAATCTGGGATACATAAAGAAACTCTTTTTGTTTCCCATATTTGATACAAGATCACTGAAAATCATCTTTGAGAAATTGTACCTTCTGGATGTAGCCAAGCATACCAAAGCATATGCAATTGGACTGCTGAACTCACTCCATCCAGTGGTCTTTTTGGAGATGCAATGCATCAGGGTATGAACAAGAAAACGCCATTGGGGTGAAAACTTTGCTTTTGAGAATTTGAAAACACCCAATGGGCCTCCATACCCCATTCTAGTAAGATTAGAAAACAGTTCATCATTAGAGATAGATGTTATACCAGAGGCATCGTCTAGACGTAGACTGATGCGAATGATTTCTTCAGTAACTGTAAGTGAGTGATCACAGATTCTTGTCTTGATCGTTTGCACACCATTTTCCACAGCAATGGTTGCATTAGCCCAGAACTGCCTTTGGTGCTCAATGTAGATTGTGGGGGATACAGTAAGAGCATGAGCAATGTGGCTTGACTTGAGGAAATCCACAATCTGATGAAAGCCTTCTGCTTGTTTTGGCTTTTGGAGCATTGCGATTTCATTGTGCTCGTCAATGAACGCCATTTATGCCATTGACCTTGAAGATTCTTGCCTGAAAACTTTGAACTTTGAGAGAGAAAGGGTTTAGAGCGCAAGGGAACAGTATGCAAAGAGTCGTTATGAACTTTTAGGCGGGCAAAGAGTATTTATAGTATTCGGAATATAAGCAGTATTAACCTAGAGCAGTATTAACTACTAGCAGTAGTAACGGCTAGCAGTATTAACTAACTAGCAGTATTAACTGAAAGCAGTATTAACCACTAGCAGTATTAACTACTAGCAGTAGTAACGGTTAGCAGTATTAACTAACTAGCAGTATTAACTGAAAGCAGTATTAACCACTAGCAGTATTAACTACTAGCAGTATTAACTGAAAGCAGTATTAACTACTAGCAGTATTAACTACTAGCAGTATTAACCACTAGCAGTATTAAGTACTAGCAGTATTAACTGAAAGCAGTATTAACCACTAGCAGTATTAACTACTAGCAGTATTAACTGAAAGCAGTATTAACTACTAGCAGTATTAACTACTAGCAGTATTAACTACTAGCAGTATTGGCTACTAGCAGTATTAACTATACTTACTCCTTTTAAACTTGCTAACACTGAGTACTGCTATGTATATCCTGAAAAAGAAGATTAGTAACACCAAGAATAAAAATATACAGGTATAAAACCACTTTTTGAGAAGAAGATTATTCAGAGTTTATCATTCCCACACCTGTGACCAAGAAAGTGAATCTACCCACATCAAAAGCTTTAGTGAATAGATCAGCAAACTGATTATCAGTGTGGACTTTGACAACTTGAATAAGTTTCTTTTCATTACAATCTCTTATAAAGTGATACCTGATTTCAATGTGCTTTGTCTTTGAGTGCTTGACTGGATTATTTACAATGCTAATAGCACTGCTGTTGTCAATAAAGATTGGAGTGTGTAGAAAGGTTACCCCATAGTCCAACATTTGATTCTGAATCCATAAGACTTGAGAACAGCAACTTGCAGCTGCTATGTACTCTGCCTCTGTTGTAGATGTGGATACTGTGGTTTGTTTCTTGCACTGCCATGAGACTAGTCTAGCACCCAAGAACTGACATCCTCCAGAAGTAGATTTTCTGTCCAAGTTTGCCCCACCTAGATCACTGTCTGAGTATGCTATTAGGTCAAAAGGTGAGTTATGAGGATACCAAAGTCCCAATCTGGGTTGCCCTTTGAGATATCTGAATATCCTCTTAACAGCTTGAAAGTGAGATTGCTTTGGCCTAACTTGAAATCTTGCACATACACAGACGGGAAACATAATATCTGGCCTTGATGCTGTGAGATACATGAGAGAGCCAATCATGGATCTATAAAGATGCACATCCATATCCTCCCCCTCAAGATCTGCTGTGATCTGCTTGTGTGTTTCCATAGGTGTGCTGGCAGGTTTTGATTCTGAGAAACCAAACTTGGTTAGAATATCCTGCACATACTTGGATTGACATATAAAAATGCCATCTGACTTCTGTTGAACTTGGAGTCCAAGGAAGAAAGTAAGTTCCCCCATGGAGCTCATTTTGAACCTTTGATGCATTAAATCCTCAAACTCCTTGCACATGTTGTTTCTTGTAGAACCAAAAATAATGTCATCAACATATATTTGGACCAGCAAGATATCCTTCTTCTTCCTTTTGATAAATAGAGTCTTATCAATGACTCCTCTTTCAAAGTCATTTTCCAAGAGATAGGATGACAGGGTGTCATACCATGCTCTTGGGGCTTGATGTAGTCCATAAAGTGCTTTCTTTAATTTGTATACCCTGTCTGGATAGCTTGGGTTTTCAAACCCTGGTGGTTGACAGACATATACTTCTTCTTCAATTGATCCATAGAGAAAAGCACTTTTTACATCCATTTGATAGACTTTGAAGTTCATGTAAGAAGCATAGGCTAGGAATAGTCTGATTGCTTCTATCCTAGCCACAGGTGCAAAAACTTCTTCATAATCTATACCCTCTTCTTGAGTATAGCCTTGAGCCACCAGCCTTGCTTTGTTCCTTATGACAATACCTCTTTCATCTCTCTTGTTTCTGAAAATCCACTTTGTGCCAATTGCTCTGTGACCTTTAGGAAGGTCTACTAGATCCCATACATCTTGTAGCTTGAACTGTAACAGTTCTTCTTGCATTGCTTCTATCCAGCTAGATTCTTTCATAGCATCATGTGCCTTTTTAGGCTCAAGCTGGGATAGAAAACATGAGAGCACTGTATGCTGTTGATCTTGCATTTCTTGAAGCCTGCTTTGATGTCTAGTCATCATAGGAGAAGAGATATCTCCTATTACCAGCTGTGGAGGATGATTCTTTTGAACTCTGGTGTTATGACTAGGTTCTTCATTCAGTCCAGCCTCTAGATTAGAGTCATGCAACTCAACTGAAGTGTCTTCAGATGTCACTTCTGATTCTTGAGTCTCCTCATCTCTAGTGTCTTCTTCACTCTGACTTGGTTCAGTAAATGATTCCTTTTCACAGTCTTCATTTACTGTGGGTATGGGAAAAATCACAGATTTAGATATACTTTTTTGAACTTGTGTGATCTCTGATTCTCCACCATCTGTTCCTGTATACTCATTACTGAAACCAAAAGAGTTAGTTAGTGAATCAATGTCAAATAGCCATTGAGGTCCAGACCCAACAGGATTTGGTGTGTTCTCATTGCATTTGACATTGTCACTTTCTTCAATTATTCTAGAAGAAGAGTTAAAAACTCTGTAGGCCCTACTCTGAGATGAATATCCAACAAGAAATCCATCATCTGCTTTGCTATCAAACTTACCTAAGTGAGATTTGGTATTTAGAATTGTACAAGGACACCCAAAAGGTTTGAAGAAACCAATAAAAGGTTTTCTTTGATTTAAAAGCTCATATGGGGTCTTGTTCTTTTGCTTGACCACTAGAACTCTGTTTTGGACATAACAAGCAGTATTAACTGCTTCAGCCCAGAATGTAATTGGCAATTTTGAATCAGCCAACAGAGATCTAGCAGCCTCTATTAGTGTCCTATTTCTCCTTTCAGCAACACCATTCTGTTGAGGAGTCCTAGGAGCACTATATTGTCTCTCAATACCTTTTCCTTCACAAAAAGTGTTTAAATCATGATTTTTAAATTCAGTTCCATTATCTGATCTAATGACTTTTACTCTTTGATTAGTTTGGTTTTCAATTCTTAGAATAAAGGATTTGATAAGACCACTTGTTTCATCCTTAGTCCTTAGAAAATATACCCAAGTAAATCTGGAGTAATCATCAACAATAACTAAGCAGTAAGATTTCTTGCCTATACTCATAACATTTGTAGGACCAAACAGATCCATATGCAATAACTGGAGACAAGAAGAAACAGAATTTAACTCTTTGGTCTTATGAGAAGTTTTGTGTTGTTTGCCTTTAAGACAAGCAACACAATGATCATCACATGAAAAGACTTTTGAAGGTAAACCTCTTACAAGGTTATTTTTAACAAGATTGTTCATAGTCTTGAAATTCATGTGACACATCCGTCTGTGCCAAAGGGAGGATTCATCTATAGAAGCTTTTGAAACAAGACAATTTAAAGATGAATCACTATCAACATTGTCCAAATCAAGACAGTAAACATTGTCCTTCCTAGGAGTTCTAAGTAGTATCATGTTTTCATCAACTACCTTGAACCCTGGAGCAAGGATCATACACTCAGTGTTAGTAAATAATATACTATGTTGTTTGTCACAAACCTGTGATACACTTAACAGGTTGTACTTTAATTGATCAACATAGTAGACATCCTCAAATGTCATCTTACCTTTGGTGACATTACCTTTTCCACTTATCTTACCACCAGTAAGATTGTCTCCAAATGCAACATGTCCTCCATTAATTTGCTTGAAATCCTGAAGGCATGACATGTTGCCAGTCATGTGCCTAGAGCAACCACTATCAACATGCCAAATGCTCTTTCCCTTGAGCTGTTGGTTGCCCTGCACATTAGATAAATCAATTAGTATGATTGGGGACCCAAGCCAAAGTGATCTTGGGTCTTCCTTTCTCATCAAAGTATTTACATTCCTTTTTAATGAGGTTTTTAAACTCAGAGCACTCTTTATTAGAGTACTTTGTCAATATGATTGGCTTAGCAGAATCAACACTAGAAGCAGTACTAACCTTAGAAGTACTAACAGAGTTAGCAGTACTAACAGGTGTAGCAGTACTAACAGGTTTAGCAGTACTAACCTTGTTAGCAGCATTAACATTGTTAGCAGTAGTATTACTTCTAGCAGCACTATCATTGTCAGCAGCACTATTTGTGATAGCAGTACTAACAGTTTTAGTGCTTTTAGGAATCCACATATTGACACTTTCTTTAACAGAATACTTTTTCTTCATATGGCTTTTAGTTTTAACAGTTTTCTTAGCCACATGGTTCTTTTCAATTTTCTTATAACCAAAGGGTTTTTGCATGGATCTTTGGAAATTCATTCTTTGGTTCATAGGATTGAAATAACAGAATTTTGCAAGATGATTCAATTTGCCACAGATAAAACAAGGTTTTGGTCTATTGATTTTACTCAGATCAACCCCTTGTTTATGTGCCCATTGATTATTCCAGTTTCTTTGATTTCCCCTCTTTTTGTCCTGTTTTTGGGGCTTATTCTTCTTACAAGCACACTGTTTGCAAGGACCTGGATTCACAACTGTGGTCTGTTTATAATGGACCTTACCAAACTTTTCCTCTGTCTTCTCTATGTTCTTGGATTTGATCCAAGCCCTTCCACAATCCTCATTGGTGATAATGTTGTTTTCTATAGAAATCTCACCACTCACCTTGTTCTCCTTACTCTTGTCAACCTCTTTCTCAGTCTTATCCTCAACAATTTCCTCATCTAAGGGATCTATTTCAGTGGCTCCCTCAGGCAAGTCCTACCTATCTTTGGTGTCTAACAGGTCTGAAGTAGGAGGAATGTAATTGTTGTTATATGGTGGAGGTGTGGCATTATACCCAATTCCTCTTCTTAATTTATCATGAATCTGATTTTGCAGTAAGGAGTCCATTGCTTTAGAAGCATTGGAAAACTTTTCTACATCAAGCTTAACCTTGGTTAACTCCTCTTTCAGTTTTTCACTCTCCTCTTTAGATTTGGTCAGTTTAAGTTCTAAATCCTTTTTCTCCCACTGCCAGTAATTAGTGTCATATGAGTGTTGTAGTTCATTGGCTTGAAAACCTTTGATTTGATCTTCAAATCTCTCTACTATCCTCACATAGTCTTTTATATCCTTTTCTAGTCTCTTCAGGTCATCACTCATCTTCTGATTGTGATCCCTGTACCTTTTAACAGTGTCTATGCAAGTTTTAGAGCAGAGATTAGAACTTACCTCAGATGGGAGATCAGATACTTTAGCCATAAGAGCTTGATTCTGAATAGCTTCTTCTGCTTGATCACTCCAATCAAACCCCATTCCTTGTTGAGAAACAAGGGCTTGAGCAGAGTTTCTGTTGTTATTGAAGCTTCCAGATTGAGCTTGTTGATGGTTGTTGTTGTGAGACATTCCACTTCTGCATTCTCTAGCAAAATGTCCCTTCAGATGGCATTTGTAGCATTCTACCTTTGATTTATCAAACCCTGCTCCATCTTCTCTTCTTTGTGAGAAGTTGTTTCTTCCAGTCCTCTTTATAAACTTTTTAACCCTCATGGAGAGCATGGCCATCTGCCATTTAATATCCATCTCTTCCAGATCATCAGGATGAAGTTGTTCTAAGTCATCATTGATCAAAGAAGAATTTCCATGATTAGAAAGAAGAGCTTCAAATACATAATCAGTGCCTTTATCTAAATTTGATCCATTAGCAGCATTAACTGATTCAGGGTTAGCAGTAGAATCAATTGATGCTGATAGGAGTGCAGCATTATGAACATATCCAGAAGGCTTCTTCTTTGCCTCCACCTCAGCTTCAAATACTCTAAGATCATTGTACAGATCATCAAGTTCTTTGTCTTCCAACTGATCATTCTGTCTGAATGACACAGTGTACATGGTCCATTCATCTCCAAGGGACCTTAAGAACTTTCTGTTCACATCATCTTGATCAATCTGTACTCCCATAGTAGCTAGTTCACCAATTAGTTTATTAAACCTGTCAAAAGTTTGAGTCATGGACTCATTCTTAGTTGAGATGAAGTTTTCATACTGTTGTTTTAAGATTGCCTTTTGATTTCTCTTGGTACTTTTAGTACCTGAGAATCTCTTCTCTAGAGCATTCCAGAGCATCTGTGCATCAGTACAATTGCAGAATTGGTGTTGATACTCATTTGGAATGGCCAAGAGCAGTGTGCTCAAGGCTTTCATCTCTGTCTGTCTTGATTTCCTGTCTGTATCTGTCTTTGGAGGAGTTCTTTTGCCATCTTCACCAATCTTTCCTCCATCAGATGGGCCATTCTCAATGATGTCCCACATAGAGTAATCTGTGAGGAGAATATATTGCTTGATTCTGATTTTCCACATGTCAAATTCATTGGATCTGAGCATTGGAACTTTTGAGACCAAAGTACTGCTTGATTCTGTAAGATTTTCCATGATGAATAACTGTTTCTGAGAGAATTTTGCTCTGATACCACTTGTCAGGATCGAATTCTTAACAAGAATTAATACTCAGAAACTAATATCAAAGAAGTTGCGGAAAAACACTTTGATATTTGATAAAACAGTAATCAAAAACAGTATATAATTATCAAACTGTAAGCTTTTATTGAATGCTTAAAACTACAAGATTACACACTCAACCTCAATATTGATGAACAGGCTCACCAATACGAATTCTACTTCTCTAGAATTAGGATCTATGCCTTGAGGTTGATTTTTCTCTCTTGAAAAACGATTATCAAAAAAGTTATTTCTATCTATTCTAAACATTCTATACATATACTGATAAAAAGATAATTACAAAGAATAAACAAATCTTCAGTATATCTTCCATGTATATCTTCTAAGTATATCTTCAGTATATCCAGCTGTAGTACATTCCATCTGGATCTCTTTAGCAGCACTAATAATGCTCAGCAGCATTAACTTCAACTAGCAGCATTAACTTCAAGCAGTACTAACTACTAGCAGTACTAACTAGCTAAGCAGTACTAACTTTGTTCAAGCAGTACTAACTTTAACTAGCAGTAGTAATTCTACTAGCAGTAGTAACACTTAGCAGTATTAATCTTCAACTTGTTCTGGCAGTAGTAACTACACTTGTACTAGCAGTAGTAACTACACTTAGTAGAATCTTCAGTTCCCAACACATATCCTAAACCCATTCATACTAGTAGAACATGACTTTCGATCTGGTTCTATAGAAGGATTTGGGTTCGATCACTCCCAGATCAATTGACCCTAGGGGACCAGATGACGAGCATCCCACGGACCTTACTTTCCCAAACCAGAAAGGTCACAGGTACAAACTTTTAAACTCAGAGATTTCTGTATTTTAAAAATTTATTATTCATCTCAATCACTCAGATCAACGTCTAAATGCTTAGCCCATATTTTCATTCCGATCTATAATTCTGATCATTTAGGTAGTCTAAGCAAAGTAATTTATAATTATTCCGACTCACATATCTTTAAAGCAGAATCAAAAGCTACAAACATGTTGCTGACTTTTCGACTTTTTTAAGACTTGAAAGTTGAACATATAAAACTTTAATATAAACAAAGAACTTGTAAAAGATCCTAGACACATATTTTATTCAAAACAAAGAAAATCTGTAAAATTCTACTTTATAGAATAAAATTTGTAAAGATTTAAACTTTTAAATTCAACATGCCAAGTTTTGAAAGCAGAAAGTTAAAACGTTTTTCATCTAAGGCTTTTATAAAGATATCAGCAAGTTGATATTCAGTTGGTACAAAATATAATTCAATAGTACCTTCTTCCACATGATGCTTTATGAAATGGTACCGCATATCTATGTGCTTGGTCTTGGTGTGCTGGACTGGATTGACAGATATTGCGATCGCGGATTTGCTGTCACAATAGATTGGCACTGTCGGGTATAGCATCCCGTAATCGCGAAGTTGCGTTTTCATCCAAAGCACTTGAGCACAGCAACTAGCTGCAACGACGTATTCAGCTTCTACAGTTGATATAGAAACACAATTCTGCTTCTTCGACGCCCAGCTTATCAATTTGTCTCCCAAGAATTGAAGATGTCCTAAGGTACTCATCTGATCCAATTGATTACCGCCAAAATCTCCATCTGAATAAGCAATCAATTTATAGTCAGAACTTTTAGGATACCATAAACCTAAATAAGGAGTTCCTTTAATATATCTAAAAATGCGCTTGACTGCTAGCAGATGAGATTCTTTCGGTTTGGCTTGGAATCTGGCACATAAGCATGTAGAGAACATTATGTTCGGGCGACTTGCTGTGAGATACATCAGCGATCCGATCATTCCTCTATATGTCTTTTGATCCACAACTTTTCCATCTGGATCAAGTCCGATTTTGGCACCGTGAGCCATCGGCGTGCCGATTGAAGTAGATTGTCCATCTTGAATTTCTTCAAGATGTCAAATACATACTTTGACTGGTTGATGAATATTCCATCTGGAAGCTGCTTCACTTGTAAGCCGAGGAAGAAATTGATTTCTCCCATCATGCTCATCTGAAACCTAGAACTCATTAGATCAGAAAACCAAGTACATAAAGATTTGTTAGTCGCACCAAAAATAATATCATCTACATATATTTGTACTAAGAAAATATCCAAGTTAGATCTAAAAATGAAAAGAGTAGTATCACTTGTTCCTTTGGTGAAGCCGGATTTGATCAAGAAGGCTGACAGCTCATCATACCACGCGCGCGATGCTTGTTTTAGGTCGTACAGTGCTTTATCGAGAAAATAAACATGATCCGGATGATCTTTATCAACAAACCCCTCTGGCTGAGAAACATATACTTCTTCTTTCAGTTTCCCATTCAGAAAAGTTGTCTTCATATCCATATGATATACAGTGATGTTCCGATAACCAGCGAATGCCAGAAACATACGAATAGCTTCAAGTTTAGCTACCGGCGCGAATGTCTCGTCGTAGTCAATACCTTCTTGTTGTCTGTATCCTTTGGCTACCAGTCTTGCTTTGTTGCGAATCACGATACCATCTTTGTCTTTCTTATTCTTGAATATCCACTTGGTACCAATTATGCTCTTTCCTTTCGACCTTGGTAAAAGTCTCCAAACTTTGAGTGCGTCAAATTGATTGAGCTCCTCTTGCATTGCTATAATCCAATCCGGTTCCAACGCTTCAGAAACTTTTGTTGGTTCAATCTTGCTTAGAAAGCAAGTGAAGAGACATTCGTTGGATGTAGTCGTCCTGGAACGTGTAGACACACTAGCTTGAGGATCTCCAATAATTTGATGAATTGGATGAGATCTTGTCCATTTTGTTGTATGAGGGAGAGGATCAATAGATTCTTGAACAACTTCTAATTGATGAGGGAGAGGTTCAGGAGCCTCTATTTTAGATGAAGATATGGATACTGTCTCAACAGGAGGAGGGGGAAGTTCAACAACTTCAGTATCAGATTCTGGAAGTGATGGTTGAACATTAGCAGTTTGATCTTCATTCTGAACTTGTTCTTCTTGAACAGATTGATCTTGAGCAGATTCTTCTTGAAAAGGTTCGGTGTTCACATGATCCGGTTCTGATTGCTCATTTTCTGATTGTACGGGATCAGATGCAGAAATACTGGTTTGAATGATAGGAGGGACTGGAACAGCATCAATATCAGAGATAGTTGCAGCGGAATTGGATGTAGATGCGCTCGCAGTATCCTGATTCAAAGCATTTGAAACATTATCAGAATTAGACTTGGGAACCTCATCATAAAAATTCTCAAAGAGAAAATCTAAATCAGAAAGATTAAGAATAGAAGAAGAAGAATCCTGATTTGACAGTTGAAGTGCATGTTCTGAACTGTGTTTTTCAGAAGTTGAATTTCCTGTAAGAACGGGTTCTGAGCCTGGTTGACCAGAAACCAAATCAGCAGCTTCGTCAAATTTGACATTTACACTCTCTATCACTTTTCTTGCGGAGATCAGAAAGACTCTGTAAGCAGCAGAGTTAGAAGAATAACCCAGAAAGATACCCTCATCTGCCTTTGGACTAAACTTGTTCAGATTGTCTCTGTCATTCAGAACGTAGCATTTACACCCAAATGACTTGAAATATTTGACGTTCGGTTTGATACCGTTCATCAGCTCATATGGTGTTTTGTTGAAACGACGATGCAGAATTGATCTGTTTTGAGTATGACAAGCAGTTGAAATAGCTTCAACCCAATGTGACAAAGGAAGACCTGAATAAGCAAGCATTGATTTGGCAGCCTCTACAAGCGTTCTGTTTCTTCTTTCAACAACTCCATTCTGCTGCGGTGTTCTGGCAGCAGAAAACTGTTGTTGTATACCTTGATCCTCGTAGAATGCTTGAAGAGTGTTGTTCTTGAATTCAGTACCATTGTCTGATCTGACAATCTTGACATGCTTTTGCTTATTTGTCTGAATAGTTTTGATGAGGTTGATGAGAAATTCAGGAGTCTCGTCTTTTGACTAGAGAAACTTTACCCATGTATATCGAGAGTAATCATCAACAACAACCAAGACATATCCTTTCTTACCAATGCTCTTTGTCTTCATCGGTCCGCATAAATCAACATGCAAAATATCAAGAATGTCCGACGTGCAGGGTTCAGGCTTTGGTTTATGAGATGCTTTCTTCATCTTTCCTTTCTCACAATCCTGACAGAGGTGGTCTTTCTGAAAACGGAGAACAGGAAGACCTCTCACGGAATCATGCTTGACAAGGCGATCCATATATTTAAAATTGAGGTGAGCTAGACGTCTGTGCCAAATCCAACTTTCATGAACAGAAGCTTTAGAAAGTAAGCAAATATCTGATGGGATTTTGATCTTGGAAAGATCAATGGTATATAAGTTGGATCTTCTTTTTCCCACCAGTAAATCTCTGCCACTATCATTCTTCACAGCAACTTTTTAGATTTGAAGCTAACTTCAAGATCTTTATCACAGAACTGCCCGATGTTGAATAAGTTATGACTTAGGCCTTCAACGTAGCTGACTCTCTTGACAGTTATATTACCTTGAACAAGATCACCATAACCAATAATCGGAGCAGTCTCACAGTTTCCAAACTTAACACGACCGCAACATTTTTCTTTATAATTTGAAAGTAGAGATTTGTTGCCAGTCATGTGTTTGGAACACCCCAAGTCCAGATACCATAAATGACTAAGTTGCATATACAGAAACTACACAGATTTAGGTACCCATATGCTTATGGGTCCCTTCTTGTTAGATTTGTGTCTTTTACCTTTTGAAAATTTATTTTTATAATTCTCATGAAAGCAATCATCAATAGAGAAATAAACATAATCGTCAGAATCAGAACTAGAAGAAGATGAAACATGCTTTGCAATGTGAATCATTTGCGGAATTGAATATTTTGTATTTTTATTACAAAAAGCAAATGTATCATTGTCACAAAGATTCACTACACAAGTATCTTCTAACAATTCAGATTCTATAGATTTCTGCTTTATCCTCCATATCAGCTATTGTGATCTCTTCACAGTCCGATCTGAAACAGAAGAATTAGAATTTTCAGACAAGACACTATCATGTCTCCTTGACTTCTTTGACCTTCTTCTTTTACGCTTTGTTTTTGTTTTATAATACTGATCATTTAGCGTTAAAGAATTATCAACAATTGTAGTAGAAGAAGAAACTTTATCTAAGAAATCATCCTGAGCATTTGACATAGATGAACTTACCTTGGAGTGATAATTTTCAGAAAAACACAAGTCAGAAGGAGGTTTGCGCACTGCATTGGTTGCGCAAACTGAACTTTGCGCGATCAACTGATTGCGCAAAGTGTCGGTTTGCGTAACCAACTGGTTGCGCAAATGCACATTATTTTTAGAAACTTGAATATTTTCCTTAGAATCTTTAGAAAATCCAGAAGAAATTTTGTCTTCAAAACTTGTTTTTATTATAAAAAGAAATAAATCGGTTTCTAAATCGGTTTGAAGACTTTGTTCTTCCAATTTATCTTCAAGATCAACTATCTTACCTTCTAACACTAATGGGGGAATGTATCTCTTAGTATCATAAGACACCGTAGATGCATTTTCCTTATTAGAGTTAGTATATATATATATATATATATATATATATATATATATATATCAACAAATTCAGTTGGTAATGAAGATTTATTAGAAGATTTTACATTTAAAACATTTTGAGATTTTCTGGATTTCCTTGATTGGTCAGGAAAATACTTGGCATTTTCAGAAGTGTAAACAAATGACATTTTCATCCTCTTGTTTTTCATTCTTTTCTCATTTTCATCTTCTAAAATTTGCTTTTCAGTTGTCCAAAAGAATTTAAACTGAGGAGCATATCATGCAAGACCAAGATGATCATACTCATATAAAGTAGGAACTTCTATTTTAGCATGATTTAAAAAATGCGGATTTTCAAAACCAAGTCCCCATTTTTCCTTTATAGCTTCTTCACTCCTTGGTTTATTCATGTAAATGGTTTGCTCAGATTGTTCTCTCTTATATAATTTCCTTTCTAGAACAATTATTTTATCAGAAAGATTTTGATTTGAAGAAGTCAATTCAGTCAACGAATCACAATAAGTCTGATTTGAATTTTCCAACTCATCCAACTACTTTTGAAATTTCTCTTTTGTGTTAATTAAAATAGTCTATTCATCTTTCAGAGAAATTCGCAGTTTATCAATTAAAACAGACTTTTCTTGATTTTCAAATTTTTCAGATGAGAACTTTGAACGTAAATCATGTAAATCAGTGATAATAACGTTCATTTGAGATAAGATGAAATTGTAGTCAAACTCAGAAATTACCTCAGATTCATCTGTGGAGGTGTCCTCGTCTTCATCATCGCTCTTGTCATCCCCGATGAAGCACATAGCAGCTGTCTCCTCATTTTCAGCTTCATTACCTGAATGATCCAACCAATACTCCTCCTCATCCAACAGAATAGTTCCATTTTCTCTCTTCTCAGCCAGTTCCAACTTATTCCGATAAAAAGCTGAATCCTTAACCACCTTTACCCGACAATCTTTGGCTATATGACCCGGTTTCCCACAGTTGTAGCAGTTCATAACCTTCTTTTCATCCTTTTTCGGTTCTACTACTTTTGCAGGCTCAAACTTTGGGATGTAAGGCTTTGATGAAGCACCAGGTTCAATCTTCTTGAAGCCAGAAGTGAAACGGAGATTGTTGGATCCTGTTCTATGCTGAAACTTTTTCTGATAGTGTTGCGATAGAAGTATCATTGATTTCTCCAAAGCTTCACCATTATCTTCTGTGGAACCATTATAAGCATCATCTGTCAAAGCCTGAGAGCAATCGGATCCATAGTCTTTGGCTTATTCTTTTTATCCAACTTTGTTTTCTTCTCCAAAACCATGGATTCATCAGTCATCAGAATTTCGTACAATTCCTGAATGGGCATAGTAGAAATCCTGACATCATTTCTCATTATATGACAGGATTTGCTTCATTCAGGTTGGAGTGCATTCAGGAACTTCAGGTTGGCTTCTAACTCAGTCTTTGTCACCTTGATCTTGTACAGATCATTAATCACAGCCCAAAATCTATCAAATACATTCTTCAGACTTTCTCCGTCCTTAGCTTTGAACTCCTCAAAATTATTCATGTATCTGGTCTGACGCAATTGAGTTGACACAGCTGTACCAAGCATGATCTTTTCCAATTGAATCCACATAAGCATAGGATTCTGTTTGAAGCAATCAATTCTGTTGTAAATCGAATTTGGTAGTGCAAGAATCAGATTGGATTTTGCCTGACTGTCAGCTTGATATCTCAGAAGTTCATCAGCATCATATTCTCTGATAGACTTCTCAACCCATGTAGCCTGTATATTTCCTATAGCTGAAATTTCTTTCATTGGCTTTATCATAGGACCTTCATTCAGAGACTTCATCATGTTATCCCCATTCGGTTGTCTCTCTATGAAGTTAATGAATCGGTCCTACCACTGTT
This sequence comes from Arctium minus, assembly GCA_954870635.1. Taxonomy (NCBI): domain Eukaryota; kingdom Viridiplantae; phylum Streptophyta; class Magnoliopsida; order Asterales; family Asteraceae; genus Arctium; species Arctium minus. Next base: position 80,092,132 of record OX941083.1, on the reverse strand, counting down.
CAAATTCATTCTCGTTAATTAATACAGGAGGACGTGTGTCAGACCCCAATGACATCATCAGATCATTCTTTTACACTTGAGCTTGCAAAGACATCTTGACAAAATCAGAAAGTCAGAAAAAATTCACTAAGTCTGGAACTTGCGCAAACAGAAGGTTTGCGTGAATAGTGAGTTCCGCAAAAGAAGTTTGCGTAAGCCAAGAGACACGCAAAAGGAATTTTGCGTAAGCTGAATGAAGCGAGAACTAAGCTTTGCGTGAGTAGTAGAATGCGCAAACAGAGCTTTGCGTAATCCAAGTAATGTGCAATACGAACTTTGCGCAACTAGAAGAATACACAAACTGAATCCCAACTAAGGAATACGCAAAGTAGCTTTGCGTGAGAAGGATGATACGAAAACGAAGCTTTTCGGACTCTTGATAATACGCGAACTGAGCTTTTTGGAAGGCACTTGATACGCAAAATGAGTTTTGCGTATATATCTTGATGCGAAAACCTGAAATACACTAACACAAAGATTAGAAAAACAATGAACTTGCGCAAATTATAAAGAACTTGCGCAAACCTATATGAATCTTGCGCAAATCTACATGAACTTGCGCAAACCACAGAAAATCAAATAGAACTCGCAAGATCAAATGAAATCAAGAAATTTATGCAAGAAATTCACACTCTGATTATCGAAAACAACTTTCTAACAACTTTCAATCAACAAATTCGATTAAAAACTACAAAAACACGTATTCGAGAATATAACAGTACGAGAACACGAGTTTTCCAGAAAATCACAAAATTGAAGATCAAATCATGGATTTTATGCAAAATGATATGAAACAATTATGATCGATTAACAAAAACGAAGCTAATGAGTCCAAAAACAACACAATTAGTCCAGAAACCTATCCAAATTTGATGAAAAATCAAGAAAACGAGATTTTCTGAAAAATTCACAAAAATCGATCAAGTTTTCGATTAATCTACAAATTCAGAAAACAGAAATCACAAACTCTCAATTCTCTCAAGATTCAGATTGCTCTGATACCAATTGAAAGTCCAAGAATCACTAAATCTTTAGAGAGAGAAAGCAGAGAGAGAAAGTATACGCTCCAAAGTAAACTGATATTCAAAAGTGTGTTTCCAAAATTACAAAACAAAGACTAGAAAGGGACTTAAATACCCCTAGTCTTAACACAACAGAAAAAACCACTAAACATAGTTTAGACAAGGGAAATAAATACAATGATTACTACAAAATTAGACTTAACAGTGTTTTAGTTTATGACATTTTGAGTCGTGCAGACAAAATTTTGGGACGTGTATGCTTGCATTATGGTGTGCGTTAATTTATGAGTTTTGTTTAATATTCTTGTCTCATGCGAGTCTTGCACCTATATTTTCGCAACCGTAAAAGGTGTCTTGAGATTTTTGTTAGTATATATCACCCCATATGTTATTTTGGGAGTGTCGATGTCGTATAATTTCTCTTTTGGGTTTTATACAATTGTTAATTAGTTGTATGCTATTTAGTATTTGAATTAATTTATACTATTGGCGTGAGTAAACATATGTAAGATTTATGTTGTTTCGTATTGAACTTTTGATCTAAACATGCTTCAGTTGTTGATTTTGTTGTCATAAATTTTCTGCAATGCCTTAAATGAGTTATCGGTATATATGTCCTTGTAACTGTTATTTTTTGGACAAATAGCATTTTATTCGTACTACCTAAAGTTTGAAATCGAACTAAATTATTATACATTTGACCAAATCGAATGCTTCTATCATTTTGATAAGTTTGAGAAATAAATTGTTACATGAGAGTCTTTTTGGAAATGATATTCCATGACATTTTATGGTTGAAGCAGAAAATTTTGGGGGTTTGAATTTGTGAAGTTCATCTTTTGGAATTGGTACAAACATCTTTTGCACATTGTTTTAATGCAGAAAATTATTCTACGTACACGGCATAAATTAATGCATGTACGGACCATAGTAGTCCATTTGAAAAGTTTGTTTCCCATCTTCTGTTATTGTCATTATAAGTGTGTGTTAATGATCAAATGTTTTTCGAAATGGTTTTATATGTGTGGTGTATGTGGCCACTGTGCACACCTACCGGGTAAGCGGTAGTAGATTGTCAGGATCGAATTCTCAACAAGAATTAATTCTCAGAAACAATATCAAAGAAGTTTGCGGAATAACACTTTGATATTTAATCAAACAGAAAATCAACACAGTAGATATGAAGAACAAACTGTAAACTTATATTGAATGTTTTGAATTTACAAGATTACACACTCAACCTCAATATTGATGAACAGGCTCACCAATACGAATTCTACTTCTCTAGAATTAGGATCTATGCCTTGAGGTTGATTTTCTCTCTAAAAGAATGAATTACTTAAGTTCTCTCTTATCTATTCTATACATATACTAGTCAAAAGATAATTACAATAATTAAACAAATCTTCAGTATATCTTCCATGTATATCTCAAAGCTTCCATAAACTTCAGATTATCCAGCTGTCATTCTTTCCATCCAAATCTCTTAAGTAGCACTAACCATGATCAGCAGCATTAACTTCTTCTAGCAGCATTAACTACTAAGCAGCACTAACCACTAGCAGTACTAACTAGCTAAGCAGTACTAACTTTGTTCAAGCAGCACTAACTTTGACTAGCAGTATTAATAGTACTAGCAGTAGTAACACTCAACAGTATTAACTTTTAAGTCTTCTAGCAGTAGTAACTTTGAACCAGCAGCATTAACCATACTTGATGAATTCTTCAGTTCCCAACAATCTCCCCCTAACTTGACTTTTAGGAAGAGAAGTCAAGTTCTTCAAATTTTCTTCAAGATGCTCCCAAAACTTTATCATGGCCTAAATTCCAGTGTTTGCATCCAATCCCAAACTCTGATTGATGGTTCTTTGAATCAAGTATTTAGCCATTTCTGAATCTGGAACACACCTTAACTTTTTCTTCAGCATGGCATGTAGCTTCAATCTGCTATGATTATACACTCTATCCACTAGGAAGTATTCAGTGTGATTTAAATCCAAAGTCACTGTATATACTCCACTAATTTCATATAGAGTCCAACTGTTTACTGATTTGAAGACATCCTTGATCAAATGCTCTACTTCTTCAGGTTTGAACATCATACACAGATACTCCATTACCAGTTTTGTAATTGAAATCCCTGGAGCCTTTAGAATATCTGCATACAACTTCATTCCTATCTCAAACATCTCTTCAATATCTGATCTAGAGCATGTTTTGACAATTTTTGCCCATGTGTTGAACACTTCATACTTTTCATCCTTTCTTTTCAGCCTTATGTATTCCTTTCCATCCACTGTCAATGTATCCCAGTGAATGACCTCAGGAGGCTTAACTCCTACAGGTTCTGCTGAAATTGGTTCAGGCACTTTGTCCATCACTACCATATACAAATTTACATCATCAGTGTTTGATGGCTCTTTCTGTTTAGATGACTCAGGTGCCCCTTCTTCTTCAGCTACCTTCTCAGCCTCTTCTTCAGATACTCTAGGCTTCTTGATTGGCTTTCTTCTTGCCATCATCTTTGTTCTCTTTAAAGTCCTTAGACTTTCTCCCAGAGTGGACTCTTTCTTAGGAGGTGTTTCTTGCTCATCTGGAAATGGCTTTTGACAATCAAAGTCATTACTTTCTTTTATCCTCTTCTCCATCTCCACCCTAGCAGTTTCATTTCCCTGAAGCTTCAACATCTCTGAATCATACAGCTCTTTGATCTTCTCAAAAGACATTTTGGAGAACATCTCCTTTTTGACTCCTACAGCACCTTTGAGAAATATAATCATCTTGTTCCTCTCTTGGGTACCTAGGAATGTCTTTGAGGGTTTTCTCTTCTTTGCAACTGTTTTCACCACTGATTTCTTCATACTTGCAGCTTTCTTCTGTGCAATTTCAGTTGCCATACTCAGTTGATAAGCTTCATTCAGTTCAGCAGCTAGAGCTTTTGCCATTTCCCTGTCCTTTTCCATCTGAACTCTTTCTTCCTTTTCAATGTCATCTTGCATCTTTCTAGCTAGGGCTTCATCTGATTCAACCAACCTTTGCTTTTTGATTGGTTGATCAGATTCCACCATCTTTGCTTTTCCTTTGTCTTTGCTCATTGCCTTCTTACTGTTATCTTTCTTGATCACATCACCTTGTTCTTTGATGATTACTCCTTTGGTCTTTGAAGTGACCTTGGGAGTATCATTCTTGGCTTTAAGTAAGGTTTCTGCAATCTCAAGATCTGTTAAAACTTCTTTCACAGTTTCTGCTGCTTTATTAATGTCTGCAGTAGTGACTGTTTCTGCTTGCTGCTCCCCCTCAACATCAAGTTTCTCTCCATCAATCTCCCCCTTTCTTGTGACTTCTTCCATGTTGATCTCCCCCTTTTTGGGAGCATCATTCTCAGTGGTCCTTCTCCTTAGTTGGAATTGCTTTCTCTTCTTCCTCTGTACCAGACTTAGCACCATCTTCTTCAGCTTAGCAATCTGTACTTGTTGGGACAGAATGACCAGCTTCATCTCCTCTATTTCTTTTCCTTGTTTCAGAACATCTAGGTTGATGTTACCCATTGCCTCCATCAATTCATCATAGGTATATCTGTCCTCACCTTCTCCAGGAGTGTTACCCCCTATTGAAGGATCATGGGATCTTTTATTAGTGGAAGTCTTCTGCCTAGCAGAAGCCCTGTCCACCCCTGTGGTTTATTGGCACCAGGGACCTTCAAATGATTGCTCATTCAAAGTTGCCATGGGGGAGGTCTTATTGATGTTACCACTTTCCTCCTCTGTGCTAGCAGGAGTAGTGGCAGCCTCATCACCCATATGCTCTACCTCCTCCTCAGAGAGCACCTCCTTTGGGTTGGGAGACACCCTTGTGGTTTCCCTTTGAATATTCTCTAGGGGAGAATTCTCCCTTAGAGGGCTTAAAGGCTAAGAGGGTAATGGTACAAGAAGGGAAGGAGCCTTCTTTACCTGTTTTCTCTTGTAAGTTTGGGTGATAGGAGAGGTTGGTTTTTCAAGAAGGGACTGGGGAATTGATTTTGAGAGGGAAGGTTGGGCTTGGCTAGCAGTGGGTTGGTCTAATGGGGGCCTTGACCCTGCTGCCATACCTTCATTGGTTTGGGACACCACCATCATTGTAGAGAACAATGGGGTGTCAACTCCTTCAGAGTCCCCAGCAGATCTTCTCATATTTGAGAACACCTTGCCTTTGGAGGGTTTAGGTACATATACCCCAACAGGTTGAGGTATATCCGTCAATTCATGAGTAATGACTTCTTGAACAAACCTGGGATACATAAAGAAGCTCTTTTTGTTTCCCATGTTTGAGACAAGATCACTGAAAATCATTTTAGAAAAATTATACTTTCTGGCAGTGGCCAAGCACACCAAAGCATAGGCAATAGTGCTGCTGAACTCACTCCATCCAGTAGTCTTTTTGGAGATACAATGCATAAGAGTATGGACAAAGAAACGCCATTGGGGTGAAAATTTTGCTTTAGAGAATTTGAAAACTCCCAATGGGCCTCCATACCCCATTCTTGTAAGATTTGAAAACAGTTCATCATTTGGGATAGAGTTTATACCAGAGGCATCGTCTAGACGTAGACAGATGCGAATAACCTCTTCAGTAACCGTTAGTGATTGATCACAGATTCTTGTCTTGATCATCTGCACACCATTCTCAACAACAATGGTTGCATTAGCCCAGAACTGCCTTTGATGCTCGATATAGATTGTAGGGGATACAATAAGAGCATGAGCAATGTGGCTTGACTTGAGGAAATCCACAATCTGATGAAATCCTGCAGCTTGCTTTGGTTTTTGTAGCATCGCAATCTCATTGTGGTCGTCAATGAAAGTCATTGATGCCATTGATCTTAGTGAAAAGCTTGCCTGAAGACTTCGAACTTGAGAGAGAAAAGGTTTATAGCACAAGAGAACAGTATGCAAAGAGTCGTTATGAACTTTTAGGCGGGCAAAGAGTATTTATAGTATTTGGAACATAAGCAGTATTAACCTAGAGCAGTATTAACTACTAGCAGTATTAACTAACTAGCAGTATTAACTACGAGCAGTATTAACTAACTAGCAGTATTAACTGAAAGCAGTATTAACTACTAGCAGTATTAACTAACGAGCAGTATTAACTAACTAGCAGTATTAACTGAAAGCAGTATTAACTGAAAGCAGTATTAACTAACTAGCAGTATTAACTACGAGCAGTATTAACTAACTAGCAGTATTAACTGAAAGCAGTATTAACTAGCTAGCAGTATTAACTGAAAGCAGTATTAACCACTAGCAGTATTAACCAAAAGCAGTATTAACCACTAGCAGTATTAACCACTGAAAGCAGTATTAACTAGCTAGCAGTATTAACTGAAAGCAGTATTAACCACTAGCAGTATTAACCAAAAGCAGTATTAACCACTAGCAGTATTAACCACTGAAAGCAGTATTAACTAGCTAGCAGTATTAACCACTAGCAGTATTAACCACTAGCAGTATTAACCACTGAAAGCAGTATTAACTAGCTAGCAGTATTAACTGAAATACTTCTTTTAAACTTGCTAAACACTGAGTACTGCTATGCATATCCTGAAAAAGAAGATTAGTAACTCCAAGAATAATATACAGGTATAATGCCACTTTTTGAGAAGGGGATTATTCAGAGTTGATCATTCCCACACTTGTTACCAAGAAAGTGAATCTACCCACATCAAAAGCTTTAGTGAATAGATCAGCAAACTGATTATCAGTGTGAACTTTGACAACTTGAATAAGTTTCTTTTCATTACAATCTCTTATAAAGTGATACCTGATCTCAATGTGCTTTTGTTTTTGAGTGCTTGACAGGATTATTCACAATGCTAATAGCACTGCTGTTGTCAATAAAGATTGGAGTGTGTAGAAAGGTTACCCCATAATCCAACATTTGATTCTGAATCCATAAGACTTGAGAACAGCAACTTGCAGCTGCTATGTACTCTGCCTCTGTTGTAGATGTGGATACTGTGGTTTGTTTCTTGCACTGCCATGAGACTAGTCTAGCACCCAAAAACTGACATCCTCCAGAAGTAGATTTTCTGTCCAAGTTTGCCCCACCTAGATCACTGTCTGAGTATGCTATTAGGTCAAAGGGTGAGTCATGAGGATACCAAAGTCCCAATCTGGGTTGCCCTTTGAGATATCTGAATATCCTCTTAACAGCTTGAAAGTGAGATTGCTTTGGCCTAACTTGGAATCTTGCACATACACAGACTGGAAACATTATATCTGGCCTTGATGCTGTGAGATACATGAGAGAGCCAATCATGGATCTATAATGATGCACATCCATATCCTCCCCCTCAAGATCTGCTGTGATCTGCTTGTGTGTTTCCATAGGTGTGCTGGCAGATTTTGATTCTGAGAAACCAAACTTGGTTAGAATATCCTGCACATACTTGGATTGACAGATGAAAATGCCATCTGACTTCTGTTGAACTTGGAGTCCAAGGAAGAAAGTAAGTTCCCCCATGGAACTCATTTTGAACCTTTGATGCATTAAATCTTCAAACTCCTTGCACGTGTTGTTTCTTGTAGATCCAAAGATAATGTCATCAACATAGATTTGGACCAGCAAGATATCCTTTTTCTTATCAATGACTCATCTTTCAAAGTCATTTTCCAAGAGATAGGATGACAGAGTGTCATACCATGCTCTTGGAGCTTGATGTAGTCCATAAAGTGCTTTCTTTAATTTGTATACCCTGTCTGGATAGCTTGGGTTTTCAAACCCTGGTGGTTGACAGACATATACTTCTTCTTCAATTGACCCATAGAGAAAAGCACTTTTTACATCCATTTGATAGACTTTGAAATTCATTTAAGAAGCATAGGCTAGAAATAGTATGATTGCTTCTATTCTAGCCACAGGTGCAAAAACTTCTTCATAATCTATACCCTCTTCTTGAGTATATCCTTGAGCCACCAGCCTTGCTTTGTTCCTTATGACAATACCTCTTTCATCTCTCTTGTTTCTGAAAATCCACTTTGTGCCAATTGCTCTGTGACCTTTAGGAAGGTCTACTAGATCCCATACATCTTGTAGCTTGAACTGTAACAGTTCCTCTTGCATTGCTTCTATCCAGCTAGATTCTTTCATAGCATCATGTGCCTTTTTAGGCTCAAGCTGTGATAGAAAACAAGAAAGCACTGTTTGCTGTTGATCTTGCATTTCCTGAAGCCTGCTTTGATGTCTAGTCATCATAGGAGAAGAGATATCTCCTATTACCAGCTGTGGAGGATGATTCTTTTGAACTCTGGTGTTATGACTAGGTTCTCCATTTAGTCCAGCCTCAAGATTGGATTCATGCAACTCAACTGAAGTGTTTTCAGATGACACTTCATTATTTTCTTGAGTCTCCTCATCTCTAGTTTCTTCTTCACTCTGACTTGGTCCAGAAAATGATTCCTTTTCACAGTCTTCAACAGAATTTACTGTGGGTATGGGAAAAATCACAGATTTAGATATACTTTCTTGAACTTGTGTGATTCCTGATCCTCCACTTCCTGTTCCTGTATACTCGTTACTGAAACCAAAAGAGTTAGTTAGTGAATCAATGTCAAATATCCACTGAGGTCCAAACCCAACAGGATTTGGTGTGTTCTCATTGCATTTGACATTGTCACTTTCTTCAATTATTCTAGAAGAAGAGTTAAATACTCTGTATGCCTTACTCTGAGATGAATATCCAACAAGAAATCCATCATCTGCTTTGCTATCAAATTTACCTAAGTGAGATTTGGTATTGAGAATTGTACAAGGACACCCAAAAGGTTTGAAGAAACCAATGAAGGGTTTTCTTTGATTTAAAAGCTCATATGGGGTCTTGTTCTTTTGCTTGACCACTAGAACTCTGTTTTGGACATAACAAGCAGTATTAACTGCTTCAGCCCAGAAGGTAATTGGCAATTTTGAATCAGCCAACAGAGATCTAGCAGCCTCTATTAGTGTTCTATTTCTCCTTTCAGCAACACCATTCTGTTGAGGAGTCCTAGGAGCACTATATTGCTTCTCAATACCTTTTTCTTCACAAAAGGTGTTTAGATCATGATTTTTAAACTCAGTTCCATTATCTGATCTAATGACTTTTACTCTTTGATTAGTTTGGTTTTCAATTCTTAGAATAAAGGATTTGATAAGACCACTTGCTTCATCCTTAGTCCTTAGAAAATATACCCAAGTAAATCTGGAGTAATCATCAACAATAACCAAGCAGTAAGATTTCTTGCCTATACTCATAACATTTGTAGGACCAAACAGATCCATATGCAGTAACTGGAGACAAGAAGAAACAGAATTTAACTCTTTGGTCTTATGAGAAGTTTTGTGCTGTTTGCCTTTAAGACAAGCAACACAATGATCATCACATGAAAAGACTTTTGAAGGTAAACCTCTTACAAGGTTGTTTTTAACAAGATTGTTCATAGTCTTGAAATTCATGTGACACATCCTTCTGTGCCAAAGAGAGGATTCATCTACAGAAGCTTTTGAAACAAGACAATTTAGAGATGAATCACTATCAACATTGTCCATATCCAGACAGTAAACATTGTCCTTTCTTGGAGTTCTAAGTAGTATCATGCTTTCATCAACTACCTTGAACCCTGGAGCAAGGATCATACACTCAGTATTAGTAAATAATATACTATGTTGTTTGTCACAAACCTGTGATACACTTAACAGGTTGTACTTTAATTGATCAACATAGTAGACATCCTCAAATGTCATCTTACCTTTGGTGACATTACCTTTTCCACTTATCTTACCACCAGTAAGATTATCTCCAAATGCAACATGTCCTCCATTGATATGCTTGAAGTCTTGAAGGCATGACATGTTGCCTGTCATGTGCCTAGAGCAACCACTATCAACATGCCAAATGCTCTTTCCCTTGAGCTGTTGGTTGCCCTGCACATTAAATAAATCAATTAGTATGAATTAGGAACCCAAGCCAAAGTGGTCTTGGGTACCCCTTTCTCATCAAAATACTTGCATTCTTTCTTGACAAGATTTTTGAACTTTAATTCCTCATTCTTGGAGTACTTTGTTACAATAATAGGCTTGGAAATGTTTTTGCTAGAATCAGTACTGGTTTTAGAAGTACTAACTGCCTTGGCAGCACTTGCATGCTTAGCAGTACTAACCTTGTTAGCAGTAGTAATTGTGTTAGCAGTACTAATATTGTTAGCAGTACTAACACTGTTAGTACTTCTAGGCACCCACATTTTGACACTTTCTTTTAAAATCTTTTTCTTTAAAGTGCCTTTACTTTTAATAGATTTCTTTATCACATGTTTCTTTCCAGCCTTCCTATAACCCACAGATTTTTGCACAAATCTTTGAAAGTTCATCTGTTGGTTAATAGGGTTAAAGTAACAATACTTAGCCAAATGATTCAACTTGCCACATATAAAACAAGATTTTGATCTATTGATTTTATTCAGATCAACTCCTTGTTTCTGGGCCCATTGATTATTCCAGTTTCTTTGATTTCCTCTTTTTAAACCAGAGTTTAGGCTCTTGGCTTTATTGCAATCACACTGTTTACAAGATCCAGGATTCACAACTGTGGTTTGTTTGTAATGGACCTTGTTATCATTTCCTTTAGTCCTCTCTATCTCCTTGGACTTGACCCAGATTTTCCCACATCCCTCATTGGTGATAATATTGTTTTCTAATGGTATCTTTTTACTCACATTATTATCCCTGTTCTCACTGGCTCCTTTCTCAGTCAAATCCTTAACTACTACCTCATCCAAAGGATCTATCTTAAAAGCTTCTTCAGACAAGTCCTTTTTCTCCTTAGTTTCTAACAAGTCTGATGTAGGAGAAATATAGTTGTTATTGTAAGGAGGGGTGTATTGTTGTATCCAATACCAGGCTTCATCTTATCATGTATCTGAGCCTTTAGAAGAGAGTCCATTGCTTTTGAAGCATAAGAAAACTTGTCTATGTCAAGCTTAACTTTTGACAGTTCCTCTTTCAGTCTATCATTCTCTTCTAAGGACTTAGACAGTTTGGTTTCTAACTCATTCTTTTCCCACTTCCAATAGTTTGTGTCATAAGAGTGTTGAAGTTCATTAGCTTGAAAGCCTTTGATTTGCTCTTCAAATCTCTCTACTATCAACACATAATCTCTTCTGTCCTTTTCTAATCTTTTGAGGTCATCACACATACTTTGATTGTGATCCCTGTATCTTGTAACAGTGTCAATGCAAGATTTAGTGCAAAGATTAGAACTTACCTCAGTGGGGAGATCAGACACTTCTGCCATAAGAGCTTGGTTCTGAATGGCTTCCTCTGCTTGATCACTCCAGTCAAATCCCATTCCTTGTTGAGAAACAAGGGCTTGAGCAGGATTCTTGTTCAGATTGTATCCTCCATTCCGAGCTTGTTGATGGTTGTTGTTTGGAACAGCACTCCTGCATTCTCTAGCAAAGTGTCCTTTCTTGTGACACTTAAAACATTCCACCTTGGTTTTGTCAAAACCAGCTCCATCTTCTCTTCTTTGAGAGAAGTTATTTCTTCCAGTTCTTTTAATGAACTTTTTCACCCTCATGGATAACATGGCCATCTGCCATTTAATATCCATCTCCTCCAGATCATCAGGGTGAATTTGATCAAGATCATCATTAATCAGAGAATTGCTGCTATGACTGGACAAAAAGGCTTCAAAGATAGTTTCAGTGCCTTTTTCTGAACTTACTCCACTGGCAGTACTAACTGCTTCAGGGTTGGCAGTAGTATCAGTGGATGCTGAAAGAAGAGCAGCATTGTGAATATAACCAGAGGGCTTCTTCTTGGTTTCTACCTCAGTTTCAAAAACTCTTAGATCATTGTATAAATCATCAAGTTCTTTCTCTTCCAGATTGTCACTCTGTCTATATGAGACAGTGTACATAGTCCATTCATCCCCAAGAGATCTGAGGAACTTTCTGTTGATATCATCTTGTTCCATCTTCACCCCTACAGTAGCCAGTTCACCAATGAGTTTATTGAACCTATCAAAAATTTGAGTCATAGACTCATTCTTTGTGGAAGTGAAGTTCTCATAATGCTGCTTTAGAACATCTCTTTGATTTCTTTTGATGCTCTTAGTTCCAGCAAATCTTTTCTCTAGAGCATTCCAGAGAATCTGAGCATCAGTGCAGTTGCAAAATTGATGCTGATATTCATTGGGAATGGCCAAGAGCAGAGTGCTCAAGGCCTTCATCTCTTTTTGTCTGATCTTCCTCTCACCATCTGTCTTTGGTGGAGGTCTTTTCCCATCTGGTCCTATCCTTCCAGCTTCAGAAGGACCATTCTCAATGATATCCCACATTGAGTAGTCAGTGAGAAGAATATATTGTCTGATTCTGATCTTCCACATGTCAAACTCACTTGGTTTGAGCATTGGAACCTTAGAAACCAAAGTACTGCTTGATTCTGTAAGATTTTCCATGATGAATAACTGTTTCTGAGAGAGTTAGGCTCTGATACCACTTGTCAGGATCGAATTCTCAACAAGAATTAATTCTCAGAAACAATATCAAAGAAGTTTGCGGAATAACACTTTGATATTTAATCAAACAGAAAATCAACACAGTAGATATGAAGAACAAACTGTAAACTTATATTGAATGCTTTGAATTTACAAGATTACACACTCAACCTCAATATTGATGAGCAGGCTCACCAATACGAATTCTACTTCTCTAGAATTAGGATCTATGCCTTGAGGTTGATTTTCTCTCTAAAAGAATGAATTACTTAAGTTCTCTCTTATCTATTCTATACATATACTAGTCAAAAGATAATTACAATAATTAAACAAATCTTCAGTATATCTTCCATGTATATCTCAAAGCTTCCATAAACTTCAGATTATCCAGCTGTCATTCTTTCCATCCAAATCTCTTAAGCAGCACTAACCATGATCAGCAGCATTAACTTCTTCTAGCAGCATTAACTACTAAGCAGCACTAACCACTAGCAGTACTAACTAGCTAAGCAGTACTAACTTTGTTCAAGCAGCACTAACTTTGACTAGCAGTATTAATAGTACTAGCAGTAGTAACACTCAGCAGCATTAAGTTTTAAGTCTTCTAGCAGTAGTAACTTTGAACCAGCAGCATTAACCATACTTGATGAATTCTTCAGTTCCCAACATAGATTTTATATGTACGATCGATTGTTATAAAACTGTTGCGTTTGAAAGTTTTGTAAATTTCAAATTGGCATATTAGCTTGGAAAACCTTGAACTCATTGTGGCTATAGATTTAAACCCCTATCGTAAAAGGAGTTGTAATTAGGGACTAGAGGAGTCCTTAGGAATTGCAGCGTCAGATGATCCGACTTGCGGTCAGTCTTGAACTTTTGGGTTTCAGTTTTGAACTTATGCACGCATGAATAATGGATGTATTAGATCAATGTCTTCCCAGTTAATTAAGGGGTGATCTTTCCGTTTCGGTAAACCTATGGGATAAGGTCTTGTGGGATTATCTGCGCCTGTTTGGGTTCGATTTGATGGGTTGCTTGTCTGTTTGACATCATATAATATATTAACGGTGTACCGTCTTAATGGATTTTTGTGAACAAAAGAAATAGTGTGATCCGTTTGTTGGGGATGTAAGATTCGGAATCTTAGTCCCCGTTAGGTATCAACTTTAATGTGACCATGCTTCTAGAATGAAATATTGGGCGGGATGTCCACGTTTTCGATATCACCATTTTGGTTTTAGGCGTCGACTTGTTTTCTTGAAGTCCATGAATCTTGGGATGTTTGGAAGTGTTCCCGTTAGATCATGAGGAATGTTGACCTCTCGATGATGGAATTTAAAGGAAGATTAGATGTTGGTAATTAAGTATTGATATGTATAGGTTTTCCTGATGTGGTAAAGATCTTATTGAGGGAATGGTTTGAGGTTTGAGAGTAGATCGGAGTTGAGTGATAACGGATCTGCATTAACCAGCTAACCAGAGATCGTATTGGTACGCCCTTGGAAGGACGACTTTATCAAATCCAAGAGTGGATCACTAAAGAATTTTGAGAATTCTTTGGGGTTTGATGTCGATCATTGGTTTTGGGTTCAGAAACATGTGGACCTGAGGTGAATTGGCTGGTAACAAGCTGAGATCACAAACTACCCTTGAGGTAGTACATGTCACCCAAGGTTGGGAGGCAACCGCAGTCTCATGGTTAAAGGTTATGTTAGTAAGATAATTGTTCATTCAGATATAAGTGTGATGTGCCCAAGGGGACATTTATCATGAGGACTAGCATAAGGTTATGGTGGTAGTTCTGGCAAGCGGAGTAGGGGCAATCTATTATGCGGGCAACGTTTTAGGGAGATCTAGATTTCGAGGACGAAATCTCCTTTAAGGTTGGGAGGATTGTAACACCCGAAATTTTCGGTAAGTAAAGGCCACCCGGACGTTTTGTATCTTGTAAATAGTGGGATTTTTGTTGGGAAAACATTATCTAAAGTCCCTTGGAGTATCGGGAGTGTTAGCATTGAAAAAGTTGAGTTTCGGGGTCCCGAAAAGGTCCCACTACAATGCCCGACGACTATGACAATGTCATAGTCGCACTGTCACAGTCGCAGAGAAGCAACAGAGGCCAGGCTGTTGTTAAGTCGCGAATTTCAGCCTTATTTCTCATTTTCACTTCTCTAAACTTCCTCCATTCTCACTCAAAACGTTTCCCCTTCCTTCCCCTCAAACCCTTACTCATTTTGGGTCCAATCCTTGTGTTCTTGAAGTGTTCCATCATCAAATGGTGAAGATTGGAATCTAGAGTCAAGAGTTCACCATCTTCTTCTTCAACCTCAAGCTCCATGGTAGAGTTTTCTAGGTTTTCACCAAAACCTAAGTGGTAAATTCATCCTCTCTTTTTCTAAACCTTATTATGAGATATAAATGCTCCATTGGTGATTCCCTAGTGGTTGGTTTCTCAAATTTTGGGTTTGATGAATTTGGAGAAGTTAAGTCAAAAATTAGGGTTTTGACTAAATTGGGGATTTTGATGTAAAATGTTTGTGGATCGATTCTAAGTGGTTGAACATGTATATTTATGATAGGAAACTCGTGGATCTAAGTTTTGGAAGGATTTTCTTGTGGATTCAAGTCTCTTCAAGGAAGCTCGAGTTGGGATAAAATCTAGATTTAGCCTAAATTTAGCAAAATGAGTTCAAGTTGATTTGTGAAAACGATGTATATGCCAAAATGTTCATTTTAAAGTGTTTTGTGTTTTACATGAAATTGTTAACTGCTGATCATCTGATAAGTTTGGGTTATTTGGAAGTGTTTAACTTTATAAACTTATAAACACCCACTTTTGGGGATTTTTGGGATTTTGATGAATGTATCATAATGGAGACATTTTGATAACCATTTTCACAAATGGAGGGTATTTGGTACAAATGCATTTTTGTGGCCATTGGAAATAAGTGTATTTTGTGTTGTGAAATGTTTTGAAAATACCAATATACGAGTCATTGGAGTTTGGTCATTCCTAATCCTGTTTACCTTTCAGTTATTATAAATCTCTGTGGTTTTTGGGAAAGATGTATTTCAAATAAATTGTTGAGTAAATCTTTAATAAGGATGTCTTAACGATTTATCGTACGCTTGTTAATCATTTGGAGTGATTGTACATTTAATGTGTGTTATGAAAAATGTCGACCTTGTGCTTTGGGACGTTTGAGAGAGCCAATGGGGTTATAAACTTGTTTAGAGAATGACTTGGTTAAAATCTAAATGGTGTTTGAGTGTATTCCTGCATTTTTGGGGCAGGTGAATCAGACATATTTAAGGATGAGGAGTCTTGATATTCTCACCTTGGGAATTATGTCGTGTTGGCATCGATGTTGTCCTAGTTGTTTGGCGAAGAGGAACCTTTATGGGTTGTACTTCGGGACCATGGGTCTTGGGATTGGATGTCTAATTCTTGTGTACGAGAGTTAGACGTCATGAGTTATCAAATGAGGAGCTGAGGATCCTATCTTGAATGCTAGGGAGTAGGCACTAGGGGTCGAATGAGTACCCTAAGGATGAAACTCCACTAGAGACCGAACAGGCAATAAGATCGTGTATCCTTGAGATGTCGCTCGGCGGAGCAGGCAATGGGGGATACGGTGTTTTGGGACTTGAAATAAAGTCCGACTGGAGGTGTAGTTCGGTAGAGCAGGCAATACAGTTACGATCTGAGGTGTAGTTCGACAACGTAGCTAGGTGGCTTAACTTTGTGTTCCGCCACATACCACGGAATCGGGTCTCCCCCGTCACCGGAAGGTGTTATTTGGGTATTAAATTATATTGTTTTATTATCCATGTTTTCGGTGACGTTTTGTATATTCGGTTTTTATTCGTGATTTATGGGCCGAGTATATTATGCCCTTCCGTGTTTGGGTATTTTGAGAAATAAAGTCTTGTCCGCAATTTTATAAAATGGGGAGTTTAATTATTATTCACGTTTTGGGTGAATTTGGGGTTGAAGTTGTTTAACGAAAGAATGTTCATGTTGGATTGCTTGTTTTTAAAGGTGTGTGTTATTGGAAAATGAGTCGTTTAATATTTATAGTAAATCATTTTTGAAAGATAATGATTTAAACTGCATTCTTACCTTTAACAAATATATTTGTTTCATGATTGAAAACTCTTGAACTCACTTAGGCGTTAGCGGTTAGTCTAACCTTTTTATTTGTCGGCATGTGCATCAGGTTCCGGTGGGGGAAATGGTTCTAGCGTTTCTACGAAGTGATGAGTGCTAGATGTATGTGCAAGAGTTAGTGGTTTGGTGATGTCTTCCGCATTAGTGTTGAGAAGAGCAACTTGTATTTGGGTTTAGTAACACCCGACCTTGAATTAGTCTCTATGTAAGATATCATTTGTTATGTTGATGGAAAATTCTAGAATCGTATTTTAAGTATGGACTTGTCGCATGAAGTTTTATCCATTCCTTGAGGCATATTTATAAATTTTTAAATTAGTTGCTCTTTACAAATTGAGGGTGTTACAGATCCATTAAAGCTCAATCAATACATTAAAGCCAATTTGATCCATTAAAGCCCAATTGGTCCATTAAAACCAAGTGTATCCTATACATATAAAGTTATATATATAAATATATGTAGTGGTTGTATGTATCTATGTATGTATTATTGTAATGAACTATATTTATGTAATGGACATATGTGAATGTATGTATGTACATGTTTATTAATGTATAAGTTGTGTATTCATACAAAGCATTGACTCGTAGTTGTTTTCTTTGACATTCTTATGGCTGGTAATGAACTGTACTAGGCCTTCGTGGTCTTTAGTGGTTCTTAATTAACTTGATTGGGCCTTGATGGGTTTCAATGGCTCTTAACAAAATGCATTGAACTTTGATGGGTTAGAGTGACTCTTAATGAACTATTGGGCCTTCAAGGGCTTTAGTGGTTCTTAATGAACTTGATTAGGCCTTTATGGGCTTTAACAACTCTTAATGAACTATGATGGGTCTTGATGGATCGTATTAAACTCAATGACTGTTAATTAACCTCATTGGGTCTTGGTGTGCTTTAATGACTCTTAATTAACTATATTGGGCCTTCATGGGCTATAGTGGGTGGAAATGAACTTTATTGGAATTTATTAAGTCGCGGTATAACCTATTAAAACCCAACTGAACCGATTTAAGCCCAACTGAACCGATTTAAGATCAATATAACCCATTAAATCCTAATTAAACTCATCAAAGCCCATTATGATCGTTGTTGACTTATTTAGGCCCAAACACACAAGTGATAACTTATTATGTGCTTCTTTACATGTATTGACTTCATAAATGCATGTATCATGTATTCGGGTCAATTAGACAACTAAGCACCATTATACCCCAATATGAACCACTCAACCACCATTATAGTCCAATATGACATTTTATGACTTATTAATGCCCAATAACACCGTGGTGACTTATTACGTGCTTGTGTGCAAATATCGGCCACATAGATACATGTGTTGTCTATTAGGGTTAACTAGACAACTAAGATCCATTATACCCCGATATGAACCACTCGACGACCATTATAGCCTAATATGACATTTTATGACTTATTAAGGCCCAATAACACCAGTGGTGACTTATTATGTGTTTGTATGGACGTATCTACTCATAGATGTATGTGTTGTCTATTATTATTATATATCCATCCGGATCCATTAAATACCGGTAAACATCCACCGGGTACGTTAAAGCCCCACTGGGTACGTTAAAGCCCAACTGTGTACGTTAAAGCCCAACTTGATCCATTAAAGCCAACAGGATCCATTAAAGCCTAACCGGATCCATTACAGACCAACTGGATCCGTTAAAGCCCAACTGGATATGTTAAAGCCCAACCGAATCCATTAAAACCCAACGGGATCCATTAAAGCCCAACTAGGTACATTAAAGCCAACCGAATCCATTAATGACCAACTAGATCTACTAAAGCCCAACCGGGTACGTTAAAGCCCAACTGTGTACGTTAAAGCCCAACTAAATCCCTTAAAGCTCAATTGTATCCATTAAAGCCCCACTAGGTACGTTAATGCCCAACTAGATCAATTAAAGCCCAACAAGATCCATTAAAGCCCAACTGGATCCGTTAAAGCCCAACTAGGTACGTTAAAACCCAACTGGATACGTTAAAGCCCAACTGGATCTGTTAAAGTCCAACTGGATCCATTAAAGCCCTACCGTATCCATTAAAGCCCAACTGGATTCGTTAAAGCCCAACTGTGGACGTTAAAGCCCAACTAAATCCCTTAAAGCTCAACAATATCCATTAAAGCCCCACTGGGTACGTTAAAGCCCAACTAGATCCGTTAAAGCCTAACCGGAACCATTAAAGACCAATTAGGTACGTTAAAGCTCAACTGGATACGTTAAAGCTCAACTGGATATGTTAAAGCCATATTGGATCAATTAAAGCCATACTGGATCCATTAAACCCAACTGGATCCATTAAAGGCCAATCGGATCCATTAAAGCCCAATTGGATCCGTTAAAACCCTACTGCATCCATTAAAGCCAACCGGATCCATTAAAAGCCCAACTGGATACGTTAAAGCCATACTAGATCCGTTAAAGATCTGTTAAAGCCCAACTGCATCCATTAAAGCCAACCAGATCCATTAAAACCCAACTGGTACGTTAAAGCCCAACCAGATCCATTAAAGTCCAACTAGGTACGTTAAAACCAACCGGATCCATTTTTAAAAAAAATTAATGTGTTTCATAATAATATTTATTTAATAAAAAATTTTATTTTTAATTATTTTTAACGTTTTTTAAAAATTCCTTTAAGAAAAATAAATATTTAATTATTTTTTGTATTTTCGACAGATTTTCAGCGGCCATTTATTTTTTTATTTTTATTTTTTAAATTACTTTAAGAAAAATAAATATTTAATTAGTTTTTTGTATTTTCGACAGATTTTCGGCGGTCGTTTATTGTTTTATTTTTATTTTAAAATTATTTTAAGAAAAATAAACATTTAATTATTTTTTGTATTTTCGGCAGATTTTCGACGACCGTTTATTTTTTTATTTTTATTTTTTAAATTCTTTTAAGAAAACTAAATATTTAATTATTTTTTGTATTTTCGGCGGCCTTTTAATTTTTTTTATTTTTTAAATTCTTTTAAAAAACTAAATATTTAATTATTTTTTGTATTTTCGGCGGATTTTCTTCGGTCGTTTATTTTTTTATTTTTATTTTTTAAATTCTTTTAAGAAAACTAAATATTTAATTAATTTTTGTATTTTCTGCGGATTGTCGGCGGCATTTTAATATTTTTTATTTTTTAAATTCTTTTAAAAAAACTAAATATTTAATTATTTTTTGTATTTTCGACGGATTTTCGGCGGCTTTTTAAATTTTTTTATTTTTTTTAAAACTCTTTTAAGAAAAATAATTAATTAATAATTTTCGACGAAAAATAATTAATTAATTAATTTCCGCCATAAATTATTAATTAATTATAATTAATATGAAAAAATTAAAAAATAAATAAACACCGTCAGAAATCCGCCAAAAAGTTTTGTTTTTTAAAAAAAAAATAAAAAAATATTTCGGCGGATTTCTGGCGAAAGTCAACGGGGTTTGGCCAAATTGACTTTCGCCGGAAATCCGCTGGAATATTTCCGACGGAAAATTTCGCCAAAAATGGCTGCCGGAAAAAGCTGTTTGTTTAGTAGTGTTTTAAAGGATTTTAAAACTTTTAATTTGTCTGCTATTTTATAAAGTTAAGAGTGTTATAAAAGACATTTTTGTTGTAGTGAAAGAGGGTATCTTGTGCTAATTCAAGTAGCAAAATAGTAAACTCCCTCAAAAATCCTTGAATAAAAATATTTTGTTCAAAATTTTAAGGTCTCAATTCTATTAAAAATCACATGACTACATATTATCAAATAGAGAACATAAACTAGAATTAAATAAATTTAAAATTTATAATGTCTTTGGTGGGATAGGAATGAGACTTATAATTTTATTCAATTCATATGAAGCAAATATTTACTATAATTATTTGTAAATAAATATTTAAATAACGGTTGTGGCTTTTATGTATATCTATACTATATTATAAATCACGGATAAAAAAATTTTAAAAACAATTTCTAAAGCATAATATACCGTTATTTAATGCTAATTATTTAAAATCTATTAAAAACAACCATTAAAACTTTATATACTACATTTAATATTATTTATTAACTTTTAATCGTTATCTCTAACCACTTTAACTTCTATAAAATTACTCCCCATTTTAATCCCCTAAAATCACTCCCCAACATAATTAAATAAATGATAAAAATCAAATTTTAAATATAAAAAATCTAAAATATAATTAAGAAAATCTAACAGAATATTTAATGTTTATTTTAAAAAACATTATATTATTAAATCCAAAATAAATTACATTATTATTAAACTTCTATACTATATTATAAATCACATATAAAAAACTATTAAAAACAATTGATAAAGGTTAATGTACCGTTATTTAATGTTAATTACTTAAAATATCTTAAAAACAATCATTAAAACCTTACGTACTACATTTAATGTTATTTATTAACTTTCAATCCTTATCTCTAACCACTTTAACTCTCTTAAAATCATGATATATCTCACTGCATTACGCGAGTACGATTATAGTATTATGATAAAAAGGTAAAAGAGAGGACCTTATAGATTATGGGCTACTTTGTTGACATGGACCACCATGGATGTATACACAAGCATTAGCATATATTTTTGAAGCCGTTATTTTAGACTTGGTTGCAATTGGTACGTAGGATAAACATCTATAAAGAACTTTTTTGATATGTACCACCAATCTGTCCCATACTATTATAAACGTTCCAAATAAATGAATATATTCATAACGTTTGAAAAAAATATGACGCAAGGGATGACGGTTTTACACGTATCATTAATTTTATGATTGTTTCTTTGACGAATGATGACATTCATTTGTTTTGAAGAATATTTCAGATAGATTTATTTTCCAAAAGAGTTTTTGAAGAGGGAATGAAGGTTCTAACACATAAATAAAATATGGTTCAAGTTCAGTCGGTGTGAGACTCTAAGAAATGGCATTGATATTTTGCTTTCGGTAATATTGTTACTATAATCGGTGAAATTTTACTTTATCTTAAAAACGAGATTTGAACCCCCTCCACCAATTGGTATGAGACAAAGGATCGTGTGAAAAGTTGAGTTAATGGTGAGAAACGTGAGAAGTGGATCTGAATCGTTGATCTCTTTTAATCTCAAGTCTTCCCATGAATTAGGGATTAGAATGGAATTGGTATGAATGGTGTTGGTGTGCTGATGGAACCCCCTACCAATTCCCAAAGACGATATTTAAACCCATTTTGATGTTATTTTGTGTAAGGTGACGTTTGGTTTTTAAGGCCTAAGTATGAAATTAATAGATGATTCAATTAGCACATGGAAGGGATTTATTTATATTTAGGAGTCTTTTACAAACACGTATTGGGAAAATACTAATCGGGTAAGAGTGCGGTTTGGATCGACACTAAGGAGCCGTTTACCAAAATGCTTATCGGGTAAGCGTTTACCGGCAAAGACATTACCCTCACTTACCTTATCGTATAACATTTCCAACCATCAAAATTGATTGTTGGTAAGTGTTTTAAACCCGGTAAGCGCTTTCCGGGTAAGAGTCATTTCTCTCACTTACCGAGTAAAACTCTATGTCGTTGTTATGACTCTTACCTGGTAAGATTTTATAGGTAATTTTCATGCTCAATAGGTAAAGATCGTAAGGTAAGTAATACCGATAACCACTTATCCGGGTAAATATTTAGTAAACGACAATTAAGAGCCTCTCATATAGCTTATCTGCAGGTAAGCATCTCGATCAGTGTGACTGTCTAGAAACAAGGGCTTGGGAAACAACAAACATTTTTGATCGAGTAAATAAAAAATATAACCATACAGTAAAAGGTTGTTTTTTATTCCACAGAAAAATTACCATGTGAAAGAAAAGAGGGTATTTGAAATGGAACGAAATGAGTAACGATGGGGTGGGGGTGGGGTTAAGGGTAATGTCAGAAACGAGTACCATCCTCAATCCTGAAACTGAAGCAGATGTACCTTTTTTACTGTTCATCTAAGAGTGTACAATTATTACAAGTACATCATCAACACCATGCATTCCTACCAACCCCTTACATATCTATATCTATATATATATATATAGATATATATATATATATATGATCAATCGCAGGTGTCTCTTGGATTCCATTTCTTTTCACATTCATATTATTTTTTGTGCTAAATCAATGACTGCTGTATTCAACACCAAGGGTGGATCCGGTGTATAAGATACGGTTCGTTCATCCACCGTAAGATAAAAAAAAAATTAGGATCGTGAAAGGTGTCACCGTATTATATATGTTGGGTGCTACCGTGTATATTTTGAAAACTACAATAATAACACAAGTTTGTCTTGATAGAGTTGGTTTGGACAACTTTTCTCCCATCCCAGACGCAGGGACGGACCCAAAAGTATTTTCATACGGTGACACCATATAATGGAGACAAAAAATAATTACAAAAAACACGGTTTTTATCGACGTGTCTTCATCTTTTTACTGACGTTCAATATTGTCCGATGTGTTTTTAGCCTAATTCCATAATTTCGATGGATTTTTAAAGTCGTTTTCTTGATTTCGAAGGATTTTTAAGTTTTCTTTTATCGATTTCGAGGGAATTTTTTCGGATTTTTTGGTTGATTTCGATAGTTTCTTTTGGTTTTTTGGTTGATTATGAGGTACGGTTGCACCTTCTTGAAGTTTCCAAAATAATACTGTAGTACCTTCCAAAACGATACGGTTGTACCTTTCACGAACCTAAATTTTTTTACCTTTTGTCAGAGAAATAATACGGTGGCACGTACCACCGTATTCCACATACCAGGTCCGTCCTTGCCCAGACATGGGTTTGAATTATGTTTCAATCACTTATTAGTTTTTAGCTATTAATATCATGTTTATTGTGTTTTCGAAAAAAAATTGCGATAAAAAACTTGAAAACAGGACCTCACATGTAAAAGGAAAAACTAACCAATGACGACGACTATTTGAAAAATATTTGTAGCTTTGTTAAATAGTACTCAAAAAAATTCCTAGGTCCGTCTCTGATGAACATGTCCGTAAATAAAATAAATTTTCATTTTCTTTTTACACTTTCGGAGAAATGGTATCTGGAAAAAAAAATTAAATTTTTTGTTAGTTTTACGGATTTGCATATCGATTTTTTTTGAATTTGTAGACGTGCAAAACCATTTTTGGTTTCAATTCACTTCTTTTTACGTAAAGAGGGTCCAAAAGTTTTTAGTTCCTATTTCAAGACATTTTAAGGGGTTGTTTATTAAACGCTTACCCGGTAAGTGTTTAGTAGGTCACTTTATCTTATCGGATGAACATGACAAGGATTGAGAATCTTAACCGGTAAGAACGATGACCAAGATCGAGAGTCTTGCTCGGTAAGTGAGAGTAACGACTCTTACCCGGTAATCGCTTACCGAATAAATTGTTGGATATGATGTCGTTTAATTGGACTAAAATCTTACCCGATAAGTTAAGTTAAAATGTCGTCTCTTATCGGTAAACGCTTACCGAGTAAGATAAACGTATCCTAAATATTTTATTAATAATCAAACAAATTTAGGGCTTGTTTGTTTTTTGAAAAAAACCTCTTAATGACTCTTAAGTCTGAATCGTTCAGATCTTTTTACACACAACCTCTTATTAATCATAATTAAAATAAGACTTCAGACTTTAGATCTCTTAAAAATCAGACGACACCTTATTAAATTACCTGTCAAATTAAATGCTATATTTTTCTTTTACCTAAAAGACAACCCACAAGATTATAATCTTTTAATTGTGAAATTTACATGTTTACATATAACTTCAAATTTCTATGGGGCTTTCCAAAACCCATTTGGTCCCATGCAGATATATATACCATCTAGTCCAAGATTTTCTCTGATTGTGCTTTAATTCAAGTCAGAGCTTTATATCTCCATCTTTTTCATATTTTCTAATACTAATAACAAAATCATAATCTTCAAGAATCAAATCCTTTCATTTTGCAAGAAGTAGGGAGTTGACTTTCCATACAATATTCTTCTTAGTTCTCATGCATATATAAAAAAATTATTTTTTTAACTGTATATCTATTAACAGTTATCTCAAAGCTTATTCGTAACTCAACACAACTAAACGTCTTGGGTTAATGTCGTCTTAAAAACCTCTGCATTTAACCATTTTGTGAACAATCAAATTAACCTCAAGATATTCGGTTAACATTTGCTCCTCATTTGACAAGAAGATCAGTTGCTCCATAATCTATTAAAAAGCAACAATATTGTAACACCCGCATTTTTCCAAGTAAGCTTTAAGACTCCTCTTATCTTAAATGTCAAATTTTAAGTTATAAATTAGGACGAGAAAGACCAATTATGTTTCCTTATTGTCTAAGTGTCCTTCGTAGGAGAAAAATAGGATTTTCGAGCTTTGGTCTGAGTGGCGCGACTATGCCTGGAGACTGTGACAGTGTCACTGTCGCTAAGGGCAATGTCACCTAGGTGTTCATGCTCGCGGTACACAAAGGGCGAGAGTGCCTGCCGATTGTGACACTGTCACTCTCGCCGGGGCACAATCGCGGAAAGAGAGGGAGCGACGGTACACTTGCCGCGATAGTGACACGGGAACTATCGCATGGCAAGGTCGCCGTCGGGGTGCAGAGCCTCCATAAGTCCGAAAATTTGACCTTTTCTCATTTAATTCTCAACCAAAACTCTCAAGAACTCTTTCTTTGCTCTCTCTCTCTCTTCATTAATTCGGCCAAGAGGTATTTATTGCTTCACTTTCATTTTGCTACAAAGATTTCTACCATCAAGTTAGAGATTTGGAAGCTATAGAAGCAAGAGGTTCCTCATCCCACCATCTTGCCAAGTCCTAAGTTTTAAGATTTCTAGGTTTTCATACCAAATCTAATGAGGTGAGTTCAATCTACAAACCTTCTACTTTATATACATGTAAAAAAAATACTATTTTCACTTATCTAAAGACTTTAACTCACTTCCCTACTTATTTGATAAATTTTGAAATCTAGGTCAAAACTAGGGTTTTGTTGATTTTGAGCAAAATGGTACTTTGATCTTGGAAATTGGTTTTATGAGTATTGGTGATGTCACATTTCTATTTGGTGAAATTTTGATGGAAGTTATGGTATGAGCCATACTTATGTTGGAACATTTTAATAACGGATTTCACACTTTGATTTTATAATTGTGCAAAGATAAATGTTATGTTGGATAAATGTTGGTGAGTATGTTGGAAAGGTCATTGAAGAACAATAGTGTAATGGATCCATAGGCACTAGTCGTTTTATATGAGTTGGGATGTTGTTTCTCATTTTGGCTAGACATGGGGTTTTGAACCTTGGGAACTTGAACTATAGACCGTGAGTGGTTGAATGCGATAACCTTGTTTCCATAATACTTATATTCTAGCAAGTGAGTCCTTCTTAGACTAATGGGAGCTTGAACTAAAGACCGCGAGTGGTTGAACGTGATAACCTTTGGTGCTATAACAGAAGCTCTATAACATTGTAATGTGACCTACTTTTGTATTTCGTCACTCTCAATGGTAAACCAGGTCTCCACGCGTTATTTTGTAAACCCTTACTCCTTTCCAAGGGTAAATGAGGTTTGAATCTATTAATGAACTTTGGTTATTATCATGTATTGGTATTAAATATTTCCTTGACGTTATTTTATAATTGTTTGAACTCACTAGGCGTAACCCTAACACTTGTTTTCTTAAATGACATGCATATTGTAACACCCTTAAATCTGCAAATAGCAACTAATTTAAAATTTTCTAAATACACCAATAAATGATTCATACACAAACATGATTTATGGTTCAACCTCAACACACACAATTTATTCTCTACAAACAGTTTATGACAGGGACGGGTGCTACTAAAACCCAATAATAGCCACTATCTCCAAACTGCGGAAGACTTCAACAACTACTTACTCTTGCACAAGCTAAGGCTCAACTCTTCATAGCTGCTAGAACCAAACCCCCAACTGGAATCTGATGCACATGCCGACAAATAAAAAGGTTAGGCTTAACGCCTAGTGAGCTCAAGAGTTTTCAACATAATAAAATTAACCGTTCAAAGAAAGGATGCGGTTAAAATCATAATCTTTCAATTCGATAAGTCTTACATATGAAATGACTCATTTCCCCATAATATGCATGTTAGACAAAGAACACCAATTTAAACGTTTTCCAATCTATACTACTTCAAGGACGAACATACCAAAATAAACCGCCCATTCATAAATTTGGTTTAACACAAAACTCACTCAAAACGTGGATAGAAATTTAACTCACCGTTTATGAAAATATGGTTAAAACTTTATATCCCAAAAACACCCAAAACACGGGTGGGCATAATACTCAACCCATAAACCAAGGATAAAATCCAATTATACAAACGCCACCGAAAACTTGGATAATAAGACTCAATACCCAAAAACAACACCTTTCGGTGACGGGGGATACCCGAATTCCATCGAAAGTGACGGGCACACAAAGTTAAGCCACTTATCAATGTTATATGAGCATCACTTAGGGATAAAACACTCGTTAACATCAACCTTTTCCGGGTCTATAGCTAACAAACCAACAAGCTCAACAACTCCATGTCTATTGCTTGGATAATCGTCAAGTTCAACCCCTCTAGGTCAGTACCTTGGAAATCTCTGTGCACTCATCAAGTTCAACCCCTCCAGGTCTATACCTTGGAATCCCAAAACATCCCAGTTAAGCTCGTTCACAAGAAAGTTGCAATTATTGATCATAAGACCCCATGCATATTTCAAGTACAATACGGGGATAAAGTCCCCAACTAAAACAACCGATTGACTCATATGCCTATGGATCCAATGCATTACAGTCTAAAACATTACATGACTCAAACGAATGAACTAACGCATTCAAAACATGCAACTCTCAAATAAGATGCAACTAAGTACACCATACGTCCAAGGCTCCTCAACGAGCTACCCAAATCCGAACAAATGTTCCAAAGACTCCACCGAGTACAAATCAAGCCCAAGAGGCTAAATAAACGCTTGGCTAAAAACATACGAGCCAAAATAGTTATATAAACCAAAATACACATTTTCCCAAAATCTTTAATTCACAAATTACCATTGGCCTTCGGCCTCAAACCCCAAAAAGTCCAAAAACTCGCGATTCTCGCATGGGTCGATTTATGGCTCGAAAGAACACATAATTCACCCGAAAATATGAACGGAAGACGGAGCAACTACCAACGAAAGACGAAAACTTACTTTACGAAAACAGGGTGTTACAATCCTCCCAACCTTAGAATGATTTCGTCCCCGAAATCTAGATCTCTTTCAAAGCATTCACTTACCACCCTTAACACTAATAAGGTTTTCTCGGTCTTGAAGACAACAATATGGCATAACTCTCAATGCTGGTATTTCCTCAAAACGACTGCCTACTTTCCCAGGGAATTGTCTTTAACCCCTTTCGTCCTTAGGCTAACATCGGGTGACTTCCTGTCGCAACTGTCACACTGAATTCTGTGAAGACATTCATACCCCGTATATATCCTGATACGACACACTCACACTAGAGTGAACATCAAACCTTATTGGAGCGATTCTTAACCATGCGATCCCGGTCGCCTCCCAACCTTAGGCGACACGTACTACCTCAAGGGTAGGTTTGTGATCCCAACTCCTCATCGACCAGAACACCTCAGGTCCACGTGATTCAGAATTCCCAAACAAGCGATCGTCATCAATCCCAAAAAAATTTCAAAATTCTTAATGATCCATTCCTGATATGATAAGGTCGTCCTTCCACGACGTACCAATACGTCTTCCGGGTAGTTGGTTAATGTAGATCCGGATATCACACAATTTCGATCTATTCTAAAACCTGAAACATTCCCTCAATAGATCTTTACCACACCAGGAAACATATACACATCAAAACCTAGTTACCAACATTAAATTCCCCTTTAAGTTTTTACCACTGAAAGGTTAACATTTCTCCAGATCCATTGACTTCACGAAACAAGTCGACGCCTAACACTAAAATGGTAATATCGAAAACATGGGCATCCGCTCAATACTTCATTCCAGAAGTATTGTCGCATTAAGGTTGACACTTAACAAATGACTAAGATTCCCAATCCTACATTACTAACCAACGGACCACAATATTTCCTTGCTCATGCAAGCCCGCCAAGACGATACCATAGCAACGTATAACAAGATGTCTAACGGTCCGTCGACCCGACCCATCCAATCCAACCATACCTAGAATCATACGAGACCTTATCCCGCAGGTTTACCGAAGCATAGAGACCACCCCTAAGATAACGGGGAAGACATGAATCTATTACCCCAACTATTCAAACGTGAACCGATTCAAAATTGAAACCCAAATTCCAGATTGACTACAAGTCGGATCATCTGACGCTTCAAATCCCAAGGACTCCTCTAGTCCCTTAATTGCAACTCCTTCCACGTTAGGGGTTTTAAATCTATAGCCCTAATGAGTTCAAGGTTTTTCAACCAGTATGCCAATTTGAAATTTATAAACTTTCAAATACATAAGTTTTATAACAATTAACCGTACAGTGAAAATACACCATCGTTCATCGGATAGGTTTCAAAACTGGTTACCAACACTACGCATACAAAATCAATTCCAAACTCATTTGATCAATACTTACGCAAATAAAACGGTAATAAAAGGTGTGTAACAAAGTTTACACTATTAACATGAAGATAAAATCCAACACCCCAACACGTGCGATAAATGTTTGTACAACCCCAAAAGAGCACTTCACCATTTTGAACTTTAAAATTTTCCTTTTTAATATATAAAAAAAATGTTGTGGCATAAAATTTTCAACAAGTCCCATATTTATCAGTTTATTTCCCCAAAACCCAGTAAAGTGATAGGGACGTACATAAACATCAAATCAAATTTAAACTTTGAGCTGCACAAATAAGGCACACTTGACCAACTAGTAATCATAACGACTTGAAAACGGATACTCGTTTAATGCATTGCGGAAAATTTCTAACAGTAAAATCAATAACTGAACTGGCATAAATCATTTGTATGCTTACTCAAACCAACAGTATAATTTAATCCAATGCAGATAGTATACAATGATGGACATTTGTATAAAGCCCGAAGATAATTCACATAATAATGAAACTTCCCCAAAACAACATGAGAGATGACATCTATTAACAAATCTCATCAATTAACGCACCCAAGATGCATAGGTACACGTCCCCAGAATTTATTTACACGACGCAAAACGTCGTACGATAAGACACCATAAAACCCAACCGAATTTTCATAAAACTCATTTATGCTAAAATCAAGCGGTGTCAAAACTTTCACTTCCCAACATAAAAGCATAAAACGACAACACGTCTAAAAATGTCAAAGTTCTAAAACCACCACGTACGATAAAATGACCCTTTTCAACAATACTTTCGTGAGACACGACACCCAATAAACTAGTAAATTTACACGCAATAAAATTAAAACTCACGCATCTCAAAGTACACTCACGCGCCCAAAACGACGTAAAACAATACTACTTAAAATGAAACGCGACTCATACAGACTAAAATTTCCAAGAAAAGTCCGACTCAACAACCTGGGAACAACTCTTCCTTTAAGACCTTAACATACGTGGAGGAGATCCAATGTCAAAGTCAAAAATTCCACAGTTACTTGCCCAATAACCCAAATGACATTAACACACGGGTATTACCTTACCCGGAAATAAAAACTATGTTAGACACGAAATGAGGATGAAAAGGTTTTCAATAAATGTTTGCAACCACGTGCAACAAAACAATTTCATGCATGCCCAAGCTCACGGTTCAAAATCTGACGAGTGCCAAATGTTTTACCAAGACTTCATAGTATAACACACTTTATACTTCGAAAACATGAGAAACAATTGATGCAACTTATTTTAGAAATAAATTTGTGCATGTATTTGGTCGGCACTCAGCACTTTAGGACTACGCCTCTCAATTTCCCGACATACTATTGTCATCCGGATGCATCCAACATCTTAGAGCAACAATCCTACTAATTTGGTTAACTTACAATTTCTTCTCGGAATCGCATCGGTCTAACAAACTTATAGTTCTAATCCAACCAATAATTCTGACTCAAGAGAATCGACTTAATGCATTCATCGCACTTAAATATCATTCCAAAGTGACATTGTTATAAACATCAACCCTTGTGGGTCCGTGTGTGATTGAACACGATCGTTTACCAGATAATCAAACAACAAACAAGATACGATTACCAACCTGTTTAGATTACAAACGCGGATTACAAAGGTTGATATTGTTTCTCTGTTTAAGCTCTCGATGTTTTTTTCTCTGATGAACAGTGTTCTGATTGTGAGTTGTGTTGAGATTTTAGATATTCTAATATCTCACCTAACTTAAACTACCAACTAACATAATATCTAACTAAATATCTAATAAAACATAATATCTAGATATTTAGGATTAAAAATAAAATACTTAGAAACAATAATTAACTTTGACATATTATTACAAACGACTTTAAACTTATATTAAGAGTCGACTTTCCAGCGTTAGCTTCAGATTGCGATCTTCAGATTGGATGATCTTGAATCCAATAGATCTGTGCGCTAACAATCTCCCCCTTTGGATCAAGATCATTACTAAAATGATTTAGCAACTTGGTCTTCTCTTTCAGCTCAGAAGATGCAATCTCTTTCTTTCTCTTCAATTTGTAATAATCTCCAGGCAAATTATCTTCAAAGAAAATTTCTCTCAGATCAGCATGTCTTTAGAATACTTTGAAGAATTCTCTAAAATTTTGATTTAGCTCCCATTTCTTGATTAGCTTTCTCCCCCTTTTTGATGAAAAGTGCAACGACTTCATCAAAACTTTTAGCAAGAAATGTCTTTCATTAGGAGCTTCTGATCCGTCAATTCAAAAGATATTCATCCAGATCTTTGCAAATCCAGACAAAATAATCGTGTAACACCTGAATCAACAAATGAATCAGTTAAAATGCCTGTCAGTAACACAAAGTTACTGTGTGTAACTAATACACATTGGAAAGGAGCTTTTTTGATGTTCACTCCCCCAGGGCTTCCATTCAATCATCGAAACACCACAAAGGTAATTTCTATGAACGTTATGACAAAGAAACAAATTCCTTGTGTGTTCGTGCAAGTGATAGAAAGAATTAAGCACTTGATGATTGCTTATAAGGCTCAATATTGTGTAAACCACTGAGACAACAGTAAGTTAAACACAGACTCAATTGCATGAGTGAAGTGCGAAGGTGGGGTAAACTTCCTTCTTTTCAATATTCAGATTTTCCAAATGAAAATCAGATAGCATATGTGTTGCTTCCCCTTTGAACATGTGAAACACTTTCTATTTGAGTAGAAAATAAGTAGCTGGTGAGGTTTGATCAAGAGTTGGCATGGGCTAGTTGCCTGTTTCAATAATGTTCACCAAAGAATTGTGAAACAATAGAATTGTGGTTGCCCGGTTTAGAAAGTAGTTGGTGCAGAGTTTTGATATTCTTTTAACTCTGTTCTCACACCCTCTTTCTTTTAAACATTCAGTTTACTTCTAACCGAAATCTTTTTTGCATTATATCTCATCACACATTCCACACTCATTTCTTTTAAATCCTCACACTCTATCACTATGGATTAACCTCTTGGGTAGGAAACACTGGTTAACATGTATCCATAGAAGTTGTGTTAAGTCCTAGCACAATGAAATCCGATGTTTTCCTAGAAAGCATATGATGCTCAAAATGGTTTAACTTATCAGTTAAAGCACAAAGTAGATCTTGAAAACATTTAAACGCACACTTCCAATTCATGAAATCGGTTTGAGATTCGGGAAGTGGTTTGAACATTTAAGAACAATGTTTTCTATGATTGAAAGTTGTCCTCCTTTGAACCATATATGAGATTAAGATAAAGAATTATACCTTTTGAGTGCAATCTTACATCTCATGAAGTCAAGCTTAAAGTCATAAAGATATGAACATGTAAGCATCTCTCAAAAAATCTGCAAAAGTCTTATGTCTTAGTTAAAGCAAATTTATTCACTAAAATTAAAAAGACAAAAAGCAGTAAAACAATGAAAGTACGAGTTTTGATCAGAAATAATCAGAAGTCATCACCTTTTTACTCCCCCTGAAATTATGCATTTGAAAAATTATCATTGAAAAAATATGCATTTATAATTTCAGACAAATATGTACTCCCCCTTGAGGGTTGATTTCCTCATTCGAGTATTGGAGTACAATCTCTTATCAGCACAGGAGTAAGGTCTTTTGATCACTGAATTGCGGGTCTTGAACTGCATTATTCAAGAGCCATTTTCCTTGTCATTTAAGTCCGGGTCTTGAACTGTTTTGTTCAAAAACCTACATTCTCCTACTCCCCCTTGACAGTAGGTGCCTGCAACACAAAATTATCCCTTTTCTTTGGTACCCACTGGTATTTGGGTCCATGAGTGTTAGTTGCAGTTCTTATGGGGGTAACTGAGTAAGAACCATACCAGTAATGGTCACTAGTCTTATGAACAGGATCATGTGTACGACAATAAGAACAATATAATTTCTTACCTGACAAACTGATTAATTTATCTCTCGTGTAGACAAAAACAGGTTTGCCTTTATGCGCATTGTTCTTCTTGGCATTAGGCGTATGTACACATGGGTTTTTACATTTCAACTCATATTTCTTCTTTGCTTCAACTGGTTTCCTGTTCCAGACCAGTTCAACTTCTTTGTAGTTGTTTCTCCTTCTTTGATGTGTACCTGAACCATCTGTATTTCTATCAAAGAAAAGGTTAGAACTACGAATCTGATTAGAAGATTTAACTGACCTTTTGGAAGGAGCATCTCTAGATATTGAGCTTGCAGCTGACTTGAATGAGCATTCCGAATCAGCTGAATCATCTCTAGGTGAGTGGACAATTGACTCTGGAGTCTTGTACTCAGTCACCACCACCATTGAAATAATCTTTTCAAGATCGTTAATCTTTGAAGAATAACTGTTTCTTTCTTTGACAAGAAGGTCAATCTTCGTCTCAAGCTCATACTTCTTTTTCTTCTCTTTCAATGCACTTTTAGAAAGTTCAGATAGCTTTGCATTCAACTTTCTAATTGCAGCTTCAAAGGTGCTTCTCTCTTTTTCAAATTCCTTCTTTGCACCTTTTCTTCCATCTGATATCTCTTTTAAGAATCCAACGTTCTTCTTTTCAGTTGCCTTATTCTCTTTGGCAAACTGATCTCTTTCCAAAATGATTACTTTCTCAAAGTTACTAACTTGTTGAGAAAGCTTTATACTTTTAAGCTCAATCACCTTTTTCTCCTCAATACTCTTCTTGGAAAGATCGGATAACTTCTTCTCAAACTTTGATATTTTCTTTTGAAGCTCGGTGTTTGTACTCTCCAAATCCTTTATCTTTTCTTCATAGCTTTCAATAGAAGCTGCTTGCAGGATCTGGACACTTTGATCTTCTAAGTCTGAGATCTTTCTTTTCAACTCATCATTCTCAGTTTCCAAAACCATTACCTTTTCTTTTGGAGACAATTTTGATATATCTTCAAGTTGATCCCATAACTGTTTTACTGAAGCCCATTTGCTAAGTCTGCTATTCATTTGAATAGTAATCTCTTCTGAAATTCCTTTCAAGATAAGAATTTTGGCAAATTTATCAGCTTCATGTCTCCTTCTCTGCTCATCTGTATATTCATTAAAGTATACGTGAACCTCTTTTATTTCCATAAATCCATAAGCTCCTCGAAAAGTATTGAACATTGTTGGAACTTTCATCATCCCTTCCTGCAAAGATAATTTGATATAAGTATTCAATTCATGTTTGTCAATAAAGTCTAAGAAATGGATTTTCCACTGCTCATATTTTCCTCTTTCTAAAACAGTAGATTTCATATCAGTTACAAATGATAAAAATTCCTTTGAAATAGACATCTGTTCTAGTTTGTATTGTTCTTGAAGATCTGAAATTTTCTGAGACAAACTTTTCTCTCTAGGTGGAGCAAAGAAATCATCATCCATGATTCCTGTAATAAAAGAACTTGACAGATATGATCGTTAATCCAAATAAAATCAAATAAAATTCAGAAATAAAATTTCCAAATTTAACCAAGTATAGAACTGGAGCAAAAGCACAATTTTGCGCTAAGAGAGGCTGGCGCGAAAGTCAACTTTGCGCTAGAAGGGTCTGGCGCAAAAAGAGGATTTGCGTGAGAGGCGGGTCGCGCGAACTGGAAGTTTTGTGCGAGACGTGTGTGGCGCAAAGCAAAGTTTGCGTGAGAAGTGGTTGGCGCGAAATATAGATTTGCGCGAGGAATGGGTCGCGCATTTTTGAGTTTTGCGCTAATAGTTGATGGCGCAAACCGGAGTTGTCGACCGGTATACTGTTGTGACCGGAGTCTTGTGTGGCGCAAAGGTAGATTTACGCGAGACGAAGCTGCCGCAAAAGAGTTTTGAGCGAACAGTACGTGGCGCAAAAGTCACTATGAACTGGCGCAAACTTCGTTTCTCATGAGTTCATCCCTGTTCTTCGAAAATCGGCTTTGTTTGCTCAAATAAACCTGTTTGTCAACAATTAGCAGCCCCAAATTCTAACAAATTGACCACTAATCAATCTAGAACAGATTATAAACACTTGATCTCAATAAAAATCACTTTTTTTGAAAATTAGATCGATGGAACAGGGAGTTGAACTCGTGAAAAGTTTTGCAACAAAATCACAAAATTTGAATCAATTGAAGTGTAATACTGAAATTAAACACTACCCAAACGATCTAGCACACTAATCGATCCTTGCCTGATCGATTTCGACACCAAAAACACTCTAAAACTCGAAAATGATTTTGAAATGAAGAACACAGAGTCGATGAAGAACACAGTTCTAAATTTGATTTGAATCTGGTATTTGCTCTGATACCAATTGTGGGTCCGTGTGTGATTGAACACGATCGTTTACCAGATAATCAAACAACAAACAAGATACGATTACCAACCTGTTTAGATTACAAACGCGGATTACAAAGGTTGATATTGTTTCTCTGTTTAAGCTCTCGATGTTTTTCTCTCTGATGAACAGTGTTCTGATTGTGAGTTGTGTTGAGATTTTAGATATTCTAATATCTCACCTAACTTAAACTACCAACTAACATAATATCTAACTAAATATCTAATAAAACATAATATCTAGATATTTAGGATTAAAACTAAAATACTTAGAAACAATAATTAACTTTGACATATTATTACAAACGACTTTAAACTTATATTAAGAGTCGACTTTCCAGCGTTAACTTCAGATTGCGATCTTCAGATTGGATGATCTTGAATTCAATAGATCTGTGCGCTAACAACCCTTCCTCAGATCACTCGCTTAAAAACTTTCTCACTACCCCAGCGGTAATCATACCAAGGTAGTTCAAGTATACACATGTAGCATGTAGGTTCACCATAACACTGGCCAGGTGCCATTATGAACATACCGTACATGCTCATCCTTGCGACCCTCGACACGTTTCCCGTTTCTAACGACTCGATCAACTCCAAAATATCTTATCTTAAGGATCCTAATGTGCAACTTCACTTACAATCACTTATAAGTACGCCAGTTTGAGTCTAGGCATCCAAAAATCAATACCTAATTCTCTCAAACTTAAGCTCTAATACCAACTTGTAACACCCTTAAATCTGAAAATAGCAACTAATTTAAAGTTTTCTAAATACACCAATAAATGATTCATACACAAACATGATTTATGGTTCAACCTCAACACACACAATTTATTTTCTACAAACAGTCTATGACAGGGACATGTGCTACTAAAACCCAATAATAGCCACTATCTCCAAACTGCGGAAGACTTCACCAACTACTTACTCTTGCACAAGCTAAGGCTCAACTCTTCATAGCTGCTAGAACCAAACCCCCAACTGGAACATGATGCACATGCCGACAAATAAAAAGGTTAGGCTTAACGCCTAGTGAGCTCAAGAGTTTTCAACATAATAAAATTAACCATTCAAAGAAAGGATGCGGTTAAAATCAGAATCTTTCAATTCGATAAGTCTGACATATGAAATGACTCATTTCCCAATAATATGCATGTTGGACAAAGAACACCAATTTAAACGTTTTCCAATCTATACAATTCAAGGACGAAGATACCAAAATAAACCGCCTATTCATAAATTTGGTTTAACACAAAACTCACTCAAAACGTGGATAGAAATTTAACTCATCGTTTATGAAAATACGGTTAAAACTTTATATCCCGAAAACACCCAAAACACGGGTGGGCATAATACTCAACCCATAAACCAAGGATAAAATCCAATTATACAAACGCCACCGAAAACTTGGATAATAAGACTCAATACCCAAAAACAACACCTTTCGGTGACGGGGGATACCCGAATTCCATCGAAAGTGACGGGCACACAAAGTTAAGCCACTTATCAATGTTATATGAGCATCACTTAGGGATAAAACACTCGTTAACATCAACCTTTCCGGGTCTATAGCTAACAAACCAACAAGCTCAACAACTTCATGTCTATTGCTTGGATAATCGTCAAGTTCAAACCTTCTAGGTCTGTACCTTGGAAATCTTCGTGCACTCATCAAGTTCAACCCCTCCAGGTCTATACCTTGGAATCCCAAAACATCCCAGTTAAGCTCGTTCACAAGAAAGTTGCAATTATTGATCATAAGACCCCATGCATATTTCAAGTTACAATATAGGGATAAAGTCCCCAACTAAACCAACCGACTGACTCATATGTCTATGGATCCAATGCATTACAGTCTAAAACATTACATGACTCAAACGAATGAACTAACGCATTCAAAACATGCAACTCTCAAATAAGATGCAACTAAGTACACCATACGTCCAAGGCTCCTCAACGAGCTACCCAAATCCGAACAAATGGTCCAAAGACCCCACCGAGTACAAATCAAGCCCAAGAGGCTAAATAGACGCTTGGCTAAAACATACGAGCCAAAATAGTTATATAAACCAAAATACACATTTTCCCAAAATCTTTAATTCACAAATTACCATTGGTCTTCGGCCTCAAACCCGAAAAAAGGTTTTACGTTTCTAAAAAATGTTCCCCATAGCCGGGAATGACCCAAACCCAAAGGACTCACGTATTCGTGCCTTTCAAAACATCTCATTTCATGAACGATGCATAAAACCTGACAGACACTTAAAAGTGCATTTTTGACCAAATACTTATTCATGTAATAATTTATCAAAACCCGTTCATTTATGACACATTTAACGAAATGCCTAAAAATCACAAGGATATGTGATGTATAAATTTATATAGTTGATACTTTCAAAATAATCAAACTTATCAGCAGTTAACAATTTCATGAAAGATGCAAAACACTTTAAAATAAACATTTTGGCATGTACAAAGTTTTCGCAAGTCAACTTGAACTCACCTTGCTAGGTTAAGTTAAACCTAGGTTTCAATCCCCAACCATTGGCCTCCAAAAGCATAGACCTCACCTAAAGCTTTCCGAAGTCATCCATTCCAACTCTTCAAATCAAGATTCCAAAACCTAGATCTACACATTTCCGACCATAAACAATCATATTCAACCCTTAGAATCGATCCCCAAGCATTTAACACAAGATCTCATCATAAAACCAAAAACCCTAATTTCCACAATTGAAGAGGACAAGAGGTTACCTTAACCAAAACTTCAATCCACCAACCGAAATACTTAACGATCACCAAGATGAGTTATGCACTTCCAAACTTCAAGAACAAAGAAAAGGGTTGGGTGAAAACCCTAGAAATTGATGAAGGTGATGAAGAGGAGGAAGATGGAGATGGTGGTGAAGCTTCCAAACCGAAATCTTGGAGGAAACACCCAACTTCTAGCAATAAAGGATGCGATTGAGAAGTAAATGAACCCTAGGTTCGGTTTCTATGAAAGGAAGAAGTTGAGAGGAAATGACAAAAGAAAAGATTGAGTTAAAATGAGAAATGAGGTTAAATCAGATTTTAACCCGTCTGACTCTCGCTCGCGACCTTGCCAAGCGATAGTGACCGTGTCACTATCGCGAGGCACTCTCGCGTGGATTGTACCGCGAGTTGGTACCTCCCCGACGATTGTGCCACGCGATAGTGACACATGTCACTATCGCGAGTCACTCTCGCGCCGTTTGTACTGAAGCCCAAAAAGTCCAAAAACTCGCGATTCTCGCATGAGTCGATTTAAGGCTCGAAAGAACACATAATTCACCTGAAAAGATGAACGGAAGACGGAGCAACTACCAACGAAAGACGGAAACTTACTTTGCGAAAACAGGGTGTTACACATATTCAGGTTCTTTAAGCGGCGGGGCTTCCAAGGTTTGAGAGGAGCGTACAATTGTCTTTTTGGGCAATTTTTCAGGTTGATGGTTTTGGTTAGCAAACGATACTTGAAGACATTATAGTTTTGGTTATGATAGCGATACCCGTCCTTAATCTTGCTTAGTTAAGTTGAGATTAGTAGGTTATTGTTTATCATTCATATTTGTTGTAAACGCTCTTACAATTTCCCCTTTTTGGGTGATGATATTATGTTTTGTAGCTATTAGTCCGCTAAATCCAGGTTTTAAATTACTCCCATTTTTAGGGGTGTTACAAATATTTTTTAAAAGCAAATACAACAAAATGTAACAAAGTTTGTTTTAGTTTTTAATTAGTGTAACAATGAATGCTCGTCTTCTTAATTAGTGTAACAAACATCTCATTATTTTAATTTCGTAAGATCAATTGATTTTGATGTGACATTCTTTTACGTAATCAAGTAATCACACAATCTATAGGTCGATACGTAGGTATAAAATAAAAAGAATCATTATACTGAATAAGAATTATGAGAAATTTAATTACAGTATGACACATTTTGATGGCTTTTTAATTAATGAAACCATAAATACAAATATTATATAAGTTTAAAAGTATATAATATAATTATGGTCCACATAGATATAAAGCATGGTGTTTGATGTATATATATGCTACAAATAAGAGAATGAAATAATGGATGATTTAATTTGGATGGGATTGGGGTTGGCCACAAGTGGCAAGTAGATGATGACATTTTGTTTAGGGAAATATGGGTGAGGGTTGAGTCTAACAAAATGAGTGGTCCTATCATGGACCATGTTTTTGGGCCACACCCCCATTTGCTAGTGGAATTGCATAGGACTCATGTGACTTTGTTTTAAAAACCATAACCTTCTCTCTTCTTAAACATTATTATAATTATTTTTATATAAAAATTATAATTCAAAAGTATCACATAGTGTTTAGATATATGGGATATCATTTGGGAGAAAGGATTATTTAAAGATAGAAATTATATATATAAGGTGCGTTTCTTTTGCAACCCAAACAATTTGTATATACTATGTAAACCACTATATTATGAAACAATAGATATATTTATGGATAATGATTATGATTCATTAATAATTATTGTGATATATATGGAAAATGTTAAGTTTATTCATTATAATTATGATTTTAAATTAGGAAACATAATAAAATCATATATTTATTAGACTTGATGAACGGCTAAGATTGGTTTGCATAGTTTGTACAAATTGCTTGGGTTGCAAAAGAAACGCACCCTACATATATAACTGCTATATGTTATATGTTTGATGTGTCTTAAAATCATCTGGGTATTTACCAAAGATATATAGATTATTATTAAGAAGCCGACTTTACTTAGGATATGAGTTTGTATTGCTGGTCCATTGGATTTACTACCGAAAGTAACCTAACAAACAACTTTGATATTCTCTAGATTTGGCATGTGGTCACGTCGTTGTTCTTATTGATGAAAGATTAGTCAAATAACTTTTCGACTTATTCCACGGTTTCATGCTAAGAAAATGTATAGATATTTAATTCGGATAAATAGTAAACGGTTATATAAAGTGTTATGTATAAAACAACTTTATTCATGTGAAAGAATATACATATGCAATTTTTTGTTTGCCTTTTTAATGTATCTTGAAAAAGACTTATATAAATCAAATAATCAATAAATGATATATACATTTGATAAGAGTTTCCAAATTGTCCCACATTATTATGGTGGCTCAAGTAGAATACCATATTCCTTCTCTTTTAATAAATTGTTTTTATTTCAATATTCAAATTTGTACTTTTGCATGAAGCGTCGGGGAACCATGCATTCCTCTTGAGCTAGGCTCTCACGTGTCCAAGGTCCGATCATATCAACAGATGAAAGATGCTTAGAGTCAGTGCTGAAAGGGTTATATTGCTTTCAATGTCCAAAGAAACCTTCGGGTTACAGTCAGCTCATAAAATACTCTCCGAAGATTATAGTTATTATATGATAATTTATTGAACAATAGTTATAGCTAATGACTTCTAGGGTTATATGTTTTCAATCTCCATGAGACCATCATGTTAAATCTTTTATCTTTATGTTACAAAATACAATTTCACGACTTATTTGATGCGTTTGAATCAACAATGCAGTTATAACAACGAGAGATCCATTGTTTTAATAATATTGGTTTGTTTTCTTCATAAGCAAACACACACACAAACACACACATATATATACACACAAAAACATATTAGTTGTATACCTGTGCAATGTAATAGGATGTAAATTTTTTATCATAAACCGAAAATAGGAAAATTATGTAATTATTTGTTAACAAAAAGAGAATCCAAAATTTGTAGTTTCCTACAGTGTAAATGGGGTCCAACGCTTCTTCAATTTTGAACGTGTTTATCAGTTGGTTTATCTATTAGTTTTATGGAGTTCAAACATAAACTTTTAAAAAGTTGTATATATGTATACTATATTATAAAGCATCTATAAAAAACTCTTAAAAACAACTGTTAAAACTTAATGTACCACTATTTAATGCTAATTACTTAAAATCTTTTAAAAACAATCATTAAAGCTTTATGTATTACATTTAATGTTATTTATTAACTTTCAATCATTATCTCTAACCCTTTTAACTCCTCTAAAATCTCTCCCCACTTCAATTACCCTAAAATCACTCACTGCATAATTAAATACAAGATAAAAATCAAATTTTAAATATAAAAAATCTAAAATATAATTAAGAAAATCTAACAGAATATTTAATGTTTATTTTATAAAAAAACATATATTATTAAACCTAAAATAAATTACATTATTATTAAACTATCAAATAAACTCTTAAAAACAAACTTTTATGCATTAAGTATTGTTTATTGATACACATTACTTAAAATTCAATATTACAAGTCATGATGCATGAATACAAATTTCTAAAGCTATATGTTTGGATTCATAACTAACTGATAAACATAATCAAAACAGGATAAACATCTCAATTTAAATATAAAGAAATTAAAATATATAAGATAATTAATAAATTTTAACAAACTACTTAATTTTTTTATGTAAAAAACATTATATTATTAAGCCTAAATTAAACAAATTTATATAAAAAAAAATTATTATCACTCTCTCAAAAACATCCAAAATCGTACCGTAAATCGATAAAAAAACAAAAAAATAAAAAAAATATATTAAAATCGTGATGTATCTCGCTGCATTACGCGAGTACGCTTCTAATAGACTAATAAGTTATAAACTTAAATTTCTAATACACTTGAATAATGGGATAAATGATATAGTAGTGATATCAATGTTCTACTACAATTTACTTGGGCCTGGGCCTTTTATACTGTATTTGTTTGAGATTGATATTGGGCTATTTGATTACGAGCAGAAATCGATCTAGAGTGGGGTTGGGCCGGTCTTAAACCGGTCCAATTTGTAAAAAAACAAATGAAATTCCTCATTTCTACCGTATTCCAGCTCGAATGCATGTTTATAGCTCAAAAGTTGTATTGTAATGTGACTATGTTTATAGCCATACAACCTTTACTGGGACAGTTTATTAAATGTTTACTGGGTAAGCGCTCACTGGGTGTCACTTACCTTCTTGGTGAGCATGATAAGGACCTAGAATCTTACCCGTTAAGAGGCATAACGAGAACTGGGACTCTTACCCGGTAAGTGGGGGAGAAGGCTATTACCTGATAAACACTTGCCACGTAAAAGTTGCTTACCAACAATCCATTTTGATGGCCAATAATGTTATCCAATAAGGTAAGTGAAGGTAGAGCTCTTGTGGGTAAGCGCTTACACGGTAAACATTTGATAAACTGCCCTAGATTTAAAAATCTCAGAACTTTTTTCTTTATAATTTTAGTTTTTCAATTGTATATTAACTGAAATACATAATGTTTTCCGTATTCTTTTTGGCCTAGGGATACTCACACACATACTAAAACCTTTGTTTTCATGCATAACCTAATATCATATTAAAATACATTTGCATGCTAATCATTTAAAAAAAATATGTAAACACATCATGTAATCATATTAAAACACATGTAGACATGTATCATATTTGTAAGTCTCATGAGGTTCATTTGATCGTGTCGGATTTTTGAACCGGTTGATACCGATACCTACACACTAACATATAGGGGTGTGCAAAAAAACGTCAACCCGCGAAACCCGTCCAACCCAACCCGCTAACAACCCAATTAAACCCAAACCGCCAACCCGCTAATTAAAAGGGTTGAAATTGGGTTAGCATAACTCAACCCAACCCAAACCATCAACTCGCCGCTAATATGTATTATTTCGATAAAATTATATTTTTATATAATATAATATTTACAACCATTCATTATAATTTACAACCCAAAAAATATATACATATACTAGTCCAATTTAGAGCCCAAAGCCCGAAATTAATACAACTAGGTCAATACACAAATTAATTCAACTAGGTCGAT
Source organism: Arctium minus (assembly GCA_954870635.1). NCBI lineage: Eukaryota > Viridiplantae > Streptophyta > Magnoliopsida > Asterales > Asteraceae > Arctium > Arctium minus. Next base: position 80,048,440 of record OX941083.1, on the reverse strand, counting down.
CGATGCAGGCCCGATCCTGACAAATTTTGGGCCCTGAGCGAGATGTAAAACAAGGCCCTCGATAAGTACGAAAAAAGTTATTTAATATATCGCTTTGTATCATAAGAAATAACATTAAATTCAAGAAATACGAATAATTTATATAAACCATTTTTCCGAGAATTCCTAGATACAAAATCAATCAATAATTATTTATAAATTAATATGATCTGCTATATCATTTTTCCATAACATCATTAATTTGTTCCTACGTCAAAAACATCCTTATAATATATATTTAATATATAGATTGACATTATTTGCGGTGTGACTATTCAGGGTACAAGTCTATGTAAATCAATATAAATCAGTTGTGTTCCCATCTCACTTCATCCTAATGTTTTTCTATCACCATTTTAAACTTTTAGGGGTAAAACAATCATTTTTTGAATAATCAATTTTAGAATCAAAAACTCATGTTGGCTATAGTTTGAGATATTATTATTGTTTTTGAGATATGAGGGTACTTAAGATTCATGCACTCAATATTAGATTATTATGTAATAAATAGTTAATAATTTTTGAAAAAAACAATGTGTAGATATAAGTTGGATCGTTTAATATAATTGGTAATTTTTTTACACAAAGTAGGAGTTCTCCTGGTTAATATCAAGAAATATACCATATTCTTAAGGAAATATAGAATTCATATGGATTGAATAATCAAAAAAGTCAGTGGGAGATGAATGATGGATAATATATCAAGGCTTTCTAGGTAAGTAATTTTAGATTTTGGTACTAGATATAAAAAAAACCTTAAAGAAACTATAATCAATACTGTAAAATGAACGACCAATTAACTTTTCACATATTTTTTTCATTTCGAGTGTAATTAGTTAATACATGTTTGGACTTTGGACCCTTATATAATACGAAATTCTTTGTGTCCTATTAGATACTAAAAAAATTGTTTTTTTTGTTAACTAATTTTTTTACTACTATTATATAGTTAAAAAAAATTGGGCCCCTATTTCTCGTTGGGCCCTGGGCGTACGCCCGACCCGCCCTCCTCCAGGGACGGCCCTGGATCGATGTGTCTCAATTAATTCAACTTGTTATTAATGCAATTAGTAGCTCAACTTTTATGTTCGTAACTAATTAGGGACTTGTCATTCGGCTTCTCATGATAGTCTATTCATAAGGATAAACAGAGTGTACGATGCATATTGACACTTATGGTTAGTCTGGAATTGACCGAGAGAATGTATTTGGGAAGTCAATGATACACAAGTCCGAAAATCGAAGACAAAGATGAACCAAACACGTCTAAGAAAAGATGAGGTAGAACCTCGAACGTTTGTGATCACTTTTCAAAAAAAGACTCTAGATGTGTTTGTAATTATTGTGGAAAAGGCTATGCTTATCATAGTAATAGAATTGATACAAGTTCTTTGTGGAATCACTATCAATGATAACTGATAACGAGGTGTCATTTAATAAAGAGAAATGTCGAAAAGTCGTGGCTAGATTTGTGGTTAAGGATGAACAACCCTTTAGTGTTGTAAAGGGTGAAGAACTTAGATAACTTGTTAAGGAGTTGCAACCTTGATTTTCTGATGAGAGGATTGAATTAAAGAAGAGTTAACAAAGGTTGGACAAGGAATATGTTTAACAACTAATTGGAGAGGTCTAACACGGTCGTAGTTGATTGATGATTTGATCGGATGCCATCATTTAAACCTTTGAAGTTTAATTCTAAGACTTAAAGATTTTAATATATATTTAAATTATTGTAATAACTAATAACTTTGTTGGGTATATTTTTAGTATTATTTATCGTATTTTATTTGTCAACTTTATGTATATTACTAACCCGCCAACCCAACCCAATCCGTCCTAACCCGCAAGGGTTGGGTTGGGTTATACTTTTGAATGGGTTGGGCTGAGTTGAGATTTTTCAAACCGCCGTAATTGAGCTGGGTTGTAAAAGTGTCAAAAATCACCCAACCCAACCCGCGTACACCCCTACTAACATACATGACATGTGTACTAAGTGTCTAAACAAACTACTGAACACTGATACCGTCTTATATTGTAAATGCATAACTATTCAAACTACATCGCAACCTAGATAAGGCTCTAGACTACTTCTTTGGGACTTTCCTTAATCACTTGTGAGCTTGTTGGGCATAAGAGACTTCTATGCGGGTTAGAACTCACATTCCCGACGTACTGAACATCCTAGTGAATTCACAAGTTGTGACTGAGTCACTTGATTCACACTTCATATTCCCCACTTCGTCTGAGCGACTTTCCAAGGCGTATGCAAATCATTTGCACTGTATCGAAAGCTTACTAGTTGGCATAATGGCTTTTCCAAGCCATTATAACTCATCTATGTACACTTTTCTTCATTCTTTTTACAAACACTTATAACATATATATTTATATCTAAACACATTTACACATCATTTTAATAGCATATTACACGTCAAATTGAATCTTTTTATACATTAATTTTTACAACGACCATAATAGATCATTTTTCATCGAATTAATATCCTTCAGCCTCAATATCAACCCCATTATCACTCTAATTACTTTTATAACATGTTATGCTACTAACCCAACACTAAAACAAAGTTTTGGCATCAAAATCATACATTTAAACGACTTATTTCTTCTTGAACCTGTTGCTCACTTTTTGACTTCTTATTGCTTCTAGATCACGCCAGAACTCAGACGGTTGCTAGGTTTTGTTTCTAATTTCATATGTGATAGGGGGGATGTTTTTTGGCTTGGGATTTCTCTGATAATGGTCAACAACATGAGGCTAGGGAAAAGTTTTTTAGATTGGATTGTCGATATGAGTAACGGAGAATTATGACATTTCAATAGGTATAAGTGGGGTGGTGAAAGGGCAAGGTGTGTGTAAACGGATGAAGGTAAAGTTACCAGGACGGAAGTATTGGATGATGATTTCTTAATCAATTCGGGTAATTCGGATGTGATTTTGGGGATTTAATGGCTCGCGTCCTTAGTGCCAACCCATGAGAATTGACACACACAAGTAATGTGGTTCACGATGGTGGGTGTAACAACCCAAAACTTCCAACAATTTAACATAAACGGTTAATATGAATTCATGACAAAACGGCCCCAAGACTACCATAAGATTTCAAGGTTTGCAGAAGGCAACCTATTACACAACTGAGAATAAAAACAACTACTATAAGGAAGTCTTCTAGAATCAGGTACCGCTCACGCCTTCTCTTTGCCTTTACCGGATCCTCCTATTTCGCGTCTACCTGAAAAGGTTTTTAGTTCAGAAAAACGCACCTGATGATCTTGATAAGGTCTTTCTACTTACAGATCCCGACTTGGTCGCTTACCTAAAATTTATGGAGAAGCATACAAAGGCGAGCTAAGACTCCTAGTGGTAACTGAAACCAAAGCCCACACTCGACCTCAACAAGTCCACACCGCTCGGTCACACCCGACCCAAGACGCCTGGGCCTTCCCCGGGTCCACACAACTCGGGTCCCCCTGACACACGCTACCCAGGTCTCCCCCAGTCCCCCATCTCCCGGGGCATACCGTCTCCCGGTGTTCTCTCCTAATCCCGACTCCTGGGGTACTCCCGGAACACTCGAATTCCGAGTTCGACCCCGTCTCCCGGGGCACAACGCCTCCCGATGTTTCCTTCCCCAGACCACCCCCGGTACTTCCCACTCTCGGGGTCACCCAACTCTCGGGTTCCCCGATTCATACGATTGCGAGTAAGGGTTTTGGGTGCGAACCTCAGAACCCAGATTCCCACCGTAAACTTATCCAAAACATGATTTGGATAGATAAATGGTAAGGATTAAGAAAATGATCATTTTATCCCCAACCAATACTTACCAAACCTTACTAAAAACTACGTTAATCAATCGTAGGGAAATATCTACCCACCCTTTCCTTCTAATATGATAAATAAGACATCGATTCATAGCAAAGATAAGAACTAGGGAAAGGAGATTACCTTGATTAAGAGTGAAGATGAACCCTTCTTCAAACCTCTGGTTTTTCCTTAACTACTCCTCCTCTTCTCAAACCTTCACACACACATAGAGAGCCTGCTTGAATTCAACAACTTCCAAGAATGGTAACTAAAGAGAAGGCGGCTATGAAGTTAGGGTTTTTAGCCCTCTTATTCAAATTAACAGATAAGCCCCTCCTACTTTGAGATTTGGCCAACTACTCACCCATAGTTTCCTTATTAGTGAAATTATGGTTATTACAATATCTTCCCCTCAAAAGAATTCCGTCCCCGGAATTCCATCACTGAACAAACTAAGGTTTGGGACCTAAGGTCCGCCTCCACTTCCCATGTTGCCTCTTGCCCTTTTTCTCATATCGTCATTGCACTTTCGTATGACGTATTTCTTTTGATCCTTACTTCTTATTTTCTTGCATACCTTTGGAAGGTATTGACGCCCAACTTCCAATAAACTCCCTTAACTAGTGGTGTGACACTCGAAATGGATTTTCCTCGAACACTTCCAAATTACACGCTATCTCTCCAACTCTTTTCATAAATTCAACGGATTCCAAAACATGGCCCAACATGAGCTCCCCCTCGGATACGCCATTTCACTCTATGGGAACGACTTCCGTATCAAGTTACGCCCTCTCAACTTGAGATTTACAAATCTCGCGTCCTTTTAATCATATCAACTTAACTTCACTCTGATGTCCGAGATATTCTGCCAATACCAGAGCCATACAAATTGACAGATATTTGACCGCTTTGTCCACACACTTGGACTCACGGTTTTAAAATGCGTCTCTTTAAGGTTTCACATACCACTTTACTTCTTTTCACTAACGAACTTCACCGGAGATATCACCTCAATAACATGCATCCCAGACTAAGATAATAACCTCTCAAATTGTCAACTTAACACAATGTCAACCTTAGACATCACCATGAACCCACCGTTATGATTTTCTTCATCGAGCATCCCGTCATAGCAAAACAACTTCTCTCAACACTACATACGCCTAGTGCGAAAGGCACCTTCTTTCCCGAACCACAATGGTCATAACTCACCGATGTTGCACATCTCATACGTATTAAACATACGTTGCGCCAAACGCCATCACCCCAACTTCTTACCTGAAGAATAGAAAACTTCCACCACTTGCCACTTTCATAGTCCACTAGTTCCAATTGACCAAATTAATATGATGCATACTTCAATTTCTCATTGCATCCACAATCGTCCAACCATATGTGCAATAACCCAAACTTCACCCGCTCAATATGGAGTGACCATGCTCATACAAACTATTCCAAATAGTTTAATACTGGACGGTCGACTCACTTGGAATCCTTTCCACACAATACCATGTCTAACACTATGGTCCTTTAGTTTGAGCACTACATCCAACCACTTATTCCCTTCTTTCTCAAAGACTTCAAACCCACTTCTGAAAACCGACTCCCTGATTTGTGGTGCAAGCTTTAGGCCAACCGCACGATTTATATTACTCAACAGCCAACCCGCAACATACACCATAATCTCTTTCTCACACCACGCTAGGGGTTCATAAACTTACTACGACAAAATCTGAAAACATAATTCCACATTTAGAATCACTTGTCAAAATTCTTACTTTCAGATTACCCGCCTTTCCGACATAATATATTCACTCTCTTCTCGATGCAAGGAACACTACTCACCCAACATTGCCTTCTCCATTCAAGATTCCCAGTGCCGAAAACACATTTACATTACTATACTTAGTCAACCGATTACCCGTAATTCTTACGCGAGGTAATCAACCGAGCTCTTCCAAAACATTACTCACTACTCGAAAGCACCGTACTATTCTCACTCTGCAAACAAGCTTGCCCAATCTGATAGAATCCCTTCACGCCCCAAGGAATTCCTCGACGTGCTCACAGATTCCTATCTACTACACATCATCACGAGCTAAGCAGTTCAACACTTCCATCAACATTCTAGGGGTAAAAGATAAACCTGCCCATGACTCACCGCTACTCAGAACACATGGTTACTCGCTCAGATAGCCACCAACTATCATTCAAAAATTATCCTGAACTTAGTAATACCCCGAAACCAACCAAACCTCCACACGTCCTATCCACATACTCGCCACTTATAAATCATTCCCTAGAAATCTCCGGACGAGGATGTTCATTCTATCTCAATAATACCAGCCTTCTACATATCCTCAAGGAAGCTCCTTACCACTTTAATGACTTGCACGACCAGATATGTCATAAAGAAAATCACCACTCAAAGATACAACCATCACCCTACCACCTTCTCACAGAACAGCCAAAATCTTCATGACCACTTTGCACACATACATATACCGTCCTCTTCTCACTGATCATAACACCAAAATCTGAAATCAAGGCATTTCACGACCTTGTTTTTTTTGAATCTGAATAAATTGCAAAACCATGATTCCCTAATCCACTAACAAGATATCACTCCTTGTTGACTCATCACGACTTGCTGGAAACAAATTTCGGTAGCCTGAAAGATTAAACGTACTACCTCGAAGACTTAAATGCTCGAAGCGCAACCCCTGCAGCTGTGCTATATATAAACTTCACTCCCACATAAACCATCAAAACCTCGTCTAAAAATCACCTGACCAAACTAGCGGTCTTCTATTTTCGTAATACTCGCACAAGGTGGTCCAACAATACACCGGGTACACACATTTTCTGAATAACTCTTTGCTTCCTCATGAAAACTCAACGAAACTACCCATAACTACTTCTTCATTCTTAGTGTCCCGTCATTAACCACGAAAATGGTCTCTGGCTTCAACATCAATAGTCAGCATTGTGATTCTTCCACCATGTCTCCGACCAACAAGGATTCCCAATGGAACCTACCTCTTCCAATGAAACAACTTACTGCTATAAAAGTATCTTATCGACTTCAACTTCCACCTTAGACACAACCATTGCCGACATCCACATCTCAAGTCACTGAACAAATAGTTAAGCCATTATAATACAAACTTCCTTAACGTCAAAGGTCAAGGCTTCCATTAACCACTTCCGCTATTCACTACCCTTCCTTAAAAAGGAATACCAAAGTCATGGGTCGACCACCCACTGTTCGAACGCCCCACTTCCAATCTCAAAATCTTCCTCACTACCTAGAGAGTTCATAACCTTCATGCATGACACACCATAAATTTAAACTTTTGACACATTTGAAAATTTAGTATATACTACATCATGAAACAAGCTTGAGTGTACACCACACTACACTGACATCATTGTTTAACCAAGCACAACGATCTCGAGGATCGTTCATTCTCAACTCCACGAAAAATTACGCCTCACCCCACCCCAAAATCGATGTTGGCACAATTCAAATGATTTTTGTTGATTATTACCCACGCGATTTACTAAAAATACTACGAAATTGTTTACACTGAGCGAGTCAGACGAATCTCACCCTCATTGTTATGACACCACGTGTTCGTATCAAATTCACTTATAAAATCATGTGATCAAACACTTATATGATTTTCACAACAAAAGTTAACTCATTTATAAAGAGATAAAATAATTCTCCCACACCAAAAATCGAAATTTATCACTCAACGCAATAAAATTTTGTTTTCAATACAAACACACGTTTACACGCATCGTTACATTTTCAAAACGAATACTTCGCAAGGCACACACACGCCAAGATATCTGATATGAATAATATAAAGGACTTCAGCAATTTGTTCGAAACATAATGCATGAGACTCACTTAGCATTGAAAGTTACTTACTCTAACAAGGTCAACCGTTTTCACTCACTATAATTTATCCCAGTCCTTCTGCTTCTGAGCAACCAGTAGGGGTCCTCACATTTTCCACAGCCTCCGGCACCAACGCCTTCCAACAACCTTGAATGCCCAACTACAAATTACCACCGAGATTATTGTTTCGCAAATCATGCGTTCTTACTTGATCCTAACAAACTTACCAATAACTACTCATTTCCATTTGATCCTCACTCCATCTTATCAGTCAACACTGATATCGTCTCTCGACCACCCTTCAATTAACTATAGATTCAAATGCCTCATCACTATCCTTCGATTCTTGGGTCAACACTCTTCTGAACCCCACTGATCGACATAACAAACTACCAAACCGGAAACCCCCTTGGAACGAGGAGTTCACCTCCAATTGATATTCTTCTTCTTATGGACCCAAGTGATTCTTTCTCAAGACGAGATTATCTACCTCCCGCACAAAACCCATCCCGAATGGTAACAACCTTCAAACCATAAACGAGCTCTCTCAATGCGCCAGGCCAACGCTACCATCTTAATAATAGAACTCATTACCCAGAACTACACCCGCCGATTAGCTCAACAATAGCAATCGAGTATACTCATGCACCTGTAAATTCATAATGGCATTGACCAGATGCAATTCTGAATTTACCTTACATAAAAGTCCTCACTATCGTTGTCACGAATCTCGAGGATTAAGGTCTTCCCTAAAGGCTTCCTATATTCTCAGTTGTGTTCCCCCCTACTCCACGGTTTAAGTTTAGGCCCGTCTGGTCACCTAAATCCCTTAAACTATGGCTCTGATACCAATTGCAAAAACCCAAAACTTCCAACAATTTAACATAAACGGTTAATATGAATTTATGCCAAAACAGCCCCAAGACTACCATCAGATTTCAAGGTTTGCAGAAGGCAACCTATTACACAACTGAGAATAAAAACAACTACTATAAGTCTTCTAGAATCAGGTACCGCTCATGCCTTCTCTTTGCCTTTATCAGATCCTCCTATTTCGCGTCTACCTGAAAAGATTTTTAGCTCAGAAAAACTCACCTGATGATCTTGATAAGGTCTTTCTACTTACAGATCCCGACTTGGCCGTTTACCTAAAATTTATGGAGAAGCATAAAAAGGTGAGCTAAGACTCCTAGTGGTTACTGAAACTAAAGCCCACACTCGACCTCAACCGGTCCACACCGTTCGATCATACCCGACCCAAGCCGCCCGACCCTTCCCCGGGTCCACACAACCCGGGTCTCCCCTGGTACCCCATCTCCCGGGGCATACCATCTCCCGGTGTTCTTGCCTAATCCCGACTCCTGGGTAATCCCAGGACACTCGACTCCCGTGTTCGATCCCGGTTCACCCCGTCTCCCGGGGCACACCGCCTCCCGGTGTTTCCTTCCCCAGGCCACCCTCGGTACTTCCCACTCCCGGGGTCACCTAACTCCCGGGTTCCCCGATTCATACGATTGAGAGTAAGGGTTTTGGGTGCGAACCTCAGAACCCAGATTCCCACCGTAAACTTATCCAAAACATGATTTGGACAGATAAATGGTAAGGATTAAGAAAATGATCATTTTATGCCCATCCAATACTTACCAAACCTTACTAAAAGCTACGTTAATCAATCGTAGGGAAATTTCTACCCACCCTTTCCTCCTAATCTGATAAATAAGACATCGATTCATAGCAAAGATAAGAACTAGGGAAAGAAGATTACCTTGATTAAGAGTGAAGATGAACTCTTATTCAAACCTCTGGTTTTTCCTTGACTACTCCTCCTCTTCTCAAACCTTCACACACACATAGAGAGCCTGCTTGAATTCAACACCTTCCAAGAATGGTAACAAAAGAGTAGGCGACTATGAAGTTATGGTTTTTAGGCCTCTTATTCAAATTAACAGATAAGCCCCTCCTACTTTGAGATTTGCCAAATACTCACTCACACTTTCATTATTAGCGAAATTGCGGTTATTACAGTGGGAAGGTGATAATTTTTAAGGGACACAATTTTTAGATAGATCATTGGGTTAACTGAATGCTATGAGGTTACATATGTATACATCGCATCCCTATACCCTATTTTTACACAGGATTTAATAAATTGGTTTACTCTATAATACATAAAAGTTAAGGGAAAGTTTTTTAGATTTCTTTAGTTCTAAGTTCTAATATCTTGATTTCCAATTTCCACAACCATTTGTTGGAGAATAATGTAACACCCCTAAAAATAAGGATAAATTTTTAAACCTTAATAAAGCCACTGATAAAAGCTTAAATAAATGAATCAGCCAAAAACGGGGAGCTAGTTAGGCATTTACAATACAAAATATAAGAGATAATTCAACAACCTACTAATCTAAACTAGCATAAGCTTAGATTAAAGACGATGTCACTATCTCTTTCAAAAGAATCATGTTCAACAAAACAATCGCCAAAGCTATTCTTCTCCAAAATGTGTCCTACCGGCGAACCGATTCTCTGCTCAAACCCGAGGAGTCCCACCGCTAGAATGACCTGATATACATGTCATTTTAAGAAAAAGTGTTAGGCTAAAGCCTAGTGAGATAAAACAGTTATAGATTAAAGCCATAAAATAATCAAAATGAAAACTTAGCTTTAAATCAAATACATTGTACCATTGAGCCAATTGCATTTTCAGAAGAACTCGTATACATCTTGCGATGACGGGGGAGACCTGATTTCCACGGATAGTGACGGAACATAAAATTAAACCACAATTCATGTTAAGTAAAAAACACTCATGGATTTACAATCAAACGATATATCAAGCTCAACTACTCCAAGTCTATTGCTCGTGGAGTCTCAAGTTCAACAACACTAGGTCTATACCTTAAGATATCCAAAATCCGAATTTAGCCTTAGTCACTGTGGGGTTACATTTTACTGCTCTTGGTCGATGCCCGACCATATAGGCCCACACCTTACTTTCCCATAGAGAGTTAATGCCTACTCCAAGTTACAACAATGGAATTGAATATCCCAAGACTAATAACAAGATACGAATTGTATGCCTATGGATCCATTACATTATAGTCTAACATAACTGTACCTTCAAGAGGCAACATACCAAACTCAATACATAAGCTTTTAGGTGCATGAAGCCACCAAATGTTTAAGTCCAAGTTTTACAAATAAAACCATAAATATGGAAATTTCATATTTTGTTAGTGTACTGTATTTAGAAAGTTTTGTAAAGTCATCCATATTGTAATAGGCTTTGTCATTAGCATATGGGTTGGGCTAAAATTTATAACATGGGAGATTGGGGTATAAATAGGAGAGTGTTTGTAGTTTGTTTGTAACTTCATTTTTCACAATGTAGACATAAAGCTTTGTAAGTGTTTCTAGAGAGAGAAACTCTTTCTCTCTCTAGGTTGTGAATAATACATTCATTTTCCTTCCCGATCTATCTCATGTCAATCTTTATGCATTGATTAATTGTGAATTCATGACCTTTCATGTGGTATCAGAGCCTAATCGAAGAAATTATTCATCGAAACGATCGAATTTCACAATTTTTTCAATGGAACAGTGATCTGGTCGCATGAACAGTAACCGTGATTTTCAAATTCTTCAATTTGGAGCTTAATTGATCGAGATTTGATGCTAGATTGATTATATGCTTAGAGTCGAATCATTTGTAATCAATCACATTGTGTGATTTGAATCAATTTAGAAGAATTAGTCGATTTTGAGATTTTTTTTGTTCGAAATATTTTTCACTGTGTTGTGATCGAATTATGGTATTGAGATGTTTTGAGACAAGATCATCAACTACAAAGTTGTTCAGAAGTGATTTTCGAACATGCTTATAAAGTTTCATCTCAAAATTCGAAGAAATGTGAAAGATTTGGTGTTTTCAAGTTTTCAGACTCGAATTCTCGCAAGATCTGAGAAACGCGCAAGATTCATCTGAAGAACACGAAGCTGAAGAATGCGCAAGGATAGGAAGAACGCGCAAGATGAAGACATTCAGTGTTCTGCGAGTTTTTGATACTGTCAAATTTTTTCTAAGTCCTAAAACGCTCAAATCAAGCCTTGCGAGTTTCAGAAAAGCGCAAGACGAAGCTTGCGAGTTTGGGCGAGTAATTTCCTTCAGTCTGCGAGTTTCATCCTTAGCGAGTTTTGATATTGTCAAAATTTTCTAAGTCCCAAAACAAGCAAGTCAAGGCCTGCGAGTTCTCAAAACGCACAAGTAGAGGCCTACGAGTTTTCAAAAAGCGCAAGTAGAGGCCTGCGAGTTTTCAAAAAGCGCACGCAGAGGCCTGCGAGTTTCAGAAACACGCACATCACATTTAGCGCAAAAGAACGTGAATAGTTCTTTGCGAGTTATTTGTTCTTCGAGTTTATTTGTTCTGCGAGTTCTGAGCTTTTGCGACAAGTTATTGTTCATACCCATTTTTGCGACAAGTTGCCTTGTGAGATTTAACTGTCAAATTTTTCCTCAGATAAATCTTCTACCCTACCTAGTAGTGTTTTCTACAAGTTGCATCCTCCTACAAGCATACCAGATTAAGTTCTTAAGCTGAATTCCTATTCAACTCGCGGTCAAAGACAAATTTGATGTTATATACTGAAGATGCACTTTGGGTGTCATGTCATAATCCACACATATCATTCTTGTGGGCGTTAAGGAATGTGTTGGGTTTACTAAAGATTAGAAGCTGTCTTTATGTGCACTCAGTCGAGGTTACTGTCCACATCAGATCTGATATTTCAGTTGATACTCTAAGAATAAGAGCTACTTTCAAGGGGGAGCCGAAGCTGTTTTGAAGTTTAAGCAACACTAAAGTTTTTCAAACAAATCAAGGGGGAGAAGAGCTGAAGCTAAAAAGGGATGATTCCTTTACAAAACTTTAGGGGGAGAATGTTAGTGTACTGTATTTAGAAAGTTTTGTAAAGTCATCCATATTGTAATAGGCTTTGTGTCAGGATCGAATTCTCAACAAGAATTAATTCTCAGAAACAATATCAAAGAAGTTTGCGGAATAACACTTTGATATTTAATGAAACAGAAAACCAAAACAGAATATAATCAACAAACTGTAAACTTGTATTGAATGCTTTGAAGTTACAAGATTACTCACTCAACCTCAATATTGATGAACAGGCTCACCAATACGAATTCTACTTCTCTAGAATTAGGATCTATGCCTTGAGGTTGATTTTCTCTCTAAAAGTATATAAACAAAAGTTAACTCATTATTCTAAACTATACAATATATATACTGAATACAAAGATAATTACAATAAATAAAATATCTTCAGTATATCTTCCATGTATATCTATAAGCTTCCATAATCTTCAGATTATCCAGCTGTCATTCTTTCCATCCGAATCTCTTTAGCAGCACTAACCATGATCAGCAACATTAACTTCTTCTAGCAGCATTAACTACTAAGCAGCACTAACTACTAGCAGTACTAACTAGCTAAGTAGTACTAATTTGTTCAAGCAGCACTAACTATGACTAGCAGTATTAATAGTACTAGCAGTAGTAACACTCAGCAGTATTAACCTTTAAGTCTTCTAGCAGTAGTAACTTTGAACCAGCAGTATTAACCATACTTGATGAATTCTTCAGTTCCCAACAATCTCCCCCTAACTTGACTTTTAGGAAGAGAAGTCAAGTTCTTCAGAATTAATCTTCAAGATGCTCCCAAAACTCTATCATGGCCTAAATTCCAGTGTTTGCATCCAATCCCAAACTCTGATTGATGGTTCTTTGAATCAAGTATTTAGCCATTTCTGAATCTGGAACACACCTTAACTTTTTCTTCAGCATGGCATGTAGCTTCAATCTGCTATGATTATACACTTTATCCACTAGAAAGTATTCAGTGTGATTTAAATCCAAAGTCACTGTATATACTCCACTAATTTCATATAGAGTCCAAATGTTTATTGATTTGAAGACATCCTTGATCAAGTGCTCTACTTCTTCAGGTTTGAACATCATACACAAATACTCCATTACCAGTTTTGTAATTGAAATTCCTGGAGCCTTTAGAATATCTGCATACAACTTCATTCCTATCTCAAACATCTCTTCAATATCTGATCTAGAGCATGTTCTGACAATTTTTGCCCATGTGTTGAACACTTCATACTTTTCATCCTTTCTTTTCAGCCTTATGTATTCCTTTCCATCCACTGTCAATGTATCCCAGAGAATGACCTCAGGAGGCTTAACTCCTACAGGTTCTGCTGAAATTGGTTCAGGCACTTTGTCCATCACTACCATATACAAATTTACATCATCAGTGTTAGCTGGCTCTGTCTGTTTAGATGACTCAGGTGCCCCTTCTTCTTCAGCAACCTTCTTAGCCTCTTCTTCAGATACTTTAGGCTTCTTGATTGGCTTTCTCCTTGCCATCATTTTTGTTCTCTTTAAAGTTCTTAGACTTTCTCCCAGAGTGGACTCTTTCTTAGGAGGTGTTTCTTGCTCATCTGGAAATGGATTTTGACAATCAAAGTCATTACTTTCTTTTATCCTCTTCTCCATCTCCACCCTAGCAGTTTCATTTCCCTGAAGCTTCAACATCTCTGAATCATACAGCTCTTTGATCTTCTCAAAAGACATTTTGGAGAACATCTCCTTTTTGACTCCTACAGCACCTTTGAGAAATATAATCATCTTGTTCCTCTCTTGGGTACCTAGGAATGTCTTTGAGGGTTTTCTCTTCTTTGCAACTGTTTTCACCACTGATTTCTTCATACTTGCAGCTTTCTTCTGTGCAATTTCAGTTGCCATACTCTGTTGATAAGCTTCATTCAGTTCAGCAGCTAGAGCTTTTGCCATTTCCCTGTCCTTTTCCATCTGAACTCTTTCTTCTTTTTCAAAATCCTCCTGCATCTTTTTAGCTAGGGCTTCATCTGATTCAACCAACCTTTGCTTTTTGATTGGTTGATCAGATTCCACCATTTTTGCTTTTCCTTTGTCTTTGTTCATTGCCTTCTTGCTATTATCTTTCTTGATCACTTCACCTTGTTCTTTGATGATTACACCTTTTGTCTTTGAAGTGACCTTGGGAGTATCATTCTTGGCTTTTAGTAAGGTTTCTGCAATCTCAAGATCTGTTAAAACTTCTTTCACAGTTTCTGCTGCTTTATTAATGTCAGCAGTAGTAACTGTTTCTGCTGCTTCTTTTGATTCTTTTGGTACT
Source organism: Arctium minus (assembly GCA_954870635.1). Classification (NCBI taxonomy): domain Eukaryota; kingdom Viridiplantae; phylum Streptophyta; class Magnoliopsida; order Asterales; family Asteraceae; genus Arctium; species Arctium minus. The sequence continues at coordinate 80,033,432 of OX941083.1, read as the reverse complement.
GAATCTCTTTCTGTTTCTGCTTCCTGCTCCCCCTCAACATTAAGCTTCCCCTCTCTTGTGGCTTCTTCCATGTTGATCTCCCCCTTTTTGGGAGCATCATTTTCAGACTTCCTTCTCCTTAGTTGGAATTGCTTTCTCTGCTTCCTTTGTACCAGACCAACCACCATCCTCTTCAGCTTAGCAATCTGTTCTTGTTGTGACAGAATGACTAGCTTCATTTCTTCAATTTCTTTGCCTTGTTTGAGAACATCTTGATTGATGTTCCCCATTGTTTCCATCAATTCATAGTACGTATATCTGTCCTCACCCTTTCCAGAAGTGTTACCCTCCTTTGAAGGATCATTGGATCTTTTATTAGTGGAAGTCTTCTGCCTTGCAGAAGCACTATCCACCCCTGTGGTTTCTTGGCACCAGGGACCTTCAAATGATTGCTCATTCAAAGTTGCCATGGGGGAGGTCTTATTGATGTTACCACTTTCCTCCTCTGTACTAGCAGGAGTAGTGGCAACCTCATCACCCATATGCTCTACCTCCTCCTCAGAGAGCACCTCCTTTGGGTTGGGAGACACCCTTGTGGTTTCCCTTTGGATATTCTCTAGGGGAGAATTCTCCCTTAGAGGGCTTAAAGGCTGAGAGGGTAATGGTACAAGAAGGGAAGGAGCCTTCTTTACCTGTTTTCTCTTGTAAGTTTGGGTGATAGGAGAGGTTGGTTTTTCAAGAAGGGACTGGGGAATTGATTTTGAGAGGGAAGGTTGGGCTTGGCTAGCAGTGGGTTGGTCTAATGGCGGCCTTGACCCTGCTGCCATACCTTCATTGATTTGGGACACCACCATCATTGTAGAGAACAATGGGGTGTCAACTTCTTCAGAGTCCCCAGCAGATCTTCTCATATTTGAGAAAACCTTGCCTTTGGGGGGTTTAGGTACATATACCCCAACAGGTTGAGGTATATCCGTCAATTCATGAGTAATGACTTCTTGAACAAATCTGGGATACATAAAGAAGCTCTTTTTGTTTCCCATGTTTGAGACAAGATCACTGAAAATCATTTTAGAAAAATTATACTTTCTGGCAGTGGCCAAGCACACCAAAGCATAAGCAATAGTGCTGCTGAACTCACTCCATCCAGTAGTCTTTTTGGAGATACAGTGCATAAGAGTATGGACAAAGAAACGCCATTGGGGTGAAAATTTTGCTTTAGAGAATTTGAAAACTCCCAATGGGCCTCCATACCCCATTCTTGTAAGATTTGAAAACAGTTCATCATTTGGGATAGAGGTTATACCAGAGGCATCGTCTAGACGTAGACTGATGCGAATAACCTCTTCAGTAACCGTGAGTGATTGATCACATATTCTTGTCTTGATCATCTGCACACCATTCTCAACAACAATGGTTGCATTAGCCCAGAACTGCCTTTGATGCTCAATATAGATTGTAGGGGATACAATAAGAGCATGAGCAATGTGGCTTGACTTGAGGAAATCCACAATCTGATGAAATCCTGCAGCTTGTTTTGGCTTTTGTAGCATTGCAATCTCGTTGTGCTCGTCGATAAAAGTCATGGATGCCATTGATCTTAGTGAAAAGCTTGCCTGAAAACTTCGAACTTGAGAGATAAAAGGTTTTGAGCGCAAGAGAACAGTATGCAAAGAGTCGTTATGAACTTTTAGGCGGGCAAAGAGTATTTATAGTATTCGGAACATAAGCAGTATTAACCTAGAGCAGTATTAACTAACTAGCAGTATTAACTACGAGCAGTATTAACTAACTAGCAGTATTAACTGAAAGCAGTATTAACTACTAGCAGTATTAACTAACTAGCAGTATTAACTGCAAGCAGTATTAACTGAAAGCAGTATTAACTACTAGCAGTATTAACTAAAAGCAGTATTAACTACTAGCAGTATTAACTGAAATACTCCTTTTAAACCTGCTAAACACTGAGTACTGCTATGCATATCCTGAAACAGAAGATTAGTAACTCCAAGAATAATATACAGATATAAAACCACTTTTTGAGAAGGGGATTATTCAGAGTTGATCATTCCCACACTTGTTACCAAGAAAGTGAATCTACCCACATAAAAAGCTTTAGTGAATAAATCAGCAAACTGATTATCAGTGTGAACTTTGACAACTTGAATAAGTTTCTTTTCATTACAATCTCTTATAAAGTGATACCTGATCTCAATGAGCTTTGTTTTTGAGTGCTTGACTGGATTATTCACAATGCTAATAGCACTGCTGTTGTCAATAAAGATTGGAGTGTGTAGAAAGGTTACCCCATAATCCAACATTTGATTCTGAATCCATAAGACTTGAGAACAGCAACTTGCAGCTGCTATGTACTCTGCCTCTGTTGTAGATGTGGATACTGTGGTTTGTTTCTTGCACTGCCATGAGACTAGTCTAGCACCCAAAAACTGACATCCTCCAGAAGTAGATTTTCTGTCCAAGTTTGCCCCACCTAGATCACTGTCTGAGTATGCTATTAGGTCAAAAGGTGAGTCATGAGGATACCAAAGTCCCAATCTGGGTTGCCCTTTGAGATATCTGAATATCCTCTTAACAGCTTGAAAGTGAGATTGCTTTGGCCTAACTTGGAATCTTGCACATACACAGACTGGAAACATTATATCTGGCCTTGATGCTGTGAGATACATGAGAGAGCCAATCATGGATCTATAATGATGCACATCCATATCCTCCCCCTCAAGATCTGTTGTGATCTGCTTGTGTGTTTCCATAGGTGTGCTGGCAGGTTTTGATTCTGAGAAACCAAACTTGGTTAGAATATCCTGCACATATTTGGATTGACATATGAAAATGCCATCTGACTTCTGTTGAACTTGGAGTCCAAGGAAGAAAGTAAGTTCCCCCATAGAACTCATTTTGAACCTTTGATGCATTAAATCCTCAAACTCCTTGCACATGTTGTTTCTTGTGGATCCAAAGATAATGTCATCAACATAGATTTGGACCAGCAAAATATCCTTCTTCTTTCTTTTAATAAATAGAGTCTTATCAATGACTCCTCTTTCAAAGTCATTTTCCAAGAGATAGGATGACAGAGTGTCATACCATGCTCTTGGGGCTTGATGTAGTCCATAAAGTGCTTTCTTTAATTTGTATACCCTGTCTGGATAGCTTGGGTTTTCAAACCCTGGTGGTTGACAGACATATACTTCTTCTTCAATTGACCCATAGAGAAAGGCACTTTTTACATCCATTTGATAGACTTTGAAGTTCATGTAAGAAGCATAGGCTAGGAATAGTCTGATGGCTTCTATTCTAGCCACAGGTGCAAACACTTCTTCATAATCTATACCCTTTTCTTGAGTATATCCCTGAGCCACCAGCCTTGCTTTGTTCCTTATGACAATACCTCTTTCATCTCTCTTGTTTATGAAAATCCACTTTGTGCCAATTGCTTTGTGACCTTTAGGAAGGTCTACCAGATCCCATACATCTTGTAGCTTGAACTGTAGCAGTTCCTCTTGCATTGCTTCTATCCAGCTAGATTCTTTCATAGCATCATGTGCCTTTTTAGGCTCAAGCTGTGATAGAAAACAAGAAAGCACTGTATGCTGTTGATCTTGCCTTTCCTGAAGCCTGCTTTGATGTCTAGTCATCATAGGAGAAGAGATATCTCCTATTACCAGCTGTGGAGGATGATTCTTTTGAACTCTGGTGTTATGACTAGGTTCTTCATTCAGTCCAGCCTCAATATTAGATTCATGCAACTCAACTGAAGTGTTTTCAGATGCCACTTCATTATTTTCTTGAGTCTCCTTATCTCTAGTGTCTTCTTCACTCTGGCTTGGTCCAGTAAATGATTCCTTTTCACAGTCTTCAACAGAATTTACTGTGGGTATGGGAAAAATCACAGATTTAGATAGACTTTCTTGAACTTGTGTGATCCCTGATCCTCCACTTCCTGTTCCTGTATACTCATTACTGAAACCAAAGGAGTTAGTTAGTGAATCAATGTCAAATAGCCACTGAGGTCCAGACCCAACAGGATTTGGTGTGTTCTCATTGCATTTGACATTGTCACTTTCTTCAATTATTCTAGAAGAAGAGTTAAAAACTCTGGAAGCCTTACTCTGAGATGAATATCCAACAAGAAATCCATCATCTGCTTTGTTATCAAACTTACCTAAGTGAGATTTGGTATTTAGAATTGTACAAGGACACCCAAAAGGTTTGAAGAAACCAATAAAAGGTTTTCTTTTATTTAAAAGCTCATATGGGGTCTTGATCTTTTGCTTGACCACTAGAACTCTGTTTTGGACATAACAAGCAGTATTAACTGCTTCAGCCCAGAAGGTAATTGGCAATTTGGAATCAGCCAACAGAGATCTAGCAGCCTCTATTAGTGTTCTATTCCTCCTTTCAGCAACACCATTCTGTTGAGGAGTCCTAGGAGCACTATATTGCCTCTCAATACCTTTTTCTTCACAAAAGGTGTTTAGATCATGATTTTTAAACTCAGTTCCATTATCTGATCTAATGACTTTTACTCTTTGATTAGTTTGGTTTTCAATTCTTAGAATAAAGGATTTGATAAGACCACTTGTTTCATCCTTAGTCCTTAGAAAATATACCCAAGTAAATCTGGAGTAATCATCAACAATAACCAAGCAGTAAGATTTCTTGCCTATACTCATAACATTTGTAGGACCAAACAGATCCATATGCAGTAATTGGAGACAAGAAGAAACATAATTTAACTCTTTGGTCTTATGAGAAGTTTTGTGTTGTTTGCCTTTAAGACAAGCAACACAATGATCATCACATGAAAAGACTTTTGAAGGTAAACCTCTTACAAGGTTATTTTTAACAAGATTGTTCATAGTCTTGAAATTCATGTGACACATCCTTCTGTGCCATAGAGAGGATTCATCTACAGAAGCTTTTGAAACAAGACAATTTAGAGATGAATCACTATCAACATTGTCCATATCCAGACAGTACACATTGTCCTTTCTTGGAGTTCTAAGTAGTATCATGCTTTCATCAACTACCTTGAACCCTTGAGCAAGGATCATACACTAAGTATTAGTAAATAATATACTATGTTGTTTGTCACAAACCTGTGATACACTTAACAGATTGTACTTTAATTGATCAACATAGTAGACATTCTCAAATGTCATCTTACCTTTGGTGACATTACCTTTTCCGCTTATCTTACCACCAGTAAGATTATCTCCAAATGCAACATGTCCTCCATTGATATGCTTGAAATCCTGAAGGCATGACATGTTGCCTGTCATATGCCTAGAGCAACCACTATCAACATGCCAAATGCTCTTTCCCTTGAGCTGTTGGTTGCCCTGCACATTAGATAAATCAATTTGTATGAAATAGGAACCCAAGCCAAAGTGGTCTTGGGTACCCCTTTCTCATCAAAATACTTGCATTCTTTCTTGACAAGATTTTTGAACTTTAATTCCTCATTCTTGGAGTACTTTGTTACAATAATAGGCTTGGAAATGTTTTTGCTAGAATCAGTACTAGTTTTAGAAGTACTAACTGCCTTGGCAGCACTTGCATGCTTAGCAGTACTAACCTTGTTAGCAGTAGTAACTGTGTTAGCAGCAGTAACTGTGTTGGCAGTATTAACCTTTGAAGAGGTATTAACAGTATTAGCAGCATTAATATTTTCAGCAGTACTAACACTGTTAGCAGTAGTAACTGTGTTAGCAGTACTAATATTGTTAGCAGTACTAACACTGTTAGTACTTCTAGGCACCCACATTTTGACACTTTCTTTTAAAATCTTTTTCTTTCAAGTGCCTTTACTTTCAATAGATTTCTTTATCACATGTACCTTTCCAGCCTTTCTATAACCCACAGATTTTTGCACAAATCTTTTAAAGTTCATCTGTTGGTTAATTGGGTTGAAGTAACAATACTTAGCCAAATGATTCAACTTGCCACATATAAAACAAGGTTTTGGTCTATTGATTTTATTCAGATCAACTCCTTGTTTCTGAGCCCATTGATTATTCCAGTTTCTTTGATTTCCTCTTTTTAAACCAGAATTTAGGCTCTTGGCTTTATTGCAATCACATTGTTTACAAGATCCAGGATTCACAACTGTGGTTTGTTTGTAATGGACCTTGTTATCATTTCCTTTAGTCTTCTCTATCTCCTTGGACTTGACCCAGATTTTCCCACATCCCTCATTGGTGATAATATTGTTTTCTAATGGTATCTTTTTACTCACATTATTATCCCTGTTCTCACTGGCTCCTTTCTCAGTCAAATCCTTAACTACTACCTCATCCAAAGGATCTATCTTAAAAGCTTCTTCAGACAAGTCCTTTTTCTCTTTAGTTTCTAACAAATCTGATGTAGGAGAAATGTAGTTGTTATTGTAAGGAGGGGGTGTATTGTTGTATCCAATACCAGGCTTCATCTTATCATGTATCTGAGCCTTTAGAAGAGAGTCCATTGCTTTTGAAGCATAAGAAAACTTGTCTATGTCAAGCTTAACTTTTGACAGTTCCTCTTTCAGTCTATCATTCTCTTCTAAGGACTTAGACAGTTTGGTTTCTAACTCATTCTTTTCCCACTTACAATAGTTTGTGTCATAAGAGTGTTGAAGTTCATTAGCTTGAAAGCCTTTGATTTGCTCTTCAAATCTCTCTACTATCAACACATAATCTCTTCTGTCCTTTTCTAATCTTTTGAGGTCATCACACATACTTTGATTGTGATCCCTGTATCTTGTAACAGTGTCAATGCAAGATTTAGTGCAAAGATTAGAACTTACCTCAGTGGGGAGATCAGACACTTCTGCCATAAGAGCTTGGTTCTGAATGGCTTCCTCTGCTTGATCACTCCAATCAAATCCCATTCCTTGTTGAGAAACAAGGGCTTGAGCAGGATTCTTGTTCAGATTGTATCCTCCATTCTGAGCTTGTTGGTGGTTGTTGTTTGGAACAACACTCCTGCATTCTCTAGCAAAGTGTCCTTTCTTGTGACACTTAAAACATTCCACCTTGGTTTTGTCAAAACCAGCTCCATCTTCTCTTCTTTGAGAGAAGTTATTTCTTCCAGTTCTTTTAATGAACTTCTTCACCCTCATGGATAACATGGCCATCTGCCATTTAATATCCATCTCCTCCAGATCATCAGGGTGAATTTGATCCAGATCATCATTAATCAAAGAATTGTTGCTATGACTGGACAAAAAGGCTTCAAAGATAGTTTCAGTGCCTTTTTCTGAACTTACTCCACTGGCAGTACTAACTGCTTCAGGGTTGGCAGTAGTATCAGTGGATGCTGAAAGAAGAGCAGCATTGTGAATATAACCAGAGGGCTTCTTCTTGGTTTCTACCTCAGTTTCAAAAACTCTTAGATCATTGTATAGATCATCAAGTTCTTTCTCTTCCAGATTGTCACTCTGTCTATATGAGACAGTGTACATAGTCCATTCATCCCCAAGAGATCTGAGGAACTTTCTGTTGATATCATCTTGTTCCATCTTCACCCCTACAGTAGCCAGTTCACCTATGAGTTTATTGAACCTATCAAAAGTTTGAGTCATAGACTCATTCTTTGTGGAAGTGAAGTTCTCATACTGCTGCTTTAGAACATCTCTTTGATTTCTTTTGATGCTCTTAGTTCCAACAAATCTTTTCTCTAGAGCATTCCAGAGAATCTGAGCATCAGTGCAGTTGCAAAATTGATGCTGATATTCATTGGGAATGGCCAAGAGCAGAGTGCTCAAGGCCTTCATCTCTGTCTGTCTGATCTTCCTCTCACCATCTGTCTTTGGTGGAGGTCTTTTCCCATCTGGTCCTATCCTTCCAGCTTCAGAAGGACCATTCTCAATGATATCCCACATTGAGTAGTCAGTGAGAAGAATATATTGTCTGATTCTGATCTTCCACATGTCAAACTCACTTGGTTTGAGCATTGGAACCTTAGAAACCAAAGTACTGCTTGATTCTGTAAGATTTTCCATGATGAGTAACTGCTTCTGAGAGAGTTAGGCTCTGATACCACTTGTGAGGATCGAATTCTCAACAAGAATTAATTCTCAGAAACAATATCAAAGAAGTTTGCGGAATAACACTTTGATATTTAATGAAACAGAAAACCAAAACAGAATATAATCAACAAACTGTAAACTTGTATTGAATGCTTTGAAGTTACAAGATTACTCACTCAACCTCAATATTGATGAACAGGCTCACCAATACGAATTCTACTTCTCTAGAATTAGGATCTATGCCTTGAGGTTGATTTTCTCTCTAAAAGTATATAAACAAAAGTTAACTCATTATTCTAAACTATACAATATATATACTGAATACAAAGATAATTACAATAAATAAAATATCTTCAGTATATCTTCCATGTATATCTATAAGCTTCCATAATCTTCAGATTATCCAGCTGTCATTCTTTCCATCCGAATCTCTTTAGCAGCACTAACCATGATCAGCAGCATTAACTTCTTCTAGCAGCATTAACTACTAAGCAACACTAACTACTAGCAGTACTAACTAGCTAAGCAGTACTAACTTTGTTCAAGCAGCACTAACTATGACTAGCAGTATTAATAGTACTAGCAGTAGTAACACTCAGCAGTATTAACCTTTAAGTCTTCTAGCAGTAGTAACTTTGAACCAGCAGTATTAACCATCCTTGATGAATTCTTCAGTTCCCAACACTTTGTCATTAGTATATGGGTTGGGCTAAAATGTGTAACATGGGAGATTGAGGTATAAATAGGAGAGTGTTTGTAGTTTGTTTGTAACTTCAATTTCCCATGTTACACATTTTAGCCCAACCTATATGCTAATGACAAAGCCTATTACAATATGGATGACTTTATAAAACTTTCTAAATACAGTACACTAACATTCTCCCCCTAAAGTTAAAGTTCATCAAAATTTGAAATATATATCATTCAAGTATGTAAGACTATTCTCCATGATTATTTCATCCAAACATCCAAAACCCTTAAAACCCTAATTTTTATAAAACTTCCCAAAATCAATTAAGGAAGAAAGTAAGTAGTAGTAATCTTGAGTAATCATAAATGATACACTTAGAACACCATAGAACACACATTTGATACATCTAATTATTTACCATCAAATAATCAAAATCTCAAAGTCTCCCAACTTACTCAAAATGAGATCAAAGTTCATAAGAGGAGGAATATGTTTAAGAGGAGTTTAGAGAACTAAATCTCTAATGTATAAAGTTTTATAAAGGTAAGATGAACTCACAATTTAGATTTTGATAAAAACCTATAAAACCCTAGAAATGGTTGAGAGTTCTTGAAGATGAGAGTGTGATGAAGAACTTCTAGCCTTTGCCTTTAATTCCTAGCTTGGTGATGAAGAATCTCTTGGAACCCTCAAAATTTGGTGCTTTGAATGTTTGAAAACATAAATTAGTGAGAAGGTTCATTTTGAGGGAAAATAGGGTGAAGTAGGTGAAGAGACTAAATGAAATGGGTTGGAATGACCAAGCTTTAAAAGCTCTGCCCCCCGGACGACGAGAGTGACAAGCGAGAGTGACCATGTCACAATCGCGGGGCATGTGCCGAGCCTGGCCCTTCTGGCGCGAGAGTGACACGACGAGAATGACTGTGTCATAATCACGGGGCACAATCGCTAAATCTGTACTGAAGGTCCCCCAACCCCGGTGACATTGACATGGAGATAGTGACCCTGTCACTACCATGGGGCACTATCGTCTAACCTGTACCGAAGCCCAATAACTTGACTTTTCTCACCCGTACTTCGTCGATCCTCTTGACACGAAAGAATTGAACATTTACCAACTATTGGCTCAAACACAAAAGATTATGAGAGGTAGGAACATTAATTTACTTACCGAAAATTATGGGTGTTACAAACAAGTTCATAAACCTGATAATTATATATATATATATATATAGAGAGAGAGAGGTGGGGGATGTTCAAATGAGAACGCTAATTATTTAAGAAAACAAGAAAAAAACAAATCATCTTCAAAATCATATATGATTCGGCATTAGCGACCAAAAAAATGGACGCGGGCGACTTTACCCGCGACTTAAGTTGCGGAAAAGTCGCATGAATCATATATGATTTTGTACGTGAATCATATATGATTTTGTATGTACTCGGTCGTTCTCCTGTTTTCTTAAATATATATAGTTTTCGTGTGAACCCACGTCTCTCTCTCTTTCTCTCTCTCTCTCTCTCTCTCTCTCTCTCTCTCTCTTTCTCTATATATATATAATATTATAGCACAAGTTTAAAATAATAACTAGGTGGCCTTTGTTTTGGTAAAATGTGACGAAACTAAAAAAGTTAAGTTTTATTGATTCAATTTTGTAGGGGTGCTCACGGGTTGGGTTGTTGAAGGCATCTGAACAACCCAACCCAATGTTTGTCGTTTGAAAAATCTCAACCCAACCCAACCCAAACCAAAGTGCAACCCAACCCAACGTTTGTCGTTTAAAAAATCTCAATCCGACCCAACCCAAACAAAAGTGCAACCCAACCCAACCCAAACCAAAATGCAACCTAACCCATACCAAACCATACTGGTCGGTCGGCTTAGTCGGTTGGTCGGGTTGATGTTTTGTTATATCAAAATATTCTCCTAACTTATTTTCTCTAGCTACTCATAATTTTTTTTCATCATCAACCATTTGGTACAATTTTGTTAGTGCACAAAATATGTTGGATACAAGATCATGAAGGCTGAAGTCCAAGCTGAAGATAAAAGTCAAAGTCAAAGAGCTCAAGTCAATTCTGAAGCTGAAAGTCAAAGTCTTTGTTATAAAGTCAAAGTCAAAGTTTGTGTGATGTGAGTGTTTAGTGTTGTGAGAGTTGTAAGTATAAATAGTTTTTCGTTTGTAGAATCATTAGACTTAGAGTATTGCGCGTATTGTGTTAGAGAGAGAAATATTCAAGTGCCTGTTGTAATCGAAATTGAAGTTTGAAATAAAATTGTTCAATTGATAATACTTGTCTGTTATCTTGATTTGCACTGATTTTGGGACAAACAATTGGTATCAGAGTAATACAGAAGTTCAGAAATTCGATCTAATTCAAGATTTTGTGGTCGACATTTCAAAAACTCGCAAGAGAACTGTGCAGATTCAATTGTTGCGATTCAGTGTTGTTTTGATCTTATATTTGTTTGTTTTAGAGTCTTTTTAGCATCTAGAACATTTTTCGTTTGAATTGCGTTGTCAAATTCATATCTCTTTGGTGTGAATTTTGATTCTTGTTGTTTTTCAGTTCGAAGTATAGAATCGTACTGTTGTATATCGAATTGTAATTTATAGTGTTTTAGTTTGAAATTCCTTGATTGTAACCTGTTCGTGATATGAAGTAGAGGAAATCTTCAAAGTTTCAGATTGTTTGGTGAAGGTTTCGATCGAATTCGAATGAAAAAGTCAAGTTTTTGTTCGAAGAGTTGAAGAACTCGCTAGATCTGAAAAACACGCAAACATCATAAGGAAGAACACGCAAAGGCATAAACTCGCAAAAGAATGAAGAACACGTAAGAAGTGTTGTGCGAGAAGTAGAAAGACGCAAGTCATTGTTTGTGTGTTTATATTGTTCTTCATCTTCATCTTGCGCGAAGTTGATCATCTGCGAGAAGTGTGTGTTTTGCGCGAACTAAAAGGTTGAAAAATTTTCTAAGTGTCAAACGCGCAGATGCATTGCGCGAAGTGACATCTCAGAGAACTCGCAAGTAGTTTCTTGCGCGGAGAAGAAACATGCACAACCCTGTGTGCGCGAACCAAGAACTCGCACATCTCTCTGTGAGCGAAGCTCAAACTCGCATCCTTCAGTGTGCGCGAACTAGGAACGCGCATAACACTGGTTGCGCGAAGTTGATTTTGTTTGGTCTGCGAGTTTCAGTACTTAGAGAATTTTCTGAGATTTTTTAGGGTTGACCAAGTTTGACTTTCTAAGTCAAGTTTATTTATGAATTTTTGAACGATCAAATCAGTGCAAAGTTCAAGATGGCTTCAATTTTTTGCAAGCTATAATATGGTTTTTCAATGTCAAAATTTTTTCTCTAGGGGCGCTGCCCCTCGACCCCGCAAGGGCGTTGCCCCCTACTAAGTCCGCGTAGGCGAAAATATTTTTGTTTGTGATTAATCGTTTTTCTGTTTTCTCATTTGTGCAAGTCTTATCAAGATGGGATATTCTGATGATGAAGAAGAAATTATTAGACTCAAAACAGAGAATAAAAATCTCACTTCATCAGTTGATTATTATTCAACGAGATCAAAGAGATATCATGATGAAAAGAGGTTGCTAAGGGAAGAAGTCAATGCATTAAAGAAGATAAATGAAGATCTTCTAAAGCAGATTTCTGGTTTGGAAGTAGAAAAAGTACAGAGTTTGGAAGCTGAGAATACTGAGTTGAAAAGAAAGATCTCAGACTTGGATGCTCAAATTGTCAAAATCCAGCAAGCAGAATCTGTCACGAAGAATGAGGAGATAGCAAAGGATTTTGAAAGTGCTAGTGCAGAGCTTAGTAAGAAGATTTCAGAGTTGGAACAAAAGATTGCTAAAGACAGAGATGAATTTGAGAAAGAAAAGAAAGGATTTGCACAGAAATTCTCTGAATTTTCAAGAAAGACTTTTGAAGAAAAGAAAGTTGTTGAGCTTAAATGTGCAAAACTTTCTCAATAAGTGACTGATTTTGAGAAAGTGATCATCATTAAAAGGGACAAGTTTGCAAAAGAGAAGGAGGTAATTGAACAGAAAAATGTTGAAATTTTCAAAGAAATATCTGATCAGAGAAAGAATGTCGAGAAGGATTTTGAAGAAGAAAGAAAGTTTTTTGAGTCATAGATTAGGAAACTTACAGAGTTATTATCTGAACTATCAACAAAGGCATTAAATGAGCAGAACACGAAGTCTGAATTTCAGAAACAAATTGACTTGCTCATAAAGGAAAGGAACAGTTTATCTACCAAGATAACATAAATTGAAGATAAGACACCATCAAGTTCATCTCATACAACTGTTTCTACAAAAAGGTCAGTCAATATTAAAGATCAGATTCGTACTACTAACATTTTCTATGATAGGAATGTTGATGGTCCAGGTACCTTTAGAAGAAGAAGAAATGGAAATGAGAAGTTAATATGGAGAGTGAAAGAAGATTCTGATGAGAAGAATGATCAGAAATCATTTGGGCATACACTCAATGCTAAGAAGAACAATGTGCAAAAGGTAAACCTGATCTTGTTTATTCGATAGATCAATTAATCAGGTTATCTAAAAAGAAGAATTATCGTTCTTATTGTGGCTCAAATGATTTTGTTCATAAAGCATATGATCATTAGTGGTATGGTTCTTATTATATTACTCCTAACAGAACTGCAACTAACAAACATGGACCCAAATACCAGTGGGTACCAAAGCCAAAAGATTCATCTGTGTTGCAGGCATCTCAAGTCAAGGGGGAGTAAAAGAACCTAGACTTATGAATACATCAGTTCAGAACTCATACTTCAACAAATAATGGATTCTGATCAAAACAGTTCAGAACCCGTGATTACTAGAGTCTTAGTTTCTGGTCAAATCAGTCCAGAACCTGTGGTTAACGTTACTAAATATGATAAAGCGTCAACGTCGAAATCACATTTAACAGATTTAGATTTATTTTTTGAATTTTTCTATGATGAGTTTCTTGGTACTAACTTGTATAAACCTGTTGTGATTGACATACGTAAAGGTTTAAGCAATAATCATCCAATCACTTCAGATGTCTCAACTGAATCTGTTCCCCCGATTCAGGAAGAAACTCAGATTCAAACACCTACTCAATCAGTTGAAGCTATGAATGTTAATGAAGAGCCAAAAGTAACCCACTCAGTTGGATGTACTACAATGACTACTCAACAGACATCCACTGTTCAACCAACTGAAGCTTCTGTACAAACTACATCAACTGAACCCCTACAAGAACGAGAAGAAAGTGGATTCTTAGATGATGAACATGATCAATCTACATCTAATCCACTCCCTCATGAACATAAGTGGACCAAAGAGCACCCAATATATCAAATCATTGGAGACCCGTCCAAGCCGGTGCAAACTAGGTCTGCGACATTGAACTAGTGCATACATGATTACTTTCTGAGTAAGATAGAGCCAACCTGAGTATCTGAAGCTCTAGCTGATTCAGATTGGGTAACAGCAATGCAAGAAGAACTTAATCAGTTTGAAGCGCTTAAAGTCTGGAGACTCGTGCCATGTCCTGAAGGTAAAACAATCATTGACACGAAATGGGTTTTAGAAAAATAAGAAAGATGAAGATGGTATAGTGATAAGAAACAAATCAATACTTGTTGCTAAAGGATATAGGTAAGAGGAATGCATAGATTATGATGAGACTTATGCTACAGTTGCACATATAGAGGCAATCGGAATGTTTTTAGCCTACGCTGCACACAAGAACTTCACAGTATATCAAATGGATATGAAGACTGCCTTTCTGAATGGCATTCTCAAGAAGGAAGGTTTTGTCAATCCAGATAAACCAGATCATGTTTACATCCTTGACAAGGCTCTTTACGGTTTGAAACAAGCCCCTTGCGCTTGGTATGACGTTCTATCCAAATTCTTAGTCAACTCGGGCTTTTCTAAAGGTAAAATGGATACTACTCGTTTCATTAAAAAAGGAGAAAGCTGATATCATCTTAATTCAGATATATGTGGATGACATCATATTTGGTTCAACTAATCCAAAGTATTGTAAGAATTTTTCAAACCTCATGGTGTCTAGATTTCAGATGAGTATGATGGGAGATGAATTTCTTTATCGGATTACAAGTCAAACAATTTTCTACGGGGATTTTTATAAATCAAGCAAAGTACATTTATGATATTATGAGAAAATTTAAAATGGAAACTTGTACTCCAATTGGAACCCCGATGGCACCAGGAACTAATATCGGAGCTGATCTTTCGGGAAAAGCTGTCGATGTTATAACCTATAGAGGGATGATTGGTTCTTTGATGTACTTGACATCTAGTCGGCCAGATAGTATGTTTTCTACGTGCTTATGTGCTATATATCAGGCTTCACCTAAAGAATCCCATATGTCTCCAGTAAAGCGTATATTTAGGTATCTGAAAGGCACTGCAGATCTTGGTCTGTGGTATCCTAAAGATACTGGTTTTGAGCTTACAGCGTTTTCAGACGCAGATCATGCAGGTTGTATGCTTGACATGAAGAGTACTTCGAGACACATACAATTCTTAAACAATAAACTCATGAGTTGGGCTTCGAAGAAACAACTCTGTGTATCTACTTCAACAGCTGAGGCAGAGTATGTAGCTGCGGTTAGCTGTTGTTCTTAAGTGCTGTGGATGCGAACACAACTCCGAGATTTTGGTTTCAAGTACAACAAAATCCCGATGTACTGTGATTCAAAGAACGCTATTTCAATATCTGCAAACCATGTTCAACATACGAAAACTGTTGGTCCCGGAGGTGCTTAACAAGTTTGTAGAAGGGGGGGGGGGGTTGAATACAAACACAGAATTTAAAATTTAATAAATTGTTTATTGATAAATCAAACACAATTTACAAGTCTGTTGCGGAATAAGATTAAGTAGAACTCAATCTAAACAAACTTAAGAAAACACTAAGATGGTTGCACAAGAATATAGAGAATGGGGATTAGAGAATATAGAAAACAAGGGTTTTTATAAGATAGAAAGATGAAGGCTAGAGGTGAGCGCATTATTCAGATGGAGAGATAATCTTTCTATTTATACCCTATGCATTAAATGCATGGCAGGGCACTTTACACGTGTCCTTCATTGATTGGCTGAGAGGGTCTGACTTTGGGAGACATGCTTTCGGGCGTATCATGAACAGTGTAGTTGACATAGTTGTTGTACTAATTTTGGCAGAGGTATGTCCGTTCTTACACATCGTACTGGTTATGTAGGGAAAGACAAAAGAGACTTGAGGCATAAGCTAAGTGATCATCGATCGCTGAATATCTCTTTCTTCAGAGATATAAAGAGGTTTAGCTATCGCTGAAGCATTTTCTCAGGTTTCTTCGCATATGAGTAGAGTCGTCTTTGCTTCACTGATATCCGCATCAGGTCACTAGTAGACTTGTCTTTGTTCAGCAGCTTCGTCTTCGATTTAGCTATGAACATCCGTTGACGCGAAACTTGTCTTCAGGGATTACGTTTACATCAGAAAACATCACCGATAGTGAAACACTAATACATATGAGCGTTTCTAAGAAAGATCATCAGCGAAAACTGAACAGACTCATCTTGATCGCTGATGGTGAAACACTAATACATATTAATAAACGTAATTTTCACTAAGTATAGAAGAGTGTCGTTATCAAATCACTGAGAGAGTTTGGATCAACAATCTCCCCCTATTTGATAGTGACAAAGTAACTGAAGAAAATTACTTTATAATTCAAAATAATGGAATAATCAGGACTCATAACATACATGTCCCAATTACTATTTTGAGGGATCTTTTGTTGGGAACTGAAGATGTGAATAAGTCATTAATGCTGCCAGTTCAGAGTTAGTGCTGCCAGAGGATTTCAAAGAATAATACTGCTAGGTATTACTACTTCTAGTAGAATTAATACTGCTAGTCAAAGTTAGTGCTGCTTGAACAAAGTTAGTACTGCTTAGCTAGTTAGTACTGCTAGAGGTTAGTGCTGCTTAGTAGTTAATGCTGCTAAGATTTAATACTGCTTCTGAGATAAACTGAAGAAAATATTGAAGAGACCGCGTCTGAAGATATACATGGAAAGCTTGAAGATTATCTTGAAGATCTTTTTAAGCTTTGTAATTATCTTTTATTATTCAGTATACATATAATTGCTTAGAATAGTTAGAGAAAACCTTAATTCTGAGTTTTTGTTTTAGAGAGAATAAACCTCAAGGCATAATTCCTAATTCTAGAGAAGTAGAATTCGTCTTGAAAGAGTCTGTTCTTCAAGATTGAGGTTGTGTGTGTAATTTTGTAACTTCAATCATTCAATACAAGTTTGCAAGTTATTCATCAGATTTACTGTTTCATTAAATATCAAAGTGTTATTCCGCAAACTTCTTTGATATTGTTTCTGAGTATTTATAATCGTTGTTAAGAATTTGATCCTGACAAGTGGTATCAGAGCCGGTTCTCTCAGAAACATTCATTCATTCATCATGGAAAACTTTGCAGAATCAAACAGTACTCTTGTCTCTAAGGTTCCAATGCTCAAACCCAATGAGTTTGACATGTGGAAGATCAGAATCAGGCAATACATTCTCCTTACTGACTACTCAATGTGGGATGTCATTGAGAATGGCCCCTCTACTGAAGGTCAGATTGGACCAGATGGTAAAAGATCTCCACCAAAGACAGATGGTGAGAGGAAGATTAGACAGACAGAGATGAAGGCCTTGAGCACACTGCTCTTGGCCATCCCCAATGAATATCAACATCAATTCTATAACTGCACAGATGCTCAGATTCTCTGGAATGCTCTAGAGAAAAGATTTGCTGGAACTAAAAGCACCAAAAGAAATCAAAGGGACGTTCTGAAGCAGCAGTATGAGAACTTCACTTCTTCAAAGAATGAGTCCATGACTCAAACTTTTGACAGGTTCAACAAGCTTATTGGTGAACTGGCTACTGTGGGAGTGAAGATGGAGCAAGATGATATCAACAGGAAATTCCTCAGATCTTTTGGAGAAGAATGGACTATGTACACTGTCTCATATAGACAGAGTGACAATCTGGAAGAGAAGGAACTAGATGATCTGTATAATGATCTAAGAGTTTTTGAATCAGAGGTAGAAGCTAAGAAGAAGCCCACTGGGTATATTCATAATGCAACACTTCTATCAGCATCTGTTGATACTACTGCCAACCCTGAAGCAGTTAGTGCTGCTAGTGGAGTGAATTCAGAAAAAGGCACTGAAACTGTCTTTGAAGCCTTTTTGTCAAGTCATAGCAACAACTCTTTGATTAATGATGATCTGGAACAAATTCACCCTGATGACTTAGAGGAGATGGACATTAAATGGCAGATGGCCATGTTATCTATGAGGGTGAAGAAGTTTATTAAAAGAACTGGGAGGAACAACTTCTCTCAAAGAAGAGAAGATGGTGCTGGTTTTGACAAGACAAAGGTGGAATGCTATAAGTGCCACATGAAGGGACACTTTGCTAGAGAATGCAGAAGTGGTATGCCAAATAACAACCACCAACAAGCCCAGAATGGAGGCTACAATCAAAACAAGAACTCTGCTCAAGCCCTTGTTTCTCAACAAGGAATGAGGTTTGATTGGAGTGACCAAGCTGAGGAAGCCATTCAGAATCAAGCTCTTATGGCAAAGGTATCTGATCTTCCCTCTGAGGTAAGTTCTAATCTTTGTACTCAATCTTGCATAGATACTGTCAAAAGGTACAGGGATCACAACCAAAACATGTGTGATGACCTCAAAAGATTAGAAAAGGACAGAAGAGATTATGTGTTGATAGTGGAGAGGTTTGAAGAACAAATCAAACGCTTTTAAGCCAATGAACTTCAACACTCTTATGACACAAACTACTGGAAGTGGGAAAAGAATGAGTTAGAGACCAAACTGTCTAAGTCCAAAGAAGAGAATGATAAGTTGAAAGAAGAATTTGCTAAGGTTAAGCTTGATATAGAAAAGTTTTCATATGCCTCAAAAGCAATGGATTCTCTTCTAAAGGCTCAAATTCATGATAAGATGAAGCCTGGTGTTGGATACAACAACACACCTCCTCCTTATAACAACAACTATATCCCTCCTACATCAGACCTGTTAGAGACCAAGGAGAAAAAGGACTTGTCTGAGAAAGCATTTAAGATAGATCCTTTGGATGAGGTGGTAGTTAAGGATCTGACTGAGAAAGAAGCTAGTGAGAATAGGAATAATGCTGTGAGTAAAGAGATACCCTTAGAAAACAACATTATCACCAATGAGGGATGTGGAAAAATCTCGGTCAAGTCTAAAGAGATAGAGAAGACCAAAGGAAAGGCTAACAAGGTCCATGACAAACAGACCACGGTTGTGAATCCTGGCCCTTGTAAACAGTGTGCTTGTAATAAAACTAAGAGCCCAAATTCTGGTACAAAGAGAGGTAATCAAAGAAACTGAAATAATCAATGGGCTCAGAAACAAGGAGTTGATCTGAGTAAGATAATCAGACCAAAACCATGTTTCATATGTGGCAAGTTAAATCATTTGGCTAAGTACTGTTTCTTTAATCCTATTAACCAAAGAATGAGCTTTCAAAGATGTGTGCAAAAACCTTTTGGTTATAGGAAGGCTGGAAAGAAACATGTGACTAAGAAATCTGTTGAAACCAAAGGCCAAATGAAGAAAAAGGTTTTAAAAGAGTGTATTAAAATGTGGGTGCCCAGAAGCACTAAAACTGTTAGTACTGCTACATCCAATAATACTGCTGACAGAGATAGTGCTGCCAGGAGCAATACTGCTGCTACCAGTGTTAGTACTGCTGAGAAGATTGATGCTTCTAATACTGTTAGTACTCCTTCAAAGGTTACTACTGCTAACACAGTTACTACTGCTGATGCAGTTACTACTTCTAACAAGGTTAATACTGCTAAGCATGCAAGTACTGCTAATGTAGTTAGTTCTTCTAAAACCAGTACTGCTTCTAGCAAATGTGCTGCAAAACCCATTATTGTGACAAAGTACTCCAGCAATGAGGAGTCAAAGTTTAAAAATCTTGTCAAAAAGGAATGCAAATATTTTGATGAGAAAGGGGTACCCAAGACCACTTTGGCTTGGGTTCCTAATCCATACTAACAGATTTATCTTATGTGCAGGGCAACCAACAACTCAAGGGGAAGAGCATCTGGCATGTGGATAGTGGTTGCTCTAGGTACATGACAGGCAACATGTCATGCCTTCAGGATTTCAAGCATATCAATGGAGGACATGTTGCATTTGGAGATAATCTTGCAGGGGGAAAAATAAGTGGAAAAGGTAATGTCACAAAAGGTAAGATGACATTTGAGGATGTCTACTATGTTGATCAGTTAAAGTACAACCTGTTAAGTGTATCACAGGTTTGTGACAAACAACATAGTATATTATTTACAAATACAGAATGTATGATCCTTGCTCCAGGATTCAAGGTAGTTGATGAAAACATGTTACTACTTAGAACTCCAAGAAAGTACAATGTTTACTGTCTAGATATGGACAATGTTTCAAGTGATTCATCCCTAAACTGTCTTGTTTCAAAAGCTTCTGTGGATGAATCCTCTCTTTGGCACAGAAGGATGTGTCACATGAACTTCAAGACAATGAACAAACTGGTTAAAAACAACCTTGTAAGAGGTTTACCATCAAAAGTCTTTTCATGTGATGATCATTGTGTTGCTTGTCTTAAAGGCAAACAGCACAAAACTTCTCATAAGACCAAAGAGTTAA
Organism: Arctium minus; assembly: GCA_954870635.1. Classification (NCBI taxonomy): domain Eukaryota; kingdom Viridiplantae; phylum Streptophyta; class Magnoliopsida; order Asterales; family Asteraceae; genus Arctium; species Arctium minus. The sequence continues at coordinate 80,012,958 of OX941083.1, read as the reverse complement.
ATACAATTTCTTCTTGTCTCCAGTTATTACGTATGGATCTGTTTGGCCATACAAATATGATGAGCATAGGGAAGAAATCATATTGCCTAGTTATTGTTGATGATTACTCCAGATTTACTTGGGTATATTTTCTAAGGACTAAGGATGAGACAAGTGGACTGATCAAATCCTTTATTCTAAGAATTGAAAAAAAACTAATCAAAAAGTAAAAGTCATTAGATCAGACAATGGAACTGAATTTAAAAATCTTGATCTAAACAACTTTTGTGAAGAAAAAGGCATTGAGAGACAATATAGTGCTCCTAGGACTCCACAACAAAATGGGGTTGCTGAGAGAAGGAATAGGACACTAATTGAGGCTGCTAGATCTCTGTTAGCTGATTCAAAACTGCCAATTACTTTCTGAGCTGAAGCAGTTAATACTGCCTGTTATGTCCAAAACAGAGTGCTAGTGGTCAAGCCAAAGAACAAGACACCTTATGAGCTCTTAAATAAAAGAAAATCCTTTATTGGATTTTTAAACCATTTGGGTGTCCTTGTACAATTCTCAATACTAAATCTCACTTAGGAAAGTTTGATAGCAAGGCAGATGATGGATTCCTTGTGGGTTACTCATCTCAAAGTAAAGCCTACAGAGTTTTTAATACTTCTTCTAGAATAATTGAGGAAAGTGACAATGTCAAATGCAATGAGAACACACCAAATCCTATTGGGTCTGGTCCTCAGTGGCTGTTTGACATTGATTCACTAACTAACTCTTTTGGTTTCAGTAGTGATGATTATGCAAGACCAGGTAGTGGAGGATCAGGGACTACACAAGTTCAAGAAAATATACCTCAGTCTGTAATTTTTCCCATACCTACAGTGGATCCTATTGAAGACTGTGAAAAGGAGCCATCTACTGAACCAAATCAGAGTGAAGAAGAAAAGAAGATGAGGAGAATCAAGAGAATAAAGAACCAGAAGTAGCTGCTGACATCACCTCAGTTGAATTGAATGAATCCAATCTAGAGGTGGGACTAAATGAAGAACCTAGTCATCAAAAAAGAACACAAAAGAATCATCCTCCTCAGCTGGTAATAGGAGATATCTCTTCTCCTATGATGACTAGAAATCAAAGAAGGCTGCAAGATATGCAAGACCAACAACATACAATGCTCTCTTGCTTTCTATCCCAGCTTGAGCCTAAGAAGGCTCATGATGCTATGAAAGATTCCAGTTGGATAGAAGCTATGCAAGAAGAGCTGCTCCAATTCAAGATGCAAGATGTTTGGGATCTGGTAGACCTTCCTAAAGGTCAAAGAGCAATAGGCACAAAATGGGTCTTCAGAAATAAGAGAGATGAGAGAGGAATAGTAATAAAGAACAAAGTAAGGTTGGTGGCTCAAGGGTATACACAAGAAGAAGGAATAGATTATGAAGAAGTATTTGCACCAGTGGCTAGGATAGAAGCAATCAGATTGTTCCTGGCCTATGCTTCTTATATGAAGTTCAAAGTCTATCAAATGGATGTAAAAAGTGCATTTTTATATGGATCAATTGAAGAAGAAGTATATGTCTGTCAACCACCAGGGTTTGAAAATCCAAACTATCCAGACAGAGTATACAAACTGAAGAAAGCACTTTATGGACTGCATCAAGCACCAAGAGCATGGTATGACACTCTATCATCCTATCTCTTGGAAAATGGCTTTGAAAGAGAAGTCATTGATAAGACTTTGTTCATCAAGAGAAAGAAGAAGGACATCTTGCTGGTCCAAATCTATGTAGATGATATCATCTTTGGATCCACAAGAGACAATATGTGCAAGGAGTTTGAGGATCTCATGCATCAAAGGTTCAAAATGAGTTCCATGGGGGAACTTACTTTCTTCCTTGGACTCCAAGTCCAACAGAAGTCAGATGGTATTTTTATTTGTCAATCCAAGTATGTGCAGGACATTCTAAACAAGTTTGGTTTCTCAGACTCAAAGCCTGCCAGCACACCTATGGAGACACACAAGCAGATAACAGTAGATCTTGAGGGGAAGAATATGGATGTTCATCACTATAGATCCATGATTGGCTCTCTCATGTATCTTACAGCCTCTAGGCCAGATATAATGTTTCCAGTCTGTGTGTGTGTGCAAGATTTCAAGTCAGGCCAAAGCAATCACACTATCAAGCTGTTAAGAGTATATTAAGATATCTCAAAGGGCAACCTAGATTGGGACTTTGGTATCCTTATGACTCATCATTTGACCTACTTGCTTACTCAGACAGTGACTTAGGTGGAGCAAACTTGGACAGAAAATCTACTTCTGGAGGATGTCAGTTTTTGGGTGCAAGACTAGTTTCATGGCAGTGCAAGAAACAAACCACAGTATCCACATCTACAACAGAAGCAGAGTACATAGCAGCTGCAAGTTGTTGTTCTCAAGTCTTATGGATTCAGAATCAAATGCTGGACTATGGGGTAACCTTTCTACGCACTCCAATCTTTATTGATAATAGCAGTGTTATTAGCATTGTTAATAATCCTGTCAAGCACTCAAAGACAAAGCACATTGAGATCAGGTATCACTCAATAAGAGACTGCAATGAAAAGAAGCTTATTCAAGTTGTAAAAGTTCATACTGATAACCAGTTTGCTGATCTATTCACCAAAGCCTTTGATGTGGGTAGATTCACTTTCTTGGTAACAAGTGTGGGAATGATCAACTATGAATAAGATCCTACTTAAAATGTGGTTCAATACCTGTATATTGGTTATTCTTGGTGTTACTAACTTTCTTTCTCAGGAAATGTATAGCAGTACTCAGTTTATCACAAGCTTAAAAGTGTAAGTATGGTTAATACTGCCAGTACAGTTTTAGTACTGCCAGTACAGTGTTACTACTGCCAGTGCTCAGTTAATACTGCTAGTTAGTTAATACTGCTAGTGGTTAATACTGCTCTCAGTTAATACTGCTCTCAGTTAATACTGCTAGTTAGTTAATACTGCTAGTTAGTTAATACTGCTCTCAGTTAATACTGCTAGTTAGTTAATACTGCTAGTGGTTAATACTGCTCTCAGTTAATACTGCTAGTTAATTAATACTGCTAGTGGTTAATACTGCTCTCAGTTAATACTGCTAGTTAGTTAATACTGCTAGTGGTTAATACTGCTCTCAGTTAATACTACTAGTTAGTTAATACTGCTAAGTAGTTAATACTGCTCTCAGTTAATACTGCTAGTAGTTAATACTGCTCACTGTTAATACTGCTTTCAGTATCTTTTTAAGGTTAATACTGCTTCTAATCCAAAAGCTATAAATACCCTTTGTCTACTGTTCATCTTCTCTCTCACTCTTGTTTCTCAAGTATCTAGTGCTCGATAGTCAAGAATCCTTGCATACAGATGGCTTCAATGGCATTTATCGATGAGCACAACGAGATCGCCATGCTTCAAAAGCCAAAACAAGCAGAAGGTTTTCACCAGATAGTCGACTTTCTGAAGTCCAGCCACATCGCTCATGCTCTCACTGTGTCTCCTACCATCTACATAGAGCATCAAAGGCAGTTCTGGGCCAATGCCACTACTAGCTCTGAAAATGGAGTGCTGTGCATCAAAACAAGGGTTTGTGACAAACCCTTGACAGTTACTGAGGAGACCATTCACATCTGTCTACGTCTAGACGATGCTTCAGGTATATCTTCTATTCCAAATGAGGATTTGTTTTCAAACCTCACCAGAATGAGGTATGAAGGCCAATTGGGGATTTTCAAGTTTTTTAAAGCACAATTTTCACCCTAATGGAGGTTCTTTGTTCATACCCTGATGCACTGTATTTCCAAGAAAACTACTGGCTGGAGCCAATTTAGCAGTCCCATTGCATATGCTTTGGTTTGTTTATCTGCTGCTAGAAAATATAATTTTTCTCTGATGATCTTCAATGATCTTATCTCAAACCTGGACAACAAGAAGAGCTTCTTCATGTATCCCAGGTTTGTACAGGCAGTTATCACAAATGAATTGACGGATATACCTCACTTTGATGGGGTATATGTACCTAAACCCCTTAAAGGCAAGGTTTTCTCAAATATGAGAAGATCTGCTAGGGACTCGGAAGGAGTTGACACCCCATTGTTCTCTACAATGATGGTGGTGTCCCACACTGATGAAGGTATGGCAGCAGGGTCAAGGCCCTCCTCAGACCATCCCACTGCTAGCCAATCCCAACCTTCCCACTCTATATCTATCCCACAATCCCTACTTCATAAATCCACTTCTCCTATTACCCAAACCTATACAAGGAAACAGGTAAAGAAGGCTCCTTCCCTTCTTGTACCATCACCCACTGCACCTTTAAGCCCTCTATTGGAGCATTCTCCAATAAAGAATATCCAAAGGGAATCCCATAGGGTGTCTCCCAACCCTGAGGAGGTTCTCTCTAAGGAGATGGAGGAGCATATAGGTGAGAAGGCTGCCACTACTTCTGCTAGCACAGAGAAGGATAGTGGTAACATCTCTAAGACCTTCCCCATGGCAACTTTGGCTGAGAAATCAACCAAAGGACCCCGGTGCCAAGAAACCAAGGGGGTAGTTGGTGCTTCTGCTAGGCAGAAGGCCACTACTACAAGATCCAAGGATCCCTCAAGGATGGGCAAAACATCCCAAAAGGGTGAGGACAGATCTGAAACTGATGGATTGATGGAAAAAGATTCCAATGATCCTTCAAGGGTGGGTAAAACACCTAAAGAAGGTGAGGACAGCTATACTTACTTAGAATTGATGGAAACAATAGCCAACATCAATGTTGATGTGGTTAATCAAGGAAAAGAAATCAAAGCCTTGCAGCAAGTAGTCATCTCCCAATAACAGCAGATTTCCAAACTCAAGCAACTGGTGGGAAAGCTCATGGACAAGAAAAGAAGAAGTAAATTTGTTTTAAGGAGGAGAAAGGGGGCAACCAAAAAGGAAACTGACAATGCTTCCAAAAAGGGGGAGAGTTCAAGCTCAGAAAAGTCAGATCAACAGATTGAAGGGGAGTTTGTTGAAGTACAAGGAGAGTTTGATGAAGAAAAAGCTGAAGGTGTACTAGCAGCAGAAACTGCTAAAGAAGCAGTAACAACACCAGCAGCAGTAACAACCCCAGCAGCAGAAACTGTTAGTGCTGCTGAAACTTCAAAAGCAGCAGTAACAGGGTTAACACCAGCAGAGATTGAAGTAGCATAAATGCTTGTCAAAGCAAAGAATGACACTCCCAAAACAACGGGAGTGGTCATAAATGAAGGGGGAACAAAGAAAATAGAAAAGAAAGAAATGGCTGCAGATGCAAAGAAAAAGGGAAAAGAAAAGATGATAGAATCTGATCAACCATCCAAAAAGCAAAAGATGGTTGAGTCAAATGAAGCATTAGCTAAGAAACTGCAAGAAGAGATAGATCAAGCAGAAAAAGAGCAGGTTGAGAAAGACAGAGAAATAGACAGAGCACTTGCAAATGAACTAAATGAAGCTTTTCAGAAAGGGTTGGAAACAGAAAAAGCAAAGCAAAGAGCTATAAGCATGAGAAAGGCTATGATGGCCAGATCAAGTGAAAAGAAGAGAAGACCTTCACAAACTTACCTTGCAACTCAGGAAAGAAACAAGATGATAAATTTCTTGAGGAGTGCAATTGGTGTAAAGAAAGAAATGTTTGTAAAGATGACTTTTGATCAAATCAAGGATCTCTATGAGAAAGAAATGGGAAAGCTGAAGAGTAATGAAAAGGATAGAGTGGAATTTGAAAAGAAAGCCAAGGAGAAACATGATGTGAATATCAATCAACCCTTCCCTGAAAGTGAAGAGGGAACTCCGACAAAAGAAAAGGTAGAAAAGAAGAAGGAAGCTACTCTAGGGCAAAGTCAAAGGATTCTGAAAAGAACTAAGATGATGGCTAGAAGAAAGAAAACTGTAAAGAAGTCCAGAATAGAAGAAGAGAAAAAGGTTGCTGGAGAAGAAGAGGCACCTGAACCATCAGAAAAGAAAGAGCAATTGAGCACTGAGGATGTAAAGATGTACATGGTTGTGATGGACAAAGTGCCTGAACCAATTTCAGCAGAACCAGTAGGAGTTAAACCTCCTGAAGTCATTCACTGGGATGTACTAGAGGTAGATGGAAAAGAGTACATTAGGCTGAAGAGGAAAGATGAAAAATATGAAGTCTACAGTACTTGGGCTAAAATTGTCAGAACATGCTCAAGATCAGATATTGAAGAAATGTTTGATATAGGGATGAAGTTGTACACAGATAAGTTAAAAGCTCCAGGGATTTCAATTGCAAAACTGGTGATGGAGTATCTGTGTATGATGTTCAAATCTGATGAAGTGGAGGAGATAATAAGGAATGCTTTTCAAGCAGTTACCAGTTGGACTTTATATGAAACTAGTGGAGTATATTCTGTGACTTTGGATATAAATCACATAGAATACTTCCTAGTGGATAAAGTATACAACCATAGCAAATTGAAACTTCATTCAATGTTGAAGAAGAAGCTTGGATGTGTTGAAAATTTAGAAATGGCTAAGTATTTGATCCAAAGAACAATCAATCAGAGTTTGGGGTTAGATGGAAACACTGGAATTTGAATCACTGATGGTTTTGGAAGCATCTGAAGAACTTGACTTCTCTTCTAAAAGTCAAGTTAGGGGGAGATTGTTGGGAACTGAAGATGTGAATAAGTCATTAATGCTGCCAGTTCAGAGTTAGTGCTGCCAGAGGATTTCAAAGATTAATACTGCTAGGTATTACTACTTCTAGTAGAATTAATACTGCTAGTCAAAGTTAGTGCTGTTTGAACAAAGTTAGTACTGCTTAGCTAGTTAGTACTGCTAGAGGTTAGTGCTGCTTAGTAGTTAATGCTGCCAAGATTTAATACTGCTTCTGAGATAAACTGAAGAAAATATTGAAGAGACCGCGTCTGAAGATATACATGGAAAACTTGAAGATTATCTTGAAGATCTTTTTAAGCTTTGTAATTATCTTTTATTATTCAGTATACATATAATTGCTTAGAATAGTTAGAGAAAACCTTAATTCTGAGTTTTTGTTTTAGAGAGAATAAACCTCAAGGCATAATTCCTAATTCTAGAGAAGTAGAATTCGTCTTGAAAGAGTCTGTTCTTCAAGATTGAGGTTGTGTGTGTAATCTTGTAACTTCAATCATTCAATACAAGTTTGCAAGTTATTCATCAGATTTACTGTTTGTTTACTGTTTCATTAAATATCAAAGTGTTATTCCGCAAACTTCTTTGATATTGTTTCTGAGTATTTATAATCCTTGTTAAGAATTCGATCTTGACATCTTTTACAGTACTGATAGGGTTAAGTACTTCACTGAAATTTTTATTAATTCAAAGATAGAATTACAAGATATGAAAATTATAAGTACAAGTGAGGAACTAACTACTGTAAGTTTAACTAATAAATTAAAAGAAATAGAAAACTAATCTATCAGCTATCTATAGAAAACTAACCATATAGTCAGGTATTTCTTCTCCTCTTTGCCTTTGATCTGAAGATTCTTGACTAATGATTGCCTTGATCGGTTCAGCAAAAGGAGAGAAGTCACACCATAAGCATAGGAGATCCTTGAGATGGCTGAGGGGACATATAGGAATTTCAAAGACTCTTTGGAATCTGAGTTGTTCCTCATCATCTCTGAAGAAGATCCCCAAAAGGCTCTTTGAGTATTTGCCCTGCAATATATGGACAATCAGGAGGCAGGGATAGATCAAGTACTGAGAGATCATGTGACATCCGGCAACCAGAACTTACAGGTTAGCACCCAAACAGTATAATACATGTCTTAACATGTAGGAACACCCTAATATGACCTAATTATGTAGGCAAGGGTTTTAATTTCCTAAGATTCCCGGCAGTGCGCTTAAAATATCCAGTTACTGCACGTAATGGTATATGTTGTCTTATAAAATGCCAATCCGATAAAATTAACATTTTATTATATTAATAACAATAATAAGTGGGTTAAATATAAAATTTAATTAATCAAATATAAATTCTAAACTTTAAGTAATGAAACCAAAAATTTAAGTAGATAATTGAAGAATTACCTACCTTTAATCTATCTTTTACAAAAATACAAATTAAATACCTAGATATTATAATTATTAGATTTAAAAAAAAAGGGATTAGAGAGAGAGAAATCCGGCTCCCCCTCCCCCTTCTCAAAAAAAATTCTCATTATTAAACTCTTTCTTCAAGACTAACCTTTCATCTCTCTCTCTCTCCCTCTCACTCCTTGGCCGATTTCCATCCCAAGAACCCTCTCAATCCCACCACTTTGAAGGTAAGAATCATTCTCTAGTGTGGGTAAGTTCATTACCCTTGTATTCATCTTCATCTCTTTCTTTTCTTGCATTTTTCTTTCATTCTACTTGCATTTTCTTCACCTTTCTCTTCACTTTCTTGAGGTTTCTGAAAAGAAGACCTTCACAGGCCTTCAAATGGTAGGTTAGACACCAAAGACATGTTAAATGTCAAGAAATGGTGATAACCCATGATCCATGTAACCAAACTCAAGAAAATGGAGCTTAGATGACATGCATGACTATTTTTTCTCACCATCTAAGATGGTAGAGTTCATGCATGTGTATATCCTTCTTTGTATATCTAAAGGATGTTGTTTTACAAAATTTTAGTTAAAAAGCTTTGTAAAAACGTTTTCAACCAAGAAACCCCAATATATGGGTCAAAAAGTGTTAAAATGTTCATAAAATTAAGTTATTTCATTTTTAGTTTCTGTCAGATTTATTGCATGTTAGTATTTTGGGAATAACTTGAAACATATGGACTCAAATGCTATGAATCTTCTTCTGGAATTTAATATAATGAAATACCAATCAAACACCACTGGAATCACTCAAAAATATTGAGTTTTGACCTCTCAACCTCACCTCTAAAGTTTGTGGTGCAAACAGAATCCGGCTGGACAAAAACTTTCAATCAATCAACCATAACCATCATTTAAATCTATAAAAACTAATGATTCCTTTTCTGAAAGTAACTTTAATGAGTTGGGAATCAAATAAAATTATATTTACTCAAAAATATGATGATTTGGGTACTCAACCATAATTAAAAAGTTGAGTGTTCAAAAAGTAACTTTCTGCCAGGTTAGAACACTTGACTTAAAACGGACATAACTCATTCAATATTGATTTAAATGAGATGAATCTTTTTCTGTAAATTTCACCTTTGAGACAGGAACAAAACCCAATTTGAATCACTTCAAAAGACTGAGTTTTGACCCTTGAAATGGCCGACTCAAAAGAAGGTGTAATCTGCATAGTTCTCTGTGACCAATAAACTTTAAAGTAATCATTACCCTATATAGACTTATCCAAAAATGTTGTAATTTTGCTAAAAGTCCCCTTATACATTAAAATAAGTTATATAAAAATTTGGTAAAATAATAAGTTTGGGAAAATACTCAAAAAACAAAGATTTTATGACTTAAAATTTTGACAGCAAAAAGTAGCTAATGAACTTTCTTAAAATGATCGTTTTGGACTTTTGGACATAATAATAATTAAAAATGAAGATTTTAATTTTAATATAAATATTATAATGTGATCAAACTTAAAATAAAATTTGTCAACCCATAAGCCTTAAAAATTTGATCAGAAGAACCGAAATTATGTCGATAAGTTAAGTAGGATTAGTACTCGCTAATCTTACGTAAAATAAATCTAAAGGCTTTTTCCCTTAAAAATTGTATGCCCAAAATATGTGATTTCAAGAATCATCCAACCTTATGAATATCTATAATACGCGCTAATGTGTTACCCAAATTTAATAAAAAGGCATGTAAAGCATTTTATAAGACATAGTGATCTAAGTAACGCCCGAAACCGTAAAGATAGGTTCGAACTGATAATGTGCTCCACTTTCATAAGAAGGGCTTAAACCTTGAGTTTTTATGCAACCTCGCGGCTATTTCTGGGCTATCCACTGAACAAGTGAGTATTCACAACCCATCTTTTACCGTTTTTATACGTTTTGGGGTGAAAAGCATGTGAATTTACAAATTGTTTCTACTGAATGATTGTTCGTTAAAATTGTTGAATTTTGAATTAAATTATTTATACACTATGGTATCATTGTGAGTATTCACAACCCCTCTTTTACTGTTTTTATACGTTTTGGGGTGAAAAGCATGTAAATTTACAAATTGTTATTACTGAATGATTGTTCATTAAAATTTGTTGAATTTTGAATTAAATTGTTTATGCACTATGGTATGTATACTTTACGATGCAATTGAGTATTAAATGAATAAGTCCCCATTGGTTGGACACTACCTATTAACTCGAACGGGAGCCGATGGTATTCGTGGGTAGCGCTATTTGGATTGACAACCCCACTTTTGGTAGACAAACTAGAAGTGCACTTTACCAATAACAATAACTGTCTTACACATGTGGATTTATTCCACCGTTGAGGTAATGACGTAACAATAAATGTCTTACACATGTGGATTTATTCCACCGCTGAGGTAATGACGTGTAAATTAAGGGGCATTGGTTGGTCGAAAGGTTTGGTAGTGGCTCAATGTTAAGGCATTACTGTATACAGTTAACCTCGTGCTAATAATTGAACAATCAGTTTCTTAAGCGTCTTACGATCTAACGTTTCACAATAAAAATTTCTGCATTCTTTTGTGCATACGAAAACTTGTGAACTCACCAACTCAATGCAGTTGACCCTTTTTCTTTTACCATGCTTTTCAGGTACTGATAAGTAAGTGGTGGCATATAGGGTGCATCTGTGTGACATCATCAACTGCAATATCATTAAAATATTTGGTCAACTTTTGTAACTGCCGTTTATTTTGAGAACTTTTTGGTTATGACTTGTACAACAATATTTGTACTTATTTATTGAATTTTGTCGTTGGTGTTATCTATTACTTAATGCTATGAAACCGTGTGCGGTCATATCTCGTGTTTCCGCTTTAGCGGGGTGTGACAGATCAGGAGGAGCACCAAACAGAGCTTCTTTTGAGAACTTGATGGAGGTTTCCTTTCTTATTGCAGCATCATTCTCAGATAAGGAGGAGACATGCTTTCTTTTGAGTTGCCTTGGCTTGGAAGGAAGAGCAGATGGTACCTTTAACACAACAGTGACTCTGTTGATGAGGGCTTCTAGGATGCCTTCGACATAGCCTCTGTAGGTTGATTTGGATTTCTTCAGCGCATCTTTGAACTCTAGCCATTCCATGTAGCCGAAGCTTTCAAGCTTTGAAACAAACATAGCCTTCGAGCTACCATCCTCTTTGGTTATCTCCATCGTTACAGAAATTCGATCCTTCTTCCTTTTCCCAGAGATGACAACAACTGATATCTTTAATGGGTCGGAGCGATAGTCGACTTTATGTTTGCACCATTTGACAGTGTTATCGCTGACCGCTTGTTCTTTTGAGCGCTCCTCTTCAATTTTCTTTAGTAGAGCAGCCTGGACTTCCACTGGATTCTTTTTCAACTTCTTGTCTTTGACTTGAGAAGACTGAACCTTGAGAGATAGAGAGGCATCTCTTTGATAATCGACAATCAGTTTCTCAGCCCTGACAGATTCTTCAATTTCAGCTTCAGTCAGGAAGTCTAGCTCTGTAGATGTTATTTGAAGAGGGACCTTAAACCGTTGACTCTCTAGATGTGAGATCATCTCTGTTCTTTTCTTCATCTCTTCCTCTAACCAGTGAGATGGTCTTGAGGGCCTTCCTGGATGGTGCAGAGCTTCTTCTTCTTTATCTTCTTCATCAATCTCATTAAAGGAGATTGGGATTATTGAGTCATCAGCTATGGAAGCTGGGATTATTTGTTGTTCATTTCCCTTAAGCAGGGAAGAGAACTGTCTGAGAAGGATTCTCCTCCTCAGATAGTGAAACACTTTTCAGGCTTCCCTCAGCAGCTGCACTCTTCGGTTTGCTTTAGGAAGGGGTTGTTGAAGAAGGTTCACTTCTCCCCCTGCTGTGACAACTCCTTTCGACGCTGTCGCTGATGAGACGTTCGCTGTTGAGACCCAAAGAGATTGGTCCTCTTTGTCATCATCGTCATCGTCAGCTTATTGCTCTTTTTCTTGATCATGGAGATCAAGTTCTTCTTCATCTTCATCTTCATCCTCCTCTTCCTCTTCTTCCTCTTCTTCCTTTTCTTCCTCTTTTTGAATTTGAGCGAGAGAAGCTGACGGAGGAGTTTTGTCAGCAACCTTCTCCCCCTCAACATGAGAGGGAGGTTCTTCCGTCTGGTCATCAGCAGCAACTTCTTCAATGTTTTCTTTAGTATGCTGTTTCTCCCCCTCTTTGTCATTATCAGAATGGGGGAGTTCTGTGATGGAAGAAGTAGCCTTTGCAGTTTCCAGGGACCGGACTTCAGCCTCCAGTCGCTCAAGACGTTCTTCAATGACGGGAAAATCTGAAGTAGCCTGATGAATGAATTCAACGGCTATGTTCAGAGATGTCCGATCATTTTCAGTGAAAGAAGGTTTTGGCGATGGAGCTGGTTCATTCAGCTTCAGAAGCACCTGTTGAAGCATGGAGGTGCAGGAATCAACCTTGAGTGAGAGATCCTGAAAGTCATCTCTTAGGGCGTTCTGCGTACCCTGAATAAGAGTGACCTGTTGTTGAGTCCTGACCAGGTCGTCCTTGATGTGGATGACATCCTCCTGTACAGCTGTTAGCTGAGAAGAGTCAGCTTTGGAGGAGGAGGCATCAGTCAATCTCTTGAGTTCCGCACCAGCATGATTAACAGCGCCAGTGGATTCTTGAACAGAGTTGGTGAGACACTCCACCTTCTCAGCGAGAGTGTTGACATGCGTGTCAACAGTATCCAGATTAGGACCTGAGTTTTCAAACATATTGTAGAAATGCATGGATTCTTCAAAAGTTTGATTGTCAGGTCCTATTGATGCGAACTCAGGTTGTTGTTGCAGAACTGAGGAGATAGGTGGCGTCACTGTGGTTGTGGCAGCAATGGTAATCGCTGGCACGATAGATGTGATGACTGCTGAAGTTGTGGAGGAGAGACCCACAAAAGCATCTAAAGTAGTTTGTTGAGAAACTACCTCAGGCATTGAACCACTAGGGATTGTCTCCTTAGTCCTTTTGGTCTTCGTAGAAGGACCATGAGGACTAGCTGATGGTCTTTGTTGATCAAAACTCTCTCAGTGATTTGATAACGACCCTCTTCTATACTGAGTGAAAATTACGTTTTAATATGTATTAGTGTTTCATCATTAGCGATCAGACTGAGTCTGTTCAGTTATCGCTGATGACCTTTCTTGTAAACATTTTGATAGTCCAAGATCAATGAATCTGAAGAGAGAGAAAGTAGAGAGAGAGAGCAAGGATGCACAAAAACAGAATTCTATTAATGTGTGCGTTAAAATTCTTACAAGGAACAAAGACCAAAGGGACTTAAATACCCTTGGTCAAATACAACACAGATAGACAATAGACACAGTATTTGACCAAGCCCTATAAATACAATGATTACTATAAAATCAGACCTAACAATCTCCCCCTTAGTAATCATTGGCGCTTTGGTCTTCAAAAATCATCTTAAAAAACAACATGGACCAACAAAACGACTTTGTGAAGCTATCTGACTTTTTAAAGAAAAATTTCTTCTCAGCATCTTTCAGATTGAAATTGTCTTTGCTGCTTGAGCTCTAAACGATACACCTCTTTTGAATGATCTTGAATAGCTAAGAGAATAGAATCTTTGAGCGAATCTTGATCAACAGATAAACATTTTAGCTCTTTGTCTCGTTAACTTCTCCTTGACTTTTCCCCCTCATGACCTTGATGATCTTGATCAACTTGGTCATGCAAATGTTGGAGACAAGACGGCTTAAGATCAGCAAAATAAAAAAAAAACAGAGAAAACAAGGGAGGTTTGCGCTTCACGAAGGATGTGCAAACTGACGTTTGCGTACCACGCAGGATGCGCAAAGCAAGGTTTGCGTGTCAAGCTGGATGCGTAAAACAAGGTTTGCGTGACTCCCCCTACACAAATGCACTAAATTTGACAATTCAAGTTAGCATTCATATAAAGAATCAGATACTCCCCCTCAAAAACAGATATAATCTTTGAAAAATATTCTCTTTGTTCACTCCCCCTTGAATATGCATTAACCCATTAAAATATATTTATGAGAACACAATGATCTAATATCAATGTAAAAGAAAAATATACTGAATATAAATTTTGAAACAACTAAACATTTAAAATTTTAAACACTAAACAAATTAAATTCTACTGAGTAAAATATCACAAATTTATCAATCAGTTGAAATCAAATATATGTTGTTGGATACAAAAATAAGTTTCATTGCATATCAAGTTAAAACATGTTCAGTTTCAAAAACTTCCAGCAATTTATTCAGTGTGCTCACATGCGAATCTTCGATTAGCTTCAAGAAAATGCAATTCTAAAAATATAATAGAGAACTTTGCATGTACTCACACTAATCCATCAAAAATTAAGATTTTCACAAATTTATAGGTTTATCGCAACTGAAACACATCACCAAGAATCATGAGATGTGTGCTCATTGGCATCTCTTAGCAGTGTGCACATTGGCATCTTAACATGAGTGTGCTCTTTGGAATCTTTTAAGCGCGTGCACTTTGGCATCTTTTGATCAAAAAGTTTATTAAGTAAAGAACATGCCGTAAACGTAACTTTCTATCTGACCCTATTGCAGGATTTGGGTCAGCCGCTCCCAGACCAGTTGGCCTTAGGGGACTAGGTGTCAAGCACCCCTTGGAACTTACTTTCCCAGATCAGAAAGGCTACATCGACATATCCTAAACCCATTCATACCAGTAGAACATGACTTTCGATCTGGTTCTATTGAAGGATTTGGGTTCGATCACTCCCAGATCAATTGACCTTAGGGGACCAGATGACCAGCATCCCGAGGAACATACTTTCCCAAACCAGAAAGGCCACAGGTACAAACTTTTAAACTTAGAGATTTTTGAATTTTAAGAATTTAAAATTCATCTCAATCACTCAGTTTTACGTAAAAGTACTTAGCCCATATTTTCATTACGATCCATAATTTTGACTTTTTAGAATTTTCCAAGCATTGTAAACTATAAATATTCCGAATCACACAACTTTAAAGCAGTAATAAAAGTTTCAAACATGTTGCTGACTTTTCGACTTTTGTAAGACTTGAAATTTGACCATATAAAAACTTTAATATAAACAAAAGAACTTGAAAATTTATCCTAGACACATATTTTATTCAAAAGAAAGAAAAAATGTAAAACTTTACTTTATAGAATAAAATTTGTAAAGATGTAAACTTTTAAACTCAATATGCTGATATTGAAAATTTTCATTAATAACAAAATGTAAAAAATTCAGCAAATTGATATTTAGTTGAAACAAAATAAAATTCAATTATTTCATCTTTCACATTATAAAAATAATTTGTGTCTCAAATTAAAAAATAATTTGGGTTATACAAAATCAAGAAAAAAAATGAACAAGCACAGATTCTAGAAAAGAATAAAGAGAAAAACTGGAACACATCATTATCAGAGATAAAATGCAGCAGAATTAAAATTGATGTACTCACAGTATCTCATATAGTCAGAAGCTTAAAATCTTTGAAGAACGAGTTCTAAACTGATTTGTTTAGAAGTCGTAGCCTATGAAGTACGGGTCCTGAGCTGAAGTACTCAGAAGCCAAAATTCTTTTACTCCCCCTTAACGTGAGATGCCTGCAACTTATAATCAGATAAAGATTTGGGTACCCACTTGTATTTGGGCCCTTGTTTGTTAGTTGCAGTTCTTATGGGGAAATAATTGTTAGATTTAACATTTAAAGCACGAGGAATATGATCAGAAAAATAATCACAATCATCAGAACTAGAATCTGAGGAAGAACATGAGACATGTTTTGAAATTCGAATCATTTGCTTTATAGAGTATTTTGAAATTTTATTACATTTAGCAAATGAATCACTGTTATAAAGTTTTTCTACACATTTATCCCCTTCAAAAATATGTTCATCAGATGTCCGCTTTGATCGAGTGCTCAAACTCCTATCTGTAAGAATTGAATCGGTAGAATTAGAACTGTCAGAAATAACTTTATCTTGTTTCTTTGACTTCTTTGACCGTCTTCTTTTACAGGTTTATAATATTGATCATTTAGCGTAAAAGAATCATCAAGAATTTTAGACGAAATATTTAAATCAGAAGAAATAAATTTATCCAAGCAACCAATCTGATCAACTAATAATTCTGAATTTGCCTCGGAGTCTGAATTATTTTGAGAAAAAATTTTAAAATTAGGAAGTTCCTTTTTGTTTTCCTTAGAATCAGAAGAAAGGCTAGAAATAGAATCTGATTTTTGAGAAAATAAATTTTCTTCAAGACTAGACGTCATGAAAGAAAGAATAATATCAGATTCAATTTTCTTCAAAATATTTTGATCTTCTATCAGATCTTCAAGATCTATGATTTTGCTTTCTAATATTAACGGACGAGTATATTTCTTTGAATCATAAATGATTGGAGAAATATTTTCCTTGTCAGAATCAGAAGCATAAGGAGCAATAAAATCATCAGACATTGAAGATTTGATAGGAGATATATATGATTTAAAACTCTTCTTCCTCTCCTTGATTTTTCAGGAAAATACTTTGCATTTTCACTTGTGTAAACAAAAGGAATTTCCTTTTTCTTGTTATTTGTTCTTTTCTCATTTTCAATATCTAATACTTTCTTTTCACTTGTCCAATGAAATTTGAACTGAGGAACATAGTGTGCAAGAGTTAGATAATCGTATTTATATATAGTGGGAACTTCATTTATCACTTTGTTTAAACAATGAGGATTGTCAAAACCAAGTCCCCATCTTTGTTTTAAAGTTTCTTCACTTCTTGGTTTATACATAAAAATTGTTTGTTCAGATTGGTTCCTTCGATAAAGCTTTTCTTCTAACTTATTTATTTTATCCGAAAATTCATCTTTTAAATTAGTCATAGTAGTCAAAGATTCAAGATAAGTTTTATTTGAATTTTCCAAATCATCCAATTTCTTTTGAAAGATTTCTTTAGTATTTTCTAAAATAGATTTTTCATCTTTCAAGGAAATTTTCAGTTTGTCAATCAAATCTGACTTTTCAGAATTTAAATTCTTTTCAGATAAATCTTTGAACGTAAATCAGACAAAGCATTAATTATGACATTCATCTGAGAGGTAATGAAATTATAATCAAATTCAGAATATACCTCATCTTCATCTGTTTCAGAATCTTCTGACTGATCAACTCCAACCAAGCACATCTGAGCGATCTCTACGTTTGCAGCTTCGTCGTCAGAGTGATACAGCCAGAATTCTTCTTCGGCCAGTAGAGCAGTTCCATTCTCTCTCTTTTCAGCCAGTTCCATTTTCTTCCGGTAGTAAGCTGAGTCCCTAACCTTCTTAGCTCGACACTCCTTTGAGTAGTGGCCCGACTTTCCACAGTTATAACAGGCAGTAGACTTTGGCTCAGGCACTTTGACTGTTGAACCAGAAGTGAAGCGAGAAGTGTTGGAATCCGATCGAGGTTGGAACTTTTTCTGGTAATGCTGAGAGAGAAGGATCATTGCTTTCTGCAGTGCCTCACCATCATCCTCAGTTGACCCGTTGTAAGCGTTATCAGACAACGCTTGTTCAGCCAGTTGGCTCGTGAGAAGAGCAATCGGATCCACTGACTTCTTATTCTTCTTATCCAGTTTGGCCTTTTTCTCTAGCACCAAGCTCTCATCAGTCATAAGAATCTCATATAATTCTTGTATTTGCATAGTGGAGATCCGAACATCGTTCCTCAGTCTATGACAAGTTTTGTTCCATTCAGGCTGAAGAGCATTAAAGAATTTCAGATTCGTCTCAAGCTCTGTCTTGATCACATTTATCTTTCGCAGATCATTCAGCACTGCATAGAATCTGTCAAAAATACTCTTTATAGATTCACTGTCTTTGGCCTTGAACTCCTCAAAGTTGTTCATAAACCGAGTATGTCTGAGTTGAGTTGCAATGGATGAACCAAGCATGATCTTTTCGAATTGTGCCCATAACAGATTTGGATAATCTTTGCAATGATCAACTCGGTTATAAACAGAGTTAGCTAAGGCAAGCATAAAATTAGCTTTCAGCTCTCGATCAACTTTCATTCGTGAAGTCTCTTCAGATGTTGGAGGAGTCTCTTTATTAGGTTTTACGAAAGGTCCTTCAGTTAGAGACTTCATCATGTTATCTCCATTAGCTTGACGCTCAATGAAGTTCAGGAACCTATCTTGCCATTGAGTGAATTCGTTTTCGTCAACTAGGACCGGAGGACGAGTTTCTGTGCCCAATGACATCATGAGGTCACTCGTGTAGAACTTAGCGTGAAAAGTAAATTTTGCAGAATCCATGGATAACAAAAAAAAAATTCCATAAGGTTTGCGTAAGCTTAGCGATACGAGAACCAAACTTTTCGGGTCCAGAAGGTTGCGCAAAATGATCTTTGCGTATGCTGAGGCTGATACGCAAAATGAGCTTTGCGTTATAAGGAGAATACGCAAAGTGAGCTTTGCGTTATAAGGAGGTTATAAGGAGGATACGCAAACGAGTTTTGCGTAAGCTGATGGATGCGCAAACTAGGGTTTGCGTATGTCGAAGGATACACAAACTATACTTTGCGTATGACGAATGATACGAGAAGTGATATTTTCGGATTGCACTTGTTACGCAAACTGAACTTTGCGTATGTGGCTTGATGCGAAAACCTGAAAAACACTAACACAAGAATTAGAACACCAAGAACGTTGCGCAAAGTAGTATGAATCATGCGCAAACCAATAAGAACATGCGCAAACGGAAGCAAATCAAGAAAAATTCATAAGATTAATTCAAACAATGCAATTAAAGCAAGTAAATCACACAATAATGAACGAAAACAACTTTCTATCACAATTCAATCACCAAAAATGATTAAAAACCACAAAATTGAAATTTTCAGAATAGAACAGTACGTGAAAATACGAGTTTCCAGAAAAACAAAAAATTCAAAATTGATGATTAAAACATGGTTTTTATGCAAACTGATATGAAACAATTATGATCGATTATTAAAAACGAAGCTAAAGAGTCCAAAAACAACACAATTCGATCAAAACACATCCAAATTTTATGAGAAATCAAGAAAACGAGATTTTCTTGAAAAATTCAAGAAAATCGATCAAAATTTCAATTTCAATCACAAATTCAGATGACATAAATCAATCTCTCAATCCTCTAAAGATTCAGATGTCCCTTATACCAATTGATAGTCCAAGATCAATGCATCTGAAGAGAGAGAAAGTAGAGAGAGAGAGAGCAAGGATGCGCAAAAACAGAATTCTATTAATGTGTGCGTTAAAATTCTTTCAAGGAACAAAGACCAAAAGGACTTAAATACTCTTGGTCAGATACAACACAGATAGACAATAGACACATCATTTGACCAAGCCCTATAAATACAATGATTACTATAATATCAGACCTAACACATTTCATATGTATTAGTGTTTCACTATCAGCGATCAGACTGAGTCTGTTTAGTTATCGCTGATACTCTTTGATGTAAACAGTTAACGTAATCTCTGAGAACAAGTCTCACGTCAACAGATGTTCATAGCTGAATCGAAGACGAAGCCATTGAACAAAGACAAGTCTACTAGTGACCTGATGTGGGTATCAGTGAAGAAAAACGACTCTACTTATACGCGAAGGAACATGAGGAAAAGGTTCAGCGATAGCTGAACTTCTTTGTATCTCTGAAGGAAGAGATATTCAGCGATCAAACGATCACGTAGCTTATGCCTCAAGTCTCCTTTTGTCTTACCTTGCACAACCAGTACGATGTGTTAGAACGGACATACCTCTGCCACAATTCGTACAACAACTCTATTAACTACACAGTTCATGATACGGCCGAAAGCATGTCTCCCAAAGTCAGACTCTCTCAGCCAATCAATGAAGGACACGTGTAAAGTGCCCTGCATGCATTTAATGCATAGGGTATAAATAGAAATATTACCTCTTCATCTGAAGGGTGTGCTCACCTCTAGCCTTCATCTTTCTATCTTATAAGAAACCCTTGTTTTCTATACTTCTCCAATCCCCATTCTCTATATTCTTGTGCAACACTCTTAGTGTTTTCTTAAGTTTGTTTAGATTGAGTTCTACTTAATCTTATTCCGCGACAGACTTGTAAATTATGTTTGATTTATCAATAAACAATTTATTAAACTTTAAATTATGTGTTTGTATTCACCCCCCCCCTTCTACAAACATGTTAAGCACCTCCAAGACCAACAAGTGGTATCAGAGCAGACTATTTAATCTGGTAAACAAGATCTTGCTTTATTCTCTTCCTTGCTATTCTAAAATGACACTTAACACAAACACAAACTACTATGATAATGGTTCACTTTCTAAACCTCCTCGATTTAGCAGAGATAACTTCTCTCTCTGGAAAAATCGAATGATGCTATTTCTTGAAGGTGCATATCCCACTATACCTGAGTACGTAGCAAACGGACCCTATGAACTTGTCCAAATCATAGATTCCGTTCCCGCTACTGCCACCACTCCATTTATTCCTGAACGCTATATTTCTAAGGAAATCAGACAATGGAGTGATGAGGAAAAAAAGAAGGTTAGTATCGATGCAAGGGCAAAGACCATTATCTCTATGGCTCTTCCTGATGAAGTTTTCCATTCCATCATGCATCTTAAAACTTCTAAAGAAATGTGGGAAACCATATGTGTTCAATATGAAGGCACCACTGAAATCCAAGAGACTTGAAAGATTAACTTGGTAAGACAGTATGAAAGTTTCATCGCTGGTAAAAATGAATCTCTCTCTTGTCAGGATCGAATTCTCAACAAGAATTAATTCTCAGAAACAATATCAAAGAAGTTTGCGGAATAACACTTTGATATTCAATGAAACAGTAAACCAAAACAGTAATTATGAAGAACAAACTGTAAACTTGTATTGAATAACTGAAGTCACAAGATTACACACTCAACCTCAATCTTGAAGAACAAACTCTTTCAAGACGAATTCTACTTCTCTAGAATTAGGATCTATGCCTTGAGGTTGATTTTCTCTCTATCACTTTGAATGAATGATTATCAAAAGTTCTATCTTTTATCTATACTATACATTCTATACATATACTAATCAAAAAGATAATTACAATAAATAAACAAATCTTCAGTATATCTTCCATGTATATCTCTAAGCTTCCATAATCTTCAGATTATCCAGCTGTCATTCCATCCGAATCTCTTAAGCAGCACTAACCATGATCAGCAGCATTAATTTCTTCTAGCAGCATTAACTACTAAGCAGCACTAACTACTAGCAGTACTAACTAGCTAAGCAGTACTAACTTTGTTCAAGCAGCACTAACTTTGACTAGCAGTATTAACCACTAGCAGTAGTAACACTCAGCAGTATTAACCTTTAAGTCTTCTAGCAGTACTAACTTTGAACCAACAGTACTAATCTTGTTGAGCAACATTAACCATCAACTAGCAGCATTAATATCAGAAGTACTAACTAGAAGTATTAACAACTAGAAGTAATAACTGTTTTCTTCTAGTAGCATTAACTAGAAGTATTAATCACAGAAGTACTAACTAGAAGTATTAACTGTTTTCTTCTAGCAGCATTAACTTTGTTCCAGCAGCATTAACTACAATTGGCAGCATTAACCACATAAGTAGTAACCATGATGAATATTAACTTCAGAAGTAGTAACCATGTTGAACTAGAAGTAGTAACCATGTTTGAACTATCCTTGGCATATTTCAGACCCAACAATCTCCCCTAACTTAACTTTTCAAAACTGAGAAGTTAAGTTCTTCAACATAGGGTCTTTATGATAATTTCAAAACTTTCTGCAATTACTAGTTCTTCTTGATTCAGTTTCTGCTGTTATCTTCTTTTATGTTTCTGATGTAGTAACTGCTTTATTTCAGCTTCTTCACTTATCTCCCCCTCAAAATAAGATTTCATATCAACTTGATTCTCCTTCTCATGTCTTCTCAAGTTCAGTTGTTTAAGTCTCCCCCTTTTTGAAATAATCAAGATCTGTGCTCCTTTTCATCTCTTTTATCTCCATAATTTGATTGTGAACTTTCAGACTAATTGTACCAAGTGTATCCATCAATTCTTTGTAGTTAAATCTGTCCTCACCTCCTTTTGGTGTGTTTACCACCTTTGAAGGATCCTTGGATCTTTTAGTAGAGATCTTCTGCCTAGCAGAAGCACCTTCTACTCCCTTGGTTTCTTGGCACCTGGGACCTTTAGATAATTACTCATCTAAAGTTGCCATGGGGAAGGTCTTAGATATGTTCACACTGTCCTGTCATGCACTTTGTGCAAAGTCAGTAGTGTGAGCCTTAAAACCCATATGCTCTTGCATCTCCTTATTGAGCACCTTCTTGGGGTTGGGAGACACCCCTATGGTTTCCCTTTGGATATTCTCTGATGAAAAATGCTCCATCAGAGGGCTTGTAGGTTTTGAGGTTGAAGATACAAGAAGGGAAGGAACCTTCAGTATCTTTTCCTTATATAATATAGTAATGGGGAATGTTGGTTTGACAAAAGGAATCTGAAGATTTATGCTTGGTAGTGGAAGGTGTGGATAGGTCATCAGTGGGTTGGTCTAATGAGGGCTTTGACCCTGATGCCTTACCTTCTTGATTGTGGGACATCACCATCATTGTAGAGAACAATGGTATGTCAACTCCTTCCGAGTCCCTAGCAGATCTTCTCATGTTTGAGGAAACCTTTCCTTTAGAGGGTTTAGGTACATATATCTCATTAAAATGAGGTTAATCCGTCAATTCCTTATTAAGTACTTCTTGTACAAACCTTGGATACAGATAAAAGCTTTTTGATTGATATCCAGGTTTGACATTAAATCATTGAAGATCATTTTAGGTATAGAAAACTTACATTAGCAGTAGTAACACTTATCAGCAGCATTAACACAGACTGGCAGTAGTAACACATACCAGCAGCATTAACACAGTCTGACAATATTCACTAAACTAGAAGTACTAACTACCTTTCAGTATTAGCAACCTGAAACACTTACAGACACAAGGTTAGTAGTACCATATACCATAAAATTTTCAAAAGTTACTTTATCTTTTGAAACTATACCTTTTTCACTTTTCTTACCTTCTGCTGGATCAAAAGTAACATGTGCTCCATCAAATCTTTTAAAGAATTTGAAGGCAGTCCATGTTCCTTGTTATGTGCCAAGAGCAACCATTATCTTCATTCCAAATGCTCTTCCTCTTGAGCTTTTGATTGCCCTGCACACTTGATAAATCAGTTAGTCTTTGAGGGAACCCAAGCCAAAGTGGTCTTGGGTTGTCCTTTCTCATTTATATAATCTGTCAGTTTGGTCTGGATGAGTTGTTTAGGAATCTCATGGCTGGAATACTTTGTCAAGATTATAGGCTTTGCAACATTAATACTAGTAGAAGCACTATCCTTGTTAGCAGTAGTATTGGTTGCAGCAGCACTATTTCTGTTAGCAGTACTATCTGGGATAGCAGTACTAACAGGTTTCTTTACAATTGGAACCCAAACTTGAACAAAGTTGTTTGCTTTCTTTGTCTTTAAATTACTCCTTGGCTTATTTGGAGCATTTTTCTTTGTATTAGCAAACTTGTTCTGAGCATGATACTTTTTAGGTGATCTTTTCTCAGCCATTTGATTCCTTCTTTGATTCCTATAACCAAAGGAGTTTTGAGTTTGTCTGTGAAAATTAACTCTTTGGTTGATAGGATTGAAATAACAGTATTTGGCAACATGATTAAGCTTTCCACAGATAAAACAAGGTTTTGGTCTATTGATTTTACTCAGATCAACCCCTTGTTTTTGTGCCCACTGATTATTCCAATTTCTCTGATTTCCCCTTGGTTTATCATGTTTTTGGGGCTCAGATTTATTGCAAGCACACTGTTTGCAAGGGACAGGATTCACAACTGTGGTCTGTTTATAATGGACCTTCTCAGACTTTCTCTCAGTCTTCTCTATGTCCTTAGATTTGACCCAAGTCTTTCCACATCCCTCATTGGTGATAATGTGATTTTCTAGAGGAATCTCACCACCTACAGTGTTCTCCTTACTCTTATCATTAGAGTTCTCTTCTTCAGAGTCTGTTTCAACCACCACTTTGTCTAATGGATCTACCTTAGTGGCTTCATCAGACAATTCCTTCCTATTCTTGGTCTCTAGCAAGTCTGATATAGGAGGAATGTAATTGTTGTTGTATGGTGGTGGTGTGGTGTTATAGCCTATTCCTCTTCTAAGTTTGTCATGGATTTGAGGTTGGAGCAAAGAGTCCATTGCTTTGGAGGCATTGGAAAATTTCTCAATATCCAACTTGGCTTTCTCAAACTCACTCTTTATCTTCTCATTCTCCTCTTTAGACTTTTTCAGCTGAAGTTCTAAGTCAGTTTTCTCCCACTTCCAGTAATTTGTATCATATGAATGTTGAAGTTCATTGGCTTGGAAACCTTTAATCTGTTCCTCAAAGCTCTCAACGATTCTTACATAGTCTTTTATATCTCTCTCTAATCTTTTAAGATCATCACACATACCCTGATTGTGATCCCTGTAACTTTGAACAGTTTCAATACAGGATTTAGAGCAAAGATTAGATGTTACCTCAGTGGGAATGGCAGTTCTTGTCGATTCTGATTCTTTAGCCATGATGATTGATGTTGAATGAATGTTTCTGAGAATACTAGCTCTGATACCACTTGTCAGGATCGAATTCTTAACAAGAATAAATTCTCAGAAACTATATCAAAGAAGTTTGCAGAATAACACTTTGATATTCAATGAAACAGTAAACCAAAACAGTAATTATGAAGAACAAACTGTAAACTTGTATTGAATAACTGAACTCACAAGATTACACACTCAACCTCAATCTTGAAGAACATACTCTTTCAAGACGAATTCTACTTCTCTAGAATTAGGATCTATGCCTTGAGGTTGATTTTCTCTCTATCACTTCGAATGAATGATTATCAAAAGTTCTATCTTTTATCTATACTATACATTCTATACATATACTAATCAAAAAGATAATTACAATAAATAAACAAATCTTCAGTATATCTTCCATGTATATCTCTAAGCTTCCATAATCTTCAGATTATCCAGCTGTCATTCCATCCGAATCTCTTAAGCAGCACTAACCATGATCAGCAGCATTAATTTCTTCTAGCAGCATTAACTACTAAGCAGCACTAACTACTAGCAGTACTAACTAGCTAAGCTGTACTAACTTTGTTCAAGCAGCACTAACTTTGACTAGCAGTATTAACCACTAGCAGTAGTAACACTCAGCAGTATTAACCTTTAAGTCTTCTAGCAGTACTAACTTTGAACCAGCAGTACTAATCTTGTTGAGCAACATTAACCATCAACTAGCAGCATTAATATAAGAAGTACTAACTAGAAGTATTAACAACTAGAAGTATTATCTGTTTTCTTCTAGCAGCATTAACTAGAAGTATTAATCACAGAAGTACTAACTAGAAGTATTAACTGTTTTCTTCTAGCAACATTAACTTTGTTCCAGCAGCATTAACTACAATTGGCAGCATTAACCACAGAAGTAGTAACCATGATGAATATTAACTTCAGAAGTAGTAACCATGTTGAACTAGAAGTAGTAACCATGTTTGAACTATCCTTGGCATATTTCAGACCCAACATCTCTGATGTGCATCAACGGTTTAACTGCTTAATCATTGATCTAAGAACCGTTGGCAGGACCTATTCTAATTCTGAGGTCCTAACAAAATTCTTAGAATGTCTTCCTGAATGCTGGGACAGTTATTCAATATGTCTCAAGCTGACAAAAGACTTAAATTCTCTTTCTCTCAGCACCTTGTATGGAATATTGCTCAACTATGAGCAATCAAACCTTTTGAAGAAGAATCTTATAAAAGATTCTAAAGACTCCAAAAGCACTCCTATTGCTTTAGTCTCTTCAAAGATAATTCCATCTCAGCGATCTACTCTTACTATCCCTGAGTTAGATTCTGAATCTAAGGATATATCAGACACTGATCTTTCAGAGTTTGATGAATCCTTAGCACTCTTGACAAAATCTTTCAAGAGATTTGCAAGAAAGAGCAATTTCAAAAGAAATAAGCCTCTCTCTCTCACTGATAAGCCAAAATCAACCCCTGTTGATAAGGCTTCTGCTACTTGCTATAACTGTGAAAAGATTGGACACTTTGCAAGTGAGTGCAGGTCAAAGAAAGTCTTCAAAACTTCTACCTCTAGAAGATCCAGTGATGACAAGTACCTAAAGCTGAAAGAGAAATATCAAAAGATGAAAAGCTACAAGCGAAAAGGTAAAGGTCTTATTGTTGAAGAACATGACTGGGTAGAATCAGAAAAATCAAGTTCTGATGAAGAAGAAGTCGCTAATCTTTGCCTCATGGCTGAGATTAAAGAAGAAGTGGAAGAACCTACTAAAACTTCTATGAGCTATATATCATCTCAGGTATCTATCTTTACTAACCCCTCTCTACCTGAATCAGAGAGAAGTCGCGCAGTTGATGTGCTGACGATTGATCTTTACAATGCTCTAAACGGGAAATCTCTAGCTGAAAGCAAAAACAATGATTTAACTGAACAACTGGAAAAATGCCATGAAAAGATCAGAGAACTGGCTCTTTTAGAGGAAAGTTTGAAAGATCAAGTTGTTGTAAATAAAATCATCAGCATAGAACGCGAACAAGCCATCGCTGCTCTAAAAGCAGAAAAGGCTACTGTTGAAAAATGGTGTAATTCTTCAACAAAGATCACTGAGATAATAAACGCTCAAACTCCTGGCGGTGATAAAACCGTTCTTGGTTTTTGGAAACCACAGGATGAGCCTAAAGAAGACTGTTCCGTGCTTAAGTTTGGAACTTTTGTCACTTCTATCTCTGACACTTCTTATAATCAGTTTTATCCTTCTTCTTCTAATTCTATCCCTGAGGAAAAATCCAAAGGCTCTAAGTCTGTGGATAACGGAAAATCCATTCTTCATCCTCAGAAGGCTTCCAAGAAAGCAAAGCTGAAAGTTCCCTCTAAACCTTCAGCGAATCAATCGTCTAGCTCCGTGATAGAAATCTTTAATCTCTGTCTTCCAAAGCTAAAGATTGATCTTAAGCCTAAGAGATCTGAAGAAATAAAAATTCCTTCCAGATCTCATGAGAAAAGCATTCTTGGAGCTGGACCCGCTCATCTTAAATTCTCAAAACCTTTTACTTCTGGTCCAAAAACCACATTCAAATATAGAAAATGCTATCACTGTGGATTTACTGACCATATTGCAAGCAAATGTCCAACTGCCACTAAAGCTGATAAATCAGCTAAAGTGAAGATGAATGCCTCCAAGGCTGAGAAGGTCATCAAAGCTGAAAAAGCTACCAAGGTGAAGAATACCACTAAGGTTAAGAAATTAACTAAAGTGAAGATTACCACTGAAGCTGAATCTTCATATGCTGTGAAGATTGTTGAACCTTCCATCTCCACTAACCCCAAAGGACCCATTAAAAAGTGGGTACCAAACAAAGATTAATCTTCCTTATGTGTGCAGGAATCAAAGGGCATCTGGTATCTCGATAGTGGATGTTCTCGTCATATGACTGGACAAAAAGACGTGCTCACTGAATACAAGGAAGATAAAGGTCCCTCTATGACCTTCGGTGGAAATGGAAAAAGATATACCCGAGGGTTTGGTGTCCTCAGCAATGGGACAACTACCTTCAGAAGAGTCGCTTATGTAGATGGACTGAAGCACAATCTTCTGAGCATCAGTCAGCTATGTGATAAAGACTATGAAGTTCGCTTTTCCAAGAAATCATGTTCAGTGGTAAATGAGAAAGGAAAACTTGCTCTCAGTGGTTATCGCAGAGAAAATTTCTATGTAATAGATATGGACTCTACTATTACTGAAAACGTATGTTTTCTCTCTAAAGCCTCTTCTGATGTCAACTGGCTATGGCACAAAAGGCTCTCTCATCTAAATTTCAAAACCCTGAATTCTCTCTCTTCTAAGGAACTGGTTTCTGGTCTTCCTCAGCACTCATTTGCTAAAGAATCTCTCTGCTCAGCATGTGAGAAAGGAAAAAACGGACAAAAGCTAGTTTCAAGTCTAAACAAGTTTCCTCAGTGACAAGTCCTCTTCAGCTCTTACATATGGATCTGTTTGGCCCTGTCAACATCCAATCAATAGCTGGAAAGAAATATACGCTTGTCATTGTAGATAAATACTCTCGCTACACCTGGGTTATCTTTCTTCGCTGCAAGAGTGATACTCCAGAAGAACTAATATCTTTTGTTAAAAAGATGGAAGTGCTGAATAATCTCACTGTTCGTTCAATAAGAAGTGATCATGGAACTGAATTCAAAAACAGTTCTCTGAACATTTTCTTTGAGAACAAGGGAATCTCTCATAACTTCTCTTCAGTGAGAACACCTCAGCAAAACGAAGTCGCTGAAAGAAGAAACAGAACGATCATTGAAGCTGCTAGATCAATGCTCAGCGGTTCTCACCTCCCTACTCACTTTTGGGATGAAGTTGTAAACACTGGATGTTTTACTCAAAACAGATCACTGATAGTAAAGCGATTTGGAAAGATAACTTATGAAATTTTTCATGGAAGAAAGCCTTCTATCAGCTTTCTTCATATCTTTGGTTGTCAGTGCTTTATTTTAAACAACAAAGATCAACTTGGAAAGTTCGACCCAAAAGCTGATGATGGAATATTTCTAGGATATTCCTCCATCTCCAAAGCCTACAGAGTTTTCAATAAGAGAAGACAATCTGTGGAAGAAACAATTCATGTCACTTTTGATGAAACTCGCTCAGCGAACTCTAAACCAATCGCTGACAATGAAAAGTTAAATGCTTCGATGTTTTCACATTACAGAGAAACAGAACCTTTCATCTCAAACCATCAACATTCAAATTCTTCAGCTGCTGATGATGATCCAAACATCATACCTCCTAATGCTGAATCCAACACATGGATCTCAGCAGAGCCTCTAAACACCTTACTTCCATCAGATCCATCTTCGTCTGAACACCTCTCAGAAAACAATGGTTTGTCTGACACTCAACAGTTAATAGCTGATGAGCCTTAAGCTTCCTCATCAGTGAAGATTCCCATTGTTGATCCAACCTCTGAAATGAGCGATCATGCTCCTGCTCAGCGATGGACCAGAGATCACCCCATAGATCAAATTCTTGGTGATCCCGATGCAGGTATTCAGACACGACGAAGTTCAGGTAATATCTGTCTCTTTGTCAACTTTATTTCTTTAATAGAGCCAAAGAAGGCTGATGATGCCCTCAGAGATCCAAACTGGGTCAGCGCTATTCAAGAACAGCTGATTGAGTTTTCTCGCAACAAAGTTTGGAATCTCGTTCCTAGACCATCTGACAAAACTGTCATAGGCACCAAATGGGTGTTTAGAAAGAAGTTAGATGAACATGGAACTGTAACCCGCAACAAGGCTCGACTTGTTGCTCAGGGATACAGACAAGAGGAAGGCATAGATTGTGATGAAACCTTTGCCCTTGTGGCTAGGCTCGAAGCAATTCGACTATTCTTAGCCTATGCAGTTTATAAAGACTTCATTGTTTATCAAATGGATGTAAAATCAGCGTTCCTAAATGGAAAGTTGAATGAAGAAGTCTATGTAGAACAACCTCCAGGGTTTTATGACCTAAGTATCCAAATTATGTTTATAAATTGGATAAGGCTCTCTATGGTCTCAAACAAGCCCCCCGTTCTTGGTATGACATTCTCTTATCTTTTCTTATCTCTGAAAACTTTGAACGTGGCAAAATTGATAATACGTTGTTTTTCTGAAAGATAAAAGGTCATATAATTCGTGTACAAATATATGTCGATGACATCATATTTGGTTCTACTAACCCATCTCTGTGTACTCGCTTCGCTGAAAGAATGAAGAAAGAATACAAAATGAGTATGATGGGTGAGCTGACATATTTTCTTGGCCTTCAGATCAAACAATCTGACAAAGGTACTTTTATTAGCCAAGGTAAGTATGTTAAAGATATGCTGAAGAAATTTGATCTTACACAAACTTCAGCGATGAAAACTCCTATGGCACCTCCTCTGACACTTAACAAATATCCATCTGGAAAACCTGTTAATGTCACTGCCTATAGAAGAATGATAGGCTCCCTGCTGTATCTTACAGCGAGTCGACCTGACATTATGCACTCTACTTGTTTATGTGCACGATATCAATCTGAACCCAAGGAATCCCATCTGATTGTTGCTAAGCGAATTTTCAGATATCTGAAAGGAACTCCTAACCTCGGTCTTTGGTATCCCAAAGACTCAGGGTTCGATCTAACTAGATATTCCGATAGTGATTTTGCAGGTTGTAAACTTGATAGAAAGAGCACCACTGGTGGATGTCAACTCCTAGGTGCAAAGCTGGACGAGCAAAAATCAAAATTCAGTGTCCACTTCCACAACTGAAGCTGAATACGTAGCCGCTGGAATTGTTGTGCTCAGGTCTTATGGATGAGAAATCAACTATTAGACTATGACCTTCAGCTATCAAAGATTCCAATCTATTGTGACAGCACTAGTGCTATCGCTATAGCAAATAATCTATTGCTACATTTAAAGACGAAACACATAGAGATCAGATATCATTTTATCAGAGATCATGTGATGAATGGTGATATTGAACTTCATTTCATCCCTACTGACTATCAGCTTGATGATTTATTCACCAAACCTCTTGATGAGACAAGGTTCAACTTTCTCATTAGTGAGCTTGGAATGTTGAATCTCGAAGAGTAAATCTTCAGCGTTCATGCATTATGTCAGTGATTATACGTTCCCCTTTCTCACTCAATCTCTGATTAAAATTCTGACTCTCAGGTATGTTTTCTTACTCTCAATCACTGAATCTTCAGTCAGTAAGACGTTTTAAAATAAAACTTTGATCACTGAAGTTTTCTTCAAATGATTAAAAGATTTTTGAGAAACAAAATCTATCACTGACTTTTCTCTTTAGTAATCCTTCAGAAACAAAAATCAATCTCTGAATTTTTATCAGGGATTCTTTCAAAGGATAAATGATAAATGAAACGTTTTTCTCTGAACTTTTATCAGGGATTCTTCAGAGATAATTTCAAAAAGGATAAATGAAACGTTTTTCTCTCTCCTATGACGTCATTTAAACCGACAATCCACGACATGCCTTTTTCTGGCACGTTCATCCGTTGCCCTTCTATCCAATCAACTTCGTGGGACGTGTCCATGTCATGATGAACATTTGTTTTCCCGTCTCTCTCTCTCTCTCTCTCTCCTACTCTCAAACGTATAAAAAGAATGTTTTTCCATTCTTATCATTTTACGCTTTCTGGAAATCCTCTTGAGCAAGAAATTCTCTCTCAAGCATTCTCTCTCAAGCAATTTCAAGCATCTGCATCATCCTCATTCAAGATCACCAGGTTACTTTGATCATCTTCTTATTTCAATCTTGTTAATAAACTCCATGTATGTTCCATCATTATGGTTTTTCTATAAGTTTTTCTATCCTATAAAATCATTTTTTTTATTTTATTCTTCCAAAACCTTTGATTTTCTCACCGTTTTAATCTTCAAATATGCTGGTTTTTTCTATGTTTCTTCTCAAATAGAAACTGGTAAAACCTTCTTTATTTTTGGACTAAACTTTTCTTCTACTCTTCTTTATTTCCATATTCAGAAATGGCTCAATTCGCTCTTATTGCTTCTAAGAACGTCAAGTTCTCCATCACTGACTCTGAAGTCCCCAAGAACAACCATCTTGGACGCCTAGACTTCGATGGAATCAAATACCCACACCTTGTGGATGCTGCAAAATTCCTGAAGCAATCTTGCATTGCTTACGCTCTAAATGTGGATCCCAAGCCATCCAAAACTCTACTTCAACAGTTTTGGTTCACAGCCGACGAATCCACCATCACCAACAAGAAAGGTGACCAGGTTCCTGCCATTTATTTCTGCACTAACCTAGGACCAGGAATGATGACCGCTTTCAGCTTGAGGAAGGCTCTCAGGTTTCCTGACAAACCCAAGAGTGGGTTTGACGCTCTGCCCACTGATGCTGAACTCATCTATTTTCTGGATGATATGGAGTATTGTTGGGACAACAAGCCACGAACAACTATCCCCAACAAATGCCTTCTCAGCTGAACTTTATATTTTCTCACTTCATTCGGTGCATGAGTGGGAAAAGTGGTTCACTTGATCAGGCCAGCAAGGTTCAGCTCCAGATGGCCTACTCAGTAATCGCTGGTAAAAACTTTGACTTTGCCACCGCTATCTTTGACGATCTCAGGTCAAAGATAGAGAAGACGAAGAGGGATCCCAAGATCCCATATGTACGGTTCATCTGTGCATATCTGAAGTTTCTGTACGCCAACTCTTAACCCACTACTCCTGATGGCTCCTTTGCCAAAGTGGGTCAGCGTTCACTAGAGGTTAAACCGCTGGACAACGAGGTAAGTATCTCTACGCTACAATCTCGCCTCTCTCTCCATTCTTTTACTTCAGCAGCCACACAGGATGTTCCTTCTTCTGCTATCCCCGCAGCTACTACCACTTCAAAACGCCCATCAGCTAGTTCCTTTGGTCCTTCGAAGAAGGCCAAAGTGACAAAGGAGACAAGCGACACTAGTTCAAGGCCTGAGGAAGTTTCTCGACAAACTTCCTTAGATGATTTCGTGGTTCTCTCCTCCACATCCTCAGCACTCACATCATCAACCGTGCCAGCGATCTCGGTCGCTGTCACAACAACAGTGACTTAACCTTCTCAACCCCAAATTTCTTCTATCCCTGTTACTAGTCCTCCCATCTCTTTGGTCTCTAACCCTTCATCTCACTTGCAGCAACCTCATGTTGCATTTCTAGGACCTGATGCTCAAACCTTTGAAAGAGACATGCAATTTTTCAATTTGTTTGAACGTTCAGGTATACCTAAACCCCCTAATACACCTCCCACCTATCCATATAAGCCTGCTACTCAGAAACTAACTTTTCTTTCAGGTCCTAGTATGGCTACTGTTGACGCTAATGTCAACAGTTTGGGAGTCAAGGTGGATTCTCTCACCACCTCGCTCAACGACACCACCAGCGCCGTTAATATCGCTGGTGAAGAGCTGAAGACATTGACAGCTACCTCTCCACCAAAGCTGAAGCCTCTCAAATATCCACTCTTCAAGAAGAGATTGTCAAAGTAAAGGAGGATACTCAGCGACAGTTTGATGCTCTATCCACAAAAGTGGATTCCTGCACAACTCTTCTTCAGCAAGTCCTTGACAAGCTGAATGCACCAGCTGCGACTCATTCCCCCTCCTTCACATCGGACGATCGCACCTCTCTGAACGTATCTTTTGAATTCATTCATCAGGCTACTTAGGATATCTCTGTGATTGAAGGACGCCTGGAAAGTTTGGAGGCTGAAGGCCGCAAGTTGGCCGTTGCACAACCTTCCTCTCAACCTAAAGATCTCTCCCTAGCTGATAATGACAAAGAAGGGGAAAAGGATGCTGAAGAAAATCAAGAGGAAGAGGAAGAGGAAGCTGCTGCTGAGGTTCAACAGGAAGAACCTCCCTCTCATGTTGAGGGGGAGAAGGTGGCTGACAAAGCACCTCCTCTTTTCAAAGACTTAGTCGATGAAGAAGAAGAGGAGGAGGATGAAGAAGAAGAAGATCTTGATCTTCAAGATCAAGAGGAAGAGCAACATCATCAAGAAGATGATGATGATGATGATGATGATGAAGATCAGTACTTATGGTGTTCTGCAGCCATCACATCTTCAGTGATAACTTCGAAAGAAGTTGTCACAGCAGGGGGAGTCATGAAACATCCTCAGGAACCCCTTCCCAAAGCAAATCCTAGGGTGAAGTTGCTGAGGGAAACTTGAAGACAATTTCACTATCTGAGGAGAATCCTTCTCAGGTATGCCTTTCACTTATTCCCATATCCTACTATAAGTTCCCTACCCCTGTTTCCTTCTAGCCTTTATCTTCATTCTTCCTAAAATAAATACTAACTTTGTTTCTTTCTATTTTCTGACCAGACAGTTCTCTGCCCTGCTTAAGGGTAAAGAACTACAAATAATTCCAGCTCCCATAGCTGATGAAGAAATAATCCCAATCTCTGTAAATGAGATTGATGAAGAAGATGAAGAAGAAGAAAAATCCCTGCAACATACAGGAAGGCCCTCAAGACCATCTCACTGGTCAGAGGAAGAGATGAAGAGAAGAACAGAGTTGATCTCTCATCTAGAGAAACAACGACTGAAGGTCCCTACTGAATCAACAGATCTAGAGTTCCTGACTGAAGCTGAAATCTAAGAATCTGTCAGGGCTGAGAAGCTGATAGCTGATTGTCAAAGAGATGTCTCTCTTGCTCTCAAAATTCAGTCCTCTCAAGTCAAAGACAAGAAGCTGAAAAACAAACCAGTGGAAGTCCAGGTTGCTCTATTGAAAGAGATTGAAGAGGAACACTAAAAAGAACTAGCGGTCAACGATAACTCAGTTGATTGGTGCAAGCATAAAATCGACTATCGCTCTGACCCAATGAAGATCGTAGCAGTTGTTATCTCAAGGAGAAAGAAGAAGGACAAAGTTTCTGTCACTATGGAGATTACCAGAGAGGATGGAAGCTGCAAGGCTATGTTCGTTTCAAAGCTGGAATGCTTCGGCTACATGGAATGGATTGAGTTCAAAGATGCGCTGAAGAAATCGAAGTTAATCTACAGAGGCTATGTTGAAAGGATAAATGATGCTCTCATCAATAGAGTCGCTGCAATCCTAAAGGTGCCATCTGCTCTTCCTTCTAAGCCAAAGCAAATCAAAAGAAAGCATGTCTCCTCCTCGTTTGAAAATGTCGTTGTGATAAGAAATGAAACCTCCATCAAATTCTTAAGAGAAGCTCTGTTTGGTCCTCCTCCTGATCTTTCAGTTCTCGATCTATCTCTGCCCCCTGGTGGACCATATGTTGCAGGACAAGTTTTTAAAGAACCTTTGGGAATCTTCTTCAGAGATGATGAGGAAGAGCTCAGATTCCAAAGAGTATCTGAAATTCCTATATGTCCCCTCAGTCATCTCAAGGATCTCTTGTGCTTATGGTGTGACTTCTCTCCTTCTGCTGAGCCAATCAAAGCAATCATCAGTCAATAATCCTCTGAACGAAGGCAAAAAGGAGAAGAAATACCTGAGTATATGATCAATCCTCCAAAGTCTTCTTTAGATAGCTGATAGATTAGTTTCCTACTTCTTGTAATCTATTAGTAAAACTTACGGTAGTTAGTCCATCACTTGTACTTGTAATTTTTATACCTTGTAATTCTGTCTTTGAATTAATGAAAATTTTAGTGAAGTACTTAACTCTATCAGTACTGTAAAAGATCCCTCAAAATAGTAATTGGGACATGTATATTATGAGTCCTGATTATTCCATTATTTTGAACTATAAAGTAATTTTCTTCAGTTACTTTGTCATTATCAAATAGGGGGAGATTGTTGATCCAAACTCTCTCAGTTTTTTGATAACGACCCTCTTCTATACTTAGTGAAAATTACGTTTTAATATGTATTAGTCTTTCACCATCAGCGATCAGACTGTCTGTTCAGTTATCACTGATGACCTTTCTTGTAAACATTTCATATGTATTAGTGCTTCACTATCAGCGATCAGACAGAGTCTGTTCAGTTATCGCTGATACTCTCTGATGTAAACAGTTAACGTAATCCCTGAAGACAAGTCTCGCGTCAACAGATATTCATAGCTGAATCAAAGACGAAGCCACTGGACAAAGACAAGTCTACTAGTGACCTGATGCAGATATCAGTGAAGCAAAGACGACTCTACTTATACGCGAAGGAACATGAGGAAAAGCTTTAGCGATAGCTGAACTTCTTTGTATCTCTGAAGGAAGAGATATTCAGCGATCAAACGATCATGTAGCTTATGCCTCAAGTCTCCTTTTCTCTTACCTTGCACAACCAGTACGATGTGTCAGAACGGACATACCTCTGACACAATTCGTACAAAAACTTTGTCAACTACATTGTTCATGATACGGCCGAAAACATGTCTCCCAAAGTCAGACTCTCTCAGCCAATCAATGAAGGACACGTGTAAAGTGCCCTGCCATGCATTTAATGCATAGGGTATAAATAGAAAGATTACCTCTTCATCTTTCTATCTTATAAGAAACCCTTGTTTTCTATACTTCTCCAATCCCCATTCTCTATATTCTTGTGCAACACTCTTAGTGTTTTCTTAAGTTTGTTTAGATTGAGTTCTACTTAATCTTATTCCGCAACAGACTTGTAAATTGTGTTTCATTTATCAATAAACAATTTATTAAACTTTAAATTATGTGTTT
Source organism: Arctium minus (assembly GCA_954870635.1). NCBI lineage: Eukaryota > Viridiplantae > Streptophyta > Magnoliopsida > Asterales > Asteraceae > Arctium > Arctium minus. The sequence continues at coordinate 79,976,418 of OX941083.1, read as the reverse complement.
GTATTCAACCCCCCTACTACAAACTTGTTAAGCACCTCCGGGACCAACAGTCTTTTTGAAGCGGTGGTAGCGTCAGGGCTAGCAGAAGAAGGAACCTCCTACGTGGCCGCTGAAGTCGAAGAATGGAGAGAGAAATGAGTGCGAAGAGTTGAGAGAGTTACGTCATTGGCGACCGGCTTGACCTCTAGAGATCGCTGACCAACTTTGGAGAAAGTACCATCATGAGAAGTTGGGTAGTTATCACCATACAAGAACTGTAGGTACGTACAGATGAAGCGTACGTATGGGATCTTTGGATCCCTCTCCGTCTTCTCTATCTTTGACTTGAGATCGTCAAAGATAGCTCCTGCGTAATCGAAATATTTTCCAGCAATTACGGAGTAACCCATCTGTAGCTGGACTTTGCTTGCCTGGTCCAGGGAGCCGATCTTCCCACTCTGCAGCTCTGAATGATGTGGGAGAAGATGTAGTTGAGTTGGGAAGGCAGGTTTGCCTTTAGGATCTTCGTCAGGCGCTTATTGGGGATTGTGGAGCGAGGCTTGTTATCCCAGCAGTATTCCATGTCATCCAGGAACTAGATGAGCTCAGCGTCAGTAGGGAGAGCATCGAGACCTTGTTTCGTCTTCTCAAGGAGGCGAAGTGCCTTCCTGAGGCCAAAGGCAGTGAGCATTCCTGAGCCTAGTTAAGTGACAAAAGAGATAGCAGGAACCACGTCACCCTTCTTGTTGGTGATGGTGGTTTCATCAGCGGTGAACCAACATTGCTGTAGAAGAGTCTTTTGATGGCTTGGGATCCACATTTAGAGCGTAGGCCAAGCATGATTGTTTCAAAAATGCAGCAGCATCCACCATATGGGGGTATTTCGAAGCTTCAAAGTCCAACCATGCGAGATGTTTGTTCTTTGGAAGTTCAGAGTCAGTGATCGCAAATTTCACGTTCTTGGAAGCAATAAATGATGATTGTTCCATTTCTGTTTATAGAAAGAATCATAATAGAAAGGAATGTTTAGAGTCCAAAAGAAAATTTTAGAATAAAACAGTGTTCTTAGGTGAAGAAGAAAGAACGATGAGAACACCAAAGGTTTGAATAAAATCAAAATAAATGATTTTAAAGTAAGAAATCTTGTAAAAACCCATAATAATATAAAATATTTAGGATTTTGTAACAAAATTTAAGAAGAAAAGAAGAACAAAGTATAACCTGTTGATCTTGAAAGAAGAACATGCAAAAGTTTGATGGAGATGTTTGCTGGAGAATTCTTGCTCAAAAAGATTTCCAGAAAGTGTAAAAGATAAGAATGAAAAGAAACATTCCTTTTACACGCAGAGAGAGAAAGAGAGAGGCAGGAAAACAAACGTTCATCATGACATGGACACGTTCCACGAAGTTGATTGGATAGAAGGGCAACGGACGAATGTGGCAGAAAAAGGCATGTCGTGGATCGTCGGTTCAAATGACGTCATGGGGAGAGATAGAAACGTTTCATTTGTCCTTTTTGAAATTATCTCTGAAGGAAAGTCAGAGATAAATTTTCATTTTGAAAGAATCCCTGATAGAAATTCAGAGATTGATTTTTCATTTCAGAAGGATCACTGAAGAGAAATGTCAGTGATAGAATTTGTTTATCAAAAAGCTTTTAATCATTTGAAGAAAGAAAATGATTATTTTGATTTTTGAAAAACCAACTTGCTGAATGAATATTCAGTGATGGAGAATAAGAGAACATACTTGAGAGTCAGAAATTTATTCACAGATAGAGTGATAAAGGGGAACTTAGAATCACTGACATAAAGCAGGAAGATGAAGAGTTATTCTTCAAGATTCAACATTCCAAGCTCACTAATGATAGTTAGTGGGGATAAAGTGAAGTTCAATATCACCATTCATCACATGATCTCTGATAAAATGATATCTGAGCTCTATGTGTTTTGTCTTTGAATGTAGCACTGGATTGTTTGCTATAGCGATAGCACTAGTGTTATCGCAATAAATTGGAATTTTTGATAGCTGAAGATCGTAGTCTAATAGTTGATTTCTCATCCATAAGACCTGAGCACAACAACTTCCAGCGGCTACATATTCAGCTTCAGCTGTGGAAGTGGACACTGAATTTGATTTTTGCTTGTCCAGCTTACCAGCTTTCCTCCTAGGAGTTGACATCCACCAGTGGTACTTTTTTCTATCGAGTTTACAACCTGCAAAATCACTATCAGAATATCCAGTTAGATCGAACCCTGAGTCTTTGGGATACCAAAGACCGAGGTTAGGAGTCCCTTTCAGATATCTGAAAATTCGCTTAACAGTGATCAGATGGGAATCCTTGGGTTCTGATTAATAGCGTGCACATAAACAAGTAGAGTACATGATGTCAGGTCGGCTCGCTGTAAGATAGAGCAGGGAGCCTATCATTCCTCTATAGGCAGTGACATTAACAGGTTTTCCATATGAATCTTTGTTAAGTGTGAGAGGAGGTGCCATAGGAGTTTTCATTGCTGAAGTTTGTGTTAGATCAAACTTCTTCAGCATATCTTTAACATACTTACCTTAGCTGAAAAAAGTACCTTTGTCAGATTGTTTAATCTGAATGCCAAGAAAATATGTCAGCTCACCTATCATACTCATTTTGTATTCTTTCTTCATTCTTTCAGCGAAGCGAGTACATAGAGATAGGTTAGTAGAACCAAATATGATATCATCGACATATATTTATACAAGAATAATATGACCTTTTATCTTTCTGAAAAATAATGTATTATCAATTTTGCCACGTTCAAAATTTTCAGAGATAAGAAAGGATGAGAGAGTGTCATACCAAGCACGAGGGGCTTGTTTTAGACCATTGAGAGCCTTATCCAATTTATAAACATAATTTGGATACTTAGGGTCATAGAACCCTGGGGGTTGTTCTACATAGACTTCTTCATTCAGCTTTCCATTTAGGAACGCCGATTGTACATCCATTTGATATACAATGAAGTCTTTGTAAACTTCATAAGCCAAGAAGAGTCGAATTGCTTCGAGCCTAGCCACAGGGGCAAAGGTTTCATCATAGTCTATGCCTTCCTCTTGTCTGTATCCCTGAGCAATAAGTCGAGCCTTGTTGCGGGTTACAGTTCCATGTTCATCTAACATGTTTCTAAACACCCATTTGGTGCCTATAACTGTTTTATCAGATGGTCTAGGAACGAGATTCCAAACTATGTTGCGAGAGAACTCAATCCGCTCTTCTTGCATAGCGCTGACCCAGTTTGGATCTCTGAGGGCATCATCAGCCTTCTTTGGCTCTATTAAAGAAATAAAGTTGACAAAGAGACAGATATTACCTGAACTTCGTCGTGTCTGAATACCTGCATCGGGATCACCAAGAATTTGATCTATGGGGTGATCTCTGGTCCATCGCTGAGTAGGAGCATGATCGCTCATTTCAGAGATTGGATCAACAATAGGAATGTTCACTGATGAAGAAGCCTGAGGTTCATCAGCTATTAATTGTTGAGAGTCAGACAAACCAGTGTTTTCTGAGAGGAGTTCAGACGAAGATGGATCAGATGGAAGAAGTGTGTTTAGAGGCTCAGCTGAAATCCATGAGATGGATTCAGCGTTCGGAGGTATGATGTTTGGATCATCATCAGCAGCTGGAGGAGGATCTGAATGTTGATGGTTTGAGAAGTAAGGTTTTGTTTCTCTGTAATGAGAAAACATCCAAGCATTAAATTTTTCATTGTCAGCGATTGGTTTAGAGTTCGCTGACCGAGTTTCATCAAAGGTGACATGAATTATTTCTTCCACAAATTGTCTTCTTTTGTTGAAAACTCTGTAGGCTTTGGAGATAGAGGAATATCCAAGAAATATTCCATCATCCGCTTTTGGGTCGAACTTTCCAAGTTGATCTTTGTTGTTTAAAATAAAGCACTGACAACCTAAGGTATGAAGAAAATTGATAAAAGGTTTTCTTCCATGATTGAGTAGGGAAGTGAGAATCGCTGAGCATTGATCTAGCAGCTTCAATGATCGTTCTGTTTCTTCTTTCAGCGACTCCGTTTTGCTGAGGTGTTCTTACTGAAGAGAAGTTATGATAAATTCCCTTGTTCTCAAAGAAATTGTTCAGAGAACTGTTTTTGAATTCAGTTCCATGATCACTTCTTATTGAACGAACAGTAAGATTATTCAGCACTTCCATCTTTTAACAAAAGATATTAGTTCTTCTGGAGTATCACTCTTGCAGCGAAGAAAGATAACCCAGGTGTAGCGAGAGTATTCATCTACAATGACAAGTGTATTATTCTTTCCAGCTATTGATTGGATGTTGACAGGGCCAAACAAATCCATATGCAAGAGTTGAAGAGGACTTGTCACCGAGGAAACTTGTTTAGACTTGAAACTAGCTTTCGTCTGTTTTCCTTTTTCACATGCTGAGCAGAGAGATTCTTTAGCATATGAGTGCTGAGGAAGACCAGAAACCAGTTCCTTAGATGAGAGAGAATTCATGGTTTTGAAGTTTAGATGAGAGAGCCTTTTGTGCCATAGCCAGTTGACATCAAAAGATGCTTTAGAGAGAAAACATATGTTTTCAGTGATGGTAGAGTCCATATCTATTACATACACATTTTCTTTACGATAACCACTGAGAGCAAGTTTTCCTTTTTCATTCACCACTAAACATGCTTTATCAGAAAAGAGAACTTAATAATCTTTGTCACATAGCCGACTGATGCTCAGAAGATTGTGCTTCAGTCCATCTACATAAGCGACTCTTCTGAAGGTAGTTGTCCCATTGCTGAGGACACCAAACCCTCGGGTATATTCTTTTCCATTTCCACCAAAGGTCACAGAGGGACCTTTCTCTTCCTTGTATTCACTGAACAGGTATTTTTGTCCTGTCATATGACGAGAGCATCCACTATCAAGATACCAGATGCCCAAGTTAATTGGATAAGTTTAATGAATTCTTTTTTTATATTATACGTTATAAGGAAAGGAAGAAAAACTCGTGTTTAGTGAAAAATCGAAGAAAATCCTTTTATTATAAGTTAGAAGGAACTTGCTGTGAAAAAAGAAAAAGTATTGGAATCTACACATTGATTCTTTTTTTTTGAACCGTATGCGTCAAAAGGCGCCTGGTTCTTCCATTTATTCTTTAATCTCAGCCATGAGGCATATATTAGCGACTTCTTCCTCATCAGAACTAGATTCTTCTGATTCAGCCCAGTCATGTTCTTTAACAATGAGACCTTTACCTTTTTGCTTGTAGTTTTTCAACTTTTGATATTTCTCTTTCAGCTTAAGGTATTTGTCATCGTTGGATCTTCTCAAGGTAGAAGGTTTGAAGACTTTCTTCGACCTGCACTCACTTGCAAAGTGTCGAATCTTATCACAGTTAAAGCAAGTAGCAGTAGCCTTATCAACAGGGTTTGATTTTGGTTTGTCAGTGAGGGAGGGAGGCTTATTTCTTCGGAAATTGCTCTTTCTTGCAAATCTCTTAAAAGAGTTTTTCAAGAGTGCTAAGGACTCATCAAACTCTGAAATATCAATGTCTGATAGATCCTCAGAATCAGATTCTAACTCAGTGATAGTAAGAGTAGATCGCTGAGATGGAATTATCTCTGAAGAGAATAAAGCAACAGGGGTGCTTTTGGAGTCTTTAGAATCTTTTATATGATTATTCTTTAAGAGATTTGATTGCTCATAGTTGAGTAATATTCCATACAAGGTACTGAGAGAAAGAGAATTTAAGTCTTTTGTCAGCTTGAGACATATTGAATAACTGTCCCAGCAATTAGGAAGACATTCTAAGAATTTTTTTAGGAACTCAGAATTAGAATAGGTACTGCCAACGGTTCTTAGATCAATGATTAAGCAGTTAAACCACTGATGAACATCAGAGAGAGATTCATTCTTACCAGCGATAAAACTTTCATACTATCTTACCAAGTTAATCTTTCGAGTCTCTTGGATTTCAGTGGTGCCTTCATATTGAACACATATGGTTTCCCACATTTCTTAAGAAGCTTTAATATGCATGATAGAATGGAAAACTTCATCAGGCAGAGCCATAGAGATAATGGTCTTTGCCCTTGCATCAATATCAACCTTCTTTTTGTCTTCATCACTCCATTGTCTGATTTCCTTAACAACATAGCGTTCAGGAACAAAAGGAGTGGTGGTAGTAACTGTAATTGCAGCTATAATTTGGACAGGTTTATAGGGTCCATTTGCTACGTACTCAGGTATAGTGGGATCTGTACCTTCAAGAAATAGCATCATTCGATTCTTCCAGAGAGAAAAGTTATATCTGCTAAATCGAGGAGGTTTAGAAAGTGAACCATTATCATAGTAGTTTGTGTTTGTGTTAAGTGTCATATTAGAATAGCAAGGAAGAGAATAAAGCAAGATCTTGTTTATCAGATTAAACAATCTGCTCTGATACCAGTTGTTGGTCCCGGAGGTGCTTAACAAGTTTGTAGAAGGGGGGGGGGGGGTTGAATACAAACACAAAATTTAAAATTTAATAAATTGTTTATTGATAAATCAAACACAATTTACAAGTCTGTTGCGGAATAAGATTAAGTAGAACTCAATCTAAACAAACTTAAGAAAACACTAAGATGGTTGCACAAGAATATAGAGAATGGGGATTAGAGAATATAGAAAACAAGGGTTTCTATAAGATAGAAAGATGAAGGCTAGAGGTGAGCGCAATTTTTAGATGGAGAGGTAATCTTTCTATTTATACCCTATGCATTAAATGTATGGCAGGGCACTTTACACGTGTCCTTCATTGATTGGCTGAGAGGGGACATGCTTTCGGCCGTATCATGAACAGTGTAGTTGACAGAGTTGTTGTACGAATTGTGGTAGAGGTATGTCCGTTCTGATACATCGTACTGGTTGTGCAGGGAAAGACAAAAGAGACTTAAGGCATAAGCTAAGTGATCATCGATCGCTGAATATCTCTTCATTCAGAGATATAAAGAGGTTCAGCTATCGCTGAAGCTTTTCATCAGGTTTCTTCGCGTATGAGTAGAGTCGTCTTTGCTTCACTGATATCCGCATCAGGTCACTAGTAGACTTGTCTTTGTTCAGCAATTTCGTCTTCGATTCAGCTATGAACATTTGTTGACGCGAAACTTGTCTTCAGGGATTACGTTTACATCAGAGAACATCAGCGATAACTGAACAGACTCAGTCTGATCGCTGATAGTGAAACACTAATACATATGAGCGTTTATAAGAAAGGTCATCAGCGACAACTGAACAGACTCATCTTGATCGTTGATGGTGAAACACTAATACATATTAATAAACGTAATTTTCACTAAGTATAGAAGAGGGTCGTTATCAAATCACTGAGAGAGTTTGGATCAACAAAAACCGAGCACATCGACGTGAGATATCATTTTATCAAAGATAATGTTGAAAAAGGTACAATCGAACTTTACTTTGTAAACACAGATTATCAACTTGCAGATTTGTTTACCAAGCCTCTTGACGAAAAGAGATTCAATTTTCTTATTTCAAAACTTGGCATGCTAAATCTCAAAACTTAATCTGTTGTTACCTAGTACAATTTAGATTTTGTTACTTTTCTTCATTTCTTTATTTTTAATCTGAAATATATCTATACTGAAGTTTGTTCATGATTTCAGGGGGAGTGTGAGACAAAAAGATAAGATGATCTACATTTTAGGGGAAGTTAGAAAATTTTTGCAGTATATTTTATACTGACATATGTTATGATGGATATTTTCAAGGGGAGTAAGGACAATGATTTCTGATTACATCTGATTACATGTTTTTACTTTTCAATAAGTTTTGTGAATATGACTTTGTACTTTGACGATTTCTTGATTGAATGCAGATTTTGAGGGGGAGCTTACATGATCACATCAGTCATGACTTTCGAGCTGACTTCATGAGATTTAAGATGAGCGTAAGGATCATTCTAAACTTAATCTCATACATGTCTGAAAGAATGATGACTTTCAGATATGGAAAACATGTTCTTAAATGTTTAAACCACTTCTCTATTCTCAAAATGAATTCATGAATTTAGAAGTGTGATTTTAAATGGTTTTCATTTCATTTTTCCTGAGCTTAATTGTTAAACAAACCGTGTGTTTCCAAATATAAATACTTGTGTATTATCTTTTCCTTATACTTTCAAGTATTCACACACACCGGTTTATCATTTTGTTGCTTATGTTATCACCATGTTTCAAATTAACCAATTTTTCGATGGTGATACACCCCGTTTGAAAATCTTTACTATTTGAGCGTTGATGGATTCAAAACGTTTCTTTCAAGAATATCTATATTTGATTCGTATAGACAATATCCAATTTTTCATGACCTAAGCTTTTATTGCTATATCATTCATATTTGATCTTTTCATACATAGTCAGATTTTCAAACAAGTTTTTGTATTCATTTCATTCATTCAATATACTTGTGTTGAAAAATCTTCCATGATTAAAATGCTCAAATCTTAATGATTATATTCATGAGCATACATATATCTGACATGTATTTCATTATGTGCTTTAACTGAAAAGTTAAACCAATTGAGCAACACCTTACTTATAGGACTACATGGGTTTATTGTGTGAGAACTTAATAGAACTTTGATGGATTCACATTAACTAGTGTTTCCTACCCAAGAAGTTATTCTTGAGTGATCGAGAGGCGAGGAGTTAAAATATCTGAGTGTTGGTATGTGTGATGAGATGAAATGAAAAGAGAGTTTGGTTAGATGTGAGCTCAATGTTAAAAAGAAAGAGGGTGTGAGATCAGAGTAAAAGAATATCAAACTTTGCACCAACTTTTTCTGAGTCGGGCAACCACATTATTGTTGTTTCACAATTCTTCGTGAACATCATTGAAACAGGCAATTAGCCCATGTCAACTCTTGCTTAAACCCCACTAGCTACTCATCTTTTTTCTTAAAAAGAAGATGTTTCAAATTTTATGGGGATGCAACACATAATCTATCTGGTTTTCATTTGGAAAATGTGGATATTGAAAAATAAGGAAGTCTGCCCCACCTTCGCACTTCGATCATGCACAATTGAGTTTGTTTATTACTGTTGTCTCAATGGTTTACACAATTTTGAACCGATTATTAAAAGAAATCATCATGTGCTTAATTCTTTCATACATAAGCACATACACACATAAAATTCGTTTTTCTATCAAAATGTTCATAGCTTAACCTTGTGTTATTCGATGATTGAATGGAAGACCTAGGGGAGTGAACATCAAAAAGCTCCTTTCCAATGTGTATTTGTTACACACAGTGGCTTTATGCATCTTAATTGATTCATTTGTTGATTCAGGTGTTACATTCTTGTTTGTCTGAATTTGAAAAGATTTGGATGAATACCTTATGAATTGACGGATGTTTGATGGCTCATGTGATAAAGATCGATGGTCAGGAAAGAATATTGACATTTCTTGGTGAAGTTTTGATGATTTTTGCACTCAATCATCAAAAAGGGGGATAATCTATTTTCAAGAAATGTTGGATGAAGAAGAGTTTGTAAAAGTTATGGGGAGAGACTCAAGAAATGGAGAAGCTATTTTCAAGAAATGGAGAAGCTATTTTCAAGAAATGGAGAAGCTATTTTCAAGAAATGTTTGATGAAGAATGCGTTTTAGAGTTGATCAAGAAACTAAAAGGAGTTTAAGGGAGAAATTGTTTCAAGAAAGATGATTTGAAGAAAGTTCGTTGCAAGATTTTGTCAAAGAATGCAAATTATGTGAAGATTTTACAAAATTGAAAGAGAAAGTTCAGACATTTTGGGAAGTTTGCTAGAATTTACTGAAATTTTCTCTGAAGATTTATCTCCTAAAGCAAACTGAGCTAAATCTGAAGATAATTTCTTTCTGCGGTCTGAAAGTGGCTTCTACAACCGTTTGAAGAGATTGTTAAAGCTTATTGAAAAAGATGTTGTTCAAAGACTTTGGGAAGATTGCAGAATTTTTGAAGACTATTTATTCTAAAAGGGAGATTGTATAAATTTGTGCTAAAGGGGGAGATTGTATTGCAAATCTTTTTGGAAGATGGTCTTGAATCCAAAGGGGGAGATTGTTAGTGCACAAAATATGTTGGATACAAGATCATGAAGGCTGAAGTTCAAGCTGAAAGTCAAAGTCTTTGTAATAAAGTCAAAGTCAAAGTTAGTGTGATGTGAATGTTTAGTGTTGTGAGAGTTGTAAGGATAAATAGTTTTTCGTTTGTAGAATCATTAGACTTAGAGTATTGCACGTATTGTGTTAGAGAGAGAAATATTCAAGATCCTGTTGTAATCGAAATTAAAGTTTGAAATAAAATTGTTCAATTGATAATACTTGTTTGTTATCTTGATTTGCACTGATTGTAGGACACACAAATTTATCCATACTTCTTAAATCTTAAGTATATAACTGTAACACCCTGAATTTTTATCCCAATTGAAGAAAAGTGTTGAACTGGGTGAATCGGTAAAGGAAGAACCACATATGGAGTATGGCTATAGTATCATGTTGTTGTGACATTTGTCACAATAGCACCAATGCTACTGAGAGTTTGTTCGTCTCGACTATAGTGCCATTTGGTTGTGATACCTATCACGATAGCACCAATGGTATTAAGAGTGTGGTCGTCTCGGCTATAGTGCCATGTGGTTGTGACACCTGTCACAATAGCACCAATGGTATTAAGAGTATGGTCGTATCGGCTATAGTGACATGCGGTTGTGACATTTGTTAGACTGAAACTGTATTCAAGATTAAATGAGGGTCTTTGTTGTAATTAGTGTTTGAGTGTGTGTTGTAATGAGATTAGAAGGTTTGAACTTGCTTGGTCATGTTGACCTATATATAAGCAAGTCTTTGTGTTGTTTCTAAGAGGGCGTGTAAGTAAGTGTGTGAAAGTGAAGGTGTAATCTTGGTGGTAATTGAGAGAGAGTAAGAACACATAGTTGCACATTGAGTATACACACAATCACTCAATCTTATAGTTTGATGTAATCTTTGTGATTAATAAACAAAAGGTGTTTTGTGTAAATCTGTATGTGTTTATGCTAGTAAACCTTGGGCCACAATTGGTATCAGAGCCAAATTCATTTCAAAATCAAGAAAGTTTTTGAGTTGACACTGTTCACTGTTACTGTTCACCGAAGTCAAAATCAATTTTGAGTTTTAATGGAAATTTTGAATTGAAATCGATTAGGTTATGTTCGTAGTGTGAAATCGATCGAGTCTATGTAGTTTGTTTCAAGAATTGCACTGTACTTGATTGGTAATTTTGATTTTAAAGAAGTTTTCGTTCACGAGTTTTCACGCACTGTTCTTGAATCAAATTGTCGATTTTTGTGTTTTTAATCAAAATTTATAATCAGAATTAGATTCGAGATGTTTATGTGAGTGAATTGTCAAATTTTCAGATCAAGATTTGAAGTCTAGATGAGTTTTTGGTGAGATGTAGTTGTTTTTAGTCGGTTTGCGTAAGATCTAAAGTTTGCGCAAGATTCACCCTGGTTTGCGCAAGATTCATCCTGGTTTGCGAAACATTCATCGAGAGTTTCTTAGTATTTGATCTGAACTTTGCGTATTCCACTCGAAATGCAAAGTGTATTTTGCGTATAACTTTAATTGTAAATTCAGTGTTTCGTTTCATTAGTTGCACAAGTAGTGTTTGCGTACCATGACACATACGCAAAGTGGCGTTTGCGTATCACAACACATACACAAAGTGTCGTTCGCGTATTACACTTGTCTCACAAAGTAATATTTGCGTATCTCAGCACATACGCAAATAACATTTGCGTATCACAGCACATACGCAACGTAACATTTGCGTATCACGACACATACGCAAATCAAGATTTGCGCATCACACACTGGACACGCTGAGAAGGTTTGCGTATCACTCTTGTAACGCAAAGCAAGGTTTGCGTATCTCACTTGTAACGCAAAACAAGGTTTGCATATCACACGGGTTACGCAAAGTCAGGTTTGCGTACCTCTCTTGACACGAGAAGTGTGGTTTACGCACAACAACCTGTTCACACACAATTCTATCTTGCGTTTCACACTGTGTTGTACTTAATTTTTTTTCGAAAGTTTTCTTGATTTGTTGGATTTAAAGATCTTTACTAGCTAATTTTTTTTCTTATCTTGTGTAGGTTTATACATCTTTTAATCATGGCAAATGAATTACTTTCTATGGGATCTCATCTGAAGCCTCCGATCTTATCTATCGAAGATTATTCACAATGGAAGAAAAGAATGACTTAGTTCTTGAATCTAAAGAAACAGAGATTATATGGAATCTATCATAGAAGGTCCCGGAGAGCCACAAACGTTTGTACCTGGACAAGCAACTACAGCTACATCTCCAGAAATCCCAGATCGATATGTGCCGAAACCTTATCAATTCTTCAATGATGTAGAAAAGGCAAGAAACAAGATAGATGAAGAGGCACTTATCTATCTTACCATGGCAATTCCTAATGATATCTACAATCGAGTAGATAGTAGGGAATCTGCAAAAGCTTTATGGGATGAACTGGAAAGCCAGTTTCAAGGAACAAAGAAGTCAATTCAGACAAAGCTGAATCAAAGTATAAATGCGTATGAAGGCTTCCATGCGAAAGAAGGAGAGACTTTGTTGGAGACATACAATTGTTTCAATGTGATATTGAATGATCTAAGGAGAAATGTAATGAACAAGTCAGAGTCAGAGATCAATTATAAGTTCATTAAAAACTTGAACCCAAAATGGAAAAGCTATGCTATCAACATTCAGATGACTAAGAACATGGCACAAGAAGACGTCAATGATATCTTCACAACTTTATCTCAGCATGAGGATGAAGTAAAACAGCTGAGTGCTGAAAAGAAGATGGTCAAAGATTCTCTAGCCTTAATGTCTGAACGTAAGAAAGGGTCAAGTTTCAAGTCCAGTTCTGTTAGGGTTAAATATTTGTTAAATAGAAGTTCAGGGTATATTTTGTCAAGTTAACATTAGTTATTAGCTTGTTAGGCCTAAAAGCCCATAAGCCCAATTGGTTGTAAAGCCTATGTATATAAAGGTTGATTTACTTTCTTTTACAAGTTAGTCGCATTATTTTCATAACACTAGTCTATAGGTTTACTCTCTCAGATCAAAAATTCTTTCTGTAAACCTGTAACCCTTTGATTGCTTATTAATCATATGACTAGTAGTTGTGGCCATATAATTGTTCATCTTTGATAATATTTTCTGCTGATTGCACTGTACTGGGATCTACAATTGGTATCAGAGCAAAGAGACTAAAGGTTTGATCCAGAAAAAGTGCTTTTAAGTTAAGAGAGTTAAGATGAATTCAAGAGACGCGTTAGCTATTGGTTCGGATCAGAAGCCCCCGGTTCTCTATCGAGGGGAATATCCTCAGTGGCACGATCGCTTCATGAACTTCATTGAATCGAAACCAAACTATGAAGCCATTTACAAGTGTCTGACAGAGGGGCCGCAAGACTGGCCAATGAAAGTTGTACCGGGAAACACAGAAGAAGGTCGACCTGCACGCAATGTTCCAAAATCTGTCGGTGACTTTACAAATCAAGAAAAGGATTTGTATTATGCTGAAAAGCAAGTAAAGACATATCTTCTACAAAGTCTACCCAACGACATCTATGCTTGCATCGACAGTTATAAGGAGTCTGCAAAGAAAATGTGGGACCAGATTGAGAAGATGATGATGGGGAGCCACATCAACAATCAGCTCAAGGTGACAAACTACATCACCAGATATGATGGCTTCAAAGCCAGAAAAGGCGAGACGCTGACAGAAACCTATGAAAGGTTCAACATGATTCTGAATGATCTCCAGAAGAACAACATCATGAAGACGAACACTGAGAACAACATCAAGTTCATGAACAACCTCCAGCCTGAATGGAAATCGTTCGTTTCTCATATTCGTCATACTCAGACCCTGGAGAAGCTTTATCTACATGAAATTTATGAAATGTTGCTCCAGGACGAAGAGGAAGTTATGGAACTAATGAGGAATCAGAAAGATGAAGAAAAACTGGTAGTTGATCCGTTAGCACTCGTATCTGAGAAAAGAGTGAAGTCTGTCAGTCGTTCGTCTGAAAATAAGCCAGGGCAAAGTGAGTCTGAACCCGAAGATCCTGATAGTGATTCGGATCCTGAACTCACTAAGATGAAAGAAGCTATGGTATTCTTGACTCAACAATTCCAGAAAAGGAAGTTCTTTAACAAATCTTCCAACAAGCAAAAATTTTCCACTCGCCGTGACCATCAAGAGAATTCTGAAGGTAAGAAACGTGTTGAAGATGGAAAGAAGGCTGACAAGAGGCACGAAGAAAAGCCAAAAGATTAGCCGATCAGATGCTACAACTGTGGTCGGTTAGGCCACTTTGCCAAGGATAGTCGCAAGCCTGTTGTGTGCAATTCCAATTATTACAGAGCCAAGATTATTCTGGCCAAAGAGAAAGAAGCAGGTAAGGCTCTCATGGCTGAAGATGACTACTGGCTACAAGTCTCTGATGAAGAACCTGAAGATGCGGAAGCACACTTGTGTTTCATGGGCAAGCATTCATCACCTTCTCACACTGATGATGAAGATCAAAACTCTCCATGTCAGGTATGTGCTCCTTATCACGAAGCTTTAATTGATCAGATGCAACTTGCCATGAATAAACTAGACTCTTTTAAGCTGTTCATAAAAGAAAAAGAACAACTCATCTCTTCTCTAGAAAAACGAGTTGCTGCACAGTCTGAATGTATTGAAAATCAAAGTTTAGAAATCTCAAGCAATATGTGCACAATTTCTAATTTAAAAGAAGAGTGTGAGAATTGTTCAAAAGAATCACAAGAGCTAAAGACCAAAGTAGATGATCTGACCAGTGAGCTACGCCTGTCCGAGAATGAGAAAATTGATAGTGTGTCTCAAAACGTGGCTTATAAAAATGAAAATCAAAGATTATCTAATCAGTTAAAGGAGATTGAAAAGAAGCTTTATAGAATTGGTCAATCTCATCAAACGCTAAATCTAATTGCACCAAAGGAACCTAAGTATGCGAATACGGGTATCGGTTACGATAACCCATATTATCTGAAAAAGGCCCTATCCAAAGTTCCTACGACTTATGCGTCTGAATTTTTTGGAATAGACAAGACATTTCCAGAATACAAGATCAATTAGACCAAATCAATTGAGGATGAGGACTGGGAAGAGGATAAGTTGAGAAGGGAGAACTCTACTAAAATGAAACTTCCTTTTGTTTATGATTCATTAAATGCATTTTACAACGAAGAAAAACCTTGTTTCCTATCAAATGATTATTTTAGAAGTTATACTCAAGCTGAACTTGATGCTAAAACAGTTAAAACTGAGGAGGAATCTCTAGATCATAAAGTTTATGTTCCACCTCTGATTTTAGAAAAGAAAATTGTTCAGCTAGAAACGTCATTTGAACAGGAGAGGGACAATTTTCAAAAGGAAAAACAAGACCTTTTATCTCAAATTGAGTGCCTAACTTCCAATAAAGAGGAATCTGTGTCCGACAAGGAAAGAGAATACTTTCAGATAGAAATAAAGAAGTTAAACTCACAACTGTCTGCCTTGGCAGCAGATCGTCTGAAGGAACAATTTCACAAGGCTGAGCCTCAAGCTAAGCCTACAATTCTCTAAAGTGAGAAACCTACCCTGTCTGACAATTCTTATCCTGCCTCCGACACATCTTCCTGTAAAGCCTTTTTGGGTGACTCGTCACCAAATCTTTCAAATAAAGGTAAAGAGCCTCACCTTTTAGAAACGGATCATTGTTCTGATTTTACACATGCTTCCGCCTATGATCCACTTCAAACAAATTCTTCCGATGTCCTAAATTCCTCAAGCGATAAGGTCCTTTCTGATGAGGAAATGGAATTTTTTGCATTCTTGAATTCCGAGGTGTGTCTAGACAGCGATTTGACCTAATTTGATTTTAATCCGTCTCTACCAAGTCACGTTGATTTTCTAAACTCTTCTTGTGAGCCTCCGGTAAAATTTTATAAGGGTGAATGTTCCACATCCGCCCCACAAAAACCTTTCGTGAACGATTCTTCAAAGTCAAAATCCAAAAAACGTTCACAAAAGAAGAAAAAGACCGGTCACTCCAAAAGACAACAATCTTCAAGTTTCACATCTTCTGACTATAAGTTTAACGGTCTTTTAGATACTTTTGGTCGGCGCAAAGAAGTAAGATATGCTTGGGTAGCTAAGAAGTCTAAAGATAGCACGATAACAGCAGAATTAGTTGATCCAGGTTTAAAGTTTAGGAAAAACAATAACAATCATGATGTTTTTAATTTTAAACCTTTAGTTGAATGTAATGGAACTTTAACTTTAAAAATTTATTCTATTCCTCATTTACTTCAACTGTCTCATGATTGTATTTGTTACTCTTATTGTGGATCGAATGAGTTTGTTGATCGTCGTTATGCATCTGATTGGTTTGGCTCGTATCATGTTGATAATTATCATTCTCAGTTTGATATTACCCGTCATAGGAAAAGACCCAAGTCTAAACGGGCATCCAAAATAGGTGTTAAATCTAACCCCAAAGGACCCATTTACGAATGGGTGCCTAAAAAGAAATAACTTGTTTTGCAGGACGGTCATGTGTGGTATCTAGATTCAGGCTGCTCCAAGCACATGACAGGAAGAAAGAAGCTACTCACAAACTTCACCGAGAAGTTTTATGGGAATGTACGGTTGGGGAATGATCACTCTTCTCCCATCAGGGGTTATGGAGATATCGTCAAGGATAATCTCACGATTAAGAAAGTGTCCTATGTCGAAGGCCTTGGTCACAATCTCTTCAGCATCGGTCAATTCTGTGACAAGGATCTAGAGGTCACTTTCAAAGCCAAGCGGTGCAGCATTCGGACTGAAGACGGAAAAGAAATCCTTGCCGGAACGCGTCGCTCCAACCTCTACACGATTGACCTCTCATCTCTGAAAGTAGATAAGGAAGCTTGTTTAATTTCTAAAGCCTCTTCCGAACAAAGCTGGTTATGGCATCGTAGACTCTCGCACCTGAACTTCAAGACTATCAACAAGTTGGTGCTAGGTAGTCACGTCAAGGGCATGCCTGATCTTAAGTTCGAAAAAGATCATTTGTGTGCCGCCTGCGAAATGGGCAAGATGAAGAAGGCTTCTCACAAGCCTAAAGTCACTCCTAGTACTTCACGGTCTCTTGAACTCATTCACATGGATTTATGTGGACCGATGCGCGTCCAAAGCATCAATTGATTATCTCCCGATCAAAGGATGAAACTCCCGAATTGATTATCTCTCTCCTGAAGAGTATTCAAGTCAGTCTCAACCTATCAGTCCAGACCATAAGGACGGATAACGGCACAGAGTTCAAGAATCAAGTGCTCACAGGTTACTTGACTTCAGTGGGCATAACACATACTTTCTCAACTGCTCGCACTCCTCAGCAAAACGGGGTAGTAGAGCGCCGGAATAGAACTCTTGTCGAAGCAGCTCGCACGATGTTCTCTCAGTCCAAACTACCGCTATTTTTATGGGCAGAATCAGTTCCTACCGCTTGCTACACTCAAAACTGCACTATAATCAACAAGCGGTTCAACAAGACACCGTATGAGATCATCAACAAACGCATCCCGAACATCAACTATTTTCATGTATTCGGATGCACATGCTTCGTATTGAATGACAAGGATGATCTCGGCAAATTCAGCCCCAAAGCGGACGAAGGAGTGTTCATTGGATATTCTCAGCACGCCAAAGCTTACCGTGTCTACAACAAACGGACAAAGATCGTCATTGAGAGTGTGAACGTGACTTTTGACGAGGGCGCTGATATGGCTTCTGAACACCTCAGTTCAGAACCCGCTTTAACTGGTGTGTTAGCTTCAGGACAAGTTCGTTCAGGAGCTACACAATCTCCAGTAGATCCAAATCATGCGTCTACGTCAAGAGCACACCTTTCTGATTTGGATTTACTATTTGAGTATTTCTATGATGACTTATTTAATATTAAGTCTAATACTATGTCTTGTAACAGGAATGATCCTCAATCACCAGAAGAAACACAAGTCACTGGTCCAACCGACTCCGGTGGCCCATCCTCTCCTGGTGCTCCATCATCTACTGACAATGATTCTGCATTCTCGAGCTCGAGTGATCCTCCTCCTATCCAAGACCCTACTGTCGCACCAGAAATAGTAGGCCCTCCTGAACCGACACCTGTGGAAGGCACTCCTGAAGTTCCCATTCCGGCAATCCCGGATCCTGTTCTAAATGTCTCTCCTGCTGAGTCGTCCTCTGCTGCACTCTAGACTCCAACTAAGGAACTTCCACCTCACAAGTCGTCATCACTCGAAGCAATTCAGGATTTATCCCCCGGTAGTTATGTGGACCCCGATACTTCTCAACAGACATATCAACCTCTTCCACACACCACCAAGTGGACTCGAGCTCACCCCCTTCATCAGATCATTGGTGATCCCAAGACACCTGTTCAGACTCGATCTACTACTGCAAACGACTGCTTATTTTCTTCGTTCCTCAGCCGTATCGAACCTTCCACCGTCTCCGAAGCGTTGAATGATCCAGACTGGGTGATCGCTATGCAAGAGGAACTCAACCAATTTGAGAGCCTCATAGTGTGGCGCCTTGTTCCCCGGCCAAAGAACAAGACGGTGATTGGGACGAAATGGATTTTCAAGAACAAGAAGGACAAAAATGGAATCATTGTCCGAAACAAAGTGCGTCTAGTGGCTAAAGGATATCACCAGCAAGAAGGTATAGATTACGAGGAGACGTTTGCACCGGTTGCACGCATATAAGCTATTTGCATGTTCCTCGCCTACGCCGCCCACAAGAATTTCATCGTCTTTCAAATGGATGTGAAATCTGAGTTCTTGAATGGCGTTCTCAAAGAGGAAGTGTATGTCTCGCAACCTGAAGGCTTCGTGAGTTCTGAATCTCCGAATCACGTTTATTTTCTTGACAAGGCCTTATACGGTCTTAAGCAAGCGCCACGAGCCTGGTATGACACTCTCTCATCCTTTTTGATTAAATCTGGTTTCTCTAAAGGTAAGATTGATACTACCCTATTTATTAAAAGAGAAAAGAAAGATATCATTCTTGTACAGATTTATGTTGATGACATAATCTTTGGCTCCACAAACCCCAAGTATTGTCAGAACTTTTCAGCCTTAATGAGTAAACATTTTCAAATGAGCATGATGGGGCAAATGAATTTTTTACTGGTTCTTCAAGTAAAACAATTAGCAACAGGAATTTTCCTTAATCAATCTAAATACATCTCGGATATTCTTCGGAAATACCAGATGGAAAACTCTTCACCTATGAAAACCCCCATATCTACTAGTTTAAAGCTACACACCGATCCTGATGGAAAGGATGTGAATGCTACAACTTATAGAGGTATGATAGGTTCTCTAATGTACTTGACGGCGAGCCGGCCAGATATTATGTTTTCGACATTTCTATGTGCACGATTTCAGTCAAAACCTAAAGAGTTTCACTTAGCTGCGGTTAAGCGTATTATCCGATATTTAAAAGATACTGTTGATCTTGGTTTGTGGTACCCAAAAGAGACAGGTTTTGAATTGACAGCCTACTCGGACGCTGACCATGCTAGAAACATGCTGGACCGGAAAAGCACATCCGGTCATGTCCAGTTCCTGGGAGATCGTCTCGTCAGCTGGGCTTCGAAGAAGCAAAACTGCGTGTCCACCTCGACCGCCGAGGCCGAATATGTAGCAGCCGCCAGTTGCTGCTCTCAAGTCATCTGGATGCGCACCCAGCTGAAAGACTATGGATTTAACTACTCGAGGATCCCTATCTACTGTGACTCCAAGAGCGCCATTGCAATATCTAGCAATCCAGTCCAGCACACGAAGACGAAGCACATTGATGTTCGGTATCACTTCATAAAAGACCACGTGGAAAGAGGTACCATCGAACTCTACTTTGTTAATACATAGCATCAATTAGCAGACCTGTTCACCAAAGCCTTGGACGAAAAACGCTTTAATTATCTTGTGTCCAAGCTAGGTATGTTAAATCTGAAAGTTTGATCTTTTCACAGTCCTTAACGAGTTTCATTCAATAACGAATAACTGTGTCTAATGCCCCAGTGACTTGTCTCTGGTTGCTCCGATACACACTTCTTGGTTATTGCATTTTACTCGTTAAGATCTGTGTAAATCTAAAACTTCTGTATCAATAGAGTAGATTTCGTTTGTTTCTATTTTTTTTTCTCGTGTGTTTTTCTTTTCTTCGTGGTGTTTTCGTGTTTATTTTTGCAGTTTCTCCGGGTGTTATCTGAAAGCGTAAGTCGTTTGTGGTGGTCTTTAGAAGATGTTCATGTGTTCAGGGGGAACACGATTGTACGATGTTTTGGTAAGGTTCTCTAGTCCTCCATTCAAGGGGGAGCAGGTAAGGTCTTTCTTGCGGCAATAGTCGAGGGGGAGCTCTGTCTCGTAAGGGTTTCCATGTTCGAGGGGGAGCAATTCCTTTCTCAGTTTTTTTCTTAGGAGTCGTTTTTTTTAGGATGCAATTTTTTTTTCCTTAGGATTTTTTTTTTAAATGTGTTCTTCCTTAGTTGTGTTCGTTCGTTCTTTTTCTTCAAAGTTTTTTGTTTTAGTTAAGTTTTTTTTAACTTGGTTTTCCTTATAAATATAAAAATACAAAAATATTTTTATTTTCAGTTATTTGTTTTATAAAAATTAAATCCCAAAAATAGTTGGTTTGGTTGGTTTGTTTCTATTCGGCCCGGCCCACACCCCATCCTCGGCCCGGCCCAACTCCCTTCCTCGGCCCATAAACCAATCCGTGCGACCCAAACTCTTCGACCGGGGTATTTAAAACCCCGGTCTTCATCCTTTACTTCAACCTATACTTATCGATCTTTTCTCTCAATCTCTCTCTAAACTTTCGACCGGCGCTCTGGTTATCTCTCTCGATCTCGTCGCTCTCTCTCGCTATCATTTATCGATCACAGGTTCGACCCTAATATCCTCATATTTCTATGTTTTCAAGCGGTTGGTCGATTGATAGGTGTTAGTTTGAATCGATCTTGGGGTTTGATTTTAACTCTAGTAGCGTCGATTCGATTTCCCCGGTCGTTCGGAATTGTATTTTCTTCGACCTAGATTTTATCGGTCCAATAGGTATATACCGGTCGAATGCTATTACCGGTTGAATACCAATACCGGTCGATTGCTTTTACCGGTCAATCGTTTATACCGGTCGAAGAGCCCTTCCGGTCGAATGACCATACCTGTCAAATGACCATACCTGTCAAATGACCCTATTGGTCAAATGACCCTATCGGTCGAATGACCCTACCGGTCATATGGTCATACCGGTCGAAAGAATTCCCGGTCGAATGTTCATATCGGTCTAATGCCCATATCGTTCGAATGACCCAAAGCCCTATCGGTCAAAGACCCTTCCCGGTCTAAGGTCTACTTCCTATCCCGGTCTAAGATCTTTATCGGTCGGGGACAATACCGGTCTTTTCCCTATCCCGGTCCTTTGGAACTCCCTGTGTAGTCTTGGTGTTTTGGTTTAAGGGGTTTGTGTCTTAATTTCTAATATCTATATTTATACATGTATGTGCATGTGGTGTTTGTGCGAGCTCGAGGTTCGACACCTTTTTGGTGATATTGATTTTAAGTGGTGTTGCGAGAATTGGTCACAGACCCTATTTTACGAATTGGGTTTGTTTTTCCTGTATTTTGGAGTTAGTGTAGCGTGTGGTTTAAACCATGGACAGGTAACTCCAACGCCATCTTGTTTTCAATACACCTGAGTACTAACCAATTAATTCTTAACAGGTATAATGGCGCAAAAATCCACCACCCGCGATTGATACAATCGCCGATGCCGAACTGATTCCCGAGGATCAGTTCATTCATCTCACACCCAACAACTATCATCTCGATGTAACCCAACCTGCCATTCAATATCAGGTCATCATCGAGATCCTCTGTGGCCATCCTCTATCTTATGCTCTAACGGAGACAGCGGAAGTGCCGCTATTATACTTACAACAGTTCTGGAAGTCTCTACATGCCTTGGAGGCCGACGGTGAATTCCATATGGAAGGTCGAATTGATCACACACCTGTGCTCCTCACTTGTGATCTGTTCCGACAATTTCTTCATCTACCGACCGCCGGTTCAGTCCAGGGGAGAAATAGCTTTGACCCTCTAGTATCGGACGCCACTCTATGCGCTGACATCTTGTCCCTAGGATACGGCGCAGATCTACGTCTTCCATCCAGTTTCAACCGCAAGTAGCTTTCCACTATCTGGTACGCCATGTTTACTTACCTCAATCGATGTCTTTCGGCTATCACGAAAGGCATCGACCAAACGAGTATTCACATTCTCCGCCTATTCCACTCAGTGGCATTCCACCGCCACGCGGATTTCGCCGATTTCCTATGGTACAACCTTGTTCAGAAAGTTCGGTCGAACGCGACAAAGAGAAAACACTTCATTCCTTATACGAGGTTTCTCCAGCTGATCATTCGAAGCTACATGAATCTGTATCCCGAGATACCT
This sequence comes from Arctium minus, assembly GCA_954870635.1. Taxonomy (NCBI): domain Eukaryota; kingdom Viridiplantae; phylum Streptophyta; class Magnoliopsida; order Asterales; family Asteraceae; genus Arctium; species Arctium minus. The sequence goes on along the minus strand of OX941083.1, from coordinate 79,953,809 downwards.
CGCCGTTCCACGCACCCTACTTGTCCGCATCACCCGACTCGCAAGATACCAGCACGCCCAGATCCAGAAGGTATCGTCGCCCGACAAATCCCAGTCGGGTTGCTGGCCTATGCTCGTCCTTCGGCACTGAGTGTTATAGCATATAGGCACACACACAATCTTCCAGCTCCTATGGTCCAACCAGATCCGGTAGGACCTGCCCAGGGAGCACGACCTGAGAGGCGTGAGGGTCAGCGTCCCCGTACGAGAGGTGGTAAAGTCCGGATAGCTGGGGCTTCCGGACCGGGTTTGACGAGCGAAATCGTTGTGAGGGGAACTAGAGAGGGCAGTGCCGTTGGATCGAGACAAGCCAGTACTTCATGACGATCACCTACCCCGCCACGGGAGAAATCTCCGATGGTAGAATAGGGCACTGCTACTGAATCCGCCAACGTTCAGTCCTCTTCTACCAATGCATCGGAAGAGGAAACATCTACTGAAGCTGCCACCGACTCTGAGCAGGCAGCAGAACAATCCGACAGTCAGTCGGAACCAGCCACCACCGAATCAGAATCAAATGAAGAGTCTTCTGACTCTGATGGTGACGATCATCAGCCCTCGCCTGGAGAGACAAGGAGAGCGGAGGGAGTATTAGTTGAAAATTTAGAGGTGAGTAGAGAGAAGGAAACGAGGACCAAGTTGCTTCATGAGCGTACACGAGTGACGGGTCAACCATCAACGGTTGTACCCCCTAGCCACATCTACCCAGGTAGCCACATCCGCTACCAGTCTCATGTGTTGAGACAGGGTATTGAAGAAGACGTCGTGGACCTAGCGACGCAACTGCACACCCCACCCAGCCACTCCGCCATCTCTCAACAGATGGTGGTTTCAGCTTCACACAGGGATATAGCACAAAAGCTACCGGTCCTTCACTTGGAGAGTTCCGGTATTGAAACAAGAGAACAGCAGCCCCCGTTCTCGACTTCTTTCGGTGCACAAAGTCTAGAGCCGTTTGATATAATTTCTCCTATTCCTAGGACACGGGTTCCTTTCTCGGCTACTGCTGAAGGCCTTCGTGGCCCAGCCGGAACACCTACAGTAACTCCAACTTCGGTTGGTTTACGAGGATTGGGTGGAAGTCCTACCACAGCTATTATCACGCCAGCTGTGAACGTAGGCGGATCGACTTCTACAGTCGTAGCTACAACTGGAAGTCTAAGTGACCCAGGAGTTACCCCAACTGAGTTCGTCTCAAGGGAATATATGGACGGTGCCCTGTAGGCTGTCCAAACCATGATGCGAGAGGAGGTAGATTCTCTGAAACGTATGATCAAAGGCAAAGGTCCTGTGACTGAGCCTGAACCACTACCTCCTACACCACCACCTTTCATTCCCGCTACCGAGATGTCAATTGAGGACCTGAAATCCATTCTCCTTGCCAAGCTTCTTGCTCAATCTCAAACAGAACCCTCCCGGGATGCCGATCTTCTATCGCTACTACGTATCCAAGCATCCAACCCTACACCACCACCCACCCAACCCATTATATCTCCCGAAGCCTTCCAGCTACAACAAGCCATGCTTCAGTCTTTGCAGCAAACCGTAGCTATATTGACTGAACGCCTATCAGTCGTGGAGGACACCTGCCGTAGCCAGGCAGACAGGATTAAGCGCCAGCATGATGATCAGGATGATTCTGATCACCATGAGGGGGAGAAGCGCCAACGCCTAACAGAGCCGGAGATACAGTCTGTGGAAACAGTTCAAGTGGGAACGAAACAGGGTTCGGGTTCTGGTACTCGATAAGAAGGGCATGGACAGGAACGGGAACAGTGTATGGATTTAGTGTTGTATGATATTCCAAGGGTTGAAAATCCTGAGGAATTTGATGAAGGTTCTCCGATTGTACCTGAAGACTGGGCGTTAATTCTTGATCCTTATGAAGTCTCTGAACCGACAGAAGAATGTGCCAACACTGAACGAGCGCTGATAGTCATGCAACCCGAAATAGATGAGATTCTTCATCCGGATTATCAGCCACACGATCAGACTTCTGTTGTGGTTCAACTTTTGACTTATTCTGTTGATAACCCTGATCTTCCTGAATCAGATATTCTCGTCAGATCTCCTCCAGTCTCACCAGTTAGGGAATCAGAAAGTACTCCATCAGTTCGTCCGTCCAAGCGGGAAAGAGTCAGAATCAAAGTTCCTTTCCTTGAAGAAAGTCAAAAGAAGATCTTTGCCCACTGGATTCGGAAATATGACGAAGTTGTACTTCATGGTCTATAGTCTGTGATAAACAAGAAAAAGCAGTGTGAACTTGTATTCGTGTATAAAAAGTTTCAAGGCAAGCACTCCAAGACAAAGCTTAGGATTACATCAGTTGACCGGATTCAATCTGCATTCTTCATGAAAATAAAGTATTCAGACTTCATGGTAACGAGAGAAGATGGTCAGAATTATTGTTTTTCTGAAGCTGACTTTCTGTGCCTTGAACCACAAGATCTGTTGTTCATTCTTCGAGACTTAAAGACCAGAACCATCAGACCCGGGGAAGTCATTGATGAACTCGAGACTGTAAAGAGGTATATAAAGTGTGTGATGAAACTTGCCTCGGTGGAAGACTTTCAGATCGGGTTAGAAAGCAACCAGGCAAAGATAAATCTGCTCAAGCCTGATTTGAAGATTCTGTCTGATGCCCAGAGTGTACCTGTTTTTACTGTGATAAAGTTCCTAGAGTTTGGTATGTCATATGTGAACAACAAAGGTGTTCTACGCTTTATCCGGTTCGATCAGATTGCCATATTCTGTGACGGTACGTTAATGTTGCTGAAAGACAAGTTGAAGCATGCACTTGACCAAGATGAAAAAGGGATTCAACCTTTAGATCCTAAATACAAATCACTTGTACTTGAAGCACTGGGTGTAAATGAAGAGCGAATGGAGTACAGGACTCAAATTCGATATTTCGAGATCAGCTTTGATTTTCGAAAGATTTATGTTCCAAACTGGCGTGATTTTCAACTTCTATTTAAAGGGGGAGATTGTTAGGGTTAAATATTTGTTAAATAGAAGTTCAGGGTATATTTTGTCAAGTTAACATTAGTTATTAGCTTGTTGGGCCTAAAAGCCCATAAGCCCAATTGGTTGTAAAGCCTATGTATATAAAGGCTGATTTACTTTCTTTTACAAGTTAGTCGCATTATTTTCATAACACTAGTCTATAGGTTTACTCTCTCAGATCAGAAATTCTTTCTGTAAACCTGTAACCCTTTGATTGCTTATTAATCATATGACTAGTAGTTGTGGCTATATAATTGTTCATCTTTGATAATATTTGTTGCTGATTGCACTGTACTGGGATCTACAAGTTCTTCTTACAAGACAAAGTCAAGGAAATCCAGAGCTCTCCTCACTGAAATCACTTATTCAAGTACTGATGCATCTTCTACTGAAAGTGAAGAAAATTCAGATGAGGATATTCAACGATTTGCTGAAAATCTGTCTCTCCTCACAAAGCAGTTTAAGAAAAGCTTTGGTAAGAACAGATACTTCAAGCCGAAAGATGAAAGCTACAAGAAAGACAAGTACAAGCCAAGATTTGAAAAGAAGTACGAGAAAAGAGGAGAGAAAAGAGATGAAAAGAGAGAAGAGAAAAGAGAAGAGAAGAGAGAAGGAAAGAAAGAAGAAACTAAGCCGAAATATGGAAGATGCTATAATTGTGGAAAACCAGGTCATTTTTCCAAAGACTGCAAGCAGAAGCGAATAAATAATTCAGAATATTATACTCGGAAATCACTGATAGCAAAGAAGGTGGAAGATGGTCAAAACTTAATGGCGGAAGAAGAAAATTGGTTCTACAAGAGTTCTAATGATGAATCTGCACACTTTAATCAGGTGTGTATGATGGCCAAAGTGAATGAGGACATTGGATAATCTTCTGATCATTCCGACTGTGGTTCTGAGGTACGTATTCAATCTTTAAAGGCTCAAGTTAAATTTATGAAAGAAGAGTTTAAATCTTTGAAAGTCAAACTTAGTCATGAAAGACAAACAATGTTGAATTTTCGTGATGAAAATACAATGTTGAAAGATGTTGTTAAGGAAAAAGAATCTGAAAAAGATTTGTTGAAAAAGGACAAATATGTTTTAAATTCAAAAATATATGAGCTTGAAAGAGATCTTGTAAATTTAAATGCTGAAAAAGGTGATTTTAAAATAAAATTTGAAGCGTGTTTTCAAGAAAGAAACGAGGCATATTGTAAAATCAAGCAACTGGAGGATTTAAATCTGAAAAGAGGACAGACTGAGCAAAGATTAAATCTTTTAACAAACAAACTCCAAGATGTCCGATTTTATAATGTTAAAAAAGGTTTAGGTTTTGAACCAAATAATGTTTTGAAAAGAGCACCAGAAAATTTGTATAATTTTGATAAAATGGGCTCTACTATTACAAAACCCGATATTCATGATACTTTTGTAAAAGGTAAAGTCGTGAATGATGATGACACTTTATCTTGTGCTGATTCAATTTCAAGTTTAAAGTCTGTTGGTTTTGCTTATAAAGATTTGAATGAAAGTTACAAAACAAGAAAGATAGAATTTAGTGAATTTACGTCACTATTTTCTCCTTGTTTATCAACAGAGTCAGCCAAGGTAGAAGTAAATAGTACTGAATCTCAATGTCAGTATGATGAATCTGATTCAGAAACTGATGTTGAGAATCAAATTCCTTTATCTGATTCATTTACTTCTAATTCCTTAAAAGATTCAAAAGATGAACATATCATGAATCAAAACCTTAATTCTGATTTTTCAAAAATTATGACTGAGGAGATCTTTACAGAAATGATGAATGCTCCAGATCCTGTTCCTATATTAGAAAAGATGGAATCAAACTCTGAGGTGAATCAAGCATCTAGTTTTGAGAAACAAATCACAAATCTTCAAAAGACAATTGAAGAGTTAGAAGATGAGAATGTTGATCTCAAGTTCAAACTTGACAAGTCTTTTGAAGAAAACAAAGAACTCTCTAGAGAGTTAAATGTTTTGAAAGATGATTTGTTTAAACAAAACCTAAAAGATAAAAAGATGTTTGAATTTCCAAACTGGAATGTTCATTCTAATCCAGAGTTTGAGACATTTAATTCTAAAACTTCAGTTGTTTATACTACTACTCCTGAATATCCTCCGAGTATTTTTGAAAAAGGATAAGCTTCTTGTAATTCAAAGCCAAAATCATCTTCTTCAAAAAAGCTAACAAGATTATATTTCCTGTTTCAGATATTAAAAAAAGGCAGAATGGTAAAGGAGAATGGATGAAGAATGTGATGGAAAATAAAGTTGCTAAAAATAAATGTAATATCAGTGATATTGGTAGTTTGATGTGTAAAAATTCAAACGTTTCTAAATGTCAAGGTTGCATGGATGCTTGTACTTCATTGGATAAATCTAAGCTTTTGATATTTGCACGTACGAATTTTATCTGCAAACATTGTCATGATAATGCATTTATCATTCCTTCCATTTATTCTAAATCTAAAGATGCCAGAAAAACATCTCGTGTCAAATCTGTTTTCAAACCCTTAACACATCATGCTAAAAAATTTCATGCTAAGATTGATCATTTTTCGAAAAAGAAAACATTTCATGAGCTTAATGTTAAAATGATATGGAAATGGGTACCTAAGCCTCGTTATGAGTGGCGAATTAAGGCTAAGGTAAATGATGTTGATGAATTGCAAAAAGCTAACAAGGAAGGACCCATATAGATATGGGTACCTAAGCAGAAGTAATTTGTTCTTTTTGCAGGCCTCACATACATGGTATATAGATTCAGGATGCTCGCGCCATATGACAGGATTTAAGCATCTACTTCACAACTATGTTGAGGAACCTGCCGGTACTGTAAGTTATGCGAATTCTGAGGTTACTGGATACATTCGAGGACACGGATCTTTAACAAATGGCATCGTGACGATCAAAAGAGTACTATACGTAGAAGGACTTGATCATAATATTTTCAGTACAAGTCAATTCTGCGATAGTCAATTTCATGTTCGGTTTACTGATAAATGTTGTTATATTGAAGATAAAGATGGTCGTGCAGTTTTTAAAGCTAAGCGAAATGCAAATCTTTATTCTGCGAATTTTCCAACACTTTTTGCATCAAGACCTGTTTGTCTGATTGCAAAAGCTTCACGAGCTAAAAGTTGGATATGGCATCGACGTCTGTCTCATCAAAACTTTTATGCGATTAATCAATTGGCGAGACAAGGTATTGTCAAAGGTCTACCAGAACTAAGGTTTGAAAAGAATTCTCGTTGTCCCGCTTGTGAAATGGGAAAGATGAAGCGAACATCTCATAAAGCAAAGACAGAATTCTCATCTTCAACACCTCTTGAATTGATACATATGGACCTTTGCGGCCCGATGAGGACTCAGTCTATCAACGGTAAGAAATATATGTTGGTCATGATAGATGAGTACTCCAGATGTACTTGGCTGGAATTTCTAAGGAACAAATCAGATGCAGCAGAGCTGATCATTGAGTTTATAAAGAAAATCCAGGTTCGACTACAATTGCCGGTTATATCTTTGAGAAGTGACAATGGCACGGAATTCAAAAATGAAAAGCTTCAGAGTTATCTCATATCTGTTGGGATCTCTCACAACTTTTCTGTTGCCTACACTCCTCAGCAAAACGGTGTAGTTGAAAGGAAGAATCGAACACTGGTGGAAGCTGCGAGGACTATGTTAGCCTATTCTGAGTTGCCAATGTTTTTGTGGGCTGAAGCCCTAGCCACTGCGTGTTTCACACAAAACCGCACGATTGCATCAAAAGACATAAAAAGACAGCGTATGAACTTATTAATCGTCGAAAACCGAATATTAAATTTTTTCACACTTTTGGTTGCAAGTGTTATATTCTCAATGATCGAGACAATCTTGGTAAATTTGACAAGAAGGCTGACGAAGGTTATTTCATTGGTTATTCGTTAACGTCTAAAGCCTATCGAATCTACAATAGACGAACCAAGACGATCATGGAGAGCATTAATATGTCATTCGATGAATCATCAACGTTGACTTCTGATCACAACAGTTCAGAACTCAAGCTTAAGCAGAAAGTTTCTATTCAAGATGGAATAGAACCTGAAGTCAAACAGACTAAGTATTCTAATTCAAATAAAATTACAGCTGAATTAGACTTATTATTTTTTGATGCTTTTATGGATATCTGTGCAGATTTTGAAAAATCTAGCATATCCGCATCAACTTCAGAGGTTCCAATTATAATAGCAGATATTTCAGGACCTTCTGAAATGTCACAATATCAACCACATCAGGTACATCTACACATATACATTCTGAAGGTACTAATATTTATAAATTTGATTTATTATTTAAGCGATAAGATAATAATATATTGTAGTTTTTTCTTAGTTAACTAGAAATTTAGAATTATACAAGAGTTGTCTACTGTTTTATATAAAAGAAATCAAATTTATAACTTGAGAGAAATTAATTTATAAAAGAAGTCAAGCGATAAAAAATCACTATACCATTTAATTGACAATTATTAAAATTTCATGTTTCTTTATTAATTATTAAAAGGAGTGGATAGAATAAAGCGTTGTGTCTCAGGTTTGAACTGGATTGGACCAGACTGAAAAGTCAAATGTAAGGTAGCGTTTGGTACGCAGACATGATTGGACAGGACGAGACGAGACAAAACATGACAGGACTGGACAGGTCGTCACTAAAAGTTTTAGATGATTTATATATCATATAATAGTTAGAAATGCCACAAATGGTGGTGGTGGCTACAATGGGGTGTGATGACCATTAAAACAAATACCATGTTAGGTTTATACATCAAATGAGAGTAATCCGTAATTTTTTAGTTTTTGTCCCACTTTTGTCCTATGTTGTTCCACCTATTTTGGTGGACAAAAAAAAGCCCTTTTGTCCCATCATGTCTAAATTGTCCCTGTCCCTGTCCCATGGCGTGCCAAACGTGGGATAGTGAATTTTTATCCTGTCTTATGTCATGTTAAACATGAGACAGTGAGTTTTGTCTCGTCCTGTCATGTTCCTGTCATGTCTCTTAGACAAAGCTTTGTATGGACTCAAACAGGCACCAAGAGCTTGGTATGAAACTCTAACTCAATTCTTACTTGCTTCAGGATTCAAGAAAGGTACAATTGATACTACTCTCTTTCTGAAGAAGCAAGGTGATGATATGATTCTAATACAGATTTATGTAGATGACATAACTTTCGGTTCTACAAATCCAAAGTTTTGTAAAAACTTTTCAAGAATCATGGAATCTCGTTTTGAAATGTCAATGATGGGCGAACTGAATTTTTTCCTTGGTCTTCAAGTGAAACAGTTACCCGAAGGCATTTTCATTAATCAATCAAAATATATTCGAGATATTTTAAAGAAATTTAACATGAGTGACAGTTCAGTGATGAAAACACCAATGGCAACGGGCACACTTTTAGATGCAGATATTTCTGGCAAATCAGTAGATCAAACAGTGTACTGTAGCATGATTGGTTCACTGCTATACTTAACTGCGAGTAGACCGGATATTATGTTTGCTACATGTTTCTGTGCTAGATATCAGGCCAACCCGAAGGAATCACACTTGGTCGCTGTTAAACGGATTCTTAGGTATCTTAAAGGAACTACTGAGTTAGGCCTTTGGTATCCTAAGGGTTTGTCTTTTGATTTAACTGCCTATACTGATGCTGATCTTGCAGGTTGTAAACTGGATAGAAAGAGAACCTCTGGTTCTTGTCAGTTCTTAGGTGATAAGTTGGTTAGTTGGACATCTAAGAAACAAAATTGTGTTTTTACATCCACCGTCGAGGCTGAAAACGTAGTTGCCGCAAGCTGCTGTTCACAAGTCCTCTGGATGAAAACACAGTTAAAAGATTTTGGTTATACTTACCAACGAGTCCCTATCTACTGCGATTCTAAGAGTGCGATTGCGATAACAGCCAGTACAGTGCAGCATTCCAAGACGAAACACATCGACGTGCGTTATCATTTTATAAAGGATCATGTCGAGAAGGGCGATATCGAGATTCACTTCGTGACTACAGACTACCAGTTGGCTGACCTTTTCACCAAGCCGTTGGATGAAAAGAGGTTTAACTTTTTAGTTAGCAAACTTGGTATGTTAAACACCACTTCATGATTCTAGGGGGAGTTTTCTAATCTTGTGTGTTATTTGCATATATTTTAGATATTTCATCATATGTTGACTGACTAAAGAGGAATAATTTTTATAATGATTACCAAAATCTTTTTCTTGCAGGATATTTTATGTGACTATGGATTTTGGACAATTCAGTTCAAAACCCGTATTCAAATGTTTTCTTCTAAAGGATGTTGTTATGATTAAATCTTTTTAGGAAGTTTTTCGTTTAAAAGGGAGTTTAGAACTTATATTGCTATATCTTTTATAATAATAATTCTAAAAAGATTGATGTTTTACAGATATCAAGGGGGAGGATATCTATTCACGGATACTTTAAATTGCTATATTAATTCCAGGGGGAGTTAAGGATTCTGATCTACAAGTATTTCTTTCTAATCCTTATACTCTAACACTTGTGAAAGAAGAACAACTTTCACTTGTGAAAAATGTTTTAAAATGTTCAAACCACTTCACGATCTTAAAATATTTCTTTGATTTGAGAAGTGTCAATTTTAAATGATTTTTGGATACTTTTATTGTTTATCTGGCCGTGTGTTCTTTAAAGAATAATACTTGTGTATTTTCTTTTCTATATACTTTGTCGAGTATTCATACACACACTGGTTCAATATTTTCTTTTGACTTTGTTATTACCATGTATCAAATGTTTAATCTTTCTATGGTAATACTCCCGTTTGGTATTCACAGTTGTTTGAATCAAACGTCATTTCATTCTTTAATGTGCTTTCATTGATAATATGTTTATATATTGTTCATATAACCAATATACGTCTTTGAATTCCCAAATATTTTTCTTCATGATAATTTGATCTGATCTTAATCATTGTCAGATTCTCAAAACATTTCTATTATTTTCATTCATATAAAGTTTTGAGACATCTTAAATGTTTAAAATGCTCAAATTTCATTTCTGATCTTTGATGAGCATATATACACTGACATATGATTTCTTGTGCTTTACATGTCAAGAAAATTATTGAACAGCATGTACTTTTTAGGAACATAGGATTCAGTGTGAGTGCTTAATAGATCTTCCATGGATTCACGATAACCAGTGTTTCCTACCCCGGAAGAAATCCTTTGAGTGATTGAGGGGAGAGGGGTCTAAAAGAGTTGAGTGTGGGAGTGAGCAGAGGTAAAATGGAAATGAGAGATTGGTTAGATGTGAGCTTATATATTTAAAAGAAAGAGGGTGTGAGATCAGAGTTAAAAGAATATCAGAACTCTGCACCAAACATCTTTCTGAGTCGGGCAGCCACATTACTGATTGGTTCACATTTCTTTGGTGACCATCATTGAAATAGGCAAATAGCCCATGCCATCTCTTTCATATAACCCCACAAACTACTCATTCTTTTCTTAAAAAGAGAATGTTTCATATTTTCTGGGGAAGCAACACATAATCTATCGGATCTTCACTTGGAAGATACTGATATTGAAAAAGAAGGAAAGTTGCCCCACCTCCAACCCTTTCTCATGGACGTTGAGTCCATGTACAATCATTGTTGTCTCGGTGATTTACATATTTTGAGCCTTATGAAACACAATCATTGTGCTAATTCTTTCAAAACACAAGCACGAACACACAGATAATTTGTTTTTCTGTCAAAACATTCATAGAATTACCTTGTGTTTTTCAATGATTGAATGGAAGTCCTAGGAGTCAACATCAAACAAGCTCCTTAAATTGTACATTCGTTGTACACAGTAACTTTGTGTTACTGACAGGTGTTAAAGCATAAATATGTTGGATACAAGATCAATAATACTGAAGGTCAAAGTTGAGAAAGTCAAAGCTGCTAAAGTCAAATCTCATTAAAAGTCAAAGTCTATTTTGTAATGTCAAACTTAGTTGTATTTGTTTTTGTTTTTAGTTTTCTTGTATTAGGTGGTTGTATAAATACTTTTTCTCTTTGTATTTTCAGTAGAGAACTAATTTTGAGAATCATTCAGTTGTATCAAAGAGAGAAAGAGAGTTCGTTAGAAAGAGAGAGTTTTAGAGAGAGAGTTTTAGAGAGAGAAAGTGCAATCTTGTGAAATTCAAAGTAATCAAACAGGTAATTCATTGTGTTTAATCTTGTTTGTTTGATTGTTATTGAATAGAAACTAGAATCTGGAACACACAACAGGCATTTCTAACTATTTCATATGTTGATTCAGGGTTACAACTCTTATTTCGTTTGAATTTGAAAAGATTCAGATGAATACATTCATGGTTCAACGGCTCTTTCAGATCAGACAACAGATTTTATCACATCATGTATTGGAGAGATTAATAATTTTCCTATCTGGGGGAGATTGTCTATTATAAAGGGGAGATGAAAGTTCATGAAGAATGTGCTTGTCAGATGATGGGAAGTTCATTCAATGACAGATCTGACCTTGATGTGTTTTAATGATTTTGATTCTTACAAATCATTAAAAAGGGGGAGAATAATCAAAGTTCAAGATCAGATTGAAGTTTTAAATATTTCAGAGGTGATAAAGTTTTCAGATGATTAAAGTCAAAGGTTAAAGAAAGCTTGTCAAAGAGAAAGTGAAATAAATTCAGAGTTTGAAAGAAAGGTTGTCTAGTCAGAGTTTAGTCAAAAGCTAATTCAAAGGGAGAGACAAGTTTGAAGAATTGTCAAAGCTTTCAAGATGTCAAAGCCGGAAAAGATTCGAAGATGAAGTTTAATTCTGAAGATATGAAGACCTGAAGATTATTTCCAAATTATTTTAATCTTGAATTCAAAGGGGGAGATTGTTAGACTGAAATTGTATTCAAGATTAAATGAGGGTCTTTGTTGTAATTAGTGTTTGAGTGTGTGTTGTAATGAGCTTAGAAAGTTTGACCTTGCTTGGTCATGTTGACCCTTATATAAGCAAGTCTTTGTGTTGTTTCTAAGTGGGCGTGTAAGTAAGTGTGTGAAAGTGAAGGTGTAATCTTGGTGGTAATTGAGAGAGAGTAAGAACACATAGTTGCACATTGAGTATACACACAATCACTCAATCTTATAGTTTGATGTAATCTTTGTGATTAATAAAGAAAATGTGTTTTGTGTAAATCTGTATGTGTTTATGCTAGTAAATCTTAGGCCATAACATTTGTCACAATAGCACCAATGGTACTGAGAGTATGGTCGTCTCGGCTATAAAGACATTTGGTTGTGATACCTGTCACAATAGCAACAATGGTAGTAAGTGTATGGTCGTGTCGGCTATAGTGACATGTGGTTGAGACATCTGTTACAATAGCACCAATGGTACTTAAAGTGTGGTAGTCCAGGATATAGTGCCATGCGGTTGTGACATATTTCTCAATAGCAACGATGATTACCAAGTGGTTGGTCGTCCCAATAAATGTGCCATGTAATTATGACAATGGTGTAACACCCGTAATTTTTGGGTAAGTACTATTTCAAGTTAGTGTAGAAATCGATCTTTTAAGAGAAATAAAGGAAATGGGATTTTAGGATTAAATACTAGATTTTATAGTCTTTCTATATGAGGAATTCAAATACAAGTCCAACGGTTCTTTCCGGAGCAAAATCGGAGCAAAATCGAAAAAGATATGGCCAAAACAGTGTTTAGTGCATTCTCGGCTATAGTGCCACGATTGTGAAGTTGTCACTATAGCATGTCACAATCACTAAAATCCATAACTCTCGGTTCAATCTGAGCGATTGTGCCGTCGATTGTTACATTGTCACTATAGCATGGCACAATCGCATGGGGTACCAGTGTGCATTAAGTCGCGATTTTCAGCCCCATTCTTCATTTTTTTCATATCTTTCTTATTTCTACTCCATTTTTGATGATTCAAAGTGCTATGGTTTCGTCTTTGAGATCCTTTCAAGGATAGGTTGTTAGTTTTAGTAATATCGAAGAGTATTTGGTGGTGGAGTAGAAGCAAAGATCAAGAGCTCATCATCATCGCCTCCATTTTCAAGAAATTTAGGGCGCGTTTGGTTTGCGGGATTAGAATGGAATGGATTGGATTTCAAGGAGGGATTTGGATTTGGGGGGATTTGAAATCCCTTCATGTGTTTGGTTTGTAGGATTTGGAATAGATTTCAAATTCATTCCTTTACATGTCTTGTTTGGTTTGTAAGATTTGGATTTGGATTGAGTTTTTTTTTATTTGTTTGTTTTATAAAGAATTTATTTTTATTGGTAAATTACTTTTTTTATCGATTTCCTAAAATTGTATATTTTTATTGTATTTAGAAGGAAGCGACTTAAAATCCATCCGGATTGGATTTGAAATCCTGGCCCAACCCAAAGGATTTCCAAATCCATCAAACATTGGATTTTAAAATAGTCAAAGGATTTTAAATCCAGTCAAAACTTTCCATTCCCACAATCCAAACGCAGGATTGGAATGGATTTAGAATCCAAATCCTTCCAAATACATTACATTCCCGCAAACCAAACGGGACATTAGGGTTTTCTAGGTTTTCACCAAAACCTAAGTGGTGAGTTCATCCTCCTAGTTTCTAAACTTTATTATGAGTTATAAATTCACCATTTATGACTTCCTAGTGTTTATGTTTCTCAAATTTTGGTTTGGAGGATTTTGGGGAAGTTAGATCAAAACTAGGGTTTTGGTCAAAATGGAGATTTTGATATAAGATGTTTGTAGGGATGATTCTAAGTGCTTGATATAAGATGTTTGGAGGATATGTATATTTATGTTTGGCAACTTGTGGATCTAACTTTTTGGAAAAATTTCTTGTGGATTCAAATTTCTTCAATAAAACTCATATTAGAGTAAAATCCAGATTTAGCCTAAATCTAGCAAGGTGAGTTCAATTTGCTTTGTGAAAACTATGTACATGACAAAATTGTCCATTTTGATGTATTTATGCGTTTTACTTGATAATTATAAATGTTGGATTATTTGATGAGTTTTGCGTATTTTGATACATTTGATTTATATAACTTGTGAAATACGCATATTTGTAGTTTTTGGACATTTTAATAAATAAATCTTGAGAGAGTGTCATTTTGATGATTTATTTCATGTATGAAGATTATTTGACGTAAATGCTTTCTTAGTATCGTTGGTTTTATAAACCCTTTAAAAAATACACATTATTGTGTTATAATGTATTTTGGAGATATAAATAGTATGATTTCATTTGGAAAATATCAATGATGAGTTTTTGAGTTAATCATACTTTTGGGGCATGTGTTTCATAAACGTTGGTCAAATATTTTTTTTATTGCTTATGATGACTTTCATTGAATAATCATTGAGTTGTGAAGTTTTTGGCTCGGTTTTGGACTCCGATGAGTCTTGGGGACAATTGTCCGGTTTTAGTAGCTCGATGTGGGGATTTGGTTATGATTTGCATTTATTGCATCTTATTTGAGAATTACATGTTGTGAATGCGTAGGTCATTCAATTTGGAGTCATGTATTTTAGAATGTAATGCAATGGATCTATAGGCATAGAAGTCGACTTTATTGTGTAAATGTGGGATAAGACCCCCAGGTTGTAATTTGGAAATAGGCATTGGTTATATGATGTAATTTCTAAATGAACAAGCTCATCTCGGATGGTGAGATCCCAAGGTAAAGACCCGGATAAGGTTGAACTTGGTGATTATTTGAGTAAAAGACTTGTATAGGGTTGAGCTTAGGTAAAAGACCCGGATAAGACTTGGTTGAGCTCATTATTGTGTGTTAAACCCAGATAACTTGTTGATTAATCAATGAAAACCAATGTGTGTTCTTGATACCTTGGCGTACGAATACAGAATATGGCTACCTCTACTAGAATAATTATTAGGATTATTGAGGATTAACCTAAAACCTAATTAATTAAAACCTATTTATACTTAGGTCGTATAAGCCTAATGGGCTAGAGGCCCAATTACAAACAACTATCAAATAATTACAAATTAGACCTCCTAATTTAACTTTAATCTTGAATACAATTTATGATCCAATAATCTCCCCCTTTGGATTTAAGATTAAAATTTTTTTGGCAATTATCTTCAGGTCTTCACTTTTCTTGAAAACTTCAGATACAGTCTTCATGATCTTCACTTTTCTTTCTTTAAATGAAGTGTCCTTCTGACGATCATCTTCAGTCAGACTTTTGATGAATCGAATAAGCTCAGACACTTTGAATTCTTCGAAATCTTCAGCAGTCTTCAGATTATATTCTCCCCCTTTGTATATTCTCCCCCTTTTTGATGAGTGGTGAGAATCATCATCATCAAAACATAGCGAAATAATCTTCTCCTTGTTGTATAGTCATCAATTAAGCGTTGTCTTCATGTATAGATCCCTGTGTGGAAATAAGAGCAGTCTCCCTAAATTGAGAAAGTGATTATTTCAATCTTTTCAGATTCAAATAAAATAAATGTGGTAACCCTGAATCAACAAATGACTCAGTTTGAAATGTCTGTCAGTAACACACAGTTACTGAGTAACACAAAGTTACTATTTAAGGAGTTGGTTTGGATGTTGACTCCCCAGGACTTCCATTCAATCATCGAATAACACATGGTTATCTATGAATGTTCTGACAGAAAACAAATTTATGTGTGCTTGTGCACGTGTATGAAAGAATTAAGCACTGATGATTGCTTTTCAATTTAGGCTCAAAGTATGTAAACTTGTTAAGACAGCAACAAATTATACAAAGACTCAATGTTCATGAGAAAGGGTTCGAAGGTGGGGCAACTTTCCTTCTTTTCCAATATTAGTATCTTCCAAATGAAGAACCAATAGCATATGTGCTGCTTCCCAGAAAATGTGAAACATTCTCTTTTTGAGAAAATAATGAGTAGATGGTGGGGTTGTATGCAAGAGATGGCATGGGCTAGGTGCATTTTTCAATTTCATTCACGAAGAAATGTGAAACAACAGATAATGTGGTTGTCCGGCTCAGAAAGAAGTTTGGTGCAGAGTCTGATATTCTTTTACTCTGTTCTCTGACCCTCTTTCTTTTAATTCTCATTTCTAACCAATCTCTCTTTTCCATTTTACCTCTTCACACACCAACACTCAATCTTTTGACCCCTCTCCCTTCAATCACTCAGGGAATACTTCCTGGGTAGGAAACACTGGTTATCGTGAATCCATGGAAGTTCTGTTAAGCTCACACAATGAATCCCTTGTATTTTCCTAAAAGAACGTGTTGTTCAACAGTCTTTTGTACATGAAAACACAAAGGAATAAAAACATGAAGAATAAAAATTTGGAGAAGTCAAAACATTTGTGTGTTTAACGATGCAATTTTCCCTCTCAAACTAAAGGTGGTTGTCAATTAAGCTCTTAGTCTATTAAGCTCCCCCTCAACTGAATAATAATAATAATTTTTTTTTAACATAAACCAACGAAAAAATAAAGCACTGAAGTGCGGGTTCTAATCAAATGTGATTAGAAGCCATTGTCACTTGAACAAACCTGCACATAGAAGAAAATCATGGTAATCATTTAGGAAAATGATTCCTTTGTCGTTAGCAATAGTTGGAGAATAAATATAGAAAACACAACATTAAGAGTCAGAATACTCCCCCTCGAATCATGAGGAAGGTTAAGAAGACATGTTCAACATACCAAGTTTGCTGATTAGAAACTGGAACCTCTTTTCATCCAACGGCTTGGTGAAAAGATCAGCTAACTGGAAGTCAGTTTGAACAAAGTGCATTTCGATATCACCTTTTTCTACATGATCCTTGATGAAGTGATAGCGTACATCGATATGCTTGGTCTTCGAATGCTGAACTGGGTTAGCAGTTATGGCGATTGCGCTCTTCGAATCACAATAAATAGGGATGCGCTTGTAGTTGTACCCAAAGTCCCTTAAATGTGTCTTCATCCAGAGGACTTGTCAACAACAGCTAGCAGCAGCTACATATTCAGCCTCAGCAGTGGATGTTGAAACACAGTTTTGTTTCTTTGAGGTCCAACTCACAAGTTTGTCACCTATAAATTGACATGATCCAGAGGTGATTTTCCGGTCTAGCTTATATCCTGCATGATCAGCATCTGTAAAGGCAGTTAGATCAAAACGAGAATCCTTTGGATACCAAAGGCCTAAATTAGGAGTGCCTTTGAGATATCTAAGGATTCGCTTAACAGCATTAAAGTGCGACTCTTTAGGATTAGACTGATATCTCGCACAAAAACATGTGGCAAACATTATATCCGGGTGACTGGCAGTCAGATAAAGTAAAGAACCAATCATGCTACGATACACCTTTCGATCAACAGGTTTACCAGAGGGATCTGTATCTAAGAGTGTACCAGTAGCCATTGGTGTTTTCATGAGTGAACTATCTAACATATTGAACTTTCTTAACATGTCTTTTATATATTTAGCTTGATTAATGAAAATGCCTTCGGGGAATTGCTTTACTTGTAAACCAAGAAATAAATTTAATTCACCCATCATCGACATTTTAAACTTTGTTTCCATGATTTTAGAAAAGTTTTGACAAAATTTCTGATTTGTCGACCCAAATATTATGTCGTCAATATAAATCTGAATGAGAATCAAGTCCTCACCTTGCCTTTTGAGGAATAAGGTGGTGTCAACCGCACCTTTCTTGAAGCCAGAAGCTAGGAGAAATTTAGTTAGAGTTTCATACAAGGCTCATAATGCTTGTTTAAAACCATACAGTGCTTTGTCTAGTACGTAGACATGATCAGGGTGATGAGGATAAATGAAACCTTCAGGTTGTGTCACGTAGACCTCCTCATGCAGAACGCCATTTAGGAAGGCTGACATTACGTCTATTTGATAGACTGTAAAGTTTTTGTGCACTGCATATGCTAAGAAGATTCTGATGGCTTCGATCCTTGCGACAGGAGCGAATGTTTCGTCATAGTCAATGCCCTCCTGTTGACAGTACCCTTTTGCAACCAATCGAGCTTTGTTTCTCACAACTACTCCAGCCTCGTCTTTCTTGTTTCTGAATACCCACTTTGTTCCAATAACAGTTTTACCTTTAGGTAGTGGGATCAAGCGCCAAACCTTGTTCCGTTCGAATTGCAGAAGCTCATCTTGCATAGCTGAAATCTAGAAGGGATTACGTAGAGCTTCTGATGCTTTCTTTGGTTCTAAGGAACTAAGGAAGCTTGAAAACATGCAGAAATTTGCTGATGCAGACCGTGTCGTGACACCAGGTTGTACGTCACCTATCACGTTATGCAGGGGATGATCCTTAGTCCAACGATGTGTGCTTGGTAAGGATTCAACTGTTTGTTGCGTGTCTGATGCATTGTATTCATCATGCACGGCAGGTAGATCCACAGATGTACTCAGGACATCTTGTACAGGAGTTTCTGATACTGAAGCTTTTGGACTAGCAGTTGAGGTACTCGTGACTTCATTTCCAGAAGAATTATCTGCAGAGACAAATTCAGCATTAGTAGAGTCAGAAACTAATGGTTTACTTGTACCTGATGGAGATGTAGTGACATCTTCGGACGGTCCAGACATGTCTTCAGAAATAGTAGGGACCTCCGAGCTTGTTGTTGGTATTGATATGCCTTTGTCAAAGTCTGCACAAATATCATTGAAGTCATCAATAAACAATAAATCTAACTCAGATGAATTAGAGTTAGAGTTAGAAGAAGTAGATTCTTTAGACACTGGTTCTATTTTGGAGTGAATAGAAGCGTTGTTCTTAAGTCCGAGTTTTGAACTGTTGTGTCTAGAAGTCCGTGTAGAATTCTCATCAAAGGAGACATTCATGCTTTCAACAATCGTCTTGGTTCGAATAATGTAAATTCGATAAGCTTTGGATGTCAGAGAGTATCCAACGAGATATCCTTCATCCGCTTTCTTATCAAACTTTGATAATCCTTGACGTTCTCGCAGAATGTAACACCTGCAACCAAAAACACGAAGGAATTTGATGTTAGGTTTACGATTGTTGATTAACTCATATGCTATTTTGTCAAAGCGTTTGACCACAATGGTATGATTCTGTGTGAAGCAAGCTATTGCGACTGCCTCAGCCCAAAGATATATGGGTAGATCAGAATAGGCAAGTATAGTACGAGCAGCTTCAACAAGAGTGCGGTTCTTCCGTTCAACAATGCCATTCTGCTGTGGAGTGTAGGTTGCGGAGAAGTTATGTGAAATTCCCACAGAGATAAGATAACTCTGCAAGGTGTCATTCTTGAACTCCGTGTCGTTGTCACTGTGAAGAGTTCGGACTGGCAATTGAAGACGTACTTGAATGCACTTTATAAAAGCTATAATCAATTCTGGCACATCTGACTTGTTGCGAAGAAACTAGAGCCATGTATACCTTGAATAGTCATCTATCATTACTAAGACGTATTTCTTTCCGTTGATAGACGATGTTCGCATTGGGCTACAAAGGTCCATATGAAGAAGTTCCAGTGCAGATGAGGTTGAGGATTCAGTTTTGGACTTGAATGAGCTTCGCTTCATTTTGCCCATCTCACATGCAGAACATAGTGAGTCTTTCTCAAACCTCATTTCTGGTAGACCTTTGTCCAGACCTTGTCTTTGTAGCTTAGCTATGGATCTGAAATTTTGATGAGACAAGTGACGATGCCACGTCCACGATTGTGCTTCAGATGCTTTGGCTAATAGGCATATTGGACGTGTGGCAGACAGTGTTGGAAAGTCTACATAATATAGATTTCCATGGCGCTCAGCTTTGAAGACTTCGTAACCATCTGGATCCTCAAGATAGCAATGAGTTGTTGTGAAGCGAACTTGATATTTCATGTCACAGAACTGACTGGTGCTAAACAAATTATGATGAATTCCTTCAACATATAACACCCTTTGAATCTTCACAACTCCATTATCCAGCATTTCAT
Organism: Arctium minus; assembly: GCA_954870635.1. Classification (NCBI taxonomy): domain Eukaryota; kingdom Viridiplantae; phylum Streptophyta; class Magnoliopsida; order Asterales; family Asteraceae; genus Arctium; species Arctium minus. The sequence continues at coordinate 79,933,786 of OX941083.1, read as the reverse complement.
ATCCTCTGACGTGTCCTTCTACTTCAGAATTTGCAAAACGAACTGCTCCAGCAGGCTCCTCCACATAGTTATGTAAGAGGTGCTTGAATCCTGTCATATGGCATGAACATCCAAAATCTATTACACACAGTTGACAGGCCTCAGAGTTTGCATCTTCGAAATGTGCCTCAGAAGCTTCATCATCACCCTCCAGTTTTGCCATGTAGGAAACTTGAGTGAAGTGCGCCTGCTCCTCGTCATCAGAACTTTGGAACAACCAGTTTTCCTCTTCAGCTATAAGCACCTTTCCTTCTTCAGATTTCTTGGCAATGAGTGACTTTCTTGCATAATATTCTGAGTTCTTTACCTTCTTGAACTTGCAGTCTCTGGAGAAGTGCCCAAATTTTCCACAGTTGTAGCATCTGCCCGGTTCATCCTTTATTTCATCTTTCTTCTCTTCTCTCTTTTCTTCTCGTATATCTTCCTTCCTGTCTTCTCTTCTTTCCTTTCTCCTTCCATGCCTTGGCTTGTATCTTGCTTCAGACTTCTCTTTCTTGTATCCTTCGTACTTTGGCTTTAAATAGTACTTTTTTTTGCCAAAGCTCTTCTTGAATTGACGAGTTACCATGGCCAAGTTCTCAGAGAACCTTTGTATATCATCATCAAAGTCAATTTCCAATTCTTCATCACTTGAAGCAGAATCGGACTCAGAAACTTCCGTAACAAGAGCTTTAGACACCTTTTTTCTTTGACCTTGAAGCAGATACTGGACCAGAACTTGAGCTTTTTCTTTTGCCAGCTATGAGAGCCACAGAGTCCTTCAGATTTTTGGACTCATTGTTAATAGTTGTCACTTCTTCTTCATGCTGAGCAAGAGTAGAAAAAATATCAGTGACGTTCTCTAGAGCCATGTTCTTTGACATCTGAAGATTGATGGCAAAGTTCTTCCATTCAGGGTTCAAGTTCTTGATGAACTTATAGTTTATCTCTGAAGCAGATTTAGAGATATTGTTACTCCTCAGGTCATTCAGAATAATGTTGTATCTGTTATAGGTATCAAGCAGTGTTTCTCCTTCTCTTGCATGAAATCCCTCATAGGCATTAATGCACAGATTCTGCTTTGCCTGAATTGAAGCTTCACTTCCCTCAAATTGTCTTGCTAGCTCATCCCAGATTTCTTTAGTTGAATCTCGACTGTCTACCCGATTGTAGATGTCATTTGGGATGGCCATTGTCAGGTAAATGGGAGCTTCTTCATCTATCTTGTATAGATCTTTTTCTTTATCAGTGAAGAACTCACACGGTCTAGGAACAAGTCTGTCAGGGATTTCCGGAGAGGTGTCTGTTGCAGCTTGACCCTGTACTCTGATCATTGGATTTACTGGACCAGTAGTGATTGAATTCATGTATTCTCTGTTCTTGTGATTCAGAAACTGGATCATTCTCTTCTTCCATTGCTGATACTCATTAGCCATGAGGACAGGAGGTTTGGACTGAGAGCCCATTGAGAGAAGTTGGTTCAACATCTTAATTGTATGGTTAGAAATCAAACTTATCTGTACCAAGAGAATCAACTAGATGAGATCTTTAGAATCAAGTATTGGATAAAAACTACACTAAAAATTTTTCAGAAAAATAAATCTCCAAAAATGATCAAATGCAGAATTCGCAAACAGTATAAAACTCAAATAAATTAGCAAACAGATAATCTGGCACAAATTACGAACAGTAACGCAAAGGACAGTTTGCGCTAATCAAGGCTGGCGCAAAATACAGATATGCGCTAAAAGATAGTGACGCGAAAGGCAACTTTGCGCTAAGTGAACCTGGCGCAAAAGAAGGTTTGCGCTAAAGGAGTCTGGCGCAAAAGGTACTTTGCACGAGAAGAGGGTGGCGCAAGATATTGATTCGCGCGAAGAGTGGGTGGCACTAAATATTGATTCGCACGAATAACTGTTGGCGCAAAAATCAACTCGCGCTAAGAGGTTTGCGTGATATGTGGGTGGCGAGAGATGGATTTTGCACGACTAGAAGGTGACGCGAAAGGGAGGTTTGCGCGAATAGGCAGTGGCGCAAAATAAAGATTTGCGCAAAGAACTGATGGCGCAAAATAAACCAAATGTTGCGACCGGTGTCCTCGAACGGAGTAGTACTTGGTGCAAACTGAGTTTTGCGCGAACAAAGGGTGGAGCAAAGTATACTTTTGCGCTAAAAAGGACTGGCGCAAAATACCTTATGAACTGGCGCAAAAGTGACAAATGCGCTAGTTCGTCAAAGTTCGACCCTATGATCGATTTTCAACCCAGAAAACACTTCAACCACTCAAATTCAATAGAAAAAACATACTTCTGTATCCATAAACGCATATCGATCAAAACACAATCAAAATTAATGATTAAAAACGTTTTTTGATCACTCAATTTGATAGAAGCAGTAGTCGACAGTTTATGAACCCAGATTCCAAAAATCATAAAAACCAATCGATTAACAATTTAAAGTGCAATTAAACTATCAGATGATGTTCTATACCAAAAATCGCACCTAATTCAATGATTTTCAGCTTCAAAAACACGCAAACTTTTGAAATCGATTTTCACACAATGTTATTTTTCGAAAAACACTGTTTGGTCCAAAAACTCGATTCACACTGCTCTGATACCACTTGTTAAACCCAGATAACTAGTTGATAAATAATCACACACAATAAGGATCAAGAGATAAATGAATCAGATTAACATACCAACAATCCCTTGATTAATCAATGAAAACCAATGTGTGTTCCTGATACCTTGGCGTACGAATACAGAATACGGCTACCTCTACTAGAATAATTATCAGGATTATTGAGGATTAACCTAAAACCTAATTAATTAAAACCTATTTATACTTAGGTCGTATAAGCCTAATGGGCTAGAGGCCCAATTACAAACAACTATCAAATAATTACAAATTAGACCTCCTAATTTAACTTTAATCTTGAATACAATTTATGATCCAACATTGTGTTGGACTAAAGACCTGGATAAGGTTGATGTCTATAATGACTAAAGACCTGGATAGGGTTGATGTCTACCATGACTAAAGACCTGTATAGGGTTGATGTCAATGGTTGTCCACCCTTGAACCATGCTTATAACATAGATACGTGGCATACTTTTGTGTTCCCGCCACCTTCAATGGAAACGTGTCCCCCCCTGTCACCGAAATATGTTGTTTTGGGTATTGAGTATTATCCATGTTTTCGGTGATGTTTTGAGTATGGATTTTTATCCATGATTTGTAGTTTTAATTATTAAACCTTGTCCGTGTTTATGGATATTTTGGATAACAGAGTTTTGTCCACGTTTTCAGTGTTTGAATATTAATTCTTATTTGAGTTTTGAGTGAGTTTTGATTTTGAGTTTACATATTGAGGAAATGCTTTATATTGGTGTTGTCATCACTTAAAGTGCGTGTTATTGGAAAATGGGTCGTTTTCAAATTTAGAGTAAATCATTTTAGAAATCATGATTTAAGCTGCATTCTTTCCGTTTAACGATTTATATAATCATGATGAAAACTTTTGAACTCAGTAGGTGTTAGCCTAAAATTTTTAGTTGTCGGAATATGCATCAGGTTCCGGTTGAGGTATGATTCTAGTGACACTGTGAAGAAATGAACGTTGGCTAGATACACGAGAAGTGAGTAGCTATTGGGTGAAGTCTTCCGCACTTTGGGATTAGCAACGTGTTTGGGTTTTAGTAACACCCGACCTTATTTAGTCTTTATATAAGACCTGGATTATTATTTTTTGAGGTTAAATCTAGAGTCCCATCTGAGGTATTTCGAGTATTGAATGGTAAAAAGAGAATTTACCCTTTATTCGATGTATTTATTGAAAATTTTAATTAGTTGCTCTTTCCAAATTTCAGGGTGATACAAGTTGGTATCAGAGCATAAGTTTGAGAGATTTAGGTATTGAATTTGGATGCCTAGACTCACACTAGCGTGTTACTAAGCAAAGGAAAGCGAGATTGTACGATTGGGCACTTTAAGATAGGATATTTTTAGGTCGAAAGATTCACAAGAATCGGAAATCATGATGCGGGTAGCAAGGATCTTCATGTATGGTACGTTCATATTTGCACCTGGCCAGTGTTATGGTGAACTTACATTGCATGTATATGCTTGAATCGCCTTCACGTGATGATCGATGGGGTAGAGGATAAATTCCTTGGTGAATAGTCATTTGAAGAAATTGATGTTTATAACTTTGTCACTTTGTGTGACTATATAAGTATGATGAGTACATTAAGTTGACCATGTTGGGTCAGATTTATTGGTTGAATTAGAACCTTAGGCTTATGGAATCTGCCTTGTTTCAAGAAGAAATTGTAAGGTCGGCCAATTTAGTTGTCGATTATTGTCTTACGATGTTTGAACATTTGGGTATCGGTAGTGTGACCGTTGAATTTGGTGAGCTTGGTCCTAAGTTTTGAGCCTCGACCAAAATTCATGCACGAAATTTACTTCTAACATAATTTGCCTAAAGTATTTCATACTTTCCCAAATCATCATGCGGATTATATTATGAATTTTTGGAATGACGTATAGCACGCACAAGATTTTAAACCATGATTTTATACATTCATAAAATTGTTTTATTGCATGTGGTTGAAACCTTTGTTGACATTTTTTTTATCCTTGTTGTTTGTTTTTTTTGGAAGGGTGTTCTATGCTATGCCAAGACTAATCCTTTGGCAAATTATGACCTTAAGACATCATCCCTGATTAAACCTCAATGGCCACAATTATTGTGTACGTCTGGATTCGAACCCTGGGCAAATGGGATATTCCACCACATCCCCCAGGGCCTTAACCGGTACGCCACAACCTTTGTTGTCAAACACTATATTTGGATATTGTAATATCCATGTTTTAATGTTGTTTGGGGTCTTGGGTAAGTAACTGCGATTTATGACCTTGATGCTGGATTTCCTCCACATATGTTAAGGTTTTGAATGAAGGAGTTATTTCCATATTTTGGTGTTTGGTTTTATTCAGAATGTTATTCCATGCGAGTTTGTTGAGAAATGTTACTCTAAGTCGCGTTGCAACAAAAAGGATAATTTTTTAAAAATTTGATATTGTATGATTTCTCTATTGAGTTTTGTGTTAGTACTTTGCACACTACTTTGACGTATGAATTGATTTTTACTCGTAGTGTGAGTAAGCGTATAACAGCACCATGATTGTAACACCCTCAAATATGATAAAATCAACTAATTAAAATATTGATATATCATCAAGTAAGAAACAAAACTTCCTCCTACAAATCAAAACTCAATATACCTCAAGTTAAAACTTTGTGATTAACCTCAAAGAATCTAAACTCCAATAACATACAAGAACTAAACTGGAGTCGGGTGTCACTCAACCCATATACAAATTGATCTTTCCAAAAACAAAATGCGGAAGACTTCACCTAGCTACACTCCTCGAGCACACAACTAGCACTCTTCTCTTCACAGTGTCACTAAAACTATTCCCAACCGGAACCTGATTCACATTCCGACAAATAAAAAGGTTACACTAACGCCTAGTAAGCTCAAGAGTTTTCAACACGAATAAATATATCATTAAAAAGGAATAATGCAATTTAAATCATAACATTTCAAAATGATATGTTTCAAATATGAAAACGACTCATTTTCCAATAATATGCATTTTAGGCGAAGAAAATACCAATATTAACGTTTTCCAATCCAAACTATTTTAAGGGCGAAGATCTCAATATAAAACGTTTTTTCGTAAATTAATTTCAACCCAAAACTCACTCAAAACGAGAATAGAAATCGAACCCTCAATTTATGAAAATGCGGATAAAACTTTATATCCCGAAACACCTAAAACATGTGTGGGGCATAATACTCAACCCATAAATCATGGTTAATAACCCACATATACAATACGTCACCGAAAACACGGATACTGGGTCCAATACTCATGCGACTATAAAATGGAAGGAATCCAAATATCAAAACGTGGGAATGACATATTTCATTCAAACCTTAAAATATGAAGAAGGAATCCAATATTCAGGTCATCATTTACAGTCAACCACACAAGCCAAACGATAATAAAGTAAGGCGTTAATAATTACAATGTTAGTGGTCGACGATGGGGGAGACCCGTATCCGTTGAGAGTGGAGGAACATAAAAGTATGCCACTCTTAAAACGTTAATCGCATGACACCTCACGACATAAAATCCCAAGTGTCCCTACAACTTCTTAACAAGTTTCACCTGAAGAGTCGGTTGACCGTGGTGAACATTACAATAAATTCCACTCCGAAGGCCCGACACACTTAAAGACTACCACCAAGGCATTACTTCAAGCGGCGGAGGTTCTAGTGTCTACCTCCCTGGTAGCACTTCCAGACTCAACCCTCCTAGTGCCTAGTTGAAAAGTTTTCGGTCGTAAAACATGGGTCCCGGAGTCCAACCCCGCAATACCCAATTGACCACCAAAACAGACTGACTTATGTGCCTATGGATCCAATGCAACACAGTCTAACATTACATGACTACACAGGAATGACCAACACACTCGAGCATGTAATTAAAATCAATATGCAACAAGGTGCATTAGTATGTAAATCATAACTGGGCTCTACACTGAGCCATTAAAACCGGACAATTGTCCCCAAGACTCTTTTAAGTCAACACCGAGCTAAAGTGGTCAAACCCCTTTTTGACCAATAAATAACGGTCCCCAAATAATAAAACGCAATCGACTCGCGTCATGCAAACACACGCTCCAAAATACATGAATAAACTCCAACATAGTTTAGATTGGGACAAATTATTTTCCAAATTAACTTATACCATTTATTCCTTCAAAAACGTCCTATAACACAAAATTAAGCATTTCTCCAAAACAAACGCTAAAAGTGTCTTTATATGCAATAAATCATCAAAACCCTTTCATTTATGACTTATTTATCAAAATGCCTAAAAATCCCAAATATGGTGTTTCACAAGATTTATAAAATCTTATTTGTTCAAATAGCAAAACTCATCAAAGATATCAACATTTTATAATAATCATGTAAAACACATAAATACTCTAAAATAGACATTTTTGGCATGTACAACGTTTTCACAAATCAACTTCAACTCACCTTGCAAGATTTAGGCTAAATCTAGGTTTTACCCCAAAATGTGAGCCTCCTTTGATGAAGGTTTGAAACCTCCAACCAATATCTCAAGATCATAGATCCAACACCTCCACAACGTTTCCTTTACCACAAAGCTAACAAAATCACACCAAAGTTGAAGGATGTAAGGAAGATGATGGAAAACATCAAACCCTAGCCTCTAAAAGAAAGGATGAGGAGATTACCTTGACCATAAACCCTTGGATCAACCCAAGATCATCAATCCTATTCTACCTCAACTTTAAAAGCTTCAAAAAACGAAACCCTAGGTCTAAGAATCACCAAAATAGGACCAAGAGTGAAGGAGATAACACCAAAAGAAGAAAACCCCAAAAATCTTGATTCTTAAGCGTCCAGACCCTTCCCGCGGCTTGGCCAGCGGCTTGGTCTGTGGCTTGAGGCCGCTGGAAAGTCCGTGCGTGTCACCCTTGCTGACCATAACGACTTGTGCGGTTTGTGCTACGACTCAAGGTCGTGCACCAGGCCGCGGGGCTCTATTTCTTCGTTTTTCCTTCTGTTTCTCATGCCCGATTCGATCCTCAATGGCTCCACTACAATAAGGAAATAAAACCTTCCTAAATCTCCATAATGGTGGTTATACGGTTATGATCGTATGAGTTAAGGGTTTCCAAAATCATGGGTGTTACAATGATAGTTTGTCTTAATGCTTGTTTTATGCATTTTCAGTTGTAGTTACCATCGTTTTTGGTTCACACATATGCATCATATTGATTTATTGGTATACATGTGATTATATTTACTATTTTGGAGCAAAGATCATGTAGGTTATTTGGCCTAACATTTGGAGCCGACCTAAATCATTTTTACATTGCGAACAAAGCGCATGCGCATACCGTTTTACTAAGTTTTGAGAAATAAATTGACGCATGTAGGTTTTGTTGGGGAATTTTATTCCATGTCGTTTTATGGTTAAAAGAGAGAATTTTTGGAGCTTGATGTCGTGTAATTTCATTTTTTGAAGTTTCGTACAAATATTTTGTTGCACTCTATTTTAATGCAGGAAATCATTTTGCATACATGGCGTAAATACATACATGCTAGGACCATAGCGGTTCATTTGAAAAGTTTGTTGAGCATACTTTCGTGTTTCCATTATTAGTTTAAATAATGATCAAGTATCTTTCAGGATGGTTTTAATGTGTGTGGCAAGTGTGGCCACTTTGCACGACTACCTAGTAAGGGCTAGTAAATTTTACACGTACGGTTAATTATTGTAAAGATTTTGCGTTTCAAAAGTCTTATAAAATTTCAAAATGACATATTAGTTTGAAAAACCTTGAACTCATTAGAGCTATAGATTTAACCCCTATGTGAAAGGAGTTGTGATTAGGGACTAAAGAAGTCCTTGGAAATTGAAGCATCGGATGATCCAATTGTAGGCATATTTGAATTTTGGAAATTCGACCTTAGAGTCTGTTCACATGTGAATAATCAAGGTAGTAGATTTATGTTATTATCTCAGTTAAGTGGTGATCTTTTCGTTTTGATAAATCTTCGGGTTAAAGCCTTGTGTGGTTGCTTGCATATGGTTGGATTTGAATTGATGGGTTGTTTGTTCAACATGTTATGTGTTGGTGGTGTACCATCTTAATGAGTCTTTGTGAATAAAGGAGATGTTGTGGTTCGTTTGTTAAAGCTGCAAGATTTGGGGTTTTATTTCCATATCAGATGTCAACTTTAAGTCCTTATTAGGGATCGACTCAGTGCAACCAGGAATGAAATACTTCTTGGCATACCCACGTTCTCGATATGGCCATTTTGATTTTAGGCATCGACTTGTTCTTTTGAGGTCAATGATCTTTGGAATGTTTGGAAGTACTTAAGTTAGATCATAAGAAGTGGTTCCTTTCAGTGGTAGGACTTTAAGGAGATTAGATGTTGGTAATTAATTATCGATGACTAAGATTTTCATGATATGGTAAAGGTTTTTATCGACTGAATGATTGATGTTGAGTATATTTTGGAGTTGCGCAATCACCTAATTTGAATAAAATGACTCCATGGAGAGCATATTGGCACGTCCTTGGAAGGAAGACTCTGCCAATAACAAGGGTGAATTATCAAGGAATTTTGAGAATTATTTGGGTTTGGTGTTGATCATTGGAATAATGATTCAGAATCATGTTGAGCTAGGATGGATTAGTCGATGAGAAGTTGAGATCACAACCTACACTTGAGGTAGTACGTGTCACCTAAGGTTGGGAGGCAACCGAGATGATGTTGTTAGAAATTGCTCCAATAAGATTTGATGTTCTCTCTGGTATGAGTGTAACGTATCAAGGTGGATGTTGGATGTCAGAGTCTTCACGAAAATCATCATGACAGGTTTTGTCAAGTGGTTATCGAATATCATTTATAGATGAATTGGGATAGAGACACATACTTGGAGGAAAAGAATTGGTCGTTTTATGAAAATGATGTTATTTGAGGCTTATATCTTTAGAATGTTACCCTTTTGGAAGGAGTAGATGAAAAAAAAATTATCGGACTGGTGCTCAGTATTGTGTAGTATTAAAATGTTTTTTGTATGAACCAGATTTTGAGGATGAAATCTCTTTTAAGATTGGGAGGATTGTAACACCCTGAATTTTTATCCCAATTGAAGAAAAGTGTTGAACTGGGTGAATTGGTAAAGGAAGAACCACATATGGAGTATGGCTATAGTGTCATGTGATTGTGACATTTGTCACAATAACACCAATGGTACTGAGATTATGGTCGTCTCAGCTATAGTTCCATGTGGTTGTGACACCTGTCACAATAGCACCAATGTTACTAAGAGTATGGTCGTCTCGACTATAGTGCCCTGTGGTTGTGGCACCAGTCACAATATCACCAATTGTACTAAGAGTATTGTTGTCTCAGCTATAGAGACATGTAGTTGTGACATTTTTCACAATAACACCAATGGTACTGATAGTATGGTCATCTCGGCTATGGTAACAATTGGTTGTGATATCTGTCACAATAGCACCAATGGTATTAAGTGTATGGTCATCTCGGCTATAATGACATGTGGTTGTGACATCTGTCACAATAGCACCAATGGTACTTAAAGTGTGGTAGTCCCGGCTATAGTTCCATGTAGTTGTGACATATGTCACAATAGCAATGGAGATTACCATGTGGTTGGTCATCCCAACGAATGTGCCATGTAATTATGACAATGGTGTAACAACCGTAATTTTTGGGTATGTACTATTTCAAGTTAGTGTAGAAATCGATCTTTTAAGAGAAATAGAGGAAATGGGATTTTGGTATTAAATACTAGATTTTATAGTCTTTCTAGATGAGGAATTCAAATATGAGTCCAATGGTTCTTTCCAGAACAAAATCGGAACTAAAACGAAGAAGTTATGACCAAAACAGTGTTTGGTGCATTCTCGACTATAGTGTTGGCAATTGTGACACTGTCACTATAGCATGTCACAATCGCTGAAAACCAAAACAATCTATACAATCTGATCGATTGTGCCCGCGATTTTTACATTGTCACCATAGAATGGCATAATAGCATGAGGGTACCAGTGTGCATAAAGTCACGATTTTCAGCCTCATTCTTCATTTTTTTCATATCTATCTCATTTCTACTCCGTTTTTTATGATTCAAAGTGCTATGGTTTCTTATTTGAGATATTTTCAAGGATAGATTTTTAGTTTTGGAAATATCTAAGAGTATTTGGTGGTGTAGTGGAAGCAAAGATCAAGAGCTCACCATCATCACTTCCATCTTCAAGAAATTTACGATTTTCTAGGTTTTCACCAAAACCTAAGTGGTGAGTTCATCATCCTAGTATCTAAACTTTATTATGAGTTATAAATTCTCCATTGATGACTTCCTAGTCTTTATGTTTCTCAAATTTCGGATTGGGGGATTTTGGGGAAGTTGGGTCAAAACTAGGGTTTTGGTCAAAATGGAGATTTTGATATAAGATATTTGTGGGAATTATTCTAAGTGCTCGGATATGTATATTTATGTTTGGGAACTTGTGAATCTAGGTTTTTGGAAGAATTTCTTGTGGATTCAAATTTCTTCAATAAAGCTCATATTGGAGTAAAATTTAGATTTAGCCTAAATCTAGCAAGGTGAGTTCAAGTTGTTTTGTGAAAACTATGACATTGCCAAAATTGTCCATTTTGATGTATTTATGCGTTTTACTTGATAATTATAAATGTTGGATTATTTGATGAGTTTTGCGTATTTTGATACATTTGATTTATATAACTTGTGAAATACACATATTTGGAGTTTTTGGACATTTTAATAAATAAATCTTGAGAGAGTGTCATTTTGATGATTTGTTTCATGTATGAAGATTATTTGACGTAAATGCTTTCTTAGAGAGTAAAGAAATATTTATAATGAAACAAACCCATTCAGCTATAAAAGCATCATCGTACTTACAACCAAGTTGTTGGCATACACTACCGTCACACGAGGTGACAGCGTGTCTGGCTCATACTGCCTTAACTGTGACACACCCCCCAATTGCATAAACGGGACAGACACCCCGATAAGAGCACAGGCGGGACACCCCCCCCCCCCCGACTTTGGCCATACTCGCTCACAACCATGTATGCATGCATTAGCAAACAACGGTAACATAACCAACTTAGAATAATACTCGCATGGATAAGGCTTACAAAAATATAAAATGCTCTAAAAAAAATTCCACATACCTTGAATCAAATTAACATAGAAAAGCGTTTAGTTAGAAAAACTCACCTGTCATCCTGTGCTAAAAATCATCCACACTTGGAATTGCCCGGATCACAGATTCCTAAGTCATAAAATAGGTTCGTTCGGTGAGTCACAAGTTACTCCCGAAATGAAAGAAATCACTTAACCAGCGATGCTAGGAGAGTGGTCAATAAATCCTACGAATCGACCCTCGGCGAAAAGGTTCCTGAACCGCTCGATCTAGTACTACCAGAGTTCCCTCGGCAAGGACTCTCCCGGGATCACCCAAGTCGATCATGATCGGGATCCCCTAGACCTCACTCCTGGGATCACCCGGGATCCAGCTTACTGGGATCGCCCAACAGCCACTAAGCTCGGGGTCACCCGGTGCCACTACTTCCCCAGGATCGCCCAACTGGAACAAGCCCTGGGTCACCCGGCACCACTCCTTCCCCGGGATCACCCGGCTGGAACAAGCCCAGGGTCGTGGTGGTTTCCTGTCCAGCGCCTAAGCCGACCGAAGTCGGTTGCCAACGGATTCTCGGCCGCTGCAACACCCAAATCCGTTCGACCCCAAAGTCGGCCGGGGATTAATTCTCGACAACAAAAACTCTAATCCCCCCTCCCCCCTTTGGTTGATTAAATCATCCCTCACAGTTAGGTTATGAGTTCTCATCCAATCGATAACTATCCAAAAAAACCCAAAACTCAACATTTCTCATTAGAGATTCATGGAATACACAGTAAGATATTCTTAATCGCTTAAGCAAGTACTCCACTATTCCAAACAACAACAACAAGAGGAATACTAGGGACATACCTTGATAGGATTGATGAACGGATTCCAATTCTCTAGCACTTCTCCACACCAAGAACACACACAAGACCCTCCCTGGTTTCTTTGGTATTTTCTCAAAAATGGAAGTGGCGGCTAAGGTAGTAGGGAAATAACCCTAACCTTTCACATTTACAAATAGCCCTTACACAAAAGAAGTTTTGGACATAAAGCACCCAAACTCTTATTTATTACGCCTTGGCACGGTTATTACAATATCCACCCCTCAAAATAATTTCGTCCCCGAAATTTCTTCATTGAACAAACTGGGATATTGGGCTTTCATGTCCGCTTCTAACTCCCAAGTTGATTCTTGACCTTTATGGAATTTCCACTGCACTTTCACCAATTGAATCTATTTATTCATCACCTTCTTCACTTTATGGTCCAAGATGGTCACCAGCTCCTCAACGTAAGATAGCTTCTCATTCAAGTGAATGTCATCCAATGGCACCACTACGTCCAAATCTGCCAAACACTTCTTCAGATTTGATAGGTGGAATGTAGGGTGAATCCCCTGCAATTCCTTAGGTAATTCAAGCTTGTATGATACTTTTCCAACACGCTCCACGATAGTAAATGGGCCGACGAACCTCGGCCTCAATTTCCCTTTCTTCCTGAAACGGATTACCCCCTTCCAAGGCGAGACCTTTAACATAACCATGTCCCCCACTTGGAATTCAATTGGTTTCCTTCGCTTATTCGCATACATCTTTTGACGGTCTTGCACCGTCCTCAACTTTTCTCGAATCTGGTTTACCTTATCAGTCGTTACTTGTACTATCTCCAGGCCCGCCAATTGTCGTTCTCCCATCTCGTTCCAACATAAGGGTGTTCTACACTTAGGCCTATATAAAGCTTCGAATGGCGCTGCTTGAATACTCGCATGATAACTATTGTTTTAAGAGAACTCTATCAATGGTAGATGAACTTCCCACGATCCTTTGAAGTCAATAGCACAAGCTCGTAGCATATCTTCCAATGTTTGGATGGTTCTCTCACTTTGACCATCCGTTTGAGAATGATAAGTGTTAATGCCAAAAATCATCCAAAGGCTAATTTAAGGTAGATATGTAGCTTTATCCAACTAAAGAAAGTAACCATGCGACAATGTATGCGATAACAGATAAAATAAAGACACAAGGGATTTGGTGACGTGGAAAAACCTCAACAAGGAAAAAACCGCGGATGACAGAGAGATGTCCTCGTGCACTATGATCACCAAACAGGGGTGATATCCTTATGTATTACAACGTTTTACACGATGAACAACAGAAATGTGTATATTAACTTAGAATAAGTATAGGTCGTGTGTAAAAACACTTGTGTTGTGCGTAATATATTGTTGTTGTGTAATGCGAAGGGAAGGATTGCAGTTTTTCCTTTGCGTGGCTTGTAGTCTCTGTATTTTTGAGATTCGATGTCAAAATGAAGCGTATATCTTTAGTATTTATAGTCTTGATCCTTCATAAATATGTCTTTGTAACGGTTGATGCTCCATAATGGATTTAATGGTGTTGATCGGTTATAGCCGTTGATACTTATGAGCATTTAAACCTGCATTAAATAAATAAGAAAAGAACGTTGGGTCGTACGTTAGTATAGTCGTGGTCGAGAGTAATCTTACGACGGTCGTACGACGCTCGACCGACCTTTGAGTTAGTGTCGACGAGTACCGTGGTTATGTTCGATCGACAGGACCTTATCTTAATACAAGACAAGTCGTGTGAAATATGCATTTAATGTGTCTTCGTCGTAGTCGTGGAATTTACCTAAACAGTTTTCCCCAAAATTTGAAATTTAAGCGGGAATTTTAAATTTTAATTTTTGTCGAAAATTTTGGCGGTTGCCACGTGTCACTTGGAGAGTGGCTCTCGTCATGGTGGAACCGAAACGGTTCGATTTTAACTAGACTCATGATGATCTGACTAACACATGTGACGTCATGGTGGCGTGGGAAACATGCGTGACAGTTGTGCATGACAGGTTTCGATGATCTAACGATGCTCACGAATAGTCGATCGACACGTGTCGATCATCGAGCGACTGTACTCGATACAGATTTTGCGCATAAATAGGGATAACCAGGGAAAGTTTCCTTTTATGCTTTCGAAGTTTTCTATAGAGAGATTTTAGCAAATCCTTTGTCGAATCCTTACCAAAAATCAGTGTGATCCTTGCCATAGTTTTCGAGACTGTAGCGACTTATATAAGGTACGATCTTCTACACCCTTTTTCATGTGATTTAAAACCCACGCTAGAAAATGTAGGCATAACTGGGATATACTGGGGTTGAGTGAGCTAAAGATTATCTTGAGTGGATTAGCGATGTCGAGCGAATCGGCTAGCACGATCCAGAGCCAAGACGATATGGATGATCTTAGGCACTTAGTGCAGATTCCCACTACCGTGGCCATTAATTCTCCAGGCCAAATACGTCCGGACATGTGTCCGGATGGGTACATCGTGATATATGAGTATCCTTTCAAGATAGGGTTTAAATGGCCCTATTCTCCATTATCAAGGTTGTTCATGCTCACGTTCAACCTTACACCGGGGCAACTTATGCCCTAATTCTGGAAAGTCGTCTTGGTCATCGAGCGACTAACGGGGACATGGGGGTCACCGTTCGATGTGAACGACGTCCTCATGGCGTACGTCGTGAAGACTAACGGTTTTCACCGTTACAGTATTTTATCTAAGTATCGAGGCGATTGCACCCTGGTACTTAACACTACGGTTAATGACCATGAATCGAAATCTAGATACGCCTTTGTACGTATGGCCTCACTGGGTCCAGACAGTGATTGGATCGAGTCTGACTGAAACACGTCGAGTGAGTTTTTAATCTTTAGCTTTTGTCTTTGTCGCTTGTACTTTATTTGATTTGTTTACTATTGTTTTTCTTTTTGTTGATTTCAGCAATCAAGTTCGACGAGGTACGACCGAACAGCGATTTGGTGTACAAGATAACTCGTTTTTTGGGTTATAGTAAAGTCGATCGATCATACTCTCCCCTTTCGTCGACAGGTACTGACGATGACGTGACCATCATCGAACCTTCTGAGGTCGCGGAGGACGAGCAGGAGAAAGAAGAAGAAGTGAAGGAGTAAGAAGAACAAGAAATGGCAGGTAATATGCCCGATTTTTCTCCTTTTCCTTTAATTTCCTTTGTCTCTTTCTTCGTAATTTAACTTTGTCGTGCGTTTCTGCGTTTTCAGGCTGATCACCTGCGAAGATCACCAGTGCGGCCGATCGGAGGAAGGCCCAACTGGAGTTGGCCCGTAAGGGCAAAGAGAAGAGGAAAGCGGTTGTGACTACTAGGTTGAGCCTGCCCAAACGTACACAGATGGCGGTTCCGAGGGAACCGTCGTCGAGGGGTGGCGATGCATCGAGCGTAGCTAGCCCCGAGAAGGCGAAGATGGGAGACCCAATTCCTGTGGTCCTTATTAACGTTGCACCTCCGATGGTGAATCCTTCGGAGGTGTCGAACGTCGATCGCCACCTCCGGAGCAAGCGACTCAGGGCTCTGGTTCTGTTCCCACATTCGATAAGGGGAAGGGACTTGTCGAAGTCTAGACGGTCAACTTTACGTTGCCGTCGGACTTTATAGCAGATGACATCCTCGATCGGGCGAGGATATTTCCCCATATGGGGAAGTATTTGCTTCCGCACTTACAGGGGAAGTTCAAGGAGATGACGATCGACGACGTGGGATCCCACGTCTCCGGTCTCGCCTTCATGGTAACGGTCGACACCTACCTGCTTTATATACTTTTCGTTTGATTGTTTGTTTTTTAGCATCATGTACTAATTGCCATGTGTCATTTATTGCAGACATTCCAAGCCTCTCTCGGTCTCTACGGGGATATAGAGAGGATTTGGCGTCTCCTGCCCACTACTCTTGATAGAGAGAAGGCAGCACTTGAGAGAGAGAGAAGGCTGCCCTAGCCAAGGAAAATGAGCCACGTCTCGAGTGGAATCCTTAACCGTGAGGCTCGAGGAGGATAATATGATCACGAAGGTCTCCAATCGCCAGGTGGATGATCTACAGACACGTCTTTACGTGTCGTGCGAGATCCTAAAGGGGACTAGGAAGGAGCTGGAGCGGGCCCAAGTGTCTGTGGTCGATAATGAAAAAGAGATCATGGGCATGAAAGTGGAGGAGGCCGAGCAGAAGGCCAAGATCGAGGAGCTGGAGGAAGATCTCAAGTCTATCGAGGCTTTCAC
This sequence comes from Arctium minus, assembly GCA_954870635.1. Lineage (NCBI taxonomy): Eukaryota > Viridiplantae > Streptophyta > Magnoliopsida > Asterales > Asteraceae > Arctium > Arctium minus. The sequence continues at coordinate 79,916,841 of OX941083.1, read as the reverse complement.
TCGGTGGACGACAAAGGCGGCGATCATGAGGCGCCATCTTGCTGGGAAGAATCCCCTAGCCAATGTTGCTGAAGACCTTAAGACTTACCTTGCGGACGTCGGGAACGAGAACGATCTGGACTCCAAAGATGAGAAGGACGTCGAGGTGGTCAAGGTCGATGAAGAGAAGGCTAAGGTGGATGAGAACCAAGCTGGTGATCTTTCTACGTCGCAGCCTACAGAAGATACTCCTCCATCCTGAGTCTTTTGTTTTTATGTTTTTAAAATATTTTCCTAGGTCGACCGTTGGTGGTCGAGTCTTCCACTGTAACCATTTACTTTTGATTCTAATACAAATGGTTTTTATCTTATCTTGTCGAGCAAACATACATTAAATAAGCATACACGACATCAGAGGATAAAGATATAGTACTTATGATTTTTCAAACCTGTGAATCGTCCGACCAAGCAATCATTCAATCCAAAGATAATTTAAGGATACCTGCGACTGAGGCATTTCAAACAATTTCACCCAAGGATACTTGCGACTAAGGTAATCCAAGTAGTTCAATCTCAAAATTCTTGCGACTAAGGCATTCATTCATAGAAAATTGTTCTAAGTTAGACTTAGATTATAAATCTTGGAGTTTTTACAAGACTACGTCGTGTGAAAGACTTATGGTCTTGTGTCGTGCGATCCTGTGAGGAAACATTGTCAGAGGTTGGTCGTTGGCTAGACAATGACCCTCCGATGCTTAAGTCAATATTGGTCATGAGAAATAATCGTAAGGGAAAAAGTATGACGTACTTAGAAAAATACTTCTTGAGATGTGTTGCATTCCAACTACGTGGGATTTCTTGGTCGTCGAGAGTTTGGAGCCTATAGGCACCTTTTCCCACGACTTCAGATATACGATATGGACCTTCCCATTTAATGGAAAGCTTACATGCGTTTGGATCTTGAGTGTTTTGAAATACTCGATGTAAGACGTGGTCGCCTTCTTGGAAGACTTTAGTGTTTACGTTTTTGTTGAAATAACATTCAACTGATTGTCTCTGGGATGCCATTCGAATCAACGTTGATTCTCTCATTTCTTCAAGAGCGTCGAGATTGTAACTCAAATCGACTAAGTTATATCTCGATGTTGGTAAATGGACTTCGACGGGTAGAACTGCTTCACATCCATAGACTAAGGAAAAAGGAGTTTGTCCTGTGGACGTTCGTGGAGTCGTACGATTTGCCCACAGGACTGAATGAAGTTCTTCGACCCATTTTCCCTTTGCTGTTTTCAAACGTTTCTTGATCGAGTTTATGATCGTCTTATTGCTCAATTCTGCAAGTCCATTCGATTGAGGATATCGTGGTGTCGACGTCGTGAGTTTTATGCCACGATCCTCGCAAAATTACTGAGTTCTTTCACTTATAAATTGAGATCCATTGTCGCAAACAATTTCCGATGGTATTCCAAACCTGCATATAATGTTATTCTGGATAAAGGATATGACCTCTTTGTCCCGAACATGGGAAAAAGTGGTTGCCTCTAACCTTTTAGAGAAGTGTAACACCCCGAATTTTGGACTATGAATTATTTCGTATTTATAATTGCTTATAATTCGCTCTTATAAAGTCACCTTAGATCAGTCGCGAACTCGGAATCGAAATAAGTCAAATTTCAAGAGGAAAAGCACATTCGACGAGAGTGCTATGGTCACTCTCGCGATCGCAAAGTCTCTGAAGTCAAAGGACTTTCGGTACATTTCAGGCGAGAGTGCCAAGGTCACTCTTGTGGAGTCACAATCGTGGAAGACAAAAGGGCTCGTGGGTCTAAGCCCAAGGTACAAACTCGGCGAGAGTGACCGGCGAGAGTGTCCTGTCATTCTCGCGATGTCACAATCGCCGACGGGCTGAAAGGCATTAAAAGCCTGATTTCAATTGGATAACTCATTTATTTCAACTTTAGGGTTTTGGAAGAAAGCCGATTTTCTCTCTATAAGGTAAGGTTCCTCATTTTCAAACTCCATCTCTTTAGTATGTAATCCTCACTAGAATCCTTGTTGGGAGTATTAAATACTAACCTAGGGTTCCTCTCTTTTGGTATTCAAACTCTAGCTACTTTGTGGACCAAGGATTCTCATCACTTTCTTTCTCTTCTTCAACCTTCTAGGGTTTGTCTACTTGACTCTCTAGGTAAGTTTCTTAACCCATACTTACTCCTACTTGCTCTTCTACTTGCTTATGAGAAATTTATGAATTGTGAAGTATTAACCTAAAACTAGGGTTTTGCATATTCTCAATAAATAAGACTTTGAGGGTTCATGGGAGCATGTAAACGTCTTGAGGGGTTCCTTTATGCATGTAATATGGTAGAAAACTAATTTGTGATAATGGGCCACTCCTCTAGGAGATTGAAATAATTTACACACATTCTTATCAGCAGTTGGAGTATCACTTGGGGTTAGGGAGTAATACGTGATTGCATGAGCGTTGTAGTATATTGATGAGCGTGATTATATCAATTGCAGGAAATGTGCTTTGCATGAGAATTGTTAACCATACTTGATCATGATCTATATGAGGGGTTTTTGTATCTATCTCCTTGTACACAAGGATTTAGATAGCATGTTTATTATTGGTACAATTGTTGCCCGTTGGGCACTAGCGGGTAGAAAATAGGGGGCATAAGTCTCTGAGTTGGAACTTGGCTAGATTGGATAGGCACCCTTGTCTATAAGTCCTTGAGGTGTAACTCGACGGAGTAAGCGCTAGAGGCATAAACGGTTTGAGGATTATGATGTCCGGCGTGGCATGGGAACTAGAACCGGGATTTGTGGTGAAATCCAATAACATCATGGGTGACCCCATTCACGTGTTCTCGTCACCCAAGATGGTAATGGGTCTCCCCCGTCTTTCAGGAGTTATCTCTGTTATATTTGTACAGGATAGAAATAATGTCCCGTTTGGGAGGTATTGGCATTGATTTAATGAATGGATCTTCCGGTAACATTTAATTACCATTCATTCTTATATTATAAACTGTCTTGGAATGTTAATCCGCTAGACTTCGGCCTAACATTTGTGTTCATGTTCATTGACTCTCAGGTTCTGCTAGTGGTGCGACTAGGGCACCTTGATTCGCCGGGAGCGCACCTAGGACCCTCCATGGACCGGGCATTTTTGGGAATTCGAGAGAGAGCGTTTTGAAGTCATAGTGACACCCACCTTAATCTAGTTGTTAATTGTTCTAGATTAAATAGGTTGTCATGTATATGTCTTATTTGTTCCGCTACTTCATTTAAAGAACTACCCCAACTTTACTGGGTTTTAATCGTCATGTTACAGGTTTTTAAATCATCTCATGTTAGACGTTATACTGTCGAAATTTTAAGTTTTATTTTACCCAAATTTTTAGGGTGTTACAAGTTGGTATCAGAGCTCTAGTTTAAGTGAAATAGGTATGTAAACTCAGTTACCACCCGGGGGCAGGTGGTAATTTACCGACGATTTCCATACCCCATCTCATGAAAGGCCAGGGGACCAACGTCGAGTGTAAAGGTTTAGAAGATTTATGTGTCGTACCTAAGTGTCGTTGACATGCATCGTAGTTGTGTACATACCTGACGGCGTCTTGTCGTAGCGTCGGCCAATAGTAACCTTGTCGTGATATTGGATTGGCTAGACTACGACCACCTGAGTGATTACCGCACTCGCCGTCGTGAATTTCTTGTAGGATGTTTTGGACTTATGTTTTGCTGGTAATGCATCGCAAATTAAGTCCAGTAGATGATCGTCGATAAAGTCTATCTTGTATTACGACATATCTGGATGTTTTGAATCTAATCTTTCGAGCTTCCATCCTGTCGTTAGGAAGTTGGTCGTGTGTTAAATAGTTCATTATGTCGCTCGACCAATCTTCTTCTTCATTGTCGACTTAAGCAATGTCGTCGTGATCAATGGACAACGTTTTGAGATGTACCATGGGTACTGTGTCGAACAAAGGTTTGGTAAGTGCCAATCCGAGGTTGGCTAAAGCATCTACTTGAGTATTCAAATCTCTCGGGATTTGTTCAATCGAGAAAGGTTTGAATTTTTCAGATTTCATCTTGGCTATCCTGAGGTATGATGTCATTTTTGAATCTTTAGCTGCGAATTCACCATTCATCTGGTTCACGACAAAGAGGGAGTCGCTCTTGACGTGCAAGCCTTTTGCTACCAAGTCGTGCGTCATATTCATCTTTACGATCAGGGCTTCATACTTTGCCTCGTTGTTGGTCTCCTTGAAACCGCACCATATGGAGTACACCATCTTGCCCCCCTGTAGCGACTTTAAGACGACGCCCAGTCCTGTACCTCTAGTGTTGGACGATCTGTCGATATGTAGAGTCCAGGGTTTGTCGTCGTATGTCGCCACAGAACAAACTTCGTCTTGTGCTTCTTTCTCTAGTTCAAGACTAAAGTCGGCAAAAAAATCTGCTAGGACTTGCGATTTGACCGCGGTCCTGGGTTTAAAATCGATGTTGTAACTGCTGAGATATATACTCCATTTCGCTAGTCGACCTGTCAATTCTAGTTTTCCCAAGACAGACTTAAGTGGAAAGTCAGTAACGACAGGTATAGGATGTGATTCAAAGTAATGTCGTAACTTTTTTGCAGCACTAACTAGCGATAATAGGATCTTTTCCATTAAAGAGTACCTGGTTTCAGCGTCGAGCAAAGACTTACTTACGTAATAAATAGGCAATTGGTGTTTATCGTCTTCTCTTAATATGACTGCACTTACCGCGTTGGAGCTGACGGCTAAGTATAATTGCAATACTTTGTTGTCTTGTGGTTTTGATAGTAATGGAGGTGACTCCATATATTCTTTTAATTTTTGCAATGTTTGTTCATGGTCGTCCGTCCACTACAAACCTTTGTTTTTTCGTAGGACATTGTAGAACAGGTGACATTTATCTAACGATCGAGATATGAACCTGTTCAAGGCTGCCACTCGACCTGTCAAACGTTGCACCTCTTTGAAGTTTCTCGATAATTTGATCTCGACTATAGCTTTAATCTGATCGGGGTTGGCCTCAATGCCTCATCGAATCACCATGTACCCAAGAAATTTCCCGGTGCTGACTCCAAAGAAACATTTCGTAGGATTGAGCTTCATATGGTATTTTTGGAGGATGTCGAACGATTGTTGTAAATGCTCGATATGATTGATATCTTGTCGCGACTTGACGAGCATATCGTCAATATATACCTCCATGGTATCGCCTAGTCGATCTTTGAATATTTTGTTGACCAGATGTTGGTACGTGGAACCTGCATTCTTCAAACCAAAAGGCATAACCTTATAGCAGTAAATACCTCGATTGTAGCCCGAATATGCGTCCATGAATGTCAAGAGTTCATGTCCAGCAGTTGCGTCTACTAATGCATCAATATGCGGCAAAGGAAATGGATCCTTTGGGCATGCCTTATTCAGATCTGTGAAGTCTATGCACGCCCACCATTTGTTGTTTTTCTTTTGCACGACCACGACATTGGCTAGCCGGCCGGGGTATTTTACTTCTCGGATCTTCCCGGTCTTGAGGAGGTTATCGACTTCATCGTTAATCACCTTGTTCTGTTCTGGAGAAAATTTTCGACGTTTCTTCTTCACTGGTTTGAATGATGGATCAACATTCAGTTTATGTGAAATGACCTCAGGGTCGATGCCAACCATGTCTTCGTGCGTCCAAGCGAAACAGTCAGCATGATCCTGCAAAAAAGAGATAAGTTCTTTTTTAATAGAAGGGTAGAGCGTCAAACCTATGAAGACGATCTGGTTTGGTTTGCTTTGATCCAGGATAACTTCCTCCAATCGATAGTCGTTGACGGTGTCGAGAGTATCCTGGTTCTGTAATTGCTAGATGGATTGCTTTCTAGGTTTCATCGATGTTTTGTAGCAATCCCGATAAACTTTAGGTTCACTCTTAATCGCCTGGACTCCCCATGACTTAAGGAATTTCATCGTCTGGTGATACGTCAAAGGGACTGCCTTTATGTCGTGTTTCCAAGGTCGACCAAGAATGATGTTGTACGCCGAAGGACAGTCAATGACGCTAAATCTAGTCTTCTTGTTGATTCCATTCGCGTAGACTGGTAAAGTGATTTCTCCAAATGTGCTCGTCGTGTCCCCGTTGAATCCTACCAGTGTCGTCGAGCGACGAATGATCTCTGACTTGTCGAGTCCCATAGCCTTGATGATGTCGAGAAAGATTATATTCGCTGAGCTTCCTCCATCGACCAACACCCTTCAGGTTAAACAATTGTCGACTTTGAGATGCATGATTAACCCGTCGTGATGTTTTTGATGTAGGTCGCCCAGATCATCATGATCGAACGTTATCTTCATTGACTCCAGTTCCAATTCTTCCTTCGACCATGAGCATCGAGGGATTGGCTAATTGTTTGCCCCCTGACTAGCGTGCCTCTTTGTTGCTGAATAGGTTAGACCGCAGACGTCTGACCCTCCCGTAAAGCAGTTCACGATCTTCTCGTGGACAGGAGACGGTGGTCGAACGTTGTTGTCGGGTGTTGTTGTTCCGTCGAAGATATCCTTGAGGTTACCCTTTGGGATGTGCCAAGAGAGCTCCTTCTTGAGGGCTATACAATCGTCCGCTGTATGACCATGGTCTTCATGAAAGTCGTACCATTTAATCATGTCTTTCTTGGCGTCAGCCTTATCGCTTTTCTTTGGCTACTGAACGGTTGCTTGTGTGTATCTCAATTCCTCGACCAAGTCTTTATAAGTGCGCTTGAATCCATAGGAGGAAATCTTAGGATATTGAGGAAATTTGGTTGCGGTCGAGACTTTGTTCTTGTCGAACCTGACGTTCGATATCTATATCGACAACTCAACCTTAACTGTTGTCTTGGCCTTGAACTCTGGTTTCTTCACACTTAACCATTTTTTGTCGCTAGAGTGTTTACGTCGAAAGGCAACGTCATCTTCGACTCTCATATAGGCTAAAGTACTTACTCGTACGTCCTCGAAGTTCTCCGGAGGATATCTTGTCAGATCGGTGTATAGACCTGAACCTTCGTCTTGACCACGTTTGTACTCCTCGATCGTGGTCTTGATATCGCAATTTCGGACACTGATCATTTTCGCGTTGAATCGATTGAAGTAGCTTCGGATGGACTATCCCACTTTCTGCATGACATAGTACAGGTCGCTAGTCTGCTTCTCCATCTTGCGACTACTGGTGAACTGTTGGTAGAATTGGTTCACCAGTTCAGCGAATGACCCAATGGACTTTGGTTTGAGGCCAATTATCCATTGCAGGGCTGCACCTATGAGGGTTGCTCCAAAGCTCTTGCACATACACACCCCATAATATTGGTGCAGGATCGATACTGTCCACATCAGCTATTTGTACTGAGCGACGTTTTAAGTTGGATCCGAGATACCAGAATATTTCGGTGTGAACGTCGGGATATTGTATTTCTTTGGGACGTCGACCATTGCGATCTCGTCGACGAAGGGTGATTCTTGGAACCAGAACGAGGCTCGACGTCGACAAGTACTGTTGCACCTGGAAGTTTGGCTAGTAGCGATAGGACGCGTTCATTCTACTCTTCCAACATCTTCAATCTTTGGGCAGCAGGTTCGTCCGGAGTATTCCCTTGAACACCCAGTGGGACATGTCCTGAACTCTGAAAACCATTCCATTGCGACGAGTCAAAATCATATCCATTATATTGGAAAGTGGGCATCGGCATTGTAGGAATCGATGTTGTAGGAGGCATCATGAGAATCAGCGTTGTCGAGTGAAAGAAGGGTGGAATTGATGTCGTAAATGGCATTGAGGGGGCCTGCATTGTCTAAGGAAAGAACGGTGGAGGCGGAGGTGGTAACGTTGGCTCGGGATGACCGGAGATGCCAGGAAAAAGTGGTCTTGGGTAGTTGGGAAGCGGTGGTCCCGACCAAGACATGCTAAATCCACCTTGACCATGTGAAGGCCTTGCAGCATTGCTAGCGTTCTGATTTCTTAAGGATTCAATCTCTTCCACTGCTTGCCTGTGTTGATTTGTCAATGCTTCAATTTGAGCACGACCCGTGTTCAACCCCATGTTCATTTGAGCCATAATGTGTTCTTGAGTTCCCTGAGCAGCTGACATTGTCCTGTAAAAACAAAAAAACACTCGAGGAAACTGTTAGTACGTGGCACGATTGTCGAGGATTTTTTTTAGATGGATCCCCATGGTGGCGCCAAACTGTTAATGCCAAAAATCACCCAAAAGCTAATTTAAGGTAGATGTGGAGCTTTATCCAACTAAAGAAAGTAACCAAGAGACAATGTGCGCGATAACAGATAAAATAAAGACACAAGGGATTTGGTGACGCGGAAAAACCTCAACGAGGAAAAAATTGCGGATGACAGAGAGATGTCGTCGTGCACTATGATCACCAAATAAGGATGATATCCTTGTGTATTACAACGTTTTACACAATGAACAACAGAAATGTGTATATGAACTAAGAATAAGTATAGGTCGTGTGTAAAAACACTTGTGTGTGCGTAATATATTGATGTCGTGTAATGCGAAGTGTTGGGAACTGAAGAAAAACTCAAGTATGGTTAATGCTGCTAGTCAAAGTTAGTGCTGCTTGAACAAAGTTAGTACTGCTTAGCTAGTTAGTACTGCTAGTGGTTAGTACTGCTTAGTAGTTAATGCTGCTATAAGGAAGTTAATGCTGCTGAAGATTAATATTGCTTATATGATGAAGATTCGTATGAAAGGATATACATGGAAGCTTAGAGATATACATAGAAGATATACTGAAGATATTTTATTTATTGTAATTATCTTTGTATTCAGTATATATATTGTATTGTTTAGAATAGTTAGATAACTTTGGTTTTTTCATTCTTTTATAGAGAAAATCAACCTCAAGGCATAGATCCTAATTCTAGAGAAGTAGAATTCGTATTGGTGAGCCTGTTCATAAATATTGAGGTTGAGTGAGTAATCTTGTAACTTTAAAGCATTCAATACAAGTTTACAGTTTGTTGATTATATTCTGTTTTGATTTTCTGTTTGATTAAATATCAAAGTGTTATTCCGCAAACTTCTTTGATATTGTTTCTGAGAATTAATTCTTGTTGAGAATTCGATCCTGACAAGTGGTATCAGAGCCTAACTCTCACAGAAACAGTTATTCATCATGGAAAATCTTACAGAATCAAGCAGTACTTTGGTTTCTAAGGTTCCAATGCTCAAACCAAGTGAGTTTGACATGTGGAAGATCAGAATCAGACAATATATTCTTCTCACTGACTACTCAATGTGGGATATCATTGAGAATGGTCCTTCTGAAGCTGGAAGGATAGGACCAGATGGGAAAAGACCTCCACCAAAGACAGATGGTGAGAGGAAGATCAGACAGACAGAGATGAAGGCTTTGAGCACTCTGCTCTTGGCCATTCCCAATGAATATCAGCATCAATTTTGCAACTGCACTGATGCTCAGATTCTCTGGAATGCTCTAGAGAAAAGATTTGCTGGAACTAAGAGCATCAAAAGAAATCAAAGAGATGTTCTAAAGCAGCAGTATGAGAACTTCACTTCCACAAAGAATGAGTCTATGACTCAAACTTTTGATAGGTTCAATAAGCTCATAGGTGAACTGGCTACTGTAGGGGTGAAGATGGAACAAGATGATATCAACAGAAAGTTCCTCAGATCTCTTGGGGATGAATGGACTATGTACACTGTCTCATATAGACAGAGTGACAATCTGGAAGAGAAAGAACTTGATGATCTATACAATGATCTAAGAGTTTTTGAAACTGAGGTAGAAACCAAGAAGAAGCCCTCTGGTTATATTCACAATGTTGCTCTTCTTTCAGCATCCACTGATACTACTGCCAACCCTGAAGCAGTTAGTACTGCCAGTGGAGTAAGTTCAGAAAAAGGCACTGAAACTATCTTTGAAGCCTTTTTGTCCAGTCATAGCAGCAATTCTTTGATTAATGATGATCTGGATCAAATTCACCCTGATGATCTGGAGGAGATGGATATTAAATGGCAGATGGCCATGTTATCCATGAGGGTGAAAAAGTTCATTAAAAGAACTGGAAGAAATAACTTCTCTCAAAGAAGAGAAGATGGAGCTGGTTTTGACAAGACCAAGGTGGAATGTTATAAGTGTCACATGAAAGGACACTTTGCTAGAGAATGCAGGAGTGCTATTCCAAACAACAACCACCAACAAGCCCAGAATGGAGGATACAATCTGAACAAGAATCCTGCTCAAGCCCTTGTTTCTCAACAAGGAATGGGATTTGACTGGAGTGATCAAGCTGAGGAAGCCATTCAGAACCAAGCTCTTATGGCAGAAGTGTCTGATATCCCCACTGAGGTAAGTTCTAATCTTTGCACTAAATCTTGCATTGACACTGTCACAAGATACAGAGATCACAATCAAAGTATGTGTGATGACCTCAAAAGATTAGAAAAGGACAGAAGAGAGTATGTGTTGATAGTAGAGAGATTTGAAGAGCAAATCAAAGGCTTTCAAGCTAATGAACTTCAACACTCTTATGACACAAACTATTGGAAGTGGGAAAAGAATGAGTTAGAAACCAAACTGTCTAAGTCCTTAGAAGAGAATGATAGGCTGAAAGAGGAACTGTCTAAAGTTAAGCTTGACATAGAAAAGTTTTCATATGCTTCAAAAGCAATGGATTCTCTTCTAAAGGCTCAGATTCATGACAAGATGAAGTCTGGTATTGGATACAACAATACACCTCCTCCTTACAATAACAATTATATCCCTCCTACTTCAGACTTGTTAGAAATCAAGGAGAAAAAGGACTTATCTGAGAAAGCCTTTAAGATAGATCCTTTGGATGAAGTAGTAGTTAAGGATTTGACATAAAAAGGAGCCAGTGAGAACAGGGATAATAATGTGAGTAAAAAGATACCATTAGAAAACAATATTATCACCAATGAGGGATGTGGGAAAATCTGGGTCAAGTCCAAGGAGATAGAGAAGACTAACGGAAATGATAACAAGGTCCATTACAAACAAACCACAGTTGTGAATCCTGGATCTTGTAAACAGTGTGATTACAATAAAGCCAAGAGCCTAAATTCTGGTTTAAAAAGAGGAAATCAAAGAAACTGGAATAATCAATGGGCTCAGAAACAAGGAGTTGATCTGAATAAAATCAATAGACCAAAACCTTGTTTTATATGTGGCAAGTTGAATCATTTGGCTAAGTATTGTTACTTCAATCCAATTAACCAACAGATGAACTTTAAAAGACTTGTGCAAAAACCTGTTGGTTATAGGAAGGCTGGAAAGAAACATGTGATAAAGAAATCTGTTGAAAGTAAAGGCATTTTAAAGAAAAAGATTTTAAAAGAAAGTATCAAAATGTGGGTACCTAGAAGTACTAACAGTGTTAGTACTGCTAACAATATTAGTACTGCTAACACAGTTACTACTGCTAACAGTGTTAGTACTGCTGAAAATATTAATGCTGCTAATACTGTTAATACCTCTTCAAAGGTTAATACTGCCAACACAGTTACTGCTGCTAACACAGTTACTACTTCTAACAAGGTTAGTGCTGCTAAGCATGCAAGTGCTGCCAAGGTAGTTAGTACTTCTAAAACTAGTACTGATTCTAGCAAACATAGTTCCAAGCCTATTATTGTAACAAAGTACTCCAAGAATGAGGAGTTAAAGTTCAAAAATCTTGTCAAGAAAGAATGCAAATATTTTGATGAGAAAGGGTACCCAAGACCACTTTGGCTTGGGTTCCTACATCATACTAATTGATTTATCTAATGTGCAGGGCAACCAACAGCTCAAGGGAAAGAGCATTTGGCATGTTGATAGTGGTTGCTCTAGGCACATGACAGGCAACATGTCATGCCTTCAGGATTTCAAGCATATCAATGGAGGACATGTTGCATTTGGAGACAATCTTACTGGTGGTAAGATAAGTGGAAAAGGTAATGTCACCAAAGGTAAGATGACATTTGAGGATGTCTACTATGTTGATCAATTAAAGTACAACCTGTTAAGTGTATCACAGGTTTGTGACAAACAACATAGTATATTATTTACAAATACTGAGTGTATGATCCTTGCTCCAGGGTTCAAGGTAGTTGATGAAAGCATGATACTACTTAGAACTCCAAGGAAGGACAATGTTTACTGTCTTGATATGGACAATGTTGATAGTGATTCATCTCTAAATTGTCTTGTTTCAAAAGCTTCTGTAGATGAATCCTCTCTATGGCACAGAAGGATGTGTCACATGAATTTCAAGACTATGAACAATCTTGTTAAAAATAACCTTGTAAGAGGGTTACCTTCAAAAGTCTTTTCATGTGATGATCATTGTGTTGCTTGTCTTAAAGGCAAACAACACAAAACTTCTCATAAGACCAAAGAGTTAAATTCTGTTTCTACTTGTCTCCAGTTATTGCATATGGATCTGTTTGGTCCTACAAATGTTATGAGTATAGGCAAGAAATCTTACTGCTTGGTTATTGTTGATGATTACTCCAGATTTACTTGGGTATATTTTCTAAGGACTAAGGATGAAACAAGTGGTCTTATCAAATCCTTTATTCTAAGAATTGAAAACCAAACTAATCAAAGAGTAAAAGTCATTAGATCAGATAATGGAACTGAGTTTAAAAATCATGATCTAAACACCTTTTGTGAAGAAAAAGGTATTGAGAGGCAATATAGTGCTCCTAGGACTCCTCAACAGAATGGTATTGCTGAAAGGAGGAATAGAACACTAATAGAGGCTGCTAGATCTCTGTTGGCTGATTCAAAATTGCCAATTACCTTCTGGGTTGAAGCAGTTAATACTGCTTGTTATGTCCAAAACAGAGTTCTAGTGGTCAAGCAAAAGAACAAGACCCCATATGAGCTTTTAAATAAAAGAAAACATTTTATTGGTTTCTTCAAACCTTTTGGGTGTCCTTGTACAATTCTAAATACCAAATCTCACTTAGGTAAGTTTGATAGCAAAGCAGATGATGGATTTCTTGTTGGATATTCATCTCAGAGTAAGGCCTACAGAATATTTAACTCTTCTTCTAGAATAATTGAAGAAAGTGACAATGTCAAATGCAATGAGAGCACACCAAATCCTGTTGGATCTAGACCTCAGTGGCTATTTGACATTGATTCACTAACTAACTCTTTTAGTTTCAGTAATGAGTATACAGGAACAGGAAGTGGAGGATCAGGGATCACACAAGTTCAAGAAAGTATATCTAAATCTGTGATCTTTCCCATACCCACAGTAAATTCTGATGAAGATTGTGAAAAGGAATCAATTACTGAACCAAGTCAGAGTGAAGAAGACACTAGAGATGAGGAGACTCAAGAAAATAATGAAGTGGCATCTGAAAACACTTCAGTTGAGCTGCATGAATCTAATCTTGAGGCTGGACTGAATGAAGAACCTAGTCATAACACCAGAGTTCAAAAGAATCATCCTCCACAGCTGGTAATAGGAGATATCTCTTCTCCTATGATGACTAGACACCAAAGCAGGCTTCAGGAAATGCAAGATCAACAGCATACAGTGCTTTCTTGTTTTCTATCACAGCTTGAGCCTAAAAAGGCACATGATGCTATGAAAGAATCTAGCTGGATAGAAGCAATGCAAGAGGAACTGTTACAGTTCAAGCTACAAGATGTATGGGATCTAGTAGACCTTCCTAAAGGTCACAGAGCAATTGGCACAAAGTGGATTTTCAGAAACAAGAGATATGAAAGAGGTATTGTCATAAGGAACAAAGCAAGGCTGGTAGCTCAGGGATATACTCAAGAAGAGGGTATAGATTATGAAGAAGTGTTTGCACCTGTGGCTAGAATAGAAGCAATCAGACTATTCCTAGCCTATGCTTCTTACATGAACTTCAAAGTCTATCAAATGGATGTAAAGAGTGCCTTTCTCTATGGGTCAATTGCAGAAGAAGTATATGTCTGTCAACCACCAGGGTTTGAAAACCCAAGCTATCCAGACAGGGTATACAAATTAAAGAAAGCACTTTATGGACTACATCAAGCCCCAAGAGCATGGTATGACACTCTGTCATCCTATCTCTTGGAAAATGACTTTGAAAGAGGAGTCATTGATAAGACTCTATTTATCAAAAGAAAGAAGAAGGATATCTTGCTGGTCCAAATCTATGTTGATGACATTATCTTTGGATCTACAAGAAACAACATGTGCAAGGAGTTTGAGGATTTAATGCATCAAAGGTTCAAAATGAGTTCCATGGGGGAACTTACTTTCTTCCTTGGACTCCAAGTTCAACAGAAGTCAGATGGCATTTTCATATGTCAATCCAAGTATGTGCAGGATATTCTAACCAAGTTTGGTTTCTCAGAATCAAAACCTGTCAGCACACCAATGGAAACACACAAGCAGATCACAGCAGATCTTGAGGGGGAGGATATGGATGTGCATCATTATAGATCCATGATTGGTTCTCTCATGTATCTCACAGCATCAAGGCCAGATATAATGTTTCCAGTCTGTGTATGTGCAAGATTTCAAGTTAGGCCAAAGCAATCTCACTTTCAAGCTGTTAAGAGGATATTCAGATATCTCAAAGGGCAACCCAGATTGGGACTTTGGTATCCTCATAACTCACCTTTTGACCTAATAGCATACTCAGACAGTGATCTATGTGGGGCAAACTTGGACAGAAAATCTACTTCTGGAGGATGTCAGTTTTTGGGTGCTAGACTAGTCTCATGGCAGTGCAAGAAACAAACCACAGTATCCACATCTACAACAGAGGCAGAGTACATAGCAGCTGCAAGTTGTTGTTCTCAAGTCTTATGGATTCAGAATCAAATGTTAGATTATGGGGTAACCTTTCTACACACTCCAATCTTTATTGACAACAGCAGTGCTATTAGCATTGTAAATAATCCAGTCAAGCACTCAAAGACAAAGCACATTGAGATCAGGTATCACTTCATAAGAGACTGTAATGAAAAGAAACTTATTCAAGTTGTAAAAGTTCACACTGATAATCAGTTTGCTGATTTATTCACTAAAGCTTTTGATGTGGGTAGATTCACTTTCTTGGTAACAAGTGTGGGAATGATCAACTCTGAATAATCTCCTTCTCAAAAAGTGGTTTTATACCTGTATATTTTTTCTTGGTGTTACTAATCTTCTTTTTCAGGATATGCATAGCAGTACTCAGTGTTTAGCAAGATTAAAAGGAGTAAGTTCAGTTAATACTGCTAGTAGTTAATACTGCTTTCAGTTAATACTGCTAGTAGTTAATACTGCTTTTAGTTAATACTGCTAGTAGTTAATACTGCTCTAGGTTAATACTACTTTCAGTTAATATTGCTAGTGGTTAATACTACTAGTAGTTAATACTGCTTTCAGTTAATACTGCTAGTAGTTAATACTGCTAGTGGTTAATACTGCTAGTTAGTTAATACTGCTTTCAGTTAATACTGCTAATAGTTAATACTGCTAGTGGTTAATACTGCTAGTGGTTAATACTGCTTTCAGTTAATACTGCTAGTAGTTAATACTGCTCTAGGTTAATACTGCTTATATTCCGAATACTATAAATACTCTTTGCCCGCCTAAAAGTTCATAACGACTCTTTGCATACTGTTCTCTTGCGCTCAAAACCTTTTCTCTCTCAAGTTCGAAGTTTTCAGGCAAGTTTTTCACTAAGATCAATGGCATCCATGACTTTCATCGACGAGCACAACGAGATTGCGATGCTACAAAAGCCAAAGCAAGCTTCAGGATTTCATCAGATTGTGGACTTCCTCAAGACAAGCCACATTGCTCATGCTCTTATTGTATCCCCTACAATCTACATTGAGCATCAAAGGCAGTTCTGGGCTAATGCAACCATTGTTGTGGAAAATGGTGTGCAAATGATCAAGACCAGAATCTGTGATCAATCACTAACAGTTACTGAAGAGGTTATACGCATCAGTCTACGTCTAGACGATGCCTCTGGTATAACTTCTATCCCAAACGATGAACTGTTTTCAAATCTTACAAGAATGGGGTATGGAGGCCCATTGGGAGTTTTCAAATTCTCTAAAGCAAAATTCTCTCCCCAATGGCGTTTCTTTGTTCATACTCTTATGCATTGTATCTCCAAAAAGACTACTGGATGGAGTGAGTTCAGCAGCACTATTGCTTATGCTTTGGTGTGCTTGGCCACTGCCAGAAAGTATAATTTTTCTAAAATGATTTTCAATGATCTTGTCTCAAACATGGGAAACAAAAAGAGTTTTTTTATGTATCCCAGGTTTGTTCAAGAAGTTATTACTCATGAATTAACGGATATACCTCAACCTGTTGGGGTATATGTACCTAAACCCCCCAAAGGCAAGGTTTTCTCAAATATGAGAAGATCTGCTGGGGACTCTGAAGGAGTTGACACCCCATTGTTCTCTACAATGATGGTGGTGTCCCAAACCAATGAAGGTATGGCAGCAGGGTCAAGGCCCCCATTAGACCAACCCACTGCTAGCCAAGCCCAACCTTCCCTCTCAAAATCAATTCCCCAGTCCCTTCTTGAAAAACCAATCTCTCCTATCACCCAAACTTACAAGAGGAAACAGGTAAAGAAGGCTCCTTCCCTTCTTGTACCATTACCCACTCAGCCTTTAAGCCCTCTAAGGGAGAATTCTCCCCTAGAGAATATCCAAAGGGAAACCACAAGGGTGTCTCCCAACCCAAAGGAGGTGCTCTCTGAGGAGGAGGTAGAGCATATGGGTGATGAGGCTGCCACTACTCCTGCTAGCACAGAGGAGGAAAGTGGTAACATCAATAAGACCTCCCCCATGGCAACTTTGAATGAACAATCATTTGAAGGTCCCTGGTGCCAAGAAACCACAGGGGTGGACAGTGCTTCTGCTAGGCAGAAGACTTCCACTAATAAAAGATCCCATGATCCTTCAATAGGGGGTAACACTCCTGGAGAAGGTGAGGACAGATATAACTATGGTGAAATGATGGAGACAATGGGTAACATCAACATAGATGTTCTGAAACAAGGAAAAGAAATAGAGGAAATGAAGCTGGTGATCCTGTCACAACAAGTCCAGATTGCAAAACTAAAGAAGATGGTGACAAGGCTGATTCAAAAGAAGAAAAGGAAACAATTTGTGCTAAAGAGAAGGGAACCAGTGTCTGATGCTCCCAAAAAGGAGGAGTCAGAGGCTGAAGTAAACCTGAATGAGGAAAAAGAACAAGTTGAGGGGGAGCATGATGGGGAGAAGAACAGTATTGAGGGGGAGTTAGAAGCAGAAACTGTTAATACTGCTGAAACTTCACAAGCAGTAGTAACATAGTTATCTCCAACATAAATTGAAGTAGCTGAAATGCTCATCAAAGCAAAGAATGACACTCCCAAAACAAAGGGAGTGATCATAAATGAAGGGGGAGAAAAAGGAGAAGTGAGCAAGAAAGATAACAGTAAGAAGCCAATGAACAAAGACAAAGGAAAAGCAAAGATGGTGGAATCTGATCAACCAGTCAAGAAGCAAAGGTTGGTTGAATCAGATGAAGCTCTAGCCCGGAAGATGCAGGAGGATATTGAAAAAGAAGAAAGAGTTCAGGTTGAAAAAGACAGGGAGATGGCAAAGGCTCTAGCTGCTGAATTAAATGAAGCTTATCAGAAAGGGCTTGAAACAGAGAAAGCTAAGCAAAGGGCAATAAGCTTGAGAAAGGCCATGTTAGTCAAATCAAGTGCAAAGAAAAGAAGACCTTCACAAACTTACCTTGCCACTCAGGAAAGAAACAAAATGATAACTTTCTTGAGGAGTGCAATTGGGGTAAAGAAAGAAATGTTTGTGAAGATGACTTTTGATCAAATCAGGGATCTTTATGAGAAAGAAATGGGGAAGCTGAAAAATAATGAAAAGGATAGAGTGGAGTTTGAAAAGAAGGCAAAGGAGAGACATGATGTGAATATACATCAACCATTCCCTGAAAGTGAAGAGGGAACTCCTATCAAAGAAAGGGCAGAGAACAAGGAAGAAAAGAAGAAGGAAGCTACTTTAGTGCAGGTTCAAAAGACTCTGAAAAGAACCAAAATGATGGCTAAAAGAAAGAAAAGTGTAAAGAAGCCTAGAGTAGAAGAAGAGCAAAAGGTTACTGAAGAAGAAGAGGCACCTCAGAATGAAGCTAAAACTCAGGAAGAAATACCACAGAGTTCAGATGTAAACATGTACATGGTGGTAATGGATAAAATTCCAAAGCCTATTTCAGTTGAACCTGTTGGATTTAAACCTCCTGAAGTTATCCATTGGGATATTATGGAGGTGGATGGCAAAGAATACATCAGATTGAAAAGAAATGATGAGAAGTATGAAGTATACAACACCTGGAACAAAATTGTCAGAGAGTGTTCAAGATCTGATTTGGAAGAAATGTTTGAAGTGGGGATGAAAATTTATGCAGATCAGTTGAAAGATCCAGGGTTACCTATAGTGAAGCTGGTCATGGAATACTTGTGTATGTTATTCAATCCAGAAGTAGTGAAGCACTTAATCAGAGATGTGTTCAAAACTGTTAGAGGATGGACTCTCTATGAAAGGAGTGGAGTCTATGAACTAGCATTGGATACTTTCCACATGGAGTACTACTTGGTGGATAGGGTCTACAAGCATACAAATCTTAAGCTTCATGCCATGTTGAATAAGAAGTTGGGTTGTGCACCAAATTCAGAAATGGCCAAGTATCTAATTCAAAGGACTATCAATCAGAGTATGGGACTGGATCCTAATATTGGAGTAGATCAATGAAGATTTTGGGAGCATCTGAAGAACTTGACTTCTCTTCTAAAAGTCAAGTTAGGGGGAGATTGTTGGGAACTGAAGAAAAACTCAAGTATGGTTAATGCTGCTAGTCAAAGTTAGTGCTGCTTGAACAAAGTTAGTACTGCTTAGCTAGTTAGTACTGCTAGTGGTTAGTACTGCTTAGTAGTTAATGCTGCTAGAAGGAAGTTAATGCTGCTGAAGATTAATATTGCTTATATGATGAAGATTCGTATGAAAGGATATACATGGAAGCTTAGAGATATACATAGAAGATATACTGAAGATATTTTATTTATTGTAATTATCTTTGTATTCAGTATATATATTGTATTGTTTAGAATAGTTAGATAACTTTGGTTTTTTCATTCTTTTAGAGAGAAAATCAATCTCAAGGCATAGATCCTAATTCTAGAGAAGTAGAATTCGTATTGGTGAGCCTGTTCATAAATATTGAGGTTGAGTGAGTAATCTTGTAACTTTAAAGCATTCAATACAAGTTTACAGTTTGTTGATTATATTCTGTTTTGATTTTCTGTTTGATTAAATATCAAAGTGTTATTCCGCAAACTTCTTTCTGAGAATTAATTCTTGTTGAGAATTCGATCCTGACACGAAGGGAAGGATTGCAGTTTGTTCTTTGTGTGGCTCGTGGTCTCTGTGTTTCTGAGATTCGATGTCAAAATGAAGCGTATATATTTAGTATTTATAGTCTTGATCCTTCATAAATATGTCATTGTAATGGCTGATGCTCCATAATGGCTTTAATGGTGTTGATCGGTTATAGTTGTTGATACTTATGAGCATTAACACCTGCATTAAATAAATAAGAAAAGAACATCGGGTCGTACGTTAGTACATTCGTGGTCGAGAGTAATCTTACGACGGTCGTACGACGCTTGACCGACCTTTGAGTTAGTGTCGACGAGTATCGTGGTTATGTTCGGTCGACATGACCTTATCTTAATACAAGACAAGTCGTGTGAAATATGCATTTAATGTGTCTTCGTCGTAGTCATGGAATTTTACCTAAAGAATAAGCAGTACTCAACTTGAGTTGCGAACCCAACTCTCTTTGCAGAGTTCTCCAAAAAGATGACGTGAAACGACCATCCCGATCTGATACTATAGACGACGACACTCCATGCCTGGAAACTATCTCGTCTATATACAGTTTAGCCAATTTCTCCAAAGGGTATGTCTCCTTAATTGGCAGGAAGTGACTTGATTTTTTGAGTCGGTCCACTATCACCCAAATGGCGTTGTGCCCCTTAGGTGATCGCGGAAGTCCAGTGACAAAATCCATCGTGATTTCATCCCACTTCAACACCGGTATTTCCAACGGTTGCAGCTCCACATAAGGTCTTTGATGCTCCGCTTTTACCTTTAAGCACGTCGGGCATCGCTCGACAAAGTAAGCGATGTCTTTCTTCAATCCCGGCCACCAATAACATTGCTTCAGATCTCGATACATTTTATTGGTTCCCGGGTGTATGGAATAACGAGACTTATGCGCTTCTTCCAACACCCTCTTCTGTAGATCACCCAATATCAGAATCCACATATGATCTTCAAAACATTTCACCCTGCGGTTGTCCATAGACAACGAAGTTACCAATCTGACCATTCTTTCACTCTTCAGTTTCTCTTCCAAAAGCGCTTCCTCTTGACTTCCTCCAAGAAATTGAAAGTTGCTTCGACTCGAAAGGCCATGACTTTTGTTGAATCTAAATGCTCCTTCCGACTCAAGGCGTCGGCCACCACATTGGCTTTGCCCGGATGGTAGAGAATCTCGCAGTCGTAATCGCTCAACAGCTCCATCCACCTCCGCTGCCTCATATTCAGCTCTTTCTGGTTGAATAGGTGTTGAAGACTCTTGTGGTCTGTATAGATCTGACACTTAACCCCATACAGATAATGCCTCCAGATCTTCAATGTGAAAACCACCATCGCTAATTCTAAATCATGCGTCGGGTAATTCTTCTCATGCTCTTTCAACTGACAAGAATCATAAGCGATTACTTTACCTTCTTGCATCAGTACACACCCTAGACCCAACTTAGAAGCATCGTTGTAGATCACGAATCCTTCTGATCCATTGGGTAAGGATAGAATGGGTGCACTACTCAAGCTTTCCTTCAACTTACCGAACGCATTCTCCTGAGCCTCTCCCCACACAAGCTTGACGTTTTTTCCTGTTAAAGCCGTTAACGGCGTAGCTATCCTCGAAAAGTCCTGAATGAACTTTCGATAATAGCCCGCCAATCCGAGGAAACTTCTTACTTCTGACGACGATTTTGGCGCTTCCCAATCTTTAATAGCCCCAATCTTCACTGGGTCCACTTTGATTCCCTCTTCCGACACCACGTGTCCTAGGAATTGCACTTCCCTCAGCCAAAATTCGCACTTCGAGTATTTGGCGTAGAACTTCTCGCGTTTATGCAACTCTAACATCGATAGCAGGTGTGACTCATGTTCGCTCATAGATCGTGAATAAATTAGTATGTCATCAATGAAGACAATCACATACTTGTCCAAGAGTGGACTACACACCCTATTCATCAAATCCATGAACACTGCTGGAGCGTTAGTCAAACCCAAGGGCATGACTAAAAACTGATAATGTTCGTACCTCGTACGACAAGAAGTCTTAGGCACATCTTCCCCTCTCACCTTCAACTGATGATAGCCCGATCGCAGGTCTATCTTTGAAAAGTAACTCGATCCTTGCAACTGATCGAAAAGATCATCAATTCTGGGAAGCGGGTACTTATTCTTGACTGTTACTTTGTTAAGCTCACGGTAGTCTATGGACATCCGCATCGACCTGTCCTTCTTCTTAACGAATAACACTGGTGCTCCCCACGGTGAAGTGTTGGGATGAATAAACACTTTGTCGAACAGCTCTTGCAGTTGGGTCATCATCTCCTTCATTTCGGTCGGTGCCCAACGATAGGGTGATCTTGCGATAGGTGCCGCTCCAGGCATCAGATCTATTCGGAATTCCCCTTACCGATCCGGAGGCAAGGTGGTTAAGTCGTCCGAAAACACTTCCGCATATTCACTTACTACCGGAACCGACTCCAACCCCTTCTTCTCCTTCTTAGCGTCTAAAACGTACGCTAAAAATCTCACACACCCCTTCACCAAACACCGCCTAGCTTTGATCATCGAGATCAAACATGACTTCCTATCCCAACGATCGTCATATACCACTACCTCTTCCTTATCAGGCAAAGCTATACGGATCAACTTCTTATTGCACACTATCTTGACATCATTAGACGCCAACCAGTCCATCCCCACGATGACGTCAAATTCTCCCATACTCATCAGGTATAGCCATAACGGGAATAATTGACCGTCGATGTCAATTCTACACCCTTCATATACCTCCCCCACTAAGACTCGACTATCATCGGCTACTTCTACTTAAAACCCATGATTAAGCTTCTTAGGTTTCACATGCAATTTATGAACAAAGTTCGGCGACACAAACGAACGGTTTGCGCCCGAATCAAACAACACCTTAGCAAAAATCGAGTCTATAGGGAAAGTATCTGTCACCACATTCGGTGTTTTCACCGCCTCCTCTACTGTGATATTAAATTCCCTTGCCCTCGCCCGAGCTGGCTCCACCTTCATCTCTCCTCCTCTTCCTCCAAATCCCCCGACTGCTCCTTTCTTCAGCTGTGGACATTCGGTCTTGATGTGATCTGGAGAACCACATTGATAGCAAGACATCATCCCTTGACAGTCCTGAGCCATATGTCCCAACTTCCCACACTTAAAGAAACCATCTCGATCCATCATACACTGCCCCTTATGCATCCGGTTACACTTACCACACGACTTGCTCTCAAACCTTGGCGTTCCCCACTGATCAGATCTTGCACCCTTAAACTTCTTTGGGTCGCGAACTGGCCCTTCCCACTTCCTCTTTTCACTGCCCTTTTCAGACATCTGACACACTTTATCTTTCTCAGTCATCTCGACCGTGTTAACGGCCGCTTGAAAGGTGGTAGGTTCTCGTACGGCCGCGAACTCTCGGATATTGCTCCTCAGCCCAAACAGATACCTGTCTACCCTCCGTTCCTCATTTGGCACGTAAATTTCGGCGAAACGAGCCTTTTCGAGGAACTTGGTTGTGTACTCCTGAACCTTCATCTCCCCTTGTTCCAAGTTCAGAAACTCCTCCTCCAATTTCTTAACCGCTGCTAAAGGACAAAACTGCCACTTGAACTTGGCAACGAAAGTCTCCCAATTCATCCTCTTTTCCGCTTTCGAAACTCTGCCTCCAGTTTCCGCCTCCCACCAAAACACGACATTGTCTCTCAGCATGGACAATGCAATTACGACCTTGTCCTCTTCAGCGCACTTACTGGTGTAGAAGGCCAGCTCCATCTCACCGATCCACTTGATAAACACAATTGGATCACATTCCCCCTTGAAGACAGTTGGCTTGCATGCCTCAAAGGATTTGTAGCTACATCCCTTCTCCGTCGACGCCGTAGCAGCTAAGACCAGGATCGATTGCGAGTGACTTCCAACCAATGTCACCGGCGGTTCAGACATCTCAGACGTGTCTTTCTCTTCACTCCTTTCCTTATTGGTCGATGCTTCTCTAGTCTGATGAGCCAATAAGGCTTGCAGAGTTTCCTGGAGTTTTCCCATCTCATTAGCAAAAGTTTTCTGAGTCACAAAGGCTTGGTTTCTTCCCCCGCCGCGACTCCTTGAACGTCTTCTTCCTCTAATAGTATCCGAACTCTCTTGCGAAGAGGGTTCCTGTTCCGCTATCACCTCCACGTACCTCGCTCGACGACCCCCTTGCGCCATCTTTCTCCCTTGAGCTCTTGTCTCAGGTTTGTCCAGTTGAATGGCAGCCTTCCGGGACCCCTTCCCTTGACCCTTTCCGTGACCACGTCCCCTTCCCCAAGTGGCTACCTTTCTCGGAGGGGCTTTTGGTCCTTCTACAATTACTTCGTCCACCGGCACTGCCTCCGCAACCGGCACAGATCTACTCCTGGTTACTCGCTCAGACATGCTTACTAAAAAGATGGAAACACGCAACATTTAATCTAATAGGTCCAACGTAACAAGGTAAATTAAGCACACACATGTACCTATAAACTTGCAATTACATTGGCCAGATGTAATTCCAAATTTACCTTACATGCTAGTCCTCACCACCTCATTAATATACTCCCTACGGTATTCCTATTTCTCATTTGTGTTTCTACTCCTCCAGTTTAAGTCTAGGGCCCTCCGGTCACCTAGATATCTTAAACTATGGCTCTGAAACCAATTATAACAACCCAAACATTTTAGAGCAACATGCATGCAGTTTAATATAAAATACCGCCAAAACGGCCCCAAGTCTACAATAAGAATTCAAGGTTTGCAATAAGGCAACCTAATACACAACTGAGTTTACGAGGAAAGAAATAACTATAATGGAGGCCTTCTACCCCCTGGTATAAGCACAAGCGGGACACCCCCCCTCGACTTTGGCCATACTCACTCACAACCATGTATGCATGCATTT
This sequence comes from Arctium minus, assembly GCA_954870635.1. Taxonomy (NCBI): domain Eukaryota; kingdom Viridiplantae; phylum Streptophyta; class Magnoliopsida; order Asterales; family Asteraceae; genus Arctium; species Arctium minus. The sequence continues at coordinate 79,892,478 of OX941083.1, read as the reverse complement.
AACTAACAACGGTAACATAACCAACTTAGAATAATACTCGCATGGATAAGGCTTACAAAAATATAAAATGCTTTAAAATAACTTTCCACATACCATGAATCACATTAACATAGAAAAGCGTTTAGTTAGAAAAACTCACCTGTCGTCCTGTGCTAAAAATCCTCCACACTTGGAATTGCCCGGATCACAGATTCCTAAGTCATAAAATAGGTTCGTTCGGTGAGTCACAAGTTACTCCCGAAATGAAAGAAAACACTTAACCAGCGTTGCTAGGAGAGTGGTCAATAAATCCTACGGACCGACCCTTGGCGAAAAAGGTTCCTAAACCGCTCGATCGAGTACTACCTGAGTTCCCCTGGCAAGGACTCTCCCGGGATCACCCAAGTCGATCATGACCGGGATCCCCCGGACCTCACTCCCGGGATCGCCCGGGTTCCAACTTACCTGGATCGCCCGGCAGCCACTAAGCTCGAGGTCACCCGGTGCCACTACTTCCCTGGGATCGCCCAGCTGGAACAAGCCCGGGGTCACCCGGCGCCACTCCTTCCCTGGGATCGCCCGACTGGAACAAGCCCGGGGTCCCCCTCGGTGGTGGTTTCCTGTCTAGCACCTAAGCCGACCGAAGTTGGTTGCCAAGGGATTCTCGACCGCTGCAACACCCAAATCCGTTCGACCCTAAAATCGGTCGGGGATTAATTCCCAACAACAAAAACTCTAATCTACCCTCCCCCCTTTGGTCGATTAAATCATCCCTCACAGTTAGGTTATGAGTTCTCATCCAATCGATAACTATCCGAAAAAACTCAAAACTCAACATTTCTCATTAGAGATTCATGGATTACACAGTAAGATATTCTTAATCGCTTAAGCAAATACTCCACTATTCCAAACAACAACAAGAGGAATACTAGGGACATACCTTGATAGGATTGATGAACGGATTCCTTCAATTCTTTAGATCTTCTCCACACCAAGAACACACACAAGACCCTCCCTGATTTCTTTGGTATTTCTCAAAAATGGAAGTGGCGGCTAAGGTAGTAGGGAAATAACCCTAACCTTTCACATTTACAACCAGCCCCTCCACAAAAGAAGTTTTGGACATAAAGCACCCAAACTCTTATTTATTACGCATTGGCACTATTATTACATCCCCTGTCACTAGAAGGTGTTGTTGTGCGTATTGAGTATTATCCATGTTTTTGTTGACGTTTTGAGTATGGATTGTTATTCATGATTTGTGGTTTTAATTATTAAACCTTATCCATGTTTTTTGATATTTTGGATAATAGAGTTTTGTCCACGTTTTCAGTATTTGAATATTAATTCTTATTTACGTTTTGAGTGAGTTTTGGGTTTGAGTTTACATCTTGAGGAAATGCTTTATATTGGTGTTGTCATCACCTAAAATGCGTGTTATTGAAAAATGGGTCGTTTTAATATTTAGAGTAAATCATTTTGGAAATCATGATTTAAATTGCATTCTTTCCATTTAACGATTTATATAATCATGATGAAAACTCTTGAACTCATTAGGCGTTAGCCTAACATTTTTATTTGTTGTCATATGCATCAGGTTCCGGTTGGGGTATGATTCTAGCGACATTGTGAAGAAATGAATGCTAGCTAGATACATGAGAAGTGAGTAGCTATTGGGTGAAGTCTTCCGCACTTTGGGATTATCAACGTGTTTGGGTTTTAGTAATACCCGACCTTATTTAGTCTTTGTATAAGACTTGGATTATTATTTGTTGAGGTTAAATATAGAATCCCATATGAGGTATTTCGAGTATTGAATTGTAAAAAGAGAATTTACCCTTTATTCGATGTATTTATTGAAATTTTTAATTAGTTGTTGTTTCCAAATTTGAGGGTGTTACAATAACATAGGGTCCCTTTCATTTGCTAACCACGACATTGGTGCTAACCGTGCTAACCAATTTTCAACCAATCAGAATCATCCTAGAGTTTATGTCCTCAAAGTTTAATATGGGCATTTCATAATTCACGCTTATTTAATGTATTTTCATATTTCAAGAAGTTATTAATATGGTAGTTATCTAAATATTAAATATAATATTTAATATTTAACGTATTTTCATATTTCAAGGAGTTATTAATATGGTAGTTATCTAAATATTAAATATAATATTTAATATTTAATGTATTTCCATATTTCGAGTGTGCATATATGCATGTCTAGATATCAATGTGTATCTCAACCAATGCAAAATAGATCAGTTGATATGCACATATACAACATGTACATACTCACAATACTCAATGTGCACATATGCATATTAGATACTAGGACTTAAGTTCGCGTGAGACCAAACAGTTTCCGTGAGACCGGTGAGACCAAACTTTAAAGTATGAAACTTCACACCAAAAAACTGTAAATGTAAAAAAAATCGAACTTTTCATAGGGAAAACACCGTAAATGTTACGTTCACAGTGTTTTTCGCTGTGAATGTTCGTTTTTTTTTTTACCTTCACAGTGTCTTCACTGTGAAGGTTCGGATATACCTTCACAGTCTTTTAGCTGTGAAGGTTTGATTTTTTTTAACTTGGTTTAGGTTTTTTTACCTTCATAGTGTGATTACATTATGAAGGTTCGAATGTTTTTTACCTTCACAGTGTTTCGGTGTGAAGTTTCATGTTTTAAGGCTTGGTCTCATGCGGTCTCACGAAAACAGCTTGGTCTCACGTGAACCTGACCCTAGATACTAGTGTACACATATGCATATGCTCAATGTGCACATATGCATATACTAAATATGCACATATGCATATTACATATCAGTGTGCATATATGCATATAATATTTCAGCAAACATATGCATATATGCACTGTATGCAAGTGTGCATATATGCACTATCCTGAAAATCGATTTCTTCAAATCCTGAAAATCGTTTTAACCAACTTTCTGGCCAAATTCCGGCGACCCCTATCTTGGTTCAATTCAACTCCACTTCATTTTTCGGTAACATTGATTTATGCGGCGATGCGTTTAACCTCCCATGCATTATTTCTCCGTCTCCGTCTTTTTCTCCGGCGAACCCAACCCCACCCACCACCGCCGCCAAGAAATCGAACCATCGCCAGAAAATCAAGATTCTCATAATCATCGTTTCCGTTGGTGGGTTTTTGTTATTATGCATCTTGGTTGCATTATTAACGATTTGTTTGAAAAGAAAGAAGAAAAAGACGCCAGCGGTGGGTGTGAATTGTGAAAGGCGCTGAAGCAGTTCCGGCGGCACGTGGTGGTGGCGGCGGCGAGTGGTAGTGGGAAGAATGGTGGATGTAGGTTTTCAAGTGAAGGTGATGACGGTGGTGGGATTGGGAAGTTGGTGTTTTTTATGGGATGAAATCCCTAATTATTTAGGATTTTAATTTGGTAGGCCCATATTCCCCAAATTAAAAGGAATTGTATTTTGACCGAAATACCCATGTGCATACATGCATTGTATATTTTTCAACCGTTTTTAATATTTTAATTTAATAAAAAATCAATTAATTGTGGACCATTGATCTCATCAATCTACAGTTGAGATTGGTTAGCACCAATGTCGTGGTTAGCAAATGAATGGGCCTCCACACACATATATAGTACAATTTATCTATACTTCTTAAATCTTAATTATATAACATTCAATTAATTTTCTCAATTTGCACACACACATGTGTTTCACAGTTATTTAACATATACACAAAGGAGATATATAGAGATGGAGAATAGATTGAAAATATACATATATGAAAAGGGTACGTGATAGTGGGATGTCTAATGTACATATTAATAAAGACTCAACAATCATATTAACTCCAAAAAATAAAAGGTTATCGGGTGGGTTGAGTTCAAATAAAAGTAACCCAATACCTATGGTTTGAAGATTTTACTACTCGATTAGATATCGGGTTGCTTCGGATTGAATTATTTCACGTTGAGTTGGGTTAAATTGATCGGGTTGGTCGGGTTTTTGAGCACCCTAAAATTCTCTAGGCTTTTTTGTTTACAAAATCAGGGTCGTGCTTGGGGGAGGGCGGGTCGGGCGTACGCCCAGGTCCCATGAGAAATATGGGCCCAATTTTTTTTTAGTATATAATAGTAGTAAAAAAATAGTAAATAAAAGAGACAAAATTTTTAAGTATCTAATTGGACCAAAAGAATTTTGTATTACATTATGGCCCAAACATGTATTAGTTAATTACATCGGAAAAGAAAATATGTTAAAAGTTAATTGGTCGTATATTTTATAGTATTGTTTTTTGTTTTTCTAAGTTTTTAATCTAGTACCAAAATCTAAAACTACTCGCCTAAAAAACTTTGATATATTCTCCATCATTCATCTTCCACTTAGCCTATAGAAATCCAAAGTCTAATGGGAGCCAAAAGAATTTGTATTATATTAAGGGCCCAAACATGTATTAATTAATTACAATGGAAAAAAAAATATGTAAAAAATTAATTAGTCGTTCATTTTATAGTATTACCTATTGTTTCTCTAAGGTGTTTTTTTTTATCTAGTATCAAAGTCTAAAATTATTTAACTACAAAATATTGATATATTATCCATCATTCATCTTCCACCGACTTTTTTAATTACTCCATCCACATGAATTTTATATCTATATTAGAATATAGTAGATTTCTTGTTATTAACTAAGAGGGCACAATCCTACATTTTGAAAAAAATTATCAACCACATGAGACGGTTCAACTTATATCTATACCCTTGTTTTTTCAAACATTATTGACTCTTTATTACTTAATATTGAGCGCATGAATCTTAGTTAGGGGTTGTTTGTTTAAAAAAAACTCTTAATGACTTTTAAGTCTTAATCGTTAAGACATTTTTACATTTAGACTGTTTGTTTTTTTTCCAGTTTTCAGAACCTCTTAACTCTAAATACGTTTGAAATAAGAAGTGATGACCTAACTTCTTAAAACCTCTTATCGCCACCTCAGTTCATATGCTCTTCTTTCTCTCAAGATGTCTCCAGATGTTACAGAAACATACAATCTTGTTGATTTATATTTCAGACTTCAGCACCATCTTTTATTAATCATAAGTAAATAAGACTTCAGACCTCTTAAAAAACAAACGGCACCTTACACTCCTATCTCCAAAACAATAATAAAGTCTTAAGCTATAAGCTTATAACCAAAATGGTTTTTGATTTTAAGATTGATGGTTCCGAAAAAGTTTGTTTCAACCCTAAAAGTTTAAAACATTGATGAAAAAACATTAATCTAAGATGAGATGGAAACCCAACTGATTTATATTGATTGACACGGAGTATTACTCCGAACAGTCAACATTTTAACCCAAAAGTTATGCCATTTTATATGTTAAATATACATCGTAGGATGTTTTTGACGTCAGAACATATTAATAACGCTATGTAAAATTGATATGACAGATAATATTAATTTAAGAATAATTATCGATTAATTTTGCATCTAGGAATACTCAGAAAAACGATATTATATGATTTTTTAGTATTTTTTGAATTAAATTTTATTCCTAGTGATAAAAATCAAAGATTTTATTTTGATAATTATCGAGGGCCCTTTTCTAACATCTCGTCCAGGACCTATAAAAGGCATGTACAAAATAAGGGGAGTTAAATCCAATCATAAATATCGAAAATGTTATTCAAACCAAACCCCACCTTATAACGACTATAAATGCACAACTATTTATATTAAAGGAACAAGACATTATTTATTTCTTAGGATATTCTTTATAGAATCTTCCATTCAAGAAATCACAAACCTTTGATTTGTATTTTTTCTATAGCAGTATTACCTCAATCCTCCCATTTTCATTCTTAAAAACAAAAATATTATGATACGTCTTTAAGTTACCAATAAATTTGAGTTTTCTTTTTTCTTTAATTTCAAACATCGTAATCACCTTCAACGCACTATCAGCAACTCATGTTTCCGCTGCCGCCACTGCCACCACCATTAGTCCACTGCTCCTCGAACCACCTCCTTCATTGGTGAAAACCGTAGAAATACGAATCCCATGCATCAAATTTCTTCAAAATTTACGAAATAAAAAACACAAGTTTCAAATAACAAGCTTACGTTTGGATAAGCTATCCATACAATACCATACCATGCTAATGATTATGAATAAAAGACATGGACCAAATCAAACCTTCTTTTAATCATAGTGGAAGTTTGGTTTAACGTCTTATTCCACCACACAATTTTAACAATTAATGGAGAAAAATCATATAAAAGCCCCAAATGAATTTGGAAGCTAGCAGCCTGGCAGTAACACCCATATCATATGGAAACAACCCATGTGCCCTCCAAATACTACTTCATTTTCAAGAAACTTTAAACAATATTAAAGTAAGTAAACATCAAACAATTCACAACTCTTAACGTTATCATTACTCCTTACAGCCTTACTTAATAACATACATAAACAAAGTTCACAAATAATCAACCAATAAACAACACATATCTGTTTGGTTCAATCAATGGGGTTGCTTCCCCGATTGACGACGATGAATGAATATTCACTAAAAAGTAACCTATCCTATCATCTGGCTCAAAGGGTAGAATAGTTGTTTTCGTGATTATTATATATAGAAAAAGAAACAAAAATTTACAGAAACTAAATACCAGATATTTGATGATTTCGATATAGATGAAGTCTAACTCAAAATAAAGGTTTTTCACATTTACTCCTTTCTTTATCCCAAAAAGAAAAAACACAAAATAAAGGTAATTGTAGGGTCAGAAGAAGCAAAGACCTCATTGCCACTGAATTGATGCATAAAGCAATATCATAGGTTAATTCAAAAACATTTTTTACTCAAATTTGTAAAATAAAAAATAGGAGAGGGAAAAGGCCTGGTCTTCTTATATTTATTCCAACTCATAATTGACAACTAAATGATGATGACCCACAAAGCCCAATTTAATAATCACAAACATGATACTTTAATTTGGTGTATTAATCCTTTGATTAGATTCTTTAGTCACAAAGACAGAGAGGTGACACCATGTGCCTAAATTATTAAAAACTAGGTGTGAGGGATAATAATAATAATAATAATAATAGATCATAGAATTGATCCCCACCATGATCAAGAATTGCATTAACATCTTCAACTTCAATAAGGTCAAAGATCAAATCTTGAAATATGCACTCTTTTGACTCACCAACATTCTTTATACCCATTAATACTGCATTTGCAACATCACCATTTCTAAATATCCTACTATATCTAACAATCTCACAGCAAACAAACAGATTAAGTTGATCAAGAATCATGAAATTGTCAAAATATTTTGACTATATGCAGACATGTTTATGCTCCTAAATAGACAAATAGAAGCAAGAGTTCTTGATATTATTTAGGAACATGATATAATATACGGTTAAACGGTAAGTTTTTGTACAGGGAAAATCACTTGGATCGACTCTACAAAAATTTGACACTTGTATAAATACATATTCAAATGCAAGTTTTTTTGTGAATGTTAAGCAACTTATGCAAAAGTCCAGCAGTTCAAAAGAACTGGCAGCATGCAAATTTGCAACACAATGAATCCAAAACAAGTTAACTTCTTACTTACCTCATTGATCTTCTTGAATTCGGTTTCAGAGCTCCAAGTTCTACAATAACGATCATCAATGGTGGTTGAAAACATTAATGGTTGACCTACGAATGAGGGTTGAAGTTGAAATCACTTTTTAGATCGTCGACCATTGAGGGTTTCACCTCTAGTTTCTCCTGTTCTTGACTTTGATCCACTCCCATGGTTGACACTGTCAAAATCTCTTGACATTTGTGGCTTCAAATTGGTTAAGATCCGATCTCTAAGGCCTTTGACCGACTTATATCTCAGCAATTCATCCCCATGGCTTCTTCTTGGAGTTTGCTTCTCGAGTTCAACAAAGTTGTCATGAATCCCCCATTCATTTCCATCCGAAATGTTTCTTTGAATCGAAGATGTGCTTCTTCTTGATGCTTTCCCACTGACTAAATTCCTCCGTTTTTGTTCATCATCAACCGAATCTTTATGAGAATTATGAGCATGATTCCACTTGAAACTCTTGTTATTGTTGTCCATGTTTAGTTCTATAGAATGAAGATCACTTTCTCCTCCTGATTCTTCTTCTTCTTCTTCTTCTTCACAATCCACACCATTCTCAACTTCTCCATCATCGTGTTCTTTGTTCTTACGGGTCCCACCGAAATTGGTTCGATTCATATACGTCATCAGATCTTCATCTTTCCGTCCTTTCTTCTTACCACCTCCTTTGTTTCCAAGAAACGCTTCGAGTTGATTCCTCAGCTTGTCAACGAGAGCGTTTTTCTCTTCGAATTGATGCTTAGCTTCCGCTAATTTCATCTGAACTCTTTCTTCTCGTAACTTATCAGCAAGCTGAAGCATTTCTCGTTCTCTTTCAACTTCTTCATGAACTTTAACCGATTCCCTCTTTAGTTCTTCAGCTTCAGCCCGATCTTCACCAATATCAACAGCCAATTCATCACAAACTTGCTCCATAATCTCCCTTGCCCTTTTCTCGCTCTCGAGTTCTTTCAATGTCTTCGCAAAAGAAGCCTTTGTTTCTGCTAATTCTTGCCCGAGTTTTTTGTTCAAGCTCTCAGATCTGCGTCTTAACTTTCTTTCGACCTCCAGTTCACCAGCAATTGACTCGATGGCAGCCTCAACCGCCCGTCTTTCCTTACTTTTCCACAATGCTTTCTCTTCGGCAAAGCATTTCAGTAGGTAATTGACCTCGGTATGGTCAACACGTTGGTCTTTGATGGCCTGGTTGACCTGAAGGCGGGCCCTTTCTAGTTCGGTATGCAGGGCTGAAATAAGTGACATGCTTGACGATGGAAGATTATCATGGGCCCACATCCGGTGAATAATCTTTAGTAGCTCTTTGGATGTCGTCAACGCATTACTAACATCTTTCAAGCGTGGCTTGACACCAACCGTTGAACCACTAGGAGTCTGAGCTCGGGATCTTGTCTCAATCTGTGGTATAAAAAGCACACAAATAGATACATGTTTGACATCTTGATCATTAGCTTCCATATTATCCAATAAACCAGTAACAAGAAAGATGTAAATAGATATGGATAGTGAAATCGAAGTTTTGAGCTATAAACGAAAGCAAGAGGATGAGTTCTTGATAAAGATGCTAACCTCCATTAAACTAGAATTGCTAAGAGAATCGAAAACTTCACCATTGTTGTCTTCGAGTCTGGCCCTCTGAGAGAATGAAATTCGATGGTGAGATCCTGTTCCAGATCGATCCGTCCGCTACAAAAACATGGCAAAAAAAAAAAACATATGATATGAACAATCAAGGAATTAAAAAGAATCCCATCTAAACATAAACACAAAATCAATTGCATTCATATGCTTAATGCTCAATGCATCATCATAATTTCACCAACAGCAATAGGGTTTTCTTGCTCTTAATGAGTAGTAGTTGATGACATTCTATCTCTTTAAATATGTCTGAAAATGACCCATAAATTTCAATGGCATCTTGTTAGAATATAGTTATCTACTATAATAGATTTCTTATAAAATTGACAATGACCAGAAAAATAAATATTAACAAATAATAAAATAGAAGAATAAATGAGTTTAATCTGCATCATTTTCAATCACTACAAGATTGTTCTGAAAATGATAGTTTCAACAAGTGTGATCAGGTTTCATAGGCCTATAACCAACAAGAAATGAAGCTAAAAAGATCTACCCAGATGATCAAATTCAAGTTTTACAAGAAATTAGTCGCCATTAAAGTCTTTGAATTTAGCTTCGATTTCATATTTTAAGATAAAACCCACCTCAGAAACAGGGGTATGAGACGGATCAGATAAATGAGGAGGAAGTGAACCGGGCGAATGAACCGGCCGGTTCGTTTTCTCTCTAACCCTCGTCGTCTCCTTCTCCCTTCTTCTCCTCGTATTCTCCAAATTTTGCGGCGACGGCATCTCGTTCATCTCCCACAGTGTCGCCGCCAGCTTCCTGGCGGAAACAGGCCTCGACCTCCCTCCGCCGCCGCCGCCGACATCGTAATTAGGTGACTCCACACCACCAAGCTTGGATTTAGCCGACGGCGTCATCCTCCACGACGGCGCCGGCGTGCTGGATCTGGAGCCACCACCTCCCACCCGCGCCTTCCCCACCATAATTGCGCGTTTAAATCGGTAATTATGCAACTTAGACGACGAAGATGGTGATGAAGAACAGCCTCGCTTCCGGATCTTGCCGTAACCCGGGATCAAACCGTCCACAACCCGATTACTCTGCCTCGGCATTTCAAATCGCTATGAAATTTCTTACACCAAAATTAAATCATGGGTGGATTCACTTTGAAAACACAAGAAATAGCGAAGAAAAAGAAGGGATATTGATGAGATTTTACAGAAAGGGGTTTGTTGATTAAGTAAAGAGTAGAAATGTGTGTAATGAGTTTATGAAGAGCACGCAGAGATTGGAAGAGTGTGGAACGAATAGGCATATGGATGAGGTGGAAAGGAAGGAGGTGAAAAGGGGGGATGCATGTGATGTCAAGATTAAGGATGGTGGTAATCCTACTTATCACCCAAAACTTAATTACTAGTAGTAATTCACAAAATTAATTCTCATTCATATTTCATTACCAAACTCACCCTCATGACCAGATATACACTCATTTTAAATTAAATCTCAAAAGGCAATAAACAAATGGTTGGCGAATTGATGAGTTAAATTATATATATATATTTTTTAATCATATTTGAAAACATTGTTGTAACAAACCTAAAAAGGTAATGGAGTATAGGGTCAAAAGTCAACACAAAGCATTGAAAGTTGTAGTCAAGGGGTTTAAATGCCAATAAAGTAAAATGAAGGACTCAACTTTTGAATCATTTGAACATCTTTGTAAAGTCGGGAAGAAAATGTGGCAACTGTTGGAACACAATTATGTGCTTAACGAATACCTCCAGTCCAGATGGCAAAGTTTCTTTGTCATTTTACATTACGCTAGTTGCCAAACACATTTAAGGAGAAACCTAAGAAGAAAGTCGAGATTGTGAAAGGGAGTAGCAGAAGTTGTACAATGGTCTCAAAAGTGAATTAGTGAATTTGAGGTATGTTTTGAGCACCAAAGTTTTGTTTGAGTGCCTAATTAGTAACATAATTCATCCATAAACGTTTTAGTATGAAAATGGAGCAAAATTAGAGGTGATGCTATGTATTTGAGCAAAATTGGAACTTTAAGTGATCTTGAAGGGATAAGTATGTTAATCCCAAATTAAGACATTAATTGTTAGTTAAATTTATGTTTCAGTGTGTTAATATTTGTATGCAAGTTATTAGTGTTGTGATGCAAAAAGAATCAAGAAAAACAAAGTAGAAACAGTTGGAAAAAGTCGAATTGGCCTGCAAGTCAAACCAGTCGAGAGAACTATCAATACACCACATGCCACTTAAAAGCACTCAACTAGTGAAGATGAAGAGGCATATGATCCATAAGTGACTTAGGGTCCGTTTAACAAACGCTTACCCGGGTAAGCGTTTATACAGGTAAAATTTAACACTATCACTTATTTACCGGGTAAGATTTTAGTCCACCAAAACGGATACAACAATTTTCCCGGTAAGCGCTAACCATGGTAAGAGTCTTCGCCCTCACTTACCGAGTAAGACTCTCGGTCCTTGCCTTATCTCTAATCGGGTAAGATTCTTGGTCCTTGTAATATTCATCCAGTAAGGTAATTTGACTTGGTAAGCGCTTACCTGGATAAATGTTTTAGTGACATGACCTGAAGTCGGGGATGCAAGGTGCGATGACAAAGAAGAAGGTTGCGAGATAGGACTCGTAAGTTATGTCATAGCGACCAAGTGACGCGAGTAGAACCCACAGGATCAATGGTTTGTTTTAGGGATGTTTATCTAAACCACACAAACTGCCTACATTGCATCGCAATGTGAGGTTAAGAACTTTTGCTATGTGCTTTGCGGTTTGCATTTTTATCAAACCGCACTTTGCATAGTGGTTTGTGGTTTTGAATCATCAAATCGCGGTTCAAACCATATCGCACCGCACATTTATGTATCTTTTTGAAATATATATTTTATACATTATTTTTATCAATTAAAAATGACTAAAATATATTATTGATTATTTGTTAATTTTTCAGTTTTACTTTTAATTTTACTTTACATATTCCTTGTTTGAGTTATTTTCTTTTGTCTTTTTATCATACGTTATAGTCGAATTTATTTTGAATTTTATCTTTTAGATTGTATTTAGATTTTAATTATGGAACTCTTTAGTTTGTTTTACACTATTTTTTATTACACATTTTGGACGTACTAGAACTTTTTATTATATGAAATATGGACAAGCCTTTGTCGAATTTATTTTGATGTTGTGGTTTTATAATTATTGGATTAAAATGTGTTAGGTACAAATCGCATCGCATTTTGCGGTGCAGTTTAAGGCATATGCGATGCGATTTGCGGTTTAGGAAAATCTTCAAACCACATATGTGGTGAAGTTTACTATTTGGCCCTAAATCGCACTGCGAACACCCATAGTTTGTTTTACGGTGTTCACATGCCTTGAATCTTAGGGTGCGTTTGGTTTGCGGGATTGGAATGGAATTGATTGGATTTCAAGGAGGGATTTGGATTTGGGGGGATTTAAAATTCCTTCATGTGTTTGGTTTGTAGGATGTGGAATGGATTTCCAATCCATTCCTTTACAAGTCTTGCTTGGTTTGTAGGATTTGGATTGAGTTTTTTTTTTTAATTATTTGTTTGTTTTATAAAAAAATTATTTTTATTGGTAAACGTCGAATTTGGATCGATACAATTTGAAGTATGGATCACGCTTTGGAATCCATCGAATTTGGATTTCAAATCCAGGCCCAATGCCAAGGATTTTCAAATTCATCATATGAGGGATTTTAAAATGGTCAACGGATTTGAAATCTGGTCAACGAAATCCTTTCCTGCAAACCAAACGCAGGATTGGAATGGATTTGAAATCCAAATCCATTCCAATCCCGCAAACCAAACGTGCCCTTAGAATCTGGAGCCGAGAGCTTGATATAGTTACAAAAACTCTTAATCCGTTCATTTGTGAAGGGTAAATGGATTCCAACAACCCTTCAAGCTTTCATTCTTATTTGTTTACAAAATGTAGAAATAAGAATATTATAAAAACTAAAAGATTTTGTGTATATTATTGATTTATACTTAATGTTTTAATAGTTGTAACCTTGAAAGAATAAGGAACCGTTTGATTCACATAATGGAATTTGGTCGATGGTGGTATTAGTGGTCGGTGGTGGCTGGAGGTGGTATTCACCATCAATATCAGAGTGGGTGGTTGCAGGGTAAGTGGGGTGGTAGCTACAACAGTAGTGGGTGCCACCCTCACCCACCACCAATACCACCAGGGTGGGGTGAGGTTGTGACGATTACAGTAGTGGAATAGTGGTCAGTGGGGCAGGGCGGAGATAGGAGTAGGGTGGGTTACGTCATCCACCATTAATACCACTAATGTGGGTGGTTACGGAAGGGGTAGGGGTGGGGTAGGATGGGTGTGGGTTGTAGGTGGTGGGTGGGCTGGGGTCAGGTGGATTGGGGGTTGTGGATGGGTAGATAGGGGTTGTGGTGATCGGTGTGATGACAGTAGTGGCATGGTGGTCGGTGGGGTATGGGGCGGGGCGGGGCAGGGATGGGGTGGGTGGATAGGTCGAATGGGTGAGGGTGGTAGCTATGACGACGACAATAGTGTAATGGTGGTTGGTAAGGTGGGGGTGGATGCCACCCCTCCCGCCGACCACCACCCACTACTGATACCACCAGGGTAGTAGTGGATAGTAGGTATGGTGGGGACGAGGGCAATGTGGGTGATGGAAAGGTGGGTGTCATCCCTCACAACGCCACCATCAACCACCAATACCACCAGGGTGTGGATGATAGGGTGGGTGTTGTGACAACGACAGTAGTTGCATGGTAGTCGGTGAGGTGGGGCGGGGACGGGGGGAGTTAGTTCACCACTAATACCACCAGGATGAGTGGTTATGCAAGAGAGGGTGGTAGCTGTGACAATAGTAGTAGCATGGTTGTTGGTGGGATGGGGGTGGGTGGTTGAGCAAGGTGGACTTGGTAGTTGTGACGAGGACAATAATGGCTTGGTGGACCATGGGGTAGGGGTGGTAGGCAGGGGTGGGGATGGTAGTTGTGTCAACAATAATACTGGCGCGGTGGTTAGTGTGGTTGGCGTGCATGGGTGGCTAGGTGGTAACTGGTGACAACGACAGTGATGGCATGGTGGTCAGGTGGCCGAGAGGGAATGCGTGTGAGGTGGGTGAAGAGAATGGGGTAGGTGTAGGTGAGTGACGGGAGGGGTGAGGGTGGGTTGCAATTGTGAAGGCAATAGTAGTGGTGGGGTGGTTAGGGGTGGGGGCGTAAAAGTGACAGTAGTAACATGGTCATGTGTGGGGGCAACGTTGGGCGAGGGGGGGGGGGGTGTTGGTTAAATCATATGCAAAAGAATGGAATTCAATTAATTCACTTAAGCCAATGAATGATGAATTTCTTAAATTGTGGAATTTAATGGAATTCAAATGATTCCATCATTTTTATTATGTGCTCCAAACATAGGATTTGAAATTTGGTCAAATGAATTACCTCTTCCAATTCATTCAAAATCCATGAAGCAACCCCCTTCCCCCAAGAGTTTTTAAGAAGAAAAATAAAACTCAAATACTTTATAATATAGTTTAAATATGGAAACACAAATATGTATATATATATATATATATCATAATTATTTTAGATGAATGATCGTGTGAGAAGAAGAGTTTAAGCTGAGAAGGTAAGAAGAGATCTGGACCCTTGATCCCTTTTAATCTCAGCCCATCCATGAATTGCGTTTCTCACGGGAATTGATCTGGTGCATTTCGGTGCATCTCATCTCCGTATACATCAAGGGTAGAGTGCATCCAAGGGTGGAAATCTTTTTTTCGTCCTTCTCACTATAACTTTCATCTGGTACCCAATTAAACTATTTTGAACATCAAATAATATGTTTCTTTAAAATATTAACTATTATTTGACATATTAGATACACCAAATACTCGTTTAATCTAAACTATATTATAAAACATCTGAGAAAAAAATTTTAAAAACAAATTTTTATACATAAAATACCGTTTATTGATGCACATTACTTAAAATTTAAGAATACAACTAAATGATGCATGGACACAACTTTTTAAAGTTACATTTTTGAATTCATAACTAACTGATAAACATAACCAAATATAGGATAAACATTCATTTTAAATGTAATTAATCTAAAGTATAATTAGGATAATCATTGAATTATAAGAGAATACTTAATTATTATTTTATATAAAATATTACATTATTACATCTAAAATAAATTACATCATTATTAAATTTAAATTAAATTAAAATAAAAAAAATTCAATTATACAAATTTATAAAAAAAACATTATTGTTTTCTTAAAACCATACAAAACCGTATTATAAAAATAAAATAAAACATTAAAATCAAGATGTATCCAGCTGAATTGCGCTACTACGCTTCTAATATCACCAAAATACATTTTGTAATCACTAAATAATATATTTTAAATATAATAAATGTAAAAATTTTCAAATAAAAATGATAGAATTAATGGTTATATTTTGTTATTTGAAATTAATAACTTTAATTTAATCAGCAAATACAATTCCTGAATTAACTTTTATAGCCAGAATAAATTTTAGTTTTTTTACATTTATGATAATAACAATTTTGCTTGTCTACTAAATATGGCTCCTTAATTAATTTTCAACATAACATATTTAACTCGGTCACTAATTTATATATATCCACGATAGAATTTATGGTTGTATTTTTTTTAAATAATTTTTTTGATGCTTATATAATTTATATATCTTTAATTGTGAGAATATGTGAAACACTTAGGAGGCGTTTGGTTCGCAGAATGGAATTTGATGGAATTGGAATCCATTGAAAGAATTTGACTTTGAAGGAATTGGAATGAAATTTGATGGAATTTGACCACACGTTTGGTTGATAGAAATTTGATGGAATTCAATTATTTCTCTTTAGCTAAGGAATGATGAATTCCTTGATTCGTGGAATTCAATGGAATTCAAGGGATTCCATCATGATCAATATGTGAACCAAACAAAGGAATTGAAATTTGGTCAAAGAAATTTTCCATTCCAATTCCTTCAAAATTCATGAACCAAACACCCCCTTAGATCACTCTCCAAAGCCCTTAACAAGAGAAAGGATGTTCCAACATATATAATAGAGATTCGGTACAAACCTGATCAATATAATACTCTAACATTAATTGCATTATTGTATATATCATTTGTATTTCATAAATGTAGTTCCCCAATTTATTTATATATAAAAGTGATAAATTTATCTGAAATACTAAAGTTTGTAATGTGTAATTCGTTAATTAATTTATATATAACCACAATCCATATTCATAAAACTATTTATATAGGAAAACAAACTAAAAATAATGTGTTCATAAATTGGTGTATAAATTGTTAATGAAATTTATGATAAATTGATTATCAAATAAATTTAGAAAATAAAAACAATATCGTTTCATTGATTTCGTTGTCATTAAGGCAAATTTTAATTAATGTAATAGTTTCTTGTAAGAATTCTGTTTCACTCATTCAAGGAAAAAAATTTATCAATATTTTTCCTTTAAAAGATGATTTCTAGAAGAAACAAATTAAATATTGCTTTTAAATTACTTTTAATAAAAACAATCACGAATGATTCACATATGAAACAACACTATATAAATAGTAACACTGTATTTTTAATGTGTTGTTTCATATAATACATGAAAACTGATTTATAGATTTATACGAATTATTAAGTTTCTAAAAGATTGAGTCTCTCTCTCAGAGACAACTCTTTTTTACTAACCACCCAATTTGTACTAACTTTACAAACCATTCATAACAAGAACCTAGAATCTTACCCGGTAAGAGCCATAACAAGAACCTAGAGTCTTACCCGGTAAGTGAAAGAAATGACTCTTACTCGATAAGTGCTTATCGGGTTTAAAACGCATACCAACAATCAATTTTGATGATCTAGAATGTTATACGATAAGGTAAGCGAGGGTAATATTTTTGCGGTAAACACTTACCCGTTAACCATTTTGGTAAACGGCCCCTGAGTCTCTTTCAGAGACAACTTTTTTTTACTAACCACCCAATTTGTACTAACTTTACAAACCATTCATAAATACTCGTCTAGTTTCCAACTTTGTTTCTCTTACATGAGAATCATCTACTTTGAAAGGTAGGATTGTCTTTTCCTATTACTTTAAGATAATAGTAATACGTATTTTATTTAATTAAATGTGGTCGGTTTCCTTAAAAAAAACACATTAAGTATCCGATGGTTTCCTTAAAATTCTCATTGATTAATGGACGTTTCTTTAAAAACCTCATTGATTAATACACGGTTTCCTTAGAAATCTCATTTATTAATGGGTGGTTTTCTGATGCAGCAGAAATTACGAACGGATCAACAAATGTCTAAACCCAAAGAATCATGAGCTTACAAACGTAAATCTATACTATATTATAAACTACGGATAAAAAACTCTTAAAAATAAAAATTATTAGGCACAAGGTACCATCATTTTATGCAAGATTTTAAAAATATATCTTAATTTACAATTTTCAAATCACAAAATACATATTACTATTGCAGGTTTCTAACATCCACCAATTTGGTATGTGTAGGACCTTTCTTTTATACAGACATTTCCATGTATCACTATTAATTAATATATTATATTACTATAAATTTGTTTTAATTATATTATTAAATATGTAATTGGTTATTTTTTTAGATGTCATTAAAATATATAAGATAATTATTGAATTCTAACAAAATACTTATTTTTTTTATATAAAAAACATTATATTATTAAGCCTAAATTAAACAAATTTATAAAAAAAAAAAATCATTGCCACTCTTAAAACCATCCACAATCGTACTGAAAATCGATAAAATACAAATAAAATAAAAAGAAACATTAAAATCGTGATGTATCTCGCTGCATTGCACGAGTACGCTTCTAGTACTCGAAAATATAAGAATCACTCAAAGATTTTATTAATCAAAAGTATGCATAAAAAGGAAAAAGAAAGGTTCTTAAATAGGCTAGCAATACATATTCTAAAAGGACTAGGAAACTCTAAGGATAACTATGTTGTTAAAAGATAAAGATAAATACAAAAATTAAAATTAAACGTGTAGGGTAGTTGGGCGACTATCTATGCGGGCTTAGGTCGTGTGGCTAGCTGTGGGGTAACATCCAATGAGTTGTGTGGGTAGAGCGGCTACTTGAATCACCAGAGAAGCTGCACGGGCACTCAATCTGGACTCCAGTGAGTTGGACGACCCATCATGCGGCTTAAGGCATGCCAAAAGTAGTGGGATCTTCTGTCTGCTTCTTCTTGTGCTCGTTTGGCTATGGTCCATGGCGTCTTCAATGGAGGTGGCAATTCCCCCAAGAAGGACCTGATGTACATGCCGACAAATAAAAATGTTAGGTTTAACACCTAGTGAGTTCAAGAGTTTTCATCATTTATATAAAACGGTAAACTAAAAGAATGCTATTTAAATCACGATTTCTAAAATGGAATATATAAATATGAAAGCAACATCTTTCCCTAAACCCACCATTTTCGTGATGAAAACCCCAATGCAACACATTCCTTTGAATATGAATTCGAAATCCAATACTCACCCAAAACGTGAATAATGATTAATGCTCAAATACAGAAATTCGGATAAAACTTTATTATCCAAAATATCAAAATATAGCTAAGACTCAACACCCAAAATCATAACTTATGGAGAACACTCTATACTCGAAACGTCACCGAAAATAAAACTCAATACCCAAAACAACACCCTTTAGTGACGGGGGAGATCCGATTCCGTTGAATGTGACAAAACACAAAAGTAGGTCACATATCTATGTTATATGAGTGTCACTTACGGATTACATACATCAACTTTTCCGGGTCTGTAGTTAATGAGTTAACAAGCTCAACAACTCAATGTCTATTGCTTGTGAAGTTCCAAGTTCAACCATACTAGGTCTGTTTTATAGGATATCCAAACCCGAGTCTAGATTTGTTCACTATGAAATTACATTTCACTACTTATTGGCTGATGCCTGACTCTAGGAGCCCACACCTTACTTTCCAATAGAGACCCAATGCCTATTTCAAGTTATAATGAAGAAATTAGTATCCCAAGAAAATTTCCACAAGAAATTACATTTTATTGCTCAATGGTAGATGTTCGACTCAAAGAGTCCACACCTTACTTTCCAATAGAGACCCAATGCCTATTTCAAGTTACAATGGGGAGATTAGTACCTTAAGACAATTTCCACAAGAAATTACTTTTTACTGCTCAATGGCCGATGCCCGACTAAAAAAGTCTACACCTTACTTTCCAATAGAGACCCAATGCATATTTCAACTTATGTTAAGGGATTGCTCATCTCACGCAAACTGACTCATATGCCTATGGATCCATTGCATTACAGTCTAAAACATTACATAACTCCAAATGAATGACTAACGTACTCAAAACATGTAATTCTCAAATCAGATGCAATAAATGAAAATCATACCAAAGCCCCACACCGAGCTATTAAAACCGGACAATTGTCCCTAAGACCCAATAAGGTCAAAACTGAGCCAAAAGCATCAACAACACAATTGACTGTTCAATAAAAGTAATTATAAACAATAAAACACATTTAACCAACGGTTATGCAAACACAAGCTCCAACGGTATGATTAACTTTAAAAACTCATCATTTCATCTTCCAAGTGGAATCTTACTATTTATGTCTCCAACATACTTTATAAAACAATAATGTGTATTTTCCAAATGGTTTATGAAACCGAACACACTAAAGTGTCTTAATCATCAAATGGATTCCCAAAGAGAAATAAATGATCAAAATCTCCATACATTTGTGGTTTATTTATCAAAATGCCTAAAAACCCCAAATATCTGTATTTCACAAGTTTTATAAATCAAATGTACCAAATACGCAAAACTTATCAAATAATCCAACATTTATAATTATCAAGTAAAACACATACATACATCAAAGTGGACATTTTTGGCATGTACAAGGTTTACACAAACAACTTGAACTCATCTTGCTAGATTTAGGTTAAATCTAGGTTTTCACTCCAAATCTTGAGCTTCCTTTGGTGAAGACAATGAGATCTCTTAGCAAGCTTTCCAAATCTTAGATCCAAAGCTTCGATGTGGTTTCCTCTACCATAGATACTCCCAAGGTTACACCAAAATGGAAAGAAATGGGAAAAAGGTGAAGAACACTTAAAACCCTAGTTTTTGGGTGGATAAGAGAAATCATTCCTTTAACTTGATGGCTTCTAATTCCTCAAGAAATGCTTCCATTGGTCTCCAAAATCAGTCCTAAAGCTCCCCACAAACTTAATCTAGAGAGAAAATGATAGATAAGAAGAGGTGGAATGGAGAAATGAGGAAAAACCCCAAAAATCGGACTTTTTATAGCTGACAGACGCTTAAGCGGGTTTCAAGTGGGTAAAGTCAATTGAAAGTCGGCAAGATTTCTCAGAAACTCGCATGAAACCCGCATGAAACTTGCATTGGTCTATGATCGCGCGATTTCTTCATTTTTCATGCCTGAAACGATCTCTAACCATCCTAATATGATAATTAGATAAAACCCTCATAATTATCATCTTTAATAGCATTTGGTAATGTGATTAATCATGAATTAGATCCCGAAAATCGTGGATGTTCCAAAAGCCTATGATCTCTAGAGATAAGGTCACAAGCAGGGTATCTCTTCCACTTAGGGCATCTGCAACTTTATTGAGGGTTCCCGTTTTGTGTTTGATGATGAACGGGAACTTTTGTAGGAAACTGACCCATCGGGCGTGCATTTTGTTTATCGTCTTCTAATTGTTGATAAACTTCAAGGCTTGGTGATCCGTGAAGATGATGAATTCTTTTTGCACTAGGTATTGCTCTCATTGCCTTAGGGCTTGAATCATGACGTAGAATTCTTGATCGTAGGTCCTCCATTTTTTTCGTGTCTCGCTTAGCTTCTTGCTGAAAAAAACGATAGGCCTTTTTTCTTATGATAAGACAGCCCACACTCCTACTCCACTAACATCACATTCGACTTCAAAAACTTTATCGAAGTCTGGTAGTGCGAGGACAGGGGAAGTGCATAAATTTTCTTTTATTTGAGCTAAATTGTGATATTGGTCAGGATCCTATTGGAACATGCCCTTTTTAAGGTATTCAGTAATAGGGGTGGTGATGGTACTGAAGTTACGGATAAATCGCTAGTAGAAAGTGGCTAAACCGTGGAAGCTACGGACATCTGATACGGTCTTTGGGGTTGTCCACTTCTGTGTTGTACGTATCTTTTCGTCATCGACTTCGATCCCATTTTTACCAATAATGAACCCAAGAAAAAGTAACTTGTCAGCACAAAAAGTACACCTTTTTAAGTTGATGTACAAGTTATAGACTTGAAGGGTTGTTAGAACTTGTTGAAGGTGTTCCAAGTGCTTAGCTTTGTCCTGACTATTGATAACCCTCATTCCTGAGTGTTATTTATCGCTCTTTTGTAGTATTTTATTTCTCATTTATACCCAATTTTGCTTCCTTCTATCTTCATTTGGTCCATAATTAAAACGGGTTGTGATAATGGCATCAAAAGTAATTTTATGCAGAAAATAGCAAAACTGTCGGTGCGGGTACATCGGTGGGCATCCAAATATCCATTAGACAAAAGCTCAAATCCCATTTCTTTAGGTCATTTGGAGAATTTTTCAATAATTGGGGAATATTGGAAGATCCTTAGAAGATTAGAAGACACAATACTCATGGGATAATAGCAATATTATCTAATGAGTATTATGCAACTTTGCCATTATAAAAGAGGGGCATTGAAACATCACTTCCATCATCAATTCTACCATCACTCCTCCATCATCTACCTTGAAGACTCTAAGTTCTCTCCTAAAAGATAGAACTTAGACTTGAAGATTAACTTAGTTTTAAATTCTTGTCTTTACTTCTTGTACTTTACTTTTATATATATTATTTTCCTAACACTTTAATTTATTGCATTTTAATTTTTGTACTTTAATTTCTTGTATTTTAATTATAGTACTTTAATTTCTTGCATTTTATTTCTAGCACTTTAAATTCCGCATTTTATTTCTTACTTTGCTTGTACTTTATTTACATTAATGCAAGTAGTTAACTCGTATTACTCTTTTATTAGCATGTCTTTTATTATTAGTATGAGCTAAGCACCTCTTGGGTGTGGGTGTGAGTCAACTTGAGACTAGTAGGCAACACTTGGGTGTGTTCATTGTTACTAGCTCTTAAGCTTGGTCACTTAAGTCGAGACTTAAAATCAATGTTGATAAGCAGATCACTTTGAAGTGTTAATATTAGATCTTGACCTCGAGAAGGGCGGATTCGAAGTACGACTTAAGGGATGCACAAAGATAAATTGAGAAATAACTTCAACGCTCACATTGGAGGAGTTTTATATCACAAATAGATTTGGGTGTAAATCCCTGTACCGGTAGAACTTGATTTATTTCAACTTAGTTTAATCGGCAAGATTAAGAGTCGGTAACGATGGACACTTTATGAGCATTTTGTAGGACCGGTCTTTAAAATTCCACTTTCGAGAGATCGGACTTTTTATAGACTTTCTATACTACAAATTGCCCGACCAGTATGTTACTACGGTTGTTTCAAGAAAAGCTTACACCCATACCCATTCTTTAATTATAAAGTTCATTTCGTATTTTTAGAATTAATCCACCAACAAAACAAATATTTTTCCCACACTCGAAACTTGTACAAGAAGTTCATGAAAGTCTTTATTTCTCAATAGTTCAGTCCCTGTGAGAACGCTACTCGGTATTTGTACCATTGTATTACTTGTAGCAATCCTAGTGTGAGTATATATTTGTGCCCACGCTAGGAAACTCCGTGTCCACGCTGAGAGTATACGATAAATAGCTACCAACTATAGACAAGGATATCATCGAAATTCACTACTATAAAGGAACCGATAAAAGGGTGGAGTACCTGGTTCATCATCCTCATGAAGGTGCTCGGTGTATTAGAATGACATTACCAACCATTCGTAAAGGCCGAAAGGGGTTTTGAATGTCGTTTTCCACTATTCGTCGGGTTGGATTCGGATTTGATGGTAATCGTTGCGAAGGTCGATTTTTGAAAATATGGAGGAGTCGGCCAGTTCGTCGAGCATATCTTCCAGCCTTGTGATGGGAAACGGAACTTAATGGTGATTTTGTTTATCGTCCGACTATCAATGCACATTCAGTACTGGTTTCCTTTTTCAGGTACTAAGAGGACGGGGACGACGCAAGGACTTAAGCTTTCTCAGATAAATCCCTTTCTCAGCAACTCTTCACCTTCTTCCTTTAGGATCTCATTTTCTTTAGGGCTCAACCGGTAGTGTGGCAAGTTTGGTAGACTAGAACTTGGAATTAGATCAATTTGATGTTGGATGTCCAAATGGGAGGTAGTTCGAGAGGTAGATCATCGCAACTAATTCCTTGAATTCAGCTAGTATCTCATTGACTTCTTTAGGGCCTTCGACTTCTCCTTTTTCTTCCGTCATTAATCCTTTAACTAATATGGGGTAGAAGGTTTTGGACTCTTTGATGTCAGGCCTCTAGTGTTTATTCATTGGAGGTCATGATTAAAAAGCTTTCTCCTTTCTTTTCGGCGCTCTTTTCAAAGTGAGAAATGGGAGATGCTATCTTGCGGGTTTCTCAACAGAAAAGTATTACGTTATCATGCCCTTTAAAAGTGAATTATCATATTTCCATGGTCGGCCTAGTAGTACATGGAATGCATCCATGTCGAGAACATCACAAGTAACTTCTTCTTTGTAGTGTTTGCCAATGGATATGGGGCCTTTACAAGTCTTTGTTACTAGAGATGAAAATTTTACCCATAGGGGCAAGTACCCGCGGGTACTCGACCCTAACAGGGTGGGGATTCCCCACTTTAGAGGTTAACGGGGCGGTGACGGAGATTTGTTTTCATACCCGAAGCAGGTTCGAGGCGGGGTCGTGGATGACATTACCCACCCCTAACCCGACCCCGATTAAACCTTTTGATTTATTTAATATATGTATATAGTGTGTGTAAATAAATATATATATATATATATATATATATATATATATGTGTGTATATATGTATACATGTATTATTAAATGTTAAATACATTTTTATTTTCAATTTTGATAATTAGTATAGTGACAACTTATTATAACTTTAATTTTAAAATACATTTTTTTATTTTTTTTACTAAAACGGGTACTCAACGGGTTCCCGAAAACCGCCGGGGATTCCTTTCCCTCGAACCCATCGGGGATTAATTGGGGCGGGGACGGGGATGGGGGTTTAAACAGGGGTCTAGGTCGAGGACATGGGATGCATTGCCTGCCCAATACCCGCCCCATTTCCATCTTGTTGGAGAAAATATTGTTGTATCCAATATCATCTAATGATGATACTATTTTGAAGATCAATGATTCAAGATCATGATTTAAAGTGTCAAGTCAAAGCCTCAAGAGTGAAAGTCAAAGTCAACATGCTATAAGTGAAAAGTCAAAGTCAATGTCTTCTTATGTAAGGTCAATGCTTTGTATTGTAGTTAAGTTTCCTTTGTAAAGTAGTTGGTATAAATAGTTTGTCTTTGTATTTTGTAGTAGAGTACTGAATAGAACTCATATTGGAGAATTCATTGTAGAGAGAGAAAGTTGTAATATTGATTCATATCAATGCAAGTTAGATTTGTGATTGAATTGTTGTTAACACTAGCAAATTGGGTGTAACACCCCGGATTCTGGGGGTTTTGTCGAAGTCCGAGGTTGAGCGTAGTGGCCAAGTGATTGACGGAGAGCACGACAGTGTTCCGCGCGGCTCTCCGCACGGATGGAACAGCACAGTCATCCGCGCGAGCCTCTACCCCGTTCCAACTCCAGAACCCGGCGCGGTTCTCCGCGTGGGTCAGACCGTGCCGCCAACCGTGCGGAGCCCCTGTGCGCTAATAAAAGAGGAATTCAGCCTCCAAACCTCATTTCTCACATAAACCCTAAATCTCATCCCCTTTTCTCTCCCAAACATACCCCCAACCTCAAAGTCGAACCCTAACCCATTTTGAGGGTTTCCCCCTTGAACCCCATGATTCTTCATCATCTAGCTAATGGGATCTTGAACCACAAAACCTCCATCTTCATCTTCCTCATCAAGTTCAACGTGTGGGAGCTCGGGTTGAAGAGTTGGATTGGGTGTCCTCGGAAAGTCTCATCATCTAAAATGGTAAGCTTCCTTGATTTAATGTTATAAATGCTCCATTGATGTTTCCCTAGTGTTTGGTTTATCAAATCTCGGATTTGATAGTTTTGGAGAAACTAGGGTTTTGATCTCGTTTGAGATTTTAGTAAATAATGTTTGGGGAATGTTTCTAAATGGTTAAATATGGGTATTTATGGTTTAGAATGTATGGATCTAGGTTTTGGAAGTTTTCGGCTTGAGGATTCAAGTTCCCTTCAAAAGAGCTCGTTGGGTGAAATCTAGATTTAGCTTAAATCTAGCAAGGTGAGTTCAAGTTGATTTGTGAAAACGGTGTACATGCCAAAATGTTTATTTTAAAGTGCTTTGTGTTTTATATGAAATTGTTAACTGCTGATAAGTTTTGTGTATTTTGAAGTAAAAATATATTTTACTTTGTAGTTGTCAATGTGTGAGTATTTTAATAAGTTTTCATATTTGGTGCACTTGGGTTGTTTAATTCCATAAAATGCTCATATTTGGGTTCTTAGCAATTTTGTACAAATAGAGTCCATTTCATGACTTATGCATCTTTGGTGATTTTTGTACAAACGAAGTCTATTTCATGTGATAGGCATTTTGGAGAATTTGCATTCATAAATGTTAGCTCCATCTACCTGTTTAGAAGTGTTGAAAAAATAGGCTAAGTATAGAAACCTCTGCTGTGTAGAAAGTCTCCGCAGAAGATACTAAGCTCAGAGACTACTCCGCATAAGACGTGCCAGAGGACAAACCTGATGATGATTCTCAGATCACAGAGCCTCTGTGATCACTCACAGGCTAACCTCTGGAGGTCAGTGTTGGAGTTTTGCAAGATGGCTCAAGATAAAACCACGTGCACAACACGTGAGACATGCTGTACGAAGATCCGCATGATCAAGTAATGGGCGTCCCACGATGTTTTACTTTACAGGTGGCATTCCATTTATGGAATGTTAGTCTTTGTCTTGTACTAAGGGGTGCATCCTTCTTGTATATTAAGGGAGCACCACCTTAGAGTTTTAAGAGTGAAAATACGAGCACACACAAAAACAGCAGTCTGTATAATCCTTGAGCATATTTGCACATACCAGTGCATGTTCTTGGTGTTTTTCAATAATCAATGAAACAGTTCTTTGAGTAACTTTCTTATAATACTTTACTTCCTGTTCATTAATTACTTGTGTGTTTACTACCTTGAATGTTCTACCTTCTCCACACATATAAAACGCTTTCGCACTCTGTTTAATTAATCTCTGTGTAGTAAAAGGTTAAATCAAGTTAAAGAACATCATAACTGGGATCAACAATTGGTATCAGAGCAGACTTTGATTTTTAATATCAAAGGATCCTGTTCTATACTTGTTTCCAGTATTCAAGGTAGTAGTTTGAGTCTGTTCTTCGTCCCAAACTCCATTCACAGTCACACTTTGTTTTCTGAAACTATATCAACCTGTTTGGTATAGTAACGGGTACAGGTGTACTCTTCACTCAAAGACAGATTCAAAGCTAGTTGGTTGGTCATCTGTTCATACTCTCTTCATCTCTAAGACCATTACTGTTATACTCTTCCTAGTTCGTATCATACTCTGTTTTTCTCTCAAAAACTATCATGGAAAACGCTGTTAACTATTTCAGTGCTGGCTCTCAATCAAAGCCCCCTACTCTCATTAGAGATGAGTATCCTCAATGGAAAATCAGGATGGTACACTTCCTTGAAGGTGTGGATCCAGGTTTGGTTGAGTTTCTTCACAATCCTCCTTTCATCCCAATGACAACTGTTCCTCGTGTTCCTGCTACTGCAAACACTCCTGAAATCCCTGAATATCAACACCCCAAACCTGTCCTTGAATGGAGTGAAGAAGAAAAGGCACAACATGAGCTTGCAAAGAAAGCCAAAAGACTAATCATAATGGCTATCCCAAATGACATCTTCCAGTCTCTTGATTCCTGTGAAACATCGAAGGACCTATGGTTAGAGCTAGAGAAACAACTTGAGGGTGGTGCTAAAACCCTCAAGAACAACAGGGCTTTGTGCATAAATGAATACTTTGCATTTAAAGCTCTGCCGGGTGAATCCATTCAAAGCACTTACAACAGGTACAACTCCTTATTAAACAAGTGTAAGAGGTATGGAATCCACAGAACCTCTGAAGAAAACAATGTTAGATTTCTTCAAAGTCTGAATGATGAATGGCTTCACCTGATCATGTCCATGCAAGCCACATTGGATCTTGATGTATGGTCAATATCTGATCTCTTTGGAACACTGATTAGCCAAGATAACAGAATTTCCAAGTTGACAACCTCTGTCGGAGGTCCACTGGCTCTTGTAGGAAGTGGCTCTGAAGGCAAAGACAAGGGAAAGAAGGAAAAGGCAACTGAGGATGCGCAGAGGAAGAAGAAGAAGAAGGTACTTGTAGCAGAGAGTGAAAGTGAAGAAGATTCTGAGGAGGAGATAGACATGGATGCTCTGGCCAAAACACTTGCACTTATGACCCGACAATTCAATCGTGGTCTCAAGAAGAAGCCGGAGTACAGAGGGAGAGAAGAAAGAGATGATAGAAGCAGAGGATATAGTGAGGCAAGAAGGCATGGAAGAGATGAGTCTGAGGAGCCAAGGCAAGAAGAGACAAGTGGACAGAGGTCAGACGGCAGAGGTGGTGACAGATTCCCAAAGCAGACTGAAGGATGCTTCAAATGTGGGAAACCAGGCCACTTTGCGGCAGAGTGCAGGTCTTCTGCCAACAAAGGGAAACCCACAAGAGACGCTGCTTTCTATAAAAAGAAAGCAGAATACTACACTCAGAGATCCCTAATGGCAGAACAAGAGAACCTTATAACCGATGAATCCTCTAATGAAGAAGACAACACACTCTTCTGTGGAATGGCAGAAGTCCACTCTTCTGACGACAAGAGTGAGGTATCCACTTCTGACTCTTATAACCCGGACTCTGAAAACAAACTTCTTGAAATTCAGAATGATCTTCTTGCTTATAAAAACATATGCTCAGAACTTGAGAAAAAACTTGCCTTCTTTGAAAGAGAAACTAGGCTTCTTAACCAAGAGAAGGACAAGCTTTACTTAGAAAATAAAAATCTTACCACTGAGTATTTTTTAAACAAAAAGGATCTCAAGGAGAAAATCTCAAAACTTGACCAAGCTTTGAAAGAAAAAGTCAAAGAGCTAAAGAAATGTGAGAGCAATCGATTAAATGCCCTTTCCTTGAAAAACTTTTTTCAAAGAGAAAGAGAAGTACTTCATCAAGATCTGTTCGACAGAGATCTCCAAATTAAGAGGTATCAGGATGATCAAAAGGTTCATGAAAAGGTAAACACCCAGATCGGCAGAAGAGGATTAGGGTTCGAGGATATTGACCCCTACAAAGGAAATAAAATAAACAAATCTTTATCAAACATCTTATGCCCTAGTAAATTTTTAAAACCAAGTCTTCCAAACCTATTATCCACATTCAAGAGACGCAGAACCTCTGAGGGACCACATCCGAGGAAACCTCTGCAGATGACGAATGAATGGTATGAAAACAATGATTCAACATCTGCACTCTCTTCAAAGAGAAAAACCATTCCAAGGAAATATCTGTCTCAAAAACAGATAGGAATCTTCAGATTCGGTCACCTAGAAACTCAAACCCAAATGGCTTTCATGTGCCTGATGGTTCCTGAAAAGGAACTATCCTCTGATGCACCAGAGTTCATTCCAGCCTCTGTGGAAGAAAAACTATTTAAAAGGTTTTTGGAAAGCGACTTGAGAAGAACTTATGAAAATCATTTTCTCAACCATCCTGATTTAACCTCTGAAGTAAGAGAAATATTTGAGCAAGATCTACAAAAATGTCTCAATGTTCCTATGGTCATTCCTTGTATTTCAAAAATTCTAAATACTTCAGAGGACACCAATGGACAAAGCAAGGCACTTACAGAAGGCCAGACTCTCATTCACAGAGACTTTCTCGATTCAGACTCTAAGTCAGAATCAGAGTCCTCTGTCGACAATGGGACAAGTTCTGTGGAACTTGAGATACTCCCCTGTGGTCCAGAGAAGAGTAAACTTACCTCTGACATTCTTAATAGAACAGTTCTTCCCAAAAGGAAAACCACAGGTGTACCTATCTGTCCTGATTTCCTGGACATGTGCTTGCAAGCAAAGAACTCTCTTGAGCTTGAAAAATCTAAAAAGAACAAGATCTCTCATGTTTCAAAAGCTCCAAGATCATTAAAACCATTTCAAGAAAAATTCACTTGGCAACAGAAGGGTAAAAGGCCTAAAATTGATAAACTTGATGCTTCTGTTGCAGTGAAGGCAAGGAAAGAAGATCAAGGGAGAGTACAATCACAGAGCCACTCAATAGGAGTTTTTAAAAAACTCAACCTAGATTAGACAAAACTTTCTGTAAAAAGAAACCAAAATCTAAAATGGGTTGTAGTAAAATTTGCTCTGTACCCTCCTTTGACAATATTAATGAGATTTTCAAGAAGTTTGCCTCTAATGTCCCTTATTGTAAATGTCTTGATCTTATGCATGCTTTGAATCAACATTTCTAGAGGCCCTCCTGTCTTATATATCACCCCAAACCCAAGAATGCAAAATTTAAGGGTGAGAAGAGACAATCTGGTACCTCTGCAAATGAGGATAAACCCAAAACCAAAGGTGCTAAGGCATCTTCACAGCCTCCTAACAAAAATGGACCCATTTGGAACTGTCCACAGAAGAAACAACATGTGCCAATCTGGTACCTAGACTCCTGGTGGTCAAGACACATGACTGGCGACAGAGGGTTGCTTTCCTCTTATAAAGAAAAACTTGGTGGAGGATCTGTAACCTTTGGAGATAACAAGAAAGGTCAAATAAAAGGCTATGGACTCATTGCCAAAGGAGACATTGATGTCAACAGAGTTGCCTATGTGGATGGCCTCAAGCACAACTTACTGGGTGTAAGTTAAGTCTGTGATAATGGACTCGATGTGATGTTTAAAAGACAATACTGCTCTCTGTTGAAGGAAGATACCACCATAGAGCTTCTGCGAGCCAAAAGACGAGGTGACCTATACCTCATGGATTTCAAATCACCTAACAGAGAAGAAAAGCTCTGTTTAGTCTCAAATAAGAATGAAGAATCTTGGCTCTGGCACAACATGTTCTGTCATCTAAACTTTCACACACTTGACAAACTTGTGAAACTAGACCTAGTAAGTGGTCTACCAAGTATTAGATTCGACAAGGATCATCTATGCTCTACTTGTGAGATGGGCAAACTTAAAAGGGCTGCCCACAAAACCAAGTCTGACATATCTTGCACCAGACCTCTGCAGATGCTTCATGTTGACCTCTGTGGTCCTATATCTGTGCAGAGTCTTGGTGGAAAGAAGTACATCCTTGTACTCATAGATGAATTCTCTAGATATACTTGGGTTGAATTCGTTCGAAAGAAATCAGATGTTCCTGAAGTACTAATCAATCTTATCAAGAGAATACAAGTTCTTTATGACTGCAGGGTACAGAGAATCCGAAGTGATAATGGGACAGAGTTTAAGAATTCAACCATTGAAGCTTATCTTTCGACAGAAGGCATATCACAGAACTTCTCTGCTGCAAGGACTCCACAACAAAATGGTGTTGTTGAACGAAAGA
This sequence comes from Arctium minus, assembly GCA_954870635.1. NCBI lineage: Eukaryota > Viridiplantae > Streptophyta > Magnoliopsida > Asterales > Asteraceae > Arctium > Arctium minus. Next base: position 79,861,310 of record OX941083.1, on the reverse strand, counting down.
ACAAAACACTAGTGGAAGCCGCAAGAACTATGCTCACTGCTTCAGGGATCTCTATTTCTTTCTAGGCAGAAGCCATTTCAACCGCATGCTTCACCCAAAATCGATCTCTGATAGTGAAGAGGCATGCAAAAACACCATACCACTTACTACAACAGAGGAAGTCGAACATCAAGTACTTCCATGTCTTCGGCTGCAGATGTTTTGTGCTGAACGACATAGAACAGATTGGGAAGTTCAGTCCCAAAGCCGATGAATCCAAATTTGTTGGCTATTCATCACACTCTAAGGCATACAGAGTCTATGTACTCAAATCCAAACATATACTTGAAAGTATTAATGTTTCATTTGATGACTCTTTTCAGGTGACTTCTGAGCAAATCAGCTCAGGACTCAATCTTCAAGATGAAGATTCTGGTGGCTCATCGCGAACAAATGACGTTCATCATCTGTTTGAAGAGATGTTCAATGATGATGAACCCTCTGAAGGTGACCGCAGAGCCTCTAAAGCCGGACACTCTGAGGACCAAACAGGTACTTCCCTGACCGGTCCTAGTAATGCTTCACCCTCTTCCACTACTGTTGCAGGTGCACAAGTCGAGGGGGAGCACTCAGAGGACAATTCGAATCTAGACCCCAAGCTCAATCAAGATCAAGGTCATCTTCAAAATACCTCTGAAGGGTCAATACCAGATCAAGGGTCCGCAGAGCTCTCCACCTCAACTCATGATGAACAGCCAAGTCCTGTGGCAAGTACGAATGATCAATCTCCTTCGATAGAGAATGATCTACGTCAAGATGAACATGCTCCTAAGTTAACCACAGAAGTTTCCAATGATCACCTGCATCGAATGACAAAATGGACCAGAAGTCACCCACAGAGCCAAATTATAGGTGACCCATCTGACAAGGTTCAAACTCGTTCAAGTACTGCAAAATTTTGTTACTATACAAATTTTGTAAGTATCATCGAACTCAAAAAGATATCCGAAGCTCTTGAAGACCCAAACTGGGTAGAAGCTATGCAAGAGGAGCTTCTGCAGTTTGAGAGAAACGAAGTATGGACCCTAGTGCCTCTGCCAAAAGGCAAAACGGCTATAGGAACCAAATGGGTCTTCATGAACAAAAAGGATGAGGACGGTGTGGTAGTCAGGAACAAAGCAAGACTAGTAGCCAAGGGATACTGTCAAGAAGAAGGCATTGACTATGAAGAAACCTTTGCTCCTGTGGCACAGATCGAAGCAATAAGAATCTTTCTTGCCTTCGCAGCCCACAGAGGTTTCAAAGTATATCAAATGGATGTCAAGTCGGCCTTTTTGAACGGGCAGATTCAAGAAGAAGTATATGTCCAACAACCACCAGGGTTTGAGAGCCCAAAGTACCCAGATCACGTCTACTTCTTGGACAAGGCTCTGTATGGACTTAAACAAGCTCCTAGAGCCTGGTACGACAGACTTTCAAATTTGCTTCTTGCAAATGGTTTCGAAAGAGGTACAACTGATACAACTTTATTCTATAAGAAGAGAAAAGGTAAGATTCTACTTGTACAAATTTATGTCGATGATATTATTTTTGGGTCTACAAATGATTTATATTGCAAAAAGTTCGAGTCATTGATGAAAAGTGAGTTTGAGATGAGCATGATGGGAGAACTTACATTCTTCTTAGGATTGCAAGTCAACAAACTACAGAGGGTATTTTCATAAACCAATCAAAATATGTCTCTGACATACTTGAAAAATACAAGCTCTCTGACTCCTCACCAATGAAGACTCCTATGGTCACTGGATCCAAGCTTCATGCAGATCCAGAAGGCAAATCTGTGGAGTGTAAACTCTACAGAGGGATGATAGGATCTCTGTTGTACTTAACCGCGAGTAGACCTGATATAATGTTCGCCACATGTCTCTGTGCAAGATTTCAAGCTAACCCCAAAGAATCTCATCTTTATGCTGTCAAGAGAATCTTCAGATACCTAAAAGGGACCAAGAATCTTGGTCTCTGGTATCCGGAGAACTCTGGCTTTGATCTTGTGGCTTATACAAATTCAGATTACGGAGGATGCAAACTCGACAGAAAGAGTAGCTCTGGGAGTTGTCAATTCATTGGAGGGAAACTAGTAAGTTGGACTTCCAAGAAACAGAACTGTGTTTCAACCTCCACGGCAGAGGCAAAATATGTTGCTGCTGCTAGTTGTTGTTCCCAAGTTCTGTGGATGAGGACCCAATTTAGAGACTGTGGATTTGATATCGAAAAAATCCCCATCCTCTGTGACTCTAAAAGCGCCATTGCGATCTCTGCCAATCCTGTGCAGCACTCCAAGACCAAACATATCGATATCAGGTATCATTTTTTGAAACATCATGTGGAGCATGGGATAATAGAGATGTACTTTGTGCCCACATATTATCAACTTGCCGATATTTTCACGAAGGCATTGGATGAGAAAAGATTCACTTTTCTAGTCGGCAAGATTGGTATGCTTAACATGAGTTCACCACTGTTGTACATAGTTGAAGGGGGAGCAGATCAAACCATTAAAGACCAATCTTGAATGTTCGAGGGGGAGCAAAACAGTTCTGCGCGACATAGACTACAGAGTGAGGTTAGTCCATGTCTAAACTTTGAAATGATCGAAACTTTGAAAATCTTTCCTAAAGAAAATTTTGGTCTCAGAACCTCTGAGGTCGAGCACAGAGCCTCTGTGATCCCTCACAGAACCTCTGCACCTCCAAAAACGAGGTTCGCTTAACCGATGCTTTTCTCTCAAAAGAAACTCGATCATTTCTCTTCAAAGGCTCTTTCGATCAAAACCTTGGCTGTGACTTCAGAAGCATCTTACCCATAGAGCTTCTGTCATTCCCATCACTTGAGAAATTCTGGTCACTTCCTGCGGGTTATTTCTTAAACATAACAGTCATGTGAAAATAGAAAATGCCACGCGCGTGAGAATAGGGTGGCGCACGTCCTAGATCGTGTACCGCCATTATCTGACGTGGCAACATTTGATTGGTTCGTAACCTGTACCGTCGTTTTTCAGAAACGGCGTCTTATCCGTTTCCACTCATCACGGATTTGAAATTTTTATCTTTTACCACTTATTTTTTTTACCTCTCTATGTATAAAATCCCTCTTGCTTCTCTTTATTACTTTTTACCTTCAACCTTTACTCTCAAGAACTTCCTGCAAAAGCTTTTCTTCTTCTCCATTATTCTATCAATGGCTTCTCCCTCAGCTTCCTCCAAGAACTCTAATGGGTCCAAGAACTCTAATGGGTCCAAGAACTCAAACAACTCTTATCACTCGACATTTCAAAGGCTGATTCAGTCTCCGTTGGCCAAGAGCAAGTGATTACAAGCAGAATGTTGTCTTTCACTAGGCATGACTATCACTTGACTCAAATGAAAAATAAACCGAAAAACCGTTTTGTCACCCTGAACCCCTCTGGTTTCCCTACTGAAGCCAATCCACTGATTCAAATCCTCAAGAATCACTTCCTGGTTAAAGCCCTAACAATGAAGCGAAATGACATCCCTGAATCTTACATCCAACAGTTTTGGCTAAGTGCTCGCCATGCCAAGATGGATAAATATGGACACTGCATCATTGGCTACGCAACCCATCCATCAACTGAAAAGATTTTGGACTTAGGGATCAATCGTAGGAAACTGTCCGATGTCTTTGAAATTCCCACCAAATCTGACCTCAACCTGCGCAAATTCTCAGATGAGCCCTCAGAGGAAGAGATATTGGTGTTTCTGAAATTCATTGGATACGCAGTACCAATCGCCAAAAGAACGAACTTCAGACGACATAATCTACCCCCTCTGTGGAATGTACTCTTCTCGATTCTGAACCGATGTCTAACGTCGAAGGTTGGGAGTCCAGATCAATCAAGCCATACTATTTTGGCTATAATGTATGGAATTTACTATGATCTCCCTCTAGAATACGCTGGACTCATTTTCGGGGAAATCCAGAATGCCGTGATTACAAAGCAGCAAGACCAAGATTGGGGGACAGAGCCAAAGAACATCGCGTTTGGACGTTTCCTGGGATTACTTCTGGGCGATGACTTGATAGGGGAAGGAAAGCTACCAGCAGAGGGTAAGACAATCAAACTCCATGAGATGAATTCTCACAGGCCAACCACCATCAAAACCGGATATCCAGAAGCCAGACCTCTGTCAACAAAGATGTTGACTTATTTGGGTAGTGAAGAGGGTGTTAGGGAGTACATACGAAGGAACAGGACACCAGAACCACGTCCTGCAACCCCCCCTCGCGTAGGATTCATGATAGGAGCCATTGCAGTTTACTTGAGAGACGAGGGAGAACAGATGGAAGTTGTGGCCACAGAAGCCCAAGCTACGATTGAGAGAAGGAGAGAGTTAGATAGAGGGGAAGGGAGTGCGAAGAAGAAAAAGAAAAATAAGAAAAAGAGAGCCGCAGAAGAAGAGGCTCCAAAATCCTTGGCAGATGAAGAAAAAGTCACTAAAGAGGCAACCACATAAGTGGTTCAGTCTCTAGAGAAAAAGAAAAAAAGGCTCCGCAGGTTGGCCGAAAAAGAAATATCTACGGAAGTCACTGCTGAAGTCCAAACGATCAACACTTCACCTACAGAGGCTGCTGAAAAACCTCAGTAGAAGCCTAGGCGAAGAACCGTAGTCTTCGAAGACTCTCCACCGGAAAAGCCTCTCAGTTCTCCAAAGGAAAAACCACAGAGCCCCCTGACAATGGCAGCAGAAATTGCCAGAGAGGTCATCCTCCGATACTCTGAAGGAATAGGAGAAACGGTGGAGATGGAAATAGAAGATGTGACAGAAAGGTTACAGAGAGTAGAAGAGGAAGTAGACCCTGTTAAAAAATCGTTGGAGGAGAGGGAAATAAAATATGCCTTTGGCACACAACCAAAACCAACTCCCAGTGCAACCCACACTTCTACCCCTGCAGTTCTAGTGCAGAGGGGTATTGAAACAGGACCGCACAGTCCGAACCAAACCCTAGCCGCTCGAACAGAGGATATTCTTTCATCCTCTGTACCATCTACAACTGGGGATCCGAACTTCACCCCATCCTCTCAAAAGGATGAAGATGCAAACATAAGTGTCCCTTTGCCTAAGGACACGACTCTTCCACACACAGAGATATTTGTTACCTCTGTCACATACAAGAGTGACCCCCAAACCACTTCAGAGTTGGTGGAGAAAGAACACAATTCTGTGGATCTAGAACAACCACAGGATCCATTCAACATAGATCTTAAGGGAGTCTCTGAACCCTCCCCCAAAGAACATGTTGACAAAACTTCCATAGATGTTTCCTCTATGGAGCATCGAGGATTGGAAGGAAATCCCACAGAGCTCAACGTCCCCACATGATCTATGGGTGCAAAGACTCATTGGCTAAATCTGGAACATGTGTTGTTCTAGAGGTTACCTCTGCCACTTTCGTCACAAAGGGTGAGTTTAAAGCCTTTGCTGACATGGTGCTCACAAAACTTAATGAGTTGCAAAGCTCTATCTCCAGAGAATCCCAAAACAACTCTCAAACCCTTTCAGAGGCTCTAAAAGCCAATACTGAAGCTCTGCACGCCCTGAGAACAAACTGCGCAACCAGAGCTGACCTTAAAGCTTGTGGTCAAACCATCATCGCGCACTCAAATCAGATTCAGGTTATAGGGGATCTCTGGACCGACGAGTTTCCAAAATATGCTGCACAAGGAGCTCGGTCAGGAGTGGAAGAAATGACCAAACTTCGAGAAGAAATCAAGGACATGACTCGCAGTGTCATGGTCCCCTTTCAACCACAAACGTCCACTTCTGCACCCTTAACTTCTACGAATGACCTCTCTGCTTTTGCCAAGAAAACGGACTTAGAAACTATGGGGAACCAGGTTCTCAGCAACATCAACAATCTTCGTTCTGACTTTGCTAAACAAGGCAAGAAGGCGGACTCAGACTTGAAGAGAACTGTAGCCACATTCAGATTCAAGTCCGATCTGGAAATCAATGAATTATCATTGGCTGCAGGGGAAGTTCTGCAGAAGATCAATAGGCATGTGGACGAACACCTCTGCAAGCGGAAGAAGAGAACGACCCCTACGAATTGCCAAGAGGAAGCATCCCGGAAACGCCCAAGGCATGAGGACCAGGATCTAGATGCACCTGACCCTAGCCATCATGAAGGGTAGAAGACGTCAACAACAAAAACACTCGTCATCTCTGTCAATCCTCTTCAAGCCACTCCTCTTCAAGCCGTACCTCAACAGGGAAAATCCGGCCATGGTTCTCATCAGGGGGAGAATCTGCAATCAACACAAGAAGCACCTATCCTAGAAGTTCCCCTAAACCAAGTCCCTATAGGCTCAGAACCTGAACCACAGAGATCATCTAAACAACAGGTCTCTGCAGCCTCCTCTCCCATCATAATCTAAATCACAGAATCCCCACCAACTGCCAAAGATAAAGGCAAGGCCATAGCTACAGAACCTCTGAAGAAGATCAAATCTCATCCTCCCACCTCTGAGAAACTACTAAAGAGCTCTTTCGATGCCATCAAAAGAGTAAAACCTGAAGAGGAAGACTGGGCTCTTGATCTGCAACCTCTGTCTGAACTCCCCATCCTAGAACCACTTGCCAAACCATCAAAGGATAGAGTTGTAGAGGTTATCCAAGGATTTGAAAGCCTAAGGAGACCCTTCCCTATTCCTTCAAAGAACAACATCGAAGAAGAAGTGTACAAATACCTCTATAGCCGCGGAGCTCAAGATCTTCCCTCTGTCAGACTCTCAGAGGAAACTGTATCAGAGGAAAGAAAAAGATTCTATAAAGAGAAAGCCAAGCCAAAATTCAAAGTCTTCACCATGGCCAAGATCTCATAGGTTCTGACAATCAAACTTGGACACACAAAGTGCAAGAACTTCTGGTTCAGTGAATATGCTGTGAAAAGGGAAGATCAGAAAATATGGACTTTCACAGACGCAGATCTACCGAATCTTCACCCTCATGATCTTCCAGAGCTATTCAAATGGACAGAGGATAAGTTTGGATGGAATAAGGAATACCAAGAAGCACATCTCACCATCAAGAGGGTCATGAGAGAAAAGATGTTGTTCTACAGTATAACCGACTTTCAAGTGGCACTTGACTTGGGAGTCAAAAAGGTCAACTTCCCTCCACCAGAAGACAACTTACCACCCTCTGCCAATTTTCTGCCGAACTCTATCAACACTTCACCTTTTGGTTTTGTGTACTTGAATCCCAAAGGAGAAAAGAAATTATTCATGGGGATAGAAAGCCAAAAGTACTAAACCGAATCTCTGCTGCTCATTCAAGATCTACTTATCAAGCACAAAGGCACACCACTCGTACCCACAGAAGCTGCAGATGTCCCTCTGATGAACATAAGTGCAACTTTAAACTTCAGATACCTATGCGTGTGCTACTACAGAGAACTGAAGAAAGAAGGTGGGTTTGGAAAGAAGATCAACGATTTCCCAGACGCCAAAGTACAGGCTCTGAAGAACTGTATTTCCTATTTTACTTTCATTATTGTAATCAAATATAATTTCTTGCTGGCATTTCTATTAAATGAAAGTAGACAGAGGTTGAGTTCCTTTCACCTCTTTTGTTTCTAACTTAGCCAACACTCCAAATCTTTTTTTTTTATTTTTTCAACACTTAGGGGGAGATTGTTAGCTCCATCTACCTGTTTAGAAGTGTTGAAAAATAGGCTAAGTATAGAAACCTCTGCTGTCTAGAAAGTCTCCGCAGAAGATACTAAGCTCAGAGACTACTCCGCAGAAGACGCGCCAGAGGATAAACCTGATGATGATTCTCAGATCACAGAGTCTCTGTGATCACTCACAGAGCCTCTGTAAAGGCTAACCTCTGGAGGTCAGTGTTGGAGTTTTGCAGGATGGCTCAAGACAAAACCACGTGCACAACACGTGAGACCTGCTGTACGAAGATCCGCATGATCAAGTAATGGGCGTCCCACGATGTTTTACTTTACAGGTGGCATTCCGTTTATGGAATGTCAGTCTTTGTCTTGTACTAAGGGGTGCATCCTTCTTGTATATTAAGGGATCACCACCTTAGAGTTTTAAGAGTGAAAATACGAGCACACACAAAAACAACAGTCTGTATAATCCTTGAGCATATTTGCACATACCAGTGCGTGTTCTTGGTGTTTTTCAGTAATCAATGAAACAGTTCTTTGAGTAACTTTCTTATAATACTTTACTTCCTGTTCATTAATTACTTGTGTGTTTACTACCTTGAATATTCAACCTTCTCCACACATATAAAACGCTTCCGCACTCTATTTAATTAATCTGTGTGTATTAAAAGGTTAAATCAAGTTAAAGATCATCATAACTGGGATCAACAATAAACCCTTTGGAAAAAACTTTGGTCCCAATACGTGTTGAGTTTTGGGTTGATCACGTCTTTGAGGTATGTGTCTTCATAAACGTTGTTTAAAGACATTTCATTAATTGTGGGCACGTTAATTGTCGGTCAAAGGAATTTTCGGGCATTTTGGCACGGTGTTGACTTAAAAGAGTCTTGAGGACATTTGTCCGGTTTTAATGGCTCGATGTAGAGTCCAATCTATGAGTTGTATACTAATGCATTTTATTGCATATTTATGATAATTACATGCTCGAGTGCGTTGGTCATTCATGTGTAGTCATGTAATGTTTAGACTGTGTTGCATTGGATCCATAGGCACATAAGTCAGTCTTATTTGATGGTCAATTGGGTGGTACGGGGTTGGACCCCAGGACTCATGTTTTATGACCAAAACTTGACAAGGAGGCACTAGGAGGGTTGAGTCTGGATAGTGCTTCCTGGGAGGTGAGTACTGTGACCTCCGCCATTTGGGGAATTTCCTTAGTTGTAGTCCCTGGTGTGCCGATCCACTTGGGGAATTTCTTTAGTTGTAGTCCCCGGTGTGCCGAGCCTTTTGGAGTGGAGTTCTTTGTAACGACCACCAAGGTCAACTGTCTCTTTTGGTGAACTTGTCAAGAGGTCGTAGGGGCACTTGGGCTTCCGCGTCATGAAGTGTCATACGATCAACGTTGTTAGAGTGGCATACTTTTGTGTTCCTCCGCTCTCAACGGATACGGGTATCCCCCGTTGTCGGCCGGCTGTATTTTGGATATTTAATTGTCCATGCTTTAATATTTGGATTTCATTCCATTTTATGGTCGCGTGAGTATTAAGATTCAGTTCCATGTTTTAATGGCGTATCATATTTATATGGATCGTTTTCCGTTATTTAAGGGTCGAGTATTATGTCCCTCCCGTGTTTTGGGGTGTTTTGGGATATGAAGTATTATTTACATTTTCACAAATTTGAGTATCGAACTATGACCCCGTTTGGGTGAGTTACGGGTTGCATCGTTTTATAAGAATTGTGTGTTTGGGAGCACTGTCTTTAAAAGTGCATATTTTGGGAAAATGTGTCGTTTCCATTTTGGAGTATAATATTTCGAAGGATCTTGCTTTAAAATGAATTCCTTTCTTTTAAGATATATTCCCTCATGTAAAACTCTTGAGCTCACTAGGCGTTAAGCCTAACCTTTTTATTTGTCGGCATGTGCATCAGGTTCGTATCGGGGGTTCGGTTCTAGCAGTGCTTTGAAGAGTTGAGCCTTAGCCTTACAATAGTGAGTAGCCGGTGAAGTCTTCCGCAGGTGGAGTTAGTAATTATTATTGGGTTTAGTAACACCCGTCCTTTTCATAGAGTGTATGTATAGGATGAATGTGAGCGTTGAAGTTAATTCTCAATTTATGTTTGTAGTTCGAAGTATTTATTGATGTATTTAGAAAATTTTAATAAGTTGCTATCTTCATATTTAAGGGTGTTACAAGTTGGTATCAGAACTTAAGTTTGAGAGAATTAGGTATCAATTTTTGGATGCCTAGACTCAAACTAGCGTTTTTATAAGTGATTGTAAGTGAAGTTGAACATTAGGTACCTTAAGATAAGATATTTTGGAGTTGATCGAGTCGCTAGAAATGGAAAACTCATCGAGGGTCGCAAGGATGAGCATGTTCGGTACGTTCATAATGGCACCTGGCCAGTGTTGTGGTGAACCTACATGCTAAATGGGTATAATTGAACCACCTTGGTATGATGACCGTTGGGGTAGTGAGAAAGTTTCTAAGCGAGTAAACTAAGGGAGGATTGATGTTTATAGCAATGTCACTTTTGGGTGGTAGTTAAGTGCGATGAACGCATTAAATTGGCCATCTTGAGTCAGATTTATTGGTTGAAATAGAACCATAAGTTTGTTAGAACGACTCTATCTCGAGGAGAAATTGTAAGTTAACCAAGCAATGAGATTGTTGCTCTAAGATGTTGATGCATCCGGATGACCATAGTATGTCGAGTTATTGAGAAGCGTAATCCTAAGATGTGAGTGCCGGTCAAGTTCATTCACTAAATTTATTTCTAAAATAAATTTTCATAAATTGTTTCTCATGTTCGCAAAACCAAAAAAGTGATTTACATTATAAAGTCTTGGTAAAGCATTTAGCATTCATCAGATTTTAAACTGTGAGCTTAAGCATGCATGAAATTGTTTTGCTGCACATGATTGCAAATCGCTATCAAAATTCTCTTTATTCACGCCTCGTGTTTAACGTTATTTCTGGATATTGTAATGTCCATGCTTTAATGTCATTTGGGTATTGGGCAAGTAACTATGAGATTTTAACTTAGACATTGGATCACCTCCACGTATGTCGATGGTTTTAAAGGAAAAATTAATCCCATGTTTTGAGTCGGAATTTCTTGAGGATTTTAGTTTGTACGAGTTTTGCTAAATTTCATAGAGTATTGTTTTGCGATGTCTTTTGATGCGTGGGTTTTACTTTTGCTTCGTCTAAACTTGCGAGTTTATTCGGCGTCGTGTCCAATGTAAGTTTTGTTAAAAAGTGTCACTTTACCTTTCATTGCAGTAAAAAGAGAGAACTCTTAGAAGTTTAATATTTTAGACATATTGTCGTCTTATGCTCTTTGTTGAGAAATGAAAATTTTGGACACCACTTGATTTTTGCATTAATGAGTTTTGCGAAAATTCAGTTGAGTTTATGGTGTCCCATATTACGTCGTTTTGCGTCGCGTAAATAATTTTGGGATCATATACTCGTGCATTATGGGGTGCGTTATTTTATGAATATTGTTAATTGATGTCATCCCACATGTCGTTTTGGGAATTTCATTATCATGTGGATTATCCTTGTGTTTTATGCAAATGTCAATCGTCGCATACTATTTGCATTGGATTTAATTATAGCGTTGGTGTGAGTAATCATATAAAAGATTTACGTTATTTCAAACAGGAATTTTGTTCTGATCATATTTCAACCATCTACTCTTGCTGTTAGAAATTTCCGCAATGCATTTAACGAGTTAGCGACATCCTTGTCGTTGTAGTTTCTGTTGGGTTGAATGTGTTTATCTATTCGACTTAAAGCTTTAAATTCGATTTGAAATTTTATTTGCATCCCCATTATTCTTTCGAGCCTTGGGGAAAAAACTGTTGCATATGGAATTGTTGATAATTTTATGCCGCATCGTCTTTTGGGTTAAGGAGTCAGGATTTTAAAGTTAATTTGTGAATCTCTCTTTTGGAGTTGTACAAACATCTATTGCACGTATGAGGGTACATGAACCTATTTTCACGTATAGTGTAAATTGTTGCGCCTGTTTTATTATTGTCTTTATTAACTTAAGTATTGAACAAACGAGTTTTGGAAATGGTTTCATATGCGCTGTAAGTGATGTTCAATTTTGAAACCTATCGAATGATCAATAGTGTATTTTTACCGCACGTTTAATTGTTAAAAAGGTTATGTATTTGAAAGTTTTATAAATTTCAAATTGGCGTACTGGTTGAAAAACCTTGAACGCATTAGGCCTATATATTTAAACCCCGTCGTGAAAGGAGTTGTAATTAGGGACTAAGGGAGTCCTTAGGAGTGGAAGCGTAGGATGATCTGACTTGCGGTCAGTCTTGAATTTTGGACTTGGGTTTTCAAATCTGTGCACGTTTGTATTATTGGAAATGGTAGATTTAAGTCTTCCTAGTTAATTAAGGGGTGATTTTATACTCCGGTAATCATGCGGGATAAGGTCTTAGGTGATTATCTGCGATTAGATTGGGTTCGTTTTAGTGGATTGCTCGTCGGTGTGACATCATGGGTTATGTGATGGCGTGCCGTCCTTGTGGGTTTCGCGATCAAGGAAAATTCTTGTGGTCCATTTGTTAGAAATGTAAGATTTGGGATTTTTAGCACTCTGTTTGGTGACATCCTTAGTGCGACCATCCGTCTGGATTGAAATTTTGGGTGGGATGCCCACGTTTTCGAGGTCACCGTTTAGTCCTAGGTGTCGACTTGTTTTCTTGAAGTCAAAAGATCTTGGAATGTTCAGAAGTATCCCGGTTGGATCATGGGAAATAATGACCTTTCGGTGATGGAAATTTGAAAGAAGATTAGGTGTTGTTGAGCAAACACCGAAATGTTTAAGCCTTACTGTGGTGGTAAAGATTTTATTATGGGAATGTTTTGAGATTGAGAAGTAGATCGGAGTGAGTGATAGCCGGGTCTACATTAACCAGCTACCCAGAGAGCGTATTGGTACGCCTCGAATTGGATGACGTTGCCAATATCAAGGACGGTTCCTTAAGAATTTTGGGAATTCTTTGGGAATCGATGTCGAGCATTGGGTAGGATTCAGAAGCAGGTTCAGCTAAAGTGTGTTGGCCGGTGTGAGATCAGGATTGCAAGCTGCTCTTGAGGTAGTAAGTGTCATCCAAGGTTGGGAGACAACTGTGTTCGTGTGGGTAAAGACTGCTCTAGCGAGTTAAGTGTTCGCTCAGACATAAGTGTTATGTGCCAAAAGGGAGCGGCTGGCGTGAGTATCAGCATAAGGGTTATGATAGTAATTCTGGCAAGGGGATTAAGGACAATCCATCCTGTGGGCAATGTTCCATTGAGGAGAGTAGATTTCGAGGACGAAATCATTTTTAAGGTTGGGAGGATTGTAATACCCCGGATTCTGGAGGTTTTGTCGAAGTCCGAGGTTGAGCGAAGTGGCCAAGTGATTGACGGAGAACGCGACAGTGTTTCGCGCGGCTCTCCGTGCGGGCCTCTACCCCGTTCCAACTCCAGAACCCGACGCGGTTCTCCGCGCGGGTCAGACCACGCCGCCAACCACGCGAAGCCCCTGTGCGCTAATAAAAGAGTAATTCGGCCTCCAAACCTCATTTCTCACATAAACCCTAAATCTCTTCCCCTTTTCTCTCCCAAAGTGACCCCTAACCTCAAAGTCAAACCCTAACCCATTTTGAGGGGTTTTCCCCCTTGAACCCCATGATTCTTCATCATCTAGCTAGTGGGATCTTGAACCACAAAATCTCCATCTTCATCTTCCTCATCAAGTTCAACGTGTGGGAGCTCGGGTTGAAGAGTTGGATTGGGTGTCCTCGGAAAGTCTCATCATCTAAAATGGTAAGCTTCCTTGATTTAATGTTATAAATGCTCCATTGATGTTTCCCTAGTGTTTGGTTTATCAAATCTCGGATTTGATAGTTTTGGAGAAACTAGGGTTTTAATCTCGTTAGGGATTTTAGTAAATAATGTTTGGGGAATGTTTCTAAATGGTTAAATATAGGTATTTATAGTTTGGAATGTATGGATCTAAGTTTTGGAAGTTTTCGTCTTGAGGATTCAAGTGCCCTTCAAAAGAGCTCGTTGGGTGAAATTTAGATTTCACCTAAATTTAGCAAGGTGAGTTCAAGTTGATATGTGAAAACGGTGTACATGCCAAAATGTTTATTTTAAAGTTCTTTGTGTTTTACACGAAATTGTTAACTGCTGATAAGTTTTGTGTATTTTGAAGTAAAAGTATATTTTACTTGGTAGTTGTCAATGTGTGAGTATTTTAATAAGTTTTCATATTTGGTGCACTTGGGTTGTTTAATTCCATAAAATGCTCATATTTGGGTTCTTAGCATCTTTGTACAAATAGAGTCCATTTCATGACTTATACATTTTTGGTGATTTTACAAACGAAGTCTATTTCATGTGATAGGCATTTTGGGGAATTTGCATTCATAAACCCTTTGGAAAACATTTGGTCCCAATACGTGTTGAGTTTTGGGTTGATCACGTCTTTGAGGTATGTGCCTTCATAAACGTTGTTTAAATACATTTCATTAATTGTGGGCACGTTAATTGTCGGTCAAAGGAATTTTCGGGCATTTTGGCTCGGTGTTGACTTAAAAGAGTCTTGAGGACAATTTTCTGGTTTTAATGGCTCGATGTAGAGTCCAATCTATGAGTTGTATACTAATGTATATTTATGATAATTACATGCTCGAGTGTGTTGGTCATTCATGTGTAGTCATGTAATGTTTAGACTGTGTTGCATTGGATCCATAGGCACATAAGTCAGTCTTATTTGATGGTCAATTGGGTGGTACGGGGTTGGACCCCGGGACTCACGTTTTATGACCAAAACTTGACAAGGAGGCACTAGGAGGGTTGAGTCTGGATAGTGCTGCCTGGGAGGTGAGTACTGTGACCTCCGCCATTTGGGGAATTTCCTTAGTTGTAGTCCCCGGTGTGCCGAGCCACTTGGGGAATTTCCTTAGTTGTAGTCCCCGGTGTGCCGAGCCTTTTGGAGTGGAGTTCTTTGTAACGGCCACCAAGGTCAACTGTCTCTTTTGGTGAACTTGTCAAGAGGTCGTAGGGGCACTTGGGCTTCCGCGTCGTGAAGTGTCATACGATCAACGTTGTTAGAGTGGCATACTTTTGTGTTCCTCCGCTCTCAACGGATACGGGTATCCCCCGTTGTCGGCCCACTGTAATTTGGATATTTAATTGTCCATGCTTTAATATTTGGATTTCATTTCATTTTATGGTCGCGTGAGTATTAAGATTCAGTTCCATGTTTTAATGGCGTATCATATTTATATGGATTGTTTTCCGTTATTTAAGGGTCGAGTATTATGTCCCACCCGTGTTTTGGTGTGTTTTGGGATATGAAGTATTATTTACATTTTCAAAATTTTGAATATCGAACTATGACCTCGTTTGGGTGAGTTACGAGTTGCATCGTTTTATAAGAATTGTGTGTTTGGGAGCATTGTCTTTAAAAGTGCATATTATGGGAAAATGTGTCGTTTCCATTTTGGAGTATAATATTTCGAAGGATCTTGCTTTAAACTGAATTCCTTTCTTTTGTAATATATTCCCCCATGTAAAACTCTTGAGCTCACTAGGCGTTAAGCCTAACCTTTTAATTTATCGGCATGTGCATCAGGTCCCTATCGGGGATTCGGTTCTAGCAGTGCTTTGAAGAGTTGAGCCTTAGCCTTACAAGAGTGAGTAGTCGGTGAAGTCTTCCGCAGGTTGGAGTTAGTAATTATTATTGGGTTTAGTAACACCCGTCCTTTTCATAGAGTGTATGTATAGGATGAATGTGAGCGTTGAAGTTAATTCTCAATTTATGTTTGTAGTTCGAAGTATTTAGAAAACTTTAATAAGTTGCTATCTTCAGATTTAAGGGTGTTACACTGGGACACACACATACCTATTTGTTACCGTGAATTGATGGTTTTTTTTCACCCAGCAAAAGAATAGGGGGAGTCGTGGGCCGTGTGGGAAGACCCAAGTGATCGACCAACTTTTGAGATACCAAGTTCTCACAACTGCCATTATCAATAATCAAGTTGCATACCTTTTGGTTGACTGAGCAGTGAGATCGGAAAAAGTTCTTCCTTTGACCTTCTTCTTTTGGTGTTAGCAACATTCATTGAAGCACTATGTTGATCTTTTCGTTTATATATTCTTCAGCAAACTCGGCTCCATCATAGTTATCATCATCTCTTTCTTCCTCGCCATTCACTAGTTCCATTGTTTGATGGTTTGGGCATTCATTGGATCTATGGCCTGGTTGGCCACACCAATAGCACTTGATACATGTGGGCCTGGAACATGGGTTATTTGTCTTTGGGGTTGTTATGTTTGGCCTATTTGTGGTATCGTTCTAGGGAATAGAGCTTGATGTTATTCCTTTTCCTTTATCAGCTGGGGTGCAGTTTGTATCCATTTAGGTCTGAGTTTAATAGCAGCGATAAGACGATATCCGAGTGGTTTTCTCCTTTAATTCGACTCCTAAGGCCAACTAGAGGCCTTCGTCACGGTCCATACGGTCTGAAGACCAATCTTTGTAGAATCGATCCTTTAAGTCCGTTGATATAGCGTGCTACTTGCTGTCTTTCAATCTCGTTGATTTCATTGCATTCGAAAAGGCGGAGGAATTTCATTGTGTACTTATTCGGTTAGCGTTCGTGTTCCTTGACTACACCATATGTACATCTTGTAAAGAATCTGCTCGTAGTCTTCCGATAAGAATCGTTCTATCATCAGTTGTTTCACTCTTCGCTAAGACTGAACTAGTTCTCTATGTTTTTTTGTCGTTGGGCTACTAGTTTATCCCACCATACGCAACGGTGCTTTTTAGGCGAAACTAAGAATTCTTCGACTCCCATGGTTCCATAAAAGAATGGAATATCCACCATCATTCGGTAGTCGTGCTCGTTGTGTCGCGATGTTGGTGGTTCTTCTTCCTCACATTCGGATTCCGAACTAAAATTAGGAGTCTAGTTTCTATGACCCCTTAGTTGGATCTGGTTTGGTTCTTCTGGCCTGTCCCGTTGTCGGCGGATGCCGATTTGGGAGTTTTCCCGAAGTTGGTTGACAACCGCTATCAAATTACCTAGTGTTGCGGTAAAAGCCGTAGACAGTTGCACTATATCTACTTTGGTAGTGGGCTGCTGTACTGCCATGGTTAGCAACGGGCAAGAGAATCCTGCTCTGATACTAACTGATGCAGCGAAAATTGTGCAAGGGTAGATAAACATCAAAACTGTAACACCCCATATTTTGGGAGTTTCTGTTCTAATCTGGTATTGAGCGAGGTAGCCGAAAAGAAGACGGAAGGATTGTCATCAGTGTTCCACATGGCTCTCCTCGCAGGTTGAACCGCGTGAGACCCTGCTTCACCACGATCTCAGTGCTCCGCGCGACTCTCCGCACGAGTGGAACCGCGTGACGGCTCGCACGCGAGCATTGTGCACTGATAAAAGAGCAAATCAACCCCAAACCCTATTTTTCCTCTCATTCACTCCTTCTCAAATGCTCCCAACCACAACCTAGGATAGAAGGATATTTTTGGCTGGCATTAAGTGGTTCAATCACCATTTCTTCAAGATCTTCATCATCAACCTAGGGTAGGAGGCGATTTTTGGCTGGCATTGAGTTTCGATCTATTTTTGGGTATTTTAGAGATTTGAGACCTTGTCAAGATCATTTTGAATATGATTTTGGGAGTTACTCTCGGTGTGTTTTGGTTTGTTTGTGTCCTAGATAAGGTTTCTAGTGGTGGATGTTTGTGGATCTGAAGTCTTCATTAAGAAAGCTCAAGTTTTGGGTAAAAACCTAGATTTAGTCTAAATATAGCAAGGTGAGTTCTAGTTGCTATGAAAAAATATATACATGTCAAATGCACATATTTTGGGGTTTGAAAGTATATCAATGAGTTTACTTCATTTGGATAAGTTTTGTAAGCATTTGTACTCTTTCACATATTTGTGTTATAAATCATTGAAAAATGGTTTACCATATCATATGAGGTGTTTGAGTCACCAAAAAGGGGATTTTGATCCATCATACATGTTTCTTGTGTTAGGGATTGGGGGAAAATTCGTCAATCAGATGACCGAATTTCTTGAGAATCGTGTAAGTCACTTTCCGAATTGGTATTTCGACCCTATGCCTGGGTTGCACGAAATCCAATATGGGATGAGACTCAAGAACACTCACGTTTTTAGGCACAAAAACGAGAGCAAATTTGCTGGAGAGTATATATGATTGTTTAAAATCATTAGTCTAAAACATAAGTATATACGATATATATACTAGTCCCATTCGTAAAAAAGGAAATAACGGAAAATGGCAATGATTGTATATCACTATCAATTATAGTCGATTACAATCAATTTAGCTAAAAAATGGCAATGATTGTAAATCACTATCATTATAGTCGATTACAATCAATTTAGCTAAAATTAAGGGCAGAAAATAACTGACCATTAAATGTTCAGTAAATGCAGATTTAGTCCAAAAATAGACACCAAGAGCTTTTGGTCCAGAGACGTCCATCAGTGGCTCTGCCATGCCAAAGAGGCTCAGAGGCTCTGATGTGCCTTAAGAGGCTCTGACGTGCCAAAGAGGCTCAGAGGCTCTGTCGTGCCTTAAGAGGCTCTGCCGTGCCTTAAGAGGCTCTGACGAGCCTTAAGAGGTTTTGCCGTGCCAACGATGCTCAGAGGCTCTGCCATGCCTTCAGAGGCTCTGCCACTTAGATCACCGCTAGGGGCGTTTCCCCTTGACCCCCCGCCATTTCATCGTGTCCGGGATCAAACTCGTCTTATAACAAGTGTGCACTCCGCACCACCTAACTTGTATTAGATCATAGTTTGAAACCCATTAGTATTCGTGTTATAACCAATTACACTTAAATGCCTGGTGACACTAAAATCACCAACAATTCTCCCCCATTTTAGTGTAACCCATGAAATAACACATTTAAATTAAACAAACCAAACTTGCACCTAAATGAAAATATCGAAACGATTGAATTTCCACATTAGTATTTTCCACATTCCAAATATTCGAGAATCAAGGTGTCCCAAGGATTGAACCCATCAACGCATTTGAATACCTGAAGATAAAATACATACAAATTTCTTATATGTCCAGCAAATTAAAACTTGACACAATTATAAAGCCGTGTGTCCTAATCCTCTCATGATTGTATAAAGGCCAAGTCCCAACCTTTTGAAATGCGGCTACACTTCACAATCACATAGGTAATTCCTTTACTTCGTGTACCTGCAAATACACTTTATCAAAGGAATTATTAAGAAGATAAACTTCACCCTAACCACTGCAGGACTGAACACATACCTGGGATGATTCAACTTGTGTTCCAATTTATAAGTGTGAGCTTTCCACATTGAATTCAACTTCTAATGTCATATTAGAAGGGAATTGGGTGTCTCACCTTTATAAATTTACAAGGAGTTTAATCCCATCCCAATCGCAGACTTGTGCACTAAGTCTCTTGTCAGACCTTTAGTTAAATGATCTGCCAAATTTTGTTGCATTCTAATAAACTCAATGGAGATTACACCATTCATGATTAATTCTCTAATCATACTATGTCTAACACCCAGGTGTCTAGACTTACCATTGTAAACTTGGCTATAAGCCTTAGCGAAAGTGGTCACACTGTCACAATGGATTGAAATAGGTGCAATTGGCTTTGGCCACAATGGAATCTCATAAATTAAATTCCTTAGCCACTCCGCCTCATTACCGGCGGCGGATAGTGCAATAAACTCAGATTCCATTGTTGAGTTTGTAATACAAGTTTGCTTTTTAGATGCCCAAGAGATGGCACCTCCTCCAAGCAAAAATACCCAACCACTAGTTGAGGAATGATCCTCCATGTTGGATATCCAACTTGCATCCGAATAACCTTCTAAAACCGAAGGATATCCTAAATAACTCAAACCATAATCCATGGTTCCCTTGATGTATTTGAATACTCTTTGAACCGCTTGCCAAAGTTGAGTACTAGGATTACTAGTATACCGACTCAATCATCCCACGTCATAAGCTATATCGGGCCTGGTGCTTGTCATGGCGTACATCAAGCTACCAATGGCCTTAGAGTATTCAAGTTGTGAAATAGCCTTGCCCGTATTAGGCATTAATTTCACACTTGGATCCATGGGAGTGCTTACGGGAGAACACTCACGGTAATTAAACTTATTGAGAATTTTCTCAATATAATGCGATTGCGTCATAACAATCCCTTTGTTAACCTGTTTAATCCTTATACCAAGGATTACATCAACCTCTCCCATGTCTTTCATGGAAAATTTAGATGACAACAATTTCTTAGTCTCATCTACATGATTTTGGTCAGTCCCAAAAATTAACATGTCATCTACATACAAACAGATGATCACACCCGCACCAGTAGCATCAAATCTACTATAAACACATTTGTCACTTTGGTTTAAAGCAAAACCACATGACAAAATAACTTCATCAAACTTTTGATGCCATTGTTTTGGTGCTTGTTTCAGCCGGTACAAGGATTTCACAAGTTTACAGACCTTATGTTCGTTTCCGGGCATAACGAAACCTTCTGGTTGTTTCATGTAAACTTCCTCTTGAAGATCACCATTCACGAAGGTTGTTTTAACATCCATTTGATGGATAATCAGACTGGGTATTGCCGACAAGGCGATTAACAATCTAATAGTCGAAATACGTGCCACCGGAGCATACGTATCGAAATAGTCAATACCGGGTTTTTGCCGACACCCTTGAATTACTAACCGGACCTTGAATTTATCAATCGTCCCATAAACTTTCATCTTCTTTTTGAAGATCCATTTGCATCCAAGTGGTTTAGAACCAGGAGGCAAATCTGATAACACCCAAGTGTTGTTCTCAAGAATTGATGATATTTCGTCATCAATTGCGTCCTTCCAAAAGGCGACATATCGAGACTCTATCTCTTCTTTGAAAGTCTTTGGATATTCCTCAATACTATAACAATAAGACTATTGAATCCCAAGCTCATTCCTTGAACCTTCCACCAAATACAGTTGGAATTCGGGACCGGAATTTTTGGCAATTCGACCTCTTTGGCTTCTCCGGACCTGCTGTGTTTCTGGACTTGAAACACCATCCAAACTTTCTGGATTTTGCACTTTATTGGTTCTAGGAAACAGTTCCTTAGGCCTTTGCATTTGATGAAAATCGCATCTCATCAAAAATCGCATCACGTGACTCGATTACGGTGTTAATCGACACCGAATCATTAGGCTCGATAACGTAGAACCTATAAGCCTTGGAACTTTCTGCATATCCAATGAATATACAATCAATTCCATGTTCACCCAAAGCTTTCCTTTTGGGTTCGGGTAGTTTTACAACAGCCTGACAACCCCAAATTCGAAAATAATTCAAATTCAGAGTTTTCTTGAACCAAAGTTCATATGGGGTTCTTTTGTTCCTTTTATTTGGAACTCCGTTCAAAACATAATAGGCCATTAACATGGACTCTCCCCAAAATCCCTCACTCAATCCCGAGTAAGAAAGCATCGAGTTTACCATTTTCTTTAAAACTCGATTTTTACGTTCGGAAACCCCGTTTTGTTGAGGTGTGTATGGTGCCGTTGTCTCATGGATGATACCAATTCGATTGAAAATATTGGGGATCCATATATTCCCCTCCACGATCAGTTCTAAGACATTTAATCGAATTACCCAATTGTAGTTTGACTTCGGTTTTGTAAATTTTAAACTTTTCTAAGGCTTCATCTTTTGCATGCAAAAGATAGACATAACAAAACCGAGTATTGTCGTCAATAAAAGTGACAACATACTTTTTATTTCCCAAGGAAGAAGTGGAGTGGAAATCACACAGATCACTGTGTACAAGCTCCAAAACATCCGTATTCCGTTTAACGTTCGGAAAAGGTTGTTTTGTAACTTTTGTGAGCATGCAAGTTTGGCACCTCTCCGCATTAATGTCAAAGGCTGGAATTAATCCATCTTTTGACATTTCATGCATCCTTCTAAAATTCACTTGCCCCAATCTAGCGTGCCATAACATTGAATCAACAATTTTAGAAGAAGACGATGACAATATAAAAGCAGAATTTTCAGAACATAAAATTTTATTAACCACATTTAAGCGAAACATGCGATCACACAAATAACCAAAACCAATAAAATGGCCACCTCGAGATAGGATAAACCTATTCGATTCAAATACTTGTTTAAATCCAAGATTATCCAAACAACTACCACTTACTAAGTTCTTACGAATTCTAGGCACAAACAAAACATCAAACAATTTAACTTTATTTCCAGAAGAAAATTCTAAATTAACTACTCCAACTCCACAAACTTGTGTACTCGACTCGTTTCCCATATTCAACACCGAACCGTCTTCAGCTGGTGTCAATTTCTCGAACCACCGACGATCCTTGCAAATATGGCTTGTCGCTCCCGAGTCGATCCACCTTGCACAATCATCATCCTTGTTAGAGCATAAATCTGTTGGATACAAGATCAAGAAGACTGAAGGTCAAAGTTTAAGAAGTCAAAGATGAGAAAGTCAACTCTCATCAAAGTCAAAGTCTTTTGTAATAAAAAGTCAAAGTATTGTATTTGCATTTGTTTTCCATGTATTTTGTTTGTAGGTATAAATACCTTGTATTTTTTGTTTTTAAGAGTAGTTGTCTAGAAGTCTTATTGAGAATTTGAGAATACGATTCAGAGAGAGAATCTGTAGAGAGAGAAAGAGAGTTCTAGAGAGAGAAAGTTGTATTTGAAATTGAGAATTGAAATCAAAACAGGTAATTTGATTGAAATTTGTTTGTTCATTAATTGTTTGTGATTAGAAACTAGAAACAGGGAATAACAATTGGTATCAGAGCAGATCCAAACTGAAATCAATTCAAGAAAATGAGTTCTGCACTGTTCATCGAGTTTGGAGGTTGATTTTTGTTTTTCAGTGTGAATTTTAAGTTGTATTTGATTAGGTTGTGATCGTATAGTGTTATTGATCGAGTCTGTATTGTTCAATTTATCAATTGCACTGTAATTGATTGTTAATCTTGGATTTTGTTGAGTTTTTAAGGCACGAGTTCTTGAGCACTGTTTCATAGATCAAATTGTAATTTTGAGTGTTTGATTTTGTAATCCGTGTATTGTAAACTGTTAGAATATTAAAATCGAGCATCCCTACAAAGTTTCAAGTCAATTGGACAAGTATTGGACCGAAATCAGATGGAAAAATCAAGTTTTTGTTCGACAGACTGAAGAACGCGCAAGATCAACGAAACGCGCAAGTTATTCGCAAGAACGTGCAAGTTGAAGAATTTGGTCTCAAACGCGCAAGGCGTTATTTTTTTTTGGAAAGGGTATCCTGGGCCTATGGCCCAGACTAATCCCTGGCAATTAGGGCCTTTGGCCCAGCTGCTAAAGCGTGCAGCCCTGAGATTATCCTCAGTGGCCACAAGTGCTGCTAGTGGGGCTTGAACCCGGGTTAAGCGCTATGAACTCCCCAAGCCTTTACCACCACGCCACATCCCTTGTGGTTTACAAGGCGTTATTAGCGAGTTCATAAAACGCGCAAGGCGTTATCTGCGAGTTCTAGAAACGCGCAGATCGAAGCCTGCGAGTTTGAATTTTGGGAAAAAGTTTCTAAGTGTTGAAACGCGCAAGTAGACACTTGCGAGTTCAGGAAACCTGCATGCCACTATCTGCGAGTTTCAGTGATTATTTCGGTCTGCGAGTTTGACAAAACGCGCAACCCTTTGCTTGCGAGTTTCACAAACTCGCACGCCTCAGTTTGCGAGTTTCAACGTGAATAGTTTCTTGCGTGTTTTAGGCATTAGCGAGTTTCATCGAGAATAGTCACTTGTGAGTTTCAACAATCAGCGAGTTTCATCCATCTGCGAGTTTATCAGAACACGCAAGCCTTTGCATACGAGTTTCACAAATGTGCAAGCTTAAGCCTGCGAGTTTCTCAGTAAACAGTGCTTTGCGAGTTTTGTTACTTAGGATTTTTTTTCTCTGAGAATTTTTCAAAACTGTAATATGGCATTTAATAGTGAATTTTTTTTTCTAGGGGTGCTGCCCCTCGACCCCGCAAGGGTGTTGCCCCTTGACCCCACCCGCTAATCGGGTAGCGGGACCCCCGTGCTAAGTCTGCGAAGGGGGACATATTTTTTTATGGTGATGAAAATTTCTGATTTTATATTTCAAGTTTTCTGTATTTTCTTGATTGTTTCATTTGGACTAACGATCAGTTTATAGTTTCTTATTGCTTTTATTTCAAACAGGTTTAATCAAGATAACTTCTAAAGATGCTCTTTCCATTGGCACTGATGTCAAGCCTCCTGTTCTGTTCAAAGGAGAATACAAACAGTGGAAAGACAGATTTCTGGATTTTGTAGACAGACATGCAAACGGGGAAAACATTCTGCTGTCAATTACAGAAGGTCCTATGGTAGCAATCACAGTTCAAATACCTGATGATGACTCATCTGATAGTGAAGATGGTACTGAGGAAAGAGAACAGAAGATCAAAACAGTTCCAGTAGAGTATGGTCAATATTCAGAGGAACAGAAAAGCCGATATAAAGTAGATAAGCAAGCAAGATCCCTTATTCTTCAAAGTATCCCGAATGACATCTACGTCAAAATAGACAGCTACAAGGCAAATGCGAAGAAGATGTGGGATCAGTTGCAGAAAATGATGATGGGTTCCAAGGTCGTCAATCAAATGAAAGTAGCAAATTGCATCAATAGCTACGAGGAATTCAAAGCCAAAGAGAATGAGAGCTTAGAAGATACTTATGAACGGTTTGTCTTGTTGTTAAATGAATTGTCAAAAAACAAAGTGAAAAAGAAGCAACTTGAGAACAATGTCAAATTCCTGAGCATCCTACAACCTGAATGGAAGAAGCATACGCGTAGGATGAAACAGATGAAGGATCTCAATGACATTCCATTACATGAAGTTTATGAGACTCTGCGTCAGAATGAAGAGGAGGTGGAAGAGAAAAGAGCTGAGAAAAAGAAGGCAGAGAAAGTTCATGATCCCATAGCATTGGTAGCCGGAGAGAAGAAGAAAGAAAAGAAAGAGAAGAAGAAAAAAGAAGAAAGTCATTAGTAGTTCCGAATCCGAATCTGAATCAGATGGTGAAGATGGAGAAAGCCTCAAACAAGCTATGTTATTATTGACCCATGCATTTCAAAAGAAATTCTATAAAAAGCCGGGATCCAATTCTCAGAGGTACTCTTCATCCAGCTCCAAGAATCATGAGCACAGGGAACGGGTAGAAGGAAACCGATTTGTTGACAAGAAACCCGAAGAAAGAAAGAAGTTTGTGAATGACTATACCATTGCTGAAAAGCCCGCAAATGATCCTATCAAATGCTACAACTGTGGCAAGATTGGACATTTTGCTAAAGAATGTCGAAAGCCAAAGGTTCGCAACTCTCAGTACTATCAGAACAAACTGCTATTGGCCAAACAACAAGAAGCGGGCATAGCATTAATGGCTGAAGACGAATTTTGGCTGGATCATTCAGATGGTGAAGAGGAAGAGAAAGAAGAAGCTGCTCATATATGCTTAATGGGCAAGGCGGTGAAATATGATGAGTCAGATGATGAAGCGGCTGATGAGGTAATGAACTTAACTGAAAAAGATTTCATAACCAAAATGGAAGCCATGATGGTTGAGCTTAATGACCTTCGAGTAAAAATGAAAAAAGAAAAAGACAGAATAGCTAAAAGAAACAATAAGATCTTTGAGCTTAATAAGTCTGTTATTGGGAACAAAGATCTAATTGATTCTTTACGCAAGTCTGCTTCTGATTCTAAAATTCAAGTAGATTGTTTTGAAAAGAAAGTTTATGATTTTGAAGTTAAAATTTCTAAGTCTGAATTTGAGAAGAAAGAATCTGCACTAACTATTTATATATTGCAGGTTGAGAACAAGCTTTTGAATAAGAAGGTAAATGGTCTGGAAGCCAAACTCTATGCAAGAGGCCAAACAGATCAAACCATTTTTCTCAATGCACCTAACGAAGAGGCTGATGTTAAGGAAAAATGGGGACTTGGTTTTGAATACCCCCATTACTTAAAGAAAGCCATCAGAAAACAACCAGCACTTTATAATTTTGATTTTCTTGCATGTACTGGTAAACATACTCATTTAAAACCCAAATTTGTTACCAAATTACCAGAAGAAGTTGAGGCCAAAGAAACTGAAAATAGAAAGAGTATAAAGAAAATGCAACTACCATTTAACTATGTAAAGTTAAATGATAGTTATCTTTCTGAGACACCAAAAGTTCTTTCAAATGACTATTTTGCTAGTTATGCTGTTTCTGAGATGAAGGCAAAACCTGTAACTGCAAAGGTTTATGTTCCTTCACTAATTCTTGAAAGCAAAATAGTTGAGCTTGAAAATGTTGTTTCTGATGAAAGAATTTTGGTAGATATTGAACAAAGTGTGTTTTCTACAGTTTTAAAGAACACTGTTTTTCAATCTAAATCTATAAAGTGTTCTACAGTTTCAAAGGCACCTCAAACTTCGTCTGATAATTTTGTTGACTTATTTGAGTCTGCAAATGACTTTCTTAATTCTGATGATGGGTGCATAGAAGAAATTGATATGTTTGACTTCAATGCTCCTCTTCCTGATCATTCTACTTGTCTTATAACTGAAAAAGTGTTATCAAGTGTTTTTAAAACTGATGAATCATCAACTAAGGTTGGTGAATCAGTTTCTGTAACTGATGATTACTATGCACAAGGTAAGAAACATAAGAAACAATGATTACAGAAACAGAAACACACTGGTACACAAAAGAAAACTCAATCTCAGAAATCTAATTTTCCTAATAATTCTAAATCTTATGTTTCAGATTTAAGGAAGAAAAGGTCGAAATCAAGATCTGAATGGTTACCAAAGAGGAAGAATGATGAGATAGCTGAATCAGTTTCTGATAACTCATGTACTAGATCTGTTAGTAGTGATAATGATGTAGTTGGTCAACTTGCTTCACCTAAACAAAACCATGTAACTTCTTACAAGCGTTATTCAATAAAGCAATTGATTCAATTATCTCCTATTACTACTAAATCTTATCATTATCGGAGAAATGATTTTGCTTATTCTCATAATTCTTCTGATTGGTTTGGATCTTATCATGTTTATTCTTCAAGATCAAATGTTTTTAAAAGTTTTCAACGAAAAGGAGGATCTATATTCAAATGGATACCAAAATCATGTGCTAATATGTTAGGACCCGTTTTTAAATGGGTACCTAAAGTTATTGTTTCCTGATTTCTCTTGCAGACCCGACATATGTGGTACTTGGATAGTGGCTGTTCCAAGCATATGACCGGGCAGAAAGCTTTATTGTCTAATTATACAGAGAAATTCAGCGGCAATGTCAGATTTGGGAACGACCAAGTTTCACCAATCTTAGGATATGGTGATATTATTCAAGACAACATAACAATTAGGAAGGTGATTTATGTCGAAGGCTTAGGGCACAACTTGTTTAACATCGGTAAATTCTGCGACAAAGGGTTAGAGGTCAACTTCAAAGCTAAGAGATGTTCAGTTCGTTCTGAAGACGGCACATAACTCTTAGCTGGCAAGCGAAAGACAAATCTCTACTCCATCAATCTTTCAAAGGTCCAGAATGACAGTCACGTTTGCTTTTTGACAAAAGCTTCGATGCAACAAAGTTGGCTTTGGCACAGATGACTATCACATCTGAATTTTCGTTATATCAATAAGTTGGTCAAATAAAAGTTGGTAAAAGGACTTCTTGAGTTGAGATATAAGAAAGAAAATTTGTGTGCTGCATTTGAAAAGGGTAAGATGAAGAGAGCTGCACATAAACCGAAGCCTGAACCAAGCACCAGTTCTCCACTAGAGTTGTTACATATGGATCTCTGTGGTCCGATGAGAACACAAAGCTTAGGAGGAAAGAAATACGTGTTGGTTATTGTGGACGATTACTCAAGATACACGTGGGTCAAATTTCTACGATCAAAAGATGAGACGCCCGAAGTTCTCATTACTTTCTTAAGACGACCCAGGTGAATATGCAGAGACAAGTCAAGCTTGTTCGGACTGACAACGGCACAGAGTTCAAAAACAAAACAGTTGAAGAATATCTCGAATCGGTCGGAATATCACATCAATACTCTGTTGCACGTACACCTAAACAGAATGGAGTGGTCGAAAGGCGAAATCGGATGCTAGTCGAGGCCGCTCATACTATGCTTAGCCAATCGGACTTACCTCTATTTCTGTGGGCAGAAGCTGTGTCAACTGCATGTCATACTCAGAATCGATCCATGATACACCGCCGTTTTCAAAAGACTCCATATGAGATGATCAACAATAGAACACCGACAATCAAGTATTTTCATATATTTGGGTGTAAGTGTTTCGTACTTAACGACAGAGAGAGTCTGAATAAATTCAGTGCTAAGGCGGACGAAGGCATCTTCATTGGTTACTCTTCAACATCTACAGCATATCGTGTTTATCTGACAAGGTCCAAGACAGTTGTCGAGAGCGTTAATGTAACATTTGATGAAGATATGGCTTCTGAACAACTCAGTTCAGAACCAGTTATCATTGGAGTATTATCTTCTGGACAGATCAGTCCAGAACCTGTTTCTACAAAGAACAATTCGGATAACGCTTCTACTTCAATTTCACATTTATCTGATTTAGATTTGTTATTTGAATTCTTTTATGATGAGTTTCTAGGATCTAACGTACCTAAATCTGCTATGACTGACAGGTCTGAAGACACAAGCTGCAATCATCCAGTCACTTCAGAAGTTTTAACTGAACTTGTATCCCCCGTTCAGTCAGAAACTCACATTCCATTGAATACTCCTACAGTTGAAGATATACAAGTAACTGCTGAGCCAGAAGTAACTGTATCAGTTGGGTGTGATATACTTTCTACTCAACAGCCAGAGTCTGTTGTTCCAACTGTTGCTTCTGCACCTGAAACTTCAACTGCAAACCTCCCTCCTATTATTCAAACTGAAGAGTCTGATAGTGGATTTTTAGATGATGATCATGTTCAAACTTCATCTACTCCACTCCCTCATGAGCATCGCTGGACCAAAGAGCACCCTTTACACCAAGTAATTGGAGATCTTAACAAGTCTGTGCAAACTAGGTCAACAACCTTAAACCAGTGTCTGCATGACTCATTCCTCAGCAAGATAGGGCCCACGCGAGTATCAGAGGCTTTAGCTGATTCGGATTGGGTATCTGCTATGCAAGAAGAATTAAATCAGTTTGAAGCCCTGAAGGTCTGGAGATTAGTTCCAAAACAGGAAGCTAAATCCGTGATTGGTACTAAATGGGTATTCAGAAATAAAAAGGATGAAGATGGTATCGTCATAAGGAACAAAGCTAGACTTGTGCCAAAGGTTACCTGCAAGAGGAAGGCATAGACTACGATGAGACATATGCTCCAGTAGCGCGTATAGAGGCAATCCGCATGTTTCTAGCCTACGCAGCTCATAAGAATTTCACAGTCTATCAGATGGACATGAAAACGGCCTTTCTGAATGGCATTCTTAAGGAGGAAGTCTACGTGTCTCAACCAGAAGGGTTCGTGAATCCAGATAATCCAGATCATGTCTACATCTTGGACAAAGCTCTATATGGTTTGAAACAAGCCCCTCGAGCATGGTATGATGTTCTATCAAAATTCTTGGTAAAGTCAGGTTTTTCCAAAGGTAAAATTGATACCACTTTGTTTATCAAAAAGGAAAAAGACGATATCATCCTTATTCAAATATATGTTGATGATATAATATTTGGCTCTACAAATCCTAAATATTGCAAAAACTTTTCTAACCTCATGGTGTCACGTTTTCAAATGAGTATGATGGGAGAGATGAATTTCTTTCTCGGATTACAAGTTAAACAGTTTTCAACGGGGATTTTCATTAACCAATCTAAGTACATTTTGGATATTCTTTGGAAGATTAAAATGGAAAATTGTAAACCAATTGGAACCCCGATGGCACCAGGTACTAAGATTAGCACTGATCCTTCGGGTAAAAGTGTTGATGTTAGAACTTATAGAGGTATGATAGGATCATTAATGTATCTTACTTCAAGTAGGCCAGATATTATGTTTTCAACATGCTTATGTTCTAGATATCAGGGTGCTCCTAAAGAATCCCATTTGGCTGCTGTCAAAAGGATTTTTAGGTATCTTAAAGGGACTGCAGATCTTGGTCTGTGGTATCCTAAGGATACTGGGTTTCAACTGACTGCCTATTCAGATGCAGATCATGCAGGTTGCATGTTGGATAGAAAGTGCACTTCAGGTCACATTCAATTTCTTGGAGACAAGCTCGTTAGCTGGGCATCAAAGAAACAATTATGCGTTTCCACATCGACTGCTGAAGCAGAGTATGTAGTTGCTGCCAGTTGCTGCTCTCAAGTCCTGTGGATGCGAACACAACTAAGAGACTATGGATTCAAGTTCGACAAAATACCTATATATTGTGACTCGAAGAGTGCAATCGCGATATCTGCTAATCCTATCCAACATACGAAAACCAAACACATTGACGTCAGGTATCATTTTATAAAAAATAATGTAGAAAAATGAACAATTGAACTTTATTTTGTAAAAAAAGATTATCAGCTTGCAGATTTATTCACCAAACCCTTAGATGAAAAGAGATTTAATTTTCTTGTCTCTAAGCTTGGTATGTTAAATCTTAAGACATAATCGGTTGTTACCTAATAAAGTTAAGTATTGTTATTTTTCATCATTTTCTTTATCATTATTTCTTAAAGATATCTGCACTTTAATAGTTTGCTCATGATCTCAGGGGAGAGTGAGATGCATTTTACGATGATCTACATTCTTTTGAGGGGGAGCATATCTAATTTCTGCATTTTACTTAACTGACAAATTTTTGTGATACATGATTTTAGGGGGAGCATATAAATCATATCAAAAGGAGTAAGACTATGATTTCTGATTAATTCTGATCAGAACTCGTACTTTAATCGTTTTATTGCTTTACGTCTTTTATATTTGAATAATTTTGTGAATAAAGTTGCTTTGACTAGATCTTTGAGACTTTTGCAGAATGAGAGAAGCTGACACGATCATATCTTATTGACTACAGCTAACTTCATGTGAATTAAGATTGAGCGAAAAGGTATATTTCTTATCTTAATCTCATATGTATCTGAAAGAAGGACAACTTTCAGATATAGAAAACATATTCTTAAATGTTCAAACCACTTCCCGATTCTTAAATAGATTTCATGAATTGGAAGTGTGATTTTAAATGTTTTTCAAGAATTACTTGTGCTTACATGATTATAATCCGTGTGTTTCCAAAGATAAATACTTGTATATTGTCTTTTCTATATACTTTCAAGTATTCACACACACTGGTTTGAATTCTTGTTCAAAATGATTTTACCATGTCTCATATTGTAACCAATTATTTCGATAATAAGACACTCCGCTTGTACTTTAATGAATTTTGAGCGTTAATTCATTTCGAAACGGTTTTTCAAGAATGTCTATATTTTGTTTTGTATAGACACCTATCTTTTATTCCTGACCATAAGCTTTGATTGCTATATCATTCATTTTATGATCATTTTCATACAATGTCAGATTTTCAAACAAGTCTCTTGCATTCATGTTCATTCATTCAATTAACTTGTTTGAAATATCTTTAATGTTTTAAAATGCTCATATCTTCATGATTATATTTCTGAGTATATTTACATCTGACATTTGTATATGATCTTTAACTGCTATAGTTAAACCATTTGAGCAACACATGCTTTCTAGGATTATATGGGTTCTTTGTGCTAGGACTTAATTGAAACTT
This sequence comes from Arctium minus, assembly GCA_954870635.1. Lineage (NCBI taxonomy): Eukaryota > Viridiplantae > Streptophyta > Magnoliopsida > Asterales > Asteraceae > Arctium > Arctium minus. The sequence continues at coordinate 79,829,693 of OX941083.1, read as the reverse complement.
ATATGGAATCACGTTAACCAGTGATTTCTACCCAAGAAGTTAATCCTTTAGTGATTGAGTGTGAGGAGTCGAAAAGAAATGAGTGTGGGTGTGATGAGGTAAAATGGAAAAGAGAGTTTGGTTAGTAGTGAGCTTAATGATTAAAAAGAAAGAGGGTGAGAGAACAGAGTAAAAGAATATCAAACTCTGCACCAAATACTTTCTGAGCCGGGCAACCACATTACTAATGTTTCACAACTCTTTGGTGAACGTTATTGAAACAGGAAACTAGCCCATGCCAACTCTTGACTAAACCCCACCAGCTACTCATTTTCTTCTAAAAAAAAAGTGTTTCATATTTTAAAGGGGATGCAACATATAATCTATCTGGTTTTTATTTGGAAAATCTGGATATTGAAAAAGAAGGAAGTCTGCCCCACCTTCGCACTTCAATCATGCACTTAGAGTCTTTGTTTATCTACTGGTGTCTCAGTGGTTTACACTATGTTGAGCCTTTATAAAAGCAATTATTCGTGCTTAATTCTTTCTACACTTGCACGAACACACAAGGAATTTGTTTCTTTGTCAAAACATTCATAGAAATTGCCTTTATGGTGTTTCGATGATTGGATGGAAGCCCTGGGGGAGTGAACATCATAAAAGCTCCTTTACATTGTGTATTCGTTACACACAGTAACTTTGTGTTACTGACAGGCATTTTAACTGATTCATTTGTTGATTCAGGTGTTACACATTTCTATTTTGTCTGGATTTGAAAAGATCTGTATGAATACAGTGTTCGAATTAGCAAACAATCAGAGGCTCGTAATCGGATCAGTGGTCAGACTGGATACAGACATTTCTTACTGAAAGTTTTGATGATATTGATGCTCATTTCATCAAAAAGGGGGAGATGGTATCAAGAAATGATAAGGTTTTGAGAGATGTTTTTTATAGAGATGTCCAAGTCAGATGATTCAAAGTAAAGATTTGAAGAAGATCAAAGAATTTCTGAAGATGTACTGATTTTTGAGGAAACTTTCTTTGAAGATTATTTGCTAAAGCAATCCGAGCTGATTCTGAAGACAATTTCTTTCCAAAGTCTGAAAGTGTTTTGTGAAAGTTTTTGGGGAGATTGTTAATCGTTTTGAAGACAGTTTTGGAAAGAATACCATCAAAGAAAAAAGGGAGATTGTACTGACAGAGCTTGAAAGAGAAGACTGAATTGCTAGATTTTTCAATAATGATCTTGAATCCAAAGGGGGAGATTGTTAGAGCATAAATCTGTTGGATAGAAGATCAAGAATACTGAAGGTCAAAGTTTAAGAAGTCAAAGCTGAGAAAGTCAACTCTCACCAAAGTCAAAGTCTTTTGTAATAAAAAGTCAAAGTATTGTATTTGTATTTGTTTTCCATGTATTTTGTTTGTAGGTATAAATACCTTGTATTTTCTGTTTTCAAGAGTAGTTGTCTAGATGTCTTATTGAGAATTTGAGAATATGATTCAGAGAGAGAATCTGTAGAGAGAGAAAGAGAGTTCTAGAGAGAGAAAGTTGTATTTGAAATTGAGAATTGAAATCAAAACAGGTAATTTCATTGAAATTTGTTTGTTCATTAATTGTTTATGATTAGAAACTAGAAACAGGGAATAACAATCCTGCACATAAAACGACTCAGGTATGAGTGAAACATAATTCTGGACAGAATTATCAAAGTTAGTCAAAAACTGACCTCCTTTCACTTGATCGCGATCATTAGACCCCGATTCACTTCCACTCGAACCAACACCATTATTGTTCAACTTTACCCGACAATCACGTTTGTGATGACCCACCTTGTTGCATCGTCAACACACCAAATCCTTTTTCTTTTTAACGGATTTGTTGGGTCCATCAAACTTACGTTTCTTGCCTTTTCCGTTGTTGTTGGAGTGGGCTTTCTTCTCCTCAACCATGTGAACAAAGCGCTGTCCAGATTCAACTTTCCCCTTGGATTTATCATTTTCTTACACCCGAAGAGATTCTTCGATGCGCAAATGACCCCCAAGTTGAACCAATGACAACTCCTCTTTTTGATGTTTCAAGTTATGCTTAAAATCTTTCCAAGAAGGTGGAAGTTTGTCAATCACACTTGACACATCAATAGATTCATCCATATGCATGTTGTGTAGTGTAAATTGACCCAAGATACGAAGGATTTCATTATATTGTTCCATTTCGGGCCTCGAGTCCACCATTTTATAACTGTTAAAATCGCTAACCAAGAACTTCTTACTAGAAGCATCTTCAACGATGTACTTGGACTCGAGGGAATCCCATAATTCCTTCGCACTTGCCACGTTTTGGTAGATATCAAAAAGGGAATCGCACATACCTTTTAAGATGTGTCCTCTGCAGATATAGTCATCATTCTTCCACTTGCTCCTTCTCCTTGTGTACTCCAGCGTCTTATCCTCCATTACTTCTGGCATGGGTGTACTCAGCATATACACTACCTTTAGAGCGGTCAGCAGAAAGTGCATCTTTTTCTGCCAACGTCTAAAATCAGTGCCTTCAAACTTCTCCAGGTTTCCAAACTTTGAGGTCATCTCTTTCACAGAATCGGCCATGATCGACATGTCAAGATACCAATTCGATTGTTAGATATTGGGGGAAAGTGACTTACATGTTTCTCAAGAAATCCGGTCAACTTGATCGACTACTTTTCCCCCAACATCTTGAACATTTGAAGAATTTGGGTATTGTGTTGCTTTGGTTCCTAATATGGGAAGATTTGGAGTGCAAATGGTTTTAAATGAAATTATAGTGTGAGTTGGTGCTTTTAAGAACGGTTATTGAAGTACGATCATTTGGGGCTTTACTCAACCTACGAGTTTTTATATTTGAAAACTTTAAAATCTTTGACTTTAAAAGTGAGAGATGTTGGAAACGAGCATCCTTTAATTTTGGGAATATTTGGAAAAGTGTGGACCTTATAGTTTGGGCCTTTGGCCAATTATACTTGGAGAAAATACTAGTTTTGGGAAAGTTGTACATTGGGTTATGTAGCCATATTGGCTCGATTTTAGTGCCAAATGTTTATGATGCCTTATGGCTTGATTTATACTCTAACGAGTTTTGGGACGTTGTCTAGTTTAAATGGCTCATTATGGAGCGTTTTATGGAAATGCAATTATTGCACAAATGTTGGTTATTACATGCTTTGGATGCATTAGTTTATTCATATGGAGTCATGTAATATTTAGACTGTAATGCATTTGATCCATAGGGATATGAGTCATTATGTTCATCATGGAGTTTTTGATGTCCATGTTTGAGTCTAGTGAGTGGTCCCAAGTCATGTTGTTATGTAAGCTTGCGGTGGTGCTCTTAGACATCAGTATACGAATCTAAGTCTTGCGGTGGTGCCCATGGTGAGCCGGATACGGAGACTTGTGACTTTGTGGTGAGACTCATCTAGAGGTCGAGTTGACATTAGGGTCATTTGGGCATTTTGCGGTGGTTGCTCAGAGGAGTCGTATACGGGGATCCATGACCCGAAGTGAATCTCGTAAACGTTGATAAGTGGCTTAACTATGTGTTCCGTCACATTCGATGGAATTGAGTCTCCCCCGTCACCAAAAGGTGTTATCTTCGGGTATGCCCTTACCCACGCCTTCGGTGTTAAAACGTATCATTTTATTTATATAAATAGAATTTCGATGAAATATCTTGTGGGTGCGTTTTGGGGAAATTGGCTGGTGAACATTATTTGGAAAGGGGTATTTGCTATTGAAAATATTATGGTTTGTGATCAAAGCCTTTTTATAACTAATATTTCGGGGGCGGTCGTTTCTAGAAGAAAATATTCTATTAAACATTTTATGATTTATGTGATAAAACTGCTTTAACTCACTAGGCATTAAGCCTAACACTTTTTCTTATCGACATGTATATCATGTCTTAGATGGATCTGAGAGGCGAGGGAAGCTTGGTAGAAGTTCCGGTAGGATGGCTTAGAGACGTCATCCTGTTTTGAGAAGATATCAGATTTGGTGGTTTTAGTAGCACCCATTAGACTTCGTTCTAGTTGTGGGACTAGATAGTTCCGTTTGAACTATGATACATGTTGTGGTGTTTGTTGCCCTTGTAACTTTATATATTTGTTATTTCTATGCTATGTATTTAAGGGATTTTTTGGAAGTTTTAAATTGTCTGCTATTTTCCAAATTTAGGGGTGTTACATAAACCCAAAGAATCACGAGCTTACAAACGTAAATACTCGAAAATATAAGAATCACTCAAGGATTTTAGTTATCAAAAGCATGCACAAAAAGGACAACAAAAGGTTCTCAAATAGGCTAGCAATACGTATTCTAAAAGGACTAGGAAACTCTATATAACAACCCAAAACTTAAAGCATTTAAAATATAACTAACATAATATAAATCATGCCAAAATGGCCCAAGTCAACAATAAAATCTGAAGGTTTGCGAATAAGCAACCTATTACACAACTGAGATCTTAAAATTTAATATGCTAATAAGGAGTCTTCTAAGAATGGACGCTGCTTAAGTCTTCTCCTTCCCTTTACCCGATCCACCAGACTCGCGCCTACCTGAAAAGGTTTTTAAGTTTTGAAAGAGCGAGGGTTAGACCAACGGTCTAGTGAGTCTCCTCTAAAATCCGCTTCAAACCAAGATAACATTTTAAAGAATTTAATAATAAACAACCATTTTCAGATGCAGAAATGATAACTTCACTTTCAATTAACTTTTCAGCTCACACTACCATCATCATAAGATGACAGAGTGTATGTGACTCACACTGCCTTGCTGGGACACACCCCCAACGGCATAAACGGAACACACCCCCAACGGCATAAACGGAACACACCTCCCGACTTAGATCCTTACACACTTCTGATTATGCATGCATAATTTCCACTTAAACCGCAATAATAAATAAACTTTAAACATATACGAAGAAATCTCGCAAGTGATTGGCAACATCGCATCATTTCAAGAATTGTATAAAATTTATACACATAAAAACATACTTGCTTTATCATAAAGAACTTTAGCTCAGAAAAACTCACCTGGTGCCCTTTGCTTAATTCTTTGCGCCTACTTGAACAAAACCTATAAGAAAACCATTGATCGGTAAACTTCTGATACTTTCTAAATCACAACGGTAAACGACCCTTAACCCACTATAACCTAAATGGTTAATTCTAATTAAATTGAACTTACTCCCATGGTTGAAATACTTATAAAATCCCAATCCGCTAATTATCATTGACCCAACACTCGGTAACAATTCTCAACTAACCATTTACAATTGGGCCAAAAACTAAATCCAAAGCCCACCTGAAAACAGAATATGGGCCGCGGCCCAGGCCTTGACCGGGCTCCACCGACCAGGGACTGACCATCAGGGTCGCCTGGATTCCCAAGTCTTCGACCGGGGTCTCGACTGGGTTGCCTTGACCGGAGTCGACCGACCGGTGTTGACTGAAGTTTAATTGACCGGGGCCCTCACTCTCGACCGAACTCCCCTTGACCGGGGTCAGCGCCGACCGGGGTCTCGACTCCCGGATTGCCCAGCGACCGGGGTCCCCCGGTCCCCCACCTCCATACTTCGGTCGATTACTGCATGTTATCAATTGAAGGGTTTTCGGCTTCCCCAATCCACAGAGGTCGGGGCTCAACCAAACAAAACCAAACCCCCTTTCAGAAATCGATTACACTAATAATAATTTTAACATCAACTACTAAATCCAGGAATGCACAACAGATTAAGCCATTTAACCCAGCATCCCCAAAATCCAAAATCATCTGATTACAAAAATTAACCCAACTCCAATGAATAAATCTAATGCCACAGACTCTTGTAGATAAGATTGTGGTTTGGAAGAAAGATTACCTTAATGAAGAACCAAGAACTTGCAATCTCGCTCGATGTCCTCTCCCTAGCTCGATCGTTCAAAAATCGCCTCCCTCTCTATTCTATTCTCAGCCGCCCAAAAACCAAATGAACAATTTTAGGGTAAAACCCCTTTTTATTCAATGATACTCCTTACCCCTTTATCTTTGAGTCTTGACCAAATAAACCCCTAACTTTACTTTATTAAAATTTATACCCGGTTATTACAATACCCTCCCCTCAAAAGGATTCCGTCCCCGGAATCCCTTCGCTAAACAAACTAGGGTACTGAGACCTTATGTCCGACTCCAATTCCCAAGTCGCTTCCTCCTCTTTATGAAATTTCCACTGCACTTTCACCAAATGAATTTTCTTATTCCTCAGTTTCTTCACCTTATGGTCCAGAATAGCCACCGGTTCTTCAACATAACTTATCTTCTCATCTACGTGGATATCTTCCAATGGCACCACGATATCGCTTTCTGCTAGACATTTCTTCAGATTCGACACATGGAAAGTTGGGTGAATCCCTCGCATGGAATCGGGCAGTTCCAACTTGTAGGCCACTTCTCCAACACGTTCGATGATGGTAAATGGGCCAACAAACCTAGGTCTCAATTTACCCTTCTTACCGAATCGAACAATTCCCTTCCAAGGAGAGACTTTTAACATCACCATATCCCCCACTTGGAACTCTATCGGATTTCTTCGCTTATTTGCCTACATTTTCTGACGATCTTGGGCTACCTTTAACCTTTCTCGAATCTGACTGCCTTATCGGTCGTTATCTGCACAATGTCTGGTCCGGCTAGCTTCCTTTCACCCACCTCATTCCAACATAAAGGTGTTCTGCATTTTCGTCCATAAAGAGCTTCAAACGGAGCGGCTTAAATACTCGCATGGTAACTATTGTTATAAGAAAATTCTATCAAAGGCAAATGAGTTTCCCACGATCCTTTAAAATCGATAACACATGCTCGAAGCATGTCCTCCAAAGTTTGGATGGTCCTCTCACTCTGGCCATCCGTCTGAGGGTGATACGCTGTACTCAACTTGAGTTGTTATACCCAGATATTAGTTGATAAACAATCACAAAACACAATAAGAACAAGAAATGAATAGAAATCAAATCAATATGCCATAGATATCTTGATAATCAAATGAATACGTGTGTGTGTTCTTGTTGTACAGATCAATACCTTGTACGTTTAGAACAGATAAGCGGCCTCCTCTTTCACCTCTGAAATCTAGAAACAAAATGCCTTTTATATGTAGGTCAACATGACCTAGGCATTACTAGATATCTACTAAAACACCCCCTAAAGAATTAAACACTATTACAAAATAAACCCCTTTTGACAATTTAATCTTGAATACAATTACTGATCCAACAGTTGTGAACCCAACTCTATGTAGGATCCTCCAAAATGACGACGTGAATCGAGCATCCCGATCCGACACAATAGTTGACGGTACTCCATGCCTGGATATGATTTCATCAATGTACAACCTGGCCAATTTCTCCAATAGATACGTCTCCTTGATCGGTAGAAAGTGAGCAGACTTCGTGAGTCGATCCACTATCACCCAAATGGCATCATGTCCCTTGGGTGATCGCGGCAATCCAGTAACAAAATCCATGGCGATCTAATCCCACTTCCATACCGGTATTTCCAATGGTTACAGCTCCCCGTACGGTCGTTGATGCTCCACTTTTACCTTCATACATGTTAGGCATCGCTCGACAAAATAAGCTATATCCTTCTTTAAACCCGGCCACGAGTAACTTTGCTTTAGGTCTCGATACATCTTATTAGTTCCTGGATGAATCGAGTATCATGACTTGTGGGCTTCTTCAAACATTCTCTTTCGAAGGTCTCCCAACTTTGGAACCCACACCCTACTCTTGAAGCATTTTACTCCACGGTTGTCCGCGATCAACGAGTCGACAATTCCGACGAGCCTCTCGTTTTTCAAGTTTTCCTTCAACACTGCTTCCTCTTGATATTTCCGGACTTCTTCCAGGAATTTATATATCTCTTGATTATTATCGTTTTGAACTAACTGCCTTTACAGATGCTGATCATGCAGGATGTAAGCTAGACCGGAAGAGCACCTCTGGATCATGTCAATTCATAGGTGACAAACTTGTGAGTTGGACTTCAAAGAAACAAAACTGTGTTTCAACATCCACTGTTGAGGCTGAGTATGTAGCTGCTGCTAGCTGCTTTTCTCAAGTCCTCTGGATGACGACACAGTTAAGGGACTTTGGATACAACTACAAGCGTGTTCCTATTTATTGTGATTCCAAGAGTGCCATATCTATAACTGCTAACCCGGTACAACATTCGAAGACCAAGCATATCGATGTACGCTATCATTTCATCAAGGATCATGTAAAAAAGGTAATATTGAAATGCACTTTGTTTAACTGACTTCCAGTTAGCTGATCTTTTCACCAAGCCGTTGGATGAAAAGCGTTTTCAATTTATAATTAGCAAACTTGGTATGTTGAACATGTCTTAGACCTTACTCATGATTCTAGGGGGAGTATTCCAAATCTTGATTTTGTGTTCATTCATTCAACTGTTGCTAATGAAAGAGGAATCATTTTCACAAATGATTACCATTATTTCTTTCATTTATGCAGGTTTGTTCAAGTGACTATGGCTTCTAATCACATCAGATTAGGACCCGCACCTCAGTGCTTTACTTTATTTTTCTGAATTTAAAAAAAACATTATATTTACATTAAGTTAAGGGGGAGAATATATGTGATTTTAAAAGATTATCTGACCGTGTGTTCTTAAAGATAAATACTTGAGTTTTATCTTGTCAATATACTTTGTCAAGTATTCATACACATAACGGTTCAGAACATTCTATTTGACTTTGTTATTACCATGTATCAAAAGTTAAATCTTTCTATGGTACTACTCACGTTCTTTGTATTCATTGTTGATTGAATCAAACGTCATTTCATGTGCTTTCATTGAAAATATGTTTATATATTGTTCATATAAATAAAATTCGTTTTTGATTCTCTAGCATATTATTCTGCATGACAAATTGATATGAGCTTATTGTCAAACTCTTTTAGGTTGAGGGGGAGAATTGCATCGTCAAACATAACTGTTTTGACATCTCCGAAAGTCTTATTCTTCATGTAACAAGTGGTATTTGTGCTTACATGTACAAAACGCCTGTTGAACAGTATGTTCTTTTAGAAAAATACATAGGATTCAGTGTGAGAACTTATCAGAACTTCCATGGATTCACGATAACCAGTGTTTCCTTCCCAGGAAGTATTCCCTGAGTGATTGAGAGGAGAAGGGTCAAAAGAATTGAGTGATGGTGTGTGAAGAGGTAAAATGGAAAAGAGAGATTGGTTAGAAGTGAGCTTTAAATGATTAAAAGAAAGAGGGTGAGAGAACAGAGTAAAAGAATATTAAACTTTGCACCAAACTTCTTTCTGAGCCGGGCAGCCACATAATCTGATTGGTTCACATTCTTTGGTGACCATCATTGAAAAAGGCACTGTCAGGATCGAATTCTCAACAAGAATTATGAATACTCAGAAACAATATCAAAGAAGTTGCGGAATAACACTTTGATATTCAATAAAACAGTAAACAAACAGTATATGATAAACACTTTGCAAACTTGTATTAAAATCACAAGATTACACACTCAACCTCAATCTTGAAGAACAAGCTCTTTCAAGACGAATTCTACTTCTCTAGAATTAGGATCTATGCCTTGAGGTTGATTTTTTCTAAAGAATAGAATGAATGAATTAATCTCTTTTAAACTATTCTATCTAATCTGTACATATACTGAATAAAAAGATAATTACAATAAATAAAATATCTTCAGTATATCTTCCATCATTATCTTCAAAATATCCTTGTTTATCACGATCTCTTCATCATTACCTTATAAGCAACATTAAGTCTTGGCATCATTAACTACTAAGCAGCACTAACCACTAGCAGTACTAACTAGCTAAGCAGTACTAACTTTGTTCAAGCAGCACTAACTTTGACTAGCAGTATTAATTCTACTAGCAGTAGTAATACTCAGCAGTATTAACTTTGAAGTCTTCTAGCAGTAGTAATTCTGAACTAGCAGCATTAAAGACTTGTTCACATCTTCAGTTCCCAACAATCTCCCCCTAACTTGACTTTTAGAAAGAGAAGTCAAGTTCTTCAAATGCTTCCAAAATCTTCATTGATCTACTCCAAGGTTAGGATCCAGTCCCATGCTCTGATTAATAGTTCTTTGAATTAAGTACTTTGCCATTTCTGAATTTGGTGCACAACTCAACTTCTTATTTAACATGGCATGAAGCTTCAGATTTGTATGATTGTATACCCTGTCCACCAAGTAATACTCCATGTGAAAAGTATCCAATGCCAGTTCGTAGACTCCATTCCTTTCATATAGAGTCCATCCTCTAACAGCTTTAAATACATCTCTTATCAAATGCTTTACTGCTTCTGGTTTGAACAACATGCACAAATATTCCATAACTAGCTTCACAATTGGTAACCCTGGAGCTGTCAACTGATCTGCATGAACTTTCATCCCCACTGCAAACATTTCTTCCAAATCAGATCTTGAACACTCTCTGATAATTTTGCTCCAGGTGCTGTAGACTTCATACTTCTCATCCTTTCTTTTCAATCTAATGTATTCTTTGCCATCCACCTCCATAATATCCCAGAGGATAACTTCAGGAGGTTTGAATCCAACAGGTTCAGCTGAAATAGGCTTTGGAATTTTATCCATTACCACCATGTACATGTTTACATCTGAACTCTGTGGTATTTCTTCCTGAGATTCAACTTTCTTTTCTTCTTCTATTCTAGATTTCTTGACAACTTTCTTTCTGTTGGCCATCATCTTGGTTCTCTTCAGAATCCTTTGCCCTTGTCCTATAGTAGCTTCTTTCTTCTTTTCTTCCTTTTTCCTTTCTTCTGATCTAGGGCCTTTAGAAGCAATAGACTTAACTCTTTTTATCTTCTTGATCTTCTGAGCTAGAGTCTCTTCTTCCTTAATCTCTACCTTTTTCTTTGTTGGAGTTCCCTCTTCACTTTCAGGGAAGGGTTTATTGATATTCACATCATGCCTCTCCTTAGCTTTCTTTTCAAACTCCACTCTGTCCTTTTCATTATTCTTCAACTTTCCCATTTCTTTCTCATATAGTCCCTTGACTTGATCAAAAGTCATCTTTATGAACATTTCTTTCTTCACACCAATTGCACTCCTCAAAAAAGTTATCATCTTGTTCCTTTCCTGAGTTGCAAGGTAAGTTTGTGAAGGTCTTCTCTTCTTTGCACTTGATCTGGCCATCATAGCCTTTCTCAAGCTTATTGCTCTTTGCTTAGCTTTCTCTGTTTCCAACCCTTTCTGAAATGCTTCATTTAGTTCATTGGCTAGTGCTCTTGCTATCTCTCTGTCTTTCTCAACCTGCTCTTTCTCTTCTTGCTCTAACTCTTCTTGCAGTTTCTTGGCTAATGCTTCATCTGATTCAATCATCTTTTGCTTTTTAGTTGGTTGATCAGTTTCTATCATCTTTTCTTTCCCTTTTCTTTTTACATCTGCAGCCATGTCTTTCTTTTCTGATTTCTTTGCTCCCCCTTCATTTATGACCACTCCCTTTTCTTTGGGAGTGTCATTCTTTGCTTTTACCAGCATCTCTGCTACTTCAACCTCTTCAGATGTCAATCCTGTTACTGCTGCTTGTGTAGTTTCAGCAGCACTAACAGTTTCTGCTGCTTGTTTTGGCTTAGCAGTAGTAACAGTTTCTGCTGCTGGGGTTGTTTCTGCTGCTGCCTTTTCTTCAACAAATTTAGCCCTTTCTTCAACAATATCCCCCTCATTCTGTTGATCTACTTGTTCTGAGCTTGAATTCTCCCCCTTTTTGGAAGCATTTTCCTCCTTTTTGTTTGCCCCATTTCTCCTCCTTAGAACAAACTGCTTTCTCCTTTTCTTGGCAATGAGTTTTCCTACCAATTGTTTGAGTTTGGAAATCTGCTCTTGTTGGGAGATGACCACTTGCTGCAATTCTTTAATTTCCTTTCCTTGATTAACCACATCAACATTGATGTTGGCTAATGCTTCAATCAATTCCCAGTAAGTATATCTATCCTCACCTTCTTTAGGTGTTTTACTCACCCTTGAAGGATCCTTGGAATGTTTTGCCATCAATTCATCAGTGTCAGTTCTGTCCTCACCCTTTTTGGATGTTTTGCCCATCCTTGAGGGATCCTTGGATCTTTTTGTAGTGGAAGTATTCTGCCTAGCAGAAGCACTGTCCACCCCCTTGGTTTCTTGGCACCAGGGACCTTTGAATGATTGCTCATTCAAAGTTGCCATGGGGGAGGTCTTATTTATGTTACCACTGTCCTTCTCTGTGCTAGCAGAAGTAGTGGCAGCCTCAGTACCCATATGCTCAACCTCCTCCTCAGAGAGCACCTCCTTGGGGTTGGGAGACACCCCTGTGGTTTCCCTTTGGATATTCTCTAAAGGAGAATTCTCCCTTAGAGGGCTTAGAGGCTCTTGGTTAATAGTAGGTACACCAAGGGAAGGAGCCTTGTGTACCTTTCTCTTGACATAAGTCTTGGATATTATGGGAGTGGGTTTAGCAGCAAAGGACTGAGGGAAAAGTTGAGAGAGGGAAGGTTGGGATTGGCTAGCAGTGGGTTGGTCTAATGGGGGCCTTGACCCTGCTACCATACCTTCATTAGTTTGGGACACCACCATCATTATAGACAACAATGGGGTGTCTACTCCTTCCGAGTCCCCAGCAGATCTTCTCATATTTGAGAAAACCTTGCCTTTAGGGGGTTTTGGTACATATATTCCATCAGAATGAGGAATATCCGTCAATTCATGGTTGGTTACTGCTTGAACAAACCTGGGATACATATAAAAGCTCTTTTTGTTTCTCAAGTTTGAGACAAGATCATTGAAAATCATTTGTGAAAAATTGTACCTTCTGGCAGTGGCCAAACAAACCAAAGCATAAGCAATGGGACTGCTGAACTCACTCCATCCAGTAGTCTTTTTGGATATACAGTGCATGAGGATATGGACAAAGAAACGCCATTGGGGTGAAAATTTTACTTTTGAGAACTTGAACACCCCCAATGGGCCTCCATACCCCATTCTTGTAAGAGTAGAAAATAGTTCATCATTAGAGATAGAAGATATACCAGAGGCATTGTCTAGACGTAGACTGATGCGAAGTACCTCTTCAGTAACTGTCAAGGGTTTGTCACACAACCTTGTTTTGATCATTTGCGCACCATTCTCAGTAACAATGGTGGCATTTGCCCAGAATTGCCTCTGATGCTCTATGAAGATGGTAGGAGATAGAGTGAGGGCATGGGCAATATGGATTGATTTCAGAAAGTCGACTATCTGGTGAAAACCTTCAGCTTGTTTTGGCTTTTGGAGCATCGCGATTTCATTGTGCTCGTCTATAAACGCCAAGGATGCCATTGACCTTGAAGGTTCTTGCCTGAAAACTTTGAACTTGAGAGAGAAAGGGTTTAGAGCGCAAGTGAACAGTATGCAAAGAGTCGTTATGAGATTTTAGGCGGACAACGAGTATTTATAGTATTCGGGACATAAGCAGTATTAACCGAAAGCAGTATTAACTACTAGCAGTATTAACTGAAAGCAGTATTAACTGAAAGCAGTATTAACCACTAGCAGTATTAACTGAAAGCAGTATTAACTACTAGCAGTATTAACTGAAAGCAGTATTAACCACTAGCAGTATTAACTGAAAGCAGTATTAACTGAAAGCAGTATTAACTACTAGCAGTATTAACTGAAAGCAGTATTAACCACTAGCAGTATTAACTGAAAGCAGTATTAACTACTAGAAGTATTAACTGAAAGCAGTATTAACCACTAGCAGTATTAACTGAAAGCAGTATTAACTACTAGCAGTATTAACTGAAAGCAGTATTAACCACTAGCAGTATTAACTGAAAGCAGTATTTATCTTTGAAGAAGTACTAACAGTATTAGCAGCATTAAAACTTTCAGCAGTACTAACACTGATAGCAGCAGTAATGCTTCTAGCAGTACTATCTCTGTCAGCAGCACTAACAGTTTTAGTGCTTCTAGGCACCCACATTTTAATACTTTCATTCAAAATCTTTTTCTTCATGGGGCCTTTATTTTCAACAGATTTCTTCACCACATGTTTCTTTCCAGCCTTCCTATAACCAACAAGTTTTTGCACAAATCTTTGAAAGTTCATCTGTTGGTTAATTGGGTTAAAGTAACAGTACTTAGCCAAATGGTTTAACTTTCCACATATGAAACAGGGCTTTGGTCTATTAATTTTACTCAAATCAATGCCTTGTTTTTGTGCCCATTGGTTGTTCCAGTTTCTCTGGTTTCCCCTTGGTTTATCATGTTTTTGGGGTTTAAATTTATTGCATGCACACTGTTTGCAAGGGATAGGGTTCACAACAGTGGTCTGCTTATAGTGAACCTTCTTGTTCTCTTCCTCAGTCTTCTCTATTTCTTTGGACTTGATCCAATGCTTTCCACATCCCTCATTGGTGATTATGTGGTTTTCTATAGGAATCTCACCACTCACAGTGTTGTCTTTTTCCTTGACACCTTCTTTCTCAGTTTTATCCTTAACAACTACTTCATCTAAGGGATCTATCTCAGTGGCTCCCTTAGGTAGGTCCTTCCTATCCTTTGTTTCTAAAAAATCTAAACTAGGAGGGATGTAGTTGTTGTTATAGGGTGGTGGAGTGGTATTGTACCCTATTCCTCTTCTAAGTTTGTCATGGATTTGAGTTTGGAGCAAAGAGTCCATTGCTTTAGAAGCATTGGAAAATTTCTCAATATCCAGCTTGGCTTTCTCAAACTCTCTTTTTATCTTCTCATTCTCCTCTTTGGATCTGGTCAGTTGGAGTTCTAAGTCATTCTTCTCCCACTTCCAGTAGTTTGTGTCATAAGAGTGTTGAAGCTCATTGGCTTGAAAACCCTTAATCTGCTCTTCAAATCTCTCAACTATCCTGACATAATCTTTTATGTCCTTTTCCAATCTCTTAAGGTTATCACTCATGTTCTGATTGTGATCCCTATACCTCTTAACAGTGTTAATGCAATTTTGAGAACAAAGATTGGAAGTTACCTTTGTTGGGAGATCAGACACCCCTGCCATTAGAGCTTGGTTCTGAATGGCCTCTTCAGCTTGATCACTCCAATCAAACCCCATGCCTTGTTGAGAGACAAGGGCTTGTGCAGAGTTTCTGTTATTATTGAAGCTTCCAGATTGAGCTTGTTTTTGAGGCATTCCACTTCTGCATTCTCTAGCAAAGTGTCCCTTCTGATGGCATTTATAGCATTCTACCTTTGATTTGTCAAAACCTGCTCCATCTTCTCTTCTTTGTGAGAAGTTGTTCCTTCCAGTTCTTTTGATGAACTTCTTAACTCTCATAGAGAGCATGGCCATCTGCCATTTAATGTCCATCTCTTCAAGATCATCTGGATGGAGTTGTTCCAAGTCATCATTAATGAGGGAAGAGTTTCCATGACTTGCTAGAAAGGCTTCAAATATAGTGTCAGTGCCTTTCTCTTGAGGCGCTCCATTTGCAGCACTAACTGATTCAGGGATGAAAGTAGAATCTGTTGATGCTGAAAGGAGTGCAGCATTGTGAACATACCCAGAAGGCCTCTTCTTAGCCTCTACCTCAGTTTCAAAAACTCTTAGATCATTATACAGATCATCAAGTTCCTTTTCTTCTAGTTGATCATTCTGTCTGAAAGACACAGTATACATAGTCCATTCATCACTCAGGGACCTTAGAAACTTTCTGTTCAGATCATCTTGATCAATTTGTACTCCCACTGTAGCAAGTTCACCAATGAGTTTATTGAACCTGTCAAAAGTTTGAGTCATGGACTCATTCTTGGTTGACATAAAGTTCTCATATTGTTGCTTCAGAATAGCTTTTTGATTTCTCTTGGTACTTTTGGTACCTGAGAATCTTTTCTCTAGAGCATTCCAGAGCATCTCTGCATCAGTGCAGTTGCAGAACTGATGTTGGTATTCATTGGGGATAGCCAAGAGCAAAGTGCTCAAGGCTTTCATCTCTGTCTGTCTAGTCTTTCTTTCAGCATCAGTTTTTGGTGGAGTTCTCTTTCCATCTGCACCAATTTTTCCTGCTTCAGAAGGGCCATTCTCAATGATGTCCCACATAGAATAGTCAGTGAGGAGTATGTACTGCTTGATTCTGATCTTCCACATATCAAATTCATTGGGTCTGAGCATTGGAACCTTTGAGACTAGAGTACTGTTTGATTCTGCAAAGTTTTCCATGATGAATGAATAGATGTTTCTGAGAGAACAGGCTCTGATACCACTTGTCAGGATCGAATTCTCAACAAGAATTATGAATACTCAGAAACAATATCAAAGAAGTTGCGGAATAACACTTTGATATTCAATAAAACAGTAAACAAACAGTATATGATAAACACTTTGCAAACTTGTATTAAAATCACAAGATTACACACTCAACCTCAATCTTGAAGAACAAGCTCTTTCAAGACGAATTCTACTTCTATAGAATTAGGATCTATGCCTTGAGGTTGATTTTTTCTAAAGAATAGAATGAATGAATTAATCTCTTTTAAACTATTCTATCTAATCTGTACATATACTGAATAAAAAGATAATTACAATAAATAAAATATCTTCAGTATATCTTCCATCATTATCTTCAAAATATCCTTGTTTATCACGATCTCTTCATCATTACCTTATAAGCAGCATTAAGTCTTGGCAGCATTAACTACTAAGCAGCACTAACCACTAGCAGTACTAACTAGCTAAGCAGTACTAACTTTGTTCAAGCAGCACTAACTTTGACTAGCAGTATTAATTCTACTAGCAGTAGTAATACTCAGCAGTATTAACTTTGAAGTCTTCTAGCAGTAGTAATTCTGAACTAGCAGCATTAAAGACTTGTTCACATCTTCAGTTCCCAACAGGCACCTAGCCCATGCCATCTCTTGCATACAACCCCACCAGCTACTCATTCTTTTCTCAAAAAGAGAATGTTTCACATTTTCTGGGGAAGCAGCACATATGCTATTGGTTCTTCATTTGGAAGATACTAATATTGAAAAAGAAGAAAAGTTGCCCCACCTTCGAACCCTTTCTCATGCACATTGAGTCTTTGTATAATTTGTTGTTGTCTCAACAAGTTTACATATTTTGAGCCTATATTAAAAAGCAATCATCTATGCTTAATTCTTTCATACACATGAACGAGCACACAGAAATTTGTTTTCTGTCAGAACGTTCATAGATAACCATGTGTTATTCGATGATTGAATGGAAGACCTGGGGAGTCAACATCAAACCAACTCCTTATATAGTAACTTTGTGTTACTCAGTGACTTTGTGTCATTGACAGGCATTCTAACTGAGTCATTTATTGATTCAGGGTTACACTTATTACCTGTTTGAATTTGAAAAGATTCGAATGGTTAATACTTTCTATTTTAATCTGAAAATATTGAAATAATCACTCTTTCCATCCGAGAAGACTGCTCTTATTTCTTATAGGGCTCATTACATGAAGAAAGTATTAAATTGAAGTCTATAAAGACAAAGGGGGAGATTTTTCCATAAAGGGGGAAATTGTTTTGCAAAGTTTTGATGATGATGATTCTCACCACTCATCAAAAAGGGGGAGAAGATACAAAAAGGGAGAATATAATCTGAAGACCTAAAGATTTTGAAGTATTTAAGGAAAGAAAGCTACAAGTTTTGAAGCTATCAACGACATATCTGAAGAAAAGTGAAGACCTGAAGACAATTGCCAAATTTTTTTAATCTTGAATCCAAAGGGGGAGATTGTTGGATCAAATAATTGTATTCAAGATTAAAGGGTTTAAACTGTATTTATTTGATAGTTAAAGTTAGAGGGTCTAATTAGTATTTATTCAATAGTTATTAAGCTATTGGGCCTTAAGCCCATTAAGCATTAGGAAGCCCATATGGCCTAAGTATTTAAAGTTTTAATTGTTTAGTTTTAGGGTTAATCTTTCATAATTTCTTAATCATTGTTTAGAGAGAAAGGTAGCCATATTGTAATCGTATTCAAAGGGTATCAAGAACACTCAAGGGTTTCATTGTTTATTCAAGGGATTGGTATGTTACTCTGATTTATATATCTCTTGATTATTATTGTGTTGCTTGATTAATTGATTGATTATTTACCAACTAGATTAAACTGGGATAACAGTTACCTCAACCCGAAACGCCACCACCTTTGTCGTGTCTCTGTGCTCTTTCCGGCTCAGAGCATCGACCACTACATTGGCTTTACCCGGATGGTATAGGATCTCACAATCGTAATCACTTAGCAATTCCATCCATCTTCTCTGCCTCATATTCAACTCTTTATGATTAAATAAATGTTGTAGACTCTTATGATCGGTGAAAATCTGACACCTAACCCCATACAAATAATGCCTCCAAATTTTCAGCATGAAGACTACTGCTGCTAACTCCAGATCATGCGTCGGGTAGTTCTTTTCATGCTCTTTCAACTGGTGGGACGCGTAGGCGATCACTTTACCGTCTTGCATCAGAACACACCCCAGACGCATCGCTGTAGATCACAAACTATTCCGTTCCGCTGGGAAGAGATAAGACAGGTGCGCTACTCAGACTCTTCTTCAATTCGCCGAACGCCCTATCTTGAGCTTCCTTCCATTCAAACTTGACATTCTTCTTCGTTAAGGCAGTTAATGGTGTAGCTATCCTCGAGAAGTCTTGTATGAACCTTCGATAGTAACCCGCCAAACCAAGGAAACTCCTCACCTCTGACGGTGATTTTGGCACCTCCCACTCCGTGATCGCCTTGATCTTTGCTGGATCCACCTTGATCCCATCCCCCGACACTACATGCCCCAAGAATTGTACCTCTCTTAGCCAAAACTCATATTTCGAGAATTTGGCGTACAATTTCTCTCGCTTGAGCAGCTCCATCACAGATCGCAAGTGCGCCTCATGATCACTCATGGACTGTGAATAAATTAGTATGTCATCGATGAAGACAATGACACACTTGTCCAAAAGTGGACTGCACACTCTATTCATTAAGTCCATGAATAATGTCGGTGCGTTAGTCAAACCGAAAGGAATGACTAAAAATTCGAAATGACCACACCTCTAGCGGAAAGCAGTCTTGGGAACATCCTCCTCCCTCACCTTCAACTGGTGATACCCCGAACACAGATCTATCTTTAAAAATTAACTCGCTCGTTGCAACTGATCAAAAAGATCGTCAATTATGGGGAGCGGGTACTTGTTTTTAACGGTCACCTTGTCGAGATCACGGTAGTCTATACACATTCTCATAGACCCGTCTTTCTTCTTGACAAATAACACTGGTGCTCCCCACGGTGAAGTACTGGGTCGAATAAAACCCTTGTCAAGCAACACTTGCAGTTGCACCATCATCTCCTTCATTTCATCCGGTGCCAAGCGATAGGGTGCTTTTGCAATAGGTGCCGCGTTAGACAACAATTCTATTCGAAATTTCACTTGCCTATCCGGGGGCAAAGTGGTTAGATCGTCCGGAAAAACCTCCGGATATTCGCTTACTACCGGAACCAACTCTAACCCCTTCTTCTCCTTCTTAGTGTCTAGAACGTATGTTAAGAACCCATCACACCCCTTCGCTAAGCATCGCCTAGCTTTGATCATCGAGATCAAACAAGAATTCCTATCCCGACGCTCACCATAAACCACTATCTCTTCCTCCCCCGGCCGATATATACTGATCAACTTCTTATTACACACAATGTTGGCATCGTTAGACGCCAACCAATCCATTCCCACGATGACGTCAAATTCCCCCATACCCATCGGGTATAAACGCAATGGGAATGTATGACCATCGATGTCAATTTTACACCCCTCATATACTTCCCCTACTAAGACTCGACTGTCATCTGCTACTTCTACCTCAAAACCCCCGATTAAGCCTCTTTGGCCCCACATGCAAGTTATGAACAAAGTTCGGCGACACAAACGAACGGTTTGCGCCCGAGTCAAACAACACTTTAGCATATGTCGAGTCTATAGGAAAAGTACCTATCACCACATCCGGCGCTTCAACCGCCTCATCAACTATCATATTAAACGCCCTTGTTCTCGCTCGGGCGTGCTCCACTTTTCTTTCTCCTCCTTTTCCCCCAAATCCTCCAACTGCCCCCTTCTTCAGCTGTGGGCAATCAGTTTTAGTGTGATATGGAGAACCATACTGGTAACACGTTCTCGGTCTCTGACAATCCCGCGCCATGTGACCCATCTTCCCGTACATGAAACACCCGTCTTTATCTACCAAACACTCCCCCTTGTGCATCCGATTACATTTACTACACGAGTTATACTCGACCCTTGGCGTGGCTCGCTGATGCAAATTTTGACTTCTTAACATCTCGTACTGTTCCCTCCCACTTTCTCTTTTCCGAGTTTCTCTCGAACAACTGCCGATTCTTATCTTTTTCTGTCATCTCAGCTGCATTGACGACCGCTTGGAAGGTAGCGAGTTCCCTAGCAGATGCCAGTTCTCTGATATTGTTCCTTAACCCAAACAAATACCTGTCTATACGTTGTTCTTCATTTTGAACATAAACCTCGGCGAAACATTCCTTTTCCAGAAACTTAGTCGTGTACTCCCTGACTGTCTGTCAGGATCTAATTCTTAACAAGAATAATAACACTCAGAAACAATATTAAAGAAGTTGCGGAAAAACACTTTAATATTCAACTATCAATGGAACAGTAAAATAGAAATCACAACTTGTAAACTTTATTGAATGATTAAAGTTACAAGCTTTCACACAAAACCTCAATCTTGATGAACAGGATCACCAAGACGAATTCTACTTCTCTAGAACTAGGATTATAAACCTTGAGGTTAATTCTCTCTCTAAAAACTTATCAATCAAAAGTTAATTCTATCAAAGACTTCTATACTATTTATACAAGACATATTACAAGATAATTATCAAAATACAATTGATCTTCATTCCATAATTATCTCCTTTACTTTAGCAAGACTTCTATACAGCTGTCTTCATTCCATACCGAGTCTTCATCTCATAAGCAGCACTAACCTTCTTCAGAAGTATTAACCATTTTCAGCAGCATTAAACTCCTCAGCAGTATTAATCATGTTGGCAGTAGTAATCCCTTAGCAGTACTAACTACTAGCAGTACTAACTCTCCAAGCAGTACTAACTATTGAAGTAACAACACTAACTTTTCAAGCAGTATTAAATCTATTAGCAGTAGTAATCATGATATACTAGCAGCATTAACCATACTTGAACAAATCTTAAATTCCCAACACTGTCATTTCCCCCTATTCCAGATTCAGAAATTCCTCTTCTAACTTTTTCACCGCTGCCAGAGGACAGAACTGTTGCTTGAATCTGGCGCTAAAAGTCTCCCAGAGCATGCCCTTAGATGCCTTTGAACCTTCTCCCCCTGTCTCGGCCTCCCACCAAAACACGACATCATCTCTCAGCATGGACAATGCGAAAACTACCTTATCTTCATCCACGCACTTACTAGTGTCAAAAGCTAACTCCATTTCCCGAATCCACTTGATCACTATTACCGGATCACATTCCCCTTTGAACACAAGAGGTGTGCAAGCTGCGAAAGACTTGTAACTGCACCCCTTTTAGGAGGCGGGCTTTACTTCCATGATCTGAGTTGACTGAGTGTGAATGCCCACCACAGTAATTGGCGAGTTAGCCATTTCAGTCGTCTCTCTCTGCTCACTCTTTCCACGGCTTACAGATGCCACCTTAGTTTGATGAGTCAAAAGTGCTTGCAGCGTCTCATGTAACTTTCCCATCTCAGCAGCAAAAGTCTCTTGCATCACAAAAGCCTGAGCTCGACCTCCTCCCCGATTCCTAGCTGGTCCCTTCCCCCTTACCGGAGCCGAACTCTCCTGACGAGAGGATTCTTGATCAGCCACTACTTCTACACTCTTAGCTTGACGGGCAACCTGCACCGTCCTCTTTCCTTGAACTCTTGCCTCTGGCTCGTCCACCTGAGTGGACGCTTTTCGAGTTGTCTTTCCGTTCCCTTTAGGTTGCCCCCATCCCTTTCCTCGAGTAGCAGCTGCTCGAGAAGGAACGACTGGTCCATCCTCAACGATTTCATTCACAGGTTCCGCCTCCGCTGCCAACACCGATCTGCTCCTAGTCACTCTCTCTAACATAACTACAGATAAGGTACCAACATACATTTTCATTAAGATACTTCCAAGGTAATAAAGCAACTTAAGCACACACATGTACCTGTAAATTTATAATTACACTGGCTAGATGTAATTTTAAATTTACCTTACATGTTAGTCCTCACTACTCTATCACTCGTCTTCCTAAGGTCATCCTATAATCTTAGTTGTGTCTTACTTCCTAAGTTTAAGTCTAAGTCCTTTCGGTCACCTAGATCCCTTAAACTATGGCTCTGATACCAATTATAACAACCCAAAACTTAAAGCATTTAAAACATAACTAACATAATATAAATCATGCCAAAATGGCCTAAGTCAACAATAAAATCTGAAGGTTTGCGAATAAGCAACCTATTACACAACTGAGATCTTAAAATTTAATATGCTAATAAGGAGTCTTCTAAGAATGGACGCTGCTTAAGACTTCTCCTTCCCTTTACCTGATCCACCAGACTCGCGCCTACCTGAAAAGGTTTTTAAGTTTTGAAAGAGCGAGGGTTAGACCAACGGTCTAGTGAGTCCCCTCTAGAATCCGCTTCAAACTGTCGGTCCACAATATATATCAAGTTCTTACAAAAACAACACGATATGATTACTAACTTGTTTTGATTAATATTCAAACGATTACAGGATTGATCTATTCAAGCTTTTGATGTGTTCTCTGTTTTTACACTTTTTTGTGTGTGTGAATATGATATCTGATTTCTTAGAAGATTTTCTTCTCAAACACACAAACACCTAATTTCTAACTAACTAACTAATATCTAGATATTATCTATATATTATCTAATAACTAATATCTAAATAACTTAGATATTTAATAACAAACTAATATCTAACATAATTAGATATTTAAACTAATTTAACCTAAATACTAAAATTACAATATACAATAATTTACTTCGACAATTATTACAAACGATATTAGACTTTATATCGAGAGTCGACTTTCCGGCATTAGCTTCAGATTGGATCTTCAGATTGGATGATCTTGAATCCAATAGATATGTGAGCTAACAATCTCCCCCTTTGGATCAAGATCATTACTAAAAAGATTTTAGCAATTCAGTCTTCTTTTTCAACTCAAAAGATGCAATCTCTTTCTCTAGCTCAGAATGCTTTAGCAAAGTATCTTTAAAGAAAATTTATCTGAAATCAGCATGTCTTCAGAATACTTTGATCTCGAAGTTCTTGGTTAGCTTTTCTGTTCTTTCATCTTGTGATGTAATGGACATTTCTTCATGCTTTAGATTCTCCCCCTTTTTGAGGAAAAGAGCAACGCTTTCATCAAAACTTGTAGTAAGAAATGTATTTCACTTGGAGCCTCTGATCCGTCAATTCAAAAGATATTCATCCACATCTTTTCAAATCCAGACAAAATAGTCGTGTAACACCTCAATCAACTAATGAATCAGTTAACATGTCTGTCAGTAACACTAAGTCACTGTGTGTAAAAAATACACATTGGAAATGAGTTGTTTGATGTTGAATCCCCCAGGGCTTCCATTTAATCATCGAAACACCACAAAGGTAATTCTTATAAACGTTATGACAAAGAAATAAACTCCTTGTGTGTTCGTGCAAGTGATAGAAAGAATTAAGCACGGATGATTGCTTATAGGCTCAAAATTGTGTAAACCACTGAGATAACAGTAAGTTAAACACAGACTCAATGTGTATGAGTGAAGTTCGAAGGTGGGGCAGACTTCCTTCTTTTCAATATCCAGATTTTCCAAATGAAAATCAAATAGCAAATGTGTTGCTTCCCCTTTTTGAAAATGTGAAACATTTTCTTTTTAAGAAGAAAAATGAGTAGATAGTGAGGTTAATCAAGAGTTGGCATGGGCTAGTTGCCTGTTTCAATAATGATCACCAAAGAATTGTGAAACATTAGAATTGTGGTTGCCCGACTCAGAAAAAGTTGGTGCAGAGTTGTGATATTCCTTTAACTCTGTTCTCACACGCTCTTTCTTTTAAACATTAAGCTCACTCTAATCAAATCATTTCTTTTCGACTTCTCACACTCAATCACTATGGATTAACTTCTTGGGTAGAAATCATTGGTTAAGGTGATTTCATAGAAGTTGTGTTAATACCTAGCACAAAGAAATCCTTGTTTTCCTATTATGCATATGATGCTCAGATTGGTTTAACTATTTCAGTTAAAGCACAAATATGATCTTTGAAAACATTTAAAGTCACACTTCCAAATCATGAATTCGGTTTAAGAATCGGGAAGTGGTTTGAAAATTTAGAACAATGTTTTCTATGATTGAAATTTGTCCTTCTTTCAACCATTTATGAGATTAAGATAAAGGATTGTACCTTTACGTGCGATCTTACGTCTCATGAAGCTAAGCTTAAAGTCATAAACATATGATCTTGTAAGCATCTCTCAGAACTTCTGCAAAAGTCTTATATCAAGTCAAAGTAAAATTTATTCACTTAATATTGAAAAAACAAAAAGCAGTAAAACTATGAAAGTACGAGTTATGATCAGAAAGAATCAGAAGTCATATCCAAACTCCTTTGACTTGAAGAGGTCCCCCTAAAATCTTGTATTACAAAAAGTTTGTCATAAAAGGTTAATGCAAGAAATTTGATGAGCTCCCCTTCGAAATAATATTGACCACTTGTCAATTTCTTCTCATACTCCCCCTTGGATCATGAACATAATATAGAAGTGCAGGTATCAATCAGAATTAAGAATGAAGAAATGATGAAAAAGTATACAATTAGAAAACTTTGATAGGTAACTACTGATTAGATCTTAAGATTTAGCATACCAAGCTTAGAGACAAGAAAGGAAAACCTCTTTTCGTCTAAAGGTTTGGTAAACAAATCGGTAAGCTGATAATCAGTTTTTACAAAGAAAAGTTCAATTGTTCCTTTTTCGACATGATCTTTAATAAAATGATACCTGACGTCTATGTTTTTAGTCTTTGTGTGCTAAACAGGATTCACTGTTATTGCGATGGCACTCTTGGAGTCACAGTATATCGGGATTTTGTTGAAGTGGAAACCATAGTCGCGCAATTGTGTTCTCATCCATAAGACCTGAGAACAGCAGCTAGCAGCAGCTACATATTCTGCTTCGGCCGTGGAAGTTGAAACACAAAGTTGCTTTTTCGATGCCCAACTTACGAGCTTATCACCAAGGAACTGTACATGTCCTGACGTGCTCTTCCTGTCTAACATACAACTTGCATGATCTGCATCTGTATACGTTGTTAGTTCAAAAGTTGTATCTTTAGGATACCACAGACCAAGATCTGCAGTCCCCTTTAGATACCTAAATATGCGCTTTACTGCAGACATATGGATTTCTTTTGGATTGGCCTGATATCGTCCACATAAGCATGTTGAGAACATTATATCTGGCCTACTAGAAGTAAGATACATTAAAGAATCTATCATTCCTCTGTAAGTCCTAACATCAACAGCCTTACCCGAAGGATCGGTGCCAATCTTAGTACCTGGTGCCATTGGGGTACCAATCGGTTTTGAATTTTCCATTTTGAACTTCCGAAGAATATCCATAATGTATTTTGATTGATTGATAAAAATACCCGATGAAAATTGTTTGACTTGTAATCCGAGAAAGAAATTCATCTCTCCCATCATATTCATCTGAAATCTGGACACCATAAGGTTTGAAAAATTCTTACAGTACTTAGGATTTGTAGAGCCAAAAATAATATCATCTACATAGATTTGAATTAGAATGATATCGGCTTTTTCCTTTTTGATAAACAAAGTGGTATCCACCGTACCTTTTGAAAAACCAGACATGACTAGAAATTGTGAAAGGACATCATACCAGGCGCGAGGAGCTTGTTTCAGAACGTAGAGTGCTTTGTCGAGAATGTAGACGTGATTCAACTTCTCTTGATTGAAAAAACCCTCTGGCTGAGAGACGTAGACTTCCTCCTTCAGAATGTCATTCAAAAAGGCAGTCTCCACGTCCATTTGGAAGACCGTGAAGTTCTTGTGGGCGGCGTAGGCTAGAAACATTCTAATTGCCTTTAATCGCGCCACAGGAGAATATGTCTCATCGTAGTCGATTCCTTCCTCTTGTCTGTATCCTTTGGCTACAAGTCTTGCCTTGTTTCGGATAACGGTACCATCTTCGTCCTTTTTTATCTTGAAAACCCACTTCGTACCTATAATGGTTTTACCTTGAGGTTTTGGTACGAGTCTCCAGACTTGAAGTGCATCGAACTGATTCAGCTCTTCTTGCATTGAGATCACCCATTCTGGATCAGCAAGTGCCTCTGATACGCGAGTTGGCTCGAACTTACTCAGAAATGAGTCATGCATGCACATATTTATTGATGCTGACCTAGTTTGCACCGGTTTTGATGGATCGCCAATGATCTGGCTTATCGGATGCTCTTTGGTCCATTTATGTTCATGAGGTAGTGGATTATATGAATGTATGTCAATTGTATCATCTATAAATCCACTTGTACCTTCTTCAGCTTGTTCAGGAGGAATGATGATTGCAGTTGAAGTGGTAGGTTCAGAAGGCTCAACAGGTACAACTTGGTCCGTGTGTAGATGGATCTGTACAGAACATCCTACTGTTTCAGCTACTTCTGTCTCTTCATTACATGTCTCTTCTTCAACTGTTGGAGTCGGCATTTGAATTCGAACTTCTTGTTGAATCGGGGTGTTGGATTCAATAGGAATATCTAAACTGGTTGGATGAGTAGTCGTTAAGTCTTCCATCCTGTCAACCACAACAGATTTCTTTACATTAGATCCAAGAAATTCATCATAAAACAATTCAAATAATAAGTCTAAATCAGATATATGATTAGTTGACGTTGATGCTTCATCTGATTTGTTCTGTTGAGACGCAGGTTTTGGACTGAGTTGCCCAGAAGCTAGTACTCCGGTTATCACGGGTTCTGAACTATGTTGTTCGGAAGCCATTTCTTCATAAAGCGAAACGTTGACGCTTTCAATAACCGTCTTTGACTTCTTCATGTATATACGGTATGCAGTTGATGTAGAGGAATAACCAATGAAGATTCCTTCGTCCGCCTTGGCACTGAACTTGTTGAGACTCTCTCTATCGTTTAGAACGAAACACTTACACCTGAATATATGGAAATATTTGATTGTCGGTGTTCGGCTGTTGATCAACGCATAAGGAGTCTTCTTGAATCTTCGGTGTATCATGGATCGATTCTGTGTGTAACACGCAGTCGATACAGCTTCAGCCCACAGAAATAGAGGTAAGTCTGATTGACTTAGCATAGTACAAGAAGCCTCGACTAGCGTACGATTTCTTCTTTCGACCACTCCATTTTGTTGAGGCGTACGAGCAGCAGAGTATTGATGTGAAATCCCGACATATTCGAGATATTCTTCAACCTTTTTGTTCTTGAACTCTGTGTCGTTGTCTGTTCTTAAAAGCTTGATCGATTTCTGCAGATTCACCTGGGTCGTCTTCAGGAATGTGATGAGAACATCTGGTGTCTCATCCTTTGAATGTAGAAACTTGACCCATGTGTATCTCGAGTAATCGTCCACGATAACGAGTATGTACTTCTTTCCGCCTAGACTCTGAGTTCGCATCGGACCGCATAAGTCCATATGCAATAACTCTAACGGAGCGTTAGTACTCGGTTTAGGCTTTGGTTTATGTGGAGCCCTCTTCATCTTTCCCTTTTCACATTCTGCACAAAGATGTTATATTTCATATTTGAGCTCTGGAAGTCCTTTGACGAGCTTTCCACTGACTAGATTGTTGATGTACCTGAAGTTGAGGTGAGAGAGTCGTCGATGCCATAACCAGCTTTGTTGCATCGAAGCTTTCGATAGTAGACAAACCTGCTTGTCAGTTTGGACATTTGACAAATTGATTGTGTAGAGGTCTGATTCTCGAGTACCGACCAAGAGTTCCTCGCCTTCTTCAGTGCGAACTGAACACCTCTTGGCTTTGAAGTTGACCTCTAAGTCTTTGTCACAGAACTGGCCTATACTGAACAGGTTGTGCCGTAAGCCTTCCACATAGCTCACCTTCTTTATCGTGACTTAATCATGTTGTACATCACCATATCCCATTATTGGTGAAAACTGGTCATTGTCGAATCTAACTGTTCCGCAATACTTCTCTTTAAAGTTGGACAACATCTCCTTTTGTCCAGTCATATGCTTGGAACATCCGCTATCCAAGTACCACATATGACGGATCTGCACAAGAGAAATAACGAAACAATTGATTTAGATAGTCTTAAAACAAAGATTGAGTTAAGACTTTTTGAGCATTGAAGTGTGGGTCTTGAACTGATTTGTTCAAAAGTCATCTTTCTCTTAAGCACGGGTTCTGAACAGACGTGTTCAGAAACCATAATTTCTCCTTCTTAAACGTTGGGTGCCTGCAACACAGATTTAGCTTTTGGTACCCACTTGAAATTGGGTCCAACTGTGTTAGCACTAGATTTTGGTACCCATTTGAAATTGGTCCTCTTTTCATTTGAAATTCATTTGAAGCATATGAATGATATGAATGCACATGATAATTTCCAAACCAAATCTCAGAATCTTAACAACAAGTAGAAACATGTTTATCATAAATAGAAGACTTTCTAGCAGATTTAGATAACTGGAATAGTTGCGTAAAAGAGTATTTCAAAATAGTAGCAACATTAGCTTTCAAAACATCTTTACTAGGTAAAGTCTTTTTACAATTAACACTACAAAACGATTTATCAGCCTTGTCAAGCTTCTGTTTCGGTTGCCACTTAGATTTAACTTCTGACCTTTGCTTGCTCAGATCTGAAACATGTGAAACTCGTGAGTTAGACTTCTGAGCAACAAACGAATGCTTCTTCTTCGGATTACCAGTAGTGTTCAGTTTCTGTGAATGCTTAGATTTAATCTTACCTTTAGCATTTTTAGCTTTCACAGAGACTGAGTTATCAACTTTCGTTGATTTTGCACTGTTAACAGGCATACTGGTTTTTCCCAAAGATTTCACAACAAAAGATGAATGGTTAGGAAGTTTTGCATTAAAATCAAATTGTTAAAACAACCATCCGAAGCACTGTCAGAGTTAAGAAAATCAAACCCTCCATTTGATGAACCAAACATGTCATCAGATTTAGAAGCCTTTGAAATAATAACATTTTTCAGCACAGTAGAATTTTTTTTTTGTTCAATCTCAATCAAAAATCTTTCATCTATTAAAGAGTCCTTGAGTTTAGAAATATTACTTTCCAAAACAAGAGGAGGGATATAAAGTTTACCTTTAACAGGCTTTGCCTCCATTTCTTTGACAGAATAATTTGAAAGAAGTCATTTGAAAGAGATTTCTTTTCATCTTTTTGATCATAACTATTATTCAGCTTCGCATAATAAAATGGAAGGTGAACTTTAGATGATTTCCTCCGTTGTTCCGTTTCTGTGGCTTCATCCTCTTTTGATAATCCAATCCAGAAAACTTTAAGTTCAGGGCATTAATGAGAGAGTCTTAAGAATGTAAAATCATAAAGTACATGCACTTCAGATATACCGTTTTTCTTCAGTACATGAAGAAAGCATTTTAGTAAGCTCACTGAAATCAGACTCACTCTTTCGCAGTTTGGACTTGATTTCAGATATCTCTTTAAGAATTATTGTCTTTTCTTTGGCGTTGGTGTCATTGTTTCTATGTAAAACCTCAATCAATACTTCTCTCTCAGCAATTTCATTGCTAAGTTTCTGTATCAATTGGTTTTTGTCAGTTATAACACCATTTTCTCGCATAAGCTTCGACTCCAACTCTTGTTGTTTTAAATTCATGGCATGCATTTTATTTATGAAATCTGAATAAGATAAATAACATACCTCATCTTTCTCATCCTCTTCTGAATCTGCTTCAGCGTCTAATTCCTGCTTTCCCATCAAGCACATGTTGACTGCTTCATCCTTCTCTTCATCCTCTTCTTCCTCGTCTGAATGATCAAGCCAGTATTCATCCTCTGCCATCAGTGCCTCACCAGCCTCGTGTTGCTTTGCAAGAAGCATTTTGTTCTTGTAATAATCGGAGTTTCTGACTTTTGGCCTTCGGCAGTCTCTGGCAAAGTAACCTATTTTGCCACAGTTGTAGCACGTTGGTGGTTCTGTCTGACTGGATCCTTCAGCTTGAAATCTCTTCTCTTCCGGTTTCCTCTCCTCTAATATCTTTCCTTCAGAATGATACCTTATCTCTTCCGGCTTCTTCTCCTCTATTCTCTTCCCTTCAAACTTCTTTCCTTCATATCTACTTCCTTCAACCCTTTCCTTATGAGCATAATTGTTAGGACCAGAAGAATACCTCTGACTGTTTGAACTTGGCTTCGTGTAGAACTTCTTCTGAAAGGCCTTAGTCAGCATGAGCATAGCCTGCTTCAGTTGTTCACAGTCATCCAAGTCAGAGTTTGCATAAGCTTCATTTCTTCTGATTCATACACAATCGTCTTGTTCTTCTTCTTTTTGACAACAAGAGCAACTGTGTCTTCAACTGTCTTTACTTTCTGCCTCTTTTCATCTAGAATTTCATCCACCTCTTCTTAATTTTGTTTGAGGGTTTCATACACCTCATGAAGTGGAATCTCATTCAGATCTTTGATCTGCTTCATTTTTTTGGCAAATCTCTTCCATTCCGGCTGTAGAATACTTAGGAATTTGACGTTTAGCTCGATTTGAGATTTGGTAACCTTGTTCTTGCTTAGTTCGTTTAGCAAGGTCACGAATCTGTCATAAGTTCCTTCTAGAGACTCTCTACTTCTGCCTTTAAATTCTTCATAACTGTTTAGGCAGTTGGAAAGTTTAAGCTGGTTCCCAACCTTTGAACCCAGCATCATCTTCTCTAGCTGATCCCACATCTCTTTATCCGAGGCTTTATAGCTGTCAATCTTTACATAGATTTCATTTGGAATTCCTTGTAGAATGTATGACTTTGATAATCTATCACCTTTTGCTCTTTTTAGGTTATCATCATCGAGCTCATGATACTTAAGATCATACTGTGTAGGCACAGTTCCAACCATACGAGTCGTCTTAACTGGTTTCATAATCCCTTCTTCTATCGATTTCCTGATGAATTCACCCAACTCATGTCTTTCGATAAAGTTAAGGAACCGATCTTTCCACTGTTCGTATTCTCCTCTAAAGAGAACTGGTGGTTTGGTGTCAGTTCCGATTGCAAGGGCTTCTCTGGAAGTCATTCTGATTTAAGTCTGGTCTAGGAGTAAAGCAAACTTTGCGTTTTGAGAAGGTGGCGCAAATGAGGTTTGCGCTAGTGGTGGTTGGCACAAAGATGAGGTTTGCGTTATGTGTGGGTAGCGCAAACTGAATTTTGCGTTTTAAGTTGATCGCGCGAATTGAAGTTTGCGCGAGATGTACGTAGCGCTAAGTAGAGCTTTGCGTTTCAAGGAGTTGGAGCAAATGAGACTTGTGCTTTTCGTGAAGAGGTGATCGCACGTACTGAGATTTGGGTGATGTGTTGGTCGCGAGAGTTAAGGTTTGCGCTTTAAGAGGGTCGCACGAAGTATTGTTTGCGTCATTAACTGATGGCGCAAACGCGAACTTTGCGTTAATAGTTGTTGGCACAAAGTGGAGATGCTATTCTCGTCAGATGTGAATGGCGCAAAAGGTAGCTTTGCGTGATACGAGTGTGGCGCGAGTTGGAGTTTGCGTTTCAAGAGGTTCGCGCAAACTGAAATTTGCGTGATCTGTTGGTAGCGCAAGATGATGTTTGCGCGATGTACTGGTGGCGCAAACGAGACAATGAACTGGCGCGAGTTTGATCTTTGCGCGAGTTCATCCTGTACTTCGATAAATCGACTAAAAAACCTGTTTTTCCAAGATTAGCAGTCCCAATATGCAATAAACTGACTACTAACCTATCTAGAACAGATTGTTACCACTCGATCTCGATAAAACTCACTTTTTGAAAGTATGATCGATGGAACAGTGACGTTTTTTAACGTTAACTAAGACAACAAAATCACCAAAATCGAACTCGATTTAAGCTCAATACTGAAATCAAACTATAACAACTCGATCTAGCAGCCTAATCGATCACAACCTGATCGATTTCCACACCTAAAACACTCAAAACATCGAAAATGATTTAAAATTATGAACACAGAGTCGAGTTTTTGAAAAACTTGATTTGAATCTCTTATCAGGCTCTGATACCAATTGTCGGTCCACAATATATATCAAGTTCTTACAAAAACAACACGATATGATTACCATCCTGTTTTGATTAATATTCAAACGATTACAGGATTGATCTATTCAAGC
Source organism: Arctium minus (assembly GCA_954870635.1). Lineage (NCBI taxonomy): Eukaryota > Viridiplantae > Streptophyta > Magnoliopsida > Asterales > Asteraceae > Arctium > Arctium minus. Next base: position 79,797,206 of record OX941083.1, on the reverse strand, counting down.
TTTTGATGTGTTCTCTGTTTTTACACCTTTTTGTGTGTGTGAATATGATATCTGATTTCTTAGAAGATTTTCTTCTCAAACACACAAACACCTAATATCTAGCTAACTAACTAATATCTAAATATTATCTAGATATTATCTAATAACTAATATCTAAATAACTTAGATATTAAATAACAAACTAATATCTAACACAATTAGATATTTAAACTAATTTAAACTAAATACTAAAATTACAATAAACAATAATTTACTTCGACATTTATTACAAACGATATTAGACTTTATATCGAGAGTCGACTTTCCGGCATTAGCTTCAGATTGGATCTTCAGATTGGATGATCTTGAATCCAATAGATATGTGATCTAACACAAACCAAGATAACATTTTAAAGAATTTAATAATAAACAACCATTTTCAGATGTAGAAATGATAACTTCACTTCCAATAAACTTTTCAGCTCACACTACCATCATCATAAGATGACAGAGTGTCTGTGACTCACACTGCCTTGCTGGGACACACCCCCAACGGTATAAACGGAACACACACCCCGGTATGAGTACAGGTGGGACACACACTGCCTTCTGATTATGCATGCATAATTTCCACTTAAACCACAATAATAAATAAACTTTAAACATGTACAAAGAAATCTTGCAACTGATTGGAAACATCGCATCATTTCAAGAATTGTATAAAATTTATACACATAAAAACATACTTGCTTTATCATAAAGAACTTTAGTTCAGAAAAACTCACCTGGTGCCCTTTGCTTAATTCTTTGCGCCTACTTGAACAAAACCTATAAGAAAACCATTGATCGGTAAACTTCCGATACTTTCTAAATCACAACGGTAAACGACCCTTAACCCACTATAACCTAAACGGTTAATTCCCAATTAAATTGGACTGACTCCCATGGTTGAAATACTTATAAACTCTCAATCCGCTAATTATCATTGACCCAACACTCGGTAACAATTCTCAACTAACCATTTAAAATTGGTCCAAACACTAAATCCTAAGCCCACCTGAAAACAGAATATGGGTTGCGGCCCAGGCCTTGACCGGGCTCCACCGACCAGGGTCTGACCACGAGGGTCGCCCAGATTCCCAAGTCTTCGACCGGGGTCTCGACCGGGTTGCCTTGACCGGTGTCGACTGAAGTTTAAATGACAGGGGCCCTCACTCTCGACCTAACTCCCCTTGACTGGGGTCAACGCCGACCGAGGTCTCGACTCCCGGATTGCCCAGCGACCGGGGTCCCTCGGTCCCCCACCTCCATACTTCGGTCGATTACTGCAGGTTATCAATCGATTACACTAATAATAATTTTAACATCAACTACTAAATCCAGGAATGCACAACAGATTAAGCCATTTAACTCCAGCATCCTCAAAATCCAAAATCATCAGATTACAACAATTAACCCAACTCCAATGAATAAATCTAATGCCACAGACTCTTGTAGAGAAGATTGTGGTTTGGAAGAAAGCTTACCTTAATGAAGAACCAAGAACTTGCAATCTCGCTCGGTGTCCTCTCCCTAGCTCGATCGACAAAAATCGCCTCCCTCTCTATTCTATTCTCAGCCGCCGAAAAACCAAATGAACTATTTTAGGGTAAAACCCCTTTTTATTCAATGATACTCCTTACCCTTTATCTTTGAGTCTTGACCAAATAAACCCCCAACTTTACTTTATTAAAATTTATACCCGGTTATTACATCTAAGGATAACTATATTGCTAAAAGATAAAGATAAAAAAGAGATTAAAATTAAACGTGCAGGGTAGTTGAGCAACTATCTGTGCGGGCTTAGGTCACGGGGCTAGACGCGGGGTAACATTCAGTGAGTTGCACGGGTGGAGCAACGACTTGAGTCGTCGGAGAAGCCGCACGGGTGTGCGACCAATCACGCGGCTTAAGGCGCACCAAAGGTTGCATGATCTTTTGTCTCCTTCTTCTTATGCTAGTTTGGCTACGGTCCCTGGTGTCTTCAATGGCGGTGGTAGTTCTCTCTACATCATTTTCTTATTAATCTGATAATTTGTTATTGGTTCACTAATGAAATCTCGTGCTTACATGATGAATCTGTATAGGTTCCTTAACGATCTCACACATCCGCTCCATGTTTCACCGGTGAACATTTTTATTGGTTCAATGTTTGTGTTTCCGCAATGAAACTATATATGTTCCACAACGAATCTCACACGTTGTCATATGTTTCGATCACGGTGGAATTTCTTATTGGTTCACTATTGAATCTCATATAGGAAACTTTGTTCATATATGAAACAATATATCACCACTGTATGTCTGTACATTGACGAAATATACTTTCAAGTAAATATTCACGAAAACATCTATTATTTCCTAAAATTGGGTTCAACGTCATATTACTTTACTTTTGTTTCACTAATTTCATGCCAAGGAACTACTTCATAGTTTTATTTATCACATTTATGTCACCCCTCAATTATTAGCCATTGATTACATCCATCAAGTGTGTAGATTGATTAACATGTTTGTATTATTTTTGTGGTCAGCAAAAGTTTGGAAAGTTCAATTAAAAATACTAAATATCGTGAGAAAATAAGAATAGAAGATCCATATTTTAATCATCGAAAAAATCTAGTTGAAGATGTGTTAATCTGTTTTTTATAGTAATCATTGTATTTATTTCCTAGCCTAGACTGTTCTTACTAGTGTAATCTGTATTGTTAAGGCTAGGGGTATTTAAGTCCCCTTAGTCCTTTGTTTTTGTAACTTTGGCACTTACATTGAATAGATCTGATTACATTTGGCGCTCCTACTTTCTCTCTCTAAAGATTTAGAGATCTTGGACTTTCAATTGGTATCAGAGCATTCTAGATCTTGAGAGGATGGAGAGAAATCGTTTTTAGATACTGAATTTGTAGATTAAGCAGAGAATTTGATTGATTTTCTTGATTTTTCAAGAAAATCTCGTTTTTTGCTTGATTCATCAAATTTGGATAGGTTTCTGGTCAATTTTGTGTGAATTTGGTTTGTTTAGATTCGTTTTTAGTAATCGATCTTATTTGTTTCACATACTTTTGCATAAAATTCAAGTTTTGATCTTCGATTTTGCAATTTTGCGATTTTCTAGAAACTCATTTCGAACGTACTGTTACATCATAGAATTTGAGTTTTTGAAGTTTTTAATCGTGTTTGTTAGTTGAATTGAGTAAGAAAGTTGTTTTCGTTCATCATTGTGTGAATTTCTTGCTTTAATTTCATTGTTATAATCAATCTTGCGCGTTATATTTGATTTTCTGCAGTTTGCGCAAGTTCATATAGGAGATTGCGCATCATTCATATTGGTTTACGCAAGTTCACTGTTCTTCTAATATTTGTGTTAGTGTATTTCAGGTTTTCGTATCAAGATATATACGCAAAACTCATATTGCGTATCAAGTGGCATTCGAAAAGTTCAGTTCGCGTATCATCAAGCATTCGAAAATCTTAGTTCTCGAATCATCAAGGTTTCTCAGTTTACGCATCCTTAGTGGTCTGAAAACCTCACTTTGCGCATCCTTAGTGGTCTGAAAACCTCAGTTTGCGCATCCTTAGTGGTCAGAAAACCTCAGTTTGCGCATCCTTTGTGGTCCGAAAACCTCATTTTGTGCATCCTTCGTCTTCCAAAAATCTCAATTTGCGTATCTCTCTAAATACGTAAAGCTCAGTTTGCGTACCCTTCAGCATACGCAAAGTCTACTTTGCGGATCTCACTGCATACGCAAACCTTCTGTTTGCGCAAGTTTCTGACTTTCTGATTTTCTCAAAGATGTCTTTGCAAGCTCAAGTGTACAAGAATGACCTGATGATGTCATTGGGGTCTGACACACGTCTTCCTGTATGAATTTGAACATTGGCAGGACCGATTCATCAATTTCATTGAAAGACAACCGAATGGGGAGAATATTATGAAATCACTGACTCAGGGTCCGATGGAGAGGCCAATGAAAGTTATTCCAGCTACTGCAACCACTACTGCTACAACTGTTGAGAAAGCATTAAGGGAATATGATGCTGATGAGTTGTTACGATATCAAGCTGATAGTCAGGCAAAGTCAAATCTGATTCTCGCACTGCCAAACTCCATTTACAACAGAATTTACTGTTTCAAGCAGAATCCTATGTTGATGTGGACTCAACTGGAAAAGATTATGCTTGGTACAACTATGTAAACTCAGTTGCGCCAAACAAGGTATATGAATAATTTTGAAGAGTTCAAGGCTAAGGACAGGGAAATCTTGAAGAGCGTATTTGACCGATTTTGGGCTATCATCAATGATATGTACAAGATCAAAGTTACAAAGACTGAATTGGAGGCTAACTTGAAGTTTCTGAATGCACTCAACCAGAATGGAACAAGTCATGCCATAGGATGAGAAATGATGTCCGAATATCTACTATGCCAATTCAGGAATTGTATGAAATTCTGATGTCAGATGAGTCAATGGTGATTGAAAAGAAGGCAAAGCTTGATAAGAAGAATAAGCCTAAGCCAGTGGATCCAATTGCACTCCTTGCAAGTCAACTGGCCGAGCAAGCATTGACAGATGAAGCTTATGATGGTTCTACTGAAGATGATGGTGAATCCTTAGAGAAAGCCATGATCCTTCTCTCACAACACTACCAGAAAAAGTTTCAGCGAAGAACATGATCAAACAATCTGCGTTTTACTTCCGGATCTAAGAAGATAGAACCTGGTGCTCCATCAAAGCCTTATGTACCAAAGTATGAGCCTGCAAAAGCAGTTGAACAGAAAAAGGATGACAAGAAAGTTATGAACTGCTACAACTGTGGTAAACCGGGTCACGTCTCCAAAGATTGTCAAGTAAAGGTGGTCAAAGATTCTGCATTCTATCGAAAGATGGAACTGGCTGAGAAGAGAGAAACCGGAACTATTCTGATGGCAGAGGAAGAATATTGGTTGGATCATTCAGACAATGAAGCTGAAAATGAGGAGACAACTGCTATGTGCTTCATCGGGGATGACAAGAGCGATGATGAAGTGAGGATACCTCAACAGATGAATCTGAGGTAATTTCTGAGTTTCATGTCAATTTCATTTCTTCTCAATTGAACGTCATTGTCAATGTTTTACATGATTTTCGTTCTAAGTTCGTTTCTGAAAAGCTTGTTAATCAAGAAAAATTTGTTTTGATTGAAAAGTTGAAAATTTCTCTGAAAGATGAAAAGATCATTTTAAATGACACAAAAGAGAAATTTCAAAAGAATTTGAAAGACTTAGAATTATGAAATCAGACTTATCATGATTCTTTGAATAAATTGAATGATTTGAACAAAAGTTTATCTGATAAAATAATTGTGTTAGAAGAAAAATTGTATAAGAGAAATCAAACTGAACAGACTAAATATATGAATAAGCCTAGGATTGACGAGGCTATAAAAGAAATGTGGGGACTTGGTTTTGAAAATCCTCATTGTCTAAACAATGTTATTTCAAAAACCCCAACCTTATATAATTTTGATTATCTAACTCTTGCGAATTATGCTCCTCAATTTAAAATTGACTGGTTAAATGAAAAGCAAGTTTTAGAAATTGAAAATCAAAAGAGGATGCATAACAAGAAAATGGAAATGCCATTTGTTTATACGTCTGAAAATGCCAAATATTTTCCTGATCAATCAAAGAAATCCAGAAAATCCAAAAATGTTTTAAATATCAATTCTTCCAATAAGTCTTCATTACCAACTGAATGTGTTGATATATATGCTAATACTAATAGGGAAAATGTATCTCCGGTTTCTTATGATTCTAGGAAATATATTCCCCCATTAGTGTTAAAAGGAAAGATAGTTGATCTTGAAGATAAATTGGAAGAACAAAGTCTTCAATCTGATTTAGAAAACGATTTATTTCTTTTTATAATGAAAACAAGTATTGAAGACAAAATTTCTTCTGGGTTTTCTAAAGATTCTAAGGAAAATACTCAAGATTCTAAAAATAATGTGCATTTGCGCAACCAATTAGTTACGCAAACTGACAATTTGCGCAAGCAGTTGAATGCGCAAAGTTCAGTTTGCGCAACCAATGGGATGCGCAAACCTCATCCTGACTTGGTGTTTTTTGAAAATTCTCACTCCGAGGCTAGTTATTCAATGTTGAATGTTCAGGCTGATTTCTTAGATAAAGTTTTTTCTTCTGATTCAAATTATTGATGATTCTTTAACGCTAAATGTTCAATATTATAAAAAGAAGCGTAAAAGAAGAAGATCAAAGAAGTCAAGGAAACATGATAGTGTCTTGTCTGAAAATTCTAATTCTTTTGATTTTTCTATTTGAGATCGGACTGTGAAGAAGTCACAAAAGCAGATATGGAGGGTTAAACAGCAAACAGCAGAATCCGAATTATTAGGAGTTAAATGTGTAGAAAGTCTTTGTGAATATGATACATTTGCCTTTTGTAATAAAAATACAAAATATTCAGTTCAGCAAATGATTCATATTGCAAAGAGTGTCTCATATTCTTCTTCTAATTCTAATTCTGATTCTGATGATTGTGTTTTTTCTTCTATTGATGATTGCTTTCATGTTTATATGAATGATAAATCTGTGAAAAATAAAAGACACAAATCTAACAAGAAGGGACCCATAAGCATATGGGTACCTAAAATTGTGTAATTTCTGTATGTGCATCCTAGTCATTTATGGTATCTGGATTCGGGGTGCTCCAAACACATGACTGGCAACAAATCATTATTGTCCAATTTTAAAGAAAAATGTTGCGGTCGTTTTAAGTTTGGAAACTGTGAGACTGCTCCAATACTTGGTTATGGTGATCTTGTTCAAGGCAATATAACTGTCAAAAGAGTAAGCTACGTCGAAGGCCTAAGTCACAACTTATTTAGCATTGGGCAATTCTGTGACAAAGAGCTTGAAGTCAACTTCAAATCCAAAAGAGCTGCAGTGAAGAACGATAGTGGCAAGGATCTTCTGGTGGGAAAAAGACGCTCAAATTTGTATACCATTGATCTTTCTAAGATCAAAATCCCTTCAGATATATGCTTGCTTTCTAAAGCTTCTATTCAAGAAATTTGGATTTGGCACAGACGTTTAGCTCACCTCAACTTTAACTATATGGGTCGCCTTGTCAAGCATGATTCAGTGAGAGGTCTTCCAGTTCTTCGTTTTCAGAAAGACCATCTCTTCCAATATTGTGAGAAAGGAAAGATGAAGAAAGCATCTCATAAGCCAAAGCCTGAACCCTGCACTTCGGCTATTCTTGACATACTGCATGTTGATTTATGCGGTCCGATGAAGACAAAGAGTATAGGTAAGAAGAGATATGTTTTGGTGATTGTTGATGACTACTCAAGGTATACATGGGTCAAATTTATCAAGTCAAAAGACGAGACTCCTAAAGTTCTCATCAATCTCATCAAGACAATCCAGACAAATAAGCAAAAGCAAGTCAAAGTGGTAAGATCAGATAATGGCACTGAATTCAAGAATAGTACTCTCCAGGCTTTCTATGATTCTCAAGGTATTCAACAACAATTTTCTGTTGCTCGTACTCCGCAACAGAATGGGGTTGTTGAAAGAAGAAACATAACGCTTGTTGAGGCCGCCAGATCAATGCTTACTTATTCAGGGCTTCCTTTGTCTCATTGGGCTGAAGCCGTATCAACTGCCTGTCATACTCAGAACCGATCAATTTTGCATCGTCGATTCAACAAAACACCGTATGAACTTATGAACGGTATCAAACCGAACGTCAAGTATTTCAAGTCATTCGGGTGTAAATGCTATGTTCTGAATGACAGAGATAATCTCAACAAGTTTAGTCCAAAGGCAGATGAGGGTGTATTTCTGGCTATTCTTCTAATTCTGCAGCTTACAGAGTCTTTCTGATCTCAGCAAGAAAGGTGATAGAGAGTGTAAATGTAAAATTTGACGAAGCTGCTGATTTGGTTTCTAGTCACTCAGGTTCAGAACCCGCTTTTACTGGCAATTTAGTTTCTGAACAAATCAGTTCAGAACCTATTCTTTCACCAATTAATCAGGATTCTTCTACTCCCTCACTTATTTTTTCTGATCTTGATTATCTATTTGAAAATTTTTATGATGATGTGCCTAGATCTAACTCTGAAATGTCTCAAATACTTTGAATCAGGAAACTGAGAGCACATCTTCTCCCAATTTCACTGCATCTATCTCTGAACCTGATGTTCCAGTTCTTCCTGTTGATCAGACACAATCAGAAACTGAGCCTATTCATGAAGTACCTATTCAAGAAGAATCAGTACATGAACAATCTGTTCAAGAGGAATCAGTTCAAGAAGAAGTACAGAATGATGTTATTCAACAAACTCTTCCAGAATCTGATACAGAAGTTGTTGAGCTACCTCCTCCAGTTGAAACTGTGTCTATCTCTTCAACTGACTTCGAAGCTTCTGAACCTCCCTCTCAACAATTAGAAGTGGTTCAAGACATTATTGATCCTCTCCCTCACACCACAAAATGGACAAGATCTCATCCAATTCATCAAATTATTGGAGATCCTCAAGCCAGTGTGTCTACACGTTCCAGGACGGCTACTTCCAACGAATGTCTTTTCACTTGCTTCTTAAGCAAGATTGAACCAACAAAAGTTTCTGAAGCGTTGGAGGATCCGGATTGGATTATAGCAATGCAAGAGGAGCTCAATCAATTTGACGCACTCAAAGTTTGGAGACTTGTACCACGGCCGAAAGGAAAGAGCATAATTGGAACAAAGTGGATATTCAAGAACAAGAAAGACAAAGATGGTATCGTTATTCGGAACAAAGCAAGATTGGTAGCCAAGGGATATCGACAAGAAGAAGGAATTGACTACGATGAAACATTCGCACCAGTCGCTCGACTTGAAGCTATCCGCATGTTTCTTGCCTTCGCTGCTTATCGCAACTTCACCGTATATCTAATGGATGTCAAGACAACATTTCTCAATGGCAAATTGAAAGAAGAAGTCTATGTATCTCATCCAGAGGGATTTGTTGACAAAGATCGTCCTTTTTACGTATATTTTCTCGATAAAGCTTTGTATGGTTTGAAACAAGCTCCACGGGCGTGGTATGACGAGTTGTCAGCCTTCTTACTCAAATCCGCCTTCACCAAAGGATCCATAGATACCACTCTTTTCATTTATAGATCAAACTTGGATATCTGCTTAGTTCAAATATACGTAGATGATATTATCTTTGGTGCGACTAACAAATCTTTATGTACTTGGTTTTCTGATCTAATGACTTCTAGGTTTCAGATAAGCATGATGGGAGAAATCAATTTCTTCCTCGGCTTACAAGTGAAGCAGCTTCCAGATGGAATCTTCATCAACCAGTCAAAGTATGTATTTGACATCTTGAAGAAATTCAATATGGACAAATCTACTTCAATCGGTACGCCGATGGCTCATGGTGCCAAAATCGGACATGATCCAGATGGGAAAGCTGTGGATCAAAAGACATATCGAGGAATGATCGTATCACTGATGTATCTCACAGCAAGTCGCCCAGATATAATGTTTTCTACGTGCCTATGTGCCAGATTCCAAGCCAAACCGAAAGAATCTCATCTATTAGCAGTCAAGCGCATTTTTAGATATATTAAAGAAACTCCTTATTTAGGTTTATGGTATCCGAAGAGTTCTGACTATAAGTTGATTGCTTATTCTGATGCAGATTTTGGCGGTAATCAGTTGGATCAGAAGAGTACTTCACGTCATCTTCAGTTTTTGGGTGACAGACTGATAAGTTGGGCGTCGAAGAAGCAGAACTGCGTTTCTATCTCGACTGCAGAGGCAGAATACGTCGCCGCAGCTAGTTGTTGCGCTCAAGTCCTATGGATGAAGACACAACTTCGGGATTACGGGATGTTGTACAAAACAGTGCCAATATATTGTGACAGCAAGTCCGCAATTGCCATATCAGTCAATCCGGTCCAGCACACCAAGACCAAGCACATAGATATGCGGTACCATTTCATAAAGCATCATGTGGAAGAAGGTACTATTGAATTATATTTTGTACCAACTGAATATCAACTTGCTGATATCTTTACAAAAGCCTTAGATGAAAAATGTTTCAATTTTTTGCTTTCAAAATTAGGCATGTTGAATTTAAAAGTTTAAATCTTTACAAAATTTATTCTATAAAGTAAAATTTTACAGATTTTCTTTCTTTTGAATAAAATGTATGTCTAGGATCGTTTACAAGTTCTTTGTTTATATTATAGTTTTATATGTTCAAATTTCAAGTCTTACAAAAGTCGAAAAGTCAGTAACATGTTTGTAGCTTTTGATACTGCTTTAAAGATATGTGAGTCGGAATTTTTATAGTTTACTTTGCTTAGACTACCTAAATGATCAGAATTATAGATCGGAATGAAAATATGGGCTAAGCATTTAGACATTGATTTGAGTGATTGAGATGAATTATATATTCTTAAAATACAGAAATCTCTGAGTTTAAAAAGTTTGTACCTGTGACCTTTCTGGTTTGGGAAAGTAAGTTCCGTGGGATGCTCGTCATCTGGTCCCCTAAGGTCAATTGATCTGGGAGTGATCGAACCCAAATCCTTCTATAGAATCAGATCGAAAGTCATGTTCTACTGGTATGAATGGGTTTAGGATATGTCGATGTAGCCTTTCTGATCCGGGAAAGTAAGTTCCAAGGGGTGCTTGACACCTAGTCCCCTAAGGCCAATTGGTCTGGGAGCGGCTGACCCAAATCCTGCAATAGGGTCAGATAGAAAGTTACGTTTACGGCATGTTCTTTACTTAATGAACTCTTTGATTAAAAGATGCCAAAGTGCACAACGCTTAAAAGATGCCAACGAGCACACTCATGTGAAGATGCCAATGTGCACACTGCTAAAAAGATGCCAATGAGCACACATATCATGATACTTGGTGATATGTTTGAGTTGCGATAAACCTGTAAATTTGTGAAATCCTTAATTTTTGATGGCTTAGTGTTAGTACATGCAAAGTTTTCTATAATATTTTTAGAACTGCATTTTTCTTGAAGCTAATAAAAGTTCACATGCGAGCACACTGAATAGACAGATGGAAGTTTTTGAAACTGAACATGTCTTAACTTGATATGCAATTATACTTGTTCTTGCATCCAACAACATATGCTTGATTTCAACTGATTGATAAATCTGTGAAATTTTAATGAGTAGACTTTAATTTGTTTAGTGTTTAAAATTTTACATGTTCAGTTGTTTCAAAATTTATATTTAGTATTATTTTTCTTTTTACACTGATGTTTATATGGTTGTGTATCCGTATTTTTTTTAAAAATGGTTTGTTCATTTTTCGAGGGGGAGAGCCAATCTGAAAAGATTTTATGAACCAATATGTTTTTGAGGGGGAGTGAAAATAACTGTACTGATCAGAAGTGCAACAGGTAAGAATTTCAGATATTTCTTCACATTTGCTATACTAACAGATAAATTTTTGTGCATTTATGTAGGGGGAGTAAAAGGTATTCAGGTATTATTTTTTTTATGAAGTATTTTTTTACGCATTTCTTTATGTTTTTAATTTTAGTTTAATTTTAGTTTTAGTGGTTTAAATAATGTTTTTTCTCTTTCATTTTTTTCCCACTTGTTGACCTCTCTACACTGTTCATCTTCCTCTCACTCTCTCTACGCTGATTGTTTCTCTTTGATTTCAATCTTGTTTTTCGATCAGGTTTGTGTTCCATTTTACTTTTACTTTGTCTAGTAGTATTGCTTTGATTTACATTATCTGATTTTGATCTCATTATCGATTGCTTTCTGAGATTATCGCGTTTTTTACTGTTCATCTTATCTAAATTTCATCAGATTCGAGTTTATTTGCTCATATTGGGTTTTGGGTTTTCCTTAGATCTCTATTTCGAACTTCAGGTATGTTTTAGTTCTCTCTGATTTAGTGTTTTCGTGCCTTCATTTCATGTTTTTGTAATTTTCGGTTCGAACTCCCAAAAACCTAGGGTTTTCGTATCAAGTGGTTGGTACGCAAAGTGTACTTTGCGCATCCAACAGGATACGCAAAGTCCAGTTTGCGTATCTCGTTGGATACGCAAAGCATACTTTGCGTATCTAACTTGATCCGCAAACCTCAGTGTTTTTGTGAGTGTTCAAATTTTGTTTGCATAACACTTTGGATACGCAAAGTATACTTTGCGTAACCTTAGTGATACGCAAACCTTGTGTCGTCTAAGTGTTTGTGTTTTAGTTTGTTTAACACTTAGGATACGCAAAGTTCACTTTGCGTAACCTGTTGGATACGCAAAATGTACTTTGCGTAACCTTAGTGATCCGCAAACCTTGTTTTTGTGTTGGAAAATTTTTCAAGTTTATTTTCATATCTTGTTCAACACGCAAACCTTAGTTTGCGTACTGATCTACATACGCAAACTTCAGTTTGCGTATCATGCATGATGCGCAAACTGTCCTTTGCGTATCACGTTCAATGCGCAAACCTCCCTTTGCGTATCTAACTAGATGCGCAAACCAGACTTAGAAAAATTTTCAATTTTTCATTTTCTTACTTTGATTAATTTTTCTTCGTTTTTTGTCTATCAGGTCTTCAAATGTCTTCTCATACTCATACTGATCCCATGATCCAAGACGAGAATGTCATTCTTGAGGATCCGTCTGATCAAGCATCACATGATACACCGATGCCATCTGTTCCTTCGGTCGGAGCGAATCTGTCTGCTTCACGTCTCACTCCGAACGACGTCTTTCCATCTTTGATGTACATCCTCCCTTACAAGCCGAAAAACTACTATGTGGATTTTGACAGAATCAAAATTCATCCAGTCATTCGTGCTATTCTAAGAGGTCATCCATTAGCACAGGCTCTTACATCATGTGCTGATGTTCCAGAGGTATACGTTCAGTAGGCCTGGCACACTATTACCAAGAATGAGCTGGCTCGTCCTCACTGCTTTGATCTACAAATTGATCAGTATGATTCCTTTCTTTCATACAAGCGTCTTCGACTGATACTGGAGCTTCCTGAGCCTAACTCCAGACCGGGCCGAACTTCATATGTTAGATTTCCGTCCGAAGAGGAAGTGTTTGAAGGAATTCGTAATCTCGGATATGTTGGTACCTTAAACAGAGTTCGTGATTTTGATAAGTCTAATCTTCCCCCTGTTTGGTATGCACTCTTCTCGGTGATTATCAGGTGCCTTACATCGAAACATTCTAGCACAGACAACGCATGTCTACTTTATCTACGATTGTTCCATGCAGTCGTCTATGACTTGCATGTCGACTTCACGTTTATTTTCTGGACCGAATTCTCGGAGGTGGTGCATGACAAGCTTACCATCAAGAAGCGCAAGTTTATTCCATTCATCAGATTTTTGAAGCTGATCGTTCGTACTATGCTTAGAAGCAATCCATCTATTCCACGAAGATTATCTTGGCCTCAGGTTCCAGACACCGAAATGACTTATATTTAGAAGCTGAAGAGGTCTTTCAACTTTTCTATGACCATTCCGTATGCTCTAATCGCCAACTACGCCGACATGACTGATGAAAATGTCATAGAGTATTGCATGGAGAATGAATTTCTGGAGGATGCACAAGATGAGCCTTCTCATGACACTCAAGCTACTGCTACTCAAGAGATTGAAGTTGAAATAGCTGGTTCTGACAAAGCGGTTGAAGTTGAAACCGCTGTTGAACAAGAAGTTGAAGTAAATATTTCTGATCAAGAGGTTCAAGCAACTGTTGCTACTCAACATATTGATGATGTAATTGCTTCTATTCTTTCTGAATTTGCTGCTTCTGTACATGATATTTCTGATTCTTCTGATGCTGCTATTGATGCTTCTGCTGGTGATGGTGATCGAGATGTCGATATTGATGATGATTTTGTTAGAGATGAATATGTGAATGATGATGATTCTGATAGTGATGGTGATGATGATGATGATGCTGATCAACCGAGTATTCGAATTTATGAAAGAAAGATCAAGACACCGGAAGTGGTTGTTTCAACAGAAGTTTTTTCTGAAGATGATATTGTTCCTGTTAATCCTTCTGTTGCACGTCTTCAAGTAGATGAATTGGATACATCATTTGATCAAGCCTCAGCTTCGGTACAAAGTCAAGCTCCAACAACTTCTCTTGCGGCTATTCAGTCTACAACAGTTCCAGCTGTAGAGCTTTCTTCTGATCAAGCTCGGGTTTCTTCCGACAAATTCTCTACTTTGAATGATGTCATTCGTCAGTTATCAGAGAGAATGGATGCAGAAAAGGAAGCACAAATTCAGAAGTTGAAGACATTCTTCAAAGGCAAGATGCCAGAGATTGATCCGTCTCTTATTCCTCCAGAGATTCCCTTCAGAAAACCTACTGGAGTTATTATCAGAGATTCTTCGTCTGCAACAGTTTCTACAGCTTCTCCAATAGTTTCTCTACCGATTCCTCCCGTATTCACTGTGTCTACTGGACTCTTCACATCAATTCCTTTTGCTACAGCTTCCAGGTCTTCTTTGCATGATCTGCCTATTTATGAATTAACTGATTTGTTGTATGCACGTCTACTTTCTATGTCTCCGCCGGAACATCAAGATCAGGATCTGCTTTCTCTTCTGAGAAATTTCCAATCTTCACCGCCTCAAGTGCCTTCATCTGATTCTGACAGGATTACAGCGCTATCTGATGAATTCCATTCTTTCAGATCAGAAGTTCGAACTAGCTTTGCAGATTTAAGGTCTTTCATGACTCAATCTTTTTCTGATCTTGCTAACCGGTTTGATAATCTTCAACAAAGCTGCAGAACAGAGGCTGGTCCGTCTCTTAAGCGCCGACATGACCAAGATGATCCCGATCATCAAGGCCATGAGGGGGAGATGGCTAAAAGACCAAGAATGGAAGGAACTTCTTCAGAGAGAGCTAATCAAACTCAAGAAGAAGCGGTTGGTGGATCAGAACAGAATGCTGAAAATGTTGAAGATTGCAACGTTAATGACTTGGTGAATTTGTTGATTGATAGGGTTGATTCTTCTTCAATGTCTAATTTTATCAAAGTTTCTGAACAGAACAAAGAGAAAATTTTTGGCAGATTGTGGTATATGAAGATCCAGACTTAGTTTCTAATCCAGTTGTTGTTGTTAATGATGAAATTGTATCTGAGATTAAGTCTTTCTTTTCGAACATTATTGAAATTAATTCAGATGATGATGATGATTCTAAGTATGAAAAAGTCTGTAAAGTGAAGATAGAAGATTGTGATGACATCATTATCATTTCTGATACAGAAGATGATTCAGTGTTCATGGATGCAAAAGATGAAGAAGAGGCAGAAATGTTATACAGTGATCTTCCTGCTCATGATGATGTTCCTGAAACTGCTAAAGCTACTTCTACTCCTGCTACTAGTTCAGCTCCGACTACCACTATTCCTTCAAGTTCATTTGAAGTTGGTCAGTCGTCAAGAGCACAAGCTGATGTTCCACCTTCTGATCCTGTGATTCCACCGTCTATTCTAGAAGAAGGACCATCTTTATCTAGACAACAGAGACAGAGGAGTTTGCAACAGAGGTACATGGCTTCAAGACTAAGATCAGCTTTTCTAGAAGACACTCAGAGTAACATCTTTGTTTCTAGAAGAAGGCCAATTAACATCTATGCAATTCTTGGAGTAGAGAAAGAGTCAGATGACTATCAATTTGAATACTTAATGTTCATTAAGTGCCAGCGCAAAAGGAATAATACCGTTTCTTCTCAACACTTGATTGTTCGAATCATCAGTGTCACAATCAACAAGTTCGTGAATATCCGGTATCCTGACTTTGAAGTTGAAAGAAGAGACTGCAGGCGATATAAATTCTCAGGGGCAGACTTCACTGACCTTTCTATAGATGACATTGAATTCTTATATGACCATTTCAGGAATCTCTATCATAGAACACAGGAAGTTTCACAAGCTTTGTTCGTCATCAAAAGATTCATTCGACGGCAAATCAGATTCTTCCGAGTTTTTGATTTCCAGATGGCCATTGAAAGTTTTCAGCCGGTTGTTAATCTTCATAAGCCCAACCGAAGCTTGCCAAACTTAGAGTCTTATTCTCTTCTCACCATAGTTGAAGATCCATATGGAGTTGTGTACAAAAATGGCTCAAATGAAAAATGCTTTCTCAGATTTGAAGAAATTGCTCATTACTCTGATGGAACTTTAAAGGTGATTAAGCTTAAGTTGGAGCAACATCTGAAGGAGGCTAAAAGAAGATTTTTGGAAACAAGAGGTAATGTATTTCTGGTTGATAATGATGAAATCCGACTTCTCCAGAAGACTTTAAATACAATTCAAGAGAGATTGAATTTCCGCTCTACTCTGCGACGTTTGGAAGTGTTAATCGGGCTAAATAGACTTCGTCAACGAGAAGAGCGTCAGTGATTCTCCAAAGTCGCCTGGTTGGTCTATGCCGTTTTAGAAGATTGTTTTTGAAGACCACGACGCCAATGATTACTAAGGGGGAGATTGTTAGATCTGTTTTTATAGTAATCATTGTATTTATTTTCTAGCCTAGACAGTTCTTACTAGTGTAATCTGTATTGTTAAGGCTAGGGGTATTTAAGTCCCCTTAGTCCTTTGTTTTTGTAACTTTGGCACTTATATTGAATAGATCTGATTACATTTGGCGCTCCTACTTTCTCTCTCTAAAGATTTAGAGATCTTGGACTTTCAAGATGCATATGTAAATTCATATGAATAATCTATAACGTCGGTTCACATATACATATTCATGTAGATTATTTCATATTTTTCAATAATTTACATATAAATTCTTTTTTCTACCTTCTCATAATATTTAGTGTTTTTATATATATAACTTTGATAAATTAATATTTAATTATTAATAATTTTGTCTAAATTATATTTATGACTGATTTCAATCAATAACTAATATAATAAATTGTTAAACGTACAATATGTCATGATTAAAACGAACACATCTACATATGTCTCATTAAAATGTAAATTAATAATTTCACTATCTTTGACTAAATTAGAAGACATTTGGAAAATATGTTTATAATGTTACATGTTTTTTCTTGAATTTATGTGTCATTGAATATGGCATTTAAGGTTTTCAGTGCATTAAAAGGATTTGCAGTAGTCTTGTGTAATATAGTAGAAAATTATTCAAAGTTTATCATGTCACTAAAAATTAATATTTATCAACTAATGTATTAATTATTAAAATATTAATTTACCTATAAAATATCATTTTTATTAATATATTTAAATAGTTTCAACATTATTTGGTTATTAAAATTATAATAAAATATGTAGAGACTTGAGATCATAAGAGATAAGATAGTTCTAGTAAGATCTGTAAGAAATATTGTGATTTGTGAGCCATTTGATGAGGTTTTTTTTTTTTTATCTTACTAAACTTTCTAATAAAATACGGACCTTCATAGCAAAAAAATATTGAACATTTACAACAAAATACTAACGTTTTATATGAAAAAAATGAACATTCATATAAAAGAAACACAGATAAAAGCTATTTATATATATGAAAGATCATACGAAAAGTATAATCCACTCGAATCTATCTCCTTGTATCTTACACAAAATTGACAAGACAAACTTATTTTTCTATTCTTTTTATTTATTTTGTAGGGTTAACCGCAAGAAATAACTACTTATTTTCATAATTTTTCTTATTATAATATTGTATTTCTATTTATTTTTATTTAGGTATTATACTTTGAAAAATATATCTATTATAGCATTTTCGTAATATGTTACTTTTTAAGCCGGTTAACCGTTTTTCTTTTTGTTTACATGACTTAATAGAGATGATATGCATGACATGCCAACTCTAATTACACGGCATAAAAAAAGGGAAATCGACTCAAATAGCCTAATCCCCCTCCCCTTTTACCTCCTAGCCATTTCTCCCCTCATTTTACAAAAATAACCCTACGTCCACCCCCGCAATTGCGGACCAGGTCCACATCCGCAATTGCGGACCAGGTCCACATCCGCAATTGCGGACCTACATGACACTTGTCACTCTCCGTAACACGACAGAACACCCTCTGACAGGTCCACCCCCGCAATTACAAACCTAGGTTCACCTCCGCAATTGCGGACCTACGTGACACGTGTGGGAACCGGTTACATGTATTTAATACAAAAAAAAAACATTGTGGGATTTGAGACGGGGGGACCGAGATATTATATAGAATAAAGAAGAGAAATGTATTGGGGGGGGGGGGGTATGGGAACTGGTTACACGAATATAATACAAAAAAAATCTTAAAAAATCGTCGGGTTTCGGGAGAGTGACACGTGTCACGTAGGTCCGCAATTGCGGGGGTGGACCTAGGGCTATTTTCGTAAAATGGAGGGAGAAATGGCTAAGAGGTGAAAAGATGAGAGAGATTAAGTTATTTGAGTCAATTTCCTCTAAAAAAATTACCTTTTCGATTTTTATACGATTTCCTCACTTTCCCTAATGAGGGTTCTTATCCCACCCAAGGACAGATCTAGTGTATTGAATACGGTGGCACGTGCCACCGTATTATTTCTTCGATGAAGGGTAAAAAAATTTAGGTTCGTGAAAGGTGCAACCGTATCGTTTTGGGATGTGCTACCGTATTATTTTGGAAACTTCAAGAAGATGCAACCGTACCTCATAATTAATCAACCAAAAAACCAAAAGTACTATCGAAATCAACCAAAAAAACCGAAAAAATCTCTTGAAATCGATAAAAAAAAACTTAAAAATCCTTCGAAATCAAGCAAACAACTTTAAAAATTCCTCGAAATCGTGGAATTAGGCTAAAAACACATCGGACAATATTGCACGTAGGTGAAAAGATGAAGGCACGTCGATAAAAATCGTGCATTTTGTTATTATTTTTTGTTTGTATTATATGGTGCCACCGTATAAAAAAATTTCTGGATCTATTCTGATCCCACCAAGCATATGATTTTTGTCCCTTTCCCTGTGTTTGGTTCTTCGAAAGCCCTTTCTCACCGCAATTGTCGCACTTTGTTGATTGTCCCTCACCCTTTAAAAATATATCACGAAGCTTGATGCCTATTTAGAAGATGGAAATGATTGAACTTTTCCAAAAAAAACTTGTTAGGAATTTACTCAAAATGAAATAAATTATAATAGCATCTCCCAACTCATTAAGCGTGAGAGGATTTCCTCATAACTAGGTTGTTAATATGGTTCAACCCAACAATTTGAAAGAAAATATGAGAAAAACTCTATTGTTATATTAAATATGAGTACAAAGTTTATTCTGTTTTTTAAAATTTTATAGTAAATTAATGTTAGTCTGATTGATTCGAATCTTGATAATTTTGGAATTGCAAAAAATTATCTTTAGTTTCGGTAGTTCTTTGTTTAGTTTTTCTTCAAGAATTGGGTTTCCTAGGGGACCTTCAAGAATTTCAAGCGTGTTCATCATTGTACTCTTGTTGTTTCCGTAGTTTTTATTTAATTTTTCTTCATTTACAGTTAAAACGTATGGAGGTTGTTAATTGTCTATAGAGAATCATTCATGGAGTCTTATAATCGTCTCTAGAGAACTAAAACATGAAATTGTGTTTTGACTAAACCTATTAAAAACATTAATTTGGGTTTTAATTTCATTTGGATTTGTGGATTTGAATGGTCATATTCTTGAAGGTTCCTTAATTTACATTTATATGTTCTGATCTTTGAAGTTTGAAGATCTAAATCTAATGATTGTTGGAGAAGATAGTGATAATGATGGACGTGGGTTAGAGTTTCTACTGTTTTTGTAACAAGAAAATAAGTTTTAAAAGTTTTTTATAAATGAATTTTACCAAGTCATCAAATATAGTGCATGTATATATCTATATGGACGTTGGCATGGCATTAAAATCTTGTTACACACAATGTCATATCATCATAATTCAAATCAATAGGTTACCCACCGCTATAATCAAGGTCGGAACTATTAGAAGCTAAGCGGGCTCCCATGCAACCGCTCATTCAATAATTGCAAGGAAAAAATGTATAACTAAAGCTAAACACGGGTGGGATGTGATTACCACTCCACATGCAAGAGGTCACTGGTTTAAATCTTATTTCAAGTGAAAATTTAGTTTTTTTATCTTTTAATTTTAATCTCCAAACCCGGCCCAGAGCGAGCATTAACTCAGGCACAAAAATATAATTGAAATGATCGAACTCACAACCTCATGTACAATTATAGACAACACCACTAATATGTCAAAGCATTTTTTTTTGTCAAATTTTCTCTCATTTGATTTTATTATTATGATAATGTGGTTTTCTTCTCAATGTCAATTCATCTTAAAAATCATCGTTTTTATCTCATTTTCAAGGAAACATATATTTAGTTTAAAAATCAAGGTCATTCCATTTGGAAAAATGTATGTTATTCCTCAAATCGAGATAATTGACTTTTCCCTGAGTCAAACTGCGTTGACTTTATCTCCCAAGTTAAACCGTGATTTTGTGGACCTCTGATCCACTTTAAAAGTGCGCCCCCTCAAAGAAACTTGTGGGTATGCCACTGGCTCTAATGAGTAGATTTTTCGAAGTACAATGTCTTAATACAAGACAATTAAATAGTATATTTTTATAATAAGAAAAAAAATGAATTGTATGATAAAAAAACTTATAAAAATATGTTGTACTTTTTACATTTAACCCTATTTTATATTTAACTTGCAAACGTACGAAAACGAAAACAACACCCAAGTAAAAAAGTTGTAAAAGTTCTAAACTTTTACTAATTATATGTTTTAGGAGAAAATGTGACTTTTTTTTTCTTATAAAACGTCAAAAACAATTATATGATTGATTGGAGTGAACGAATAGACGCATGGAGTTGAAAAGTATGATGACGATGTTTGAACCAAATAAAGATAAAAATAATAATAATGATAGATAAGCATAAATAAATAAAACCAATGTAATGTTGTAGGATAAGTGTGTTATCGTTTAAAAGATATGACAATATAGATAGATTGAAACTGATATCTTTCGTAGTTATTTACTTGTATATCATCCTTATTTAAAGAGCTTTTGATTAATAAGAATTACAGATTTCATTCTCTCTATTTATCGTTGTTCTATTTCATTTTTTCTTTAACACGTTATCAGCACGTAAAGACACAAACCGTCTTTTTACCGTTTCTAAATGGTTGTTGCCCGCTGCTGTCTAAAGGCTTGCTGCAAAATTGTGTCACTGCTCCGTTATCTTTTGCTCGTTTCCACATCTGTCAAAAATTTTAGTAAGTATTCTATCAACTTCTTTAAAAGTGAATATTATGAAATCATGTTTACTTAATTTTTCAGTTCTTGAGCTTTCTATAGAATACTGATCCGTTATATTTTTGTGATTGATATCAATTGAATAGAAAAAAAATTATAACCAAATCGCATTCATAATTATTTAATTTTTTATTGAAATAATTAAATAAATAAAAGTGGATATTGACGTAAAAAATTTACATTATAAGATAATTATTTGAATTTATATGGGATTTTATTGTGATTTTGATGTAATTATCCAAATTAAATAATGATATTGTTTTAATTTTTTCCTTCTAACTATAAAAACGAATTAAATAAATATTTTGAAAGTTAGGGTCATATTTCCTGTAACACGATTTGCACTATCGTTTTTTTAATTAAATAAAAGTTAAATTTGTTTTCTTTATTACTTTATTGGCTTTTTATTTAATAAACTAGAAGCGTACTCGCGCAATGCAGCGAGATACATCACGATTTTAATGTTTATTTTTATTTTTTGTTTTTTATTGATTTACAGTACGATTTTGGATGGTTTTTATTGAGTGATAATGATTTTTTTATATATAAATTTGTTTAATTTAGGCTTAACAATATAATGTTTTTTATATAAAAAAAAATAAATAGTTTGTTAAAATTCATTAATTATCTTATATATTTTAAATTTTTTATATTTAAATTGAGATATTTATTCTGTTTTGATTATGTTTATCAGAATTCAAATTTCATAATTTTAGGATTTGGGGATTAGAGATAAGGATTTTGGGGGATAAGGATGAAATTTATTAATTAGAGTTAAAATCATTTAAAAGTAGTACATATTGCTTCATTAATTATTTTTTAAGAGATTTTAAGTAGATTAACATTAAATAATAGTACATAATGCTTAATACATCACGATTTTAATGTTTATTTTTATTTTTTATTTTTTATTGATTTACAGTACGATTTTGGATGGTTTTTATAAAATCATTTAAAAGTAGTACATATTGTTTCATTAATTATTTTTTAAGAGATTTTAAGTAGATTAACATTAAATAATAGTACATAATGCTTAATACATCACGATTTTAATGTTTATTTTTATTTTTTGTTTTTTTATTGATTTACAGTACGATTTTGGATGGTTTTATTGAGTGATAATGGTTTTTATATATAAATTAGTTTAATTTAGGCTTAAGAATATAATGTTTTTTATATAAAAAAAATTAAGTAGTTTGTTAAAATTCATTAATTATCTTATATATTTTAAATTTTTTATATTTAAATTGAGATGTTTATCCTGTTTTGATTATGTTTATCAGAATTCAAATTTCATAATTTTAGAGTTTGAGGATTAGAGATAAGAATTTTGGGGGATAAGAATGAAATATATTAATTAGGGTTAAAAGCTTTACAAGTAGTACATTAGGCTTTAGTAGTTATTTTTAAGAGATTTTAAGTAGATAGCTTTAAATAATAGTACATAAAGCTTAGTGAGTTGTAATTAAGAGTTTTTTATGTCATCTTTATAATATAGTACAGATATCTATTATATTAGTATTATTTTAGTTGAATATATTTAATGTTAATTCATCTATTAAAATTCTTTATAGTTTTAGAAATGCTATTTGTTATATATTAGCTTATTTTATTAGGTGTATTTAATTTAGTTGTAAATATTATTTACTTATATGAGCCGATTTTGACTCATTTTTGAACGTGCTTATTTAGTTTTATTTAATTAGATCTATTAAACCTATTTTTTAACCTAGTCTAAATAATAAATTAGACTATTACTTATTTCATATGGGTTCCACCTAATTTAATTTAACTGGGTTAGTATAACTTTTTTGCTTTGGACATATCGTTCTTTATATACATATTTCAATTAGTTACAATATTGACCTGTTTAGTTGGTTAATTTATTTATGTTAAATACTATTTACTTATTTGGATTACTAATTCAATGTAGACCTTATAAGTTAGAATAATATATTGTCTCTAAGATATGATAATTAATTATTATTCTTCATTTAAATAGGTCAATTGATTTATTTATTTGAATTTGTGGTTCTTTTTAACTACTCAATTGGTTAAATTTTTATTTAGTTATGGATATACTCTTTGATTGATTTTACCACATAATATTTAAATGCTTATCTTATTCAAATGTTTATCTTGATTGTGAGTAACTACTCATAATTTTCAACTTTATAATTAAATTTTGGAAGTTACACTTTCAACCCCCATATATTTTGTTCTTTTATCAAAAATTGCAAAAATACTATTAATGTAACACCTGGAAATTTCGGTAAGTAAAAGTTATACATTTTACTTATAGTAAGTTATAAATGTTAGTTAATGGTAGAAAGTTGTATTCATTAGGCACCTATTGGACCGGGAACGTTTCATGGTTGAAAAGTTGAATTTTGGGGCTCGATACACTCTGGGCGATTATGCTAGCGCCAATGCCTTAGGGCACCGCTGGTCACTATCGCGGTAATGCAGACCTCTCGATGCATTCGAGGCGATAATTCCCTACGGTTGTGCCAGTGTCACTATCGCCGAGTCAAATTCGTGGGAAAGAAGGAAGCTGTAGTACATTTAAGGCGATTGTGCCAAGGGCACAGTCGCTAGGCATATTGGCGGTCGTCCAGTCTGGGTATAAAAACTCCTCAAGGCCAATTTTAGGCAGAAAATCTCTACAACTCTTTTGTGTAATTTCCACTCCTCCTAGACGATTTCTCTATTTCTTTCTTCATTAAATTATTGTAGAAAAGCTTCAAGAACATTTATTGTTCATCTCTTAGAGTTGGTTGGCATTAAGTGTGAAGGATCTCAAGTCTTGATCAAGCTCCAAGGGTTTCTATCCATCTTCTAGGGCCTCATCACAATTCTAGGTTTTCAACAAAACCTAACAATTGAGTTCATCCTAATCTTTTCTAAAGCTTTATACATGTCAAGACCTTGGGGTTCTAGTCTCATAAATGTCTTATAATATCTTTATCATTTTGTTGGATTTTAACCTACTTTGAGTATTTTAGGAGATTTTAGGTTTCTAATATTTTGATGATAAATGATGAGATTTATTATATGTATTATAAAATGACGTTTTAGAGGTATATCATTGTTGATACTTGGATACTTCATTTCTGGATACATTCATAACCTTCACATATTTGAATGTTTACTTGACAAAAGTAGGATATTTGAATGAAATGGATGAGCTATTTTATGAGTAAACTAAGGGCAATCTAGACTTTGTAAACCTTTGGGAAATTGGTTTAAGGAACATTTATCTTAGGATGGAAAAAGGTTTTGTTTGGATATTTGTGTAAACTTGGTTTCCATATGATATTGTTTATGCAAAGGAAGTGTTTAATGGGATTGATTGATTATGAAAGCTCTATGTGTGATTACAGCTTGTCATGGCAAAAATGTGACAATTTTGGACTAATGCAAATAAATCCATAGATATAGGAATATGTGTTTATTTAGGACGTTTCCTATTTGTAACTAATTTAGACATTGGGTCATCGGAGACAACTTGGTATGGTTATGTGGAGCCGAATACTAGCCATTGACCGTAAATGTAATCCTAGTGAATGAGTATGACTAGGATCATCTGGGGCCAAAATCGACACATATATTACGGGTCGGAGAACTCGTGACCATTGATTCTAGTATGAGCTCTATAACTTGGAAAGTAGCTTACTTTTGTGTCCTACATTCCATGGAAATCGGGTCTCCCCCGTCATCCCAAGATGAATTTTTGGACCGAATGATTCTTATGTGATTATGTGAAAAATGAGATTTATATCGAGCTTGTGAACTTTCACCGTTTTACTTATGAATTCTTTATTTATAAATGTTTGATCTCACTAGGCGTCAAGCCTAACATTTTTTTTTAAAATGACGTGTATAGCAGGTTCTCTTAGCGGTGGGGCGCCTAAGTCTTGAGTGGAGAGTCGTTTGTTGATAGAGGCAACCTTTGGGGCAGCTAACTTTTGGACAGATCAACCCCAATGGTCGTAGCGTACTGGTTAATGCCCTGAGGGATGTGGTGGAATATCCCATCTGCCCAAGGTTCGAATCCAGGCGTACACAACAATTGAGGCCACTGAGGTTTAATCAGGGTTGATGTCTTACAGTCATAATTTGTCAAGGGACTAGGCATAGCCTAGGACATCCTTCCCAAAAAAAAAAAACTTTTGGACAGATCGGCATGCAAAATTTTGATAGATTCTTTTGGGAGATTATAGGGACACCCATCTGTAATCTAAGCTTAGCATAGTTTAGATTAGTAGGTCATCATTTATTGTTTCCAATACTTGAGTTGTAAACGCTTTACAATTTCCCTTCTTTGGGTGATAGCTTTTTATAGATGTCATTTTTACGTCATAATTCAGGTTTAAATTTATCTTTATTTTTAGGGTTGTTACAATTAAGATGTTAAAGTTTGAATTTGACTTTATGTCAAAACCAATATTTATTTGTGTAATGGCAAAACCTCTTAAAATACTATTGAGGATTAAAACATTAAATTTGGATTCATATGCCAAACTCATATTCATTTTGACCTCATGTCAAAAACTCTATAATTAACAATGTTATCTTCAAATTAAATAAACCGTAAGATATCGATTGAATTTTGTCAAACAGGTGTAAATACCCAAAAATTTGAAGGGACTTAAGAAATCAATGTGATTCCCCTACTACTTGGAAATCCAATAGATTGAGTGATTTCTTTTTGCAAGTTGAAATATTGATGTAGTATTATCAACAAAATGTAAGCATTCAAAAATCCAATATTGTTATGATAATGAAATTTCATGCATAATATAATAATTATAGACCATGATCTATGGTTTTAGAAAATAAGATATTCTTCATTATTTACGACATCCTCGACTCGGAAGAACTTGAGTACCATAAGATAGGTTCGGATGAACACATGCAAGTATATAAAAACCATCAAAACCTATTGATCGTAAAAAATCAGCTGTTAAGGTACAAGTAAATGCTTTGAGATTTTTTAGACGATACATCAATCACAACCTTCATACGAAATATCGTTAACTAGAATCCCCCAATAACCGCGGGACACCATGAAAAGGAAAATAGGGAGTATTCATTATCATGTACTTCCTAAACTAATCATATAGTAAAATGAAACTCACTCGATTACAAGAAGGTGATTGATTTCAACAAAGAAATGTTGTGTCTCAAAATGCATCTCAATCTTCGTGGCAAGGAACTCACAAAAGATGACATGATTCGTAATATTATTTCAACCTTTTATATAAATATTAATGAACCAATATAAGTTGGAATGTAACCTTTAGACAAAAACATCAACCTACTGCAAATGATTGAGAGGCATAACAAGGTTCTTTCAAATAACTAACACCAGATACGTCGGGACAAAGAAGATTCCCAAGATCAATAATGAAAGCGTTAGAGATGGAAATAACTCCAAAGGATTGTGAGGTTCATCTTCAGAAGTACTTGTTTCAGAGGTACTTGTTTTAGATGTCTCTGATTCTTTTGTGATAAAAGCATCAAACTTAAAAATTTTCTCTGAGATCATTGCTCTTAGGTTTTGTAAAAAGTACCTCTGAAGTCTCTTTTTCTATCTTTAAGATAGGTTTTGGAAATGTTTTTGTTTCAGAGTATAAGACATTTTTAAAATTCAGAGCTCCTGCTTTTGATCCTTCTGAGGTTTTTGTTCTTTTGAAATTGTCCAGAGATGGACAGTTAGAGCTCTGGACCTTTCCCATACAGAAAGTGGAAGAAAGTGAAGTTTTCTTCAATCCAGTGAATGGATCCAATTCATTGAATCCCAGTCCTTGAGTTTCCATTGGAGAATTTATTTTTATATGCACATCTTGAGCATCTAGATAGCTTTTGATTTGAAGTTCTTTCCTTACCAGAGATTGATGTAGGATTTCTCTTTCCTTTTGAAAAAAGTTAGTTAAGGCAACAAAATTGAGCCTTTCATACTCAGATCTTTTAACTTCTTCTTCTTTAGCTTTTAACATTTTTTCCAATTCTTTGAGTTTCTCAGAAAAAGATTTTTCCTTTTGTCTCTGAGCTTTTTCAAGTTCAGATTTTTCAACAAAAATATCTTTCTTTTATGACTCAAGAAGATCCTTCTCTCTTTTATAAAAACTTAGATCTTTTGTCATTTGTCTTCTCTTTTCTTTTCCTTCAAAGAGTTTTTGCTTTAAATTCTGAAACTCATCTGTTAGCTTAAGAACGTCCATTTCAAGTTCACTTTCAGAGGTGGAAGGAGAATTTACCTTTTCAGAGCAATCTTTTATTGATCCATCAGTCTGATCATCTGCAAAAGCCATACCACAGAGATTGGTAGGCTCTTCCTCTCCATCACTTGTAGAGTCTAATAGCCAATCTTCCATCTCTGCAACAAGTATTATTTCTCTGACATTATACTTGTACTTGTTTTTGTAGTAGTCTTGATCTTTGACAAGTCTACCTCTGCAGTTTGCAGAGAAATGTCCTGGTTTTTCACATCTAAAACATCTTCCATCATTTTGATTTGGTGGAAGAGCAGCAACAGTTTCTGATTTCTGATCTTGTGGTTGTGGCTGAAAGTATCTCTGAGGTTGAGGATACTTGGGTTGGAATGATTGATGAGTTCTTGATTGTTGTGCAACATCATGATTGTTAAAATTTGTACCCTTTTGATCACTATGTGGAGTGAATCTGGGCTCTTGTTGTTAGATCACAAATTTATTGGACTCAAGATCATACAATACGAAGATCGCAATCCGAAGCTAAAAGCTGGAAAGTCGACTCTCGATATTAAAGTCTAATGTCGTTTGTAATAAATGTCAAAGTTAATTATTGTTAAATGTAATTTTAGTATTTAGTGTTAGTTAGTTAAATATCTAAGTTATTAGATATTAGTTAGTTAAATATCTAAGTTATTAGATATTAGTTAGTTTAGATATTATATTATTAGATAATATCTAGATATTAGTTTTATTTGTTTAATATTGCAACTTGTTGTTGCAAGTGATTTGTTGGGTTAGTGTGTAAAGCAAGATCATATCAGATCTAAAAACACATATAGAACACACACAAAAGGTGTAAATCAGAGAGAACACAACGAACCTTGTATCAGCGTTTGTATTTCAAACAGGTTGGTAATCTATATATGTTTGTTGTTTGATTATCTGGTAACGATCACAGACTCACAATTGGTATCAGAGCCTTAACCAGATTCAAAATCAAATTTTCAAGTCTCCGTGTTCTTCATTTCTTCAAGAACACTGTGTTATCGATCAGAAACTCCATTTTGTGGTTGTTTTTGAAATCAAAGTGTTGGAACCTGTTAAAGTTGATAAGTCGATCATAGTGTCAAAATATCGGACGGTAAATCGAATTCTAGGCAGTTCAATTTATCAGTTACAGGATCGATTATCGGAGAAGAAACAATACCGGTCGAAGGTTCCTTACCGGTCGACCGATATCAATACCCAGTTCCGGTCGAAAAGTTTTATTCATATCGGTCTCTCTCATTACATCATACCGGTCGGTTAAGTTTTACAACTTACCGGTCGAATACCTCAAATTTCTATCGGTCCAACTCTTATCTTTAATATATCGGTCGACAAACTCATTTTAATACCAATCCATATTATCAAAACTTGATATCGGTCCAAATCCCAAAGGATCATCACGTGTCCACCATCATAAGATTATTTCCTAACCTCACACCACTACTTCCACTACTCTCACATGTTCCACTCAAACATATCCATAACCCACATTTAAACTTTACAAATATTCCTTCCTTGGACGCGTGGAAGCCTCTCATCACATGCACATTTTTCCACCTCATGCATCACATGCAAAACTTCAATTCCACATGCATTTTATCGGTCAGGTGCTAATTTGAAAAAGCTTACCGGTCTTCTCTTTGTACACTGGTCACAGCACGAGGTACCGGTCCAAGCACAAAATACCGGTCGAAGGAGTTGTCAAAGTTCACTACCGGTCAATAACTTTATTACCGGTCCTCATTTGAAAAAAATAAAAAATAATATACCGGTCCTTGCACTCTCTCTTATACCGGTCAAGCTTCCACTTCTACATCATTCCCGGTCAAGGATTTTTCAAGGATTTTGCAAAGTACCGGTCGAAGAATTGTACACTACCGGTCGATCTCTTTTGAAAAATCAATACCGGTCGGTCGAACTTTCACTTCCGGTCGACCCACTTTTACATTTTATCAGTCGACCCACATTCTCTTTTTACAACATACCGGTCGACCTACATTGATAATATTCCGATCAGCCCACCAATTACCGGTCCAATCTTTTTATCGGTCGCAATATTTTACCGGTCAAAAATATTACCGGTCGTTACATCTTACCGGTCGACGCAACAGTCCGGTCGAACATCTTACCGGTCAACTCTCACTTCGCGCCAATTCCAAACTTTGTCATTTTATTCATATGACTTCCAGAGAAGCCCTCACAATTGGAACCGACTCCCAGCCACCAGTACTCTTCAGGGGAGATTATGAGCAGTGGAAAAGTCGGTTCATAGATTTCATTGAAAGACATGAAATGAAGAATCTTATTAGAAAATCTCCGAGGGAAGGAAAAATGGCAGTTCCAACGAAACCTTCTACTCATGTGAAGGTGAATGGAGAAATAGTACCAGTACAGCTTCAATTAAGAATTGATCAATACACTGATGAGCAGAAAAAGAGACATGAAGCTGACCATTTAGCCCGATCTTTCCTACTGAATGGAATTACTGAAGAGATTTCGAAAGAGATTTTTCTCACATTAGATCGCGAAAGGGCTACAGGAAAGCTGATATGGGAACATATTGAGAAGTGTATGACAGGATCTAAGATGTCATCAAAAGTTAAGGTTTTGGAAGCTGAGAACTTTGAACTTAAAAGAAAGATTTCTAATTTAGAAGCTCAAATACAGAAGCAAGAGTCTGTAAAGATGAACAGGGAGAAGTTCATGAGCTTGGAGAGTGCAAGTACTAATCTTCAACAGAAACTATCAGACTTAAATCAAGAGTTTGTCAAGGAGAAATCTGAGTTTGAACAGGTAAGTCCAAAGTTTGCACTGAAGTTCTCAGTATTTTCCAAGAAAAGTGGTGAAGAGAAGAATACTCTCGAGCTTAAATGTTTAATGCTTTCTCAAAAAGTTGAAGACTTTGAGAAAGTAATCATTTTGGTGAGAGAACAGTTTGCCAAAGAGAGGAAGGCAGCTGAACAGAAGGGTGCAAAGAAGAATTGTGAAGAAGAGAGAAATATGTTTGAGGCAAAGATAAAGAAGCTTACCGAGAAGGTATCTGAATTATCTAAGAGTGTACTGACAGAGAAGAAAAAGAAGTATGCATTTGAGAAGACGATTGAGCTCCTTATCAAAGAAAGAGACAATTATTCTTCAAAGGTAAAAGAGCTTCAAGATATTATTTCAAAGATGGTGGTGGTGACTGAGCGAACGACTCCAGAGTCAAAAATCCACTCACCTAGAAATAATTCAGTTGGTTCTAACAAACCAGCCGCAAGCTCACATCAGAAAACTGCTCTTTTCAAAAGGTCAGTTAAACCTTCTAATCTGATTCATTCTACTAATCTTTTCTTTGACAGGAATAGAGATAGTTCAGGTAGACATCAAAGAAGGAGAAGAAGATTCCAGGAAGAAGAACTGGTCTGGAAGAAGACACCAGTTAAAGAAGAACTAAAAAGTAAAAAGTCATGTGTACATACGCCAAATGCCATGAAGAACAATGCGCATAAAGGTAAACCTGATTTTGTTTACTCAAGAGATCAATTACTCAGGTTGTCAGGTAAGAAATTCTATTGTTCTTATTGTCGTACACATGATCCTGTTTATAAAACGAGTGACCATTACTGGTATGGTTCTTATTTCATAATCCCCATACGAACTGCAACTAACATTCATGGACCCAAATACCGGTGGGAACCAAAGAAGATAATTAATTCTGTGTTGCAGGCACCTACTGTCAAGGGGGAGTAGGAGAACAAAGGCTTCTAAGTAAAGCAGCTTAGAACCCGGACTGAAACAAAGTTTGACTTCTAAACACAACAGTTTAGGACTCGCACTTCAATGATTAAAAGACCTTACTCCTGTGCTGATATGAGAAATTGTACTCCGATACTCAAGGGGGAGTACATACTTTTCTGAAATTTATGCATTGGATAGATATGATGAACTGCATTTCAATAATGGAATTGTAGATCTCTATCATGTACTTTCTAACTGACATATTTTAGATGCACAATTTCAGGGGGAGTAAAAGGTGATGAATTCTGATTATTTCTGATCAGAACTCGTACTTTCATAATTTTACTGCTTTTTGTCTTTTTAATTTAAGTTAATAAATTTGCTTTGAATTGACATAAGACTTTTGCAGAATTTTTGAGAGAAGCTTAAACGATCATATCTTTATGACTTTAAGCTTAGCTTCATGAGATGTAAGATCGTACGTAAAGGTATAATCCTTTATCTTAATCTCATATATGGTTGATAAGTGGACAACTTTCAATCATAGAAAACATTATTCTAAATGTTCAAACCACTTCCCGATTCTCAAACGAACTCATGAATTGGAAGTGTGACTTTAAATGTTTTCAAAATCTATTTTGAGCTTTAACTGAAATAGTTAAACCAATTTGAGCATCATATGCATCATAGGAAAACATGATTTCATTGTACCAGTGATTTCTACCCAAGAAGTTAATCCGTAGTGATTGAGTGAGAGAAGTCGAAAATAAACGAGTGTGGATTGGGTGATAAGTTAAATAGAAAAAGAGTTAACTTCATGTTTAAAAGAAAGAGTGTGTGAGAACAGAGTTAAAAGAATATCAGAACTCTGCACCAACTACTTTCTGAGCCGGGCAACCACATTTCTAGTGTTTCAAATTTCTTTGGTGAACATTATTGAAACAGGCAACTAGCCCATGCCAACTCTTGATTAACCCCACCAGCTACTCATTTTCTTCTTAAAAGGAAAATGTTTCATTTTCAAAGGGGAGGCAGCACATTTGCTATCTGATTTTCAATTGGAAAATCTGGATATTGAAAAGAAGGAAGTCTGCTCCACCTTCGCACTTCACTCATGCACATTGAGTCTGTGTTTAACTTACTGTTGTCTCAGTGGTTTACAAAATTTTTGAGCCTATAAGCAATCATCAGTGCTTAATTCTTTCTATCACTTGCACAAACACACAAGGAATTTGTTTCTTTGTCATAACATTTATAGAAATTATCTTTGTGGTGTTTCGATGATTGAATAGAAGACCTGGAGGAGTGAGCATCACAAAGTTCCTTTACAATGTGTATTCGTTACACACAGTGACTTAGTGTTACTTACAGGCATTTTAACTGATTCATTTGTTGATTCAGGTGTTACACGACTATTTTGTCTAGATTTGCAAAGATCTGGATGAATATCTTATGAATTGACGAATCAGGGGCTCTTTAAGCAAGACATTTCTTGACACAAAAAGTTTTGATGAAGTCGTTGCACTTTTCATCAAAAAGGGGGAGAATGACTACACAAGAAATGGCAAAGATCACATGTTTCAAGAATCACATCCAAAGCAAGTATTCTGAACACATGCAAATCAAAGGTTTAGAGAACTCTTCCAACTATTCTGAAGATAGAGAAGAGAAGAGCTAACCAAGAAAAGATTCTTCAAAGAATTCTAAAGACATACTGATCTGAGAGAAATTTTCTTTGAAAATACTTTGCTAAAACATTCTGAGCTAAACCTGGAGAATATTACAAATTGAAGAGAGAAAGAGATTGCATCTTCTGAGCTGAAAGAGAAGACCAAAATGCTAAATCATTTTAGTAATGATCTTGATCCAAAGGGGGAGATTGTTAGATCACAGATTTATTGGACTCAAGATCATACAATACGAAGATCGCAATCCGAAGCTAAAAGCTGACAAGTCACTCTCAACTATAGTCTAGGGTTCAATTTATAATAAATGTCAAAGTTGTTTATTGTATTTTAATTAGTTTAATTAGTTATTAGTTTATTATTATATTAGTTTTAATATAATATCTAGATATTATTAATATCTAGATATTATGTTTATTTGTTAGATATTGGTTGTTGGGCTCTCAACATCAATTCACAACAGAACACACAAAAACACACACACAAAAGGTGTAAACAGAGAGAGAGCTTATCGATCAAGAACATCAACCTTGTAATCCGCGTTTGTATTTCAAACAGGTTGGTAATCTATATATGTTTATTGTTTGATTATCTGGTAACGATCACGGACTCACAGATACCATCCTCATCTTTCTTGTTCTTGAATACCCATTTCATACCTATAATGGTTTTTCCTTCTAGACGAGGTACGAGTCTCCAGACTTTAAGCGATTCAAATTGATTGAGCTCTTCTTGCATAGCTGTTTTCCAATCTGGATATTTTAGAGCTTTAGATATTCGTGTAGGCTCTATATTGATCAGAAATAAATCAAACATGCACTTGTTTGCAGTCGCAGACCTAGTTTGCACCAGCTTTGACGAATCTCCAATAACTTGATGAACCGTGTGCTCTTTGGTCCACTTATGTACATGAGGGAGTGGTAAAGATGCAGACAGATCATGTTGATCATCTAGATATCCAATATGTTCTTCTTGTTAGGGTTCAATTGAAGTAACTGGTGTAGAAGTTTCAGTTGAATAGACATTTGATGTCTGTTGGGTAGGCATGACAGTACATCCAACTGAATGTGCAACTTCTGGCTCTGCAGTATCATGTGCAACTTCAACTGATTGAGTAGGTGTTTAAACTAGAGTTTCTTGTTGAATCGGGGAATTTGATTCAGTTGATACATCTTATGTGATTGGATGATGATTACTTGAATCTTCAGATCTGTCATTCACAAAGATTTAGTCACTTTTGAACCAAGAAACTCATCGTAAAAATGTTCAAACAATAAATCTAATTATGTTAAATGAGATATAGACGTTGATGCTTTATCAGAAATAGAAACTTTAACCGCAGGTTCTGGACTGATCTGTCCAGAAGCTAATACTCTTGTTATCACGGGTTCTGAACTGAATTGATCAGAAGCCATTTCTTCATCAAATGAAACATTTACGCTTTCCACAACTATATTAGATTTCTTCAAGTAAACTATGTATGAAGCAGACGTTTGAGAATATCCAATGAAAATGCCTTCATCATCCTTGGGACTGAACTTGTTTAAGTTCTCCTTATCATTCAGCATAAAACCCCTGCATCTGAAGATGTGAAAATGTTTAATACTAGGTATTCTATTGTTTATCAAAGCATATGAAGTTTCGCCAAACCGACGATGAATGATTGAACGATTTTTAGTATAACATGCAGTTGAGACAACTTCGACCCACAAAAATAAAGGTAGATCGGATTGACTCAGCGTCATTCGTGCAGCCTCAACAAGAGTCCGATTTTGTCGCTCAACTACCCCATTTTGTTCTAGCGTTTTGATTCGAGATAATCGTCAACTGTTTTGTTCTTGAAATCTGTGTCATTATCAGTTCTGAGTAGCTTAACTGTATTCTGCAAGTTCACTTGAATGGTCTTCAAAAATGAAATAATGATCTCCGGAGTTTCGTCCTTTGATCTCATAAATTTTACCCAAGTGTATCTTGAAAAATCATCCACGATCACAAGAACATATTTCTTGCTGTTTATGATTTGCGTTCGCATCGGACCACATGTATCCATATGCAACAGTTCTAAGGGAGTACTTGTGCTTGGTTTAGGTTAGGCTTGTGTGAGGCTATTAATCCCTAAAATCAAGTTCTAATCACAAGACAATCAAGATAACAAGATGAGAATGATTCAATCAATTAATCTGTTTTGATTCGAACAATGAAGAATTCGTATGAAATAAGCTCTGTGTATTTCTCTTTCTAGAAAACTCAGTCTGGGTACAATATCAACTTCTAATCTAAACATCTTCTAGACAAATCCCTACTTAAATCACACGCACACAACAAAACACTTTACAACACAAACCAATTACAAGACTTTGACTTTGATATTATTACAAATAGACTTTGACTTGCTTTGAGAGTTGACTTTATCTTTGACTTGCTTGACTTTCTGTCTTCAATCTTTATGATCTTGTATCCAACAAATATATGCTCTAACAATCTCCCCCTTTGGATTCAAGATCATCTCTAAAAGATTTTACAATTCAATCTCCCTTTCTGTACAAACAAATTTTACCCCTTTGCTTGATCTTTAGCAACATAAGCACAATCTCTTTAAACGCAAGAACAATCACCATTTCTTGTATAAAAATTGTCTTCAAAACCTTTTGGTAATCTTCCCAATGTTGTATGAATCTCTTTCAGACTTTAGAAAGAAATTATCTTCAGATTTAGCTCTGTTTTGCTTTAGCAAATTGTCTTCAAATAAAATTTCAGTGAAATTCAGCAACCAATTTGAAATCTTTGAACTTGCTCATCCAAACTTGTACAACTTTCAGTAAAACTTGCAATTCTTTGAACTTTCTCTTTCCTCTTTCAACAAACTTTCTTCAAATTAACTCTCTTGACATCAATTTCTCCTTTAAGCTCCAAATTTTCTTTATCAATTCCAAAACTGTTTCAAACTCTTCTTCATTCAACATTTCTTGCCCAATAACTTCTCCCCCTTTTTGATGATTGAAGCATTGAAATCATCAAAACTTTCACAAAAAATGTCATATACCAATCTAATATGACCACTGATATTTCATCACTGGGCCTCTGACTATTTATCGATCCAAAAAATATTCATCTGAATATTTGCAAATTCAGACTGAGTGTAACACCTAAATCAACAAATGAATCAGTTAAAATGCCTGTCAGTAACACGAAGTCACTGTGTGTAACGAATACACATTGGAAAGGAGATTTTTGATGTTCACTCCCACAGGTCTTCCATTTAATAATCGAATAACACAAATTTATTCTATGAACGTTTAGACATAAAAACGAATTTCCTGTGTGTACGTGCTGGTGGGGTTAAAATTTTTGAAACATCTTCTTTTTGAGAAAAAGATGAGTAGCTGGTGGGGTTAAAATTTTTTAGTTGGCATGGGCTAGTTGCCTGTTTTAATGATGTTCACGAAGAATTGTGAAACACCAACAATGTGGCTGTCCGACTCAGAAAAAGTTAGTGTAGAGTTTAATAATCTTTTACTCTGTTCTCACACCCTCTTTCTTTTAATCATTAAATTCGCTTCTAACCAAACTCTCTTTTTCATTTTATCTCATCACATAACCCACACTCAGTTCTTTTGACTCCTCGCCTCTCGATCACTAATGATTAACTTCTTGGGTAGGAAACACTGGTTAACGTGAATTCATAGAAGTTTCATTGAAGTTCTAACACAATGAACCCATGTTGTTTTCCTAAAAGAACATTGTTGCTCAAACGGTTTAACTTTGTAGTTAAAACACAAAATACATGTCAGATATCTGTATGCTCATTAAGATAATCATGAAGATTTGAGCATTTTTAATCATGAAGATATTTCAAAACAAGTATATTGAATGAATGAAATGAATACAAGAAACTTGTTTGAAAATCGGACATTGTATGAAAAAGATCATATATGAATGATTTATCGATTAAAGCTTAGGTCAGCAAAAATTGGATATTGTCTATACAAACCAAAATATAGACAAGTCTTGAAAAAACGTTTTGAAATGAAATCAACGCTCAAAATTTGAATATCAAGCGGGGTGTATCACCATCGAAAAATTTGTTCAATTTGAGACATGGTGATAACATATTCAACAAAAAGTTAAACTAGTGTGTGTGAATACTTGAAAGTATATGGAAAAGATAATACACAAGTATTTATCTTTGGAAACACGCTGTTTATTAAACATTAAAGCACATGTAGATGAAAATATTTAAACATCGCACTTCTATATTCATGAAATCGTTTTAAGAATCAGAAGTGGTTTGAACATTTAAGAATATGTTTTCATATCTGAAAGTTGTCCTTCTTCCAGACACGCATGAGATTAAGATTAAAAATAAACCTTTTGCTCAATCTTAAATCTCATCAAGTCAGCTGTAAGTCTTATATGATATGAACATGTAAGCTCTCTCTCAATTCTGCAATAAATCACAAGTCTGTCAACGTACAAAGCTTTATTCACAAAATTTATTGAAAAAAATGACATAAAGCAATAAAACTTTGAAAGTACGAGTTCTGATCAGATGTAATCAGAAATCATATTCCATACTCCTTGACTCTTACTCCCCCTAAAATTATGCATCAGAAAATTTATCAGTGATAAACATATGCAAAATTTATGAACTCCCCCTCAAATGTATGTAGATCATCTTAGCTTATATCATTTCACACTCCCCCTGAGATCATGAACAAACTTAAATGCATATATCTTTAAGAATAAAAATAAAGAAATGAAGAAAAATAACAATTACAAAACTTTAGTAGGTAATCACAGATTAAGTCTTGAGATTTAGCATACCAAGTTCAGAAATGAGAAAATTAAATCTCTTTTCGTCGAGAGGCTTGGTAAATAAATTAGCAACTTGGTAATCTGTGTTTACAAAATAAAGTTCGATTGTACCTTTTTCCACATTGTCTTTGATAAAATGATATCTGACATCAATGTGTTTGGTCTTTGTATGTTGAACAGGATTCGCAGATATGGCAATCGCGCTCTTCGAATCACAGTAGATCCAAATCTTGTTGTATTTGAAGCCATAATCTCGGAGTTGTGTTCTCATCCACAACACTTGAGAACAGCAGCTTGCCGCAACGACATACTTTGCCTCAGTTGTTGATATAGATACACAGTGTTGTTTCTTTGAAGCCCAACTCACGAGTTAATCGCCCAGAAATTGTATGTGTCCCGACGTACTTTTCCTGTCAAGCATACAACCTGCATGGTCTGTATCTGAATATGCTGTCAGTTCAAAACATGTATCCTTAGGATACCACACACCAAGATCTACAGTGCACTTCAGATATATAAAAATTCGTTTAACTGCAGACAAATGGGATTCTTTTGGAGAAGCCTGATATCGAGCACATAGACATGTAGAAAACATTATATCTGGCCTTCTAGATGTTAAATACATTAAAGAACTAATAATACCTCGATAGGTTCTAACATCGACAGCTTTTCCCGAAGGATCAGTGCCAATCTTAGTTCTAGGTGCCATCGGGGTTGCAATACGTGTACAATTTTCCATTTTGATTTTTCTAAGAATATCGAAAATGTAATTTGCTTGATTGATAAAAATCCCCGTTGAAAATTGTTTGACTTGTAATTCGAGAAATAAATTTATCTCTCCCATTATACTCATCTGAAATCTGGACACCATGAGGTTAGAAAAATTCTTACAGTATTTTGCATTAGTTGAGCCAAATATGATATCATCCACATAAATCTGAATTAAAATGATATCGGCTTTTTCCTTTTTGATAAAAGGAGTAGTATCGATTTTACGTTTCGGGAAGCCAGACTTGACTAGGAACTTAGATAAGACTTCATACCAAGCTCGAGGGGCTTGCTTCAGACCGTAAAGAGATTTGTCCAGAATGTATACGTGATTCGGTTTCTTTGGATTGACAAAGCCTTCAGGCTGAGAGACGTAGACTTCCTCCTTTAAAATGTCGTTGAGAAAGGCAGTCCTCACGTCTATTTGGTAAATGGTGAAGTTTTTATGGGCGACATATGCAAGAAACATCCGTATAGCCTCGATGCGCGCCACTGGAGTATAGGTCTCGTCATAGTCAATACCTTCCTCTTGCCTATATCCTGTAGCCACTAGTCTTGCTTTGTTTCTGATAACGATACCATCTTTTCCTTTCTTGTTCTTGAACACCCATTTTGTGCCAATAATGGTTTTACCTTCAGGCTTAGGCACTAGTCTCCCGACTTTGAGTGCTTCGAACTGATTCAGCTCTTCTTGCTTTGCAGTCACCCAGTCTGAGTCGGCTAGAGCTTTAGATAAGCGTGTTGGCT
Source organism: Arctium minus (assembly GCA_954870635.1). Lineage (NCBI taxonomy): Eukaryota > Viridiplantae > Streptophyta > Magnoliopsida > Asterales > Asteraceae > Arctium > Arctium minus. The sequence continues at coordinate 79,757,851 of OX941083.1, read as the reverse complement.
CTACCTTGCTCAAGAATGAGTAATGCATACATTGATTAAGTGTAGCAGACCTAATTTGCACCGGTTTAGATGTATCTCCTATGATATTATGTATCGGGTTCTCTTTGGTCCACCTATGTTCATGATGGAGTGGATTTGATGTAGATTGATCATGATTTTTATCTAAAAATCCACTTTCTGCTTCATCAGATTGTTCAGTATTTGGTAGGGGTCCAGTTGAAGTACTCTGTGCAGAAGCTTCAGTTGGTTGGACGTTTGTTGTCTGTTGAGTAGTCCTTACAGTGCATTCAACTGACTCAGCAACTTCTGGCTCTTCATGAATGTTCACAACTTCAACTGTTGGAGTAGGCGTCTGAATTGAAGTTTCTTGCTGAACCGGGGAATTGGATTCGGTAGATATCTCTGAAGTGGTTGGATGACTATACGTTGAATCGTCCAATCTGTCAACCACAACAGGTTTAGTCACTTTAGTACCAAGAAATTCATCATAAAACAATTTAAACAATAAGGGGTTGTTTTTTTTAAACCTCTTAATGGCTCTTAAGTCTGAATCATCCAGACCTTTTTACACACCACCTCTTACTAATCATAACTAAAATAAGACTTCAAACTTTAGACCTCTTAAAAAACAAACGAAACCTAAATCTAAATAAGATAAATAAGAATTAGACGATGACGCTTCATCTGATTTCTTATCAGTAGGCACAGGTTCTGGACTAATCTGCCCAGATGCTAAGACACCAGTAATAACGGGTTCTGAACTGTCTTGAACAAAAGTCATTTCTTCGTCGAATGTAACATTTACGCTCTCGACTACGATCTTGGACTTTTTTAGGTAGACTCTGTAGGATGCAGATGTTTGAGAGTAGCCGATAAAGATGCCTTCGTCTTCCTTTAGACTGAACTTGTTTAAGTTCTCCTTGTCATTTAGTACAAAGCACTTGCATGCAAAGATATGGAAATGTTTAATGCTAGGTGTACGATTATTGATTAAAACATATGACGTTTTACCAAACCGGTGATGGATTATAGAACGTTCTGTGTGTAGCAGGCAGTCGACATAGCTTCAGCCCAAAGAAACAATGGTAGATCGGATTGACTCAGCATAGTTCGAGCAACCTCGACTAGCGTTCTGTTACGTCTTTCTACAACTCCATTCTGTTCAGGCGTTCTGGCAGCAGAAAACTGATGTGTTATCCCGACCGATTCGAGATAATATTCAACAATTCTGTTTTTGAATTCTGTGCTGTTGTCTGTTCGAAGAAGCTTGACTGTCTTTTGCAGATTTACTTGAATGGTCTTAAGAAATGTGATGACGACTTCGGGTGTCTCATCTTTTGTTCTCATAAATTTTACCCAAGTGTTCTGCGAGTAATCATTTACAATCACTAGAACGTATTTCTTGCCGTATATGCTTTGAGTACGCATTGGACCACAGAGACCCATATGCAATAACTTTAAGGATGAACTTGTACTCGTCTCAGGTTTTGTCTTATGAGCGGCTCTCTTCATCTTGCCCTTCTCACACGCTGCACAAATATGTTCTTTCACAAACTTGAGCTCTGGAAGTCCTTTTACCAAATTTCCCATGACCAGTTTGTTGATGTAACAAAAATTTAGGTGAGAAAGCCTTCGATGCCATAACCAACTTTGTTGCAATGAGGCTTTTGATAGTAGACACACCTCATTGTCAGTCTTGACTTTTGACAGATTAATCGTGAAGGGGTTTGACTTTCTAGTCCCGACCAAGAGTTCTCTACCGTCTTCAGTACACACACAACATCTCTTGGCCTTGAAATTAACCTCTAGGTCTTTGTCACAGAACTGTCCAATGCTGAATAGGTTATGTCCTAAGTCTTCAATGTAGCTTACCTTCGTAATCGATACGTTGCCTTGAATAACGTCACCATAACCCAGAATAGGTGAAAATTGGTCATTTCCGAATTGAACTGTTCCGCAATATTTCGCTGTATAATTAGATAATAAATCTTTCTTCCCGGTCATATTCTTGGAGCAACCGAAATCCCAGTACCACATATGACAGGTTTGCACAAGAGAAATCATGAAACAATCGGTTTAGGGACCCATTTATAGATGGGTCCTACAGTGTTAGCACAAGATTTTGGCACCCATTTAAATTTGGGTCCTCTTTTCTTTTGAAAATCTCTTGAAGCATGAGAATGATAAGAATAGACATGATATGTTCCAAACCAAACATCAGAATATTGCCGAGAAGCAAAATCTCTTCTATAATAGGTAGAAGACTTTCTAGCAGACGGAGATAATTGGAATAATTGCTTCATTGAATATTTCTTGTAAGAAGTTACAAGTTTTGGTTTTTGAAAAGCAACATTCTCACTTAATTCATGTTTACTATCAGTTGTTCTATTACAATCAAAATTAGAAGATGATTTTGCCTTCTCATCAATCTTCTTTTTTGGTCACCATTCTGATCTAACTCCAGTCTTTCTTTTATTCACATCTGAAACATTTGAACTTTTAAAGTTAGAACTGTGAGTTTTGAAAGATTGCTTGTTCTTTGGCTTACCAGTGGTTGTCCGTTTCTGTGAATGCCTAGATTTCTTCTTCTTACCTTTAGCATTCTTGGTATTCACATAAACTGGTACATCAACTTTCGTTGATGTTTCACCTTTCTCGAACACACTTAGTAATCCAAAAGAATTGATTATGAATTGTGAATGATAATGAAGTTTTTCATTTGAAATCAAATTGAGCAACACAGTCATTTAAATCACCACTAGAGTTTTAGAAATCAAACTCGTCATCAAATAGACTAGAAATATCATCAGATTTTGAAGCTTTGGAAGTTTTAGAAAAATCAGAATTTATAAGCACAGTTGAAAATACTAAATGTTCTAGATCAATCAAAATCCTTTCTTCTACCAGAGTGTTCTCGAGTTCAGAAACTTTACTTTCTAACACGAGAGGAGGTACATAAATTTTACCTTCAATCGGTTTAGCCTCCAACTCTTTTGTAGAATAGCTTTCGAAATAGTCATTAGAAAGAAATTTTGATTTATCCGAACTATAACTAAAATTCAACTTCTCATATCGAAATGGAAGCTGCATTTTAGTTTGTTCTTTCTTTTCTCTTTTTCCTTAGCTTCATCATATTCAGAAAGTTTAGTCCACTTAACTTTGAGTTCAGGACATTGTGGTGCCAGTTTTAAAAATCCAAAATCATATAGCGCATACACTTTAGAAATACCCTTTTTGAGAAAGTGTGGGTTCTCATAACCAAGACCCCAACACTCACTACTCTTTTTGGGTTTGTTTAGATGAATGGTTTGTTCAGTTTGACCTAAAGTGTAAAGTTTTTCCTCCAAAACAATCACCTTATCAGATAAAGATTTGTTTTCTTTCTTTAGTGATGAACACTTTTTAGCAACCTCTTTTACCTCAAACTCACACATTCTGTATTTTGAAGTAGTTTTAGATAGTTCATTGCGAATTATAGTCTTCTCTTTTGCGCTGGTATCAATGTTTTTGCTTAAAGCCTCAATCAATACGTTCTTCTCAACAATGTCATTAATAAGTTTCAGTATTGACTGGTTTTTCTCTTTTATGATACCTTTCTCACGTTTAAGCTTAGACTCTAATTCCTGAAGTTGAACCATCATAACATGCATTTGGTTAAGAAAATCTGATTCAGACATATTACATACCTCTTCATTGTATTCACAGTCTGAATCTGCTTCTGCTTCAGTCTCTTCTTTACCCATGAAGCACAATTGAGCTTTTTCCTCTTTCTCTCTTTCCTCATCTGAATGATCGAGCCAATATTCATCTTCAGCCATAAGAGCCTTGCCAGCCTCTAGCTGCTTGCCCAAGAGCATCTTATTCTTGTAGTACTCGGAGTTTCGGATCTTAGGATTTCGGCAGTCCTTAGCAAAGTGTCCAATCTTTCCGCAGTTATAGCACTTAGTTGGCTCTGGCTCTTTCTTCTCTTCGGATCTATATCTCTTCTCCTCAGGCCTCTTCTCTTCCATCGTTTTTCCTTCAATTCTCTCTTTGTGTTCATAGTTCCTTGAACCCGAAGAATACCTCTGACTGTTAGATCCAGGATTCTTGTAAAACTTTTTTTGGAAAACTTTAGTCAGTAATAGCATTGCCTATTTTAGGTTCTGACAGTCATCGGAATCAGAATCTTATTCACTATCCACCTCCTCGGATTCAGAAACTATTACTTTCTTCTTCTTCTTCTTTAAACTCACTGATTTCTTCTTCACCACTAGAGCAATTGGATCAACAACCACTTTCTCAGCCCTCTTCTTTTCATCTTTGATCTCCTCCGCCTCTTCTTCGTTTTGTCTTAAAGTCTCGTACACCTCGTGAAGTGGAATCTCGTTAAGATCCTTCATCTGTTTCATTTGCCTTGTTGTTAGAGCATATTTGTTGGATACAAGATCATGAAGACAGAAGGTCAAAGCCAAACAAGTCAAAGCCAAAGAAGTCAAAGCTTAAAGTCAACTCTCAAGCAACAAAGTCAAAGTCGATTGTAATAAAGTCAAAGTCAAAGTCATTGTATCTTGTAAGTGTTGTGTAGTTTAAAATAGCTTAGTATAAATATTCATTTCGTTCGTAGACTCATTAGGCTATGCAAATATGGAGTTCTAGAGAGAGAAAGCTTGTGAGATAAAAACTGCAACAGATTCTGTAAACAAATTTGTTGTTGAATTGGAAAAATAGGTTAAGCATTTGAATCGTTCTCATCTTGTTTGTGATTGTAATTGAATTAGAACTTGATAGAATTGGGAATTAATAATTGGTATCAGAGCAAATCCAAGGTGAAATCAAGAAAATATGGAGTCGCACTGAGTTTCTGAGTAGTAGATCAATTTTTTGATTTTTTTGTGTGAATTTGGATATGTAATCGAGTTCAGTGTGTTCGTATAGTGGTCTAGATCAATCTTTTATATGTTTAGTAGAGTATTGCACTTGAATTGATCATCAATTTTGAAATTCTCCGATTTTTGTATTCACGAGTTCGTAAGCACTGTAACAGATCGAATTTGTGTATTTTGTCGAAATTCATTGATATTAATTGATTCTAGATGTGTTAGAGATCATTTTGTCGAAGTTTTGGATTGAAATTCCAAGGACATGTAGGATTTTGAGTGGATTTAAGTGTGTTTTGGTCGAAGATCTGAAGAATTCGCAGATCCCTCAACAACTCGCAAGAAGAACTCGCAGACCATTGGATTTCGCATAATCTTTAATTTTCGAATAATAGGGTTTCTGAAACTTCAAGTGTAGAATTCGCAGATGGGTGTTGTGCGAATTTCATAGATTTCTCATGTGTGTGTATTGAGAAATCATCAAAATTCGTATAGCTGTGTTTTGCGAAAAGTCAGAATTCGCATAATTTGTTTTGTGAAAAATATCAAGGAAAGAATTCGCATAAGTCATTTATGCGAAAAGCTTTGTGAAAAATCTTTCACGGATAGAATTCGCATCTAACTTCATACGAATTCTTGTTTTTCAAATATCTTTCTATGTTCAGAATTCGTATCAGGGTGTTGTACGAAAAGTTTTATACGAAAAGTGTGTATGCGAAAAGTCTGCTTTTTCAAATTTTCTAAGTCTAGAACTCGCATAGAGTTGTATGCGAATTCCTAGAAGTCGCATAACACTTCATGCGAATTCTGGTTGTATGCAAATTCTGATTTCTTTTAGTGTGCGAATTCTGAAGTGTTTGCATACGAATTCTGAAAGATTTAGTTATATGAATTCTGAAAGATTTAGTTATGCGAATTCTAAGGTTTGGTGTTTGTAGTATGCGAATTGTATATGCGGATTCTTTGTACTTCACTCTGTTATGTGAATTCCATACTTAGTGATTTTTTAGAAATTTCATTTCTGAATTTTTCTAAGTGTTTCTATTTTTTTTTTCACTTAGACTAACGGTCATTTGTCAAGTTCTTATTGAATATTTTGAAACAGGATGACATCAAGGGAAGCACTTGCAATCGGAACTGATGTAAAACCACCGGTACTCTTCAAAGGAGAGTACGAGCAGTGGAAAGATCGTTTCCTAGACTTCATCGACCGCAATGTCTTGGGAGACTACATCAGAATATCTCTAAAGGAAGTTGTCATGAAACCTCCTACAAAAATCTTAACCACTGAAGGGGAAAATGAGGAAGAGATTGTGAACAAGGAATATCCACTACCACGTGAGAAGTACACAGAAGAACAGAAAAAGAGAGAAAAAGCTAATAGACTGGCTAGATCTTTCATTCTACAAGGCATTCCTAATGATATCTATGTCAAGATTGACAGTTACAACGCAACGGGCAAACAAATGTGGGATCAATTAGAAATGATGATGCTCGGTTCAAAGATCGACAACCAGCTCAAAGTCTCCAACTGCCTCAACAACTACGAAAAGTTCAAAGCCAAGGAGGGATAATCTCTTGAGGTAACGTACGACAGATTTGTGACTTTGTTGAATGAGCAAAGCAAGAACAAAGTCAGAAAGTCACAAATTGAATTCAATGTCAAGTTCCTCAGCATCTTGCAGCCTGAGTGGAAGAGGTTCACTAGGCAAATGAAACAAATGAAAGATCTGAATGAGATTCCACTTCATGAGGTGTACGAGACTCTTAGGAAAAATGAGGAAGAGGTGGAGGAGATCAAAGAGGAAAATGAAAAGGCTGAGAAGGTAGTTGCTGATCCTATTGCCTTGGTTGTAAAGAAGAAGTCTGTGAGCCTCAAAAAGAAGAAGAAAGTAGTAGTGTCTGAATCCGAGGAAGTGGAAAGTGATGATAACTCAGATTCTGATGACTGTGAGAACTTGAAGCAGGCTATGCTCATGCTGACAAAAGCCTTTCAGAAGAAGTTCTACAAAAAGCCTGGCTCGAACAGTCAGAGATATTCTTCGGGTTCGAGAAACTATGAACATAAAGAGTGGATTGAAGGAAAGAGAATAGAAGAGAAGAGGCCTGAGGAAAGAAGGTATAGAAATGAAGATAAGAAAGAGTCAGAACCGACAAAGTGCTACAACTATGGTAAACTCGGACATTTTGCGAAGGACTGCCGAAAGCCCAAGGTCCGAAACTCATAATACTACAAAAATAAGATTCTCTTGGCCAAGCAGCAGGAGGTTGGCAAGGCACTTATGGCTGAAGATGAGTTATGGCTCGACCATTCTGAAGATGAAGAAGAGAAAGAAGAGAAAGCTCACTTGTGCTTTATGGGTAAACAAGTGATTGAAGATGAAGTTGATTCAAATGGAGAAGACACTGAAGATGTATGTGATATGACTGAATCAAACTTTCTAAATGAAATGCATGTCATGATGATTAAACTCCAAGAATTAGAGTCTAAACTTAAGCATGAAAGAGGTATCAATAAAGAAAACAACCAATCAATACTGAAACTTAGCAAGGATATTGCTGAGAAGAATGTATTGATTGAGGCCTTACATACAAATATTGATACCAGCGTGAAAGAGAAGACTATAATTCACAATGAATTATCTGAAACTACTTTGAAATATAAATTGTGTCAATTTGATTCCAAAGAGATTGCTAAAAAGTGTTCATTTCTTTCAAAAGAAAATAAATCTTTAACTGATAAAGTGAATGTGTTGGAAGAAAAACTTTACACTTTAGGTCAAACTGAACAGACCATTCATTTGAATAAACCTAAAGAGAGTAGTGAGTGTTGGGGTCTTGGTTACGAGAATCCACACTACCTCAAAAAGGGAATTTCTAAAGTGCATGTGCTTTATGACTTTGGATTTTTAAAACTGGCACCACAATACCCCGAACTAAAAGTTAGGTGGACTAAATTATCTGAAGAGGATGAAGCTAAAGAAAAAGAGAAAAGGAAAAACACAACTAAAATGCAACTTCCATTTCGTTATGAGAAGTTGAATTATAGTTACAGTTCTGATAAATCAAAATTTCTTTCTAGTTACTATTTCGAGAGTTATTCTTCAAAAGAGTTGGAGGCTATGCCTATTGAAGGAAAAATTTACGTACCTCCTCTCGTATTAGAAAGTAAAATTTATGAACTCGAGAATACTCTAGCGGAAGAAAGGATTTTGGTTGATCTAGAACAAAATGTGTTTTTCACTATGCTTAAAAATTCTAGTTTTTCTAAAATATCCAAAGCTTCAAAACCTAATACTTTCATGGTCTACTTGATGATGAGTTTGATTTCTTAAACTCTGAAGGTTGTTTAGATGAGTGTGTTGCTCAATTTGATTTTAATGCCAAACTTCCTGATCATTCCAAATTTGTTATAAATTCTTTTGGATTACCTAGTGTGTATTGAGAAAGGTGAAACATCAACGAAAGTTGATGAACCAATTTATGTGAATCCCAAGAAGGGTATGAAGAAGAAATCTAGGCATTTACAGAAACAGAAAATCACTGGTAAACCAAAGAAAAAACTGTTAAGTCAAAATATTGTATCCAAGATTTAATTAGAAAAGTCAAACTGTAAAAGTCAACATTGTCAAAGTCTTGTAAAAGTCAAAGTTGTTTAATTCCTTAGTGGTTAAGTCTTGTATTAGGTTTGAGGTATAAATAGGTTTAGTCTTTGTTAATTTTGTAAGCACCTAATTGTAATATTCATACTTGTGATTAGAGAATTCAAGATCTACTTTCTCTCTCTTGTTCTTGAATAATGTCATATCTTTTATGAGAATTGCATGATAGATTGGGAAATTTAACTAACAGAAAAATACAAATTTTAATAGATATTATGAGAATTTAATTTAATTTTATGAGAATTGCTTGAATAATGTATTTATCGGAAAAATATTGATATATAGCTGTTGGTTTCAAAATCTTCTTTTCACCAGATGTCTGAAATTTCCAAGAAAACTCTTCAAGAGAAAAAGGATTTGGAGCATAGATGCAGAAAACTTTCAAAGCAAGTGTCTGAGTTTGAGAAGATTCTTATCAACGAAAGAGACACGTTTGCGAAGGAAAGAAAAGTTCTTGAGGATAAATCAACTGAACTTCCCGAATAGATCTCTATTCTACAAGACTTACTTGATAAAGAAAGAAAAGCTTTTCAAGAAATGAAAAAGTCTTTGGAGATTGAAAAGAAGAAATCTGAAAAGAGATATGTTGGGATTTTCAATGAAATTGCTGACAAAACCAAGAACTTACAAAAATATTTTGAACAAGAACGTTCACATTTTGAATCTGAAATATCTAAGCTCAAATCCAAAATAACTGTTCTATCTTCAGATGTCTAAAAAGAACAGAAGGCCAAATCTGATTTGAAACACAAATTTGACACACTTTCAAATGAAAGAAACATTTTGACCAAACAGATAAAAGACTTAGAAGCTGCAAACATAGAAATGTCAGAAAAGATTACAGCTGATGTGATTGTTCAATCACTTGTTGAAAATTCAACAGAATCAGTCTTTTCTTTCAAAACAGCTTCAAGTTCTATTAATGAGAAAAATGTTTTGAAAAAGAAAAGTGTCAAATCTCAAATTGTCAAATCAAATCAGATCAGGCCATCTAATCTGTTCTATGACAAATCTGTTGATAGTTCAGCGAGCTTCTATGTAAAATCTCTTGGAGAGAATTCTAGGAAAAATCAGATGGTTTGGAGAGAGAAGGGTTCTTCAGATGAAGAGAAGAACAAAGACAAAGCATCTGCATCCACAACCAATGACAAAAAGAACAGTGAGCATAAAGGTAAATCTTTTGGTAATTCCGATACTTTTTATTCTACTAATCATCTTATCAGGATTGCTCAGAAGAAAATATGTTGTTCTTACTGTGGAGCACATGAGTTTGTAAGTAAAAACTTTGTCAATTACTGGTATGGTTCTTACTCTATAAACCCCACAAGAACTTCAACTAACATTCATGGACCCAAATACCAGTGGGTACCAAAGCCAAAAATTGATTCTGTGTTGCAGGCACCTCAAGTCAAGGGGGAGTTAGAGAACAATGGCTCTTGAATAACACAGTTCAAGACCCACACCTCAATGTCAAGATTATAGCTTCTAAGTACACAGCTTAGGACCCGGACTTCAAAGGAGTTTGACTCCTAAACACAACAGTTTAGGACTCGTACTTCAGCGATTAAAAGACCTTACTCCTGTCATGATATGAGGATTGTACTCCAATACTCAAATGATGAAATCAACCATCAAGGGGGAGTACTTTCTTTTCTAAAATTTGCATTAGAGAGATATGACGGACTACATTCCAGAAGGAATTGTAGATCTCTATCCTGTACTTTTTCACTAATTGATCTTACTGATATGACGGACTTCATTCCAGAAGGAATTGTGGATCTCTATCTTGTTTTCATTGATAAATCTACTGTTGCATAATTTATAGGGGGAGTAAAGGTGATGGCTTCTGATCAAATAACAGACCAGGACCCGTTTTTCAATCAAAAGAAGGATATTCTGCAAATATCCAGGGGGAGCTTACAAGATCTAAATCATTCTATCATGATTTGAGGGGGAGCTTAAAAGGTAAATATCTTCTAATCTAGATCTCTGATTGTTTGAAAGAAGAACAACTTTCAAGCATGAAAAACAGTTTTTGAAATGTTCAAACCACTTCTGGTTCTCAAAAGATTTTATGAATTTAGAAGTGTGATTTTAAATGTTTTTCAATTTTGAGCTTTAATGTTTAACTGACCATGTGTTTCTCAAGATCAATACTTGCGTATTATCTTATCCATATACTGTAAAGTATTCATACACATCGGTTCAGTATTTTATTTGATTTGTTATTACCATGTCTCATAACGAACATATTTTTTGATGGTAATACCCTCGTTTTCTTTCAAAGTTGTTGAGCATCATTCATTTTTTTCATATTTGTGCTTTCATTGATAAATTGTTTATATTCGTTCATATAAACAAAATATCCAGTTCTTTGATACCCTAATCATTTCATTTGATCTGCTTGATACATTCACAGATTCTCAAAACAATTCTCTTGATTTCATTTCATTCATTCAATATCCTTGTTTTGAGAGATCTTCAAAGTTCAATTGCTCAAATCTCATGAGCATACTTTTTGACAGTGTTATCTTATTTGAGCTTCAATGTTCAAGTTAAACTGTTGAGCTACTATTCTTTATAGGACTTACATGAGATTCGTGTGTGAGCTTAAACATAACTTCCATGGATTCACAAAAACCAGTGTTTCCTACCCAGGAAGTTATCCTTGAGTGATTGAGGGGTGAGGGGTCAAAATCAAAGAGTGGGGGAGATAACTCATCCGGTTGAGTTATTCTCATTATGTGGAGCGGAAAAATGGAAATGAGAGTTTGGTTAGAAGTGAGCAAAATGCTAAAAAGAAAGAGGGTGTGAGATCAGAGTTAAAAGAATATCAGAACTCTGCACCAACCACTTTCTGAGCCGGGCAACCACATCTTCTGATTGGTTCACATTCTTTGGTGACCATCATCGAAACAAGCAGTGAGCCCATGCCAACTCTTGCATTAACCCCACCAACCACTCGTTTCTTTCCTTGACAAAGAAATGTTTCATTTTCTTTGGGGACGCAACATATATGCTATCTAATCTTCACTCGAAAGATTTAGATATTGAAAAAAAAGGAAAGTTTCCCCACCTTCGCACCTCTTTCATGCACATTGAGTCCGTGTATTATCTGTTGCTATCTCAACAGTTTACAAAATTTGAGCCTTATGAAACATAATCATTGTGCTTAAATTCTTTCATACACAAGCACGAGCACACAGAAAATTTGTTTTTCTGTCAGAACATTCATAGATAAACCTTGTGTTTTTCAATGATTGAATGGAAGTCCTGGGGAGTCATCATCAAACCAACTCCTTAAATTGTACATTCGTTGTACACAGTAACTTTGTGTTACTGACAGGCATTCCTAACTTTTTCATTTGTTGAATCAAGGTTACCACGTTCATTATATCTGAATTTGAAAAGATTCGGGTATATACAGTTCATGATTCAGTTACTCAGATCAAAGTGCGGCGACTGTCAAATTATCATTGAAAGGAGAGATTGTTATTCGTATACAAAGGGGGTGATCAAAGACTGTGTTGAAATTGAAGATGTTTTGATGATCATGATGCTCACAATCATCATAAAGGGGGAGAAATTTACAAAGATTCAATTTCAAAGCCATGAAGAGTTGTCAAAGTGAAAAGACTTGTGAAGAAATTCTGAAAGTTCAAAAGTCAATTCAAAATGCTTCCGCTAATTCAAAGTCAAAAGATTCTGAAGAAAGATTGTTCAAAGATAAATCAAGATGATTTGTGAAAGTTTGTTTCTCTGAAGACAGTCAAGAGATCAATGTGATGAAGATACAGTTTTGAAAGATTTCTCTGAGATGAAAGAAGTTTCAAAGTTTCAAAGCTGTTTCAAGAATTTTGTTTCGTGTTCAAGACATGTTGTCTTTCAAAGCTTCAAAGAATGAAAAAGACTTTTCAAGATTCTTCAAAGGCTGAAAGATTAAAGGTTGTTAAAGCATCAAAGTTCAAAGTTGCCACAAACAAAAGCTGAAGAATCAAGAGATGAAGACTAGTGTCAATTTTTTATTAAATCTTGAATACAAAGGGGGAGATTGTTAAGTCAAAATATTGTATCCAAGCTTTAATTAGAAAAGTCAAACTGTAAAAGTCAACATTGTCAAAGTCTTGTAAAAGTCAAAGTTGTTTAATTACTTAGTGGTTAAGTCTTGTATTAGGTTTGAGGTATAAATAGGTTTAGTCTTTGTTAATTTTGTAAGCACCTAATTGTAATATTCAGACTTGTGATTAGAGAATTCAAGATCTACTTTCTCTCTCTAGTTTCTCTCTCTTGTTCTTGAATAATGTCATATCTTTTATGAGAATTGCTTGATAGATTGGGAAATTATCATTCACAAAAGCAATCTTTCAAATTTCACGGTTCTAACTCTAAAGTTTCAAATGTTTCAGATGTGAATAAAAGAAACACTGGAGTTAGATCTGAATGGCAACCAAAGAAGAAAATTAATGAGAATGGTAAATCATTTTCTGATCTTGATTGTAATAGGGGAATTACTAGTCAAACTGATGTAGTTTTGAATGTTGCTTTCAATAAACCAAAACTTGTAACTTCTTACAAGCGTTATTCAATAAAGCAATTGTTCCAATTATCTCCATTTGCTAGAAAGTCTTCTAATCATAAAAGAAATGATTATGCGTCTCGACAATATTCTGATGCTTGGTTTGGCATATATCATGTATATTCTTATCATTCTCATGCTTCAAATGTTTTTCAAAATATCAAAAGGTCCATATACAAATGGATGCCAAAATCTTGCGCTAATACTGTAGGACCCATCTATAAATGGGTACCTAAACCTATTGTTCCGTGGTTTCTCCTGTGTAGACCCGTCATATGTGGTACTTGGATTCTGGTTGCTCCAAGCATATGACCGGGCAGAAAGATTTATTATCTAATTATACAGAGAAATATTGTGAAACAATGCGCTTTGGAAATGATCATTTTTCACCAATTCTGGGTTATGGTGACATCATTCAAGACAACGTGATGATCAAGAAGGTGAGCTATGTTGAAGGTATAGGGCATAACCTATTCAGCATTTGATAGTTCTATGAAAAAGACTTAGAGGTTAATTTCAAGGCCAAGAGATGTTATGTGTGTACTGAAGATGGTAAGGAACTCTTGGTTGACACGAGAAAGTCAAACCTCTACACGATTAGTACGTCAAAAGTACATACTGACAATGAGGTGTGTCTACTTTCAAAAGCCTCGCTGCAACTTTTGGGAATTAAAGAATTGCTTAAGTATGGTTAATGCTGCTAGCACAACTGATTACTACTGCTAGTAGATTTAATACTGCTTGACAAGTTAGTACTGCTATTTCAAAAGTTAGTACTGCTTGGAGAGTTAGTACTGCTAGTAGTTAGTATTGCTGAAGTTAGTACTGTCAGATTAAAGTTAATACTGCTGAACACAATTACTACTGCTGAGGATTTTAATGCTACTGAAGAAGGTTAGTGTTGCTTATGAGATGAAGACTCAGTATGGAAGGAAGACAGCTGTATAGAAGACTTGCTAAAGTATAGAAGATAATTATGGACTGAAGATCAGTTGTATTTTGATAATTATCTTGTAATGTGTCTTGTATAAATAGTATAGAAGTCTATGATAGAATTAACTTTTGATAATTCTGAATTTTTGTTTTCATAGAGAGAATTAACCTCAAGGTTTAGAACCCTAGTTCTAGAGAAGTAGAATTCGTATTGGTGAGCCTGTTCATCAATATTGAGGTTTTGTTTGAAATCTTGTAACTTTAATCATTCAATAAAGTTTACAAGATTGTGATTTCTGATTCACTGTTACATTGAATATTGAATATTAAAGTGTTATTCCACAACTTCTTTAATATTGTTTCTGAGTTCATTATTCTTGTTAAGAATTAGATCCTGACAAGTGGTATCAGAGCAAGTATTCTCAGAAACCTTCATTCATCATGGAAAACACAGTTGAATCAAACAGTACTCTTGTCTCAAAGGTTCCAATGCTCAGATCTAATGAGTATGACATGTGGAAGATTAGAATCAAGCAATACATTCTCCTCACAGATTACTCTATGTGGGACATCATTGATAATGGCCCATCTGATGAAGGAAAAATTGGTGCAGATGGAAAAAGAATCCCACCAAAGACGGATGCAGAAAGGAAGACAAGGCAGACAGAGATGAAAGCCTTAAGTACACTGCTCTTGGCTATTCCCAATGAGTATCAACACCAATTCTGCAATTGCACTGATGCACAGATGCTTTGGAATGCTCTAGAGAAGAGATTCTCTGGTGCCAAAAGTACCAAGAGAAATCAGAAGGCAATATTGAAGCAACAATATGAAAACTTTATGTCAACTAAGAATGAGTCCATGACTCAAACTTTTGACAGGTTTAATAAGTTGATTGGTGAACTAGATACTGTGGGAGTACAGATTGATCAAGATGATGTAAACAGAAAGTTCTTAAGGTCCCTTGGAGATGAATGGACCATGTATACTGTTTCATTCAGACAGAATGAACAATTGGAAGAAAAGGAATGGATGATCTATACAATGATCTGAGAGTGTTTGAGTCTGAGGTGGAGGCAAAGAACAAGCCTACTGGGTATGTTCATAATGCTGCACTCCTATCAGCATCAATTGATTCTACTGCTAACCCTGAATCAGTTAATGCTGCTAATGGAGTAAATCAAGAAAAAGGCACTGAATCTGTTGATCTTGAAGAGATGGATATTAAATGGCAGATGGCCATGCTGTCTATGAGGGTGAAGAAGTTCATCAACAGGACTGGGAGGAACAACTTCTCCCAAAGAAGAGAAGTTGGAGAAGGCTTTGATAAGTCAAAGGTGGAGTGCTATAAGTGTCATCTAAAGGGACACTTTGCCAGGGAATGCAGAAGTGGAGTGTCTCACAACAACCACCAACAAGCTCAGACTGGAAGCTTCAACCAGAACAGAAACTCTGCTCAAGCCCTTGTTTTTCAACAAGGAATGGGGTTTGACTGGAGTGATCAAGCAGAAGAGGCTATTCAAAATCAAGCTCTCATGGCAGAGGTATCTGATCTCCCAACTGAGGTACTTTCTAATCTCTGTTCTCAAACTTGCATTGACACTGTTAAAAGGTACAGGGATCACAACCAGAAGATGAGTGATGACCTTAAGAGATTAGAAAAAGATATAAAAGACTATGTGAAAATTGTTGAGAGGTTTGAGGAACAAATTAAAAGTTTCCAAGCCAATGAATTGCAACACACATATGATACCAATTACTGGAAGTGGGAGAAGAATGATCTAGGAATCCAACTGACAAAGTCCAAGGAGGAGAATGAAAAGTTGAGAGGAGAACTAGACAAGGTTAAGCTAGATGTGGAAAAGTTTTCATATGCTTCTAAAGCAATGGATTCAATCCTAAAGGTTCAAGTCCATGATAAGCTTAAACCAGGAATTGGGTACAATACCACACCACCACCATACAATAACAACTACATCCCTCCTAAATCAGATCTGCTAGATACCAAGGATAGGAAGGACTTACCTGAGGGATCCACTGAGATAGATCCTTTAGATGAAGTAGTTGTTGAGGACAAGACAGAGAAAGAAGCTAGTAAGGGTAAGGATAATACTGTGAGTGGTGAGATTCCTTTAGAGAATAATATTATCACCAATGAGGATTGTGGAAGGAACTGGATCAAATCTAAGGACATAGAGAAGATAGAGGGAAAGTCCAAAAAGGTCCATTACAAGCAGACTACAGTTGTGAATCCTGCTCCTTGCAAACAGTGTGCATGTAATAAGGATGAGCCCCTAAAACATGATAAAAAGAGGGGCAATCAAAGGAATTGGAATAATCAGTGGGCTCAGAAACAAGGAGTTGATCTGAGTAGAATCATCAGACCAAAACCTTGTTTCATATGTGGAAAATTGAATCATCTTGCCAAGCACTGTTACTTTAATCCTATTAACTAAAGGATGAATTTTCAAAGATCTATGCAAAAACCCTTTGGTTATAGGAAGGATGAAAGGAACCATGTGGCTAAGAAATCTGTTAAATCTAAAAGCCACATGAAGAAAAAGACTGTGAAAGAAAGTGTCAAGATGTGGATTCCCAAAAGCACTAAAACTGTTAGTACTGCTACCACAAATAGTGTTGCTGACAATGATAGTACTGCCAGAAGCAATACTACTGCTAAACCTGTTAGTGCTGCTAACTCTGTTAGTACTTCTAAAATTAGTACTGCTTCTAGTGTTTGTACCGCTAGGCCTATTATCTTGACAAAGTACTCCAGTAATGAGTGCTCTGATTTTAAAAATCTCATCAAAAAGGAATGTAAATACTTTGATGAGAAAGGGAGACCCAAGACCACTTTGGCTTGGGTTCCCAATCAATACTAATTTTTTTATCTTATGTGCAGGGCAACCACCAGCTCAAGGGAAAGAGCATCTAGCATGTTGATAGTGGTTGCTCTAGGCATATGACAGGGAACATGGCTTGCCTCAAGAATTTAAAGAAAATTGATGGAGGGCATGTTGCCTTTGGTAATACTCCAGATGGAGGTAAGATCAGTGGTAAGGGAGATGTCACAAAAGGTAAGATGACCTTTGAGGATGTTTTCTATGTTGAGCAGTTAAGATACAACCTATTAAGTGTATCACAGGTTTGTGACAAAAAGCATAGTATATTGTTCACAGATACATAATGCATTATCCTTGCTCCTGGATTCAAGGTAGTTGATGAAAAGATGATACTACTAAGAACTCCCAGAAAGGATAATGTCTATTGTTTGGATATGGAAAATGTTTCAACTGATTCATCCCTAAACTGTCTTGTTTCAAAAGCATCTTTTGGATGAATCATCACTTTGGCACAGAAGGATGTGTCACATGAACTTCAAAACAATGAATAAACTTGTTAAAAACAATCTTGTAAGAGGTTTGCCTTCAAAAGTCTTTTCATGTGATGATCATTGTGTTGCCTGTCTCAAAGACAAACAACACAAAACTTCTCATAAGTCCAAAGAGTTGAACACAATCTCTAATTCTCTTCAGTTGTTGCATATGGATCTGTTTGGTCCTACAAATGTTATGAGTATAGGTAAGAAATCATACTACTTAGTTATTGTTGATGATTACTCTAGATTTACTTGGGTATATTTTCTTAGGACTAAGGATGAGACAAGTGGACTGATCAAATCCTTTATTCTAAGAATTGAAAACCAAACAAATCAAAAGGTAAAAGTCATTAGGTCAGATAATGGTACTGAATTTAAAAATCATGACCTAAACACCTTTTGTGAGGAAAAAGGAATTGAGAGGCAATACAGTGCTCCTAGGACTCCACAACAAAATGGTGTTGTTGAGAGAAGGAATAGGACACTGATTGAGGCTGCTAGATCTCTGTTAGCTGATTCCAATCTTCCAATTACTTTTTGGGCTGAAGCAGTTAATACTGCTTGCTATGTCCAAAACAGAGTTCTAGTAGTCAAGCCTAAGAACAAGACACCATATGAGCTTTTAAATAAAAGGAAACCATTTATTGGATTTTTCAAACCTTTTGGGTGTCCTTGTACCATTCTCAATACCAAAACTTACTTAGGAAAGTTTGATAGCAAGACAGATGATGGTTTTCTTGTTGGTTACTCATCTCAGAGCAAGGCCTACAGAGTATTTAATTCTTCTTCTAGAATAATTGAGGAAAGTGACAATGTCAAATGCAATGAGAACACACCAAATCCTATTGGTTCAGGTCCTCAGTGGTTGATTGACATTGATTCACTAACTAACTTTTTGGGCTTCAGTAGTGATGATCATGTAGGTTCAGGAAGTGGAGGATCAGGGGATGTACAAGTACAAGACATTATTCCTCAATATGTGATCTTTCCCATACCTACAATGGAACCTGTTGAAATATGTGAAAAGGAGACTGTTACTGAACCAATTCAGAGTAAAGAAGAAAGAAGAGATAAGGAGAATTCAGAGCATGAAGAAACAGAAATAGCTGATGAGATCCCCTCAGCTGACTTAAATGATTCCAATCTAGAAGTGGGAATCAATGAAGAACCTAGTCATCAGACTAGAACACAAAAGAACCATCCTCCAGAGCTGGTAATAGGAGACATTTCTTCTCCAATGATAACTAGAAATCAAAGCAGACTTCAAGACATGCAGGATCAGCAGAATACAGTACTCTCTTGATTTCTATCTCAGATTGATCCTAAGAAGGCTTGTGATGCATTGAAAGATTCAAGTTGGATAGAAGCCATACTAGAAGAGTTACTACAGTTCAAATTGCAAGATGTTTGGGACTTGGTGGACCTTCCAAAAGGTCATAGAGCAATTGGCACCAAGTGGTTTTCAGGAATAAAAAGGATGAGAGAGGCAAGGGTACACTCAGGAAGAAGGCATAGACTATGATGAAGTCTTTGCTTCAGTTGCAAGGGTAGAGGCAATTAGGATGTTTCTAGCCTATGCTTCATATATGCAGTTCAAGGCATATCAAATGGATGTGAAGAGTGCCTTTCTTTATGGAACAATTGATGAAGAAGTATATGTCTGTCAGCCACCTGGATTTGAGAATCCATCATATCCTGACAAAGTATACAAACTGAAGAAAGCTCTCTATGGTCTACATCAAGCCCCAAGAGCATGGTATGATACTCTGTCTACCTATCTCTTGGAAAATGGGTTTGAAAGAGGAATAATTGACAAAACCCTTTTCATCAAAAGAAGAAAGAAGGACATCCTACTTGTTCAGATCTATGTGGATGATATCATCTTTGGATCCACAAAAGATCAGATGTGTAGAGACTTTGAAGAGTTGATGCACAAGAGCTTCAAAATGAGTTCAATGGGTGAACTTACTTTCTTCCTTGGGCTTCAAGTGAAACAGCAGAAAGATGGAATTTTTATAAGTCAATCAAAGTATGTGAAAGACATCCTAGATAAGTATGGTTTAACAGACTCAAAGCCAACAAGCACACCAATGAAGACTCATAAACAAATCACTGCTGATCTTGAGGGGGAGGATGTTGATGTCCATCTATATAGATCAATGATTGGATCTCTCATGTATCTCATAGCCTCAAGACCAGACATCATGTTTCCAGTGTGTGTTTGTGCCAGATTCCAAGTTAAGCCAAAGCAATCACATCTTCAAGCAGTTAAAAGGATTTTCAGATACTTAAGAGGGAAACCTAGATTAGGTCTCTGGTATCCTTATGAATCTAACTTTGACTTGATTGCATATTCAGACAGTGACTTGGGAGGTGCTAATATGGATAGAAAGTCTACTTCAGGGGGATGTCAACTTTTGAGTGCAAGACTAGTATCTTGGCAGTGTAAGAAGCAAACCACAGTGTCCTTATCAACAACAGAAGCTGAGTACATTGTTGCTGCAAGTTGCTGCTCTCAGGTTCTATGGATTCAGAATCAAATGCTGGACTATGGGGTAACCTTTCTTCACACTCCAATCTTCATTGACAATAGCAGTGCTATAAGCATTGTTAACAATCCAGTCAAGCACTCCAAAACAAAGCACATTGAGATCAGGTATCACTTTATTAGAGACTGTAATGAAAAGAAGCTTATTCAAGTTGCTAAAGTTCATACTGACAACCAGTTTGCTGATCTATTCACTAAAGCTTTTTATGTGGGTAGATTCACTTTCTTGGTTATAAGTGTGGGCATGATCAACTCTGAATGACTCATATTTAAAAGTGATTGTATACCTGTTATTTGGTTGTTTTTGGTGTTACTAATCATCTTTCTCAGGAAGTTATTACCTTGCTCAAGCTTCAACAGTGTAAGTGCAGTTAATGCTGCCAGTGCAGGTTTAATACTGCCAGTGCATAGTTAATACTGCTAGTGGTTAATACTGCTCTCAGTTAATATTGCTAGTTAGTTAATACTGCTAGTGGTTAATACTGCTCTCAGTTAATACTGCTAGTTAGTTAATACTACTAGTTAGTTAATACTGCTAGTGGTTAATACTGCTTCTTTCTCGAATCGTATAAATACCCTATTTGCCCGCCTAAAAGCTCATAACGACTCTTTGAATACTGTTCATCTTCTCTCTAACCCTTTTTCTCTCAAGCACCTAGTAAGTTTCAGGCAAGAACACTCAAGCTCGATGGCATCCATGGAGTTCATTGATGAGCACAACGAAATCGCAATGCTTCAAAAGCCAAAGCACACTGATGGATTTCACCAGATAGTCGATTTTCTCAAGACAAGCCATATCGAGTATGCTCTTACAGTGTCACCATCCATCTACATTGAGCACCAGAAACAATTTTGGTCCAATGCCACCATTGTTACTGAAAATGGTGTGCAAGTTATCAAGACAAGGGTGTGTGACAAACCCTTGATAGTTTCTGAAGAGGTTATTCACATCAGTCTACGTCTAGACGATGCTTCAGGTATCTCATCTATCTCTAATGGTGAATTGTTTTCCACTCTAACTAGAATGGGGAATGGAGGCCCATTGGGTGTTTTCAAGTTCTCAAAAGCCAAATTTTCTCCCCAATGGCGTTTCTTTGTCCATACTCTGATGCACTGTGATATTCCCAGATTCTAGTTTCTAATCAAGATTAATCAAATAAACAAGATTAACAATCAAATTACCTGTTTGATTTCAATTCAATTCCAAGATTACACTTTCTATCTCTACAATCTCTCTCTAACGAACTCTCTCTCTCTCTGATATTTCTCTCTCTAAAATACAACTGAACTCCACTTCTGTTTGTTGCTTACTTACAAAATACAAAGAATACAAGACTATTTATATCAACAACTAATACAAGGAAAAACAAATACAAAATACATTGACTTTTATTACAAAAGACTTTGAGTTTAATGAAAGTTGACTTTCTTCAGCTTTGACTTTCTTGAACTTTGACCTTCAGTCTTCTTGATGTTGTATCCAACATATTTATGCTCTAACAATCTCCCCCTTTGGATTCAAGATCACTATTGAAAGATCTAGCAATTCAGTCTTTACTTTAACTCTGTCAAAATAATCTCCTCTTTTCTTTAACGGTATTCTTTCCAAAACTGTCTTCAAAAGATTAACAATCTCCCCAAAACTTTCACAAGATTCTTTCAGACTTTGGAAAGAAATTATCTTCAGAATCAGCTCGGATTGCTTTAGCAAATAATCTTCAAAGAAAATTTCCTCAAATCTTCAGAAATTCTTTGATCTTCTTCAAATCTTTACTTTGAACTTTTCTAACTTGGACATTTCGGAAAATCTTCTCTCAAAACTTTATCATTTCTTAATACCATCTCCCCCAATCTACAAAACTTTAACATTTCTTGATATCATCAAAACTTTTCTCCCAAGAAATGTCTTTGACCATTCTGATCTGTCCAAGAGCCTCTGATTCTGTGATCCATAACAAAGTATGTCAGGATCGAATTCTCAACAAGAATTATGAATACTAAGAAACAATATTAAAGAAACTGCGGAATAGCAATATCATGAATAACAATATCTGAGCTATTAAATTAATTCGTCGCACTTTAATATTTAATAAGCAGAAAAACAATGAAACAGTGAATCACAATCAACTTGTAAACTTTATTTAATGATTCAAGTTACAAGCTTTTCATTCACAACCTCAATCTTGAAGAACAAGCTCTTTCAAGACGAATTCTACTTCTCTAGAATTAGGAACTATGCCTTGAGGTTGATTTTCTCTCTAGAACAAAAACACTCAGAATTAATTATATCTATTCTAAACAATTCTATACATATATTGAAATTAAAGATAATTACAAAACTTAAAAAGATCTTCAAAATAATCTTCATAATTATCTTCAAGCTTTCCATGTTTATCTTCAGACGCTATCTCTTCAGCATTATCTTCTCATTATCTTAGAAGCAGCATTAATCACCTTGATCACCTTGGAAGCATTAACTGAGTCTTGGCAGCATTAACTACTAAGCAGCACTAACCACTAGCAGTACTAACTAGCTAAGCAGTACTAACTTTGTTCAAGCAACACTAACTTTGACTAGCAGTATTAATTCTACTAGAAGTAGTAATACCTAGCAGTATTAACTTTAAGATCATCTGGCAGTACTAACTCTGAACTGGCAGCATTAATGACTTAGTCACATCTTCAGTTCCCAACAATCTCCCCCTAACTTGACTTTTAGAAAGAGAAGTCAAGTTCTTTAGATGCTCCCAAAATACCATTCTTCAGATCCCTGTATCAACATTTAGCCCCAAACTTTGATTGATCATTCTCTGAATTAGATACTTGGCCATTTCTGAATTTTCAACACATCCAAGCTTCTTCTTCAACATAGCATGAAGCTTCAGTCTACTGTGGTTGTATACTCTATCCACTAGAAAGTATTCTATGTGATTTCTATCCAAAGTCACTGCATATACTCCACTAGTTTCATATAGAGTCCAATTTGTGACTGCTTGAAACACATTTCTTATGATATGCTCCACTTCTTCAGGTTTGAACATCATATACAGATACTCCATCACCAGTTTTGTAATTGACATCCCTGGAGCTTTTAACTGATCTGCATACACCTTCATCCCTATTTCAAACATTTCTTCTATATCAGATCTTGAGCATGTTCTGACAATCTTGGCCCAAGTGTTGAATACCTCACACTTATCATCCTTCCTCTTGATCCTGATATACTCCTTTCCATCCACTGTCAATGTATCCCAGTGAATAACTTCAGGAGGCTTTACACCAACAGGTTTTGCTGAAATTGGTTCAGGCACTTTGTCCATCACTACCATGTACATCTTTAAATCATCAGTATTTGAAGGTTCTTTCTTTTCAGATGACTCAGGTGCCCCTTCTTCTTCAGCAACCTTTTCATCCTCTCCTTCTGTTATTCTAGGCTTCTTGATCATCTTTCTCCTAGCCATCATATTTGTCCTTTTTAAATTCCTTAGACTTTCACCAATAGTGGCTTCCTTCTTTGGAGTTTCTTGTTCATCAGGGAATGGTTTTTGTAAGAAATCATTGCTCTCTTTCATTCTTTTCTCCATTTCAACCCTTGCAACTTCATCCCCTTGAAGCTTGATCATTTCTGCATCATATAACCCTTTAAGTTGCTCAAAAGACATGTTTGAGAACATTTCCACTTTGACACCTACAGCACCCTTGAGGAAAGTAATCATTTTCTTCCTCTCTTGAGCACCCAGGTATGTCTTTGAAGGTTGTCTTTTCTTTGCAGCCATTTTGATCTTTCCAGACTTCCTCAAAGATGTGGCTTTCTGCTTGGCTTGTTCTGTTGCTAGGCTTTGTTGATAGGCTTTATTTAGCTCTGCAGCCATTGCTTTTGCTATCTCTCTATCTTTTTCCACTTGCACAGTTTCAGCTTCTTCAAGTTCAGCCTGTATCTTCCTAGCTAGAGCTTCATCTGATTCAATCAACTTCTGCTTTTTCATTGGTTTATCAGATTCAACTAGCTTTGTCTTACCTTTCTCATTACCCATCACCTTCTCAGTGCTAAACTTCTTTGCTGCATCAACTCTTTCTTTTATGACAACTCCTTTAGCCTTTGAGGTGACCTTGGGAGTATCATGTTTGGCTTTGATGAGTGTTTCTGCAATCTCCAGCTCTGTAAGGACCTCTTTTACTGTTTCTGTTGCTTCTTTCAGATCAACAATATTAACCATTTCTGCTGCTTCTTTGCTTGAACTGGCAGTATTAATGGGTTCTGCTACTGTTGATTATGTTACTGCTTCTTGTACAATATTTTCTGCAGATATTAGCTCCCCCTCAAAGTCAACTTTCTCTTGCTCCCCCTTAGCTTTGGCATCTTCCCTATTGACATCAGCTTCTGTCTCCCCCTTTTTGGGAGCATCAGGCACTGGTTTCCTCCTTAGTATAAATTGTTTTCTTCTTCTCTTGGCATTGAGCTTTCCCACCAGTTGCTTAAGTTTTGAAATCTGCTGTTGTTGGGAGATGACCACTTGCTGCAAGGCTTTGATTTCCTTTCCTTGATTAACCACATCAACATTGATGTTGGCTATTGTTTCTATCAATTCTAAGTAAGTATAGCTATCCTCACCTTCTTTAGGTGTTTTACCCACCCTTGAAGGATCATTGAAATCTTTTCCATCAATTCATCAGTTTCAGTTCTGTCCTCACCCTTTTTGGATGTTTTGCCCATCCTTGAGGGATCCTTGGATCTTGTAGTAGTGACCTTCTGCCTAGCAGAAGCATCAACTACCCCCTTGGTTTCTTGGCACCGGGGTCCTTTGGTTGATTTCTCACCCAAAGTTTCCATGGGGAAGGTCTTAGAAATGTTACCACTGTCCTTCTCTGTGCTAGCAGAAGTAGTGGTAGCCTTCTCACCCATATGCTCATTCAGCTCCTTAGAGAGCACCTCCTCAGGGTTGGGAGACACCCTATTGGATTCCCTTTGGATATTCTCTATTGGAGAATGCTCCAATAGAGGGCTTTGAGGCTCTTGGTTAATAGTAGGTACAACAAGGGAAGGAGCCTTGTGTACCTTTCTCTTGACATAAGTCTTGGAAATTTGAGGAGTGGGTTTAGCAGCAAAGGACTGAGGAAAAATGTGAGAGAGGGAAGGTTGGGATTGGCTCTCAGTGGGTTGGTCTAATGAGGGCCTTGACCCTGAGGCCATACCTTTTTGTGGTTGGGACACCACCATCATTGTTGAGAACAATGGGGTGTCAACTCCTTCCGAGTCCCTAGCAGATCTTCTCATGTTTGAGAAGACCTTGCCTTTAGGGGGTTTAGGTACATATACCCCATCAAAGTGAGATATATCCGTCAATTCGTTGGTTATAACTGCCTGTACAAACCTGGGATACATGAAGAAACTCTTCTTGTTGTCCAGGTTTGAGACAAGATCATTGAAGATCATCAGTGAAAAATTATATTTTCTAGCAGTAGATAAACATACCAAAGCATAAGCAATGGGACTGCTAAATTAGAAATACAGTGCATCAGGGTATGAACAAAGAACCTCCATTGGGGTGTAAATTGAGCTTTGAAAAACTTGAAAATCCCCAATTGGCCTTCATACCCCATCCTGGTGAGGTTTGAAAACAAATCCTCATTTGGAATAGAAGATATACCTGAAGCATCGTCTAGACGTAGACAGATGCGAATGGTCTCCTCAGTAACTGTCAAGGGTTTGTCACAAACCCTTGTTTTGATGCACTGCACTCCATTTTCAGTGATAGTAGTGGCGTTGGCCCAGAATTGCCTTTGGTGCTCGATGAAGATGGTAGGAGACACAGTGAGAGCATGGGCGATGTGGCTTGACTTCAGGAAATCGACTATCTGGTGAAAACCTTCGGCTTGTTTTGGCTTTTGGAGCATGGCTATCTCGTTGTGCTCATCAATAAACGCCATTGAAGCCATCTGTACGCAAGGATTCTGGCCTAGCGAGCATTGGATACTTGAGAGAAAAGAGTGAGAGAGAAGATGAACAGTAGACAAAGAGTCGTTATGATCTTTTAGGCGGGGAAAGGGTATTTATAGCTTTTGGATTATAAGCAGTATTAACCTTAAAAATATAGTGAAAGCAGTATTAACAGTGAGCAATATTAACTGAGAGCAGTATTAACCACTAGCAGTATTAACTAACTAGCAGTATTAACGGAGCGCAATATTAACCACTAGCAGTATTAACTAACTAGCAGTATTAACTGAGAGCAGTATTAACCACTAGCAGTATTAACTAACTAGCAGTATTAACTGAGAGCAATATTAACTACTAGCAGTATTAACTAACTAGCAGTATTAACTGGGAGCAGTATTAACTACCAGCAGTATTAACTAATTAGCAATATTAACTGAGAGCAGTATTAACTACTAGCAGTATTAACTGTGCACTGGCAGTAGTTAAAAATTGTACTGGAAGTACTAAAACTGTACTGGCAGTATTAACCATACTTACACTTTTAAGCTTGTGATGAACTGAGTACTGCTCTACATTTCCTGAGAAAGAACATTAGTAACACCAAGAATAACCAATATACAGGTATTGAACCACTTTTTAAGTAGGATCTTATTCAGAGTTGATCATTCCCACACTTGTTACCAAGAAAGTGAATCTACCCACATCAAAGGCTTTGGTGAATAGATCAGCAAACTGGTTATCAGTATGAACTTTTACAACTTGAATAAGCTTCTTTTCATTGCAGTCTCTTATAAAGTGATACCTGATCTCAATGTGCTTTGTCTTTGAGTGCTTGACAGGGTTATTAACAATGCTAATAGCACTGCTATTATCAATAAAGATTGGAGTGTGTAGAATGGTTACCCCATAGTCCAGCATTTGATTCTGAATCCATAAGACTTGAGAACAGCAACTTGCAGTTGCTATGTACTCTGCTTCCGTTGTAGATGTGGAAATGTGGATTGTTTCTTGCACTGCCATGATACTAGTCTTGCACCTAAGAACTGGCATCCTCCAGAAGTAGATTTTCTGTCCAAGTTTGCTCCACCTAAGTCACTGTCTGAGTATGCAAGTAGGTCAAATGATGAGTCATGAGGATACCAAAGTCCCAATCTAGGCTGCCCTTTGAGATATCTGAATATCCTCTTAACAGCTTGATAGTGTGATTGCTTTGGACTAACTTGAAATCTTGCACACACACAGACTGGAAACATTATATCTGGCCTAGAGGCTGTAAGATACATGAGAGAGCCAATCATGGATCTATAGTGATGAACATCTATATCCTCCCCCTCAAGATCTGCTGTGATTTGCTTGTGTGTCTCCATAGGTGTGCTGGCATTCTTTGAGTCTGAGAAACCGAACTTGGTTAGAATGTCCTGCACATACTTGGACTGACAAATAAAAATACCATCTGACTTCTGTTGGACTTGGAGTCCAAGAAAGAAAGTAAGTTCCCCCATAGAACTCATTTTGAACCTTTGATGCATTAGATCCTCAAACTCCTTGCACATATTGTCTCTTGTGGATCCAAAGATGATATCATCCACATAGGTTTGGACCAGCAAGATGTCCTTCTTCTTTCTCTTGATGAACAGAGTTTTATCAATTACTCCTCTTTCAAAACCATTTTCCAAGAGATAGGATGACAGAGTGTCATACCATGCTCTTGGTGCTTGATGTAGTCCATAAAGTGCCTTCTTCAGTTTGTATACTCTGTCTGGATAGCTTGGGTTTTCAAACCCTGGTGGTTGACAGACATAAACTTCTTCTTCAATTGAGACATATAGAAATGCACTTTTTACATCCATTTGATAGACTTTGAACTTCATATGAGAAGCATAGGCCAGGAACAATCTGATTGCTTCTATCCTAGCCACTGGTGCAAATACTTCTTCATAATCTATTCCTTCTTCTTGTGTATACCCTTGTGCCACCAACCTTGCTTTGTTCTTTACTACTATTCCTCTCTCATCTCTCTTATTCCTGAAGACCTATTTTGTACCAATTGCTCTTTGACCTTTAGAAAGGTCTACCAGATCCCGAACATCTTGCAGCTTGAATTGTAGCAACTCTTCTTGCATGGCTTCTATCCAACTGGAATCTTTCATAGCATCATGAGCCTTCTTAGGCTCAAGCTGGGATAGAAAGCAAGAAAGCACTGTATGCTGTTGGTCTTGCATATCTTGCAGCCTGCTTTGATTTCTAGTCATCATAGGAGAAGAGATATCTCCTATTACCAGCTGAGGAGGATGATTCTTTTGTGTTCTGGTTTGATGAATAGGTTCTTCATTGAGTCCCACCTCTAGATTAGTGTCATTCAACTCAACTGAAGTGATTTCAGCAGCTACTTCTGGTTCTGTATTTTCTTGACTCTCCTCATCTCTTGTTTCTTCTTCACTCTGATTTGGTTCAGTAGATGGCTCCTTTTCACAGTCTTCAACAGGAGCCACTGTAGGTATGGGAAAAATCACAGACTGAGGTATGTTTTATTGAACTTGTGTAGTCCCTGATCCTCCATTACGTGAACCTGCATAATCATCACTACTGAAACCAAAAGACTTAGTTAGTGAATCAATGTCAAACAACCACTGAGGACCAGACCCAATAGGATTTGGTGTGTTCTCATTGCATTTGACATTGTCACTTTCCTCAATTATTCTAGAAGAAGAATTAAAAACTCTGTAAGCCTTACTTTGAGATGAGTAACCCACAAGAAATCCATCATCTGCCTTGCTATCAAACTTTCCTAAGTGAGATTTGGTATTGAGAATTGTACAAGGACACCCAAATGGTTTAAAAAATCCAATAAAGGGTTTTCTTTTAGTTAAGAGCTCATAAGGTGTCTTGTTCTTTGGCTTAACCACTAGAACTCTGTTTTGGACATAACAGGCAGTATTAACTGCTTCAGCCCAAAAAGTAATTGGCAATTTTGAATCAGCTAACAGAGATCTAGCAACCTCAATTAGTGTCCTATTTCTTCTCTCAGCAACTCCATTTTGTTGTGGAGTCCTAGGAGCACTATATTGTCTCTCAATGCCTTTCTCATCACAAAAGGTGTTTAGATCAAGATTTTTAAATTCAGTTCCATTGTCTGATCTAATGACTTTTACTTTCTGATTAGTTTGGTTTTCAATTCTTAGAATAAAGGATTTGATCAGTCCACTTTTCTCATCCTTAGTCCTTAGAAAATATACCCAAGTAAATCTAAAGTAATCATCAACAATAACTAGGGAATATGATTTCTTCCCTATGCTCATCACATTTGTAGGACCAAACAGATCCATATGTAATAACTGGAGACAAGAAGAAATTGTATTTAACTCTTTGGTCTTATGAGAAGTTTTGTGCTGTTTTCCTTTAAGACAAGCAACACAATGATCATCACATGAAAAGACTTTTGATGGTAAACCTCTTACAAGGTTGTTTTTAACAAGTTTGTTTATTTTCTTGAAGTTCATATGACACATCCTTCTGTTCCAAAGAGAGGATTCATCCACAGAAGCTTTTGAAACAAGACAGTTCAGGGATGAATCACTTGAAACATTGTCCATGTCTAGACAGTAAACATTGTCCTTTCTTGGAGTTCTAAGTAGTATCATGCTTTCATCAACTACCTTGAATCCTGGAGCAAGGATCATACATTCTGTATTGGTAAATAATATATTATGTTGTTTGTCACAAACCTGTGATACACTTAACAGGTTGTACTTTAACTGATCAACATAGTAGACATCCTCAAATGTCATCTTACCTTTTGTGACATTACCTTTTCCACTTATTTTTCCACCTGTAAGATTGTCTCCAAATGCAACATGTCTTCCATTGATATGCTTGAAATCCTGAAGACATGACATGTTGCCTGTCATGTGCCTAGAGCAACCACTATCCACATGCCAAATGCTCTTCCCCTTGAGCTGTTGGTTGCCCTGCACATAAGATAAATCAGTTAGTATTGATTAGGAACCCAAGCCAAAGTGGTCTTGGGTACCCCTTTCTCATCAAAATATTTGCATTCCTTCTTGACAAGATTTTTAAACTTTGACTCCTCATTGCTGGAGTACTTTGTCACAATAATGGGTTTGGCTGCACATTTGCTAGAAGCAGTACTGGTTTTAGAAGAACTAACTGCATTATCAGCACTTGCATGCTTAGCAGTACTAAGCTTGTTAAAAGTAGTAACTGTGTCAGCAGCAGTAACTGTGTTAGCAGTAGTAACCTTTGAAGAAGTACTAACAGTGTTAGAAGCATTAATATTCTCAGCAGTACTAACACTGGTAGCAATAGTATTACTTCTGGCAGCACTATCCCTGTCAGCAGTACTATTTGATGTAGCAGTACTAACAGTTTTAGTGCTTCTAGGCACCCACATTTTAATACTCTCTTTTAAAACCTTTTTCTTTATATAGCCTTTGGTTTCAACAGATTTCTTAGCTACATGTTTCTTTCCAGCCTTCCTATAACCAACAGGTTTTTGCACAAATCTTTGAAAGTTCATCCTTTGGTTAATAGGGTTAAAGAAACAGTACTTAGCCAAATGATTCAACTTGCCACAAATGAAACAAGGTTTTGGTCTGATTATATTACTCAGATCAACTCCTTGTTTCTGAGCCCATTGATTATTCCAGTTTCTTTGATTACATCTCTTTGTACCAGAATTTGGGCTCTCAGTTTTATTGCAAGCACACTGTTTACAAGGGCCAGGATTCACAACAGTGGTCTGTTTGTAATGGACCTTGTTAGCCTTTCCTTTGGTCTTCTCTATCTCGTTAGACTTGACCCAGATTTTTCCACATCCCTCATTGGTGATGATGTTGTTTTCTAAGGGTATCTCTTTACTCACAGCATTGTTCTTATTCTCACTGGATTCATTCTCAGTCATATCCTCAACAACCACCTCATCCAAAGGATCTATCTTAAATGCTTTCTCAGACAAGTCCTTTTTCTCCTTGGTATCTAACAAATCTGATGTAGGAGGGATATAGTTGTTGTTGTAAGGAGGGGGTGTGTTGTTATATCCAACACCAGGCTTCATCTTATCATGAATCTGAGCCTTTAGAAGAGAATCCATTGCTTTTGAAGCATATGAAAACTTTTCTATATCAAGCTTAACCTTAGCTAGTTCTTCTCTCAACTTATCATTTTCTTCTTTTGACTTAGACAGTTTGGTCTCTAACTCATTCTTTTCCCACTTCCAGTAGTTTGTGTCATAAGAATGTTGAAGTTCATTGGCTTGGAAGCCTTTGATTTGATCTTCAAACCTCTCAACTATCAACACATAATCTCTTCTGTCCTTTTCTAATCTTTTGAGGTCATCACACATGTTTTGGTTGTGATCCCTGTACCTTTTGACAGTGTCTATGCAAGATTGAGTACAAAGTTTAGAAATTACCTCAGAGGGGAGATCAGACACCTCTGCCATAAGAGCTTGATTATGAATGGCTTCCTCAGCTTGGTCACTCCAGTCAAACCCCATTCCTTGTTGAGAAACAAGGGCTTGAGCAGAGTTCTTGTTTTGATTGTAGCCTCCATTTTGAGCTTGTTGGTGGTTGTTATTTGGCACACCACTTCTGCACTCTCTAGCAAAGTGTCCTTTCATGTGGCACTTATAGCATTCCACCTTTGTCTTGTCAAAACCAGCTTCATCTTCTCTTCTTTGAGAGAAGTTGTTTCTCCTAGTTCTTTTAATAAACTTCTTCACCCTCATAGATAACATGGCCATCTGCCATTTAATGTCCATCTCCTCCAAATCATCAGGGTGAATTTGTTCCAGATCATCATTAATCAAGGAGTTATTGCTATGACTTGACAAAAAGGCTTCAAAGACAGTTTCAGTGCCTTTTTCTGAATTCACTCCACGAGCAGCACTAACTGCTTCAGGGTTGGCAGTAGTATCAGCAGATGCTGATAGAAGTGCTGCATTATGAATATACCCAGTGGGCTTCTTCTTAGCTTCTACTTCTGATTCAAAAACTCTTAAATAATTATACAGATCATCTAGTTCCTTCTCTTCCAGATTGTCACTCTGTCTATATGAGACAGTGTACATAGTCCATTCATCCCCAAGAGATCTGAGGAACTTCCTGTTGATATCATCTTGCTCCATCTTCACTCCAACAGTAGCCAGTTCACCAATAAGCTTGTTGAACCTGTCAAAAGTTTGAGTCATAGACTCATTCTTTGAAGAAGTGAAGTTCTCATACTGCTGCTTCAGAACATCCCTTTGATTTCTTTTGGTGCTCTTAGTTCCAGCAAATCTTTTCTCTAGAGCATTCCAGAGAATCTGAGCATCAGTGCAGTTGCAGAATTGATGCTGATATTCATTGGGGATGGCCAAAAGCAGAGTGCTCAAGGCCTTCATCTCTGTCTGCCTGATCTTCCTCTCACCATCTGTCTTAGGTGGAGATCTTTTCCCATCTGGTCCAATATGGCCTTCAGTAGAGGGGTCATTCTCAATAACAACCCACATTGAGTAGTCAGTGAGGAGAATGTATTGCCTGATTCTGATCTTCCACATATCAAACTCATTAGGTTTGAGCATTGGAACCTTAGAGACAAGAGTACTGTTTGATTCTGCAAAGTTTTCCATGATGAATGAATGAATGTTTCTGAGAGAACTAGCTCTGATACCACTTGTCAGGATTGAATTCTCAACAAGAATTATGAATACTCAGAAACAATATTAAAGAAACTGCGGAATAGCACTTTAATATTCAATAAGCAGAAAAACAATGAAACAGTGAATCACAATCAACTTGTAAACTTTATTTAATGATTCAAGTTACAAGCTTTTCATTCACAACCTCAATCTTGAAGAACAAGCTCTTTCAAGACGAATTCTACTTCTCTAGAATTAGGAACCATGCCTTGAGGTTGATTTTCTCTCTAGAACAAAAACACTCAGAATTAATTCTATCTATTCTAAACAATTCTATACATATATTGAAATTAAAGATAATTACAAAACTTAAAAAGATCTTCAAAATAATCTTCATAATTATCTTCAAGCTTTCCATGTTTATCTTCAGACGCTATCTCTTCAGCATTATCTTCTCATTATCTTAGAAGCAGCATTAATCACCTTGATCACCTTGGAAGCATTAACTGAGTCTTGGCAGCATTAACTACTAAGCAGAACTAACCACTAGCAGTACTAACTAGCTAAGCAGTACTAACTTTGTTCAAGCAGCACTAACTTTGACTAGCTGTATTAATTCTACTAGAAGTAGTAATACCTAGCAGTATTAACTTTAAGATCATCTGGCAGTACTAACTCTGAACTGGCAACATTAATGACTTAGTCACATCTTCAGTTCCCAACAAAGTAATCATCCAGATCTTTTCAAATCTAGACAAAAATAAGAATATGTAACTCCTGAATCAACAAATGAATCAGTTAAAAATGCCTGTCAGTAACACAAAGTCACTGTGTGTAACGAATACACAATATAAAAAAGCATTTTGATGTTCACTCCCCCAGGGCTTCCATCCAATCATCGAAACACCACAAAGACAATTTCTATGAATGTTATGACAAAGAAACAAATTCCTTGTGTGTTCGTGCACGTGTAGAAAGAATTAAGCACGATGATTGCTTTAAGTAAGGCTCAAGATTGTGTAAACCACTGAGACAACAGTAGTATAAACACAGACTCAATGTGCATGATTGAAGTGCGAAGGTGGGGTAGACTTCCTTCTTTTTCAATATCCAGATTTCCCAAATGAAAACCAGATAGATTATATGCTGCCTCCCCTTGAAAATGTGAAACATTTTCTTTTTGAGAAGAAAATGAGTGGTTGGTGGGGTTTTAACAAGAGTTGGCATTGGCTATTTGCCTGTTTCAATAACGTTCACTAAAAAGTTGTGAAACACTAGTAATGTGGCTGCCCGGCTCAGAAAGTAGTTGGTGCAGAGTTTGATATTCTTTTACTCTGATCTCTCACCCTCTTTCTTTTAATCATTAAGCTCACTACTAACCAAACTCTTTTTTCCATTTTACCTCATCACACCCACACTTATTTCTTTTAGACTCCTCACACTCAATCACTATTGGATTAACTTCTTGGGTAGAAATCATTGGTTAACGTGATTCCATAGAAGTTCAGTTAATTCCTAGCACAAAGAACCCATATTTCCTATAAAAGCATAATGTTGCTCAGATGATTTAACTATAGCAGTTAAAGCTCATATAGAAATGTCAGATGTAAATATGCTCAGAAATATAATCATGAAGATATGAGCATTTTTAAAACATAGAAGTATTTTCAAACAAGTATATTGAATGAATGAACATGAATGCAAAAGGCTTGTTTGAAAATCTGACATTGTATGAAAATGATCAGAAATGAATGATATAAGAACTAAAGCTTATGGTCAAAAATAACGGTATAGTCTATATGAAACAAAAATATAGACATTCTTGAATGAAACGCTTCGAAATGAAATATCGCTCAAAATTCTTTGAAATACAATCGGGGTGTCTTACCATCGAAAAATATGTTTCAATATGAGACATGGTAAGAACATTTAGAACAAAAAATCAAACCGGTGTGTGTGAATACTTGAAAGTATATAGAAAAGACAATACGGAGGTATTTATCTTTGGAAACACACGGTTTGTTTATCAATTTAGCACAAAAATTAAAATGAAAACATTTAAAATCACACTTCCAAATTATAAAATCTGTTTAAAAATCGGGAAGTGGTTTGAGCATTTAAGAACATGTTTTCTATATCTGAAAGTTGTCCTTCTTTCAGATATATTTGAGATTAAGATAAGAAATTTACCTTTTCACTAAATCTTAATTCTCATGAAGTCATACTTAAGTCAAAATGATATGATCTTGTCATCCTCTCTCATCCTGCACAAGTCTCAAAGTCTAGTAAAAAAAAATTTTATTCACAACATTTATTCAAAAATTAAAAATGACATAAAACAATAAAACGATTAAAGAACGAGTTCTGATTTGAAATAATCAGAAACCATAATCTTACTCCTTTTGACTTGGATTATATGCTCCCCCTAAAATCATGCATCATAAAAAAAATTGTCATTTAAGTAAAATGCAGAAATTAGTTATGTTCTCCCTCAAATAAATGTAGATCATCTAAAATCTTCTCTTACTCCCCCTGAGATCATGAGCAAAAATTTAAAGTGCAGATATCCTTCAAACATAATGATAAAGAAAAATGATGAAAAATAACAATACGTAACTTTAGTAGGTAACAACCGATTACGTCTTAAGATTTAACATACCAAGCTTAGAGACAAGAAAATTAAATCTCTTTTCATCTAAGGGTTTGGTAAATAAATCTGCAAGTTGATAATCTGTTTTTACAAAATAAAGTTCAATTGTTCCTTTTTCTACATTATCTTTAATAAAATGATACCTGACATCAATGTGTTTGGTTTTCGTATGCTGGACAGGATTAGCAGATATCGCGATTGCACTCTTCGAGTCACAATAAATTGGAATTTTATCAAAATTGAATCCATAGTCTCGCAGCTGTGTTCGCATCCACAGGACTTAAGAGCAGCAACTGGCAGCAGCTATATACTCTGATTCAGCAGTCGATGTGGAAACGCATAATTGTTTCTTTGATGCCCAGCTAACGAGCTTGTCTCCAAGGAATTGAACGTGATCTGAAGTACTCTTTCTGTCCAACATGCAACCTGCATGATCTGCATCTGAATAGGCAGTCAGTTGAAACCCAGTATCCTTAGGATACCACAGACCAAGGTCTGCAGTCCCCTTCAGATATCTAAAAATCCTTTTGACAGCAGCCAAATGGGATTCTTTGGGAGCAGCCTGATATCTAGAACATAAGCATGTTGAAAACATAATATCTGGTCTACTAGATGTAAGATACATTAACGATCCTATCATACCTCTATAAGTCCTAACATCAACACTTTTACCCGAAGGATCAGTGTTAATCTTAGTACCTGGTGCCATCGGGGTTCCAATTGATTTACAATTTTCCATTTTGTACTTCCGAAGAATGTCCAAAATGTACTTAGATTGGTTAATGAAAATCCCCGTTGAAAACTTTTTTACTTGTAATCCGAGAAAGAAATTCATATCTCCCATCATACTCATTTGAAAACGTGACACCATGAGGTTAGAAAAGTTTTTGCAAAATTTTGGATTTGTAGAACCAAATATTATATCATCAACATAAATCTGAATAACGATAATATCAACTTTTTTCTTTTTGATGAATAAAGTGGTATCAACCTTACCTTTAGAAAACCGGACTTGACCAAGAATTTAGATAAAACGTCATACCATGCTCGAGGGGCTTGTTTTAAACCATAGAGGGATTTGTCCAAGATATAAACATGATCTGGCTTATCTGAATTGACGAACCCTTCTGGTTGAGACACGTACACTTCCTCTTTAAGAATGCCATTCAAAAAGGCTGTTTTCACATCCATCTGAAAGACTGTGAAATTCTTATGAGCTGCGTAGGCTAGAAACATACAGATTGCTTTTATACGCGCTACTGGAGCATACGTCTCATCGTAGTCTATCTCTTCCTCTTGCCGGTAACCTTTGGCAACAAGTCTAGCTTTGTTCCTTATGACGATACCATCTTCATCCTTTTTATTCCTGAATACCCATTTAGTTCCTATCACTGTTTTACCTTCTGGTTTTGGAACTAATCTCCAAACCTTTAGAGCTTCAAACTGATTGATTTCTTCTTGCATAGCAGATACCCAGTCCGAATCAGCAAGAGCGTCTAATAATCGCGTAGGCTCAATCTTACTAAGAAATGAGTCATGCATACATTGATTAAGAGTCACCGACCTCGTTTGTACAGGCTTGTTGAGATCTCCAATTACTTGATGTAAATGATGCTCTTTGGTCCAGCGATGCTCATGTGGGAGTGGAGTAGATACTGATTGAACATGATCATCATCTAGAAATCCACTATCAGAATCTTCAGTTTGAATAACAGGAGGGTGGTTTGCAGTTGAAGTTTCAGGTGCAGAAGCATCAGTTGGAACAGCAGAATCTGGCTGTTGAGTAGACAATGTATGACACCCAACTGAAACAGTTACTTCTGGCTCAACAGTTTCTCGTATATCTTCAACTGTAGGAGTAATTGTAGGAATGTGAGCTTCTGACTCAACAGGGGATTCTTGTTCAGTTATAACTTCTGAAGTGACTGGATGATTGCAACTTGTGTCTTCAGACCTGTCAGTCACAACAAATTTTGGTATATTAGATCCTAGAAACTCATCATAAAAGAATTCAAATAACAAATCTAAACCAGATAAATGTGAAATAGATGTAGAAGCATTATTCGAATTATTGGCTGTAGAAGCAGGTTCTGGACTGATCTGCCCAGAAGCTAATACTCCAGTGATCATGGGTTCTGAACTGAGTTCTTCAGAAGCCATATCTTCATCGAATGTTACATTAACGCTTTCGACAACTGTCTTTAACTTCTTCAGATAAACACGATATGCTGCCGATGTTGAAGAATAACCAATGAAGATACCCTCGTCCGCCTTAGCACTGAATTTATTCAGACTCTCTCTGTCATTAAGTACAAAACATTTACACCCAAATATGTGAAAATACTTGATTGTTGGTATTCTATTGTTGATCAGATCATATGGAGTCTTTTGAAAACGGCGGTGTATCATGGACCGATTTTGCGTATGACATGCAGTCGACACAACTTCTGCCCACAAGAATAGAGGTAGATCGGATTGGCTAAGCATAGTCCGAGCGGCCTCGACTAGTGTCCGATTTCGCCTTTCGACTACTCCATTTTGTTCAGGCGTTCTAGCAGCAGAATACTGATGTGATATCCCGAACAATTCGAGATATTCTTCAACTATCTTGTTTTTGAACTCTGTGCCGTTGTCCGTTCGAAGAAACTTGACTTGTCGCTGCATTTTCACCTAGGTCGTCTTTAAGAAAGTAATGAGAACTTCGGGCGTCTCATCTTTTGATCGAAGAAATTTGACCCATGTATATCTTGAGTAATCGTCCACAATAACCAACACGTATTTCTTTCCACCCAAACTCTGAGTTCTCATTGGACCACACAAATCCATATGTAACAATTCTAATAGAGAACTAGTGCTTGGTTCAGGCTTCGGTTTATGCGGAGCTCTTTTCATCTTACCCTTCTCGTATTTCAGCTCAGGAAGTCCTTTTACCAATTTCCTACTAACCAGCTTATTGATATAATGAAAGTTCAAGTGTGATAAACGCCTGTGCCAGAGCCAACTTTGCTGCAATGAAGCCTTTGTCATCAAGCAAACTTGATTGTCATTCTGTACCTTTGAAAGATTGATGATATAGAGGTTCATCTTCCGATTTCCGACTAAGAGTTCATTGCCATCTTTCGTACGAACCGAACATCTCTTAGCTTTGAAGTTGACCTCTAACCCTTTATCACAGAATTGACCAATGCTGAATAAGTTGTGCCCCAAGCCTTCGACATAACTCACTTTACTGATCGTTATGTTGTCTTGAATAATGTCACCATATCCTAAGATAGGTGAAAGCTGATCGTTTCCAAATCTGACATTTCCACTGAATTTCTCTGTATAGTTAGACAATAAAGCTTTTTGCCCAGTCATATGCTTGGAACATCCACTGTCCAAGTACCACATATGCCAGGTCTACAAGAGAAATCAGTAAACAATAGATTTAGGTACCCATTTAAAAACGGGTCCTAACAGATTAGCACAAGATTTTGGTATCCATTTGAAAATGGACCTTCTGTTCTTTTGAAAACCTTTAAAAATATTTGATCTTGAAGAATGAACATGATAAGATCCGAACCAATCAGAAGAATTATGAGAGTAGGCAAAATCATTTCTCCGATAATGATAAGATGTAGTAGAAATAGGAGATAATTGAATCAATTGCTTTATTGAATATCGCTTGTAAGAAGTTACAAGGTTTTGTTTATGTGAAGCAAGTTGATCAATTACATCATTATCACTACTAACTGATCTAGTACAAGAATTATCAGAAATTGATTCAGCTATCTCATCATCCTTCCTTTTTGGTCGCCATTCAGTTCGAGCTTTCGACCTTTTCTTGCTTACATCTGAAACAAAAGATTTAGATTTATTAGGAAAAGCAGATTTCTGAGACTGAGTTTTCTTTTGTGTACCATTGTGTTTCTGTTTCTGTAATCGCTGTTTCTTATGTTTCTTACCTTGAGCATAGTAATCAACAGTTACAGAAACTGATTCACCAAACTTAGTTGATGATTCAGCAATATTAACATCACTTGGTAACATTTTTTTATTTATAAGACAAGTAGAATGATCAGGAAGAGAAGCATTGAAGTCAAACATATCAATTTCTTCTATGCACCCATCATCAGAATTAAGAAAATCATTTGCAGACTCAAATAAGTCATCCAAATTATCAGACGAAGTTTGAGGTGCCTTAGAAACTTTAGAACACTTTGTAGATGTAGATTGAAAAATCGTGTTCTTTAATACAGTAGAAAATACACTTTGTTGAATATCAACCAAAAGTTTTTCATCAGATAAAACATTTTCCAACTCAACTATTTTGCTTTCAAGAATGAGTGGAGGAACATAAACCTTTCCAATTGCAGGTTTTGCCTTCAACTCAGAAACAGAATAACTAGCAAAATAATCATTTGAAAGAACTTTTGGTGTTTCTAAAAGATAACTATCATTTAAGTTTGCATAGTTAAATGGTAGCTGCATTTTCTTTACATTCTTTTTATTTTCAGTTTCTTTGGCCTCAACTTCTTCCGGTAATTTGGTAACAAATTTGGGTTTTAAATGAGTATGTTTACCAGCACATGCAAGTAAATCAAAGTTATAAAGTGTCGGTTGTTTTCTGATGGCTTTCTTTAAGTAATGGGGGTTTTGAAAACCAAGTCCCCATTTTTCTTTAACATCAGCCTCTTCGTTAGGTGCATTAAGAAAAATGGTTTGATCTGTTTGTCCTCTTGCGTAAAGTTTAGCTTCCAGACCATTTACCTTCTTATTCAAAAGCTTGTTCTCAACCTGCAGTTTATGAACAATTAGTGCAGATTCTTTCTTCTCAAACTCATACTTAGAAACTTTAACTTCAAAATCAGAAATCTTCTTTTCAAAACAATCTACTTGAGATTTAGAATCAGAAGCAGACTTGCGTAAAGAATCAATCAGATCTTTGTTCCCAATAACCGACTTATTGAGTTCAAATATCTTATTGTTTCTTTTCGCAACTCTGTCTTTTTCTTTCTTCAGTTTTAATTGAAGATCATTAAGCTCAACCATCATAGCTTCCATTTTGGTTACAAAATCTTTTTCAGTTAAGTTTAATACCTCATCAGCTGTCTCATCATCGGACTCATCATACTTTACTTCCTTGCCCATGAGAGGTGAGCAGTTTCTTCCTTCTCTTCCTCCTCACCTTCTGAATGATCTAGCCAAAATTCGTCTTCAGCCATTAAAGCGATGTCTGCTTTTGTTGTTTGGCTAATAACAGCTTGTTCTGATAATACTGAGAGTTGCGAACTTTAGGCTTTCTACAATCCTTTGCAAAATGACCAATCTTGCCACAATTGTAGCATTTAACTGGATCACTTGCTGGCTTTTCTGCAACAGTGTATTCATTCACGAACTTCTTCCTTTCATCAGGTTTGTTCTCAACATATCTGTTCTCTTCATATCTCCTTCCTTCTACCCTTTCTCGGTGCTCATGATTCTTTGAACTTGATGAAGAGTACCTCTGTGAGTTAGATCCCGGCTTCTTGTAAAACTTTTTCTGGAATGCACGGGTTAATAGCAACATAGCCTGTTTGAGGCTTTCTCCATCATCACCATTTGATTCAGATTCAGACTCAGAACTTGTAATCACTTTCTTCTTTTTCTTCTTCTCTTTCTTTTCTTTCTTTTTCTCTCCGGCTACCAATGCAATCGGATCAAGAACCTTTTCAGCCTTCTTTTTCTCAGCTCTTTTCTCTTCCACTTCTTCCTCATTTTGCCTCAGAGTCTCATATACCTCATGTAACGGTATGTCATTTAGATCCTTCATCTATTTCATGCTACGTGTAAGCTTCTTCCATTCTGGTTGTAAGATGCTCAGGAATTTGACATTGTTCTCAAGTTGCTTCTTTTTCATCTTATTCTTGGACAACTCATTCAGAAGCAATACAAACCGTTCATAAGTATCTTCTAAGATTTCATTCTCTTTTGCTTTGAATTCCTCATAACTATTGATGCAATTAGCCACTTTCATTTGATTGGATCCCATCATCATTTTCTGCAACTGATCCCATATCTTTTCTGCAACTGATCCCACATCATTTTCTGCAACTGATCCCACATCTTCTTAGAATTTCCCTTGTAGCTGTCTATTTTGATGTAGATGTCATTCGGAATGCTCTGAAGAAGTAAGGATCTTGCTTGTTTATCTGCTTTGTATAGGCTTTTCTGTTCTTCAGAATACTAAGAGATATCCACTGCCACTGTTTTCATCTTTTGATCTTTTTCCTCATTACCATCTTCACTATCAGACGAATCATCATCTGGTATTTGAACCATGATTGGTGCCATAGGACCTTCTGTGATTGACAGCATAATATTCTCTCCATTTCCATGTCTGTCTATAAAATCAAGGAATCTGTCTTTCCACTGTTCGTACTCTCCTTTGAACAGTACAGGTGGCTTGACATCAGTGCCAATTGAAAGAGCATCTTTGGAAGTCATCTTGTTTAAACCTGTTTGATTTCAATTCAATTCCAAGATTACACTTTCTATCTCTACAATCTCTCTCTAACGAACTCTCTCTCTCTCTGATATTTCTCTCTCTAAAATACAACTGAACTCCACTTCTGTTTGTTGCTTACTTACAAAATATAAAGAATACAAGACTATTTATATCAACAACTAATACAAGGAAAAACAAATACAAAATACATTGACTTTTATTACAAAAGACTTTGACTTTAATGAAAGTTAACTTTCTTCAGCTTTGACTTTCTTGAACTTTGACCTTCAGTCTTCTTGATCTTGTATCCAACATATTTATGCTCTAACACACTGTATTTCCAGAAAGACTACTGGATGGAGTGAGTTCAGTAGTACCATTGCTTATGCTTTGGTCTGCTTGGCCACTGCCAGAAAGTATAATTTTTCAAAAATGATTTTCAATGACCTTGTGTCAAACTTGGGAAACAAAAACAGTTTTATATGTACCCAATATTTGTCCAGGCAGTTATAACCACTGAATTGATGGATATGCCTCAATTTGATGAGGTATATGTACCTAAAATCCCCAAGGGCAAGGTCTTTTCAAAAATGAAGAAATCTCCCATGGACTCGGAAGGAGTTGACACCCCATTGTTCTCTACAATGATGGTGGTGTTCCCCAATCAAGAAGGTATGGCTTCAGGGTCAAGGCCCTCATTAGACCATCCCACTGAAAGCCAATCCCAACCTTCAATCAGTATATCAATACCTCAGTCCCTTCTTCAAAAACCAACTTCACCAATAACCAATACTTAAATCAGGAAAAAGGTAAAGAAGGCTCCTTCCCTTCTTGTACCTTCACCCACAAAGCCTTTATGCCCTCTAATGGAGAATTCGCCATTAGAGAATATATATAGGGAAACCACAGGGGTGTCTCCCAACCCCAAGGAGGTGCTCACTGAGGAGATGAATGAGCATATGGGTGAGTAGGCTGCCACTACTCCTGCTAGCACAGAGGAGGACAATGGTAACATCAATAAGACCTCCCCCATGGCAACTTTGAATGAGCAATCATTCAAAGGTCCCAGGTGCCAAGAAACCAAGGGGGTGGAGGGTGCTTCTGCTAGGCAGAAGACTTCCACTACAAATTGTTCCAATGATCCTTCAAAAGGGGGTTACACTCCTGGAGAAGGTGAGGATAGATATAACTACCAAGAATTGATGGATACAATGGAAACATTAATTTGGATGTCATGAAACAAGGCAAAGACATAGAAGAGATGAAATTGGTAATTCTGTCTCAACAAGTACAGATTACTAAATTGAAGAAAATGGTGACAAGTTTGGTGCACAAGAAGAGGAGAAGAGAGTTTGTTTTGAAGAAGAGAACAAGTGCTAATGATGCTTTCAACAAGGGGGAGAATCAAGAGGCTGAAGCAGAAAAGGAAAGTACATCTGAGATGGGATTTGATTTTGAGGGGGAGAAAATAACAGAAACAGAACCAGAAGCAGCAGAAACAGATGAGGTTCAAACAACAGTAGAAACAAAATCACAAGCAGCAGTAACAGAACAGGTAGCAGCAGTAACAGGGCTATCTGTTGAAGAATTGGAAATTGCAGAAACGTTGTTAAAAGCCAAGAATGAGACTCCTAAGGCTACTCAAAAGACCAAGGGAGTGGTCATTAAAGAAGGAGGCCTTGAAAAGAAAAGAAAAGAAATGAGTGAGGCAGATTTGAAGGATGTAAAGGGAAAAGCTAAGATGGTTGAATCTGAACAACCCATAAAGAAGAAAACTCAGATAGAGTTAGATGCAGAAGTGGCAAAACAGCTTCAAGCTGAGATGGAAAAGGAAGAACAACTCCAAGCTGAAAAAGACAGAGAGCTTGCACTGGAGATGGCTAAAAATCTAAATGAAGAGTATCAAAAGAGCATGCAAACTGCAGCTGAGGCCAAGAAGAGATTAGTGACAATATCGAAGCAAAGAATGCCAATCAAGAAGCAGAAAAGACAACCCTTCAAGACCTTTTTGGCCAATCAAGAAAGGAGAAAAATGATCAACTTTCTGAAAGGCTCAATTGGTGTAAAGGGAGAAATGTATACTAACATGGCATACAGCAAGGTTGAGGAGCTATATAAGAAGGAAATGGCTAAGCTTCAAGGGGACTCCTCTCAAAGGGAAGAAGCTGAAAGAAGGATGAAAGAGAGGCATGATCTCAACATCCAACAACCCTTCCCTAGGGAATCCACTCCTACAAAAGACAAGGCTGAAGGCACTAAAGAAGAGAATATTACTGTGGAAGCCAAATC
This sequence comes from Arctium minus, assembly GCA_954870635.1. Classification (NCBI taxonomy): domain Eukaryota; kingdom Viridiplantae; phylum Streptophyta; class Magnoliopsida; order Asterales; family Asteraceae; genus Arctium; species Arctium minus. Next base: position 79,713,914 of record OX941083.1, on the reverse strand, counting down.
TGCAAAAAGAGTAAATACCATAGCCTCTAAGAAACAATCTAAGAAGCCAAGGATTGAAGAATCAGAAAGAGAGGCAGAATCTTCTATTCCACCTTCAGCAGAACCAGAGCAGAATCCAGAACCATTTGTGGCAGATCATACAGAGCAACCTAGTCAAAGTGCACAGCAAACAAGTCAGTCTGATGAACATATGGGGCTTTATATGACTTTAATAGAACCATTACAGGTTGTTCCCATTTCTGTGAAAGCACCATAAGTCATCTTTTGGGATATTCTGAGGGACAACAGAAAGGAGTACTTTAGACTCAAAAGAGTTGGTGATGTGTTTGAAGTCTAATCAACTTGGGGCAAAGTGATCAGAAGTTGTTCCAGGGCTGACCTAGAAGAAATGCATAAAGTGGGAATAAAGTTATATGAGCCTGTGATGAAAGGAACTGAAGAAAGTCTACTCAAGATTGCAATGGAATACTTGTGTATTATGTTTGAACCAGAAAAAGTGGTGCACAGGATAAAGGATCTACATCATGGGTATGTGTTTAAGAAGATTGATAAGTGGATACTACTGTGGTGTATACATGATCACAATAGATAACTGTTATCATGAATACTACCTGGTGTACAAAGTATATGATCATAGCAAGGAGAAGCTGAATGGGATGCTGAAAGCTAAGCTAGTGTGTGCAAAGGAATCAGAAATGGCCAGAATTGTGGTAAGAAGGACAATCAATCAAAGTCTGGGTCTGAATTCAAATTTGAGCAACTAAGCTATAGTGTTGAAAGCATCTTGAAGACCATAATTGAAGAACTTGACTTCTCTTCCTAAAAGTCAAGTTAGGGGGAGATTGTTGAGAATTAAAGAATTGCTTAAGTATGGTTAATGCTGCTAGCACAACTGATTACTACTGCTAGTAGATTTAATACTGCTTGACAAGTTAGTACTGCTATTTCAAAAGTTAGTACTGTTTGGAGAGTTAGTACTGCTAGTAGTTAGTACTGCTGAAGTTAGTACTGTCAGATTAAAGTTAATACTGTTGAACACAATTACTACTGCTGAGTATTTTAATGCTGCTGAAGAAGGTTAGTGATGCTTATGAGATGAAGACTCAGTATGGAAGGAAGACAGCTGTATAGAAGACTTGCTAAAGTATAGAAGATAATTATGGACTGAAGATCAAATGTATTTTGATAATTATCTTGTAATGTGTCTTGTATAAATAGTATAGAAGTCTATGATAGAATTAACTTTTGATAATTCTGAATTTTTGTTTTCATAGAGAGAATTAACCTCAAGGTTTAGAACCCTAGTTCTAGAGAAGTAGAATTCGTATTGGTGAGCCTATTCATCAATATTGAGGTTTTGTTTGAAATCTTGTAACTTTAATCATTCAATAAAGTTTACAAGATTGTGATTTCTGATTCACTGTTACATTGAGTATTGAATATTAAAGTGTTATTCCGCAACTTCTTTAATATTGTTTCTGAGTTCATTATTCTTGTTAAGAATTAGATCCTGACAGCAACAAAGTTGGTTATGGCATCAAAGGCTTTCTCACCAGAATTTTTGATACATAAACAAACTGGTCATGGGAAAGTTAGTAAGGGGACTTCCTGAGCTCAAATACGTTAAAGAACATTTGTGCGCAACGTGTGAGAAGCGTAAGATGAAGAGAGACGCTCATAAGCCGAAACCTGAGCCTAGTACGAGTTCATCCTTAGAACTTCTGCATATGGATCTCCGTGGTCCTATGTGTACCGAAAGCATAAACGACAAGAAATATGTTTTAGTGATTGTGGACGATTACTCTCGGTATACTTGGGTCAAATTTCTGAGAACAAAGGATGAGATGCCCGAAGTCATCATCACATTCTTAAAGACTACCCAAGTCAATCTTCAAAATACAATCAAGCTTCTACGAACAGACAATGACACAAAATTCAAGAACATAATTGTTGAAGATTATCTGGAATCGATCAGAATAATACATCAGTTTTTTGCTGCCAGAACGCCAGAACAGAATGGAGTCGTAGAAAGATAGAATCGAACGCTAGTCGAGGCCGCTCGTACAATGCTAAGTCAAGCGAATCTACCTCTGTTTCTATGTGCCGAAGTTGTCTCGACTGCTTGCTACACGGGGAATCGATCCATAATCCATCGTCGGTTTGGTAAAACACCATATGCTTTAATTATTAATAGAATACCTAGCATCAAACATTTTCATGTCTTTGGATGCAGGTGCTTTGTACTAAAGGCAGAAGAAGGCATCTTTATCGGCTACTCTCAAACGTCTGCAGCCTGTAGAGTAGATTTGAAGAAGTCAAAGACTATAGTAGAGAGCGTAAACGTCACATTTGATGATGAAATGGCTTCTATTCAAGAAAGTTCAGAACCCGTTATAACTGGTGTACTAGCTTCTGGGCAGATCAGTCCAGAACTTGTGCCTACTGCGAATAAATCAGATGAAGTGTCATCGTCTACTTGACATTTATCTGATTTAGATATTTTGTTTGAATTATTTTATGATGAATTTCTTGGAACTAAAGTTTCTAAACCTGTTGTGGTTGACAGATCAGAAGATTCACGAAGAAATCAACCAACCACTTCAGATATATCTTGTAACACCCCGACTTTCGTTTGGTTTTGTGTTGATGAAAGAAGGAAAAAGGGCTTCCTGCGCTGGTGTACAGGGCGCAGGGGTCATGCGTCCTTCTTCAGAAAGAACACACGGGTCCTGCGAAAGGTCAGGGGCGACGACAGTTGGCTACGCATGGGTCGTGCGTTGTCCTTCAGCATGAACTCATGGGTCGTGCGTCGTGCCAGGGGCTACATCAGCGTGGGTTTAATGAGACTTTTTCCCCCAAAACTCATTCATTTCTCATTTCATCTTTCAAGTCTCTCTCTCTCAAACCTCCTCCCTCCTCATTTACTCCTCTAGGGTTTCTCCAACCACCAATCTTCCCATTTATTGCTTGAATCAAGTGTTCCATTCAAGGTTTCGGGTTTGAAGCTTTACCTCCATTGTCATCTTCTCCAAGAGGTCCAACCTAGCATTTTAGGTTTTCTTCTAAAACCTACTTGGTGAGTTCCTACTATCATTTTACAAACTTTATACATATCAAAGGTTACATTTTGAACTCCTATATATCTCCATGGTTTTGCATCTAAGTTTATAGCATTTTGACCTAACTTGAGTTTTTGGGATATTTTTGGGTTCCTAATCATTTTCTTGAAATGTAAAGGGTTTAATCTTATTGAAAGTAAAATGGAGATTTACTTGCACATTTATGTGATTTACCGGAATTGATGTATATAAACTCATTTTATGATTTTCGTTCTTATCAGCAGTTAAATTTGATAAAGGCATTTTGGTCATAAATGTTTTTGGAAGTTATATGTTTAGCTTTGTTTAGTCACACATGTTATTGTGACAAGTTTAGACTATTACTAGTGGATCCCAAGGTTTTGAGTCAACTTATATTATTGGGATGTCTTTTCCCCATTTTGTAGCTATGGATGCATTTGATCCTCGAGGGCCTTTATGGTACGGTTATGTGAGACCGGTTACTAGTCATGGATCAAATGTAGTCCTAGTGAACGAGTATGACTTGGTTTCCTCGGGGGTCCTCCCTCACATCTTAGCACATTCCGAAGTGTTCGTGGCCATGGATTCCAAGTATTTAGCTCACAACTCGGGTCATGGCCTACTTTTGTGTTCCGTCACCATCCTTGGTAAATCTGGTATCCCCCGTCATCGCGAGATAAGCTTTTGGACCGATTGTCCTTTCTTGATACAGATCTTCTTTTGTGAACTAAAATTCTTGAAAAGATTTACTTATGTTACAATTGTTTATATCTCTTGAAATCTATAAACTCTATGTTCTCACTAGGGTTTAAGCCTAACACTTTTTCTCAAATGATATGTATAACAGGTTCCCTTAGCGGTGGGGTGTCATGGTCGTGAGTGACGAGCATGTCTTAGAGGCATTTTTGAGATGACTTGTAGTCGTTGTTGGGCATTGTTTAAGTCCCATCTTTTGGTGATTTTAGATCGACAACCGATGTAATCTAGATAGATGCATTTAGATTAGTTTGTTGTTGATTTCCATATCCGTTCTCAGGTTTTGTAAAGGTTTAGTACTATACCCCTTTTTGGGAGTTTTATACCAAGTGCGAAGTCATATTGCCTATATTTCCGAAGTTTTATTTCACTGTGATTTTTAGGGTGTTACAAGTTGGTATCAGAGCTCTAGTTTAAGTGAAATAGACATGAATGTAAGATGTCTAGACTTAGGATGAGTATTTTAGGCAATGATTGTGAGTTGGGTAGAAATTCTAAGATGGGTCAGTCTTAGAGTCGACGGAAGTTATGTTCATCAAGCGTTGTGATGATGGTAACGAGAACTCTTATGTGTTATATGTTCATAATCTCAATTAGCTAATGTTATTATGAGGATATTTTACGTGAGTGTGCTCAGTTTACTATTAGTATGACAATTGGTAGATGTATCTGTACGTTCCTTTCGTGTTTAATTCTGTTAACCTCTTTCTCGTGCTTGTGTGACAGCCATTTCTCAGTTATGGTGAACACACGTAGTCGTCAGTTAGACGTCGAAGACCTTCGCGACGATAGTTCGCCAGAGCGGAACCAGGTGGTCAGAGTACCGGCGGTTGTTCCTCCCGGTATGCCACCAATATTTACTGGGGAGGTTGAGCAGGTACCTCGGGTGGAGTTGGCATCCACCAACCCAGTTGTGTAAGTGGCGAACCCGCAAAACGACATGATGGCCAGCCTCATGCAGATGGTATCGACGGCTATGGAGAAGCAACAAGAGGCGTTCATGAAAGTGTTAGAAGACCGCGATGCTAGTCTCAAGAGAAATGAGACGGTCGCAGAGAATGTTGTTGTTCTTGGTTCGGGCGGCGCAGACAATGGGGTTAGAACTAAAGAACACAGAGTGGTTGGTGCTCCAAGGGGTGGGAAGAGTTGCTCGTATAAATCCTTTCTGGGGTGCGGGCCGCCGGAATTCTCCGGTTCTGACGACCCCGTTATGTGCGTGAAGTGGATTAGAGCCGTCGAGCAAGCTTTCGGCTCCGCCGAATGTGGTGACGATCAGAGGGTGCGGTTTCGCACTCAGTTGTTGAGAGATGCAACACTCACCTGGTGGGATGTTACTCAATCCACTCTCTCTCCTACCGTTTTGGCTCAGTTGTGTTGGGCCGAGTTCAAAAGAAAGCTTATGGAAGAATTCTGCAGCGAAAGATCGATGGACCGCATCGAAAAAGAGTTTCGATCCCTAGTGAAGGGAAACTTGACGGTGAGGGAGTACACCCGTCAGTTCATGGACAAGCTGAGGTTGGTGGGGCATGTGGCCCTAACGGAGAAAGATAAGATGAAGGCTTATCTTAATGGCCTGCCAGCGGACTTGTTGTCTATGGTCCACAATTCTAAGGCCTCCAATCTTCGTGAAATGGTTGAAGAAACTCAATTCATGGAGGAATTATTCGCGAGAAGCAAGGTTGAGAAAGTTGTGGTGGTTCCTGAGAAGAGAAAATGGGAGAGAAATTCCGCTCCCCCTAAGAGGACTCGATCTTTTGTCGCGAACCGAAACTTCAACAACAGCAACCAAGAGGCTAAGTGGTGCCAGAGGTGCCGGTTCAAGCATCATGGTAACTGTAACTCCACTCCGCGATTTTGCGGCAAGTGTGGTAAGAATGATCACATCGCCCGCGACTGCTCTGTCACGGGGATGGTCTGCTTCGAGTGCAAGGCACCGGGGCACATAAAGAGAGATTTCCCGAAGCTCAAGTCGGGTAGCGCACCGGAAAAGAGAGAGAACCCAACTAGGGTTCCGGATCGAGCATTTCATATGACGGCCGAAGAGGCCAAGGCATCCGTCGATGTGGTATCGGGTACGTTTCTTCTAAACCCCGTACCTGCTCGTGTGTTGTTTGATTTTGGTGCCAGTCTCTCGTTTATATCTGAATTATTTCGTCAAAAGATTTCCATGCCTACTACTAGTCTAGAGGATGCGTTAGTGGTAGAAATAGAAAATAGTAGTCAAGTTTTGATCCGCGATGTTCTGAAGATGTGTACCCTCGGTATCAAAGGGAGAGAATTACCGATTGATTTGATGCAGATGGCTATCGGAGGTTTTGATGTGGTGGTCGGCATGGATTGGTTAGCAAACAATCATGCCAAGATCGTATGTTCCAAGAAGTTAATTCGACTTCCCAATCGATGTGGCGAAGTCGTTGTCATCTATGGTGAGAAGAGGAAAGGTGAAGTGGCGTTAATCACGATGGCAAAGGCACGCAAGTGCTTGGTAAAAGGATGCCCGTCTTTCCTACCCTACGTGATCTACGCCAAGTTTGATAAGTCAAAGCTTGAAGATGTGAAGATAGTGCGGGAGTATCTCGATGTATTTTCGGACGACTTGCCCGGGATAGCACCCGATCGACAAGTGGAGTTTCGGATTGATCTCATACCGGGAGCGGCTCCTATTCCGAGAGCTACTTACCGTTTGGCGCCATCGGAGATGCAAGAGATGATGGCACAACTCCAAGAACTTTTGGAGAAGGGTTTAATAAGACCGAGCTCGTCGCCTTGGGGAGCTCCGGTCTTGTTTGTCAAGAAGAAGGATGGCACGATGAGGATGTGCATCGATTACCGTTAGTTGAACCAAGCAACGGTGAAGAACAAGTACCCGCTACCAAGGATAGACGACATGTTCGATCAACTCCAAGGAGCAGGGTGTTTTTCCAAAATCGACTTACGTTCGGGTTATCATCAGGTGAAGGTGAGAGAAGAAGACGTTCCGAAGACAAATTTTAGAACGCGTTATGGCCATTACAAGTTTCTCATGATGCCTTTCGGCCTAACTAATGCACCAGTGGTGTTTATAGACTTAATGAACAGGGTGTGCCAACCTTTTCTCGACAAGTCGGTCATCGTATTCATTGATGACATACTCGTGTACTCCAAGAGCGAGTTAGAGCATAAGCAGCACCTTCGCGAAGTTCTAGAAGTGTTGAGGGAAGAGAGATTGTACGCCAAGTTCTCCAAATGAGACTTTTGGCTTGATGAGGTACAATTCTTGGGTCACATTGTCACTCGAGACGGGGTGAAAGTGGACCCCTCCAAGATTGAAGCCATGATGAATTGGGAGCCTCCCAAGAGTCCGTCCGAACTCCGAAGTTTCTTGGGTTTGGCGGGTTACTACCGAAGATTTATTCAAGACTTCACGAAAATCGCTTCTTCATTGACGGCTTTAACTCGGAAGAATGTAAAGTTCGATTGGACCGAAACGCAAGAGAAGGCATTCCGGATTCTGCAAAAGAAGTTGTGCGAAGCTCCAATCTTGTCGTTGCCCGAAGGGTTAGAAGACTTCGTGGTTTACACCGACGCTTCAAAGATGGGGTTGGGTTGTGTGTTGGTGCAAAGGGGCAAGGTGATTGCTTAAGCATCGAGACAACTCAAGATTCATGAGAGGAATTACCCTACCCATGATCTGGAGTTAGCAGCGGTGGTTTTCGCCTTGAAGCTTTGGCGACACTACCTCAATGACACGAAATGTACCCTCTTCACAGATCACAAGAGCCTAAAGTATGTCTTTGATCAAAAAGAGTTGAATATGAGGCAAAGGCGGTGGCCCGAGTTTCTCAAAGATTACGATTGTGAATTGCTTTACCATCCCGGTAAGGCGAACGTGGTGGCCGATCCGCTAAGTCGGAAGGACTATAGAAGAAGTATTCGGGTTACCCATTCGAGAAAAAGTTTCCTAAAACTCTTCGAGGTCACGATACCATTTGGGTAATAGTCGATAGATTGACAAAGAGCGCTCACTTTCTAGCCATGCGTGAGACCTTACCGATGGACAAGTTAGCAAAACTGTATGTTGATGAAGTGGTCTCGAGGCATGGTGTACCATTGCCGATCGTATCGAATCGCGATAGTCGGTTAACTTCGAATTTTTGGGATGGTTTTCAGAAAGAGCTAGGTACGCGAGTGAAGTTGAGTACGACTTACCATCCACAAACGACGGGCAAAGCGAGAGAACGATTCAAACGTTAGAAGACATGTTAAGGTCTTGTGTCATCGATTTCGGGGGTAGTTGGGACTCTCACCTACCTTTGGTGGAATTTGCTTACAACAATAGCTACCACTCGAGTATTGGGATGACACCTTTTGAAGCATTGTACGGACGGAAGTGCCGAACTCCCGTGTGTTGGCTCGAAGCGGGAGAGAAGCAATTCGCCGGACCTGAAATTGTACAAGAGACGTCCGATAAGGTCAAGGGCATTCGTGAAAGATTGAAAGCGGTTCAGGATCGGCAGAAGAGCTATGCCGATAAGAAGAGGCGACCGATGGAATTCCAAGTGGGCGACAGGGTAATGCTCAAGGTATCGCCATGGAAGGGCATTATTAGGTTCGGAAAAAGTGGGAAGCTGAGTCCCCGTTTCCTTAGACCTTTTAAAGTACTTAAACGAGTGGGGATGTAAGCCTACCAATTGGAACTGCCGCCGGAGTTATGTAGAATCCACAACACGTTCCATATCGGTTACCTTAGGAAGTGTCATACCTCTCTCCGAATTGAGAGTGGATGAAGGTAACCGTTGTGTAGAAGAACACGACGCCATCTTAGAGAGAAAGTCTAAGAAACTGCGTCACAAGGAAGTCACTATGGTCAAGGTGTAATGGAAGCATCATCGGGGAGCCAATGTGACGTGGGAAGCCGAGGAAGATATGAAGCAAATATATCCTCATCTCTTCGAGTAACTGAGATTTCGGGGACGAAATCATTCCCAAGTTGGGGAGGATTGTAACCCCCCGAATTTTGTTTGGTTTTGTGTTGATGAAAGAAGGAAAAAGGGCTGCCTGCGCTGGTCTACAGGGCGCACGGGTCGTGCTTCCTCCTTCAGAAAGAACGCAGGGGTCGTGCGCAAGGTCAGCGGCGACGGCAGTGGGTTACGCACGGGTCGTGCGTTGTCCTTCAGCATGAACGCACGGGTCGTGCGTCCTGCCAGGGGCTACATCAGCGTGGGTTTAATGACACTTTTTCCCCTAAAACTCATTCATTTCTCATTTCATCTTTCAAGTATGTCTCTCTCAAACCTCCTCCCTCCTTATTTACTCCTCTAGGGTTTCTCCAACCACCAATCATCCCATTTATTGCTTGAATCAAGTGTTCCATTCAAGGTTTCGGGTTTGAAGCTTCATCTCCATTGTCATCTTCTCCAAGAGGTCCAACCTAGCATTTTAGGTTTTCTTCTAAAACCTACTTGGTGAGTTCCTACTATAATTTTACAAACTTTATACATATCAAAGGTTACATTTTGAACTCCTATATATCTCCATGGTTTTGGATCTAAGTTTATGGCATTTTGACCTAACTTGAGTTTTTGGGATATTTTAGGGTTCCTAATCATTTTCTTCAAATGTAAAGGGTTTGATCTTATTGAAAGTGAAATGGAGATTTACTTGCACATTTATGTGATTTATCGGAATGGATGTATATAAACTCATTTTATGATTTTAGTTCTTATCAGCAGTTAAACTTGATAAAGGCATTTTGGTCATAAATCTTTTTGGAAGTTATAAGTTTAGCTTTGTTTAGTCACACATGTTATTGTGACAAGTTTAGACTATTACTAGTGGATCCCTAGGTTTTGAGTCGACTTATATTATTGGGATGTATTTTCCCCATTTTGTAGTTATGGATGCATTTGATCCTTGGGGGCCTTTATGGTACGGTTATGTGAGACCGGTTACTAGTCATGGATCAAATTTAGTCCTAGTGAACGAGTATGACTTGGTTTCCTCGGGGGACCTCCCTCACATCTTAGTACGTTCCGAAGTGTTCGTGGCTATGGATTCCAAGTATTTAACTCACAACTCGGGTCATGGCCTACTTTTGTGTTCCGTCACCACCCTTGGTAAATCGGGTATCCCCCGTCATCACGAGATGAGCTTTTGGACCGATTGTCCTTTCTTGATACAGATCTTCTTTTGTGAACTAAAATTCTTGAAAAAATTTACTTATGTTACAATTGTTTATATCTCTTGAAATCTATAAACTGTATGTTCTCACTAGGCTTTAAGCCTAACACTTTTTCTCAAATGATATGTATAACAGGTTCCCTTAGCGGTGGGGTGTCATGGTCGTGAGTGACGAGCATGTCTTAGAGGCATTTTTGAGATGACTTGTAGTCATTGTTGGGCATTGTTTAAGTCCCATCTTTTGGTGATCTTAGATCGACAACCGATGTAATCTAGATAGATGTATTTAGATTAGTTTGTTGTTGATTTCCATATTCGTTCTCAGGTTTTGTAAAGGTTTAGTACTATACCCCTTTTTGGGAGTTTTATACCAAGTGCGAAGTCATATTGCCTATATTTCCGAAGTTTAATTTCACTCTGATTTTTAGGGTGTTACATATCTACTGAATCAAATTCCCTGATTTAGTAAGAGATTCCAATTCAAACGTCTACTCCAACAGTTGAAGCTATGAACATTAATGAAGAGACAGAAGTTGCTGACTTAGTTGGTTGCACTGTAACGACTAATCAACAACCAGATACTGTTGTACCAACTGAACCTTCTGCACATGATACTTCAACTGTACCCCTATCAAATACTAAGCAAACTGATGAAGCTGAAAGTGGATTTCTAGATGACAATCATGATGAATTTACATCAAATCCACTCCCTCATGAACATAGGTGGACCAAAGAGCACCTGATAAGTCAGATCATTGGAGATCCATCTAAACTGGTGCAAATTAGGTCTGCTACATTAAATAAGTGTATGCATGACTCATTTCTAAGTAAAATAGAGCCAACTCGCGTATTTGAAACTCTAGCCGACTCAGATTGGGTAACTGTGATGCAAGATGAGCTGAATCAGTTCAAAGCATTAAAAGTCTGGAGACTCATGCCTAAGCCAGAAGGTAAAACCATTATCGGCACGAAATGGGTATTCAAGAACAAAAAGGACGAAGATGGTATCGTGATCAGAAATAAAACAAGACTAGTGGCTAAGGGATATAGGCAAGAAGAAGGTATTGACTATGATGATCCTTATGCTCCAGTGGCGCGCATCGAAGCTATAAGAATGTTTCTCGCTTATGTCGCTCACAAGAACTTCACCGTCTACCAGATGGACGTGAAGATTGCCTTTCTTAACCGCATACTGAAGGAGGAAGTCTACATCTCACAGCCTGAAGGCTTTGTCAATCCAGAGAAACCGAATCATGTTTATATTCTGGACAAAGCTCTTTATGGACTGAAGCAAGTCCCTCGAACCTGGTACGGCGTATTATCTAAATTCCTAGTCAAGTGTGGCTTCTCAAAAGGTAAGATCGATACTACTTTGTTTATTAAAAAGAAAAAAAGCCGATATCATTCTAATTCAGATTTATGTGGATGACATCATATTTGGCTCAACAAATCTAAAATACTGTAAGAATTTTTCTAACCTCATGGTGTCAAGATTTCAGATGAGTATGATTGGAGAGATGAATTTCTTTCTCGGATTACAAGTCAAACAGTTTTCAACGGGGATTTTTATCAATCAATCAAAGAACATTTTCGATATTCTTAGAAAATTCAAAATGGAAAATTGTACACCTATTGGAACCCCGATGGCACCGGGAACTAAAATTGGCACTGATCCTTCGGGTAAAGCTATTGATGTTAGAACCTATCAAGGTATGATTGGTTCTTTGATTTATTTTACTTCTATAAGGCCAGATATAATGTTCTCTACATGTCTATGTGCTCGATATCAGGCTAATCCAAAAGAATCCCATTTGTCTGTAGTCAAAAGAATTTTTAGATATATGAAGGGCACTGTAGATCTTGGTATGTGAAATCCTAAGGATACAGGTTTTGAACTGACAGCGTATTCAGATGCAGACCATGCAGGCTGTATGCTGGACAGGAAAAGTACATCAGGGAACATACAATTTCTAGGCGATAAACTCGTGAGTTAGGCGTCAAAGAAACAACTCTGTGTATCCACATCAACAGCTGAGGCAGAATATGTCGTTGAGGCGATTTGTTGTTCTCAAGTGTTGTGGATGAGAACTTAACTCCGAGATTATGGCTTCAAATATAACAAGATCCCGATATACTGTGATTCGAATAGCCTATCTCCATATCTGCGAATCCTTTTCAATACACGAAGACCAAACACATCGACGTACGATATCACTTTATCAAAGATAATGTGGAAAAGGTACAATATAACTTTATTTTGTAAACACCGATTATCAACTTGAAGATTTATTTACCAAGCCTCTGGAGGAAAAGAGATTTAATTTTCTCATTTCAAAACTTGGTATGTTAAATCTCAAGACATAATCTGTGATTACCTACTAAAGTTTTTGTTATTGATATTTTTCTTCATTTCTTTATTCTTAATCTGAAAGATATCTGCACTTAACATTTGTTCATGATATCAGGGGGAGTGAGAGGAGAATTTAAGATGATCTACATACGTTTGAGGGGGAGTTCATATTTTTGCATATATTTATCACTGGTAAATTTTTTTTGATGCATAATTGCAGGGGGAGTAAAAGAGATAAGGAGTATGGTATATGATTTCTGATTATTTCTGATCAGAACTCGTACATGCAAAGTTTTATTGTTTTCTGTCATTTACTTTTTAATAAATTTTTATGAATAAAACTTTGTACTTTGACAGACTTTTGATTTTTGCAGAAATGAGAGAGAGCTTACATGATCATATCATATATGACTTAGAGCTGACTTGATGAGATTTAAGACTGATCAAAAGGTTTATTTCTAATCTTAATCTCATACGTGTCTGAAAGATGGACAACATTCAGATATGAAAACATGTTCTTAAATGTTCAAACCACTCCTGATTCTTAAAACGATATCATGAATATAGAAGTGTGATTTTAAATGTTTTCATGTTATATGTGCTTAATTGATTAATAAACCGTGTGTTTCCAAAGATAAATACTTGTTGTTGGGAACTAAAGAATTCATCAAGTATGGTTAATACTGCTGAGTGTTACTACTGCTAGTATTATTAATACTGCTAGTCATAGTTAGTACTGCTAGTAGTTAGTACTGCTTAGTAGTTAATGCTGCTAGAAGGAAGTTAATGCTGCTGAAGATTAATACTGCTTATATGATGAAGATTCGTATGAAAGGATATACATGGAAGCTTAGAGATATACATAGAAGATATACTGAAGATATTTTATTTATTGTAATTATCTTTGTATTCAGTATATATATTGTATAGTTTAGAATAAAAAAAAAATTTTTTTTTTTTTAAGTTATCATTCTTTTAGAGAGAAAATCAACCTCAAGGCATAGATCCTAATTCTAGAGAAGTAGAATTCGTATTGGTGAGCCTGTTCATCAATATTGAGGTTGAGTGTGTAATCTTGTAACTTCAAAGCATTCAATATAAGTTTACAGTTTGTTCTTCATATCTACTGTGTTGATTTCATTGAATATCAAAGTGTTATTCCGCAAACTTCTTTGATATTGTTTCTGAGAATTAATTCTTGTTGAGAATTCGATCCTGACAAGTGGTATCAGAGCCTAACTCTCTCAGAATCAGTTATTCATCATGGAAAATCTTACAGAATCAAGCAGTACTTTGGTTTCTAAGGTTCCAATGCTCAAACCAAGTGAGTTTGACATGTGGAAGATCAGAATCAGACAATATATTCTTCTCACTGACTACTCAATGTGGGATATCATTGAGAATGGTCCTTCTGAAGCTGGAAGGATAGGACCAGATGGGAAAAGACCTCCACCAAAGACAGATGGTGAGAGGAAGATCAGACAGACAGAGATGAAGGCTTTGAGCACTCTGCTCTTGGCTATTCCCAATGAATATCAGCATCAATTTTGCAACTGCACTGATGCTCAGATTCTCTGGAATGCTCTAGAGAAAAGATTTGCTGGAACTAAGAGCATCAAAAGAAATCAGAGAGATGTTCTAAAGCAACAGTATGAGAACTTCACTTCCACAAAGAATGAGTCTATGACTCAAACTTTTGACAGGTTCAATAAACTCATAGGTGAACTGGCTACTGTAGGAGTGAAGATGGAACAAGATGATATCAACAGAAACTTCCTCAGATCTCTTGGGGATGAATGGACTATGTACACTGTCTCATATAGACAGAGTGACAATCTGGAAGAGAAAGAACTTGATGATCTATATAATGATTTAAGAGTTTTTGAAACTGAGGTAGAAACCAAGAAGAAGCCCTCTGGTTATATTTACAATGCTGCACTTCTTTCATCATCCACTGATACTACTGCCAACCCTGAAGCAACTAGTACTGCCAGTGGAGTAAGTTCAGAAAAAGGAACTGAAACTATCTTTGAAGCCTTTTTGTCCAGTCATAGCAGCAATTCACTGATAAATGATGATCTTGATCAAATTCACCCTGATGATCTGGAGGAGATGGATATTAAATGGCAGATGGCCATGTTATCCATGAGGGTGAAAAAGTTCATTAAAAGAACTGGAAGAAATAACTTCTCTCAAAGAAGAGAAGATGGAGCTGGTTTTGACAAAACCAAGGTGGAATGTTATAAGTGTCACAAGAAAGGACACTTTGCTAGAGAATGCAGGAGTGTTGTTCCAAACAATAACCACCAACAAGCTCAGAATGGAGGATACAATCAGAACAAGAATCCTGCTCAAGCCCTTGTTTCTCAACAAGGAATGGGATTTGACTGGAGTGATCAAGCTGAGGAAGCCATTCAGAACCAAGCTCTTATGGCAGAAGTGTCTGATCTCCCTACTGAGGTAAGTTCTAATCTTTGTACTAAATCTTGCATTGACACTGTTACAAGATACAGGGATCACAATCAAAGTATGTGTGATGATCTCAAAAGATTAGAAAAAGACAGAAGAGATTATGTGTTAATAGTAGAGAGATTTGAAGAGCAAATCAAAGGCTTTCAAGCTAATGAACTTCAACACTCTTATGACACAAACTATTGGAAGTGGGAAAAGAATGAGTTAGAAACCAAACTGTCTAAGTCCTTAGAAGAGAATGATAGACTGAAAGAGGAACTGTCAAAAGTTAAGCTTGACATAGACAAGTTTTCCTATGCTTCAAAAGCAATGGACTCTCTTCTAAAGGCTCAGATACATGATAAGATGAAGCCTGGCATTGGATACAACAATACACCCCCTCCTTACAATAATAACTATATTTCTCCTACATCAGACTTGTTAGAAACTAAGGAGAAAAAGGACTTGTCTGAAGAAGCATTTAAGATAGATCCTTTGGATGAGGTAGTAGTTAAGGATTTGACTGAGAAAGGAGCAAGTGAGAACAGTGATAATAATGTGAGTAAAAAGATGCCATTAGAAAACAATATTATCACCAATGAGGGATGTGGAAAAATCTGGGTCAAGTCCAAGGAGATAGAGAAGACTAAAGGAAATGATAACAAGGTCCATTACAAACAAACCACAGTTGTGAATCCTGGATCTTGTAAACAGTGTGATTGCAATAAAGCCAAGAGCCTAAATTCTGGTTTAAAAAGAGGAAATCAAAGAAACTGGAATAATCAATGGGCTCAGAAACAAGGAGTTGATCTGAATAAAATCAATAGACCAAAACCTTGTTTTATATGTGGCAAGTTGAATCATTTGGCTAAGTATTGTTACTTTAACCCTATTAACCAACAGATGAACTTTCAAAGATTTGTGCAAAAATCTGTTGGTTATAGGAAGGCTGGAAAGAAAAATGTGATAAAGAAATCTATTGAAAGTAAAGGCACTTTAAAGAAAAAGATTTTAAAAGAAAGTGTCAAAATGTGGGTACCTAGAAGTACTAACAGTGTTAGTACTGCTAACAATATTAGTACTGCTAACAGTGTTAGTACTGCTGAAAATATTAATGCTGCTAATACTCTTAATACCTCTTCAAAGGTTAATACTGCCAACACAGTTACTGCTGCTAACACAGTTACTACTTCTAACAAGGTTAGTGCTGCCAAGCATGCAAGTGCTGCCAAGGCAGTTAGTACTTCTAAAACTAGTACTGATTCTAGCAAACATGGTTCCAAGTCTATTATTGTAACAAAGTACTCCAAGAATGAGGAGTTAAAGTTCAAAAATCTTGTCAAGAAAGAATGCAAATATTTTGATGAGAAAGGGGTACCCAAGACCACTTTGGCTTGGGTTCCTAATTCATACTAATTGATTTATCTAATGTGCAGGGCAACCAAAAGCTCAAGGGAAAGAGCATTTGGCATGTTGATAGTGGTTGCTCTAGGCACATGACAGGCAACATGTCATGCCTTCAGGATTTCAAGCATATCAATGGAGGACATGTTGCATTTGGAGACAATCTTACTGGTGGTAAGATAAGTGGAAAAGGTAATGTCACCAAAGGTAAGATGACATTTGAGGATGTCTACTATGTTGATCAATTAAAGTACAACCTGTTAAGTGTATCACAGGTTTGTGACAAACAACATAGTATATTATTTACTAATACTGAGTGTATGATTCTTGCTCCAGGGTTCAAGGTAGTTGATGAAAGCATGATACTACTTAGAACTCCAAGACAGGACAATGTTTACTGTCTTGATATGGACAATGTTGATTGTGATTCATCTCTAAATTGTCTTGTTTCAAAAGCTTCTGTAGATGAATCCTCTCTCTGGCACAGAAGGATGTGTCACATGAATTTCAAGACTATGAACAATCTTGTTAAAAATAACCTTGTAAGAGGGTTACCTTCAAAAGTCTTTTCATGTGATGATCATTGTGTTGCTTGTCTTAAAGGCAAACAACACAAAACTTCTCATAAGACCAAAGAGTTAAATTCTGTTTCTTCTTGTCTCCAGTTACTGCATATGGATCTGTTTGTTCCTACAAATGTTATGAGTATAGGCAAGAAATCTTACTGCTTGGTTATTGTTGATGATTACTCCAGATTTACTTGGGTATATTTTCTAAGGACTAAGGATGAAACAAGTGGTCTTATCAAATCCTTTATTCTAAGAATTGAAAACCAAACTAATCAAAGAGTAAAAGTCATGAGATCAGATAATGGAACTGAGTTTAAAAATCATGATCTAAACACCTTTTGTGAAGAAAAAGGTATTGAGATGCAATATAGTGCTCCTAGGACTCCTCAACAGAATGGTGTTGCTGAAAGGAGGAATAGAACACTAATAGAGGCTGCTAGATCTCTGTTGGCTGATTCAAAATTGCCAATTACCTTCTGGGCTGAAGCAGTTAATACTGCTTGTTATGTCCAAAACAGAGTTCTAGTGGTCAAGCAAAAGAACAAGACCCCATATGAGCTTTTAAATAAAAGAAAACCTTTTATTGGTTTCTTCAAACCTTTTGGGTGTCCTTGTACAATTCTAAATACCAAATCTCACTTAGGTAAGTTTGATAGCAAAGCAGATGATGGATTTCTTGTTGGATATTCATCTCAGAGTAAGGCTTACAGAGTATTTAACTCTTCTTCTAGAATAATTGAAGAAAGTGACAATGTCAAATGCAATGAGAACACACCAAATCCTGTTGGGTCAGGACCTCAGTGGCTATTTGACATTGATTCACTAACTAACTCTTTGGGTTTTAGTAATGAGTATACAGGAACAGGAAGTGGAGGATCAGGGATCACACAAGTTCAAGAAAGTATATCTAAATCTGTGATTTTTCCCATACCCACAGTAAATTCTGGTGAAGACTGTGAAAAGGAATCAATTACTGGACCAAGTCAGAGTGAAGAAGACACTAGAGATGAGGAGACTCAAGAAAATAATGAAGTGGCATCTGAAAACACTTCATTTGAGTTGCATGAATCTAATCTTGAGGCTGGACTGAATGAAGAACCTAGTCATAACACCAGAGTTCAAAAGAATCATCCTCCACAGTTGATAATAGGAGATATCTCTTCTCCTATGATGACTAGACATCAAAGCAGGCTTCAGGAAATGCAAGATCAACAGCATACAGTGCTTTCTTGTTTTCTATCACAGCTTGAGCCTAAAAAGGCACATGATGCTATGAAATAATCCAGCTGGATAGAAGCAATGCAAGAGGAACTGTTACAGTTCAAGCTACAAGATGTATGGGATCTAGTAGACCTTCCTAAAGGTCACAGAGCGATTGGCACAAAGTGGATTTTCAGAAACAAGAGAGATGAAAGAGGTATTGTCATAAGGAACAAAGCAAGGCTGGTGGCTCAAGGCTATACTCAAGAAGAGGGTATAGATTATGAAGAAGTTTTTGCACCTGTAGCTAGGATAGAAGCAATCAGACTATTCCTAGCCTATGCTTCTTACATGAACTTCAAAGTCTATCAAATGGATGTAAAAAGTGCTTTTCTCTATGGATCAATTGAAGAAGAAGTATATGTCTGTCAACCACCAGGGTTTGAAAACCCAAGCTATCCAGACAGGGTATACAAATTAAAGAAAGCACTTTATGGACTACATCAAGCCCCAAGAGCATGGTATGACACACTGTCATCCTATCTCTTGGAAAATGACTTTGAAAGAGGAGTCATTGATAAGACTCTATTTATCAAAAGAAAGAAGAAGGATATTTTGCTGGTCCAAATCTATGTTGATGACATTATCTTTGGATCTACAAGAAACAACATGTGCAAGGAGTTTGAGGATTTAATGCATCAAAGGTTCAAAATGAGTTCCATGGGGGAACTTACTTTCTTCCTTGGACTCCAAGTTCAACAGAAGTCAGATGGCATTTTCATCTGTCAATCCAAGTATGTGCAGGATATTCTAACCAAGTTTGGTTTCTCAGAATCAAAACCTGCCAGCACACCTATGGAAACACACAAGCAGATCACAGCAGATCTTGAGGGGGAGGATATGGATGTGCATCATTATAGATCCATGATTGGCTCTCTCATGTATCTCACAGCATCAAGGCCAGATATAATGTTTCCAGTCTGTGTATGTGCAAGATTTCAAGTTAGGCCAAAGCAATCTCACTTTCAAGCTGTTAAGAGGATATTCAGATATCTCAAAGGGCAACCCAGATTGGGACTTTGGTATCCTCATAACTCACCTTTTGACCTAATAGCATACTCAGACAGTGATCTAGGTGGGGCAAACTTGGACAGAAAATCTACTTCTGGAGGATGTCAGTTTTTGGGTGCTAGACTAGTCTCATGGCAGTGCAAGAAACAAACCACAGTATCCACATCTACAACAGAGGCAGAGTACATAGCAGCTGCAAGTTGCTGTTCTCAAGTCTTATGGATTCAGAATCAAATGTTGGATTATGGGGTAACCTTTCTACACACTCCAATCTTTATTGACAACAGCAGTGCTATTAGCATTGTGAATAATCCAGTCAAGCACTCAAAAACAAAGCACATTGAAATCAGGTATCACTTTATAAGAGATTGTAATGAAAAGAAACTTATTCAAGTTGTCAAAGTTCACACTGATAATCAGTTTGCTGATCTATTCACTAAAGCTTTTGATGTGGGTAGATTCACTTTCTTGGTAACAAGTGTGGGAATGATAAACTCTGACTAATCCCCTTCTCAAAAAGTGGTTTTATATCTGTATAGTATTCCTGGAGTTACTAATCTTCTGTTTCAGGATTTGCATAGCAGTACTCAGTGTTTAGCAAGTTTAAAAGGAGTAAAGTAGTTAATACTGCTAGTGGTTAATACTGCTAGTGGTTAATACTGCTTTCAGTTAATACTGCTAGTGGTTAATACTGCTTTCAGTTAATACTGCTAGTGGTTAATACTGCTTTCAGTTAATACTGCTAGTGGTTAATACTGCTTTCAGTTAATACTGCTAGTAGTTAATACTGCTTTCAGTTAATACTGCTAGTGGTTAATACTGCTTTCAGTTAATACTGCTAGTAGTTAATACTGCTTTCAGTTAATACTGCTAGTCGTTAATACTGCTTTCAGTTAATACTGCTAGTGGTTAATACTGCTTTCAGTTAATACTGCTAGTAGTTAATACTGCTAGTAGTTAATACTGCTTGTAGTTAATACTGCTCTAGGTTAATACTGCTTATGTTCCGAATACTATAAATACTCTTTGCCCGCCTAAAAGCTTATAACGACTCTTTGCATACTGTTCACTTGCGCTCTAAACCCTTTCTCTCTCAAGTTCAAAGTTTTCAGACAATAATCCTCAAGGTCAATGGCATCCATGGCGTTCATAGACGAACACAATGAAATAGCGATGCTCCAAAAGCCAAAACAAGCTGAAGGTTTTCACCAGATAGTCGACTTTCTGAAGTCAAGCCATATTGCCCATGCTCTCACTCTATCTCCTACCATCTTTATAGAGCATCAGAGGCAATTCTGGGCACACGCCACCATTGTTGTTGAGAATGGTGTGCAAATGATCAAGACAAGAATCTGTGATCAATCACTAACAGTTACTGAGGAGGTTATTCGCATCAGTCTACGTCTAGACGATGCCTCTGGTATAACTTCCATCCCAAACGATGAACTGTTTTCCAATCTTACAAGAATGGGGTATGGAGGCCCATTGGGAGTGTTCAAATTCTCTAAAGCCAATTTTTCACCCCAATGGCGTTTCTTTGTCCATACTCTTATGCATTGTATCTCCAAAAAGACTACTGGATGGAGTGAGTTCAGCAGCACTATTGCTTATGCTTTGGTGTGCTTGGCCACTGCCAGAAAGTATAATTTTTCTAAAATGATTTTCAGTGATCTTGTCTCAAACATGGGAAACAAAAAGAGCTTCTTTATGTATCCCAGGTTTGTTCAAGAAGTTATTACTCATGAATTGACGGATATACCTCAACCTGTTGGGGTATATGTACCTAAACCCCCCAAAGGCAAGGTTTTCTCAAACATGAGAAGATCTGTTGGGGACTCTGAAGGAGTTGACACCCCATTGTTCTCTACAATGATGGTGGTGTCCCAAACCAATGAAGGTATGGCAGCATGGTCAAGGCCCCCATTAGACCAACCCACTGCTAGCCAAGCCCAACCTTCCCTCTCAAAATCTATTCCCCAGTCCCTTCTTGAAAAACCAACCTCTCATATCACCCAAACTTACAAGAGGAAACAGGTAAAGAAGGCTCCTTCCCTTCTTGTACCATCATCCCCCAAGCCTTTAAGCCCTCTATTGGAGCATTCTCCAGTAGAGAATATTCAAAGGGAATCCACAAGGGTGTCTCCCAACCCAAAGGAGGTGCTCTCTGAGGAGGAGGTAGAGCATATGGGTGATGAGGCTGCCACTACTCCTGCTAGCACAGAGAAGGAAAGTGGTAACATCAATAAGACCTCCCCCATGGCAACTTTGAATGAGCAATCATTTGAAGGTCCCTGGTGCCAAGAAACCACAGGGGTGGATAGTGCTTCTTCTAGGCAGAAGACTTCCACTACTAAAAGATCCAATGATCCTTCAATAGGGGGTAACACTCCTGGAGAAGGTGAGGACAGATATAACTATGATGAATTGATGGAGGCAATGGGTAACATCAACCTAGATGTTCTGAAACAAGGAAAAGAAATAGAGGAGATGAAGCTGGTGATCCTGTCACAACAAGTCCAGATTGAAAAATTGAAGAAGATGGTGACCAGGCTGGTTCAAAAGAAAAGAAGGAAACAGTTTGTACTCAAAAAGAGGGACAAAGTTCAAGATTCTTTCAACAAGGGGGAGAAGCATGAAGGGGAAACTGTTGAAAAGAAAGCTGAAGTTGAGGGGGAGACAGAGGAAGAGATGGAAACAGAAACAGTTACTGCTGCTGAAGTAAAAGTAGCAGCAGAAACTGAAGCAGCAGAAATAGGGCTCTCTGTGGAAGAAATGGAGATAGCAGAGACTTTAGTAAAAGCAAAGAATGACACTCCTAAGGCTACTCAAAAGGCCAAAGGAGTGGTCATCAATGAAGGAGAACCTCAAAAGAAGAAAATGAAGGAGGATATAAAAGGAAAAGGAAAGATGATTGAACCTGAACAACCTTCAAAGAAGAGGAGTCAGATTGAAATGGATGAGGAGATGGCAAAGCAGCTTCAAGAGCAAATGGAAAAAGAGGAGCAATTTCAAACAGAAACTGATAGAGAGCTTGCAAGGATAATGGCCAAGAAGTTAAATGCAGAATACCAAAAGAGTTTGAAAGAAGCAGCTCAGACAGCAACTCAGGTCAAGAAACTCCAAGTTAAAAAGATGCCAATTCAGAAACAAAAGCAGAAAAGACAACCCTCCAAGACATTTTTGGCCAATCAGGAAAGAAGAAAAATGATAAACTTCCTGAAAGGTGCAATTGGTGTTAAGGGGGAGATGTTTACCCACATGGCATTCTCTCAGATTGAAGAGTTGTATAACAAGGAAATGACCAAGCTTCAAGGTGATTCAGCACAAAGGGAGGAGGCTGAGAGAAGGATGAAAGAGAAACATGATCTCAACATCCAACAACCATTTCCTGAGGAAACCACACCTTCCAAAGAAGAAGCAGAAGAGAAGAAGGAAGAACCTGGAAATGTTGGTATAGAAGCCAAGTCTGGAAAAAGAGTGAAATCAATTGCTCCAAAAAGGCAGTTGAAAAGGCCTAGGGTGGAAGAAACTGAAAAGGAAGCAGAACCTTCAGTCACATTCCCAATAGAGCCAGTACAGAGTCCAGAGCAGGTCACTAAGCAAACAGATGAAAGTATGGATCCGTACATGACAATAGTGGAACCTTTGAAAGCTGTTCCAATCTCTATGCAAGCTCCAGAGATCATCTTCTGGGATATTCTGAGAGACAATGGAAAGAATTTCTTCAGAATCAAGAGAGCTGATGGTTCATTTGGAGCTTATTCAACATGGGGGAAAGTTATCAGAAGTTGTTCAAGAGCTGATATGGAAGAACTATATAAAGTTGGGATGAAACTTTATGAACCTGTGTTGAAAGGTACTGAAGAGAATCTTCTCAAAGTGACATTGGAATACTTGTGCATGATGTTTGAGCCTGAAAAAGTGCACCATAGGATTAAAGATCATATGCATGAGTTCATATTCAAGAAGATTGACAAATGGATACTGTTTGAAAACTGTGGAGTATACATGATTACTATTGACAATTGTTATCATGAATACTACCTGGTGGACAAAATCTATGAGCATAGCAAGGAGAAGTTAGAAGGGATGCTTAAAGCTACACTGGTTTGTACAAAGGATTCAGAGATGGCCAAGATTGTGGTGAGAAGAACTGTAAATCAAAGCTTGAGACTAGATCCAAATTTGGGAAATTGAATCAGAGGTGTTGAAAGCATCTTGAAGATTAATTCTGAAGAACTTGACTTCTTTTCCTAAAAGTCAAGTTAGGGGGAGATTGTTGGGAACTAAAGAATTCATCAAGTATGGTTAATACTGCTGAGTGTTACTACTGCTAGTATTATTAATACTGCTAGTCATAGTTAGTACTACTAGTAGTTAGTACTGCTTAGTAGTTAATGCTGCTAGAAGGAAGTTAATGCTGCTGAAGATTAATACTGCTTATATGATGAAGATTCGTATGAAAGGATATACATGGAAGCTTAGAGATATACATAGAAGATATACTGAAGATATTTTATTTATTGTAATTATCTTTGTATTCAGTATATATATTGTATAGTTTAGAATAAAATTTTTTTTTTTTTTTTTTAAGTTATCATTCTTTTAGAGAGAAAATCAACCTCAAGGCATAGATCCTAATTCTAGAGAAGTAGAATTCGTATTGGTGAGCCTGTTCATCAATATTGAGGTTGAGTGTGTAATCTTGTAACTTCAAAGCATTCAATATAAGTTTACAGTTTGTTCTTCATATCTACTGTGTTGATTTCATTGAATATCAAAGTGTTATTCCGCAAACTTCTTTGATATTGTTTCTGAGAATTAATTCTTGTTGAGAATTCGATCCTGACACTTGTGTTTAATCTTTTCCATATACTTTCAAGTATTCACACACACCGGTTTAATTTTTGTTTAATATGTTACCACCATGTCTCAAATTGAACAAATTTTTCGACGGTGATACACCACGCTTGATATTCAAAGTTTGAGCGTGATTTCATTTCAAATGTTTATTTCAAGAATGTCTATATCTTGGTTCGTAAAGACAATATCCAATTTTTGTTGACCTAAGCTTTAATTGCAAAATCATTCAGATATTGATCTTTTTCATACAATGTCAGATTTTCAAACAAGTTTATTGTATTCATTTCATTTATTCAATATACTTGTTTTGAATAATCTTCAATGTTTACAATGCTCAAATCTTCATGATTATCTTAATGAGCATACAGATATCTGACATGTACTTTGTGCTTTAACTCCAAAGTTAAACTATTTTTAGCAACATATTCTTATAGGAAAACATGGGTTCATTGTGTGAGGACTTAACAGAACTTCTATGGATTCACGTTAACCAGTGTTTCCTACCCAAGAAGTTAATCCTTGAGTGATCGAAGAGCAAGGAGTCAAAATAACTGAATGTGGGTTGAGTGATGAGGTAAAATGGAAATGAGAGTTTGGTTAGAAACAAGTTTAATGATAAAAAGAAAGAGGGTGAGAGAACAGAGTAAAAGAATATCAAACTCTGCACCAACTTTTTCTGAGCCGGGCAGCTACATTTTTAGTGTTTCACAATTCTTCGTGAACATTATTGAAACAGGCAACTAGCCCATGCCAACTCTTGATAAAAACCCCACTAGCTACTAATTTTCTTCTCAACAAGAAAATATTTCATATTTCATGGGGACGCAACACATATGCTATCTGGTTTTCATTTGGAATATCTGGATATTGAAAAAGAAGGAAGTCTGTCCCACCTTCGGACTTCGATCATGCATAATCGAGTCTGTGTTTAACTGTTGTTGTCTCAATGGTTTACGCAATTTTAAGCCTTACAAAAGCAATCATTTGTGCTTAATTCTTTCAAACACAAGCACATACACACAAAAAATTTGTTTTTTTGTCAAAACGTTCATAGAATAAACTTTGTCAAAACGTTCATAGAATAAACTTGTGTTATTCGATGATTGAATGGAAGACCTGGGGGAGTGAACATCAAAAAGCTCCTTTACAATATGTATTCGTTACACACAGTGCGTTCGTGTTACTGACAGACATTTTAACTGATTCATTTGTTGATTCAGGTGTTACACTCATATTTTGTCTGAATTTGAAAAGATTCGGATGAATATATTTGTGGATCAATAGATGGTTAGAGGCTCTTGGAAAAGATCAGTGGTCAGTTCAGGTCAGATTAATGACATTTCTTGTAAAGTTTTGATAATTTCAGTGCTCTAATCATCAAAAGGGGGAAAAGTTATTGGCAAGAAATGTTGACTAAAGAAGAGTTTGAAACAATTTGGATTTGATAAAGAAAAGTTGTAGCTTAAAGGAGAAATTTTATGTCAAGACAGTTAGTTTGAAGAAAGATTGTTGAAAGTTGAAACAGAAAGTTCAAAGAATTCTGATAGTGAGCTGAATTTCATTGAAATATTCTTTGAAGATAATTTGCTGAAGCAAACCGAGCTAAATCTGAAGATAATTTCTTTCCGTTGTCTGTAAGAGGTTTTACAACCATGGGGGAGAATGTCATTGTTCTTAAAGACAGACTTTGGGGAGATTACAAAAGTCTTTGAAGACAAGTTTATCAAAGAAAGAGGAGATTTAATCTGGTGATATTCTGACAAAGGGGAGATTACTCAAATGTCAATGTTTATTTCTAAAGATGATCTGAGTTGACAAGAAATCTACAAAGGGAAAGATAAGTTGATAAAGTTCTTCATTGCAACAAAGGGGAAGATTATATTGCAAAATCTTTTAGAGATGATCTTGAATCCAAAGGGGGAGATTGTTAGAGCATATTTGTTGGATACAAGATCATGAAGACAGAAGGTTAAAGCCAAGCAAGTCAAAGCTTAAAGTCAACTCTCAAGCAACAAAGTCAAAGTCGATTGTAATAAAGTCAAAGTCATTGTATCTTGTAAGTGTTGTGTAGTTTAAAATAGCTTAGTATAAATATTTCTTTTCGTTCATAGACTCATTAGGCTACGCAGACATAGAGTTATAGAGAAAGAAATTTTGTGAGAGAAAAACTGCAACAGAGTCTGTATACGAATTTGTTGTTGAATTGCAAAAACAGGTTAATCACTTGAATCATTCTCACATTGTTTGTGATTGTAATTGAATTAGAACTTGATAGAATTGGGAATTAATACTGTTAAACCTCTTCCACTCAGGCTGCATGATGCTGCGGAATTTGACATTAAGTTCAATCTGTGACTTCCTGACTTTATTCTTGTTAAGTTCGTTCAACAGAGTCACAAATCTGTCGCAAGTAGCCTCCAGAGATTTACCCTCTTTGGCCTTGAACTCTTCATAGTTGTTTAAGCAATTCGAGACTTTGAGTTGGTTGCCAATCTTGGATCTTCACATCATCTTTTCTAGTTGATCCTACATCTCTTTGCCCATGGCATTGTAACTGTCGATCTTGACGTAGATCTCGTTTGGAATCCCTTGTAAGATAAATGATCTATCCAGTCTATCAGTTTTGACTCTCTTTCTTTGCTCATCTGTGTACTCTTCCAGTGGTAGTGGGTATTCTTTGTTGACAATTTCTTCCTCATTCTCTCCCTCAGTAGATAAGATATTTGTGGGAGGTTTTATGACTCCTTCCTTGAGAGATAATCTGATATAATTCCCCAAATCATTACGGTCGATGAAGTCCAAGAAGCGGTCCTTCCACTGTTCGTACTCTCCTTTAAAAAGTACCGATGGCTTTACATCAGTTCCAATAGCTAGTGCTTGTTTTGAAGTCATCCTGTTTAAAAATTGTACAATAAGAACTTGAAAATGATCCAAAAACCTAGAAAGAAACTTCAGAAATTAAATTTCCAAAAATCTCCTAAGTATGGAATTCGCACACTATAATGAGACACAAAAAATTGGCTCACAGAATTCGCACACAAGCACAAATAATCAAGAATTCGCACACTACACACAATAACTATAGAATTCGCACACAAGACAAATTTCAGAATTCGCAGACACAAAATTCGCACACACAAAATTCGCACGCAGTTATATACGAGTTCTAGGAACTCGCATACAACACTTATGCGAAATCTTGACTTGTAAAATTTGAAAGACAAACTTTTCACACAACAGACTCACACGAATTCTACACTTAGAAAAATATTTGAACTCTTTATGCGAAAACAGAGGAATTCGTATAACACCTTTATGCGAATTTTGAGGAATTCGTATGAAGTTAGATGCGAATTCTGAGGAATTTGTATCCTTCTTTATGTGAGTTCCTTCCTTTCATATACAAGTATATGCGAATTCTATCCTTGAAAGATTTTCACGAAAACTTTTCGTATAAAGGGATTATGCGAATTCTGACATTTTGCATATGAACCTATACAAATTCTGAGGAATCCTTAACACACACACACACATGCGATTTCTGCTCATTTAGCATGACACACATGTACGAATTCTATACTTATGAAATTTTCAAGCAAAACAATTATGTGAAATCTAAAAATCTGCGAGTTCTTGTTGCGAGTTCTTGAAGGTTATGCGAGTTCTTGTGATCTCGTCGAAAATTCACTTTGATCTCTTCAAAAACCCATCAAATCTTCGACTTTTGATCTGAAATTTTGACAAATTGACCACTAACACTATTTGAACCTATTACAACCAAAGAATTTCAAAGAAATTCTGTCAAAAATACAAATTGAGATTGAACAGTGTTATCGAACTTGTGAACTCGTGAAAAATGTAAAATCTCAAATTTGATCCCAATTACAGTGCAATACTCCAACAAACCAATACAAGATTATTCTAAAACTTAATACAGACTCAATTGAATCAAACAAACTCGCAAAAACATAGAAAAATTCAAAATTCGATCTAAGACTCAGAAACAGTGTGAACATCCATTTGTTGAATGATTTCAACTCGAGCTCTGCTCTGATACCAATTATTAATCCCTAAAATCAAGTTCTAATCACAAGACAATCAAGATAACAAAATGAGGACGATTCAATCAATTAACCTGTTTTCATTCGAACATGAAGAATTCGTATGAAATGAGCTTTGTATATTTCTCTTTCTAGAAAACTCAGTCTGCATACAATATCAACTTCTAATCTAAACCTCTTCTAGCCATATCCCTATTTAAAACACACGCGCACAACAAAACACTTTACAACACAAAACAATTACAAGACTTTGACTTTGATATTATTACAAAGAGACTTTGACTTGCTTTGAGAGTTGACTTTAGCTTAGACTTGCTTGACTTTCTCTCTTCAGTCTTTATGATCTTGTATCCAACAAATATATGCTCTAACAGAGGCTCTTTTCATCTTTCCTTTATCACACGTGTCACACAGATGTTATTTTTCGTATTTCAGCTCTAGAAGTCCTATTACTAAATTTCCAGTCACCAACTTGTTAATGTACCTGAAGTTGAGATGAGACAACTTTCTATGCCTTAACAAGCTTTGTTGCATAGAGGCTTTAGACAGTAGACACACTTCATTATCAGTCTTGACATTTGACAAATTGATCGTGTAGAGGTTTGACTTTCGCGTCCCAACCAAGAGTTCTTTGCCATCTTCAGTTCTAACACAACATTTCTTGGCTTTGAAGTTGAACTCTAAGTCCTTGTCGCAAAACTGACCAATGCTGAACAGGTTGTGTCCTAATCCTTCAACATAACTCACCTTCTTAATCGTTAAGTTCTCTTGCACGACATCTCCATAACCAAGTATCGGTGAAAACTGGTCAATTCCAAATCTCACATTACCGCAAAATTTCTGTGTATAATTAGACAATATATCTTTCTGCCCTGTCATATGCTTGGAACAACCTTAATCCAAGTACAACATATGACGGGTCTGCACGAGAGAAATCAATCAACAATAGGTTTAGGTACCCATTTATATATTGGTCCTTTCATGTTAGCACATGATATTGGCATCCATTTGAATTTGGGTCCTCTTTGTTTTTCAAAAACATTAGAAGGATGTATATAATAAGTACCAAACCAACAATCATAATATTGTCGAGTCACAAAATCATTTCGACCGTATGTGGAACAGTGACTAAGCAAATGAGATAGTTGGATCAACTACTTTACTGTATAAACCTTGTTAGAAGTTACAAGTTTTGTTTTATGAGAAACACATTGATCAATTACATCAAAAAAGCTAGTAGTAGTCCTATTACAATCTGAATCAGAAAATGATTTCGTAGACTCCTCAATCTTCTTTTTAGGACTCCATTCTAGTCTCGCTTCAGACTTTTTCCTTCTCAATTCTGAAATACAAGATTTAGATTTATTAGAAACATGAGATTTAAGAGTTTGTGTTTTCTTGTGCTTACTTGTGTTGGTCCGTTTCTGTGAGCGCCTTTTCTTTTGTTTCTTACCTTTAGAGTAATAGGTACTCACAGGAACTGATTCGTCAACCTTAGTTGATGTTTCACCTTTTTCAAAGACACTAGGTAAAGCATCATTATTAATCACAAAAGAAGTATGATCTGGAAGTTTAGCATTAAAATAAACTTATCAACACTTTCATCAAAACAACCATCAGAATTTAAAAAATCATTTTCATCCGCAAATAAGTCGTCAACATCATCATCAAATTGTTGTGCCTTGGAATAATTTGAAAAGGTAAAATCATTTGTCTTTTTAGAACACTTCTTTTCATAAGACATTTTAGCACAATCTGAAGATTTAAAATTACTAAAAACATTTCCCATGAAAACTTTACAAGATGATGCATCTGAATCAGTGGAGTTGATTACATTAACTCTTTCTAATTCGGAATTGTCATTTGTAACTTCATAGTTGAAATTAGTGTTCATTATAATAGTAGAAAATACAAATTTTCAAGATCAACCAAATTTCTTTCTTCTACTAAAGTGTTCTCAAGCTCAGAAATTTTACTTTCCAATATGAGTGAAGGAACATAAATCTTTGCTTTAACAGGTTTTGCCTCTATCTCTTTAGTAGTATAGCTTTGGAAATAATCGTTTAACTGAAACTTTGGTTGCTCATAAAGATAACTATCATTCAACTTTTTATAGTAGAATGGTAGTTGCATTTTGGTTGTGGTCTTTCTGTTCTCAACTTCCTTTGCCTCAACCTCATCAAATGATTTTGTAACAAATTTGGGTTTAAAATGAGGACATTTGTCAGCCTCTTGTAAGGAATCAAAGTTATATAAAGTTGGTTGCTTTCTAATAGTTTTCTTCAAATAATGTGGGTTATCATAGCCAATATCCCAATTATCATTGAAATCTGTAACTTCCTTTGGTTTGTTTAGATAAATGGTTTGATCTGTTTGACCTCTAGCATAAAGCTTTGTTTCCAAACCATTCATCTTTTTCAGCAAAGATTTGTTTTCAAACTGCAATTTATTATAATTGACAACAAACTCATGCTTCTCTAGTTCAGACTTATTGAACTTTGAAAATGTTTCAGAAATTTGACTTTCAAAACAGGCTTTTTGCTCTTCAAAATTAGTAGCAGATTTGTTCAAAGAGTCAATCAAGTTTTTGTTCCCAGCAATTTCCTTGTTGAGATCAAAAATTGTTTGACGCTTTTTCGCAACTCTACTTTTCTCCTTTTTGAACGGTATACTCTAAAGACGCCCTCGGTACAATATTGACGATCTCACAAAGATTTTTTGTAAGTCCTGAAGCTTAACCATCATGGTTTCCATTTTCTTTAAGAAATCAAATTCAGAAAAATTATTTACCTCTTCGGAAGTATCCTCATCAGATTCATCATATTTGGCCTTTTTTCCCATCAAGCATGTAACACCCTAAATTTTAGAGGAATAAAATTCGAAGATTTTGCAATATGATGGCTATAAATTTAATAAACCTGGGTATACAAAACCTGACATAAACAATCCCAAAGTATCATCCCGAGACTCGGGGAACAAAGTTGTAGACTTTACGAATAATCAAATTAAGAATATACTTAACAACCTAATAATCTAACTTAAATAAGAAAGATTAATATCGGGTGTTGCTATTCTTCCAAAAGTATGTCCGCTATCAAAAACACCGACCTAGAAATCTCCCAAAAAGACCGCTCTTGACCCAAGGCCATCCACTCAATCCCGACGAATCCCACCGGAAACCTGACCTGTTATACATGTCATTTTAAGAAAAAATGTTAGGCTAAAGCCTAGTGAGATCAAACATTTGCAGTTAAAAATAATCGGCGTAAGAGTAAATAAAAGAAATCCTTTTGTGAAAATAATAATAATAATAATGCTCTTGAATGTAGCAACTACCTCTTGGGTTAACGGGGGAGACCCGCTTACTAACACAAATGACGGAACACAAAAGTAATCCATTTGATGAGTCAGTAAAGCCAATACACAAATAAAGTACACGCAAGGGATGTCAGGCTCAGTGGCTTTAAACTTACACCCATGGAAAGTCAACTTCAACCTCGAAGGGTCCTTACGTTGAGATCCTCATCCAATATCGTAGTATTTGAGCACGTAGGACTTATAACCCAATCTGATGCCTAAACGTGCCTCGACGTGGGAAACTATTCGTCCCAACGCCAGAACAATAATATAACAAATTACGGGGTCATGACTCCCAAATGGAAGTAGTTAAGCCATATAATGCCCATAAGGCCCAACGAGTATTCCAACAATTGATAATATGCATAAATGACATGAGAGGTGATTTCCACCAAGAGAATCTCCATTATTTACAAAAAGATCACCAGTCAAAATATAAACGACCCATTTTATGTCTCAAATCCCAAAACATGTTGTAGACCAATATGCAAACTTATCAGCAGTTAACCACAAGTTCAATATTCCCAAAATCCATAAATTTTACATGGTAGATGCCATCCATTTAAATGTATTTCCCAAGTATAAGTAAGGTAATAGAGACATTATTGAGGCTCATAGATATCCATTCCACAAAATCATCATAAACCCTAAAATCTCCAAAAGTTAGATTTAGTATAAAGTTCCATAAATCAAATATATGAAAAGGAGATGTTTAGGTATTCAAATCCACATTTGACATGTATAAAGTTTTGTAAAGAGTGTATGAACTCACCTTGGTAGTTTTCCCAAAAGAAAACCAAACCCTAGAAATGGTAGATGCAGAGTTGAATACTTGACATGATGACACAAGCTAGGTTCACCAAAAGTTCACCCTAACCAAGCATTAAACTTCCATAAATGCTTGTGATAGATCAATAAATGGAAAGAGATGAGAGAAGACTTACCTAGGGTTCCAAAATCTCCCTCCTTAGTTCTACACTTGTAATAAATGAGAAAAAGGGAAATAAACCCGTATTTGGGCGTCCAGGGGAGTTCCGCGGGTTATGCCGCGACCTCAAGTCACGGCAAAAGTCGCCCGTGTCTCTGAGAAGTTAGACAAATAGTGGGATACACGGCTAGTGTCGCGACTTCAAGTCGCGAGGTAAGTCGCGTGATCCACTGTCCCAATTATCCAAAATCAAGACTTGACACATGAACTTGGCTAGGAACACGCAATACCCATGAATAGGATAACGTGCGATAACTAAGATTAAAATACGGAAGACTAGGAGTCTAAACGATAGAATTATTACAATGCAAATTCGGGGTGTTACAATCCTCCCCAACTTGGGAATGATTTCGTCCCCGAAATCCTAACTACTTTAAAAGATGAGGATATCTTTGTTTCATATCCTCCTCGGCTTCCCACGTCATATTGGCACCTCGATGGTGTTTCCATTGAACTTTCACCATGTTGACTTCTTTATTTCAGAGTTTCTTGGTCTCTCTCTCTAGGATTGCATCGGGTTCCTCAATACAACGATTGTTCTCCACATGAATTTTGGATAGCGGTATGACATTTTCTTCCTCCGCCAAGCATTTTTGCAAGTAACACACATGGAAGGTCGGGTGGATCCCATCCATCTCCGGTGGTAAGTCTAACTTATAAGCTTGTAGGCCCACACGCTCGAGGATAGTAAACGGACCAAAGAAACGGGGACTTAGCTTCCCACGCTTCCCAAACCGGATTAAACCTTTCCAAGGAGACACCTTCAACATTACACGATCCCCCACATGAAACTCTAATGGTCTCCTCTTTTTATCGGCGTAACTCTTCTGACAATCTTGTGCCGCTTTCAACCTTTCCCGAATTGATTTGACCTTGTCAGCCGTCTCTTGCACAATTTCCGGGCCGGAAAATTGCTTCTCCCCCGCCTCTAGCCAACACACGGGGGTTCTACACTTCCACCCATACAAAGCTTCAAATGGCGCCATTCCGAGACTGGAATGGTAACTATTGTTGTACGCAAATTCCACCAAAGGTAGATGGGTTTCCCATCTACCGCCAAAGTCGATCACACATGACCTAAGCATGTCCTCTAGAGTTTGAATCATCCTTTCGCTTTGTCCGTTCATTTGTGGATGGTACGCCTTGCTTAAATTCACCCACGTGTCCAACTCTTGATGTAAAGCTCCCCAAAATCTTGACGTAAACCGGCTATCACGATCATAAACTATCGACAAGGGTATACCATGCTTAGAGACTATTTCATCTATATAAAGCTTTGCCAACTTATCCATTGGCAAAGTTTCTCGCATCTCTAGAAAATGCGCACTCTTCGTCAAACAGTCGACAATAAGCCAAACAGTGTCGTTCCCCCTCAAGGTCTTCGGTAGCTTGGTCACAAAGTCCATGGTAATCTTGTCCCATTTCCACTCTGGTATTTCAAGCGATTGAAGGCTCCCATAAGGTCGTTGATGCTCGGCTTTCATTTGTGAGTAAGTTACGTACCGCTCTACATAGTGTGCCACATCCAACTTCATAATCGGCCACCAATAATGCAGTTTCAAATCTCGGTACATCTTGGTGCTTCCCGGGTGGATAGAATATTTGGACTTATGTGCGTCCTCTAAAAGTAGCTCTCGGCAACCACCAAACTTCGGCACACAACTCGTCCATTGAAGCATTTTATCCCTCGGCTATCTTCGGTCAATAATAACCATTACTTGGTCATCACTTCATCCTTGAGGTTCTCTTCCTTCAATGTTTCGGTTTGCGGCCCTTTAATCTTTTCCATGATACTCGACACTAATTCTATCCTTGTAAGTTTGGCTTGAATTCTCCCACTATAATCCTTTCGACTCAAGGCATCGGCCACCACATTCGCTTTACCCGGGTGGTAGAGTAATTCACAGTCGTAGTCCTTGAGTAGTTCCAACCATCTCCTTTGCCTCATGTTGAGTTCCTTCTGATCAAAGACATACTTCAAGTTGTTGTGATCCGTGTACAAGGTACACTTTGTGCCGTAGAGATAATGTCGCCATAACTTTAATGCAAACACTACCGCCGCCAACTCCAAGTCGTGAGTTGGGTAGTTCTCGTGCACCTTCAATTGTCTGGATGCGTAAGCTATCACATTTCCTCTTTGCATGATCACACATCTAAGTCCCATTTTGGATGCATCGCTATAGACCACAAAATCCTCCGATCCTTCCGGCAAGGATAATATCGGAGCCTCGCATAACTTCCTTTGCAACGTCCGAAATGCTCTTTCTTGCACTTACGTCCACACGAACTTTACCTTCTTCTTGGTCAACATAGTCAATGAAGAAGCAATCTTGGAGAAGTCTTGTATGAACCTTCGGTAATACCCCGCCAAGCCTAGCAAGCTTCGGATCTCGGATGGGATTTTGGGAGGTTCCCAATTCATCATAGCTTCAATCTTGGCCAGATCCACCTTCACTCCGTCATTCGTAACTACGTGCCTGAAGAATTGCACTTCCTTCAACCAAAATTCGCACTTGGAAAACTTTGCATATAGTTTCTCCTTCCTCAATATCTCCAAGACGTCCCGAAGGTGATGCGCATGATCGGCTTCATCCCTTGAGTAAATAAGAATGTCGTCAATGAACATGATGACCGACTTGTCTAGAAAGGGTTGGCACACACGGTTCATTAAGTCCATAAACACCGCTGGAGCGTTCGTCAAATCGAAGGGCATTACTAAGAATTCGTAGTGACCATAATGCTTCCTAAAGGCGGTTTTTGGAATGTCCTCCTCTTTGACTTTCACTTGATGATAACCCGAACATAGATCGATCTTCGAAAAGCAACCCGCTCCTAGGGAGTGGATATTTGTTCTAGGGAGTGGATATTTGTTCTAGGGAGTTGGTAGAATAAATCATCAATTCTAGGGAGTGGATATTTGTTCTTCACGATCACCTTATTCAACTCCCTATAATCGATACACATCCGCATAGTACCGTCTTTCTTCTTCACAAACAAGACCGGTGCTCCCCAAGGCGAGGAACTCGGTCTTACATACCCCTTCTCCAAATAATCTTGCAATTGACCCATCATTTTCTTCATCTCTGACGGGGCCAAGCGGTATGGAGCTCTAGCTATTGGACCCGCTCCCGGTGTCAGATCAATCTTGAACTCCACTTGACGGTCGGGTGGTAAACCAGACAAGTCGTCCGGGAATACATCGTGAAATTCCCTTACCACCTCGATATCTTCTAGCTTCTTCTTCTCGAGTTTGGCATCTATAACATATGCCAAAAAGGATGACCATCCCTTCGACAAGCACTTTCGTGCCTTCGCCATGCTAATGATTGCATATTTCGTAGAACGTTCCGAACCACTACTTGATCACCATCTGCTAATTCTACCACTAACGCATCCTCTAAACTAGTAGTGGGCATGGATAGTTTTGGGCAAAACGAACTTGACACAAACGAAAAACTAGCTCTCGAGTCAAATAATAAACGTGTAGGTACGGAGTTTAGGAGAAACGTACCCGACATTACATCCGTCTACGCCTTCGCCTCCTCGGTGGTCATTTGAAAGGCTCTCCCCGTTGCTTTCGGAGTGTCCACCTTCTTTCCTCCGCTAAATCTCGCCTTTGCCTTTGGGCAATCACTTCTGATATGGCTCGACTCCTTGCACCAAAAACAAATTTGTCTTCTGATTAGACAATCACGAAAACTGAGGTCGGGCTTACCGCACTTGAAGCACGGTTTAGAGCCCGAATTGCAAGGGCCGGTGTGCCTGCTTCGGCACCTTGAGCACCACGGAGAATCACGCCTAGGACCATTTCCCCTTTGATTGTTGTTGAAGTGTTTTGACCTCTTTGAGGTTATGGAACCCCCTTCCCATTTTCTTTTCTCGACTACCCCGCTCCTCTCCACTTTGCTTGAGCCATAGGAGTCTTCCATAAGTTGCGCTTCTTTGATTGCCTCTCGTAGAGTAGAGCCCTTTGACACTCGAACCATATGCATCATCTCGGTAAGCAAACCTTTGATGTATGCCTTGATCTTCTCTCTTTCGGTTGGGACCAGATGCTCCACTAAGCCTAGTTTATCCATAAACAACTTGTTGTACTCTTTTAACGACAAATTTCCCTTCTTCAAACCACGAAATTCGTCGATGATTCGATCCATAACTCGTTCATTACAGAATTCTTCCATAGCCTTTTTCTTGAAAGTCTCCCAGCTCAGTTTGTGTAACACCCCGAGTTTCGTGAGGTATCAATTCAAGTTAATACAGAAACCGATATATCAAGAAAAAATAAGATTTTTGATTTTGGACTTTAATCCTATATTTTATAGTCTATATGGATGAAGGATTCAATTACGAGTCCAACGGTTTTTTTCGGAGCGAAAACGGAGCTATAACGAAGAAGTTATGGCCAAAACAGTAGTACGCGCTAGGCTATAATGCCCAGCGATTGTGACAGTGTCACAATCACCTGTCAAGGTCGCCGGAGCCCAGAAACGCTCGGTACAATCTCAGCGATTGTGCCCGGCGATTATGACATTGTCACTATAGCCTGGCACAATCACCTGGGTGTTTCAGGGTGTTAAAATCGCGATTTTCAGCCCCAAACTTCATTTCTTCATATCTTTCTCATCCTAGCTCCGATTTTGGTGATTCAATATGCCACGGTTTTGTTTTTGAGAGCTCTTCAAGGATCTATCAAGAGATTGGAGGTCTATTGGAGTATAAAAGAGTATTTTGTGGTGGTAAGCTCCTCATCTCTCCCATTTCATCTTCTTCACCGAGTTTTCTAGGGTTTCACCCACCCTTTGTGCTTCCTTTCATAGATTGGAGATTTGTGGCCATTTTGGTGAGCTAGAAGTGTTTTGGTTGGTGGATTCAAGCTTGGGTTAAGGTAATCTTCTATTCTCTTAAGTTATGGAAGTTAGGGTTTCGGTATTAGTTGAGGTATTCATGCACATGGTTTGGGAAACGATTCTTTGTGGTTGATTATGTTTATGTATGGTTGAATATGCATGGATTTAGGTTTTGGAAGTTTTGCCTTGAGAATCCAAGTGTTCTTGAACGAAGCTCTAGTTGGGGAAAAAACCTAGATTTAGCCTAAATCTAGCAAGGTGAGTTCAAGTTGATTTGGGAAAACATTGTACATGCCAAAATGTCTATTTTAAAGTGTTTATGGATTCTACATGAAATTATCAAATGTTGGGTTATTTGCTAATATTTGATTATTTGAAGTATTCAACCTTACAAATTTTGTATAATACCTACATTTGGGATTTTTGGGCATTTAATATATGTGTCACAAATGAATGTGTTTTGAGGTCTTATTACATAAATAGATCTTTGGTCAAAGACATACACCTTTAAATGTTTGTCGGGTTTTATGCATCATTCACGAAATGGAATGTTTTGTAAAGTATTAGTTGCACACTTATGCGAGGTACTTGAAAGAATGTTTATAGTCTCATTTTATGATTTTCATTCTTATCAGCAGTTAAAGTTGGAAAATGCATATTTTGTGTTATGAGATATTTGGAAAAATTATAAGGGTATAAGTTCATTTGGAAAATGGGTTGTCTCAACTAATGTTGAGTTTTGAACTAATCTTACTTTTGGTCGTTGTGTTGGCATATCCGTTGGTCGAGTGCGTTTTATCATATTTTTTATTTGCATTTATTAATGAGTCAATTGGATTGCTAAGCCTGGGACTTGGAATTGTTATTTTGATGGGGTTTTGGACAATTGTCCAGTTTTGGTAGTTCGACTTCGAGCCTTGTTGGCGTTATTGGATAAAGCACATTAGGTATCGGGTGCGATGTAAGTCCTTCGTGCTGCACGTTAAGGTTCCGGGTGCGGTATAAGTCCTTCGTGCTCAAGTATTACGATATTAGATGAGGGGCTCGACATAGGAACCCGACGGGGTTGAACTCGAGTTTCCGTGGGTGTATGTTTAAAGCTACTGAGACTGACATCGCTTGAGTGTACTTTTGGGAGTTGGGTTCTAGCAGTTCTATGAAGCGTAGAGCTTTAACTAGACACTAAAGTAAGTAGTTGGTGGAGTCTTCTGAATGTTGGAGATAGTGACTATCTTTGGGGTTTTAGTAGCACCCGTTCCTATCATAGGCTTTTGTATAGAATGAATGTTTGTATTGAGATTAAATCTTAATTTGTGGTTGTAGATAATTCCTTTTATTGATGTATTTAGAAAATTAAGTAAGTTGCTATTTCTAGAATTTAGGGTGTTACAAGTTGGTATCAGAGCTTAAGTTTGAGAGAATTAGGTATTGATTGTAGATTGCCTAGACTCAAACTAGCGTTTTTATAAGCGATTGTAAGTGAAGTTGCATATTAGGAACCTTAAGATAAGATATTATGGAGTTGATCGAGTCACTAGAAACGGGAAACTTGTCGAGGGTCGCAAGGATGAGCATGTGCGGTAAGTTCATAATGGCACCTGGCCAGTGTTATGGTGAACCTACATACTACATGTATATACTTGAACTACCTTGGTATGATTACCGTTGGGGTAGTGAGAAGGTTTCTAAAGGAGTAATCTAAGGAAACGTTGGTGTCTATAGCAATGTCACGTTGAAGTGATAGTTAAGTGTATTGAATGCATTAAGTTGATCGTCTTGAGTAAGAATAATTGGTTGGAGTAGAACCTTGAGCTTATGGAATTGACGTCATACGAGGAGAGATTGTAAGGTGAACCGATGAAATATCCGAGTGTCGCTTTAAGATGTGGAATATCCGGATGACAATAGTAGGAAATTGAGATTGTTGTCCTAAGATGCATGATACACCCGGATGGTATTAGTATGTCGGATTGTTGAGAAGCGTAGTCTAGAGGGGTGAATGCCGACCAAATTCATGCACTAAAATTTATTTCTGAAATAAATTTGCATAAATTGTTTCTTGGGTTCGTAAATCAGAAAGTGGTTTATATTATAAAGTTTTGGTAGAGCATTTAACATGCATCAGATTTAAAACTGTGAGCTTAAGCATACATAAATTATTTTGTTGCACGTAATTTCAAATTGTTATCAAAAATCTCTTTATTCACGTCTCTTGTTTAACGCTATTTGCGGATATTGTAATATCCATGTTTTAATGTCATTTGAGTATTGGGCAAGTAGCTATGAGATTTTAACCTAGGCATTGGATCTCCTCCACATATGTCAATGGTTTTAAAGGAAAAGTTATTCCCACGCGTTGAGTCGGAATTTCTTGAGAATTTTAGTTTGTGTGAGTTTTGTTGGAATTTCATGGAGTATTGTTTTATACGATGTCTTTCCATGCGTGACTTTTAATTTTTCTTATTTTAAGCTTAGCAGTTAGTTGGCGTCGTGTCCCATGTAAATTTTGTAAAGCGCTATTTCACCTTTCATTTCAGTAAAAGGAGGAAGCTCCTAAAAGTTTAATATCTTAATAGTATTGTCGTTTTACACTTTTGTCGAGTAACTAAAGTTTGACGCCAATTGGTTTTCACGTTAGTAAGTCTTATGAAAATTCAGTTGGGTCCTTGGTGTCTCATCGTACGTCATTTGGCGTTACGTAAATAAGGTTGGAGCATGTATTCATACATTTCTGCACGCGTCTAAATGTAGCTTTACTAATCGGTGTCATCCCACATGTTGTTTTGGGGAAATTCCCTTATCATGCAATTTATCTTTGGGCTTTATACAAATGTCAATCGTTGCATACTATTTGCATTTAGATTTAATTATAACGTTGGTATGAGTAAATATATAAAAGATTTACATCTTTTCAAACAGGACTTTTGTTCTGTTCATATTTCAATCAATTACTTTTACCGTTAGAAATTTCCGCAATGCATTTATTGAGTTAGCAATGTTTATATCGTTGCAGTTACTTTTTGGTCAAAGGTGTTTGTCTGTACGATCTGAAACTTTAAACTCGATTTGAAATTTTATTTGTATTCCCACTATTTTACCAAGCCTTGAGGATTAAACTAAAGCGTTTGGGATTGTTGATAATTTTAGGCCACAACGCCTTTTGGTTAAAGAGGAAGGATTTTAAAAATTAAAGTTGTGAATTTCTCTTTTGGAATTGTACAAACCTTTATTGCACGTGTTGTGGTGCATGAATCTATTTTCTCTTATATGGTGTAAATTGTTGCGCATATTTTATTGTTGTCTTTACTAACGTAAGTATTGAACAAACGAGTTTTTGGAAATGGTTTCTTATGCGCTGTGTGGTTAATCAATTTTGAAACCTATCGCATGGACGATAGTGTATTTTGCCGCACGTTTAATCGTTAGGAATCCTTTGTATTCGAATGTTTTATAAACTCAAATTGGCATACTAGTTGAAAAACCTTGAACTCATTAGGCCTATAGATTTTAACCCTGGCGTAAGAGCAGTTATAATTAGGGACTAAGGGAGTCCTTGGAATTGGAGGCGTCGGATGTTCCGACTTGCGGTCAGTCGTGAATGTTTGAGTTTCAGTTTTGAATTTTTGCGCATTTGTTTTATCGAAGTAGTAGATTTAAGTCTTCTCCGCTAGTTAAGGGGTGATTTTATACTTCGGTAATCATGCGGGATAAGGTCTTATGTGACTATCTGCGCTTTTTTTGGGATTCGTTGTGATGGATTGCTAGTCGGTGTCACATCATGGGTTGTGTTGTCGGCATACTGTCTCGGTGGGTTCCGCGATTAAAAGGAAATTTTGGTGATCTGTTTGTTAGAAATGCGCGATTTGGAATTTTAGCATTTTGTTAGATGTCAGCCTTAGTGCGACGATCCGTCTGGAATGAAATCATGGGCGGATTTCCACATTTTCGAGGTCGCCGTTTAGTCTTAGGTGTCGACTTGTTTTCTTGAAGTCAATGGATCTTGGAATGTTTGGAAGTATTCCGGTTGGATTATGGGAAATAATGACCTTTCGGTGATGGAAATTAAAAGAAGGTTAAGTGTTGATGTTTAAGTGCCGATGGGTATAAGCATCCCCGTGGTGATAAAGACTTTGTTAAAGGAATGTTGTGTGGTTGGGGTTGGAACGGAGTTGAGTGATAGCCGAATTTGGGTTAACCAGTTACCTAAAGGACGCATTGGTGCGCCTTGGAAGGACGTCTTCATCAATATTAGGAGTGGATCTGTAGGAATCTGAGGATTCATGGGATTTGGGATAGTCGACTATCTGTAGAGAGTAATGGTATGTTTCTGGTGGAAACACAATGCTTGGGTCTATAGAAGTGTGGGAGCACTTGCAGACATTGTGTCCGGGCCAACTTTGAGGAACAGATTTAAAGGTTGCGATGGTTCAGACCAAACTAGTCGTTAGGAAATTTCGTCAAAGGACAATAAATCTTTAGTGATGATGATTTTGGAGACATTTGGTGGGAATGTCGAGATGGACTTTAAGTAGAAATGAATTTTGAGGAGACCTTGATGCGTCGTAATCAGAAGCATCTAAGGGAATAGTTCGGATTGGGGTATTCTTGATGGAAATGACTAGATAACGTCGTAAGTTGCTTTCGGGGTATTATGAGAAATCTAAGGTTGGGAGGCAACCGAGAGTGAACGATTTAGAAAATGATTAATCCAGGACTCAACTTTCATCTTGGCGTCGGTGAAATATATTGAACGTTGAGATTTAGTTTGTAACGACACGTTATGAGAAACTCAGCGAAAACCTCAACCGGAATGTAATCGGGTCCGTATATGAGGTGAAGTTTTATGAAGGCATCCCTTTGGGATAGGGAATCAATAGATCTTTCAAATGTCAATGTTGGGTGCTTGGTGATTCCAGATTTCGAGGACGAAATCTCTTTTAAGGTTGGGAGGATTGTAACACCCCGAGTTTCGTGAGGTATCAATTCAAGTTAATACAGAAACCGATATATCAAGGAAAAATAAGATTTTTGATTTTGGACTTGAATCCTAGATTTTATATTATAGATAGATGAAGGATTCAATTACGAGTCCAACGGTTCTTTCCGGAGCGAAAACGGAGCTATAAAGAAGAAGTTATGGCCAAAACAGTTTCT
The DNA here is from genome assembly GCA_954870635.1 of Arctium minus. Classification (NCBI taxonomy): domain Eukaryota; kingdom Viridiplantae; phylum Streptophyta; class Magnoliopsida; order Asterales; family Asteraceae; genus Arctium; species Arctium minus. Next base: position 79,671,604 of record OX941083.1, on the reverse strand, counting down.
GTACGCGCTAGGCTATAATGCACGGCGATTGTGACAGTGTCACAATCGCCTGTCAAGGTCGCCGGAGCCCAGAAACGCTCGGTACAATCTCAGAGATTGTGCCCGGCGATTATGACATTGTCACTATAGCCTGGCACAATCGCCTGGGTGTTTCAGGGTGTTAAAATCGCGATTTTCAGCCCCAAACTTCATTTCTTCATATGTTTCTCATCCTAGCTCCGATTTGGATGATTCAAAGTGCCACAGTTTCGTTTTTGAGAGCTCTTAAAAGATCTATCAAGATATTGGAGGTCTATTGGAGTATACAAGAATATTTTGTGGTGGTAAGCTCCTCATCTCTCCCATTTCATCTTCTTCACCGAGTTTTCTAGGGTTTCACCCACCCTTTGTGCTTCCTTTCATAGATTGGAGATTTGTGGCCATTTTGGTGAGCTAGAAGTGTTTTGGTTGGTGGATTCAAGCTTGGGTTAAGGTAATCTTCTATTCTCTTAAGTTATGGAAGTTAAGGTTTCGGTATTAGTTGAGGTATTCATGCACATGGTTTGGGAAACGATTCTTTGTGGTTGATTATGTTTATGTATGGTTGAATATGCATGGATTTAGGTTTTGGAAGTTTTGCCTTGAGAATCCAAGTGTTCTTCAACGGAGCTCTAGTTGGGGAAAAAACCTAGATTTAGCCTAAATCTAGCAAGGTGAGTTCAAGTTGATTCGTGAAAACGTTGTACATGCCAAAATGTTTATTTTAAAGTGTTTATGGGTTCTACATGAAATTATCAAATGTTGGGTTATTTGCTAATCTTTGATTATTTGAAGTATTCAACCTTACAAATTTTGTATAATACCTACATTTGGGATTTTTGGGCATTTAATATATGTGTCACAAATGAATGTGTTTTGAGGTCTTATTCCATAAATAGATCTTTGGTCAAAGGCATACACCTTTAAATGTTTGTCGGGTTTTATGCATCATTCACGAAATGGAATGTTTTGTAAAGTATTAGTTGCACACTTATGCGAGGTACTTGAAAGAATGTTTATAGTCTCATTTTATGATTTTCATTCTTATCAGCAGTTAAAGTTGGAAAATGCATATTTTGTGTTATGAGACATTTGGAAAAATTATAAGGGTATAAGTTCATTTGGAAAATGGGTTGTCTCAACTAATGTTGAGTTTTGAACTAATCTTACTTTTGGTCGTTGTGTTGGCATATCCATTGGTCGAGTGCGTTTTATCGTATTTTTATTTGCATTTATCAATGAGTCAATTGGATTGCTAAGCCTGCGACTTGGCATTGTTATTTTGATCGGGTTTTGGACAATTGTCCAGTTTTGGTAGTTCGACTTCGAGCCTTGTTGGCGTTATTGGATAAAGCACGTTAGGTATCGGGTGCGATGTAAGTCCTTCATGCTGCACGTTAAGGTACCGGGTGCGGTATAAGTCCTTCGTGCTCAAGTATTACGATATTAGATGAAGGGCTCGACATAGGAACCCGACGGGGTTGAACTCGAGTTTCCGTGGGTGTATGTTTAAAGCTACTGAGCCTGACATCTCTTGCGTGTACTTTTGTTTATATGACTAGTCATAACAACATAAAATGGGCTTACTTTGTGGACCGTCACATTTTATGGAATCGGGAATCCCCCGTCACCGAAATGTGTTGTTTTTGGGTATTGAGTTTTATTATCCAAGTTTTCGATGACGTTTTGCATAATTGGGTTTTACCCTTGATTTATGGGTTGAGTATTATTCCCCACCCGGGTTTTGGGGTGTTTTGAGATATAAGGTTTAACCGTATCTTCATAAATGGAGAGTTCAATTTATATTTACGCTTTGAGTGATTTTTGGGTTAAAGCTAATTTATGAATTGGTGGCTTACATTGGTATCATCATCTTTGAAGTAGTTTGGTTTGGAAAATGTCCAAATTGGTGTTCTTGTCTAAAATGCATATTATTGGAAAATGAGTCGTTTGCATATTCAAAGTATACCTTTTGAAAGATTATGAATTAAACTGCATTATCTATTTTCACAGACATCTTTATTTATGTTGAAAATTCTTGAGCTCACTAGGCGTTAAGCCTAACCTTTTTATTTGTCGGCATGTGCAACAGGTTCCAGTTGGGAGTTGGGTTCTAGCAGTTCTATGAAGCGTAGAGCCTTAACTAGACACTAAAGTAAGTAGTTGGTGGAGTCTTCCGAATGTTGGAGATAGTGACTATCTTTGGAGTTTTAGTAGCACCCGTTCTTATCATAGGCTTTTGTATAGAATGAATGTTTGTATTGAGATTAAATATTAATTTGTGGTTGTAGATAATTCCTTTTATTGATGTATTTAGAAAATTTTAAGTAAGTTGCTATTTCTAGAATTTAGGGTGTTACAGTTTGGCCAACACGGTGGCCTCAATAGAAGTGGAATATACGTTCCACCATGTGAGGGTGGCCCCTTTCAGCATTTGGGACCCAAACACAGCTTTCTGACTTTCCCTACACTCGCTCGATCGGAAAGCCTACTCCATCTCTCGAATCCAGTTCATGCATGCCACCAGGTCGTCTGAGCCCTTGAACTCCGGTGGTCGGCATCCGAGGAATGCCTTAAAGGTACAAGCCTTAGTCGCTTGCCTCACTTCTAGGGTTGGGGTTTCATTAGAAGGAACTACGGGTCCCGTACCCCTGGATCCCGCCACTATAACGTTCTCCGCCACCGTCTCATGCCTACGGTGGTTAGCATCTCGGTCATCCAACAGCTTCAGAAATACCTCTTGTTGCTGAGCCATTGCTGCATTCATTGCCTGCATCATTCGCTCCATCATTCTTGTTTCCGGAGTCACCTTCACCATAATCGGATGGGCTGCAGCTAAAACACGTTAGGGTATGTGTTCCGATCCTCCACCCAAAACGTTAATAAAGGGTGGGGGCAAGTCAACATTTATCACTCTAGGTTGATCGGTCGTAGATGCCGCCGTATCCTGACCTTCAGGCCGGTTACGAATATTTACCATAGTCTGCCACACACGCGAGAATATAGGTGAGATAAGGCTATACAGATTATAAACAAAGAAACGTACTACCACATTCATTAATTATCATGACAATGGAAAACAAGCATAATCATGTAAGACATCCTCATAATAATGTTAGCTATGCGAAATTATGAACATGCGATACATAAAAATTTTCATCCCCATTACCATAACTCTCAATTTGTGTAGTTTCCGTCGACTCTAAGACCAACCTATCATAGGAGTTCTACCCAATGTCACACAATCATAGCCTAACTTCGCATCTTATGTCTAGGAATCTTACATCCATACCTAGTTCACTTAAACTAATGCTCTGATACTAACTTGTAACACCCTAAATTTTAGAGGAATAAATTCGAAAATTTTGCAATATGACGGCTATAAATTTAATAAACCTGGGTATACAAAACCTGACATAAACAATCCCAAAGTATCATCCGAGACTCGGGGAACAAAGTTGTAGCCTTTACGAATAATCAAATAAAGAATATACTTAACAACCTAATAATCTAACTTAAATAAGAAAGATTAATATCGGGTGTTGCTATTCTTCCAAAAGTATATTCGCTATCAAAAACACTGGCCTAGAAATCTCCCAAAAAGACCGCTCTTGACCCCAAGGCCATCCACTCAATCCCGACGAATCCCACCGGAAACCTGACCTGTTATACATGTCATTTTAAGAAAAAATGTTAGGATAAATCCTAGTGAGATCAAACATTTGCAGTTAAAAATAATCGGCGTAAGAGTAAATAAAAGAAATCCTTTTGTGACAATAATAATAATAATAATGCTCTTGAATGTAGCAACTAACTCTTGGGTTAACGGGGGAGACCCGCTTACTAACACAAATGACGGAACACAAAAGTAAGCTATTTGATGAGTCAGTAAAGCCAATACACAAATTAAGTACACGCAAGGGATGAAAGGCTTAGTGGCTTTAAACTTACACCCACGGAAAGTCAACTTCAACCCCGAAGGGTCCTTACGTTGAGATCCTCATCCAATATCGTAATACTTGAGCACGTGGGACTTACAACCCAATCTAATGTCTAAATGTGCCTCGACGTGGGAAACTATTCATCCCAACGCCGGAACAATAATATAACAAATTACGGGGTCATGACTCCCAAATGGAAGTAGTTAAGCCATATAATGCCCATAAGGCCCAACGAGTATTCCAACAATTGATAATATGCATAAATGACATGAGAGGTGATTTCCACCAAGACAATCTCCATTATTTACCAAAAGATCACAAGTCAAAATATAAATGAACCATTTTATGTCTCAAATCCCAAAACATGTTGTAGACCAATATGCAAACTTATCAGCCGTTAACCACAAGTTCAATATTCCCAAAATCCATAAATTTTACATGGTAGATGCCATCCATTTAAATGTATTTCCCAAGTATAAGTAAGCTAATAGAGACATTATTGAGGCTCATAGATCTCCATTCCACAAAATCATCATAAACCCTAAAATCTCCAAAAGTTAGATTTAGTATAAATTTCCATAAATCAAATATATGAAAAGTAGATGTTTAGGTATTCAAATCCACATTTGACATGTATAAAGTTTTGTAAATAGTGTATGAACTCACCTTGGTAGTTTTCCCAAAAGAAAACCAAACCCTATAAATGGTAGATGGAGAGTTGAAGACTTGAGATGATGACACAAGCTAGGTTCACCAAAAGTTCACCCTAACCAAGCATTAAACCTCCATAAATGCTTGTGATAGATCAATAAATGGAAAGAGATGAGAGAAGACTTACCTAGGGTTCCAAAATCGCCCTCCTTAGTTCTACACTTGCAATAAATGAGAAAAAGGGAAAGAAACCCGTATTTGGGCGTCCAGGGGAGTTCCGCGGGTTATACCACGACCTCAAGTCGCGGCAAAAGCCGCCCGTGTCTATGAGAAGTTAGAAAAACAGTGGGCTACGCGGATAGTGCCGCGACTTCAAGTCGCGAGGTAAGTCGCGTTATCCACTGTCCCAATTATCCAAAATCAAGACTTGACACACGAACTTCGTTAGGAACACGCAATACCCACGAATAGGATAACGTGCGATAACTAAGATTAAAATACGGAAGACTAGGAGTCTGAACGATAGAATTATGACAAGGTAAATTCGGGGTGTTACAAAGCACATGTGAGTTGTCTCTTCTTTGTCATCCTCATAATCAGTATGATCCAGCCAGTAATCATCTTCAGCCATCAGTGCTTTTCTGCCTCTTTTTGTTTGGCCAGAAACATGTTGTTCTTATAGTACTCTAAATTTCTGACTTTTGGCTTCCGGCAGTCCTTAGCAAAGTGGCCTATCTTTCCACAGTTGTAGCACTTGATTGGTTCCTTTACTTTCTTTTCCACATACTGATTCACATACCTTCTCTCTTCCGACTTCCTTTCCACATAACTCTTTCCTTTAGATCTCCTGTCATCATACCTTTTTCCTTCAACTCTTTCCTTGTGCTCAAAATTCCTTTATCCCGATGAATACCTCTGACTATTAGAACCCGACTTCTTATAGAACTTCTCCTCAAAGGCTCGGGTAAGCAACAACATAGTTTTCTTCAGGTTTTCTACATCATCAGAATCGGAGTCATCACTGTTACTCTCCTCAGATTCAGTCAATACAACTTTCTTTTTCTTCTTCTTGTCTTTCTTCTCTTTCTCTTTCTTATTATTCACTACCGAGGCAACTGGATCATTCACAGGCTTCTCACTCTTCTTTTTCTCTTCTTCCTCCTTTTCTACCTCCCCTTCATTCTGTCTAAGAGTTTCATAAACTTCATACAGAGGGATCTCACTCAGATCTTTCATCTGTTTTATCCGTCGTTTATGCTTCTTCCACTACGACTACAACACACTAATAAACTTTACATTATTCTCAATTTGCTTCTTTTTCACCTTGTTCTTGGCAAGTTCATTTAGTAGAGAAACAAATCTTTCATATGTTTCTTCCAAACTTTCCCCAAATTTGGCTTTGAACTCTTCATAGTTATTTATGCAGTTAGCCACCTTCATGTGATCACCAATCTTTAAACCCATCATCATTTTCTCCAACTGATCCCACATTTTCTTAGTTGTAGCCTTGTAGTTATCAATCTTTATGTAGATCTCATTCGGTATACTCTGTACAAGTAGAGATCTTATCTGTTTATCTGCCTTATGTCTCTTCTTTTGTTCAAGTGTATAACTTGAAAAATCAACAACAATCTCTTTGGTCTTTCGCCCTCGGTTCTCCGTACCATCTTCACTATCAGAACTCTCATTTTCCTCATCAGGCATAATAGCAGTTATTGGTTTCATCAGGCCCTCTTCAATAGACTAATTGATGAATTCTCCATTTTTATGTCTATCTATGAAATCTAGAAACATGTCTTTCCACTACTCATATTCACCCTTGAAGAGAACAGGTGGTTTGACATCAGTATCGATTGAAAGCGCATCATTTGAAGTCATCTTGATTAACAACACAGATCTTTAAACACAGAATTATAAATTTTTCAAAATTCTGAAAATAGCCAAAAATTGACTAAGTATTGAAGTCGCATACCACAGAGGAACACTTGTCGCAAAACCCTTTTCACCTTACTTGTCACAAACCCTTTCAACTAAGAAGTGAGGAACTCGCATGTTGAAGGTTGCGAGTTCTTACTTGTCACATGCTGAAGCTTGCGAGTTCCGAACTTGTCGCAGGGTGAAGCTTGCGAGTTCTGAGCTTGAATTCTCTTGCGAGTTCTTCACTTAGAAAAATTTCAGGCAAATAACTTGTCGCAATGCGTACGAGTTCTATACTTATTGCCTTAGAAAAATTCAAACAATCAAAAATTCAAGAAGCTTGCGAGTTCTTCAGAATTCATACACCATTGTCTGCGAGTTCTTCAGATATGAATCTTGCGAGTTCTTCAAGAATCTTGCGACTTCTCTGAATCTTGCGAGTTCTTCAATATTTCGATTATGAACCAACTTTTTCAACTTTAAATCCTTCAAGACTTCGAATTTAATCACCAAACTTTGCAGATTGATCCTCGATGTGATTCTGAACACTTTTCTAATCAAAAACATCATTTCACCAAAAAATCACTCAAGATTAAAATTCAATCTAACCACAGTCTATTCATTAACACGAACAAAAACAACAAAAAAAATCCAAAATTCACACTTAATTTATGTGAATTAGGATAAACGATTCAAATCAAATATTTTCTAGAACGAAAATCGAGTACAAAGCTATCAATCTTCAATCCAAAACAACACTAAATCACAAAATTCGAATGATGAACAGTGTGTTCTGCAAGTTCTTTAAAAATTGACAAAAACTTCAAATCTTGATCATGATTCTAATTTTATGCTTGCTCTAATAGCAATTATTATTCTCAGAATGTGTGCAAATCAAGATGAATAACACTAAATTCAATTCAAGATGCCATATATTGGTCTAGGAATTCAACAGTACAAAATGCTCTCTCTTTCAATATTTCTCTCTCTAAGCGTGTCATATGATTCTACAAACGAAAAACCATTTATACATATTAGTTTACAACGACAACTAACAACTAAACTATTTGACTTGCTTGACTTTGACTTTCCTCTATTAGCAACTTTGACTTTGCAATGAGGCTTTCACTTGGGCATTGACTTTTAATTCCAATGATCTTGGATCTAACATATTTGTGCACTAACAATCTCCCTCAAAGTCTATGATTATCTTCTTCTAGAATTTTAACAATCTCTCCCAAGGTAATAAAAACCTCTTTCAGACTTCAAGGTAATAAAGATGTCCAAGGAAAAGATAACTTTGATGACTTTGTCACCAAAGATCAACACTGTGCTGACATCAGATTATTTGGTTACACAGAACGTCTGCCTACTTCAAGTTCATTCAAGAGGATGTATGTACCACCGCTCTGGAATACATTGTTTTCCATTCTGAATGGATGCCTAACACCAAAGCATATAGGACTTGATTGATATAATATTCAAGTACTTCATATATTCCACGGTGTATCATTAAACAGGCACTATGACTCCACGACGATATTTTGGACTGAGCTGGAAGAACTTGTTTCTAATAAAAGCAACTCCAAGCTAGAAAGTTTGTAACTTATCAGAGATTTCTACAACTAATTATTTGGAGCAAGATGCGCACCAACCGACATATCCCTTCAAGATTTTGTGCACCCGTCTGCCCAGAATATTAGATGAAGTATCTCTGAATGATTGATGACAATGACTTTTCTATGGTTCTACCTCTTCCAAATGATCTCTTATCATAAGCAGATCAAGATGCACCGTGTGTGAAGGAGTATAGGGCACTTAGAGCTTCTATGGTCCAACTATAACCAGAGGGACCTACGCAAGAAGCAATCCCTAGGGTAGAAGAGAGAAGAGAGGAGTATAATGTATGGACTGAGTAGGGTCAGAAGACCGGGACTCCTAATCAAGGAAAGCAGAGAGAAAATGTAAATGAGAGGGGACTTGAAGAAGTTGGAGGTGCATCTACATCTGATAATGAACGTACCGAAAGTAACAGATATGGTGATGACAATAATGGTGATGACAATCATGATACATATGATGATTCTGATGATAGTGACAACAATGATGGTGTTGAGCCTAATGTTCATATGTCTGAAATGCAAATTGAAAATGCGATCAATCAAACAACTAGTGTTGAAGGTGTATATGAGGGAGACATAGTTGAAAATGCTGAGAGGTTGAGTGCAAGGACGCTAAAAGAATATGCTGAGAGTGTAAAAAGATCGGAAAAACAAGATGATCTTATCCAACCGAGTCAGATAGTCGGGTAGTCACATCTACTGTTCAATCTCATGTATTGGGATTGGGTATTGAAGAAGTCACCATGGACCCAGTGGCAGTTAGTCGGGTTGTCACATCTACTATCCAATCTCATGTGTTGGGATTGGGCATTGAATAAGTCACCATGGACCTAGTGGTGCATTCACAATATACCCCACCTAGACACTCAGTCATCTTTCAACAGATGTTTGTTTCATTTTTGCATGAAGATTCAACACATATACTATCAGGTTCTCATTCGGAGAACCTAGATATTGAAACAAGTAGACATCTGATCCGGTACCCTACTTATTATGAAGCACATGTGAGTCTAGAGCCTCATACACTTATAGAAAGACATACATTATCTTCTACTACTCCTCTTCGTGATGAAGCCAGAACATCCTGAGTAGAACCTTCTACAGGTATTCTACAATGACAAGATGGGAGTCCTACCAGAGATAACGCTTTTCCATCTTTGATCGTAGGCCTTACAGTAGATACAATTGTTGTGACAACTGGAAACCTAAGTGGTCCAGGTGTTAGTTTCCAGTAATTTTTTTCTAGAGAGTATTTTTACGACGCTCTAAAGGTTGTTCAGGATTATTTTGAAGAGCGGTTTAGTTCACTGAAAAGGACCTACAAGGGAAAGGAGATTTCTCCTGTTGATTCATCAACGCTACCTCCACAACCACAAGCAAGGTCATCTGAAGATTTATCTGTTGATGAGCTCAAGTCTTTATTATACGTGAAGCTTCTTTCTCAAGCGTATGATCTAGATTCTGTTGGTTTCAACCTACTTGGTGTGTTGAAACGATCAGTTGAAAATGAGGCAAATCTAGTTACCGTTGATCATTTTGATTCACTCAACAGAAGGTTGTGACCAACATCAAAACTTTTTCTAGTGTTGTTAGCACTTCAACTGCGAAAAATGAGAAAACTTTACAGAAGGTAGCTGAAAGAGTTCAGGTTTTGGAAGATACTTGAAAAGCACAGTCCGAAGGTCACAAAAGAAAGCATGATGATTAGGATGATCCTAATCAACATGAGGGGGAGAAGTAGAGGAAAAAAATGACTGAGGGTGTTGCTACAGCTTGAACTACTGGTCAAAGTGAAAATGATGATGATGTACAAGTAGTTGGTTCAAGTGAAAATGTTGGTGAAAGTATGTTATAATTGATGGTATATGGAGAAATTGAACCAACGGTTGAAAATCATGAGGGTTATGAGTGGAAAGAAGTATATGATATGTTGATTGATAAAGTAATGATAAATCAAAGAAGAACTCTAAGAGATAATATCCTATTCTGATAATGATTTTGGCGATTTTGGTACTATTGTTGAGGTAAAGCCTGAGATACAAGAGTGCAACATGAAGTTGAGCCTTCTGTGATAAAACTGCAATCTGAGCCTTCAAGGGAAGAGATATCTGGTGTTGCAGCAATTCAACATGAACAAGCTATCAGGTGTGAAAGAATGGTTATTAAAGTTTCCTTCCTTGAAGATGTGGAAAGAAAGATTTATGTGAAAGAGATTAAGTAATTAGGTCCACTAAAAGTGTTGGGGATATCAAATTACAATCAGGATTTTATCTTTGAATATGTCTTTATGATGAAAGCTCAAATTCAACAAAAGCGTCTAGTGAATTAAAAGCAGAATATTGTGACGATTAAGGAGGTGTTCGCAAGAAAGTTCGTCCGTTTGTGGTATCCAATGTTTAGAGTTGTAAGACAAGATGGAAAGGACTAGATATTTTCCGAAGTTGACTTCTCTAACTTGGAACTAGATGATCTTGAGTTTATATATCATGATTTCAGACTAAGGACTATCAGACCTCAAGACGTTATACTTGCATGTCAAAAGATTCATGAGAAGAGAAGTCAAATATTCGTACATCACTGATTTCCAGATTGGTTGTGAAAGTGTTAGGGTTCAGTTACTTAAAGTTGAATAGAATTTGAGGGACTAAATGTGAAAATAGCTTAATTAGTATTTAAGCCTTTGTAATTAGGGTTTAACGCTAAGAGTGTTTATTCCAATTACATTGTGCGTCTAAAGTATTGTAAAACACTCTGTGCGATTTCAAGGTTAATCATATGAACAGGATAAGCTCTATCTAGAGAAGAAATCACTTGTTTCTGAGCATATTTTTGAAACGAATGTGTTAAAAGAAAAGGTTTCTAAACTTGATCAAGCCTTAAAAGAAAAGATTAAAGAGCTAAGGAATAATGAGAGTGATAAATTAAATGTCGTATCTCTAAAGAACTTTTTCCAAAGAGAGAGAAAAGTCCTTCACCAAGACCTGTTCGACAGAGATCTGATCATTAGGAAATATCAGGATGCACAGAAGGTGCATGAAAAGGTAAATACCCAAATTGGCAGAAGGGGTATAAGGTTCGATGATACTGACCCCTATATTGAGAATAAAAGAAACAAATCTTTAGCAAACATCTTTTGCCCTGGGCAATTTTTAAAACTGAGTCTTCCAAATTTGATGTCCACATTTAAGAGCCGTAGAACCTCTGAAGGACCACATATGAGGAAGCCTATGCAGATGACAAATGTATGGTATGAAAACAATAATTTGTCATCATCACTGTCCGAAAAGAGAAAATCCACTCCAAGGAAATATCTGTCTCAAAAACAGATAGGGCTCTTCAGATTTGGTCATCCAGAGACACAAACTCAAATGGCTCTTGTGTGCATGATGATTCCTGAAAGGGAACTGTCCTCTGAGGCACCAGAGTTTGTGTCAGCTTATGTGGAAGAAAAGCTCTTCAAAAGATTTTTGGAAAATGACTTGAGAAAAACATATGAGAACCATTTTCTAAACCATCCTGATATAACCTCTGAAGTGAAAGAAATCTTTAAACAAGATTTGTTGAAATGTCTAAATGTTCTTGAAGTGGTCCCTTGCATACTAAATAATCTAAACATTTCTAAGGACACTAATGATGGACAAGGCAACACATGTTTAGAAAATTACGCCTCCATCCACAGAGATTTTCTTGATTCAGATTTTGAGTCTGAGTCTAAGTCATCCTCTGTCGATGAAGAGACTAGTTCTGTGGAACAAGAAATAGTTTCCTGTACTCTGGAGTGTTAGGTTTGAGATCTAGACATTCATGTATGAGATTGATTAGGTAGGATATGAGAAGGACTTTATTATTTATTAGAGAATGAAAACCTAATCTAGAGAGAGAGAGAGAACTTTAGGAACTACATTTTGTAATATTGAATTATGAAATGAATTACAAGCTTAACACTCCTATTTATAGTCCAACATAACCTACCTACCACCTAATTACATCATTAAGCACAAGCCCTTTACAATTAATGCCTTTACAAATACAATTTACAAAACTATTTAAATGCTATTTACTTTCCAACACTTTTTATACACTAACATCCCCCCCCCTAAAGTTTTGGAAAGTAAATCATTTTCAAGATCTAATCTCCTCTCCCCATTGATTTTCTTGAAAAACTTTAGTGCATCCATTAACAATTGTAGGCTCGGTCCCCCTTGAAAGTTGCTCTCATTCTTGATGTTTCGACTTTAAAACTAGATCCGATGTATACCGTAAGCTCGACTAAGTGCACAATAAAGCATCTTGAAATGTTGAAATCCAACTCGTTCCGATAAGCACACAAGAAATATAACGAGTGAATTTGACATGACAAACCGAGCGCATCCTTAGTTTTTAACAATGAAACCGTCGTTAAACGCGAGTCGAATAAGAGTTCGGCTTGAGAGTCGTAAACGAGATGCTCGAAGGAGGAACAATAAGTCACACACTATAATCTATGGAATTAGAAACAATTTTGGCCAAATTTAACGGATTTTGGACCAAAAATGTTAGAAAACTAACGGGACTAACGGTGTTCCGTTAAGTCACTATTCATGTTCTTCTCAAAATAAAACCCACATAAAATCATGAAATCATATGTACTGTTATTTTTTGCTTCAATTAATCACATGCAAGTAATATGTTATTTGCATCTAAGGCTTCATGAAACAATCATGCATCGTGAAATAAACTTTCCGGCGAAGTAACAGTTTTGTCCGGCGAAGTAACAAAGTTTTTCGGCGATATAACAGTTAAATTCCGGCGATGTGTTCCAACAACCAAAAACTTTGAATTCTTGCTGGAAGTTCTTGTAAACAACATGCAAATCGATCAAAAATAACAAACACACAGATTTGGATCGAAATGACAGTGAAATTCCGGCCAAACATTCAATTTCCGGTGACCTGCGACTTTTCCGGCGAGATTTTGTAATCATATCTGTGTATTGTCGATTTTGTTGTTATAACTACATCAAAAAACGAATAATTGATAGATAGACATTATAGAACAGATCTGGAACGAGATTTGACAATATCATAGCGTAATCTCTTTTTTCTAGCGATGAACAGTACCTTTTCCGGCGAATTCGTTTTCCCGATCAACCGATTTTCAACACTTAGATCTACCTCGTTTCTCAATGAAATTGATGAGGAAACTTGCGTTATGCTCCAAGGTAGATAAACATCACAAAACTAGCTTAAAATCGATTTTCCGGCGATGCTCCGGCCATATCCGTTTTTCCGGCGAACGATCTTCAAAACCTCATATCTCACTCTTTTTTCATCGTTTTCCGATTCTAAAAATTGTAGAATGCTCGAAATTCGACAAAGAACAAATCTAGGTACATTAAATCACCTCATGCAAGAAAAATTTCAGATCGAAAAATTTGACACGAAGAACACCGAAAATTTCGAACGAAAAATTCGAAAAACCTCAAAACTCAATGAAATCCGAATCCAAAAATTGTACTAGATCTGTAATCTTATCAAGAACAAATCTTCAAGAGGAATTGATTTTTGGAACAACTTACTTGTAGATCGGGCTAATAAATACGAAATGTCTAGATCAATAATCGTTACGAGAAAAATGTCATCGTTCGACTCTGATACCACTTGTTAGGTCCAAGATCTAGACATTCATGTATGAGATTGATTAGATAGGATAGGAGAAAGAATTTATTATTTATTAAAGAATGAAACTAATCTAGAGAGAGACAACTTTAGGAACTACATTTTGTAATATTGAATTATGAAATGAATTACAAGCTTAACACTCCTATTTATAGTCCAACATAACCTACCTACCACCTAATTACATCATTAAGCACAAGCCCTTTACAATTAATCCCTTTACAAATACAATTTACAAAACTATTTAAATGTTATTTACTTTCCAACACTTTTTATACACTAACATGGAGGAATATAAGTTACCCTCTGGCATTCCTAACAGAATGATTACTCCCAAAAGGAGAACTACAGGTGTACCTATTTGCCCTGATTTTCGGGATATGTGTTTACAAGCTAAGACTTCTCTTGAGCTTGAAAAAATAACCAAGGAAAAGATCTTGATCTCTCAGAAGACCATAGCTCCAAAGTCTGTAAAACCATTTCAAGAAAAACTCACTTGGAAACAGAAAGGAAAATGGCCCAAATTTGACAAATTTGATACTTCTGTGGCTGTGAATGCAAGGAAGAAAAGTCACAAAGGGGGAGTACAACCAAAGAGCTATCCAAGAGGAGATTGTGCTAAAACTCAACCTAGACTAGATAAAGTTTTCTGTTAAAAGAAACCCAAGTCTAAAAAGGGTTGTTGTAAACAAAGCTCTGTACCCTCCTTTGATCAATTTAATGAAAAGTTTTAAGAAATTTGCTTCTCGAGTCTCTTATTGTAAATGCTTTGATCTCATGCATGCTCTTAACCAACACTTTTCAAGGCCAACCTGTCTTATTTCTCACCCCAAGCCAAAGAATGTCGAATTCAAGGGTGAGAAAGGACAATTTGGTACCTTTATGAAGGGGATGAAACCAAAACCAAGGATGCTAAGGCATCTTTAAAGACTCCTAACAAAAATGGGACCATTTGGAAATGGGTACCTAAATCTTCTTGATCTGTCCGCAGAAGAAACAACATGTGCCCATTTGGTACCTAGACTCCGGGTGTTCAAGGCACATGATTGGCGACAGAGGGTTGCTCACCTCTTACAAAGAAAAACTTGGAGGTGGCTCTGTGACCATTGGAGACAACAAGAAGGGGCAGATTAAATGTTATGGAGTCATTGCTAAAGGGGACATCGATGTCAACAAAGTGGCTTATGTGGATGGACTTAAGCACAACCTACTAAGTGTTAGCCAACTCTGTGACAATGGACTCGATGTGATGTTTAAAAGACAATGTTGTTCTCTGTTGAAGGAAGACACGTGAACAGAGCTTCTGTGAGCCAAACGAAGGGGTGATCTATATCTCATGGACTTCAAGTCAACCAACATAGAAGAAAAGCTTTGATTGGTATAAAGTAAGAATGAGGAGGCTTGGCTCTGGCATAACAGGTTATCTCACTTAAACTTTCACACGCTTGAGAAACTTGTAAAGTTATAATTAGTGACTGGTCTACGAAGTATCAAGTTTGACAGAGATCATATATGCTCTGCTTTTGAAATGGGCAAACTCAAAAGAGCTGCCCATAAGAGCAAGTCATACATCTCTTGCACTAAACCTCTGCAGATGCTTCATGTAGACCTAATCAATCTTCTAAAGAGAATACAAGTTCTTCATGATTGCAGGGTGCAGAGGATTCAAAGTGACAATGGTACTGAGTTTAGGAACTCAACCATTGAGGCCTATCTTACAACAGAGGGCATTTCACAGAACTTCTCAGCTACGAGGACTCTACAATAAATTGGTGTTATAGAAAGCAAGAACAAAACACTAGTGGAAGCCGTAAAAACTATGCTCACTGCCTCAGGACTACCCATTTCTTTTTGGGCAGAAGCCATTTCTACTGCATGCTTCACTCAAAATAGATCAATAATAGTGAAGAGGCATGTAAAGACCCAATACCATTTACTTCAGCAGAGGAAGCCAAACACCAAGTACTTTCATGTTTTTGGCTGAAGGTGTTTTGTGTTGAACGACAAAGAGAAACTTGGGAAGTTTAGTCCAAAAGCCAATGAGGATAAATTTGTTGGATACTCATCTACCTCTAAAGCATATAGAGTCTTTGTGCTATATTCCAAACACATACTTGAGATTATTAATGTTTCTTTTGATGACTTTTTTCAGAAGAATCCTGAGCAAATCAACTTAGGACTCAAGCTTCAGGATAAAGACTCTGGCGATTCATCAAGAACAAATGAACTTCATCATCTATTTGAAGAGATGTTCAATGATGATGGACCCTCTGAAGGTGGTCGCAGAGCCTCTGGAGCCGAGGCCTCTGAGGACCAAACAGGTACTTCTTTAATTGGTCGTAACAATACTTCACCCTCTTCCATTACTTTTGTAGGTGCAAATGTCGAGGGGGAGCACATAGAGGCTAACACTAAACAAGGCTATATGCTCAACCAAGAAGAATATCATCTACCTACCATCTCTGAAGGGTCAACACCAGAGGAAACACAGAACTCTGAACAAGGCACCACAACGCTCTCTATATCAACTCAAAGTGCTCACTCAAGCCATGTGGCAAGTACAAATGATCAACCTATTCCAAAAGAGGTTGATCAACATCAAGAACAAGAACATGCTCCTGAAATACAACTAGAAGGTTCCAATGGTCACCTACCACGCATGACCAAGTGGACCAAGAGTCACCCACACAGCCAAATCATTGGTGACCCTTCTGACAGAGTGAAGACTCGCTCTACTATGCAAATTTTTGTTTCTGTACAAATTTTGTAAGTATCGTCGAGCCCAAGAAAATCTAAGAAGATCTTGAAGACCCAAACTGGGTAGAATCTATGCAAGAGGAGCTTCTGCAGTTTGAAATAAATGAATTATGGACCCTAGTGCCTCTACCGAAAGGCAAAACTACAATAGGGACCAAATGTATCTTCAGGAACAAAAAGGATGAAGATGGTGTGGTGATTAGGAACAAGGCATGATTGGTGGCCAAAGTATATTGTCAAGAAGAGGGTATTGACTATAAAGAAACATTTGCCCCTGTGGCAAGGCTCGAGGCAATAAGGATATTCCTTGCCTTTGCAGCCCACAGAGGTTTTAAGGTCTACCAAATGGATGTAAAGTCAGCCTTCTTAAATGGAAAAATTCGAGAAGAAGTATATGTCTAGCAACCACCAGGATTTGAAAGGTCTAAGTACCCAAATCATGTGTACTTCTTAGGCAAGGTTCTGTATGGACTGAAGCAATCCCCCAGAGCCTGGTATGATAGACTCTCAAACTTCCTAATTGCCAATGGTTTCGAAGAGAAAAGGTAAGATTCTACTTGTGTAGATTTATGTCGATGACATTATTTTTAGGTCTACTAATGATTCTTATTGCAAAAAGTTTGAGACATTGATGGAGAGTGAGTTTGAGATGAGCATGAAGGGAGAACTCACATTCTTCCTAGGATTGCAAGTCAAACAAGCCACAGAGGGCATTTTCTTAAATCAATCAAAATATGTCTCTGGCATACTTGAAAAATACAAGCTCTCTGACTATTCACCAATGAAGACCCCTATGGCCACTAGATCTACTCTATGCAGATCCAGAGGGAAAATGTGGAGTGTAAGCTCTACAGAGGGATGATTAGGTCTCTTTTGTACTTAACTGCTAGCAGACCTGACATAATGTTTGCTACATGCCTCTGTGTAAGATATCAAGCTAACCCCAAAGAATCTCATCTTTATGTTGTTAAGAGGATCTTTAGATACCTAAAGGGCACCAAGAATCTTGGCCTTCGGTATCCAAAGAACTCTGGCTTTAATCTTGTGGCTTATACAGATTCGGATTATGGAGGATGCAAACTCGACAGAAAGAGTACCTCTGGGAGTTGTCAATTTAAATTAGTCAGTTGTACTTTTAAGAAACAAAATTGTGTATCAACTTCTACGGCAGAAGCCGAATATATATGTTGCTGCTGCTAGTTGTTGTTCACAAGATCTGTGGATGAAAACCCAACTCAGAGACTATGATTTTGATATTGACAAAATACTCATCCTTTGTGACTCCAAGAGTGCCATTGCGATCTCTGACAATCCTGTACAACACTCTAAAACCAAACACATTGATATCAGGTATCACATTTTGAAACATCATGTAGAGCATGGCACCATAGAAATGTACTTCGTATCCACAGATTACCATCTTGCTGACTTCTTCATAAAGGCATTAGATGAGAAAAGATTCACTTTTCTTGTTGGCAAGATTGGTATGCTTAACATGAGTTGATCCACATAGCCTCTTCACCTTGGCACAAAGCTTCTGTAGTACATATTTCAATTTCAGTATTGATATCTTTGTTTCTGTATATATTGTTCGGTCCTTGTATAGTTTTTTTAGAATTCATTTCCTCTAGTCCAATTTTATGCGTTTCCTTGAATCTATGTCTTGTACAAAGCTTATCCTTTATGACCCAAGCATGGATCAAGGGGTAGCAGAACGAACCACACAAGGAATACCTTGATGATCCAAGGGGGAGCAAAGAAGTTCTTCTTATCGAGAAAAATTGCGGAATAAGGTAAGCTCTTCGCACACTCTTTAGGAAAAAACACTTTGTTCGGACACCAATTTCCAGATATGTCCGAATTTGTTCTTCAAAACTTGTCAAAACTTTGGGTGATCAAAACTTCCAAGTGTCTTTACTCATTTAGAAACTTTTGGTCTAAGAGCCTCTGAGGTCCTTCACAGAGCCTCTGTGATCATTCACAGAGCCTTTGTACCTCAAAAGGACACCTCTTATCCTTTGATCTCTGATTTGAATGACTAATACGATCACCTCAATCTCGTTAAATGTTTTGTGATAAAACAAGAGCAACTTTGTGCTTAGAAGAACCATGCACATAACCTCAGAAGTTCTTTACCCACAGAGCTTCTGTCACTTTCATCACTATGAAACTTTTCAAAGGTTATGAGGCGCGGGTTATTTTTTAAGGTAACAGTCAAGTGGGTATAGCATATGCCACGCACGTGAGATAAGTGGGAGGCGCACGCACTCGATCGTGCACCAACTTTATCCACGTGGCAATATCCGATTGGGCCGTATCTGTACCATCGTTTTTCCAAACGGCTCACTATGCGTTGGTACTAATTACGAATTTCAAATTTTTTATCTACCGCTTATAATTCTTACTCTGTTGGATCATAAATTGTATTCAAGATTAAAGTTCAGGGTTCAAATTGTAATAAGTTGATAGTTATTTGTTATTGGGCCTCAAGCCCATTAGGCTTATACGTCCTAAGTATTTATAGGTTTTAATTAATTACGTTTTAGGTTAATCCTCATTATTATCATACTCATAATTATAGAGAAGAGGTAGCCGTATTATGTATTTTGTACGCATCAAGGTACCAAGAACACTCACACTGGTTTTCATCGATTAATCAAGGGATCGTGGTATGTTATTCTGATCTGTTTATCTCTTGATCTTTATTGTGTTGTGTGATTGTTTATCAACTAGTTATCTGGGTTTAACAAATGGTATCAGAGCCTAAAGAATCAAGCTTTTTGGACTGAAACTGTGTTTATTGATAACGTATTGTGTGATAATCGAGTTCATGAATTAATGAGTTTTTATGCATAAAGTTGATTTGATTAGATGTGTTTTACGCTTTAGAACATTATCTGATAGTTTAATTGCACTCTAAATCATCAATTGATTGGCTGTTTTGTTAATTCTTGGATCTGGGTTCTTATTTCTGTCGACCACTGTGTTTATCAAATTGAAGCATGAAAGTTGATTTTAATCTTTGATTTTGATTGTGATTTGATCGATATATGTTTGTGGTTACAAAAGTCTTCTTTTTGCATTAAATTTGAGTTTCTGTGTGGATTTCTAGACTGAAAATCGTGTTCTGGGTCGAAACCTTCAAGAACACTGGTCATTATTCAACCAGTCAGCACACCGGTCGACCAAGTTTGCGCCATACCCTATTCGTGCAAAACTTAGTTTTGCGCCACACACTTCACTGGTCCACACATTGGTCCGGTCGACCCCGGTCACAGCACTCGGGCGACACCGGTCGCACCCTATCGATCACATTATACCGGTCGTAAGACCTGTCCGCTCGTGCAACATACCGGTCGACACAGGTCCGGTCGGACAGAACTCCGGTCGAGCAAGACCCCGGTCGAGCTAGACACCGGTCAAGCAAGACCCGGTCGCTCTGTTTGCGCCATCAGGTATTCGCGCAATCCTCAGGTTTGCGCCACCCGTTCATCGCACAAACATCCTTTTGCGCCACTGCTTACTCGCACAAATCTCACTTTTGCGCTACCCATTACTCACGCAAATTTCACTTTTGCGCTACCCATTGCTCGCGCAAAACTCCAGATCTTGTCCAAACTGACTTTTGCACCAGATTCTTTTGCGCCAAATTTTCTCAATTTCATTCTTTCAGTATTTAATTGATTTTATATATAGGTATTTTTATAATCTATACTGTTTGTGATATCTGCATTTGATTATTTTTTGGAAATTTATTTTTCTGAAAAAATTTTAGTGTAGTTTTTATCTAATTCTTGATTCTAAAGATCTCATCTGGTTGATTTAAGTGGTACATATATCATCATTCCTTACATAGACGAGAAGGGAAATACAGTGCTGACCAAGAGAGATTGTGCATTAGAATATATGCCATAAATTCCAGCACTGAAAGCTGAGAATGAAAATCTGAAGATTCAGAACTCATTTCTCCTTGATCAAATTAATCAGTTGCAAGATGATAAATGCTTAAAGAAAGATTTTGTTTGCTCAGAATGTATCTCTAATTCTAAAATTAATTTTGCAGGAATTATTGAGTTGAAAGAGAAAGAAATCTTAAATCTTCAAGCTAAAGTACATAGTCTTAACTCAAGCTCTACATGGTCAAAAAAGGATTCAATGCAAAGAGAGCTTGAGGAGCTTAGAAGGAGAGCAAGTGTTGCAAGTGATACTAGTAATGGACTGAGAAAGATAAATTCTCAAGTCTTTGCGGAAAGAGATAAACTGAAAGATAAAGTCTTCAGTCTTGAGGTTGAGATTGATATGCTGAAAGAAAAGGCAACCCAAGACAAAGACAATACAAAAGTCCAAGATGAAATGTTGAAGATTGAGAAAGAAAGAAAATAATTTGCTAAGAAATTCTCTGATTTCACCATAAAAGCCTTTGAAGAGAAGAAATCGTTAAAGCTTAAATGTGTTAAGCTTTCTCAATAAGTTTCAGACTTTGAGAAGGTTATCATTCTTGAGAGAGAAAAGGCTGAGAAAGAGAAAAAGAAAGCTGAGCTGAAAGATATAAATAAAGACTTTTCTAAAGAAAAGAAAGTATTTGAGACTGAGATAGCTAAGCTGACAAGAGAGCTATCTGAGCTATCAACAATCATTCTGAAGGAAAAGAAGACGAATTCTGAATTGCAAAAGAAGTTTGATCTAATTGAAAAGGAAAGAAACAGTTTGTCTTCAAAGATAAAGGAACTTGAAGAGATCGTATTCAAGGTGAAGCTAACTGAGCACAAGACGCCAGAGTCAATAGCTCAATCACCGAGAGATGATCAAACTGATTCAGATTGTTCACTTAAAAAGGCGAGTTCACATTTTTCAAATGTTTTCTATAATCCTTTCTGTGATTTAGATGATGGTCTTACTTCTAAATCTACTGATCAGATTCGTCCTTCTAACCTTTTCTTTGATAAAAATGTTGATGCTTCAGGTAACTTAAAGAAGACTAAGTCTCGAAAGAAAAGCTTCTGGAGAAGGGAAGATGAGAAAGATAGAGAAATTTGGATCTGGAGAGTTAAAGGATCTTCAGAGGAAAAGAAGAAAGAAAAATCATTTGTGCATACATCAAATGATAAAAGGAACAATGCTCCGAAAGGTAAAACTTTTGGCAAACCTGCTCTGGTTTACACAATCAATCTATTGATCAGGTTAGCACAAAAGAAAATTAGTTATTCCTACTGTGCCTCGAATGATTTTGTAAGAAAAGATTATGTGAATAACTGGTATGGTTCTTATTTCATATCTCTCACTAGAACTGCAACTGCAACTAAACCATTAGAACCCAACTACCAGTGGGTACCAAAAGCTAAATCTGTGTTGCAGGCACCCAAGGTTTAAGGGGGAGAAAGAACAATGACTTCTGATTACTACAGATCATGACTCTTGCCTCATTGTCAAAACAATGACTTCTAAGTATAACAGCTTAGGACTCGATCTTCATTGGTAAAAATGAGCAATACTATTATTACCGTAGAATAAGTAATCATGGCTTTTGAATACTTAAGTTCAAAACCCGTACTCAAATGTTTTCTTCTAATAGGATGCTTAAATGATAACATCTTTTATAGAAGTTTTTGATTTGAGGTGGAGTTAATTGTTATATATCTTAGGGGGATCCGCAGGAGATAAATATGATTTTTACTATCATTGTCATATTTTTCTGATGAATTGTTGTTTTACAGGGGGAGTTAAGGATTCTGGTTTACAGGTATATCTTTCTAATCCTTACACTCTATCACTTGTTGAAAGATGAACAACTTTCACTTGTGAAAAATGGTTTCTTAAATGTTCAAACCACTTCCTATTCTTCAAAGATTTTCATGAATTGTGAAGTGTGATTTTAAATGAATTTTGGATACTTAATTGTCAAAGAGCTTAATTGCCAACCTTTTTTAGTTTGAGGGGGAGAATTTCATTGTCAAACATCTTATGTTTTGACTTCTCCAAATTTTTATTCTTCATGTTTGTATTCCTTTGTGCTTTCATGTACAAAAAAATGTTGAACGACACGCTCTTTTAGGAAAATACAACGGATTCAGTGTGTGAGCTTAACAGAACTTCCATGGATTCACGATAACCAGTGTTTCCTACCCAGGAAGTATTCCCTGGGTGATTGAGGGGAGAGGGGTCAAAATATTGAGTGTTGGTGTGTGAAGAGGTAAAATGGAAAAGAGAGATTCGTTAGAAGTGAGAATTAAAAGAAAGAGGGTGAGGAAACAGAGTAAAAGAATATCAAACTCTGCACCAAACTTCTTTCTGAGCCGGGCAGCCATATTATTTGTTGTTTCACATTTCTTTGTGAAAGACATTGAAAAAGGCACCTAGCCCATGCCATCTGTTGCATACAACCCCACCAACTACTTATTCTTTTCTCAAAAAGAGAATGTTTCACATTTTCTGGGGAAGCAACACATATGCTATTGGTTCTTCATTTGGAAGATACTAATATTGAAAAAGAAGAAAAGTTGCCCCACCTTCGAACCCTTTCTCATGTACATTAAGTCTTTGTACAATTTGTTGTTGTCTCAACAAGTTTACATACTGTGAGCCTAAATTGAAAAGCAATCATATGTGCTTAATTCTTTCATACACATGCACGAACACACAGAAATTTGTTTTCTGTCAGAACGTTCATAGATAACTATGCGTTATTCGATGATTGAATGGAAGTCCTGGGGATCCAACATTAAAACCAGCTCCTTATATATAAACTTTGTGTTACTGACAGGCATTTTAACTGAGTCATTTGTTGATTCAGGGTTACCACATTTTTTATTATTTGAATCTGAAAAGATTGAAATAATCACTTTCTCCATTTGGAGAGACTGCTCTTATTTCCACACAGGGATCTATACATGAAGACAGTGCTTAATTGATGAATATACAAAAAGGGGAAGATTGTTTTTGCTATGTTTTGATGATGATGATTCTCACCACTCATCAAAAAGGGGGAGAATATACAAAGGGGGAGAATATAAAAAGACAGAAGATACAAGAATTTTTGATTGAAGACTGCTGAAGATTTCAAAGAATTCAAAGTGTCTGATTGAAGATAATCGTCAGAAGGACACTTGCATTCAAAAGAGGAATTTCAAGACTGTGTAAAGCTACAAGATCTAAAGCTGTTAACAAGTTTTCAAGAGAAGTGAAGACCCGAAGCATATTGCCAAATTTTTTTTAATCTTGAATCCAAAGGGGGAGATTGTTGGATCATAAATTGTATTCAAGATTAAAGTTCAGGGTTTAAATTGTAATAAGTTGATAGTTATTTGTTATTGGGCCTCAAGACCATTAGGCTTATACGGCCTAAGTATTTATAGGTTTTAGTTAATTAGGTTTTAGGTTAATCCTCATTATTATCATAATCATAATTATAGAGAGGAGGTAGCCGTATTCTGTATTTTGTATGCATCAAGGTACCAAGAACACTCACACTGGTTTTCATTGATTAATCAAGGTATTGTGGGATGTTATTCTGATCTGTTTATCTCTTGATCTTTATTGTGTTGTGTGATTGTTTATCAACTAGTTATCTGGGTTTAACATACTCTCTTCTCAGTAATAAATACCCTTCTCCTTCATTTTACCCATTCTTCACCTGCAATTTTACTCTCAAGAACTCAAGAGCAAGAAAAAAAAAGAACTTCTCTTCTCTACTCCTTCTTTCTAAAATGGCATCCCACTCTGCTTCTTCCAAGAACTCCGAAGGCTCTAATGCCTCAAACCACTCCCTACACTTCATTGCACAAAAAGATGATTCTCAATCTTTTGGACAAGAACAACCTCTCACAAACAAAATGCTTTCTTTTACTAGACATGACTATCACCAAAGCTCCCTAAACTTGAAACCGAACAACCACTATTTGGTTTTGGACCCCAAAGGATTCCCTGAAGAAGCTGAACCATTGTTACGAATCCTGCAAAATCATTTCCTTTTCAAAGCCTTACCTTTAAAGAGAACTGATATCCCTGAATCCTACATCCAACAATTTTGGGTGAATGCCAGACATGAAAAGCTCCCAAAATATGGATATTGTGTCATGGGATATGCTACTCATCCCTCGACTGAAAAGATATTGGATCTTGGCATCAACAGAATAAGGGTCTCTGAGGTGTTCGAGCTTCCGACGAAGGACCAAATGAACTTGGTAAAGTTCTCCGAGGAACCTTCAGACGCCGAGATACTGGAATTTCTACGATTCATTGGGTACGCCATCCTAATTGTCAAGAGAACTGACTTTCGCCGACAGAACCTTCCACCTCTGTGGAATGTTCTGTTCTCAATCCTGAACCGAGCTCTAAATTCAAAGGTGGGGAGTCAAGACCAATCTAGACATACCATTCTGGCTATTATGTACAGTATGTACTATGATCTCCCACTAGACTATGCAGGACTTATCTTCAAGGAGATCAGAAATGCATTCATAACCAAGCAGAATGACCAAGCACGGTGCACAGAGCCCAAGAACCTTGTGTTTAACAGGTTTTTTGCGGTTCTTCTAGGAGATGACTTAATTGGAGAAGGCAAGCTACCTGCAGATGGTAAGATCATCAAGATATACGACATGAAGTCCCACAGGCCAACCACACTGAAGACAGGGTACCCAGGGGAAAGACCTCTACCAGCTTCTATACTCGCATATTTGGGTAGTGAAGAGGGTACTAGGACTTACATTTGTCGGCATAGGACTCCTCCACCGAGTCTTGTAACCCCCCGACATGTAGGATTTCAAGTGGGTGAGATCGCAATATACCTTAGGGTAGAAATCACAGAGGGAGTTGAGGAATATGTGGCCGCAGAGGCACATCACGCGAGAAGTGTGAGAATAGAGCTCGAGAGTGGGGAGGGGAGTGCCCAAAAGAAGAAAAAGAAAACAAAAACCCAAAAGAGGTTCGAAGAGGAAGAGACCCTAAAGACTATGGCTGAGGTGACAGAGACCTCTAGGCAAAATAAAAAGAAGGCTAAGAAAGACAAGGCCAAAATGGTCTCAGAGGCTGCAGTGGTGAAGGTCGCAGAGGTAGCTGAACCTCTGAAAACGAAAAAGGAAAAGAAAGCCAAGAGGTCTAGAACTAAAACTGTGATAACTCAAGAAAAAGGCTACAGAGAACGCCACTGCAGAACCTCAAATGAGAACCAAGAAGAAGAGATTGTTCAAGATGACAGACAAATTAGAAATTGAAGACTTGACCAAAGCTCAAGAGGATACCCTAAGAGAAGAACCTGCAGAGGTAGAGGAGGAACCTCTGTAAAGGAGAAGAAGGAGAGTACTAATTGTTGAAAGCCCTGAAGAAAGACCTAACAGTCCTCTGAAAGTGGCCACAGAGATATCCAGAGAAGTGGCTAAACAATACTCTATGGACATTGGAAAGTCTGTGGAAATGGAGATAGAGGACGTTTGTTGCCTCTGCTCCACCAACGAGCGATAACCAAACCACTTCCGAGGTGGTAGTAAGAACATACACTGACTCTGTAGATCTAGAACATCTACAAGTAAAGAGCTTGGGATAAATCATCAACCAGAAAGTAACATCCCCCCCCTCCCACGTCTTCACCTTCTGCAGAGGTTGCACTTACTGAACTGAAGAACAATATCATGGACATGGTTCATAGTACCATGGTCCCAGTGTCAACCTCTGCATCTACTCAACAACCTCTGAAGATTCCACAGAACCTTCCCTCTGACCTGTTGACGAAAGATGACCTTGCAACCCTGGGGAAGATGCTTCTGCAGAACATGATCCTTCTTGGCTCAGATATGATCAAGGAAGGCAAGGATGTTGCGACCGCAATGAAGAGTACCGTAGCCACTCTGAAGTTCAAATCAGACTACGAAATCAACCGCACATCCTTTGAAGCCAGAGATGCCATAAAAGCCATTAAGAAACACACAGATGTCTATCTATGCAAGAAAAGGAAGAGGAAGGCACCCTCCTCTTGCCAATCTGAGGCAACTTGACAGAGGAGGAAGCACGATGACAATGAGCCTGATGGCACATCTGGTCATCGTGAGAGGGAGAATCTGCCAAAGCCATTACCTGGAATACCAATCTCCGCAGAACCCCTGAACCAAATCCCACTGAGCTCAGAGTCCAATACTGAAAAGTCAAAACAAACGGAATATGTAGCCTTACTTTCTCCCAAAATCCAAAAGAACCTCAAAGTCCAATCCCACGTGAAACCCACAGAGCCTCTGAAGATCAAAATAATAGCCTCCAAACCTTTGAGCAACGATAAACGCAAGGCCATTGCCACAGAGCCTCTAAAAATCAAGCCTCAACCTCTGCTAAGCACTAAAAAGCTAACGAAGAACTCCTTTGACGCCTTTAAAACTGTAAAGCTAGAGGAAGAAGACTGGGCCTTTGATCTGCAACCTCTTTCAGAGATTTCACTCTTAGATCCTCAAGTCAAATCCTCCAAAGACAGGGTAGCTGAAGTAATCCAAGGCTTTGAGTCCTTGAGAAGATATATTCCACCTCCTCCTCAAAATAAGGATGTAGAATAAGTCGTCTACAAGTACCTCTATAGCCGAGGAATAAATGACCCTTTACCAAACCCTACTCTTTCAGAGGAGATCATATTAGAAGAAAGGAGGTTCTACAGAGAAAAATCTTAACCAAAGGACAAGATCTTCTCGATGGAGAAAATCTCAGAGGTTCTAGTGATTAGACTAAAGCACACCAAGTGAAAAAACTTTTGGTACCATGAGTACATCGTCAGAATAAAGGATGGGACAAAATGGACTTTCACAGATGCAGATCTAAGGAATGTCAATCCTCATGACTTAACAGAGATCTTTAGCTCGACAGAGGAATGATATGGCTGGAGAATATAAAATCAAGATGTTCATCAAGTAATCAAAGAGGTAATGAGGGAGAAGCTTTTGTACTACAGTATGGTTGATTTTCAGGTTGCCCTAGACCTGGGAGTAAGCAGGGTGAACCTAACACCTCCAGAAGACAGCTTGCCTCCCTCTGCCAACATCCTACCAAACTCTATCATCACAAACCCCAAATTTGGCTTCGTATACCTAAATTCCATAGGAGAAAAGAAGATATTCATGGGTATAGAAAGACAAAAGTATTCAACTCAAACTCTGTTGTATCTTCAAAAGGAAATCAGAAAGCACAGAGGCACACCCTTAGTTAATCCTGAAGCTACAGATGTACTACTAGAAACATCAGTGCAACCATCAACTTCAGGAACATGTGTGCATTCTACTACAGAGAGCTAAAGAAGGAAGGAGCTTTTGGTAGAAGGATTAATGATTTTCCAAAAGCCAAAATATAGGATCTGATGATATGTAATTTTTTTCATGTACTTCAAAGTATTATGTACTTGCCTTCTGGCATTTCCTTTTATGAATGAAAAATCAGTCTTTAGAGGATGAGTTCCTTTCACCTTTTTTTGTTTCTAACTTAGCCAAACATTCACCTATCCAATTTTTTTAATACTTAGGGGGCGATTGTTAGCTCAAACTGATTATAATAGAAGAATTGAAAAATAGGCTAAGTGTAGGAACTTTAGAAGACTGCTCAAAACACCAAGTACACCAAAGAAGTTACAATACTCAGAAGACTCTATCGACCATCTACTCGAGAAGTTCTTAACCTGAAGATGAGTTTTAGATCACAGAGCCTCTTTGGTATCTCACAGAGCCTCTGTGATAGCTAACTTCTGGATATGGAATACTTGAAGATTACAAGACAATGGTTCAAGACAAGACCATGTGCAGACCACGTGGGGCCTGTTGTATGAAGATTCTGAGGATCATTTCATGCGGCTCCACGATGTATATGGAATGTCAGCCTTTGTCTTATACTATTGTGTGCTCCTTATCTTATATGAGGGGAGCACCTCCTGCATTGTAATACACACGAGCACACACACATTTGAGAGCACCTTGTATTCTTTGAGAACATTTTCCACACATTTGTACGTGTTCTTGGTGTAATAGCATTGTTAATGAAGCAGTTTCTTCAGTAACTAATTTCTATTGGTTTGTGATTCTGTTTTAATACTAGCTTGTGTGTTTACTACTTTCCATAACTACTTTACTACACTGTAAACCGCTTCTGCATTCTTAATCATTTGTTCAGTGTAGTTTATAGTGAATCTTGTCTAGAACACTGTATTTGGGATCAACACTACTCATCAATGAAAACATGACTTCATCCTCGAACTTCTTTGCATGTTTCTTTCTTTGTTTTTGATTCAAGAATACCAACTTCTTCTAATTCTTGTTGGAATTATGGTAGGGCATGTTTCTCTTGATAGCGATAATGAGAGAATTTACTTCTGTATTTTACTTGATAATGATCCCAATTTGGAGTATGAAACTCTCCCTCAACATCTCACACCTTTCTATTTGAATTATACATTCAATTTGGTCCCCACCTTTCTCCCTTGTGCTACTTAAGCCCTTGGACTTGCTTCTTTCACTACATGACATTTATAGTCCCTCAATCATACTTGCTCTAAAAATTGATCCAAAAGTGGGGTGTCAAATAGATGCTTTAGAGCCCAATGTCCCAAGGAGCCTAATCCCCAAAAAGATTGTCTTCCTAGTGTATTTTCATGTATACCATCCCGAAACCAACACGCATTTGACACCAAATAATACAAGGTTAAAGTTATTCACATCAAACTTATAATATCGATAACTCTTTACATTTCAACATCACAAATTTAATGGTTTTTAACAACAATCATTCCAAAAAAAAGTAAGCTATTTATTTAGTTGCTTGTAAATTCTCGATTTTGATAAAAGTTTTTGTGATTGATGATGATAAAACGACATCTCTTTAACCATCCAAAATATGATTATTTATTTGAAATATAACCGTTATATAAAAAGTATCGATATAATTTGAATTGGCGTAATAGTCATGATATTCTTCTCCTTAGTCTTTTGGATTTATGAAATAAAAATGGTGAATGAAATAAAAAAAGGTGACTTATTAACGTATCATTCGACAACTAACCTTTAAACCGTGCAAATATGACGGAAAGGCATATGCACATGTGTACGACCATTTTTGAAGTATTTGAATTCATTATAGTTCGAGTATTCAAATGGAAGAGCCGACATAGGGGAGAATAAGATCGTTGTTAACAAAATTTTATAATGTGTGAAATTTTAAAACCAAAAGAAGCCAATATACCCCACCTAGAAGTAGGGATCGGTGTTAACAAAAAAACAATTGTACAATGATTATATCATCTCAGAAAAACTGGAAACACAATTGGTTCTGATGTGTGTGCAACACATAAATAAGGTCATTTTAACATTTACACGGTCATTCAAGGCGTAATGTTATTTTTGTTGTTTGCAAAGATGCACTATGTAAACAAACGTCGGGTCTATTTTGTAAAATTGAATCTCTCACCAAGTTTATCCACCGTTTATTAGTAATTTGTAATTGTTCATCTCCAAGTTAATCTAGCATAACCTTATAGTCAAGGTGTAACATCACGTTTGTGACGTACCATTGTGGTCGTGTTTTCCGTAACGTTTCACATTTTTGAAAGATAGTGAAAACGACATTGTTTGTGTAACGCTTAAGTAGTTGTATGTTCATAACAAATTAAAATAAATCATGTAATATAACCTATAAAACAAGACACAAAATTGTAATTGACAATTAAGACGGTGGACGAAATTTGGATCAACAACATTCAGGGGAGTTTCTATGTGCGTATCAGAACTGATTATCTAATTATGAGTTGCTATAATTAGTTTCTAATGGTTTAATAAACAAACTCAGCTTCTGATTTTATGGTTCTTTAGAGGTGAAATAATCAGATTTATATAATTAATTAATAGTTTTATAGTAGCTACAACAAAATAGATCATTAAGGTAAACTAAAATTACATATTTACCGTATTTATTTTAGTTTAAGAAACTTTTACTACCATTTCAGAAAACATTTATCCTTATTTATTTATTTTACATAATAGTTCATTAAATAATCGGAACCTGTCAAATACATAAAACAATTGATTTTCCAATAACTACAACATCAATGAGGAAAGCACGTCTAAACCTTATCTTCTACGGTCCCTTTTATTACTACTAATATTAGTTGATCTTTTAATATCACATAATAACTTCCAAAACACACATCTAAACACGCTTTTAACTTAGTATTTGGCAAATGTCTCACCAACCATATCTCTATACTATGGTTTCAAATATATTTGCAAGCCAAATGGATCACGTTTTTCATGAGTATGTTCACGTATGCCATCGTGCACAATTGTTATCACAAATACTATTTTTTCACGTATGCCATAAAGGGATAGTTTCGTAACTTTTACAAAATAGGTAGCAAACAAGTGCTATGTGAACCTGTGTTATTCACACATGAACTATATGTTCATACGTGAACTCGTGTAATTTATATATGAAATATATGTTCATATATGAACATATAGTTCATATGTGAACATATAGTTCATATGTGAACCCGTGTATCAAGAAATGATAAAGTTTTGAGAGATGATTTTTATAGAGATGTCCAAGTCAGATGATTCAAAGTAAAGACTTGATGAAGATCAAAGAATTTCTGAAGATGTGCTGATTTTGAGGAAATTTTCTTTGAAGATTATTTGCTAAAGCAATCCGAGCTGATTCTGAAGATAATTTCTTTTCAAAGTTTGAAAGTATTTTGTGAAAGTTTTGGGGAGATTGTTAATCGTTTGAAAACAGTTTTGGAAAGAATACCAATAAAGAAAAAGGGGAGATTGTACTGGCAGAGCTTAAAAAAGAAGACTGAATTGCTAGATCTTTCAACAATGATCTTGAATCCAAAGGGGGAGATTGTTAGAGCATAAATCTGTTGGATACAAGATCAAGAAGACTGAAGGTTAAAGTTTAAGAAAGTCAAAGCTGAGAAAGTCAACTCTCATTAAAAGTCAAAGTCTTTTGTAATAAATGTCAAAGTGTATTGTATTGTATTTTGCTTTATTTCCTTGTATTTTAGATGTAGGTATAAATAACCTTGTATTTTTTTCTGTTTTAGTTAGTTAACAAGTCTAATTGAGAATCTGAGAGAATACGTTTAGAGAGAGAAATCTATAGAGAGAGAAAGTGAGTTCTAGAGAGAAAAGATTGTAATATTGTGATTTGTGAATTGAAATCAAACAGGTAATTGTTTTGTAAATCTTGTTTGTTTGATTTGTTTGTGTTTTAGAAACTAGAATCTGGGAATAACAATTGGTATCAGAGCCGATCCAAAAGTGAAATCAAATCAAGAAATGGTCGACACTGTGTTCGTGAAAGTTCAGATCAATTTCTAAGTGTTTGTGCAAATTTCAAGTTGTAATTGATTAGAATTTGTATGTTAAGTGAATTAGATCGAGTTTGTATGGTTTAATTTCAGTATTGCACTATAATTTTCTTAAATTTGATGATTTTGTATGTTTTCGAGTTCACGAGTGTTTGTGCACTGTAAATTGAATCAATTTGGTTCAATGTGTATTTGATTGTAAATTTCAAGTATTGTAACCTGTACTTGTGTTGAATTCGAGGATTTCTGCATAGTTTTGAAACAATTGAAGAAGATTTGAGTCGAAAACAGATGGAAAAATCAAGTTTTGGGTCGACTTTCTGAAGAACGCGCTAGATCTGTGAAACGCGCAAGTTCTTCGATAGAACGTGCAAGCTGAAGAATTTCATGTTTGGACAAAACGCGCAAGGCGTTATTAGAGAGTTCTAGAAACTCGTTGGTTGAAGTCTGCGAGTTTTGAAAGTTGGGGAACATTTTCTAAGTACCAAAACACGCATGTAGTGATTAGCGAGTTCTACAAACGCGCTAGTCTAAGTGTGCGAGTTTCATCAGGAACAGGGTTCTGCGAGTTTGTTCATCGTGCGAGTTTGAAAATCTAAGAAAATTTTCTAAGTGTTGAAACACGCGAGAATTGCGAATTTCCTTCTGCGAGTTCTATAAAACACGCAAGAAGACCTTTACGAGTTCTACAAACGCGCAAGCCTCTATCTGCGAGTTCCAGAGGAATAGTAATCTGCGAGTTTCTTCGGTCTGCGAGTTCTCAAAACACGCAATCCTTTGTCTGCGAGTTTCTCAAACACGCATGCCTCAGCCTGCGTGTTTATAAGTGAATAGTGATCTGCGTGTTTAGGCATTAGCAAGTTTCTTCGAGAACAGTCTCTTACGAGTTTCAACGTCTAGCGAGTTTCAACTATCTGCGAGTTTATCAGAACACGCAAGTCTTTGCGTGCGAGTTTCACAAACGCGCAAGCCTTAGTCTGTGGGTTTTTCAGTTATAGTGACTTGCGAGTTCTAAAGTGACTTGCAAGTTCTACAGTGACTTGTGAGTTTTGTCACTTATTCAAAAAAATTCGAAATTTCTGATTTTTCTATATTCTTGTGATTTCATAATTGGAGTAACGATCAGTTTCTAGTTTGTTATTGCTTTTATTTCAAAACAGGCACATTCAAGATGACTTCCAAAGATGCTCTTTCTATTGGCACGGATGTTAAGCCTCCAGTTCTTTTTAAAGGAGAGTACGAACAGTGGAAGTATCGATTCCTTGATTTCGTGGACCGGCACACAAATGGAGAAAATATTCTTCTGTCCATCATAGAGGGTCCTATGGTACCAATCACAGTTCAAATACCTGATGATGATTCATCTGATAGTGAAGATGGTACTGAGGAAAGAGAACAGAAAATGAAAACAGTTCCAGTTGAATATGCTCAGTATTCTGAAGAACAAAAGAGTCGTTTCAAAGCAGACAAGCAAGCAAGATCCCTTCTTCTTCAAAGTATCCCGAATGACATCTACGTCAAGATAGATAGCTACAAGGCAAATGCTAAAAAGATGTGGGATCGGTTGCAAAAGATGATGATGGGTTCCAAGGTCGGGAATCAAATGAAAGTGGCTAACTGCATTAACAGTTATGAAGAACTTAAAGCCAAAGAGAATGAAAGCTTGGAAGATACTTATGAACGTTTTGTCTTGCTTCTAAATGAGTTGTCAAAGAACAAAGTGAAGAAGAAGCAAATTGAAAACAATGTCAAATTCCTGAGCATCCTACAACCAGAGTGGAAGAAGCATACACGTAGGATGAAACAGATGAAGGATTTGAATGACATTCCGTTGCATGAGGTTTACGAGACTCTGAGGCAAAAGGAAGAAGAAGTGGAAGAGAAAAGAGCTGAGAAAAAGAAGGCAGAAAAAGTTCCCGATCCTATTGCATTGGTAGCCGGAGAGAAGAAGAAAGAAAAGACAGAAATGAAGAAAAAGAAGAAAGTGATTACAAGTTATGAATCAGAATCTGAATCAGATGAAGATGATGGATAAAGTCTCAAACAAGCTATGCTTTTACTGACCCGAGCATTTCAAAATAAATTCTACAAAAAGCCGGGATCAAATTCACAAATATATTCTTCATCCAGCTCTAAGAATCATGAGCACCGAGAAAGAGTTGAAGGAAAGCGACATGAAGAGAACCGGTATATGGAAAGGAAGCCGGAAGAAAAGAAGAAGTTTGTGAATGATTACACTGTTGCTGAAAAGCCAGCAAATGATCCAATCAAATGTTACAACTGTGGCAAGATTGGACATTTTGCTAAAGAATGTCGTAAGCCAAAGGTTCGCAATTCCCAGTACTATCAGAACAAATTGCTAGTGGCCAAACAACAAGAAGCTGGCATAGCATTAATGGCTGAAGACGAATTTTGGCTGGATCATTCAGATGGTGAAGAGGAAGAGAAAGAAGAAGCTGCTCATATATGCTTAATGGGCAAGGCGATGAAATATGATGAGTCAGATGATGAAGCGGCTGATGAGGTAATGAAATTAACTGAAAAAGATT
Source organism: Arctium minus (assembly GCA_954870635.1). Classification (NCBI taxonomy): domain Eukaryota; kingdom Viridiplantae; phylum Streptophyta; class Magnoliopsida; order Asterales; family Asteraceae; genus Arctium; species Arctium minus. The sequence continues at coordinate 79,637,170 of OX941083.1, read as the reverse complement.
GTATAACCAAAATGGAAGCCATGATGGTTGAGCTTAATGACCTTCAAGAAAAACTGAAAAAGGAAAAAGACAGAGTTGCTAAAAGAAACAATAAGATCTTTGAGCTTAATAAGTCTGTTATTGGGAACAAAGATCTAATTGATTCTTTACACAAGTCTGCTTCTGATTCTAAAATTCAAGTAGATTGTTTTGAAAAGATTCTGATTTTGAAGTTAAAATTTCTAAGTTTGAGTTTGAGAAGAAAGAATTTGCACTAACTGTTCATAAATTGCAGGTTAAGAACAAGATTTTGAATAAGAAGGTAAATGGTCTGGAAGCCAAACACTATGCAAGAGGTCAAACTAATCAAACCATTTTTCTCAATGCACCTAACGAAGAGGCTGATGTTAAGGAAAAATGGGGACTTGGTTTTCAAAACCCCCATTACTTAAAGAAAGCCATCAGAAAACAACCAGCACTTTATAATTTTGATTTTCTTGCTTGTGCTGATAAACATACTCATTTAAAACCCAAATTTGTTACCAAATTACCAGAAGAAGTTGAGGCCAAAGAAACTGAAAATAGAAAGAATATAAATAAAATGCAACTACCATTTAACTATGCAAAGTTAAATGATAGTTATCTTTCTGAGACACCAAAAGTTCTTTCAAATGACTATTTTGCTAGTTATTCTGTTTCTGAGATGAAGGCAAAACCTGCAACTGCAAAGGTTTATGTTCCTCCACTCATTCTTGAAAGAAAAATAGTTGAGCTTGAAAATGTTGTTTCTGATGAAAGAATTTTGGTAGATATTGAACAAAGTGTGTTTTCTACAGTTTTAAAGAACATTGTTTTTAAATCTAAATCTACAAAGTGTTCTATAGTTTCAAAGACACCTCAAACTTCGTCTGATAATTTTGATGACTTATTTGTGTCTGCAAATGACTTTCTTAATTCTGATGATGGGTGCATAAAAGAAATTGATATGTTTGACTTCAATACTCCTCTTTCTGATTATTCTACATGTCTTATAACTGAAAAAGTGTTACCAAGTGGTTTTAATATTGGTGAATCATCAGCTAAGGTTGGTGAATCAGTTTCTGTAACTACTGATTACTATGCACAAGGTAAGAAACATAAGAAACAGCAATTACAGAAACAGAAATACACTGGTACACAAAAGAAAACTCAATCTCAGAAATCTGCTTTTCGTAATAATTCTAAATCTTATGTTTCAGATATAAGGAAGAAAAGGTCGAAAGCAAAATCTGAATGGAGACCAAAAAGGAAGAATAATGAGATTGTTGAATCAGTTTCTGATAACTCGTGTAATAGATCTGATAGTAGTGATACTGATGTAGTTGGTCAACTTGCTTCTCATAAACAAAACCTTGTAACTTCTTACAAGCGTTATTCAATAAAGCAATTGATTCAATTATCTTCTATTACTACTAAATATTATCATTATCGGAGACATGATTTTGCTTATCATCATACTTCTACTGATTGGTTTGGATCTTATCATGTTTATTCTTCAAAACCAAATGTTGTCAAAGATTTTCAAAGGAAAAGAGGATCCATATTCAAATGGATACCAAAATCATGTGTTAATCTGTTAGGACCCGTTTTTAAATGGGTACCTAAATCTATTCTTCCCTGATTTCTCTTGCAGACCCTGCATATGTGGTATTTGGATAGCGGCTGTTCCAAGCATATGACCGGGCAGAAAACTTTATTGTCTAGTTATACAGAGAAATTCAGCGGCAATGTCAGATTTGGGAACGACCAAGTTTCACCAATCTTAGGATATGGTGATATCATTCAAGACAACATAACGATTAGGAAGGTGAGTTATGTCGGAGGTTTAGGGCACAACTTGTTTAGCATCGGTAAATTCTGCGACAAAGGGTTAGAGGTCAACTTCAAAGCTAAGAGATGTTCGGTTCATTCTGAAGACGGTACAGAACTCTTAGTTGGCAAGCGAAAGACAAATCTCTATACCATCAATCTTTCAAATGTTCAAGATGACCATTACGTTTGTTTATTGTCAAAAGCTTCGATGCTACAAAGTTGGCTTTGGCACCAACGACTATCACATCTGAATTTTCGTTATATCAACAAGTTGGTCAAAGATAAGTTGGTAAAAGGACTTCCTGAGCTAAGATATGAGAAAGAACATTTTTGTGCTGCATGTGAAAAGGGTAAGATGAAGAGAGCCGCACATAAACCGAAGCCTGAACCAAGCACCAGTTCTCCACTAGAGTTGTTACATATGGATCTCTGCGGTCCGATTAGAACACAAAGCTTAAGAAGAAAGAGATACGTGTTGGTTATTGTGGACGATTATTCAAGATACACGTGGGTCAAATTTCTACGATCAAAAGATGAGACGCCGAAGTAATCATTACTTTCTTAAAGACGAACCAGGTGAATATCCAGAGACAAGTCAAGTTTCTTCGAACTGATAACGGCACAGAGTTCAAAAACAAAACCGTTGAAGAATATCTCGAATCGATCGGGATATCACATCAATACTCTGCTTCACGTACACCTGAACAGAATGGCATAGTCGAAAGGCGAAATCGGACGCTAGTCGAGGCTGCTCGTACTATGCTTAGCCAATCGGACTTACCTCTATTTCTGTGGGCAGAAGCTGTGTCAACTGCATGTCATACTCAAAATTGATCCATGATACATCGACGTTTTCAAAAGACTCCATATGAGCTGATCAACAACAAAACACCGACAATCAACTATTTTCATATATTTGGGTGTAAGTGTTTCGTGCTTAACGACAGAGAGAATCTGAATAAATTCAGTGCTAAGGTGGATAAAGGCATCTTCATTGGTTACTCTTCCACATCTGCAACATACCGTGTTTATCTGAAGAAGACTAAGACAGTTGTCGAGAGCGTTAATGTAACATTTGATGAAGAGTTAGCTTCTGAACAACTCAGTTCAGAACCCGTGATCACTAGAGTATTATCTTCTGGACAGATTAGTCCAGAACCTGTTTCTACAAAGAACAATTCGGATAACGCTTCTACTTCAATTTCACGTTTATCTAATTTAGATTTGTTATTTGAATTCTTTTATGATGAGTTTCTAGGATCTAATGTATCTAAATCTGCTGTGACTGACAGGTCGGAAGACACAAGCTGCAATCATCCAGTCACTTCAGAAGTATTAACTGAAATTATATCCCCCGTTCAGTCAGAAACTCGCATTCTATCAACTACTCCTACAGTTGAAGATACACAAGTAATTGATGAGCCAGAAGTAACTGTTTCAGTTGGGTATGATATATTGTCTACTCAACAGCCAGAGTCTGTTGTTCCAACTGTTGCTTCTGCACCTGAAACTTCAACTGCAAACCCCCTCCTATTATTCAAACTGAAGAGCCTGATGGTGGGTTTGAAGATGATGATCATGTTCAATCAGTATCTAATCCACTCCCTCATGAGCATCGTTGAACCAAAGAGCACCCTTTACACCAAGTAATTGGAGATCTTAACAAGCCTGTGCAAACTAGGTCAGCAACCTTAAACCAGTGTCTGCATGACTCATTCCTCAGCAAGATAGAGCCCACACGTGTATCAGAGGCTTTAGCTGATTCGGATTGGGTATCTGCTATGCAAGAAGAATTAAATCAGTTTGAAGCCCTGAAGGTCTGGAGATTAGTTCCAAAACCGGAAGGAAAATCCGTAATTGGCACTAAATGGGTATTCAAGAATAAAACGTACGAAGATGGTATCGTCATAAGGAACAAAGCTAGACTTGTTGCCAAAGGTTACCGGCAAGAGGAAGGCATAGACTACGATGAGACGTATGCTCCAGTAGCGCATATAGAGGCAATCCGCATGTTTCTGGCCTATGCAGCTCATAAGAATTTCACAGTCTATCAGATGGATGTGAAAAGAGTTATTCTGAATGGCATTCTTAAGGAGGAAGTCTACGTGTCTCAACCAGAAGGGTTCGTGAATCCAGATAAGCCAGATCATGTATACATCTTAGACAAAGCCCTTTATGGTTTGAAACAAGCCCCTCGAGCATGGTATGATGTTCTATCTAAATTCTTGGTCAAGTCAGGTTTTTCCAAAGGTAAAGTTGATACCACTTTGTTCATCAAAAAGGAAAAAGTCGATATCATCCTTATTCAAATATATGTTGATGATATAATATTTGGCTCTACTAATCCTAAATATTGCAAAAACTTTTCTAACCTCATGGTGTCACGTTTTTAAGTGAGTATGATGGGAGAGATGAATTTCTTTCTCGGATTACAAGTTAAACAGTTTTCAACGAGGATTTTCATTAATCAATCTAAGTACATTTTGGATATTCTTCGGAAGATTAAAATGGAAAATTGCAAACCAATTGGAACCCCGATGGCACCAGGTACTAAGATCAGCACTGATCCTTCGGGTAAAAGTGTTGATGTTAGAACTTATAGAGGTATGATAGGATCATTAATGTATCTTACTTCAAGTAGGCCAGATATTATGTTTTCAACATGCTTATGTTCTAGATATCAGGCTGCTCCTAAAGAATCCCATTTGGCTGTTGTCAAAAGGATTTTTAGGTATCTTAAAGGGACTGCAGATCTTGGTCTGTGGTATCCTAAGGATACTGGGTTTCAACTGACTGCCTATTCAGATGCAGATCATGCAGGTTGCATGTTGGACAGAAAGAGTACTTCAGGTCACATTCAATTTCTTGGAGACAAGCTCGTTAGCTGGGCATCAAAGAAACAATTATGCGTTTCCACATCGACTGCTGAAGTAGAGTATGTATCTACTGCCAGTTGCTGCTCTCAAGTCCTGTGGATACGAACACAGCTACGAGACTACGGATTGAAGTTTGATAAAATACCAATATATTGTGACTCGAAGAGTGCAATCGCGATATCTGCTAATCCTGTCCAGCATACGAAAACCAAACATATTGATGTCAAGTATCATTTTATCAAAGACAATGTAGAAAAAGGAGCAATTGAACTTTATTTTGTAAAAACAGATTATCATCTTGCAGATTTATTCACCAAACCCTTAGATGAAAAGAGATTTAATTTTCTTGTCGCTAAGCTTGGTATGTTAAATCTTAATACATAATCGGTGGTTACCTAATAAAGTTAAATATTATTATTTTTCATCATTTTATTTATAATTGTTTCTGAAAGATATTTGCACTTTAATAGTTTGCTCATGATCTCAGGGGGAGAGTGAGATGCATTTTACGATGATGTACATTCTTTTGAGGGGGAGCATATCTAATTTCTGCATTTTGCTTAACTGACAAATTTTTGTGATGCATGATTTTAGGGGGAGCATATAAATCACATCAAAAGGAGTAAGACTATGATTTCTGATTATTTCAGATCAGAACTCGTACTTTAATCGTTTTACTGCTTTATGTCTTTTAATTTTCAAATAAATTTTGTGAATAAAGTTGCTTTGACATGACTTTGAGACTTTTGCAGAATGAGAGAAGCTATCAAGATCATATCTTATTGACTACAACTGACTTCATGAGAATTAAGATTGAGCGAAAAGGTAAATTTCTTATCTTAATCTCAAATGTATCTGAAAGAAGGACAACTTTCAGATATAGAAAACATGTTTTGAAATGTTCAAACCACTTTCCGATTTTTAAACAGATTTTATAATTTGGAAGTGTGATTCTTAAATGTTTTCATTTTATTTTTAAGCTTCAATGTTTAACAAACCGTGTGTTTCCAAAGATAAATATTTGCGTATTGTCTTTTCATATACTTTCAAGTATTCACACACATCGGTTTCATTTTTTTTTTATCAAATAGTTCTTACCATGTCTCATATTGAAACATATTTTCGATGGTAAGACACCGCACTTGTACTTCAATGAATTTTGAATGTTAATTCATTTCGAAACGTCATTTCAAGAATGTCTATATTTTGTTTCGTATAGACACCTGTCTTTTATTCCTGACCATAAGCTTTAATTGCTATATCATTTCATTTCTGATCATTTTTCATACAATGTCAGATTTTCAAACAAGTCTTTTGCATTCATGTTCATTCATTCAGTATACTTCTTTGAAAATACTTCAATGTTTAAAAATGCTCATATTTTCATGATTATAACTTTGAGCATATTCATATCTGACATCTGTATATGAGCTTTACTGATAAAGTTAAATCATCTGAGCAACACATGCTTTCTAGGACTATATGGGTTCTTTGTGCAAGGACTTAAATGAACTTCTATGGATTTACGTTATCCAGTGTTTCCTACCCAATAATTTAATCCTTTAGTGATTGAGTGTGAGGAGTCTAAAAGAAATGAGTGTGCGTTGTGTGTTGAGGGAAAATGGAAATGAGAGTTTGGTTTGAAGTGAGCATAATGATTAAAAGGAAGAGGGTGTGCGATCAGAGTAAAAGAATATCAAACTCTGCACCAACTACTTTCTGAGTCGGGAAACCACTTTACTAGCTTTTCTGTCAGGATCGAATTCTTAACAAGAATAAAGTCTCAGAAACAATATCAAAGAAGTTTGCGGAATAACACTTTGATATTCAATAAAACAATAAACCAAAACAGTATATAATCAACAACTTGTAAACTTGTATTCAATGATCAAAATCACAAGATTACACACACAACCTCAATCTTGAAGAACAAGCTCTTTCAAGACGAATTCTACTTCTCTAGAATTAGGAACTATGCCTTGAGGTTGATTCTCTCTCAAACAAAAACTTAGAATGAATGATAATATCAAAAGTTATCTCACTATTCTAAACAATACAATATATATACTGAAGATAAAAGATAATTACAATTTATACAATATCTCCAGAATATCTTCCATCATTATCTCTAAGCTTCCATGAATATCTTCAGTTTATCCAGCTGTCATCCTTTCCATACAGATCTCCATCTTATAAGCAGTATTAATCATAAGCAGCATTAATACTCTGAGCAGTATTAACTCTAGCAGTACTAACCATGCTCAGCAGCATTAATCTCTTCAAGCAGTACTAACTTTGAACTAGCAGTACTAATCTTGTTGAGCAACATTAACCATCAACTAGCAGCATTAATAACAGAAGTACTAACTAGAAGTATTAACTGTTTTCTTCTAGCAGCATTAACTAGAAGTATTAATCACAGAAGTACTAACTAGAAGTATTAACTGTTTTCTTCTAGCAGCATTAACTAGAAGTATTAATCACAGAAGTACTAACTAGAAGTATTAACTGTTTTCTTCTAGCAGCATTAACTAGAAGTATTAATCATGATTAACATTAACTTCAGAAGTAGTAACCATGTTGAACTAGAAGTAGTAACCATGTTGAACTAGAAGTAGTAACCATGATGAACATTAGCTTCAGAAGTAGTAACCATGTTGAACTAGAAGTAGTAACCATCCTTGGCATATTTCAGACCCAACAATCTCCCCCTAACTTAACTTTTCAAAACTGAGAAGTTAAGTTCTTCAGCATAGGGTCTTTATGATAATTTCAAAACTTTCTGCAATTTCTAGTTCTTCTTGATTCAGTTTCTGCTGTTATCTTCTTTTCTGTTTCTGGTGTAGTTACTGCTTTGTTTCAGCTTCTTCACTTATCTCCCCCTCAAAATAAGATTTCATATCAACTTGATTCTCCTTCTCATGTCTTCTCAAGTTCAGTTGTTTAAGTCTCCCCCTTTTTGAAATAATCATGATCTGTGCTCCTTTTCATCTCTTTTATCTCCATAATTTGATTGTGAACTTTCAGACTAATTGTACCAAGTGTATCCATCAATTCTTTGTAGTTAAACTGTCCTCACCTCCTTTAGGTGTGTTTACCACCTTTGAAGGATCCTTGGATCTTTTAGTAGAGATCTTCTGCCTAGCAGAAGCACCTTCTACTCCCTTGGTTTCTTGGAACCTGGGACCTTTAGATAATTACTCATCTAAAGTTGCCATGGGGAAGGTCTTAGTAATGTTCACACTGTCCTGTCCTGCACTTTGTGTAAAGTCAGTAGTGTGAGCCTTACAACCCATATGCTCTTGCATCTCCTTAGAGAGCACCTCCTGAGGGTTGGAAGACACCCTATTGGATTTCCTTTGGATATTCTCTATTGGAGAATGCTCCAATAGAGGGCTTAAAGGCTTAGTGGGTGAAGGTACAAGAAGGGAAGGAGCCTTGTTTACCTGTTTTCATTTGATAAGTTTGGGTGATTGGAGAAGTTGGCTTATGAAGTAGGAACTGTGGGATAGATATAGAGTGGGAAGGTTGGATTTGGCAAGAAGTGGGAATGTCTAATGAGGGCCTTGACCCTGCTGCCATACCTTCTTGTGGTTGGGACACCACCATCATTGTTGAGAACAATGGGGTGTCAACACCTTCAGAGTCCCTAGCAGATCTTCTCATGTTTGAGAAAACCTTGCCTTTAGGGGGTTTAGGTACATATATCTCATTAAAATGAGGTTAATCCGTCAATTCCTTATTAAGTACTTCTTGTACAAACCTTGGATACAGATAAAAGCTTTTTGATTGATATCCAGGTTTGACATTAAATCATTGAAGATCATTTTAGGTATAGAAAACTTACATTAGCAGTAGTAACACTTATCAGCAGCATTAACACAGACTGGCAGTAGTAACACATACCAGCAGCATTAACACAGTCTGACAGTATTCACTGAACTAGAAGTACTAACTACCTTTCAGTATTAGCAACCTGAAACACTTTTCTTACCTTCTGCTGGATCAAAAATAACATGTCCTCCATCAAATCTTTTAAAGAATTTGAAGGCAGTCCATGTTCCTTGTTATGTGCCAAGAGCAACCATTATCTTCATTCCAAATGCTCTTCCTCTTGAGCTTTTGATTGCCCTGCACACTTGATAAATCAGTTAGTCTTTGATGGAACCCAAGCCAAAGTGGTCTTGGGTTGTCCTTTCTCATTTATATAATCTGTCAGTTTAGTCTGGATGAGTTGCTTAGGAATCTCATGGCTGGAATACTTTGTCAAGATTATAGGCTTTGCAACATTAATACTAGTAGAAGCACTATCCTTGTTAGCAGTAGTATTGGTTGCAGCAGCACTATTTCTGTTAGCAGTACTATCTGTGATAGTAGTACTAACAGGTTTCTTTACAATTGGAACCCAAACTTGAACAAAGTTGTTTGCTTTCTTTGTCTTTAAGTTACTCCTTTGTTTATTTGAAGTATTTTTCTTAGTTTTAGCAAACTTGTTTTGAGCAAGAGACTTTTTAGGTGCTCTGTTCTCAGCCATTTGATTCCTTCCTTGCTTCCTATAACCAAAGGAGTTTTGAGTTTGTCTTTGAAAATTAACTCTTTGGTTGATAGGATTGAAATAACAGTATTTGGCAACATGATTAAGCTTTCCACAGATAAAACAAGGTTTTGGTCTATTGATTTTACTCAGATCAATCCCTTGTTTTTGTGCCCATTGATTATTCCAATTTCTTTGATTTCCCCTTGGTTTATCATGTTTTTGGGGCTCAGATTTATTGCAAGAACACTGTTTACAAGGGACAGGATTCACAACTGTGGTTTGCTTATAATGGACCTTCTCAGACTTTCCCTCAGTCTTTTCTATGTCCTTAGACTTGATCCAAGCCTTTCCACATCCCTCATTGGTGATAATGTTATTTTCTAGAGGAATCTCACCACTCCCAGTGTTCTCCTTACTCTTTTCACTAGAGTTCTCTTCTTCAGAGTCTGTTTCAACCACCACTTTGTCTAAAGGATCTACCTTAGTGGCTCCAACAGGCATTTCCTTCCTATTCTTGGTCTCTAGCAAGTCTGATATAGGAGGGATGTAATTGTTGTTGTATGGTGGTGGTGTAGTGTTATAGCCTATTCCTCTTCTAAGTTTGTCATGGATTTGAGTTTGGAGCAAAGAGTCCATTGCTTTAGAAGCATTGGAAAATTTCTCAATATCCAGCTTGGCTTTCTCAAACTCACTCTTTATCTTCTCATTCTCCTCTTTAGACTTTTTCAGCTGAAGTTCTAGGTCATTCTTCTCCCACTTCCAGTAATTTGTATCATAAGAATGTTGAAGTTCATTGGTTTGGAAAACTTTGATCTGTTCCTCAAAACTCTCAACAATTCTTACATAGTCTTTTATATCTCTCTCTAATATTTTAAGGTCATCACTCATTGTCTGGTTGTGATCCCTGTACCTTTTAACAGTTTCCATACAAGTTTTAGAGCAAAGATTAGACATTACCTCTGTGGGGATTTCTGTGCTTGAAGAATCTGAAACTTTAGCCATTGATGATTTCTGATTTCAAGGAAGAATGATGATTGCAGGTTTCTGAGAATACTTGCTCTGATACCACTTGTCAGGATCGAATTCTTAACAAGAATAAAGTCTCAGAAACAATATCAAAGAAGTTTGCGGAATAACACTTTGATATTCAATAAAACAGTAAACCAAAACAGTATATAATCAACAACTTGTAAACTTGTATTCAATGATCAAAATCACAAGATTACACACACAACCTCAATCTTGAAGAACAAGCTCTTTCAAGACGAATTCTACTTCTCTAGAATTAGGAACTATGCCTTGAGGTTGATTCTCTCTCAAACAAAAACTTAGAATGAATGATAATATCAAAAGTTATCTCACTATTCTAAACAATACAATATATATACTGAAGATAAAAGATAATTACAATTTATACAATATCTCCAGAATATCTTCCATCATTATCTCTAAGCTTCCATGAATATTTTCAGTTTATCCAGCTGTCATCCTTTCCATACAGATCTCCATCTTATAAGCAGTATTAATCATAAGCAGCATTAATACTCTGAGCAGTATTAACTCTAGCAGTACTAACCATGCTCAGCAGCATTAATCTCTTCAAGCAGTACTAACTTTGAACTAGCAGTACTAATCTTGTTGAGCAACATTAACCATCAACTAGCAGCATTAATAACAGAAGTACTAACTAGAAGTATTAACTGTTTTCTTCTAGCAGCATTAACTAGAAGTATTAATCACAGAAGTACTAACTAGAAGTATTAACTGTTTTCTTCTAGCAGCATTAACTAGAAGTATTAATCACAGAAGTACTAACTAGAAGTATTAACTGTTTTCTTCTAGCAGCATTAACTAGAAGTATTAATCATGATTAACATTAACTTCAGAAGTAGTAACCATGTTGAACTAGAAGTAGTAACCATGTTGAACTAGAAGTAGTAACCATGATGAACATTAGCTTCAGAAGTAGTAACCATGTTGAACTAGAAGTAGTAACCATCCTTGGCATATTTCAGACCCAATAGTTTCACAATTCTTTGGTGAACGTCATTGAAACAGGCAACTAGCCCATGCCAACTCTTGAATTTCACCCCACCAGCTACTCATTTTCTTCTCAAAAAGAAAATGTTTCACATTTTCAAGGGGACGCAGCACATATGTTATCTGATTTTTCATTTGGAAAATCTGATATTGAAAAGAAGGAAGTCTGCCCCACCTTCGCACTTCAATCATGCACTTAGAGTTTGTGTTTATCTACTGTTGTCTTAGTGGTTTGCACTATGTTGAGCCTTAAAAAGCAATGAAGTGCTTAATTCTTTCTACACTTGCACGAACACACAAGGAATTTGTTTTCTTGTCATAACATTCATAGAAATTGCCTTTGTGGTGTTTCGATGATTGGATGGAAGCCCTGGGGGAGTGAACATCAAAAAGCTCCTTTATATGTTCGTGTTACTGACAGGCATTTTAACTGATTCATTTGTTGATTCAGGAGTTACATGTTCTTATTTTGTCTAGATTTGCAAAGATCTAGATGAATACTTGGTTATGGATCATAGAATCAGTGGCTCAGTTTGACAGCTCAGAATGGTCAAAGACATTTCTTGGAAGAAAAGTTTTGATGATATAGATGCTCAAATCATCAAAAAGGGAGAGATGGTATCAAGAAATGATAAAGTTTTGAGAGATGATTTTTATAGAGATGTCCAAGTCAGATGATTCAAAGTAAAGATTTGAAGAAGATCAAAGAATTTCTGAAGATGTGTTGATTTTGAGGAAATTTTCTTTGAAGATTATTTGCTAAAGCAATCCGAGCTGATTCTGAAGATAATTTATTTTCAAAGTTTGAAAGTATTTTGTGAAAGTTTTGGGGAGATTGTTAATCGTTTGAAAACAGTTTTCGAAAGAATACCAACAAAGAAAAAGGGGAGATTGTACTGGCAGAGCTTAAAAGAGAAGACTGAATTGCTTGATCTTTCAACAATGATCTTGAATCCAAAGGGGGAGATTGTTAGAGCATAAATCTGTTGGATACAAGATCAAGAAGACTGAAGGTCAAAGTTTAAGAAAGTCAAAGCTGAGAAAGTCAACTCTCATTAAAAGTCAAAGTCTTTTGTAATAAATGTCAAAGTGTATTGTATTTGTATTTTGCTTTATTTCCTTGTATTTTAGATGTAGGTATAAATAACCTTGTATTTTTTTCTGTTTTAGTTAGTTAACAAGTCTAATTGAGAATCTGAGAGAATACGTTTAGAGAGAGAAATCTGTAGAGAGAGAAAGAAAGTTCTAGAGAGAGAAGATTGTAATATTGTGATTTGTGAATTGAAATCAAACAGGTAATTGTTTTGTAAATCTTGTTTGTTTGATTTGTTTGTGTTTTAGAAACTAGAATCTGGGAATAACAATATATAAACTATTTAACTGATGCACATATGAACTATATGTTCATATGTGAACTCGTGTAATTCATATATGAACTATTTTAACTGATTCACTTCTGAATTATATATTCATATGTGAACCCATGTAATTGATATATGAACTATTTTAACTGATTCACATATGAACTATATGTGAACCCGTGTAATTCATATATGAACTATTTTATCTGATTCACATATGAACTATTTAACTGATTAATATATAAATTATTTATCTGATTCACGTATAAACTATTTATTCGATTCACATATGAACTATTTAACTAATTCATATATTAACCAGAAATATTTACCATATTACCTTCCTTTAAAAAAATGGTCAACAATTGCAGTTTTGACTATGAATGGGAGGGGGGGACCACCATGGCTCCTGATTATTTGATACAAGTTCTAGGATCACTTATCTATTTCGCATACACTTAGCACTTCTCATTTGAACCTCTCCATATATATATATATATATATATATATATGGGGTTGGGTTCCGGTAACAAGGGAAGTGATGGTGAGAAGCGTAAGAAGGGACCTGGACCCTTGGATCAATCCTAAAAGGTCAACACTAGTGAGATGTACCGAATCAATTCCCGTGAAAAGCGCATTTCATGGGTGGTTGTGAGATTAAAAGTGATCAAGGGTTCAAATTCCTTCTTACGCTTCTCACCTTAACTTATTTTCTCACACGATACTTCTTCTTCTTCTACTCTCTCTTATATATATATATATATATGTATATATATATATATAGAGAGAGAGAGAGAGAGAGGATCAGGTTCATGTAAGAATCACAAAAATATTGAGAAATGTGATTTATTAATGCATATACACTAACAAAATATATATTCCGTCAACGAGTATATTAATCATTAAATATCTAGTATATATGCATTGATGCATATACTCACTGCAATTCATTAATATATATGCATAAATAAGTATATAGTTTCTCACGCTTCTAAATTTTTTTGTGGTTCTCACATAAACCGCCCCCACATATATTCTCACACACATATAATCATTTACAAACCCAATAATTCATACAAACTTATAAACCAATTTTCATGTATTGTTTCACATATGAAGCAACATGTGTTATACATTGTTTCATATCTGAAAAGTATGGGTCTGTTTTGTGTGTGGTAAATCAGTATTGAACGTTTCACATATGAGACAACATTGCATAAATAATGCATTTTCACATGTGTTGTTTCATATATGAAACAAAACATGAAGATTTATTTGTAATTTGTACAAATTATTGTGTTTGCAAAAGAAGTTGACTATTATATATATATATATATATGGCTAATCACTTGAGAACCCACAAAATTGTAGAATGAGTCCACCATACAATGAGCTATTTCACATTATCTTTTCCATCTAAAATTAGGATTTAAAATATTGATTAGCATATATTTGTTTCACAATATGGAAATTTTTTTACTTGTTTGTGAAACAAAAAATACACGTTAAAAAGTTTCATATTGTGAATCAAATGGACAAGATCGAAATTCTAAACAATAATTTAATCAACACTCAGAAACTTTGTTAAAGAAGTTTGCAGAATAACACTTTAACAGTAAATCAATAGAACAGTGTATGGATCAAATCACAAGTTATATTGAATTAACTTAATGATAACAATCACAGCCTCAATCTGTTGAACAGGCTCAACAGACGTTCAATACTTCTCTAAAGAAAGGATTACTAACAATCTTGAGGCTAATTCTCTCTAGAACAAAAACGTATTCTGTATCTGTATCAATGTATATCTATGCTAAGACTTCTAGACTATATATATATACAAAACAGATTACAAGATAAATATGAAAATAATATTGATCTTCAGCATCCAGTCCATAATTATCTTCAACATTATCTCCAGCCCCTAGTCTTTCGCATCAAGCAATCAATTCATCTTTATCTTCATAAGCAGCATTAATCTTCATCCTCAGCAGTACTAACCATGATTGCAGTAGTAATTCTTCAAGCAGTACTAACTACTAGCAGTATTAACTTTCAAGCAGTATTAATACCTCTAGCAGTAGTAATCCTACAAGCAGTAGTAATACCTTTGAGTAGCAGTACTAAAGTCTTCAGCAGTATTAATTCTTTTAGCAGTAGTAACATCTTCAAGTAGCAGTACTAACTGGACTTAGCACTTTTTAGACCCAACAATCTCCCCCTAACTTAACTTTTCAATTCAAGAAGCTAAGTTCTTCAGGATGTGGTCTTCATGATGCTTTCAAAATATCTGCTCAGATTCCTAGATCAGGAATCAAACCTAGGCTTTGATTGATTGTTCTTTTGATCACAATTCTGGCCATTTCTGAACCTTTAGCACATACCAGCTTAGCTCTCAACATCCCTTGCAACTTTGCTTTGTTGTGGTCATATACCTTATCCACCAAGTAATACTCATGATAGCTTTTATCAATGGTTAAGACATAGACTCCACATCTTTCAAACAACATCCAATGATCAATTCTTTTAAAACCATTTTCATGATGCAGATCTTTGATAAGATACTTCACTCTATCTGGATCAAACATCATGCATAAAAACTCCATGAACATCTTTATTAGATTCATCCCAGCCCCTTTCAACACTTCACCATATAGATTCAGACCAACCTTATACATCTCCTCCAAATCTGTTCTGGAACAACTTCTGATGATCTTTCCCCAGGTTGAATAAACTTCATACTGATCACCCATTCTCTTGATTCTGATGTATTCTATTCTTTTGTCCAAGAGTGTATCCCAATGAATGATTTCAGGAGCATTCACTAAGATAGGATCAACTTTCACTGGTTCTTCATCTGTTACTGTCATGTACAAATCAAACTGCACATCAGATTGACTTGACTGTTCTTGACTATGCTCAGTTTCAACATGCTCTGTAGGAGGTGCAACAGTAGGTTCTGATGGTTCTGCATTCATTCTTTTACTTTCCTTTTCTTTCTCCACTTCCTCGATCCTTGGCCTTTTTGCCCGTTTCTTTGAAGCAATAAACTTCATTCTTTTAACAGCTCTGATCTTCTGGGGTAGTGTTTCTTCTTTCTATACTTCTGCCCTTTCTTTTGTAGGAGTGCCTTCTTCACTGTCAGGGAAGGGTTGTTCAATGTTCAGATCATGTCTTTCTTTCATTTTCCTTTCAAGCTCAACCCTCTGACTGAAATCCCCTTGAAGCTTGGCCATCTCCTTCTTGTATAATTCTTCAATTCTGCTGAAGGACATATTTGTAAACATTCCTTCAGGAACTCCAATGGATCCTTTCAGGAAGTTGATCATCTTTCTTCTTTCTTGATTGGCTAAGAAGGTTTTTGAGGGCTATCTTTTCTGTAGAGCTTTCATAGTAACCCTCTTCACAACAGTTTTCAAGCTTTTCTGATACTCTTCATTCAGCCTTTTTGCCAAATCTAAGGCAAGCTTTCTGTCCTTGGCAGTTTGGATCTCATCCTATTTTTCAAGCTCTTCCTGCAGCTTCTTTGCCAACTCTGCATCCATATCTATTTGCTTTTGCTTTTTCACTGGTTTCTCAGATTCAACCACCTTCTTTTTTCCTTTCTTCTTTGCATCTGACATGCTTATCTCTTTCTTTGTCTTCTATGTTTCTCCTTCTTTGATCACCACTCCCTTAGCCTTTTGAGTGGCTTTAGGAGTGTCATGCTTTGCCTTAACCAGAGTTTCAACTATCTCTATCTCTTCTCTGGACATTTCAGTTTCTGCTTCTTGTTCTTTTGTTTCTACTGCTGGTTCAGTTACTACTTCTTGTTCATTTGTTTCTACTGCTGGTTCAGTTACTACTTCTTGTTCATTTGTTACTGCTGCTGACTAAGTTACTGCTGCTTTAACAGTTTCTGCTTCTTTCTCAATTTCTGTTGCCTAACTAGTTTCCTTCTCACCCTTCTGTTCAGATTCACCATTAAACTCCCCCTCAAACTTAGATTCCATAGCCTCTGAACTCTCCCCCTTTTTGGAAGCATCATGTGCAGTTCCCCTTTTCTTCAAGACAAGTTGGGTTCTCTTCTTCTTGTGCACTAATTTCAATACTAGCTTCTTGAGTTTGGCTATCTGCTCTTGTTGAGAGATTATCACCTGTTTGTTAGTGTATTATTGTATCCAAGATTTAATAGGAAAAGTCAAGTCAAGATAAGTCAACAAAGTCAAAGTATGTTTAGTCAAATATGAGTTTACATAGGTGTTAAGCTTGTGTTTTTAGACATGTGGTATAAATACCTTTAATCCTTTGTGTTTAGTAGGAGACTTCATTGTAAAACATTCAGACTTGTGATAAATACAATTGTTACTTTCTCTCTCTACTCTCTCTCTAGATCATGAACATAAATGTCATAATTGTTTGATCTTGTTTGAATTGCTTGATTAAAAGGACAATTTCAATTGGTATCAAAGCATACCAAACAAATTCAGAAAGATCACTGAATTAGTTTTTGGATCACATTCTTGAAAATTCAAGAAAATTGTAATTTCTGAAAAAGTCACTGTTTGATTCGTGGTTTTCTTGTTTTTGTACAATTAAATCAATAAATTGATTTGATTATGTACGTTTTATCAATTGGATCAACTTTTATTCAGATTACATAGTCAAATTCGAACACTAGATTGATCAATTTGATCAAATTGCTATTTTTGTGAAACTCGAACTTGAGCACTGTTTCTTGAATCAATTTGTTGCTTTTTGATGTTTTAAATGGAAATCTTGTGGTAGAATTGTGTTCTAATTGATAAATCGATCATATTGTTGCAATTTCATGTTTTAATATGCAGGATTGAATCGATTTAGATCAATTTTGTGAAAAACTTTGAAAAACACGCAAGATTGGAAAAACGCGCACGTAGCCTACTAGCAAGTTTTAGTGTGAATAGTGCTTTGCGCTTTCAGTGGCCTGCGAGTTTTTCAAACGCGCACATAACGTCGAGCGCATTTCTCAGTGAATAGTGACTTGCGAGTTTTAGTACTTAGCGAGTTTACTTGATCTGCGAGTTTCAGAGTTGAAATTTTTTTTCAAGTGGTGATCCAAGTTTGACTTTTAGTCAACTTTTCTGAATTGGTTTGGGAACGATCATTTTATTCAAGCATTTCTTTCAAGAGATTAATATGTCAGAACCCCCGTGCTAAGTCTGCGGAGGGGAACATATTTTGTTAGTGGTCATAATTTTCTGATTTTTGACTATCATTTTTTTTAAAGCTAACATTCTGACAAGATGCCTGTTACAGACGAGAGAGAAAACACTGTTTTATCTGCAAGAGATATGGTTGTTTTGTACATGCCTGAGATACCAAAAATAGAAGCAGAAAGAGACAATCAGAAAAATCAGAATTCAAAGCTTCTTAAACAGATTCAGGAGTTGAAATTAAATTTGTCAAGTTCTGATAAAACTTCTGACTGTAAAAAGTGTGCTAATATGTCTAAATCTGATTGTGCAGGTATCATCAGTGCAAGAGAGAAGGAGGTTCAAGATAAAGAGGAAATGATTGAAATAAAAGGAAATACTATTCAAGCTTGTGAAAAAGAAATCAAGCTGAAAGACAGAAAGATTTCAAATCTTCAAAGTCAACTGAAGACCACTGAACAGAAATCATCTGAGCTGAAAGATGAATCAGTCAAGCTTCAAAACAAGTTGAAGGCTTTTGAAGATCAGATATCTGCTTTGGAGAAGAAAAATGTTGAACTGCAAACAAGTCTCCAAGCAGAAAAAGAAAAATCAAATGTGAAGACATCTTCAACTCAACAACCATCTGAGATTTCCAAGAAAACTTTACAAGAGAAAAAGGATCTTGAGCTAAGATGCATTAAACTTTCTAAGCAAGTGTCTGATTTTGAAAAAGTTATAATCACTGAAAGAGACACTTTTGCCAAAGAAAGAAAAGTTCTTGAAGATAAAAACACTGAACTTCCTAAGCAGATTTCTACTTTACAAGACTTGCTCGAAAAAGAAAGAAATATTTTCAAAGAAAAGAAGCAGTCTTTTGAGCAAGAAAATAAATTATTTGAAAAGAAAAATGTTAGGATTTTCAAGGATATTTCTGAGAAAAACAAGAACTTGGAAACAGATTTTGAGCAAGAACGTTCATATTTTGAATCTGAAATATCTAAGCTCACATCCAAATTATCTGTTCTATCATCAGATTTTTTAAAAGAAAAAATGGCTAGATCTGATTTGAAACAAAAGTTTGACACACTTTCAGATGAAAGAAACATTTTAACTAAAAAGATAAATGACTTAGAAGCTGCAAACATTGAATTATCAGATAAAGTAACAGTTGATGTGATTAGCCAATCACCTGTTGATAACTCAACAGAATCAGTCTGTTCTTTCAAAACAGCTTCAAGTTCTATTCATGATAAAAATGTTTTTAAAAAGAAAAGTGTCAAACCACAAATTGTCAAATCAAATCAGATCAAACCATCAAATCTATTTCATGACAAATTTGTTGATGGACCAGCGAGCTTCTATGTTAAATCTCTTGGAAAGCAATCAAAAAAAAATAGATGGTCTGGCGAGTGAAGACTCCTGATGAAGAGAAGAAGAAGGACAAAGCATATGCATCCACATCCAAAGCCAAAAAGAACAGAGCGAATAAAGGTAAATCTTTTGATAATCCTGATATGTATTATTCTACTAACCATTTGATCAGGGTTGCTCAAAAGAAGATTTGTTGTTCTTACTGTGGAGCACATGACTTTGTAAGTAAAAATTTTGTTAATTACTGGTATGGTTCATATAATGTAACCCCCACAAGAACTGCAACTAACACTTCAGGACCCAAATACCAGTGGGTACCAAAAGCTAAAACTGTGTTGCAGACACCCAAAGTTTAAGGGGGAGCATGATGTTTGACTTATGATCATGTACAGATCAGGACTCGTACTTCAAAGTACAAAATTTTGACTTCTAAGTACTACAACTTAGGACTCAAACTTTAATGTAAAGATGTTTGACTTCTGAGTAAATCAACTCAGGACTCGGTCTTCAAAGTCAAAGAGTATGGCTTTGAACAAAACAGTTCAAAACCCGAATTTTAATATAAAGACTGTGGCTTCTGATTATATGACAGATCAGGACCCGTTCTTAATGTTCAGACATGGATATTTTGCAAATATCTAGGGGGAGCTTAATAGACTTAAATCATTCTATCATGATTTGAGGGGGAGCTTAAAAGGTAAATATCTTCTGAACTAGATCTCTGATTGTTTGAAAGAGGAACAACTTTCAAGCATGAAAAACGTTTTCTGAAATGTTCAAACCACTTCTATATTCTCAAAAGATTTCATGAATTAAGAAATGTGATTTTAAATGTTTTTCATTATTGAGCTTTAATGTTTAACCGACCGTGTGTTTCCAAAGATCAATACTTGTGTATTATCTTTTCTATATACTGTCAAGTATTCACACACATCGGTTCAGTACTTCATTTGAATCTGTTATTACCATGTCTCATATCAAAACAATTTTTCGATGGTAATACTCCCGCTTGCTTTCAAATGTTGTTGAGCATCAACCATCATTTCCAAATTTGTGCTTTCATTGCTACATTGTTTATATTTGTTCATATAAACAAACTATCCAATTCTTTGACACCCTTAACCATTTTATTTTATCTGATTGATACATTGTCAGATTCTCAAAACAATTCTCTTGATTTCATTTCATTCATTCAATATTCTTGTTTTGAGAAATCTTCAAAGTTCAATTGCTCAAATCTCATGAGCATACATTTTGACAATGTCATCATACATTTTTGAGCTTAACTGCTAAAGTTAAATTGTTGAGCAACTATTCTTTTAGGACTTACATGGGATTCGTGTGTGAGCTTAAACAGAACTTCCATGGATTCACGCAAACCAGTGTTTCCTACCCAGGAAGTTATCCTTAAGTGAATGAGGGGTGAGGGGTCAAAATCAAAGAGTGGGGGAGATAACTCATCCGGTTGAGTTTTTCTCATTGTGTGGAGCAGAAAAATGGAAAAGAGAGTTTGGTTAGAAGTGAGCATAATGATAAAAAGAAAGAGGGTGTGAGAACAGAGTTAAAAGAATATCAGAACTCTGCACCTACCACTTTCTAAGCCGGGCAGCCACATCTTCTGATTGGTTCACATTCTTTGGTGATCATCATCGAAATAGGCAGTGAGCCCATGCCAACTCTTGCAATTACCCCACCAACTACTCGTTTCTTTCTTAACAAAGAAATGTTTCATTTTCTTTGGGGACGCAGCATATATGCTATCTAGTCTTTACTCGGAAGATTTAGATATTGAAAAAAAAGGAACGTTGCCCCACCTTTGCACCTCTTTCATGCACATTGAGTTCGTGTAATATTTGTTGTTGTCTCAACAGTTTACACAATTTGAGCCTTATGAAACACATCATTGTGCTAAATTCTTTCATACACAAGCACGAGCACACAAAAATTTTGTTTTTCTGTCAGAACATTCATAGATAAACCTTGTGTTTTTCTATGATTGAATGGAAGTCCTGGGAAGTCATCATCAAACCAGCTTCTTAAATTGTACATTCGTTGTACACAGTAACTCCGTGTTACTGATAGGCATTCCTAACTGTTTCATTTGTTGAATCAGGGTTACAACGTTCATTATATATGGATTTGAAAAGATTCGGGTATATATAGTTCATGATTCAACTATTCAGATCAAAGTGCAGAGAATGTTAAATGTATCTCAAAAGGGGAGAATATTTGTAAAAGGGGGAGATTCAAAGAAAGTGTTGAAATTGAGAAAGTTTTGATGATCATGATGCTCACAATCATCAAAAAGGGGGAGATATTTACAAAGATAAATTTCAAAGACAAATGGTGAAGATAATCCTGAAGAGATAATTCTGAAAGTTCAAGACAATTCAGATGCTTACTATGTTACAGAGATAGATTCGGAAGATGATTCGAGAAAGTTTGTTTTTCTGAAGACTGATCAGAGATTACAGAGATGAAGATACAATTTTTAAAGATCCCTAGAAGTTTCAAAGAAGTTTCAAAGAAGTTTTTAAAGTTTTCAAAGATTTGTTCAAGACTTGTTGACTCATCAAAGATGCAAAGTGTTAAAGACTTTTCAAGACTCTTCAAAGACTGAAAGGCTAAAGATTGCCAGAGCTTCAAAGTTTAAAGATTGTCAAAAGATAAAAGTTGAAGATTCAAGCTCTGAAGACAAGTGTCAATTTTTTTTAAATCTTGAATACAAAGGGGGAGATTGTTAGTGTATTATTGTATCCAAGATTTAATAGGAAAAGTCAAGTCAAGATAAGTCAACAAAGTCAAAGTCTGTTTAGTCAAATATGAGTTTACTTAGGTGTTAAGCTTGTGTTTTTAGACATGTGGTATAAATACCTTTAATCCTTTGTATTTGGTAGGAGACTTCATTGTAAAACATTCAGACTTGTGATAAATACAATTGTTACTTTCTTTCTCTACTCTCTCTAGATTATGAACATAAATGTCATAATTGTTTGATCTTGTTTGAATTGCTTGATTAAAAGGACAATTTCACTGTTTCATCTCCTTTATCTCTTTACCCTGACTGATGACATCCAGATTGACATTTCCAATTGTTTCCATCAATTCATCATAGTTATATATGTCCTCAACTACTTTAGGTGTTTTTACCACCCTTGAAGAACCCTTGGATCTTTTAGTAGAGGTCTTCTGCCTAGCAGAAGCACCTGCTACCCCCGTGGTTTCTTGGCACCTGGGACCCTTAGAAGATTGCTCATCTAAAGTTTCCGTGGGGAAGGTCTTAGATATGTTCACACTGTCCTGACCTACACCTTGTGCAGAATCAGTAGTGTGAGCCTTATTGCCCACATGCTCTTCCTTCTCCTTAGAGAGCACCTTCTTGGGGTTGGGAGACACCCCTGTGGTTTCCCTTTGGGTATTATCTAATTGAGAATGCTCCATTAGAGGGCTTGCAGGCTGTTGGGGTGAAGATACAGGAAGGGAAGGAACCTTCTGTACCTTTTTCCTTATATATGTTTTGGTGATGGGGGAAATTGGCTTCACAATAGGGTTCTGAGGAGGATAAATTGAAATGAATGGTGTGGGTAGGTCATCAGTGGGTTGGTCAGATGTGGGATTTGACCCTGATGCCTCACCATGGAATGAGACACACCCATCATTGTAGATAACAATGGAGTGTCTTGTCCAGAAAAGTCCTTACTAGGCCTTTTCATGTTAGAGAACACCTTCCCTTTGGGAGGTTTAGGTACATACACCTCTTGAAAAGAGGGTAAATCCGTCAATTCATTGTTGAGTACTTCTTGTACAAACCTTGGATACATGTAAAATCGTTTAGTTTTGGTTTTGGTATCCAGGTTTGACAGCAGATCATTCAAAATCATTTGTGAAAAAGTAAACTTTCTTGAGGTTGCTAAGGAGACCAGAGCATAAGCTATGGTACTGTTGAACTCACTCTATTCAGTTGTTTTGTGAGAAATACAATGCTGAAGGGTATGAACAAAGAATCTCCACTGAGGTGAAAATTTGCTCTTGAAGAACTTGTAAACCTCAGTGGGACCTTTATACCCCATTTTACCAATTTCTTGGAAGAGATCATCCTTAGGAAGAGAAGATATACCTGATGCATCATCTAGATGTAGATGAGTGCGAATGTAGCCTTCTGAGACTGTGATAGGTTTATCACAGACCCTTGATTGGATGACCTGATTGCCATCAATAGTCTGTATAGAGGCATTGGCCCAGAACTGACGCATGTGCTCCACATAGATGGTGGGATTGATTATGAGTGCATAGGCAATGTGGGATGCTTTCAGAAAATCTACAATTTCTTCAAAACCCTCAGCTTGTTTGGGTTTCTGCAGCATTGAGAGTTCATTGTGATCGTCCACAAATTCCAGTCCTGCCATCGTTTTTGGGTTCGAAACAACTCCAGGGTTTATGCACTGGGAAGCAAGAATTCGTGAGAGAGAGAGAGAGGATGAACACTCGTAGGAAATTCAAAGAGTCGTTTGGGTTTTGGCGGTCAGAGAGGGTATTTATAGGTGGAGGGTTTCAGTTAGAAGCATTACTAAGTACCCTAGCAACATTAACAAGCCCGCAGTACTAACCCATATAAGCAGTTGTAATACATACCAGCAGCATTAACCCAAACTAGCAGTATTAACACAGACTAGCAGTAGTAACACATACGAGCAGCATTAACACAGACTAGCAGTATTAACACATACCAACAGTAGTAACACTGTCTGGCAGTAGAAATATGGTAAGCAGTAGTAACTTTGCACTAGCAGTATAAACCACCTAGCAGTAGTAACCATACTTAATCATATTTGAACTGGCAGCATGATTAATAGTGAGAGCAATATTAACTTAACTAGAAGTACCAAGTTTCTAATCAGCAAGGTAATCTGAAACACTTAAACACACATAGTTAGCAGCACCATCCACAATACATTATGAGAAAGTAAGCATGAAGGAATCTATACAGAAATGGTACATAAAGAAAATCAAAAGAGGATTATTTAGTGTTTATCATGCCTATATTTGTGACCAAGAATGTGAATCTACCCACATTAAAAGCTTTGGTGAATAGATCAGCAAATTGGTTACTTGTGTGTACCTTCAAAACCTGAATTAGCTTCTTTTCATTGCAATCTCTAATGAAATGGTACCTGATTTCTATATGCTTGGTTTTATAATGCTTGACTGGATTATTAACAATGCTTATAGCACTGTTGTTGTCAATGAAGATTGGAGTGTGAAGAAAAGTAACACCATAGTCCAACATCTGATTCTGAATCCAAAGCACTTGAGAGCAGCAGCTTGCAGCGGCTATATACTCTGCTTCTGTTGTAGAGGTGGACACTGTGGTTTGCTTTTTACACTGCCATGAAACTAGTCTTGCACCAAAAAACTGACATCCTCCTGATGTAGACTTTCTATCCAAGTTTGCACCACCCAAATCACTATCAGATATGCAAGTAGATCAAATGGTGAGTCATGAGGATACCAAAGACCCAACCTCGGTTGTCCTTTGAGATATCTGAAGATCCTCTTGACTGCTTGAAAATGAGATTGCTTAGGTCTTACTTGAAATCTGGCACACACACAGACAACAAACATAATATCTGGCCTTGAAGTTGTTAGATACATGAGGGATCCTATCATAGATCTATAATGATGAACATCCACATCCTCCCCCTCAAGATCTGCAGTGATCTGTTTGTGTGTTTCCATAGGTGTGCTTGCAGGCTTTGAATCTGAAAATCCAAACTTTGTAAGGATATCCTCCACATACTTGGATTGACTGATGAAGATACCATCTTTCTTCTGTTTAACCTGTAGCCCAAGGAAGAATGTAAGTTCACCTATAGAGCTCATCTTGAATCTTTTATGCATCAGCTCCTCAAACTCCTTGCACATATAATCTTTTGTGGATCCAAAGATGATATCATCCACATAGATTTGAAAAAGTAGGATGTCCTTCTTCTTCCTTTTAATGAACAGAGTCTTGTCAATGATTCCCCTTTCAAAACCATTTTCCAAGAGATAGGTAGACAGAGTGTCATACCATGCTCTTGGTGCTTGATGTAGCCCATAGAGTGCCTTCTTTAGTTTGTATACTTTGTTAGGAAAGGTAGGATTCTCAAACCCTGGAGGCTGACAAACATACACTTCTTTATCAATTGTCCCATATAGAAATGCACTCTTGACATCCATCTGAAATACTCTGAACTGTATGAAAGAAGCATAGGATAGAAACAGCCTAATTGCCTCAAATCTGGCTACTGGTGCAAATACTTCTTCATAATCTATCCCCTCTTCTTGTGTATACCCTTGTGCACAAGTCTGGCCTTTTTCTTTATTACAATTCCTCTCTCATCTTTCTTGTTCCTGAAAACCCATTTAGTACCAATTGCCCTTTGTCCTGGTGGAAGGTCAACTAGATCCCACACATCTTGTAGCTTAAACTGCATTGCTTCTATCCAGCTTGGTTCTTTCCTTGCATCATAGGCCTTCTTGGGTTCAATCTGAGATAGAAAACAAGATAACAACCCTGACTGCAAGTCTTTCAATCCTCCTAACTTACTTTGATGCCTTGTGATCCTAGGAGAATTTATGTCACCAATCACCAATTGAGGAGGATGATTCTTCTGAGTTCTTATTTGATGTTCAGCCTCCTTATTGATATTTGCATCCAGATTAGAGTCATTCTTCTCAGGAGTGCTTCCACCAAATACTGAAGAATTTTCTTCATCAGTATCATCTTCTGACAGTATGGGCATCTCAGGACCTGTGTTTCCTGAAGGATGAGCATCCTGTTTATCACCCTTATTCTCTTCATCACCTTTGTCATCTTCATTCTGTTCCGGTTCAGACTCCTCTTTTTCTGAACCATTCTTCTGTTCTTGTTGACAAAATTCAACAGGATCAACTGTAGGTATAGGAAACAGCACAAACTCTGGTTTCTGTGCTTGTTTCTCTTCTGAACTTGTTCCTGCAATTTGTACATCACTAAAACCCAAAGAGTAGTTAGTGAATCAATGTCAAACAGCCAATCAGGACCTGCACCAATTGGATTTGGTGTGTTCTCATTGCATTTGACATTGTCATTTTCCTCTATAATCCTTGAAGAACTATTGAAAACTCTATATGCCTTACTCTGAGAGGAGTATCCAACAAGGAATCCATCCTCAACTTTGCTTTCAAACTTGCCTAAATGAGATTTGGTATTGAGGATTGTACAAGGACACCCAAAAGGTTTGAAAAATCCAATAAATGGTTTCTTCTTTTTGAAAAGTTCATAAGGTGTTTTTCCTTGGAATTTGACTACTAGAACTCTGTTAGTGCATAAATCTGTTGGATTCAAGATCATAAAGATTGAAGACCAAAGTTCAAGAAGTCAATGTTGGAAAGTCAACTCTCAGTGAAAGTCAAAGTCATTTTGTGAATAAAGTCAAAGTCAATGTAATTGTATTTTTGTTTCTTTGTATTTGTTGGAGGTATAAATACCTTGTTTCCTTTGTAATCAGTGAGTAAGTAAGAAGTTTTCAGATTGTAAGTGAGATTCAGATTAGAGAAGAGGTTCCTTGATATATCATTCTAGTGAGAGAGTATAGAGAGAGAAAGTGAGAGAGTTTGTAATTCTTGATGATTTAATCAATGACATGTGATTACGAATCCTCATCTTGATTGTTTGTAGCAATTAGAACTTGAATATTGGGAATCACAATTGGTATCAGAGCAGATCCAAAAGTGAAATCAAATCAAGAAATGGTCGACACTGTGTTCGTGAAAGTCCAGATTGATTTCTGAGTTTTAGTGTGATTTAAAAGTTGTAATCGATCAGATTTTGTGTGATTAGTGATTTCGATCGAGTTTGTATGGTTTAATTTCAGTATTGCACTGTAATAGATTTGTAATTTTGGATTTTGTTGAAGTTTTTGTTCACGAGTTCATACGCACTGTATCATAGATCAAATTGTAATTTTGAGTGTTTGATGTTGTAATTCGTGTATTGTAAACTGTTAGAATATTGAAATCAAGCATCCCTACAAAGATTCCAATCAATTGGACAAGTATTGGACCGAAATCAGATGGAAAAATCAATTTTTTGTTCGACAGACTGAAGAACGCGCAAGATCCACGAAACGCGCAAGTTCATCCGCAAGAACGCGCAAGTTGAAGAATTTGGTCTCAAACGCGCAAGGTGTTATCTGCGAGTTCTAGAAACGCGCAGATCTAAGCCTGCGAGTTTGAAATTTGGGAAAAAGTTTCTAAGTGTTGAAACGCGCAAGTAGACACCTGCGAGTTCTACAAACGCGCTAATCGAAGGGTGCGAGTTTGAGCTGGAATAGTGATCTGCGTGTTTGTTCGATCTGCGAGTTTGGTTGATCTGCAAGTTTGGTCAAAACTCGCTAGTAGCGACTAGCGAGTTTTTCAAACACGCACGCCTTTATCTGCGAGTTCACCAGTGAATAGTCTCTTGCGAGTTTCTACGACTAACAAGTTTCATTGACTAGCGAGTTTCTCAGAACACGCAAGCTTAAGCCTGCGAGTTTCTCAGTAAACAGTTGTTTGCGAGTTTCAGCGTCTGCGAGTTTCATATTTTAATAGTGACTTGCGAGTTTCTATACTTAGAATTTTTTTCTGAGAAATTTTCAAAACAGTAATATGCCCTTTAATAGTGAAGGGGGACATAGTTCTGATTGTGATCAAAATTTCTGAATTTTTATTTCAAGTTTTTCTGTATTCTTGAGATTTCATTTGGATTAACGATCAAGTTCAAGTTCTTTTTGTTAACAGATATTCAAGATGGGATATTTTTCTGATGATGATGAAAAGAAGATTGAAAAGCTCAAATTAGAGAACAAAAATCTTGCTTCCTCAGTTGACTACTACTCAAAGAGATCAAAGAGATACAATGATGAAAGGAAGCTACTGAGAGAAGAAGTTAGTGCTTTAAAGACTATTAATGAAGATCTTCTGAAACAGACTTCTGGGTTTAATGAAGAAAAGGTCTTGTTTTTGGAAGCTGAAAACACTGAGTTAAAGAGCAAGATTTCTGAATTAGAAGATCACATTGTCAAGTTTCAGCAAACTGGGTGTTCTAATGAAAGGAAGATCTTTGAATTAGAATTGCAAATTGTTGAAGAAAGATCAGTTTTTGAGAAAGAAAAGAAAGAATTTGCTAAGAAAATCTCAGATTTTTCAAGAAAATGTGTTGATGAGAAGAAGACGGTTGAGCTTAAATGCATTAAGCTTTCTCAACAAGTTTCTGATTTTGAGAAAGTGATCATTATTGAAAGAGAAAAGTTTGCAAAGGATAAAAAGGAAATTGAACACAAGAACGTTGGATTTTTAAAGAGATATCTGATGGACGAAAGATTGTGGAAAAAGATTTTGAAGAAGAAAGAAATCTATTTGAGGAAGAAATCAAGAAGCTTACTAAGAAGTTATCTGAACTGTCTGAGAATGCACTGAAAGAGAAGATAACAAAGTCTGAATTGAAGAAGAAGATTGACCTACTCATTGAAGAAAGAGACAGTTTATCTTTAAAGATAAAAGAGCTTGAAAATATTGTTTCAAAGGTGGTGGTGACTGAGCATACGACTCCAGAGTCCAAAATCCACTCACCTAGAAATAGTTCAGTTGGTTCTAACAAGTCAGCATCAAGCTCACTTCAACAAACTGTTTCTACAAATAGGTCAGTTAAATCTTCTGATCAGATTCGTACAACTAACATTTTCTATGATCGGAAAATAGATGGTTCAGGTACATACAGGAGAAGAAGGAGGTATAATGAAGATAAGCTGGTGTGGAAGGTAAAACCAGTTGAAGATGAGAAGAATGATGAGAAAAGGAAGAAAAGAAAGGAAAGAAGGAAGAGAAGACAAGTAACAAATCATTTGTACATGCATCAACAGCTAAGAAGAACAAAGTGCTGACAGGAAAACCTGATCTTACTTACTCGAGAGATCAAATGATCCGGTTATCTAAAATGAGGTATTGTTCTTACTGTCATACATATGATTTTGTACATAAAGCAAGTGATCATTACTGGTATGGTTCTTATTCAGTTACTCCCATACGAACTGCAACTAACACACATGGACTCAAATATCAGTGGGTACCAAAACCGAAGATTGATTCTATGTTGCAGGCACCACAAGTCAAGGGGGAGTAAGAGAACAATGGCTCTTGAATAATACAGTTCAAGACCCGCATCTCAATGTCAAGAACCAAGGCTTCTAAGTAAATCAACTTAGGGCCCGTACTTTAACGAAGTTTGACTTCTAAACACAACAGTTTAGGACTCGTACTTCAACGATGAAAAAGAAATGTTACTCCCGGGCTGATAAGAGAGTGTACTCAGATACTCAGAACAGGAAATCAACCTTCAAGGGGGAGTACATAATTTTTTCTGGAAATATGTATTCGGAAGATATGATGAACTACACTTCAAAGGGAGTTGTAGATCTCTATCATGTGCTTTATCACTGACAAATTTCAGATGCATATTTTTCAGGGGGAGTAAAGAATTATGATTTCTGATTATTTCAAATCAGAAATCGTACTTTAATCGTTTTATTGCTTTATGTCTTTTATTTTTCGAATAAATTTGTGAATAAATTTGTTTTGACTAGACTTTGAGACTTATGCAGGATGAGAGAAGCTGAAAAGATCATATCATTTTGACTTAAGCATGACTTCATGAGATTTAAGACGACGCTAAAAGGTAAATTTCTTATCTTAATCTCAACTGTATCTGAAAGAAGGACAATTTTCAGTTATAGAAAACATGTTCTTAAATGTTCAAATCACTTCCTGATTCTTAAACAGATTTTATAGTTTGGAAGTGTGATTTTAAATGTTTTCATTTTATTTTTGTGCTTAATTGATAAATAAACCGTGTGTTTCCAAAGATAAATACTTGCGTATTGTCTTTTCTATATATACTTTCAAGTATTCACACACACCGGTTTGACTTATTGTTCAAAAAGTTCTTCCCATGTCTCATATTGAAACATAATTTCGATGGTAAAACACTCCGCTTGTATTTCATTGTATCTTGAGCGTCATTTCATTTCGAAGCGTTCATTTCAAGAAAGTCTATATTTTTTTCATATGGACAATATCTGTTATTTTGACCATAAGCCTTTATTGCTATATCATTTCATTTCTGATCATTTTCATACAATGTCAGATTTTCAAACAAGTCTTTTGCATTCATGTTTATTCATTCAATATACTTGTTTGAAAATACTTCAATGTCTAAAAATGCTCAAATGTTTATGATTATATTTTATGAGCATACATTCATCTGACATTTGTCTATGCGCTTTAACTGATAAAGTTAAAACATTTGAGCAACTTATGCGTTATAGGAAATATGGGTTCTTTGTGCTAGGAATTAACTGAACTTCTATGAAATCACGTTAACCAGTGATTTCTACCTAATAAGTTAATCCTTAGTGATTGAGTGTGAGGTGTCTATAAAGAAATGAGTGTGGGTGTGACGAGGTAAAATGGAAATGAGAGAATGGTTAGTAGTGAGCTTAATGATTAAAAAGAAAGAGGGTGTGAGATCAGAGTAAAAGAATATCAAACTCTGTACCAACTACTTTCTGAGCCGGGCAGCCACATTACTAGTGTTTCACAACTCTTTGGTGAACGTTATTGAAATAGGCAACTAGCCCATGCCAACTCTTGACTAAACCCCACAAGCTACTCATTTTCTTCTCAAAAAGAAAATGTTTCACATTTTCAAGGGGACGCAGCACATATGCTATCTGGTTTTCATTTGGAAAATCTGGATATTGAAAAAGAAGGAAGTCTGCCCCACCTTCGCACTTCAATCATGCACATTGAGTATGTGTTTATCTACTGTTGTCTCAGTGGTTTACACTATGTTGAGCCTTAAAAAGCAATCTTTCGTGCTTAATTCTTTCTACACATGCACGAACACACAAAGAATTTGTTTCTTTGTCATAACATTCATAGAAATTTCCTTTTGTGGTATTTCGATGATTGAATGGAAGCCCTGGGGGAGTGAACATCAAAAATCTCCTTTATATTGTGTATTCGTTACACACAGTGACTTTGTGTTACTGACAGGTATTTTAACTGATTCATCTGTTGATTCAGGAGTTACATGTTCTTATTTTTTCTGGATTTGCAAAGATCTAGATGAATACTTGGTTATGGATCACAGAATCAGAGGCTCAGTTTGACAAATCAGAATGGTCAAAGACATTTCTTGGAATAAAAGTTTTGATGCTATAGATGCTCTAATCATCAAAAAAGAGGGAGAATATATCAAGAAATGTGTATTTCAAAGAAATGTTAGAGTTGAAAGAAATGTCCGGAAAGAAGTGTTTGTATTGGATATGGAGAGAGATATTTCAGATTTGAAGTTTGATCAAAGTTGATAAGCGAAAGTTCAAAGAATTTCGAAAGCAAGCAGATTTTGGAGAAAGTTTATTTGAAGAAAGTTGGATAAATCATTCAGAGCTGAAAATGAAGATAATTTCTTTCAATGTCTGAAAGAGGTTTGTTTATAATCTTGGGGGAGATTGTTACTATTTTTGAAGATCAGACATTGGGAAGGTTGTTGAATGTTTTTAAAGAACAAAGCTTATCAAAGAAGAATTTCATTGTGTTAAGGGGGAGTTTGTAAATCATATTTATATAAAAGGGGAGATTACAAGAGAAGATAAAGGTTGATCAAAGAGGGAGCTTAATCAAATCGAGCTTAAAGAGAGAAGATCGCATTGCTAAATCTTTTAGTAATGATCTTGATCTAAAGGGGGAGATTGTTAGAGCACAGATTTGTTGGATTCAAGATCATAAAGATTGAAGACCAAAGTTCAAGAAGTCAATGTTGGAAAGTCAACTCTCAGTGAAAGTCAAAGTCATTTTGTTAATAAAGTCAATGTAATTGTATTTTTGTTTCTTTGTATTTGTTGGAGGTATAAATACCTTGTTTCCTTTGTAATCAGATAGTACGTAAGAAGTTTTCAGATTGTAAGTGAGATTCATATTAGAGAAGAGGTTCCTTGATATATCATTCTAGTGAGAGAGTATAGAGAGAGAAAGTGAGAGAGTTTGTAATTCTTGATGATTTAATCAATGACATGTGATTACGAATCCTCATCTTGATTGTTTGTAGCAATTAGAACTTGAATATTAGGAATCACAAACTCTGTTTTGGACATAACAAGCAGTATTAATTGCTTCTGCCCAAAAAGTAATTGGTAATTTTGAATCTGCCAACAGAGATCTAGCAGCCTCAATCAATGTCCTATTTCTCCTCTCAGCAACACCATTCTGTTGAGGAGTTCAAGGAGCACTGAATTGTCTCTCAATACCTTTAGTCTCACAAAAGTTGTTTATGTCACTGTTTTTAAATTCAGTTCCATTATCAGATCTGATGACTTTAACTCTTAGATTTGTTTGGTTTTCAACCCTAAGAACAAAGGATTTGATCAGTCCACTTGTCTCATCCTTAGTCCTCAGAAAATATACCCAAGTGAATCTAGAGAAGTCATCAACAATGACTAAGCATTAGGATTTCTTGCCAATACTCATCACATTTGTAGGACCAAAGAGATCCATATGCAATAACTGAAGAGGTGAAGAGATTGTGTTTATTTCTTTGGACTTATGAGAAGTTTTGTGTTGCATGCCTTTAAGACATCTAACACAATGATCATCACATGAAAACACTTTTTGAGGCAAACCTCTTACAAGGTTGTTTTTCACAAGATTGTTCATAGTTTTAAAATTCATGTGACACATCCTTTTGTGCCAAATAGATGATTCATCTAAAGAAGCTTTTGAAAACAGACAGTTTAGTGATGAATCAGATGAAACACTCTCTAGGTCCAAACAATAAACATTGTCTTTTCTAGGAGTTCTAAGTAGTATCATATCTTCATCAACTACCTTGAATCCTGGAGAAAAGATAATACATTTAGTATCATTAAATAATATACTATGTTTCTTGTCACAGACCTGTGATACACTTAACAGGTTGTATCTCAATTGCTCAATATAGTACACATCTTCAAAAGTCATCTTGCCTTTTGAAACCATTCATTTTCCACTTATCTTACCTTCTGTTGGATTGTCACCAAAAGCAACACGTCCTCCATCAAACCTTTTGAAATTTTGAAGGCAGGACATGTTACCTGTCATGTGCCTAGACCAACCACTGTCTACATGCCAAATGCTCTTCCCCTTGAGCTATTGGTTACCCTGCACATAAGATAAAACAGTTAGTTTCTTGAGGGAACCCAAGCCAAAGTGGTCTTGGGTTGTCCTTTCTCATCAACATACTCATATTCATTAGCTTAGTCTTGATGAGATGATCAGAGTCAGGAATCTCATGGCTGGAATACTTTGTCTTAATTATAGGCTTGGCAGTATTAACACTGGTAGCAGTACTATCCTTGTTAGCAGTATTAACTTGGTCAGCAACACTAACTTTGTTAGCAGTACTAACCTCATTAGCAGTACTAATTTGGTCAGAAGTACTAACTCTGGTAGCAGTACTAACGTTATTAACAGTATTAACTTGGTCAGCAGTAGTATTGCTATTAGCAGCACTATTTCTGTTAGCGGTACTATTTGAGGTAGCAGTACTAACAAGTTTAGTTTCTTTTGGGACCCAAATTAAGACACATTTGTTTGCTTTCTTATTCTTTGTGTTACTTCTTGATTTGCTTGGAGTATTTTCTTTGGCTTTAACAAACTTATTCTGAATATGAGATTTTGCAGTACCAGTTTTCACTGGTGCTGTTCTCACATTCTCAGCCATGTGGTTCCTTGATCTTCTTGATTGCTTCCTATAACCAACAAAAATTTGAAGTTGTCTTTGAAAAGTAAATCTTTGGTTAATAGGATTGAAATAACAGTGTTTGGCTAGATGATTCAACTTGCCACAAATAAAACAAGGCTTTGGTTAATAGGGGTATGACAATGGACACATAACAACATATCTCATCAGTTGTAGTCCCATTTCAGTTAGTAATGGACCATTTATCCTCAATATATGTTGAAACAGGATCCTTCTCTTTCCAAAATCTCTTTTGGAGAGTAATCTAATGGGGTTCGCATATATATATATATATATATATATATATTCTCACATGATATCAGAGAAAATGTCTACCGCTCTAAGGACTCGACACTCTAGGACAGTTTGTACTTCCAATATGATTATTTTTATATGATAGTTAAATAGCTTTTGTTAGTATAAATCGTTTGGCTCTAAGGAGTGATAGTTAAAAAGCTTTTGTTAGCTTTTTGCTGATGGAATTAATATGCCAAATGATTATTTTTATATGATAGTTAAATAGCTTTTGTTAGTATAAATCGTAATTCCAATATGATACGTAAAGTTGCAAATATTAAAATTAATAATTCCTTGTTTTCACTTCTTTTGATTTTCAGATAAACAACTCAAATATTGTAGGAGAAACATTAATGTGAATGAAGAGTATCGAGGAGCATTAAGAAGCAAATCCTTTGTTGATTTCTTCTTGAAATCTCAATTACTTGTACACGAATCATCTTTGTCTATGACACAATCGTATTGTCGTCATAGAGTCCTCCTTGAACCCGATCAAGAAACCATAGGCAAGATTCTTGAAACTAAAACCATGTCAAAAAATTCTGATCTGAAAGGACTCATACTCGACTACTTTGATATTAGTTCCGAAGCATCAAATATATGCACCAAGCTCCTAAAATCCATCTTTCAAATTCAGTCCAACTATCCTTCAATTGAACAAATCCTTTATATAGTTATTGAAAGAAACCATAGGCAAGATTCTTGAAACTAAAACCATGTCAAAAAATTCTGATCTGAAAGGACTCATACTCGACTACTTTGATATTAGTTCTGAAGCATCAAAGATATGCACCAAGCTCCTAAAATCCATCTTTCAAATTCAGTCCAACTATCCTTCAATTGAACAAATCCTTTATATAGTTATTGAAGATTATCCTCCTCAATCTGATGGTGACTTGAATCTATCAAAACAATCCATTTTCCAACATTAGCAAACAAGATTTTGAGGTGATTCATAACAGGTATTCATCAGCTTTACAGAAGATGAAAATAGAGAGGAGAAAAGTGGCTAGACAGATGAAGCTGATAAACTGTTTCAACAAAGCTTTAGGAATATGTTTAGCTGCAACTTGTGGTTTAGTTGAAGTTGCAACCATGGCTTTAGTAGCCCACACCCTAACTGTACTTGTCATGGGTCCATTGTTCTTCAGCTTATCCTTGAAGCCATTTATGAAGAAACTTGGAAACCTAGTGCTTTTGAAAAGCAAGCTACAGAGGAGAATTGGAGATCAACTTGATGTGGTAATGAAAGTTACATATATTTTAAATAGGGACTTTGACGTAATGGTCCGACTTATGAATTGGCTCCATGATGATATTGAGTGAAACCGAAGGATGATAGACTTGTGTCTGAAGAGGGGTCTTGGGGAAGCCAAGATTTGTTGCAAGTTTTGAAGGAGTTCCAGAAAAGTGTTGTTTGGTTCAGGAAACAAGTAGAAGAGCTTGAAGAGCATGTCTATTAGTGCCTTTTGAGTATCAATAAGGCTAGGACGTCATTGGTGATCAAGGAGTTATCAAAGTCTTGTGATGAAAAGTTTTGACAAATAATGTTGTTTATGCATATTATATATCATCATCAATTATATATATAGGCCAAGGTTATTTTGCAAACCAACCCTCATCTAAACCATTCATTTACCATTGCATTTGAATTCTCATTGATTCTCCAAATGAATTTACATGATTTGGTTGAATTTTTGCAGCTGATGTCAATGCACATAACAGTTCATGTGATGTATCGGATGAAGGTGGTACTTTCATGAAACAATATGCATTTCATGTTAATGTATGCATTTAATGAAATATTATATATATATATATACATATATGTATGTATGTATGTATGTTTATATAAAGATGGGTATATCTTAAATTTCAAGTCGAGTGATTTGGTATGACAATGGACACATAACAACATATCTCATCAGTTGTAGTCCCATTTCAGTTAGTAATGGACCATTTATCCTCAATATATGTTGAAACAGGATCCTTCTCTTTCCAAAATCTCTTTTGGAGAGTAATCTAATGGGGTTCGCATATATATATATATATATATATATATATATATATATATTCTCACATGATATCAGAGAAAATGTCTACCGCTCTAAGGACTCGACACTCTAGGACAGTTTGTACTTCCAATATGATTATTTTTATATGATAGTTAAATAGCTTTTGTTAGTATAAATCGTTTGGCTCTAAGGAGTGATAGTTAAAAAGCTTTTGTTAGCTTTTTGCTGATGGAATTAATATGCCAAATGATTATTTTTATATGATAGTTAAATAGCTTTTGTTAGTATAAATCGTAATTCCAATATGATACGTAAAGTTGCAAATATTAAAATTAATAATTCCTTGTTTTCACTTCTTTTGATTTTCAGATAAACAACTCAAATATTGTAGGAGAAACATTAATGTGAATGAAGAGTATCGAGGAGCATTAAGAAGCAAATCCTTTGTTGATTTCTTCTTGAAATCTCAATTACTTGTACACGAATCATCTTTGTCTATGACACAATCGTATTGTCGTCATAGAGTCCTCCTTGAACCCGATCAAGAAACCATAGGCAAGATTCTTGAAACTAAAACCATGTCAAAAAATTCTGATCTGAAAGGACTCATACTCGACTACTTTGATATTAGTTCCGAAGCATCAAATATATGCACCAAGCTCCTAAAATCCATCTTTCAAATTCAGTCCAACTATCCTTCAATTGAACAAATCCTTTATATAGTTATTGAAAGAAACCATAGGCAAGATTCTTGAAACTAAAACCATGTCAAAAAATTCTGATCTGAAAGGACTCATACTCGACTACTTTGATATTAGTTCCGAAGCATCAAAGATATGCACCAAGCTCCTAAAATCCATCTTTCAAATTCAGTCCAACTATCCTTCAATTGAACAAATCCTTTATATAGTTATTGAAGATTATCCTCCTCAATCTGATGGTGACTTGAATCTATCAAAACAATCCATTTTCCAACATTAGCAAACAAGATTTTGAGGTGATTCATAACAGGTATTCATCAGCTTTACAGAAGATGAAAATAGAGAGGAGAAAAGTGGCTAGACAGATGAAGCTGATAAACTGTTTCAACAAAGCTTTAGGAATATGTTTAGCTGCAACTTGTGGTTTAGTTGAAGTTGCAACCATGGCTTTAGTAGCCCACACCCTAACTGTACTTGTCATGGGTCCATTGTTCTTCAGCTTATCCTTGAAGCCATTTATGAAGAAACTTGGAAACCTAGTGCTTTTGAAAAGCAAGCTACAGAGGAGAATTGGAGATCAACTTGATGTGGTAATGAAAGTTACATATATTTTAAATAGGGACTTTGACGTAATGGTCCGACTTATGAATTGGCTCCATGATGATATTGAGTGAAACCGAAGGATGATAGACTTGTGTCTGAAGAGGGGTCTTGGGGAAGCCAAGATTTGTTGCAAGTTTTGAAGGAGTTCCAGAAAAGTGTTGTTTGGTTCAGGAAACAAGTAGAAGAGCTTGAAGAGCATGTCTATTAGTGCCTTTTGAGTATCAATAAGGCTAGGACGTCATTGGTGATCAAGGAGTTATCAAAGTCTTGTGATGAAAAGTTTTGACAAATAATGTTGTTTATGCATATTATATATCATCATCAATTATATATATAGGCCAAGGTTATTTTGCAAACCAACCCTCATCTAAACCATTCATTTACCATTGCATTTGAATTCTCATTGATTCTCCAAATGAATTTACATGATTTGGTTGAATTTTTGCAGCTGATGTCAATGCACATAACAGTTCATGTGATGTATCGGATGAAGGTGGTACTTTCATGAAACAATATGCATTTCATGTTAATGTATGCATTTAATGAAATATTATATATATATATATATACATATATGTATGTATGTTTATATAAAGATGGGTATATCTTAAATTTCAAGTCGAGTGATGTCAAAAAAATTGAAGTATTATGATATTTATATATGGCAAATGCAACAAAAGAACTTGCACGCCCTTTTCACCTTTAGTAAGGATTGAACCCTTGATCTCTTAGGAGGCCAAAGGCCCTTTGGTTGTTGTCACTTGTTATTAACACGAGTGCAGGCCGGAACCAAAAACATTGGGGTTATTGTTCACACACGGTTCATCAATACGCTAATGAAAAATTGAAATGATCCACGTTAGCCTCATGCCATGCTATTTGGAAAGTTACGTCATTTAATAAAGATACTTTCATAAGAACTAGTTGTGTGACCACACAATGCAAAAGATATCAAATTTTATTGTAAACTGATAATGAAAGATTAATGCAATTCCTCTTAAAAAAAATTTGAATATCATGAAGTATTCTTCGTATTAAGTAGGACTAACATTTATCCTATATTTGAATATATTTTTTTGTTAGTTTATGGATTTCGAGCATGGAGCTTTACAAAATTGTACGTATATATATAATAATATGTATATAATAATAAGTTACGTTGCAAGCTTGAATTTTAAAATACTATGCATTAATGAACAATATGTATTTATGCATACACTACATTTTTCTTAATTTTAAAATACTACTGATTAATGAACAATATGTATTAATGCATATACTACATTTTCCTTCATTGTACTACATTGAATTAATGTACATTTAATCTGGTACCAACATTGACAAAGTAGATCCTATCAACTCCTCCACCGTCGTTTTTCTCTTTTAGGGTTTGCAAATAAATCTCGTGGTACACTTACTTCTCTCTATTATGATGCAATAATTAAAACATTGTATCTCACAGTTGGATGTTGCACACTATATGCATGTTTATAACACAACAACATTCCCCTTTTATGTTCTGATATGGGTTTTATAAGCACTAGTTGTCTTATTTTTTAACCAAGAGTGTTTATAACGGTGAGTGTTCGGGTCATCTTGCGCGCACCTCGACTAAGTCAATGAGACCCTAAAAACCAGCCAAGAAAATCCCCAATCGCCTTGGAGAAACTCGATAGAAAGGCATATTTCGAGGTGACCTACTGTAGCAAACAGGGGCGGATTCAATGTGTAGAGGGTGGGGGGAAGGGCCCCCACTAAAAAAAATTCCCTGAATTTCTTAGTTTAAATGTAATTATTTTTTTAACTTATTACTACTTTCTACTACAAGTGCCCCCACTGATTTCTTACCTGTGCCCCCACCATTCAAAAAAAATACTTGGAAATCACCAAAAAGCAAAAAAAAACATTCGAAATCAACCAAAAAAACCGAAAATTCTCTTGAAATCGACGAAAAAAACTTAAAAATCTCTCGAAATCAACCCAAAAACTTTAAAAATCCCTCAAAAAAGTTGAATTGAGTTAAAAACACATCGGTCGACTTTGCGGGTCTTTAATCTACTTTAAAGGTGCCCCCACTTGTCAGAAATCCTGGATCCGCCACTGGTAGCAAATATCAATCACACCACACTTGATCGAACCCCACGAAGTGAGATCGAACCGAGTAGAAACTCAATCGAATTTACCCAAGATCCAAAAATAAACTCAAACGTAGTTCGTATGCGGAAATGATAAACTCGAACTCTCAACAAAAACGATAATCAACCACAAAATTAAACATAAGTTGACGGAAATAATAAGAGATTGGATTTAAGTGGGAAACCCAAAACGAGAAAAAACCATGGGCAGAGGAGGAGAAGACCGAGAAGTCAATATAATCAATTGATGTTACAATGCTTGAGAAAATAGAGAATACGATGAAGATAATTTTCTTCTTCTCCTTCTTCTATTTCTTTTACCTTTCGAATGCTATACAAAAACAATAGCATACATATTGATGGGAGAGTTATGGATTGTAATAATGGTGTATCTCTTGCAATTTAGAAACCGATGATAACCCTGTGGACTTTCCAAACCGTTTGGACTTTCTTCCATTCATGATTATTGAAATCCATATTCATGCATAATAATTTGCAGAAATTTCCATGCATGACTTTTTGGAGTTAATATATTTACAATCTCCACCTTTGATTCCATAAAAGTATCATCCCAACAAGCATTCGTCTTCATGAAACAAAGATCCAACACAAGCTTCAAGCCAATCATCAAAAAAAATAGTGAAATAAAATATGGCTTCTCAAAAGTGGATTAACGAACACAAACCTCCTCCACTGGTCTTTCACGGACTACTCAATACCATGGATTCTGACCAAGTTTGTAAACAAACCAAACTTAGACGTTGGAAGAACTTTCGTAATCATGTCAGCCAAATTGTCGTGAGTAGAAACCTTCCTCACCTTGAAGTCTCCCCTAGCGATGACCTCTCTTATGAAATGATAGTGCACATCCATATGCTTTGTGCGCTCATGGAACATCTGATCTTTCGTCAAAAAAATAGCGCTTTGATTATCGCAAAATACCGAATCCATAGTAAGCTCATCACCGCTAAGACTATTGAACAATCCTTTAAGTCATATTGCCTCTTCGAAACCCTTGGTAACAGCCATGTATTCAGTCTCACCTGTTAAAAGAGCCACCGTCGGTTGAAGAACGACCTACCAACTGATGGCACATGACCCCATAGTAAACACATACCTGGTAAGAGAGCGTCGACCATCCATGTCTCCACCATAGTCAAAATTAACATACCCCAGAACACTGTCTTCAGAAGTCTCAAAACAAAAACAATAGTCTCTAGTACCCAATAGGTACCGGAGAACCCAGTAAAAAGCCTTCCAGTGCTTTTTGCCCGGATTAGTCGTATAACGACTTACCATGCTCACATCATAGGCTAAATCCGGTCTTGTACAGATCATCGCTTACATCAACGACCTGACCATACTAGAGTAAGGAACCTGAGACATGTATTCTTTTTCTTCATCATAAACGAGGCATTGACATGTAGATAATTTGAAATGAGCAGTAATAAGAGTATTTACCGTTTTAGCACCATCCATGTTGAATCTCTTCAACACCTTCTCGATATAGCTTCTTTGACTAAGTGTCAAAATTTCCGACATTTCATTCTCTTGAAATCTCCATGCCAAGAATTTTTCGAGCTTTGCCCAAGTCTTTCATTTCAAACTTTGTATTCAATTAGTTCTTGACCTCTTGGATGTCTTTCTTGTTCTTTGAAGCTATAAGCATATCGCCCACATATAGCAATAGGTAGACAAACGAACCAGCTTCACATCTGATATAAACACAACTGTCATATAAACAAGGTGAAAAACCATGTGAAGTCATAAAAGTATCGAACCTTTTATACCTTTGCCTTGGCACTTGCTTTAGCCCCTATAACGACCTTTTATCATACAAACCAAATCTTCTTGACCAACACTGACAAATACTTGAGGTTGATCCATATAAATGTATTCCTCTAACTAACCATGTAGAAATGTAGTTTTAACATCTAATTGTTCAAGCTCAAGGTCATGCTATGCTACAATACTCAACAAAGCACGTATAGAAGAATGTTTGACTACTGGTGAACAAATATCCATGAAATCAATATATGTAATGTAATCTGACTGAATCCATTTGCTACTAGTCAAGCCTTGTATTTGGGAGGCTCTACATCTGGTATTCTTTCCTTTTTCTTGTGTTAGACTCCATTTTAAAACGTGTAATTATTCTTACCCAAATTGTATCGTAATTAAAAATGACGACCAAAGGTAGTTAAGGGATTAAAACCGTCATTTAACCAAACTCTTTATAATTATATATATATATAAGAAAAAAAACAACCAAATTCATATTAGAGTAAATCACAAAGTCGTCTTCTTCATTGTTTCAATGCCTCTCATTTTGTCTTTCTCTAAAACTCTCATTCTCTCTAAAATATCTCTCAATCCGTTGAAGTAATCAAAGATTCAACCTTATATTCGGAATCCACTCTTCAAATCCTTCCTAGAGGTATAAATTTCTTCTTAATCTATTTTAGTTCGTATGTTAGGATAGTTGAAATTGGTTGGTAGATTATTATTTGATATTTCAAAGTTATAATCAAATACATGTTTAGGAATGTTTGTTTTGGTCAAAATTGGAAAAGGGTAAAGTTTAGAATCAAATTGATGATATTATGTTTATCTGTTTAACCGTACATCAAGTGTTCGCTTTAATTCCTAAGAGAATAAAGTTTCATGATTAAGCTTAGGATAATAACCATTGAGTTCTATGTTATATGCGGGTAATAATAATTCGTGGTTTAAATAGGCAATCGAACGAGTTAAACTTCGTCGTCAATCTCGGTTGATCGCGTTTTACTTCTCAATTCGGTTAAGGTATGGATTTCATTTCTTTTGAATCGTAGGAAATTAGTTGTTATAGTTGACCCTTCCTAAAGGTGGTTTACCACATTGTGATTGATCAATTGAACATGATCAACGAAATGTGTACATATACACACATACATTGATTTTGGTTTGAATCTTATGTTTGAACGTTTTCGTATTTTATTGTCTCATATTTATGAATCATTTGTGTGAACCTTTTATCGTTACATTAAAAATATGTCTCGTGTGGAATTGGTTATGAAACTTGTGAATTATATTGAACTTGATTATTATGAACTCCATTCGGGTAAGTGGCATATGTTTAGTTTTCGCTGTTTTTAGAACAACCCAATTAATGGGCACATTATTTGGGATGCCTTCTATGGCGGCTTTATAGTCATGGCGTACTGCAGGTGAACTCGGTCCACTAGGGTTAGGCCCAATACTGGCTTATCTGAACCCACTCTAGGGACTAGACCGACTTTGTTGTCTCTAGGGCGCATGGCTCAATCCTAGAACTTTTACCCACATAACATGTGACCGTGGTTAAATTCATGGGGGATTCGGGTGTGTGTGCTCGCACGCCGACCCAATAGTTCGTGTGGTTTGACTAACCTACGAACACAACAAGAATTGACGGATTTTATTGATATTACATTTTGAAGTTAAAGTATGAACCGTTCTTGAGATTATTGTTTTTTGAATATTTCTGAACGTTTCTTTTGAATTAAATGAGCTATGAATTGAGTTTCATGAACTTTCTTCGAATTGAATTTTTAAGTCTTCCGCTTTGTTATTGAGGTGTTTATTATTATTTTCGAATTTATATTATAATCCATTCACTGATCCATGTGCTCAACCATGGTTTTGTTTTTTGACACGGCAGGTTCGAAATGATGCTTACGGGGACGAGACTTGAGATCGAGCGTGAAATTTTGGAGTTCTTAGACTTATCTTTTATTATGAATGTTCAAAGTTTATAAAAAAATTTTGGAGTGTAATATTTTGGATTGTAATATATGTTTGGAGTTTATTAGTAGCTCTGAATTAGTTGTGTATTTATGTTAAGTCTCGTTAGTGACATCACTGGTTCCGGACCACAGGGACGGGGGATGTTACAAATGTGGTATCAGAGCATAGGCATCGACTTGTATATTAACTAGGCTTGAACTGTGAGGATTAGGTAGACATAAGAATGGGTAGATTAGAATTTAA
Organism: Arctium minus; assembly: GCA_954870635.1. Lineage (NCBI taxonomy): Eukaryota > Viridiplantae > Streptophyta > Magnoliopsida > Asterales > Asteraceae > Arctium > Arctium minus. The sequence continues at coordinate 79,593,398 of OX941083.1, read as the reverse complement.
TTCTATTTACCGATTTTTCAATCAATAATTGTTTTGAAATTTGATGTTGATATTGTTCTGTGTTAGAATGTCGAGACGTGGTCGCCCATGCTAATACCTATCTCAACATGAGGGTAACCCAAACCCCAACCTAGTGGGGAGGTACAAGTGAGCCTAATATTATTGATGTGGTCCATCAGACCATGTCAAGTATGATGCCTACATACCTTGAGTCGGCCATGTTAACTTAATTGATTTATATGTTTATGCCTTGTTTGATACTGGGGAAACACACTCTGTTGTTTCTGAACAATTAGAATCCCGATTAAAACCATATGAGCAAACCACCGAAATTCCAGTCACAATATCTACCCCTATGGGTGGTTCAATCTGTGTGTTAACTCGCTTTTCAAACTGTCCGTTATTTATTGGAGACCGCATACGGGATGTCATTCTACTTCCAATGCATATGTCCCACTTTCATTTAATATTGGGTATGGACTTGTTGTCAAACCACCAGCTAACTATAGACTGTAACGCCTAACAAATATTGTTTAGGGATATTGACAAACTATAGGCAATCTTCCAAGGAGATATTCCAAAAGAAGATGTTAGCGCTTTAGCCACTATTACTGTGAAGCAGTATACCTGGCAAAGTAACGAAGGCTTTCTGGCCTCGTTACAAGATCTCGAATAGGTATTCTCTACTTCTACACCCATACCTGTTGTTTTCGAATATCTTGATGTGTTTCCCGACAATCTACCGGGTATACCACTAGTTCGGGAAGTCGAATTTACCATCGATCTAGTCCCGGGAGCTTCTCCTATTTCCAAGGCTCCCTATCGAATGGCTCCAACTGAAATGAAAGAACTCAAAACTCAACTTGATGATCTATTGAAGAAAGGTTTCATTCAACCCAGTGTCTCACCCTGGGGGGGCTCCGGTTTTCTTTGTCAAAAAGAAAGACGACACGATGCGTCTTTGTGTTGATTATTGGGAGCTTAATAAAGTAACGATCCTTCACAAGTATCTGTTGCCGAGAATCGACGATCTGTTCGATCAATTACAAGGGGCACGATATTTCCCAAAAATGATCTTTGGTCCGGGTACCATCAACTTCGTATCCGAGATTGTGATATTCCAAAAACCGCATTCATAACTCACTATGGGCACTACGAATTCTTAGTAATGCCTTTCGGGCTAACTAATGCTCCGGTGGTCTTTATGGATCTTATGAATTGTGTTTTCAAGGATTATCTAGACGACTTTGTTATCGTGTTTATCGATGACATATTGACATATTCAAAGTCAAGAGAGCAACATAATCAACATTTTCAAATCGTTTTGGAAACTCTTCGAATGAAAAAGTTATACGCAAAACGTTCCAAATGTGAATTCTGACTTGATCAAGTGTTTTTCCTTAGACACGTACTCTCTGCGCAAGGTGTCAAAGTCGATCCAACGAAAATTGAAACCGTCATTAAATGGCCTCAACCTACGAATGTATCTGAAGTTCGTGGTTTTTTTGGTCTGGCTGGTTATTATAGACGATTCGTTGAAGGATTCTCTAAAATATATCTACCTTTAACCTTATTACTCCAAAAAGGATTCAAATTTAATTGGGGTTCCGAATAAGAATCTAGTATCGAGGAACTGAAGCATCGATTGGTTACCACGCCTGTTCTTGTATTACCGTCTGGCACCGACGGGTTTCAAGTTTGCAGTGATGTTTCAGAGAAAGGTCTCAGTTGTGTTCTTATGCAAAAGGGAAGAGTGATTGCATATGCGTTACGTCAATTAAAGCCTTATGAGGTCAATTATCTGACTCACGATCTCGAATTGGTTGCGGTTATCTTCTCACTCAAGACATGGCGTCATTATTTGTACAGTGAGACATGTGAAGTTTTCACCAACCACAAGAGCCTTAAATATATATATATTTACTCAAAAATAGTTAAATATGCGTCAGCGTAGGTGCCTCAAACTTCTAAAGCATTACGATGTTCATATACAGTATCACCCGGGTAAGGATAATGTAGTCGCTGATGCCTTAAGTCGTAAAGCCATGGAACATGTTTCTTCTTTACTTGTTCCTACAGAGTTGGCTTTGGAAATCGAACAGTTCGGACTGGAAATCTATCTGAGTACACAAACAGAAATTCTATCGAATCTAATGGTAGAACCGACTCTAATCTCTTGGATCAAAGAAGCCCAACAAGACGATAGTGAATTATGAGCAAACTTCCAACAGACACAAGAAAATGTTAGTTCGGAATTCATGATCAATGATGATCACGTGTTGTGGTTTTGGGATCGTCTTTGTGTTCCAAATAACTTGGAGCTTAAAGATCTAATTCTGACCGAATATCATAACTCTATGTTTTCTGTTCACCCGGGTACAATAAAAATGTATCACGACATAAAGACCCATTATTGGTGGATTGTAATGAAGAGAGATATCATTTACTTTATTGCTCGTTGTCTCACTTGTCAACAAGTTAAAAGTGAGCATTAATGTACGGGTGGTCTTCTCCAATTGCTGAACATTCTCGTATGGAAATGGGAACACGTAACTAGTATTTCGTAGTTGGATTACCACGCACGACCTTGGGAACACGATGCAATTTGGGTAGTGGTTAACCAACTGACGAAATCGACTCATTTTCTTCTTATCCGACAAACTTGGTCAATTGATAAATTGACAGAACTATTCGAACGTGAGATTGTACGTCTCCATGGCACTCCTGTATCGATTACCTCCGATCGAGACCTATGTTTTACATCTCGATTTTGGTAAGGTTTACATAAAGCTTGGGGAATACATTTGAATTTTAGTACATCTTTTCATCCTAAATTGATGGGCAATCTGAACGTACGATTCAAACATTGGAGGATATGCTCCAAGCATGGGCGTAGGAATGGCATGGAAGTTAGGATAGTTATTTGTACCTAATAGAGTTCTCCTATAATAATAGTTGGCAGTAGAGTATCGGCATGGCCCTATATAAAGCACTTTATGACCGAATATGTCGAACACCAACTTGTTGGAATGAACTCGGATAACATGTTCTCGAAGGCCCATAATTGGTGCAAGTTACTACCGAGAAGGTCGAGATTGCGTGCCAAATGATGAAAGAGGCTCAGGCTCGTCAAAAGAGCTACGCCGACAAGCGACGACAACCTATCGTGTTCCAACCGGGAGATAAAGTTTTATTGAAGGTTTCCCCAACTCATGGTATCAGACGTTTCGGTCTCAAAGGAAAGTTGTGCCCGAGATATATTGGTCCCTTTGAAATTCTGGAAAGGGTCGGAGTTGTGTCATACCGGTTAGCTCTACCGCCGCAATTGTCCCGTGTACATAACGTGTTCGATGACTCTTCACTTTGAGGGTACAACTATCATCCCCTACATGTTATTGATTATACTTTAGAGCGTACAGAACCAGGTCTTTCTTATCGCGAGGAACTTGAAGTGATTTTTGATCGTGATGAGAAAGGTACACAGAAGAGAGTGATTCCTTTTGTAAAAGTTCTATGGGAGAATCACTAGGAACGTGAGGCGACATAGGAAACTGAGGACCATATGCGAAAGGAGTACCCCGAGTTCTTTAATCGATGTAATTTTCCTGTCTAAATTCGATTTTGGGGATGAAATCTCTTTTAAGGGGGGAATAACTGTAAGACTCTGTTTTAAAACACGTAATTATTCTTACCGAAATTGTATTGTACTTAAAAATGACGACCAAAGGTAGTTAAGGGGTTAAAACCATCATTTAACCAAACTCTTTATTATATATATATATATATATATAAAAGAAAAAAACCAACCAAATCCATATTAGAATAAATCACAAAGTCGTCTTCTTCATTGCAAAGTTAGTGTAGTTGAAATTGGTTGGTAGATTATGATTTAATATTGCAAAGTTATAATCAAATACATGTTTTTCGAATGTTTGTTTTGGTCAAAATTGGAAAAGGGTAATGTTTAGAATCAAAATGATGATATTATGTTTATATGTTTAATCACACACCAAGTGTTCGGTTTAATGCCTAAGAGAATAAAGTTTCATGATTAAGTTTAGGATAATAACCATTAAGTTCTATGTTATGCGCGTAATAATAATTCGTGGTTTAAATAGCAAATGGAACGAGTTAAACTTTGTCGTCAGTCTTGGTTGATTGCGTTTTACTTCTCAATTCGGTTAAGGTATGGATTTTATTTCTTTTGAATCATGGGCAATTAGTTGTTGTAGTTGACCCTTCCTAAAGGTGGTTTACCGCCATGTGATTGATCAATTGAACATGTTCAACGAAATGTGTACATACACACACACACATTGATTTTGGTTTGAATCTTATGTTTGAACGTTTTTGCGTTTTATTGTCTAATATTGAAGTTGATTTATGAATCATTTGTTTGAACCTTTTAGCGTTTCATTAAAAATGTGTCTCGAGTGGAATTGGTTGTGAAACTTGTGAATTATATTGAATTTGATTATTATGAACGCCATTCGGGTAAGTGACATATGTTTAGTTTTCGTTGTTTTTAGAACAACCCAATTAATGGGCACATTATTTGGGATGTCTCATATGGAGGCTTTATAGTTATGGTGTCCTGCATGTGAACTCGGTCCACCAGGATTAGGCCCAATAGTGGCTTACGTGGACCCACTCTAGGGACTAGGCCGACTTTGTTGGCTCTAGGGCAGATGGATCGATCCTAGAACTTTTACCCACAGAACATGTGACCGTGGTAAAATTCACGGGGGATTCTGGTGTATGTGTCTGCACGCCGACCCAATAGTTCGTCTGGTTTGGCCACCCCACGAACATAACAAAAATTGATGAATTTTATTGATATTACATTTTGAGGTTAAAGTATGAACCGTTCTTGAGATTATTGTTTTTTGAATATTTCTGAACGTTTCTTTTGAATTAAATGAACTATAAACTTGAGTTTCATGAACTTTCTTCGAATTAAACTTTTAAGTCATCCGCTTTGTTATTGAGGTGTATATTATTATTTTCGAATTTATATTATAATCCATTCACTGAGCCATGTGCTCAGCCGTGTTTTTGTTTTCTGACACGGCAGGTTCGAAGTGAAGCTTACGGGGACGGGACTTGAGATCGAGTGTGAAATTTTGGAGTTCTTAGACTTATCTTTTATTATAAACGTTCAAAGTTTATAAACACTTTTTGAAGTGCAATATTTTGGATTGTAATATATGTTTGGAGTTTATTAGTAGCTCTGAATTAGTTGTGTATTTATGTTTAGTCTCGTTAGTGATATCACCCGTTCCGAACCACGGGGACGGGGGATGTTACATCTTTGGGAAGAGGAATTAGCTCCCAAGTACCATTTTTGTGTAGCGACTCCATGTCATCATGCATTGCCACAATCCACTTTCCTAAATCCTCAGAATCAACCGTTCACCAGACGTAGATGAATCCTCAACTTACTTCATCTCGAAAGCAACACTAAACACACATGCTACCACCTCAACTTTAGCATACCATGCAGGACAAACTATTTGTCTTCGACCACGATCCCTAGCAATGCAAGGTTTTGGCTCGGGTGGTGGTGAATTAGGAGCATCATCACCCTCACCATCAGACAACAAAGGCGAAGACGACTATAAGACAGTAGGAGGCATCATCGTAGAACCAACTGGTAGCTCCATCTCCACTCGAGATCCCTCAAAAGAACTAGGAACATCTACCTTTCGGTTAATCATAGACGGAAGGTTTGCACAACATAGAACCTCCATCAAATGTCACATCTCTACTCACAATGATCTTCCGGGTCTCTAGACACCACAATCAGTATCCTTTTACACCAGCTTTGAAACCCAAAAAAACACACTTTACGGCTCTTGGCTCAAGCTTGCCATTGTCCACTTTGGAATAAGCGGGACATCTAAAAACTTTTATGTCAGAATAACTTGCAGGTTTGTCTGACTATACCTCAAACGGTGTCTTTTTGTCAAGGGCATATGAGGGAGAGCGATTGATAATATTACAAGCAGTTGATGTGGCTTCGGCCCAAAATGTTTATGCAAATCCGAAATTTGACGACATACACCGAACATTTTCCATGATCGTTCAGCTCATACTTTATTCCGTACCATTTTGTTCGGGAGCGTGGAGCACTGAATGGTGTCTAGTAATGCCTTGACTAGCACAAAAGGTATTAAACTCCATTGAACAAAACTCTAAACCAATATCAGTACGAAGATATTTGACATGCTTTTCGGTTTGCTTCTCTATCATCGTCTTCCAATCATAGAAGGTAGCAAACACATCGTTTTTATGTTTCAATAAATAAGCCCATACCTTTCGTGAGTAGTCGTCAATAATTGTTACCATGTAAATTGCACCACCGCGACTATACTCTCGTCGGTCCACATAGATCAGAGTGAGCATACTCGAGAAGCGCCTTGGTCGTATGAGTTGAGCTTGAGAATGACACCTTCTTCTACTTCCCATAAATACAGTGCACATAATGGGAGCTTCTCGATTGCTTGGCTACCCAAAACCTTTCTTTTACTCAACTCCATCATACCGGCTTCACTCATATGCCCGAGTCTCATGTGCTAAAACTTCGTTTTATCAACGTTAGAAAGAGATGTAGAAGCTAACTGTGCATCTCCCATGATGGCAGTGCCCGTTAGAACATATAAATTCGCACTTTGCATATGCCTTTCAAGTAGACAAGATTACCTCTAAACCACTTTGATAACTTCACTTCACCAATGAACTTGTAGCCTTTGATGTCAACGCTACTAAGTAAAATTAGGTTCCTTTTAAGCTCGGGCATATGTATAACATTACCCAAAGTCCGGATGACCCCATCGTACTTCTTAATTCGGACATTACCTTGACCCACTATCTTGCATAAAGCACCATTCACAACCTGAACTGACCCCGAGCAAGGTTCATAAGTGGAAAACTGGTCATGCTTTGGGCACATGTGGTAGGTACATACCGAGTCAAGAATCCACTTAGGCGGTGAAGTATTCACATCATCCGTCACAACCATCAAATCACCCATATCATCTTCAGCTACATCCGCGTGAGATTAGCTAGAAGACCACTTTCCTTTGTCTCTGTTTTTGTTCTATAACTTGTAGCACTCATCTATAACGTGTCACTTCTTCTTACAGAAGTTCCAAAACTTTCTCTTGACCTTGGATTTCGACCTTGATCTCCCCGGGCTCTTGAAATCTCTCTCCGACTGTCTCCCTCTCACACTAAGGCCTTCAGCCACCTTAATTACATTGGAAATCTTTTTTATCTTGTTCTTTGCATTCATACTATCCATGAAGTTAGCAAATGACGGTGGCAATGAACATGAAAGAATCAAACCCATGCCTTCCTCAGCATAGGACATATCCAAGTTCTTCAAGTCTTCAACTATCTCCTTGAACGTTGAGATGTGTTCGGTAATGAATCCACCCTCATACAATCGATGAATATACAACCTTTGTTTCATATGAAGTTTTTTGGGTAAACTCTTGGTCATCAATAAGCTATCTAACTTCGCCCACATTCCAGCCGTAGTAGTCTCATCACATACATCTTGTAAAACATCGCTTGACAAGTGTTAACGAATTTGAGATATTTCTCTCAAATCGTTGTATTCCTTCAACTCCACGTTCCATGCAACGGGCATTGCATCACGACCCTTGATACACAAATGTAAACCCAATTGTATCAAAACTTCTCTCATTTTAATCTTCCAAAGAGGAAACTGAGTGTTCCTATCAAGCAACGGCAACTCAATCTTCATGGTTTCCATATTGATGAAGATCCAATCAAGATTTCACAATCATAGTTTATTGACAAACAACGAGAGGTCTGATACCACTTGTAGAAAATATCGATCACACCACACTCAGTCGAACCCCACAAAACGAGATCGAACCGAGTAGAAACTTAATCGAATTTAACCCCAAGATCCAAAAATAAACTCAAATGTAGTTCATATTTGGAAATGATAAACTCGAACTCTCAACGGAAACGATAATCAACCACAAAATTAAACGTAACTTGATGGAAATAATAAGAAATAGAAAACGACACCTGATTTACGTGGAAAACCCAAAACAGTAAAAAACCACGGGCAGAGGAGACCACCGAGAAGTTCACTATAATCGATTGATGTTACAATGCTTGAGAAAATGGAGAAAACAATGAAGATAACTTTCTTCTTCTCCTTCTTCTAGTTCTTCTACTTTTCGAATGTTATACAAAAAACTAGTATATGTATAGGGAGGATCAAACGAGAACAGTAATTATTTAAAAGAACACGAGAACTAACAAAATCATTAGTGATTTTACATTAACGCACAAAAAAGCCACCCGGACCTGAAGCCGTGGCCAAAGTCTTTTTTTCATGTGTTAGGATAAAATCACTAATGAATTTGTTAGTTCTTGCGATCTTTTAAATATGTATTGTTCTCGTTTGAACCCGACTCTATATATATATATATATATATTGATAAGAGAGTTATGGATTTTAATAATGGTGTTTATCTTGGAATTTAGAAACCGACGATAACCCTTTGGAATTTCTTCCATTCATGATTATTGAAATCCATATTTATGCATAATAATTTGGAGAAATTCCCATGCATGACTTTGTGGAGTCAATATATTTACACCTACTTGAAGGAGCCCCAGATGCCTAAATCTTATTATTGATTGAGCTATAACCAGCTAACCCCTCAAGGTTATAGGGAAATCCAGTTGGTAGTTTGCCTACATTTTGAGCATTGATGTGACTCAAATGTGATCACTAGTGTACATCTATTTTATAACAATGACAAGCTAACCAAAGGTCATTTGCCTAGTGGTATCCGGACTTTTGGACTCCCTAGATGGCCAGGGGTTCAAAATCTACCAAATGTGAGGAGGATCCGTGAGTTCTTTTGTTGCATTTGTCGTATATAAATTTTATATACTTCCAAAAAACAATGACGAACTAACTCTATCGAAATCATGCTTTTGCTACTCGGTACAAATGGTATAAAGTCTTCAATTCATTTCCTTCATTGCCTCTATGCCAAAAAACGATTCATCCATTTTTTATAGCAAGGAATACAAATAAGATCTTATAAATTGATCAAAACAATTATTTTTTATAACAAGTCAACATAGGATATCACATAAACTGCAACCATAAAACTCACACTCAGACAAAAAAAAATACCATCATGAACATGATTGTGATGAAAACCTAATGAAGGTGGTGCATATGATCCTTACTGGTGGTTCCATTTTTCTTAGGTTTATCAAATATGGTATATCCATACGTACGAATAACCATTTCGATTAGGAGAGGAAATTGAAGTGCCGAAAAGAGAAGTACTGGGAAAGTAGAAAGAACAATAAGAGGTATGGATACCCATGGTAGACTCTTATGCAGCATTAAATACAATGCAGCAGCAAAAGAGATCATCATGGTAACTATCGAGAAGAAGAGGCATGCGATTCCGAACACCAATTTGGTGGGCAACGACACAAGGAAATCGTCTTCTGCGTATCGTGCAGTTAGAATTCCTAAAAACATTAACACCGAAGTGGATGACGTGAAGAGAGAAAGTCCATTTGTGACTGTAAATATCATGAACGGGTTACTGTCGGTGTTTAACATTATGGGTAGGCCGGTTACACCGTTGTTGCCACCGGGTACGGTGAAGGCTGTTGTAAACATGACTGCAGCTATAAGAGTTCCTACGATCATACTTGATCCCGCAGTGTTCTTCATCCATTTTTCACCTTCTTTTGCTAGATCTTTGTGCTCTTCGGTGAATAAAGTGGATGGCTTCCTATTGTTTCCGTTCACTTGATCTTTGTAATTGGGTTGTACTAAGCTTTCCACCTCCTAAAATAATTGGTTAAAATAAGTCACGAAATCAGTTTTATAGGACGCCAAATATGTTTAAGTGTCAAAATAGACTATTCTATATTATTACATCACCAAACGATTGTGCGTTCTATGTAAGGGTATTACAATAATCTGATACGATGTTTTTGGGCGAATAGCAAGTTTTTAGGACACTTTTGAAATAAAGCATCTTATTAGTCTTTTTTATTTGACATAATGATTATTTGAATAAGTGTCCTGTAAAAAGATATGTTCATAGGACATTTCTCAAAAGTGTCGAATCAAAGAATTTATAAGATATTCTATTTTGAAAGTATTGTTCAAATAACTCGTAAATTAGGAGTTAGGACGCACAAAAACATGTTATCAACTTATTGTAACATTTTTACACGTGACATACAATTACTTGATTCTATAAATTAACTCAAGTCATATAATACAATATGATTCTATAAATTACTTGATTCTATAAATTAACCACAAGGTTGTGGCGTGGTGGTAAGAGCCTGGGGACTTCATAGCGGTTACCCAGGTTCGAGCCCCACTCGCAGCATTATGGCCACGAGATGAATGCCCGTGGGCCATAGGCCTGTTTTCCAGGAGATAAGTCCGGGCCCAAATTGGTCTGGGATACTCCTTTACCAAAAAAAAAAGTCATATAATACAATATATTGTGACATTCAGACATATTCTATGAATTGAATATTTTGTTGCACTGTGGTTAAAGCAAGTAATGATAGTTCAAATGATTTCACCAAAATTGTTAGAGTCCCACATAGGCTAGACTTCGACAATTTCTTCTCTACATATGTTGGAACCTCCCTTATCTCCTTAAGGACACTTTTAAAGATTAATTTGGGTGTTCAACGTATTCTCACATGGTATCAGACAAAAGACAAGGTCTACCACTCTAAGGACTCGACACCTCGGGAGAATCAGTATTCGCCTAGCCCCCTCACCCGTAAACACCCCCCCCCCCAAACACTCTGGGACAATTTGTGTCTGTCTAGCCTCTATTGGAGGGAGCATGAGCATGTTAGAGTCTCACATCAGCTAGACTTGGAACATTTCCCCTCCATATATATGTTGGGACCTCTGTTCTTAAGAGCAGTTTTACAGATTAACTAACGTTCTACATATTGTCACAAAAATATCTCCAAAAGGCAACGATAAGGAAGCGAAAAAGAAATATTGTTCTAACCTTATACCATTGCAGTTCCCTTTGCATTTGCAAAGCAGCTCCTGAAACACGCTCTAGTTGAGATGGAGGTGAGAGCTTTGCTGCAAGATGTAGAAAATTATTTCGAAATATATCATGTCGACTTGCTACTATGCTTTTCTTCGTCCCCAATTTATAAAATTGGTTGAATATTTTTTCTTGTCGAAGAATGATCGCATGTGAAAAAATGGTTCTTCCCCTTTTGTCTTTCCTCCATATGAACTCAGGATTGAATTTTAGTAGTTCCACCACAAACTCGACGATTCCATGTTTAATTGCAGTATGAACAGCTTTATCTATCTCCATCTTTTCAAGTTGTGAGCTACTCGTTTCCCTTATTTCCTTAAAAATGCATCTTAGGAGTTTACTTGCTTTATCAATTACCAACTTTCTATCATGCAAATGCTTGATGTCGGGCACTGTAGGTAATTAAACATAAAAGCTAATATCTAAGAGGAAAAACTTTCTTTCGTTCAAATGACCATGAAGATGAAGTGTGCACAATACAATAAAATTGAGATACTGTAAATGTTTAATTATCTTAATTAATAAAGTGATTTATAAGACTTAAACTTACAGGACCAAACAATAAATGATCATATCTAAAAGTGTTGTAATAAATTTATAAGACACTTTTAATATTAAGTGTTATATCAACTTTTTATATGACACTTTTAAGAAGTGACGATTGAACGTATCATTTGATAGGACATTGCTCTAATAATACGTTTTTTTTTCAAATAATTTCATATTAAAAAATTATTAGGACAACTTATTTGAAAGATGTAGTAAGAAACTTATTAACACGTCCAAAAGCATTCTATAAGCTAATTGCAATGCTTTTACATAGGACGCACAATTGTTTGACCATATAATTTGTTGTCTTGTGAAGATAAATGTGTGACCAAACTACGCCAGGTACATACATACCAAAAAATCGTAGCAAGATCCAACCCAACCGATGTAGGAAGCTAGGTTGGTTGCTGAATTCTTCGTCACTAGATGAATCAATATCTATTTCATGTTCAGATACATTTGGGCTCTCGTCTGCTTGGATTTGAACATCCCATGGAGAATGTATACACACACCTGTTTATATATAAAGTCAAGAGTGAACCTTCAAGTTTGAAATAATAAAAGCATCGTTAAAGTTAACACTAAAATGTTTATAGGGTTGGGTTCAAACAAGAACGTAGGATGATCAAATAAGAAAAAACCCGAGAATGGCCAAATCACATGTGATGTTACACTATAATCACATGCAAAATGACATATGATTCTGCGCGATTTTGGCTGCGACTTAAGCCGTGGGCCAAGTCACCTGCATGCCCTTACATTCACTGTGTTATGTAATCGCATATGATTTTAGTGCAAAATCACATTTAATTTGCATGTTCTCATGTTTTCTTATTTTGATCTTGTTCTCGTTTGAATCTTCCTCTACGTTTATAACAGATAAATATTCTACTGCGAAAAGAAGCACGCACAAGGTTTCTTTTAGTAATCAACTAATGCCATTATCAGTATCAGTTAGGTATATCATTGAAATACCGGTTTACCCCGTTTCATGTGGATCATTGTCATGTGGTTAATTACCCTTTATTACCCGATAGTTATTAGGTGTATGGTTAAATATATAGTTTATTTTTCACTTTTGATGTTTTCTTCCTAATTTCTTGTGTTGTAGCTCACTTATGTTCGTTTATTAAACGTTTACACGATAAGTGTTTGTAGCTTACTTTACCTTATTGGATGAAAATGACAAGGATTGAGAAAGGATTGAGAATCTTACCAGGTAAGTGAGAGTGACGGCTCTTAGCCGGTAAGCGCTTACCGAATAAGAATATTGCATACGATGCCACTTTATTAAACTAAAATTTTATTCGGTAAGTTAAGTGAAAGTATTGACTATCACCTGTAAGCTCTTATTGGATAAGTGTTGAATAAACATTCTCTTAGTAATTGATAATTTCAAACACAACCACGATCCACATAGCCACCCTATAATCGACTCGTATGCTACAACATCATATGTTTGCAGTTTATTATAATGATAACACCACTCATTCTTTTCTGTTATCTTCCCCAATTAACTCCTAGTTAAAAAAAAAATTGAATGAAGTACTTCTTACTACAATTAATCAATCTTGTGTTACTTGGGGTTGTCTCCTTTTGAAAAATTATATTGTCCATTGAAATTTATTGAATGTACTTGTTTTGTTCTTCGAACACAAGTACAATGGGGTATTTATGGGCTATCGAGACTGGGAAAAGAAAATTTGCTTGGGTCAAATGGGGGACGACTATCAGAAGTAAAGAAAACGGCGACCTGGGTATTGAAAGTATTGATGCATCCAACATTGCTCTTCTTGCCAAATGGGTCTAGAAATTCAGAACAGAACCTGCTTCGAAGTGGGCTAAAGTGATTAAGGCTATATATGGAAGGAACGGAGGGCTGGTATTTGGGCAACAAGGTGTCAATATGTCTTTTATACGCGCCTAATTATACACGGTTTTTATCGTTTTTACAAAAACCGTGTATAAATGACAGATCTGAACCCTTTTTACACGGTTAAAGTTGAATCGTTGCTAAAAAATAAGGTTTTATACACGGTTCTAGATTAAAAACCGTGTAGAAAAGGTACTCAACAATTACAAACGGTTGCATCTCGATGAAACAACGTACAAATAGGTTAATTTTATACGCGGTTATGTATTAAAAATCGCGTACAAAGGGGTTACTTTTATATGCGGTTATTGTTACAAAACTGTGTGTAAAAGGTACCTTTACACACGATTTTTAGTAAGAAGCCGTGTATAAAAGAAACCTCTTTGTACGTGGTTTTTTAAACACAACCGCGTATAAAAATAACTCATTTGTATGCGGTTTTTTACACACAACTGCGTATAAAAATAACCCCTATATACGTGATTTTTTACACACAACCGCATATAAGATGTCGTACCTAGGGTTTCCCTATAAATACAAAAGGAAGATGCCATTTTTTCTACTCATGCGGCTCTTTCTCGAAAACAACACTTTTTTGATTTTTTTTTTTTTGGCTTTTTTGGAGTTTTTTTTTTATGGTTTTGCGCATTATTCTTCACAAAGAGTAAGGTATGATCATCTTCTTAAACAAATAGTTCATCTATTACTACTTTTTGGGCAAAAAGATAAAAGTTCGAAGGCACTTTTTGGGTGCCGTTTCTTCTATTCCCAGCGTTTGAACCGTCGGATCGTCATGATTTTTGGATAGTTGCTTCAAGACATATTTATCTACATTATGAACGGTGGAGATCTGTTTTAGAGCTCTAGACATCGTCCTTTTTCTGTTCGACATTCTGCAGTATTTTTGGTACGTTTTTTATTGTATTGGGTTCGAGTTTTCATCAATCATGGTCGATCAACCGTGGAAGACAATGAGAAGGAACAACCGTGGAAGACAATGAGATCGTTTACTTTGAAGCGCATGAAAGATGGTAAAATTTAGTAATGAATGAGTGCATTGTGTTAAGGATTATTAGACTTGATTATACGATAAAAAGTATTAGAATGTTTGGTTACTTTGATATGTTATATTTACGTTAACTATCTTTAAAGTTTAGTGGTTAATGGTTATTGAGATGCTACATTTACATGTCTAGCTGATTTTTGTATTTGGAATTGTGTTTTAAATGTTCCATTAATGTAGCTTATCGGATATCATGCAACTTCACCAACATTTGAAATAATTGATGGTAACAAAATCGATGAAAATATTAAAAATATAAATATGACTCATTATACACGGTTCTAGTAAAAAAACCGTGTACAAATGTCTGCAATTTTTTTATAAATTGTTACATTTATACACGGTTTTGTTATGAAAACCGTGAAAAAATATTACAATTGTAAACGGTTTTAGCCAAAAACCGTGTAAGATAGACACTTTTATAAACGGTGTCATCTTAAAACCGTTTAAGATAGACACTTTTATAAATGGTTAGCAAAGGACTTTTTAAAACGGTTTCATCTAAAAACCGTGTAAGATTGTGACTTTTATGCACAGTTAATATTCCTTTCTAAACAGTTTTGAATCCGTGTATAAAAATTGAGTTTTATACACGGTTTTGAAACCGTGTTTAAAAGTCTGACACTTTTACAAACACCGGCCTTATACACGGTTCCAAAACCGTGTATAAAGCCCAAAATAACCGTTTATAAAAGTCATATTTGCTATAAATATATTAGCTAAAATTTGTATTATTTTTTATGACATATGTGTTAAACAGGTTGGAAACGGACATAATACTGGTTTTTGGATAGAAAACTGGAGTGGAGTGGGACTTCTTAAAGATCGGTTCCGTAGAGCTTTTGAGCTGGAAGGAAATCCAGAAGCTATTATAGCCGGATAGAATGGAGGTTGACGGGTGTAATTGGGAATGGTAGAGGGACATGAGAGGAGGTCAAGAAATGTCCAAAGTGGAGCAATTGATGGAGATTGTGGAACCTGTTACTCTTATTGATTTTGAAGACAAATGGAGGTGGGATCTTACGCTGGATGGGGTTTTTTCGGTCTAGTCCATGAGATCAGAAATAGAGAAATTGGAACTTGGTATCGGACAGCAAAAATCAATGTCTTTTTTCTGGAGGGCAAGTCTTAATCATATCCCTACTCAAAGACGCGTTGTAGTTGTTGGGAATAGATATGGACAACATACTTTGCCCTTTCTATAGCTGCGAGATCGAGATATTAAACCACATTATATTTCGGTGTTGTCGGGTGATGGAGATATGGGATAAGGTCCATATATGGTGGAATTTTCCTTTCTCCTCTTTTTACTATTTCGAATAAGCTTTGGATAGCACTGACGCTTCCCGAACGTCTAAGGTTCGTCGCAAGGGTGTCGAGGCCATCTTTATGGTTACGTGCTACTACTTATTATGGTGTTTTTGTAACAAACTTCAATTTGACAAGACTAAGCCTAGATTGAGTGAATTGTTTGATTCTTTTGTCGATAAGTCTTTTATATGGGTGATTTATAGATGCAAGGGGAGTCGGAAAAACTTTGTTGAGTGGAATTTGTATCCTTCTTCTTGTCTCGGTTTGATGTAATCCGGTTTTGTTGCTAGTCTCTGGCTAGCTCCTTCTTTAATAGAATTGTCGTTTCCAAAAAAAAAATGATTCAGCTCTTTGTCAAAGAGCTAGCACATCTGCATGTTGTATTTTGCTTTCCATGTATATTGATGATAATCATGATATGATTAATATAAATTACATGGTGACTATTGGTTCTCAAGGAATTGAAATCTTAAAGTTCGAATTAGCTTCTCAACTTGAGATAGGTCTTTTCTGGTATTCAAGTGGCCTCCTCTCCAAAATGTTGCCTTTTCTCTCGATCTAAATACACAACTGAAATCATTGAGCATGTGCGTGCACACACACACACACACACACACACACACACATATATATAGGGTCAGGTTCAGGCAAAATCCTCAAAAAACGGAAAACTGAGGAACACCATGGTAGCTAGCATTTCATCTGGACGGTATGCACTTGTGCATATAAGTAATTTGTAACATGCACACGTGCGTATGCACACGTGCATAATACACACGTGCATAAAAATCAAAAAACAAGTTAATTTACTTGTATTCACAAGTGCATACTGTCCAAATCAAGGGCTACCAGGGTGGTGTTCCTTAGTTTTCCATTTTTTTGAGGTTTTCCCTTGAACCTCCCTCTCTCTCTCTCTCTCACTCTCAATATATATATATATATATATATATATATATATATGTAGGGGAAAGTTAAAACGATAAGCTAAACATTTTGCGAGAAAGACGGAAGTGTGATATCATATATGATACACAAGTTTAATCATATATATATGATTAAACACATGTTGCATTGGCAATACATAGACGTTTAATCATATACGATTAACACCCACAGGCCGTGTAATCATATATGATATCACACTTCTCGCCTTCTCGCAAAATGTTTAACTTCTCGCATATATATATATATAGATAGATAGATAGATAGATAGATAGATAGATAGATAGATAGATAGATAGATAGATAGATAGATAGATAGATAGATAGATAGATAGATAGATAGATAGATAGATAGATAGATAGATAGATAGATAGATAGAGAGAGAGAGAGAGAGAGAGAGAGAGAGAGAGAGAGAGAGAGAGAGAGAGGTGGGTTCATATCGGAACAACATCTATTTAAGAAAAACACGAGAACAACCGAGTACATACAAAATCATATATGATTCACGCCAGGTCGCGCCCAAAGTCGTCCGCGTCCGATTTTTTTTTGGGTTAATGTAAAATCACATATGATTTTGTACATGATCTGTTATTTTTTGCTGTTTTCTTATTTTTTTTTAAATAGTTACCGTTCTCGTTTGAACATTTATATATATATATATATATATGTATGTGTGTACGCCCACGCCTTCTGGTGCTAAAATATATATGTCATATAAAGGTCATCATGGATCCACATGACAGATTTGTGATGGAGAAACATGCAAGGGCTAGCTTGAAGGTCTCAAACTATCATTATCTTTTTGTTGTTTGCATGGTTCCTGATCATCTCTTACATTGTCTAGTATTGTCCACTACAACAAAATTTAAGCATCTTAATAGAATATTTTATAGAACTTAAGTTTATACAACCTGTTGGGTCTGAAATATGCTAAGTTTGGATAGTGCTGCTGAGACTTGAAGATTACTACTTCTGAAGACATTAGTACTACTACTTAAAGAGATTACTACTGCTAGTACTGCTTGAAGGGTTAGTACTGCTAGTTGGAAGTTACTACTGCTAGCATGTTAGTACTGCTGATGATAAGAAGATACTGCTAGAAGAATTAATGTTGCTAATGTTGATAAGGATGGTTTGTTACTTGAAGCGAAAGACAAGGAGTTGAAGATAATTATGGAATGGATGCTGAAGATCAAAGTTACTTTCATAATTATCTTGTAATTTGTTTTGTAATTATATATTATAGTAGTCTTAGATTATTGAAATATACGTCTTTGTGTTTTAGAGAGAATTAGCCTCAAGATTCTTAGTGATCCTTTCATTAGAGAAGTTTTGAACGTCTGTTGAGCCGGTTCAACAGATTGAGGCTTTGTGTGTAAGAATCAAGTTAATTCAATACAACTTGTGATTTGAATTCATACACTGTTTCATTGATTTCTTGTTAAAGTGTTATTCTGCAACTTCTTTAACAAAGTTTATGAGTGTTTATTTAAATTCTTATTTTGAATTTCGATCCTGACAAGTGGTATCAAAGCATTAGGAACTCAGAAATCAATAATCATTATGGACGGATCAAACGACAGTGTTCTTGTTTCAAAGGTTCCCATGCTCAAACCTAATGAGTTTGACATGTGGAAAATCAGGATCAGGCAGTTTATACTTCTTACAGACTACTCAATATGGGACATCATTGAGAATGGTCCGTCCAGTGAAGGAGAGATGGGAGCAGATGGGAAAAGACCTCCACCAAAGACAGATGGAGAAAGAAAGATGAGGCAGACTGAGATGAAAGCCTTGAGCACTCTGCTCTTGGAAATTCCTAATGAATATCAACATCAGTTTTGCAACTGTGCTGATGCCAAAATCTTGTGGAATGCCTTGGAGAAGAGGTTTTCAGGTACCAAAAGCACTAAGATAAATCAGAAAGCAATTCTTAAGCAACAATATGAAAATTTTATGTCTACAAAGAATGAGTCTATGACTCAAACCTTTGATAGGTTCAACAAGTTGATTGGAGAATTGGCCACTGTTGGTGTCAAAATGGACCAGGATGATGTCAACAGAAAGTTTCTAAGATCTCTTGGTGAAGAATGGATAATGTATACAGTATCCTTCAGGCAGAATGATAATCTGGAGGATAAGGAACTTGATGACCTCTACAATGATCTCAGGGTGTTTGAAGCAGAGGTTGAATCAAAGAAGAAGCCATCTGGATATTCTCACAATGCTGCTCTCCTATCATCTTCTACTGATTCTTCTGCTAATAAAGAATCAATTAGTGCTGCTTATGGCTCAAAACAGGATGGACCCAATGATTCTGTTTTGGAAGCTTTCCTTGCTAGCCATGCTAAATCTTCTCTTATCAATGATGATCTGGAGCAGATCAATGTTGATGATCTTGAAGAGATGGGCATCAAGTGGCAAATGGCAATGCTCACCATGAGAATCAAAAGATTCATTAAAAGAACAAGAAGAAACAACTTTGCCATGAGAAGAGAAGATGGTGTTGGATTTAACAAATCCAAGGTGGAATGCTACAAGTGTCATAAACTAGGGCACTTTGCAAGAGAATGCAGAGGAGGAATTTCTCAACAGCATGAGAGCAACAATCAACAATCAAAGTCCACAAACTACAACAACAACAGGAACTCATCTCAAGCACTTGTCTCACAAGAAGGAATGGGCTTTGATTGGAGTGATCAAGCAGATGAGGCAATCCAAAATCAAGCATTAATGGCTGAGGTTTCAGAGTCTTCAAGCATATCAATCCCCATAGAGGTAAAATCTAAACTTTGCTCTAAAACATGTCTTGAAACTGTTAGAAAGTACAGGGATCACAATCAGAGCATGTGTGATGATCTTAAAAGGTTGGAGCAACATAGGAGAGAGTCTAGTTTGATCATTGTGAATTTTGAAGAACAGATCAAGGCATATCAGGCCAATGAACTTCAACATTCATATGATCACAACTATTGGAAGTGGGAGAAGAAGGAGTTAGAGATTAAGCTAGAGAAGGCTAGAGAGGAATGTGAGAAAGTTAGGAGTGAATTTGAGAAAGCCAAATTAGACATTGAGAAATTTTCCAATGCTTCTAAAACAATGGACACTTTACTCAAATCTCAAGTTCATGACAAACTGAAGAGAGGTATAGGCTACAATAACACCCCTCCACCTTACAATAACAACTATATTCCACCCACCTCATACCTTTTAGAAAGACAAGATAATAAGGACTTACCTGTAGGAGCCACATAAGTAGATCCACTAGACAAAGTAGTGGTTGGGGTAGAGTCTGAAGAAGAGAACACTGAGGTTAAGAATAAGGAAGACCTGAAAGAAATTCCCCTAGAAAACCAGATTCTTACAAATGAGAGGGGGGGTAAACCATTTGTCAAGAGTGAGAAAGTGGAGATGTCTAAGATAGAGAAAGAGAAGGAAAAGGTACAGGGAGTTCACTATATGCAAACTACTGTTGTAAATCTCTGTACTTGTCAACAGATCAAGCCCCATCAACTTGATAAAATAAGGGGAAATCAGAGAAACAGAAATAACCAGTGGGCTCAAAAACAAGGAATTGATCAAAGCAAAATCAATAGACCAAAGCCTTGTTTTATTTGTGGCAATTTGAATCATTTAGCCAAACACTGTTATTTCAATCCTGTTAACCAAAGAATTACTTTTCAAAGACAAATACAAAATTTTGTTGGTTATAGGAAGCAATCAAGACAATCAAGGAACCACATGGCTGATAATGTGAGAACATCACCAATGAAAACTGGCACTGCAAAATCTCATATTCAGAATAAGTTTTCTAAAGCAAAAGAAAATACACCAAGCAAATCAAGGAGTAACTCACAGAAAAGGAAAGCAAACAACTTTGTCAAAATTTCGGTTCCAAAAGACACTAAACCTGTTAGTACTGCTACCTCAAATAGTACTGCTAACAGAAATAGTGTTGCTGATAGCAATACTACTGCTGACCAAGTTAGTACTGCTAACAGAAATAGTGTTGCTGATAGCAATACTACTGCTGACCAAGTTAGTGTTGCTAACAAGGATAGTACTGCTACCAGTGTTAATACTGTCAAGCCTATAATTATGACAAAGTATTCCAGCCATGAGATTCCTAATTCTAATCATCTCATCAAGACTAAGCTTACTAAGTATGAGTATGTTGATGAGAAAAGGCAACCCAAGACCATTTTGGCTTGGGTTCCCTCAAGACACTAACTGTTTTATCTTATGTGCAGGGCAACCAACAGCTCAAGAGGAAGAGCATTTGGCATATAGATAGTGGTTGCTCTAGGCACATGACAGGTAACATGGCTGCCTTCAAATTTTCAAAAGGTTTGATGGAGGACGTGTTGCTTTTGGTGACAATACAGCAGGAGGTAAGATAAGTGGTAAAGGTATGGTTTCAAAAGGTAAGATGACTTTTGAAGATGTTTACTATGTTGAGCAATTGAGATACAACCTGTTAAGTGTATCACAGGTTTGTGACAAGAAATATAGTATAGTATTTAGTGATACTGAATGTATTATCCTTGCTCCAAGATTCAAGGTAGTTGATGAAAATATGATACTACTTAGAACTCCTAGAAAGGATAATGTTTATTGTTTGGACTTAGAGAGTGTTTCATCTGATTCATCACTAAACTGTCTGTTTTCAAAAGCTCCTTTAGATGAATCATCTCTTTGGCACAGAAGGATGTGTCACATGAATTTTAAAACTATGAACAAACTTGTGAAAAACAACCTTGTGAGAGGTTTGCCTCAAAAAGTGTTTTCATGTGATGATCATTGTGTTGCATGTCTTAAAGGCAAGCAGGACAAAACTTCTCATAAGTCCAAAGAAATAAACACAATCTCTTCAACCCTTCAGTTATTGCATATGGATCTTTTTGGTCCTACAAATGTGATGAGTATTGGTAAGAAATCATATTGCTTAGTCATTGTTGATGACATCTCTAGATTCACTTGGGTATATTTTCTGAGGACTAAGGATGAGACAAGTGGACTGATCAAATCCTTTGTCCTTAGGATTGAAAACCAAACAAATCTAAGAGTTAAAGTCATCAGATCTGATAATGGAACTGAGTTTAAAAACAGTGACTTAAACAGCTTTTGTGAGACTAAAGGTATTGAGAGACAATTCAGTGCTCCTAGGACTCCTCAACAGAATGGTGTTGCTGAGAGGAGAAATAGGACATTGATTGAGGTTGTTAGATCTCTGTTGGCAGATTCAAAGCTACCTATTACTTTTTGGGCAGAAGCAGTTAATACTGTTTGTTATGTCCAAAACAGAGTTCTAGTAGTCAAATCCCAAGGAAAGACACCTTATGAACTTTTCAAAAAGAAAAAACCTTTTATTGGATTTTTCAAACCTTTTGGGTGTCGTTACACAATTCTCAACAGCAAATCTCATTTAGGAAAGTTTGAAAGAAAAGCTGAGGATGGATTTCTTCTTGGATACTCCTCTCAGAGCAAGGCATACAGAGTATTCAACAGTTCTTCCAGGATTATAGAGGAAAGTGACAATGTCAAATGCAATGAGAACACACCAAATCAGATTGGTACAGGTCCTGATTGGCTGTTTGACATTGATTCACTAACTAATTCTTTGGGGTTTAGTAATGAGCAAATTGCAGGAACAAGTTCAGAAAAGGTACAAGAACAGAGACAAGAGTTTATGTTGTTCCCTATACCTACAGTTGATTCAGTTCAATTTTGTCAACAAGAAAAGAAAGATGATCCAGAAACAAAGGATTCTGAACCATAACAGGATGAAGATGATAAAGGTGATGAAGAGGATAAAGGTGAAAAAGAGGATGCTCATCCTTCGGGTTCAGGAAACACAGATCCTGAAATGCCCACATTGTCAGAAGATGATACTAATGATGAAAATTCTTCAGTTTTTGATGGAAACACTCCTGAAAAGAATGACTCCAATCTTGATGCAAATATTAATGAGGAGGCTGTCAATCAAACAAGAACTCAGAAGAATCATCCTCCTCAGTTGGTGATTAGTGATATCAATTCCCCCATGATCACAAGGCATTGAAAGACTTACAGTCAGGTTTGTTGTCTTGTTTTCTATCCCAGATTGAACCCAAGAAAGCTTATGATGCAATGAAAGACCCAAGCTGGATAGAAGCAATGCAAGAGGAGCTGCTGCAGTTTGTTCTGCAAAATGTGTGGGATCTGGTTGACCTTCCACAAGGACACAGGGCAATTGGAACTAAATGGATTTTCAGGAATAAGAAAGATGAGAGAGGGATAGTGATAAAGAATAAGGCCAGGCTTGTGGTACAAGGGTACACACAAGAAGAGGGGATAGACTATGAAGAAGTGTTTTCACTAGTAGCCAGAATTGAGGCAATTAGGTTGTTTCTAGCCTATGCTTCTTTCATGAAGTTCAGAGTATATCAGATGGATGTTAAGAGTGCATTCCTATATGGGAAAATTGATGAAGAAGTGTATGTTTGTCAGCCTCCAGGGTTTGAGAATCCTAACTTTCCTGACAAAGTATACAAATTAAAGAAGGCACTCTATAGGCTACATCAAGCACCAAGAGCATGGTATGACACTCTGTCTACCTATCTCTTGGAAAATGATTTTTAAAGGGGAATCATTGACAAGACCATTTTCATTCAAAGGAAGAAGAAGGACATCCTGCTTGTACAAATCTATGTGGATGATATCATCTTTGGATCCACAAAAGATCATATGTGCAAGGAGTTTGAGGAGTTGATGCACAAAAGATTCAAGATGAGCTCTATGGGTGAACTCACATTCTTCCTTGGGCTACAGGTTAAACAGAAGAAAGATGGCATTTTCATAAGTCAATCCAAGTATGTGCAGGATATACTTACAAAGTTTGGATTTTCAGAAGCAAAGCCTGCAAGCACAACTATGGAAACACACAAACAGATCACTGCAAATCTTGAGGGGGAGGATGTGGATGTTCATCATTATAGATCCATGATTGGCTCCCTCATGTATCTAACAGCTTCAAGACCAGACATTATGTTTGTTGTATGTGTGTGTGCCAGATTTCAAGTGAGGCCTAAGCAATCTCACTTTCAAGCAGTCAAAAGGATCTTCAGATATCTCAAAGGACAACCTAGGTTGGGTCTTTGGTATCCTCATGACTCACCATTTGATCTGCTTGCATACTCTGATAGTGATTTGGGTGGTGCAAACTTGGATAAAAAGTCTACATCAGGAGGATGTCAGTTTTTGGGTGCAAGGCTAGTTTCATGGCAGTGTAAAAAGCAAACCACAGTGTCCACCTCTACAACAGAAGCAGAATATATAGCTGCTGCAAGCTGTTGCTCACAAGTGTTATGGATTCAGAATCAGATTTTGGACTATGGTATTACTTTTCTTCACACTCCCATCTTCATTGATAACAACAGTGCTATAAGCATTGTTCATAATCCAGTGAAGCACTCAAAAACCAAGCATATAGAAATCAGGTACCATTTTATTAGAGATTGCAATGAAAAGAAGTTAATTCAGGTTTTGAAGGTACACACTAGTAACCAATTTGCTGATCTATTTACCAAAGCTTTTGATGTGGGTAGATTCACATTCTTGGTCACAAGTGTGGGCATGATAAACACTGAATAAGACTCTGTTGATTTTCTTCATGTACCATTTCTTTATAGATTCTTCAATGTTTACTTACTCATATTTCATTGTGCATGGTGCTGCTAACCATTTGTGTTTAAGTGTTTTAGATTGCTTTGCTGATTAGATACTTGGTACTTCTGGTTAAGTTAATACTGCTCTCACTATTACTCCTGCTGACAGTTCAAATATGGTTTAATATGGTTACTACTGCTAGGTGGTTTATACTCCCAGTGCAAAGTTACTACTGCTTGCCTTATTTCTACTACCAGACAGTGTTAATACTGCGGGTATGTGTTAATGCTGCTAGGGTACTTAGTACTACTTTTAACTGAATCCTTTACCCTATAAATACCCTCTCTGACCGCCAAAAACCCTAACGGCTCTTTGAATTTCCATTGATTTTTCATCCTCTCTCTCTCTCTCTAGAAGTCTTGATTACCAGTGTGTAAACCCTAGCTTTGATTCGAACCCTAGACTCGATCAGAAAGATGGCAGCACTTGATTTCTTTGATGACCACAATGAGCTTGCAATGCTACAAAAACCCAAACAAGCTGAGGGTTTTCATGAAATTGTGGATTTCTTAACAACATCACATATTGCATATGCGCTAACTGTAAAGCCTACCATCTATGTGGAACATATGCGACAATTCTGGGCAAATGCATCAATTCAGACTGTTGATGGCACTCAGCTCATTCAATCAAGGGTCTGTGATAAACCTATCACAATCACAGAAGGCTTCATACGCACTCATCTTCATCTAGATGATGCCTCAGGTATTTCTACTCTCTCAAAGGAAGATCTATTTCAAGAAATTGGTAGAATGGGGTATGAAGGTCCTACTGAGGTTTACAAGTTTGCAAATTTTCACCTCAGTGGAGATTTTTTGTTCATACTCTTCAACACGGTCTATCTCGCAAGACAACTGGATGAAGTGAGTTTAGCAGTACAATAGCTTATGCTCTTGTATGCTTAGCTACCTCCAGAAAGTTCAATTTTTCCCAAATGATTTTAAATGATTTGCTGTCAAACTTGGATACCAAAACCAAAACCAAAAGATTTTATATGTACCCAAGGTTTGTACAAGAGGTACTAAACATGGAATTGACTGATTTACCCTCTTTTGAAGAGGTATATGTACCTAAACCTTCCAAAGGGAAGGTATTTTCCAATATGAGAAGGCCTAGTAAGGACTATTCTGGAAAAGACACACCATTGTTCTCTACAATGATGGTTGTGTCCCACCCACATGGTGAGGCATCAGGGTCACAGCCCATATCTGACCAACCCACTGATGACCTACCCACACCATTCACTTCAAATGTTATTCCTCAAATCCTTGTTGATAAGCCAATTCCCCCAATCACTCAGAAATATACAAAGAAAAAGGTACAAAGGTTCCTTCCCTTCATGTATCTACACCCCAAAAGCCTACAAGCCCTCTGATTGAGCATTCTCCATCAGAGAATATCCAAAGGGAATCTATAGGGGTGTCTCCCAACCCCAAGAAGGTGCTCTCTCAGGAGAAGGATGAGCATGTGGGCAGCAAGGCTCACACTACTGATTCTGCACAAGTTGTGGGTCAGGACAGTGTGACCATGGCTAAGATCTTCCCCACGACAACTTTGGATGAGAAATCATCTAAGGGACCCAGGTGCCAAGAAACCAAGGGGGTAATAGGTGCTTCTGCTAGGCAGAAGGCCTCTACTAAAAGATCCCATGATCTTTCAAGGGTGGTAAACACACCTAAAAGAGGTGAGGACAGATATAACTATGACGAATTGATGGATACCAATGGCAATGTGAACCTGGATGTACACAATCAGGGTTTGGAGATAAAGGAGATAAAAAAGGTGATCATTTCTCAACAGGGGTAGATAGACAAACTCAAGAAGATGGTGCTTAATTTGGTGCACAAAAAGAAGAGAAAGCAATTTGTCTTGAAGAAAAGGGGAAGTACTCTTGATGCTCTCAAAAAGGGGGAGAATCAAGAAGCTGGAGTTGAGAAGGAGAGTTAAGTTGGTATGGAATTTCAATTTGAGGGGGAGATTGGTCGTGAAGCTGAAAAGAATGTTGAGGAGAATAAGAAGGATCAAGGTGTGAAAGCAGAAGAAACATTAATGAAAGAAGCAGTAAGTCAGCCAGCAGTAGAAGCTGAAGAAGCAGCAGTAACTACTGAACCAACAGTAGAAACAAAGAAAGCAGCAGCAGAAACAGGAATGTCTATGGAAGAAATTGAGATTGTAGAAACTTTGTCTAAGGAAAAGAATGACACTCCCAAGGCTACTCAAAAGGCTAAGGGAGTGGTGATTAAAGAAGGAGGCTCAGAGAAGAAAAAGAAAGAGATCAGTGTGAAAGAGGCCAAGAAGAAAGGGAAAGAAAAGATGGTTGAGCCTGTGAAACCATTAAAGAAGCAGAAGCAAATGGAATTGGATGCAGAATTGGCCAAGAAAATGCAAGAAGAGTTAACTACATAAGCTCTTTCTTTGAAAGTAGCAAAGGAGTTGAATGCACAGTTTGAGAAGGAGTTTGAAAAAGGAGGATGCGATCCAAAAGGCCAAAGACAAAAAGCTTGCAATAGATTTGGCAACAAGGCTTAATGAAGAATACCAGAAGAGTTTGAAGACTGCTGCAAAGAGGGTTACAATGAAAGCAACTAGACAAAGGCAGCCTTCAAAGACCTTTCTAGCTACACAGGAAAGAAGAAAGATGATAAACTTCTTGAAAGGATCTGTTAGAGTTCCTGAAGGGATGTTTACTAAAATGACTTTTAGCAGGATAGAATATTTGTACAAAAAGGAGATGGCAAAGCTGCAAGAAGATTTCAATCAGAGGGTTGAAGTGGAAAGAAAGATGAAAGAAAGACATGATCTAAACATTCAACAACATTTTCCTGAAAGTGAAGAAGGCACTCCAACTAAAGAAAAGATAGAAGTTAAGAAGGAAGAGACTCTAGCTCAGAAGATTGGAACTATCAAGAGAAAGAACTCAATTGCTACAAAGAAAAAGGCAAAAAGGCCAAGAACTGAGGAAGGTGAGAAAGAGCAGGGCAGTGAAAGAATGGAAGTTGAATCATCAAGAACTACATATGCACCTCATGTGCCTGCTACTCCAGTCAGTTCAATGATTCCAAAGATTATCTTTTGGGATGTATGTGTGGAAAAAGACAAGCACTTTCTCAGGATCAAAAGATCAAATAACAGATTTGAGATCTATACAAGTTTTCATCAGTTCATGCAAAAGTGCTCAAGAAGTGACTTGGAAGAAATGTATTCTGTTGGAATGAAGTTGTATGAAGACAGGATTCAGCAAGGAGCTCAGGATGATACAAGGTTGATTATGGAATGGATGTGTCTTATGTTTGAACCTGATAGAATACAGCTTGAAAAGCAGAATGTGTTGAGATGGCGTTTACTTAATCAATGTGGAGTTTATGCTTTGTTTATGTCAGAGGCAAAGATAGAGTATTATCTGGTGGAAAAGCAGTATAAGCATGATGTCATCAGATTGAAAGGTATGCTGCAATTAAAGCTGAGTGGTTGAAGAGGATCAGAAATGGAGAAGGATTTAATCCAGTTACTCAAAGAGCAGAATCAACAAGAGCAGCATAAACCACAAGAGCAGCAGAAACAAGCAGAGTATGTTGAAACTCAAGAGCAGAGTCAAGAGCAATCAAGTCAACAACCTCCAGAACAGCAAAGTCAATCTGATGAGCAGTTTGATTTGTATATAACAGTGACAGATGAAGAACCATTGAAAATTGATCCTATCTCAGTGAGAGCTCCAGAAATCATTCTTTGGGATACTGTGGTGGATAAAGGCACAGAATTCTACAGGATCAAGAGAATGGGTGACAAGTATGAGGTCTATTCAACTTGGGATAAGATCATCAGAAGGTGTACCAGAGTTGATTTGGAAGAAATGTACAGGGTTGGATTGAAACTGTATGGTGACTTGTTGAGAGGAGAAAGGATGGTCTTAACAAAGATGGCACTGGAGTATTTGTGTATGATGTTTGACCCTGATAAAGTTGAATATCTTATCAAAGACTTGCATCACAAAGAAGGATTTAACAGTATTGATCATTGGATGCTTGTTGAAAAATCTTGAGTATATGTCATAACTGTTGATAACAGCTTTCATGAGTACTATCTGGTTGATAAGATGTATGATCACAGCAGAGAAAAGTTGTAGGGGATGCTGAAGGCTAAGTTGGTCTGCACTACAGGTTCAGAAATGGCAAGAATTGTGATTAGAAGAACAATCAATCAGTGTGTAGGATTGGATCCTGATCTAGGAAGTTGAGCAGTATTTTTGAAAGCATCATGAAGACCTTATTCTGAAGAACTTAACTTCTTGTTTTCAAAAGTTAAGTTAGGGGGAGATTGTTGGGTCTGAAATATGCTAAGTTTGGATAGTGTTGCTGAGACTTGAAGATTACTACTTCTGAAGACATTAGTACTGCTACTTAAAGAGATTACTACTGCTAGTACTGCTTGAAGGGTTAGTACTGCTAGTTGGAAGTTACTATTGCTAGCATGTTAGTACTGCTGATGATAAGAAGATATTGCTAGAAGAATTAATGTTGCTGATGTTGATAAGGATGGTTTGTTACTTGAAGCGAAAGACAAGGAGTTGAAGATAATTATGGAATGGATGCTGAAGATCAAAGTTACTTTCATAATTATCTTGTAACCTGTTTTGTAATTATATATTATAGTAGTCTTAGATTATTGAAATATACGTCTTTGTGTTTTAGAGAGAATTAGCCTCAAGATTCTTAGTGATCCTTTCATTAGAGAAGTTTTGAACGTCTGTTGAGCCGGTTCAACAGATTGAGGCTTTGTGTGTAAGAATCAAGTTAATTCAATACAACTTGTGATTTGAATTCATACACTGTTTCATTGATTTCTTGTTAAAGTGTTATTCCGCAACTTCTTTAACAAAGTTTCTGAGTGTTTATTTAAATTCTTGTTTTGAATTTCGATCCTGACAGAACCAAACGTTAAAACATCATATCCAAAATTAAGGTTTATAGGACGTTTTTAGACGTTTTAACAAGTTTTTTAGAACGTTTTTGAAATAAAATGTAGTATTAGCTATTTTATATGATACTTTTGAGAAATGTCCTATAAAACCCATGTTTTTGTAGGACACTTTCAAATAGTATCGTATAAAATAGTTAATATGGCACTTTATTTTAAAAATGTTCAGAAAAACTTGTTGAATCGCCTAAAAACATCTTATAAACCTATTGTAACACTTTTAGATAGGACGCTTCCAATAAAGTATTTTATTAGGATGCATAAACAATTTTAGGCGGCCTATGTATAAAACCAATTTTGTTGTAGTTTCGACCACTTGTTCTTTACGCTGTGTATTCCATCTTATGCTATTATAGTAATATTGATGGTTACTAGCTAGTACACCATTATTAATTAGAGGTTAGTTTTGTGGATCACCATCAACTTGTTTTCTTGTATAATGAAATATATTGGCTAGTTTTGGCTTTTTAGCAGTGAAAACTGCTACCTTGTGTCTTGTTTGAGAACACTAGATTTTAAAGAGTACCAGTGATGTATAACAAGAAAATGTGGTAAATATATATACTCACAGCTATAGATCCAGTGTTTCCAAAATGAAAATTCGCTTCCGCTTGCAAACGCAGAAGGCTTGTGTGCCAATTTATGTAGAGCATAATCACCATGGCAATCCGCGGTAACTCCTAGCTTCGGGAACTTGTTCAGTAGCATCGATGCAATATCTAAGGTACATTTAGAACCCAGAAAATAATTAGTACCACTTTGTGGGATTAATTCTAAAAT